>CM074859.1:17630000-18880000 GCA_037501455.1 Lantana camara
AAAGCCATTAATTTCAACAATCTCCCGACTCCCATAACTAAAGGGTTCAAATTGTAATTATTGCCTGTGACTTGCACGCATTGGTTAACCTTTTTCCCAAGAAACAAAAATTGATTGATACCAATTGTGACAATCTCCGAAATGCTGACCACAAACACTCCAAACGACGTCGGTGCCGATACTACGTTTTATTTTCTTAATTAATTATTTTCTCTCATTTATCTATTTTTTAATTAATTTGTATCAAAAAATACATAATCTATTTTAATAGCTCTCGTCATTTTATTTTACTTTTGGGTTTGTTATTGTCTTCAATTCAATAATATGAAAGCTAATTTTTGCATTCCAGTAACATATTTTAGATCTAAATTCCTCCAATCATTTTGAGATGCGTATATTTTAAAAAAGAAAAAACAAATTTATCAGTATTATACATTATAAAAATTAGTTTTACCTTTTCTTGGCCGGTAGTAGATATAATTAATAAAACATTTTATACTGTCACTCTATAAATTATCGATTTTTCTTTCCTTCTTCTTCGTAAGTTGATGAAATTTATAAGTTCTTATTTGGGGCCCAATATAATGTACATTTCAACGTTGCAAAAAGTAAACGTTAACAATTACGTTGTTGATGATAGGAAAGGGATACACCAAAACCGAGTGTACGCAGCGGAAATTAAAACTCCTTTCTAAATGCCCAATAAACAATCAACCAATTATGCCCAAGGATAGAAAAATAATCAACCAAACAAAACCAAGAATAGAGACAAGAGAATTTTAACGTGGAAAACCCCTTCAAATCGAAAAGTAAAAACCACGAGGCCTACGAGACCCAAAAACAAATCCACTATAATACGAGGGAAAATTACAGCGGTTCAAACACCAATAAATCTAACTCCAAACACGAACTAAACACTGATTCGATCCAAAACGAACTAGAACACAAAAGGAGAAAAAGACACCAAATTAAGTCGAAAATCGCGTCAGTGTTCATGCACCAAAAAAACCCGACTTACAGTGGTCCAAATCCGATCTCCACCGTTCACTTTCAAGTTTGATGAGTTAGGAACCTTCTGTTCGAAAATCAGCTTGATCGGACCACAAATGACCTCCCGATCGTCTTCTCGAAGATTTTTCCGCCGCCCAAAAACTGGGCAAAACTGTGCAGATTATTTCCCCAGAACTTGCGCCTAAAAGTTGTTGATACTTCACGCCTATTTCGGTGAAAAGAGCTGCTGATATATATAGTGTTTTATTCAATTTACCCAAAGGATAATGAATCCTATTCAATTAAGAAATAGGTTTTATAATGGGATTTGATTTCAATATTATTTGGGCCAACAAAGATGTGGGCTGGACCCAACAAATCTCCCCCTCCAGCCCATATGAGGAAGGAGACAAACCACCATTAATCATTCAAACTTGATATCCGTCATCCCGGCACAAACCTCAAGTTTATCACAACTCACCACCTTTGTCAACATATCAGCACCACGATGAGTTCGTACCTTTATTGGTCCACAAACATCTGAGTGTACCAGTGCAAGAAGCTCAATTTTTCTTGAAGGGGGATGACTCTTGAATGAAACCGTTTCTGCTTCCCAGCCAAACAGTGAACACATCTTTCTAAATTTGTATTTTTCAGCCCTGACAACAAATTCTTCTTGGCCAAACAATCGAATCCCTTTTCACTAATGCGACTAAGTCTCTTGTGCCAAAGCTCTGACAAGTTGTCACAATCTGCTGCATTAACCGAGTTCACACAAATAGAAGCCTTCATCTTATATAAATTATGGAATTTATTACCTCGACCCACAATTAGATTCCCTTTTGTGAGTTTCCACTGACCATTACTAAAGAAATTGCAATAGCCATCATCATCGAGCTTTCCTACTGAAATCAGGTGCAAACGAACATTAGGTGCATGTCTAACCTCATGAAGCACCAAACTCGACCCACTGTTGGTTTTCAAACAAACAGTCCCAATGCCTACTACCGATACCACCGTATCATTCCCCATCTTCAAAACTCCAAAATCACCAGAAGTATAAGAAGTGAAGAAATCTTTCCTTGATGTTACATGAAATGAGGCACCGCTGTCAATAACCCAACTGGAATCATCACTGGCTACGACAACTACATTGTCATCATATGCAAGAATAAGATCATCATTGGAAGTAGCAGTAGCAACACGATCATTCTTATCCTGGTCTTTCTTATCGTGCCCATCACGATTGCCTCTACGCTCTCTCTTCAATTTAAAACAATATTTCTTGATATGACCAGGTTCACCACAATGATAACACTTAAATTCTTTCCATCCTGACCTTGACTTGCTTCGACTTTTGCTTCTACCTTTATTATATTTATGTTGGCTTCTCCCCCTATTCTCTGCAACCAACAACTTTGGTTGAGACGAATGTTGAGTTTTTTGTCTCATCTCTTTATTCAAAACACTACTCTTCACAAGCTCAACGGTTATACCACAATCAGACGAAGAGTTAACAAGTGAAACACGAAAAGTTTCCCAAGAATCAGGCAAAGTGGTAAGAATCCAAAGTCCAATAATTTCATCATCAAATTATTTAATGCCCATACCTGTCAACTGATCAAGAACACCTTGAAACTCATTCAAGTGATCAGCAATAGAAGTGCATGCCTTCTTTGTATTTCAGCCGCATCATCTTCTTAAGCAAAAACATCTTATTGTTTCCCGTCTTCGATGCATACAAATTCTGCAACTTCTCCCACAAACTTCTTGCATGTGTCTCGTGTTGAATATGGTTGTAAACATTCTCCTCAACAAATTGTCTGATAAACCCACAAACTTGTTTGTGCTCAAAATCCCATTCTTCATCGGTTTTAGACACGGGCTTTTCAGTTGCAAAAATAGGCAAGTGCAAAGATTTAACAAAGAGGAGATCCTTCATCTTATTACTCCATAGATGATGATTTAATCCATTCAAAGTTATCATCCTACTTGTATTCATATTCATGGTCACACCGGCAAAAGAACCAACTTGGCTCTGATACCACTCTGATAGGAAAGGGATACACCAAAACCGAATGTACGCAGCGGAAATTAAAACTCCTTTCCAAATGCCCAATAAACAATCAACCAAGTATGTCAAAGGATAGAAAAATAATCAACCAAACAAAACCAAGAATAGAGACACGAGAATTTTAACGTGGAAAACCCCTTCAAATCGAAAAGTAAAAACCACGAGACCTTTTGGGAGATGCCCAAAAACAAATCCGTGTGGGCTTGACCTAAAGCGGACAATATCATACTAATGGGGAGTTGGGGCAAAGGTGCACGCGATCCTAACCGTTGATACTTGATAAAATGAAGTAAAAGTTTATTTTGTAATACCAAAAATTAATAAATTATTATAGACACATAAAAAAGGGAATCTAGATTTCCACCTGACATTGACTTAAAAGAATCTTGGGAAAAACAAATAGTTTAATTAAGTATTACATTGATTTACGAGAAATTACCAAATAAGAGAAGTTGCCAACTTGCCGTTGCCTTTTTAATCCATTGATAATTGCTTAAAGCCTTAAACATAACTTTATATCACCATAATTATTGTAACACACAAACACACACCGACACCTGTAGCAATACAGATTAATTAAGATTTTCATGAGGTTATTAACAAATTGTGGGGTGTTTGAGGCCATCGATATTAAAAGGATTGGTAATATGTATGTTGATGCAATATCTTATTCAAGACAAGCTATCATGAATATCGTGATTTTTTATTTACTCAAGAATTGTTTGATAAAGACATTATTTTTGGAATAATTATTTTATTGTAATCTTTTGTACAAAAAAGAAAAAGAATATATCTCAAACACTAATTTCATTAATTCTATCGAATTGAATCTCCGAATATATCGGGTATAACTTTCATTTTTTTTGAATTATATTTGATATGGCATGGATCCATTGAGTCGTGTGGCCTAATACGTATTTGACACATGGATTAAGGATCAGCTCGATATACTTCCTTCTCAATCTCATCCTCGAAAATGCCTCCTACTCATCTTCATATTCAGAGTAGTCGACTCCTCCATCGATGCTTCAAGATCGACTATGCAGCTCGGTCTCTCCTCAACCCAGAGGTCCATGTGGCCACTAGCGATTCCATGAGGAAGTGGCCGCCGACCATACATTTAATACACCCTTGTAGTGGAGCAGTTGTTAGCTTGAAACGCTCACACGTTGTTCGAGCTCATCATTACTTCCCCTAATATAAAGACTTTGTATTTATACCCTAGGTAACAACTTGCAACTACAACATTTACCGCACTCCTACTTTCAATTGAAGTGTCAATTCGGATATCGCCCCTTTCAGTCCCGAATTGGCCTCGAACTCACGTTTCCTTCTTCTTTTTATGTACTCGACCAAACAACAGACTTCCCCACTTTACAAATTGCAAGTAGTTAATCCAAAATATTGCTCGGCTCTTCCAACATCATATTTTGACTCGATCAATATTCATCTATTAATTAAGCATATCATTACGTGAATATGCTCATTGCTTCACCAAAGAATAAAATTATTGACGCATATGGGTATCGAATTTTGACTAATGGGATAATAATACTAGCATAATATACATAATATGCTCATCAACCAATATTTGGACGGAGACCACACTATGATTAAGCCTTGAGAACTTCAGGTCCCAAACCCATTTGACCTAGAATGGGTAAATTTTAGACCTCAATTAATCGTTTAATAATTAATTATATATAAAAAAATAATTATTTTTATTGTATTAGTTTCATAAAATTAGATTTGAATTGGAATCATGCGTATTGAAAAGGTGAAAGAAAGAGAGAGAACTACATACTTCGTTAGGCTTATCATAAAGAGACTATTAATTAAAAGGGAGAAATAAATAAAGATGAAGACTTATTGGTTGAATTTAAGAAGTGTAAACGTGAAAATTGGGGTATTAGCCAACTCTAAAAGTACATTAATAAAATTAAAATTTATTAGCATTAGGTTGAGTAGAGTAATTTAATGGTTCAATACTATGTCAATATAATCAAATTAAGATTTTGAATTTAAGTTCTTGAGAAATTAATTATTCTATATATCTATTTCTATCTATCTATATCTATATATATATTATAAAAGCACGAAAGTTTCTTACAAAATATAGATCACCTAAAATAACCTCATAATATTTATAAGAACAATTATTAGTTAAGGATAATTATGTAAATACATATTATAAATTATTAATTTAACTATATTTTAAAAGTACTTATTAATTTATAATAGGATTCTTGGTAGAATTAAAACTTTTTTAACTTACCAAAAAAAAAAAGGAAAAAAATACATAGTTCAACAAGGATTCCTTTCAAAAAAAAAAAAAAAAAAAAGTTCAACAAGGATTATTTTAATATTAATATATTAATTAATTGTATTCAAATTTTATAATATAAGTTGTCCATTTTTTTTAACTTTAAGGCCTATAATTTAAAATGTTATAATAAGATATATCTAACAAATTGAAAACCAACAAATTGATTCATTTTATAATTTTAATAAATTTCGTTAATTATGTAAAATAAAATATAATTTAAATTGAATGAGTTACCTAAGACAATTTTCAATAAATCAATCCTAATAATGTAATTCTAATTATATAAGTTCATAATTCTAATTAATTAAGTTCATAAACTTTTATTAATTACAATCATATTATAATTCTATAAACTTATCTAATTAACAAAATAATATAATTGAATGATTTACATAAAATATTTTTTTAATAAACTAATGAATCTTAACGTAATATTTTTCAATTAATTACTACTAATATAATTATAATTATCTAAATCTAATCAACCATATAATCTTCCTTTAATTTATATAATAAAATATAAATTAAATGCGTAAATATTATTTAGATAGGATGATTAACATAATCCATATATATATTAAAACGTACGAATAGGATTTTTGATTTCTTACAACTTAATATACCACAATTTAAAATTGCAGGTCATCAGACCAAAATTACTTTAAATTAAGAATTTTAAGAAGTCTCTCTCTCTCTCTCTCTATATATATATATATATATATAAATTATTTTTATAATGTTCAATTAAACATTCCTTGAGTTTTTTATAAAAATAGACTCTTTTAATTATTCTTGCTACATACATAAAATAAATAATAAAAAAATATAAATCTTAAATAATGTTTATTAGAAAAATATAAATAAAAAATAGAATTCAAGATCAAATGGCCAAGAGAGAATAAAAAAGAGATAAAGAATAATTAATTAAAAGAAAGAATTACTTGATTTTAATGTATATACACGTGCATACCAAAATTAATGAACAATCCAAATAATAGTTTTTTATTTGATTCGATAATGATGTCACTTTGTTATCAAATTTTTCGTCTGCAAATGAAGTTCTTTCACATGAAAAAGAATGCAAGTATTTATTAATTTTGTTATGTTTTACTTAGTGATCAGTTGTTAATTGTATCATTTATTATTCATTATTTAAAATACATCACTAGTTTTTTGGAAAAAGTTACAAGATTTAAAATATCAATTATTCAATAAGGAAATTTCTAGAAAGGTGGTTGCACATATTCATGCAATCGAGTTTCAACAACGATAATTGTCACATGCTCATATTTTGATAATTTTGGGGTTTCGAAATATAAAATTACAGCACACAATTAACTTGATCAATTTATTTGTGTCGAATTTTTTGACTAAGAAAAGAATCATCAACTTTATGAGTCAGTTATGAAACACATGGTGCATGAATCATGTGGATGAAAGAACTTAAATAATTTTTGTATCATGGATAGAGAATGTAAAAATCATTACTCATGTTCATATTACGAAAACGCAATACAAAGTAAAGATGGATATCTGATTTGTGGAAGGAGAAGAATCGGACTGATGGTCCAAGTTCACAATACACAACTTTATAACCAATGTATAGTACCTTATAATCCATATCTGTTATTAAGTTATAATTCTCACATTAACGTCAGGATTTTCTTAGAATGACAACTGTGAAATATCTTTACAAATATATTTATAAAGGATATGACAAAGTGAGAATTAATATCGCGTACAATAGTAAACAAAATCCCGAAAATTAGATTAAACAATTTGAAGATGATAGATTGAGTTTTAGCTCAAGATACAATATGAAGAACTTTTGAATTTAATTTGAATGAGATTGATCTAGCAATTATCAATTTAGATCAATATCATCCAAAGAAGCAATACAAGACTTATTGGTCGAATCAAAACTTGAAGGATATTTTGACTTAGAATCATTGCTCTAGAACAATGGTCATTGAACAATCTTTAATGTGCTCGAAAAAAGCAACAAAAAAAAAAATTACAAATTTTTTTTAGAGCATTATATATGAGACAAGCAAGGTAAATATTCGAAATAATTGATGACATAATATAACAAACTACTGCAACAAGAAGAGATTATTTAGTTTTAAGATTCAAGAATTAATTGGCTCCATTTTAGAGATAAACATAAACGTTCCTTTTATCTCTCGACCATAACGAGAAGAAAGAGGAACTAGATAAATGCTCTCATAATAGACGATGAATGGGTAACAAATAATGATCTATTAAAGCAACACATTTGAGAGTACTACGTACTATACAGTAGAGATACTATCAAAGAGGTGATGAGTCTTAAATAATGTTCATTAGAAAAATATAAATAAAAAAGAGAAAATATCATTTTTCATTAGGGATGCAAACGAGCCGAGCCGAGCCGAGCCTTGGCCTTTTTTTCTGGCTCGAGCTCGGCTCGACCAAGGCTCGAGGCTCGCTCGGCTCGGCTCGAGCCAAATGAAAATATATTATTTTTAATTAAAAATTAGTTTTTTTAAATAATTTAATATACTTTTATATATAATAATATATATTTATTAAATATATATACATATATATTATAAATATATTAATTTTTTATTAATTTTATATAAAAATCAATAAAAATATATATAATATTATATAAAAATAAAAATATTTATATATATAAAAATAAAAATATTATTTTTTAATTAAATATATTAGCTCGCGAGCCACGAGCCTAACTAAAAGGGGCTTGAGTTCGGGCTTGGCTCGAGCTTGCTCGCCAGGCTCGCGAGCCGGCTCGGCTCGTTTGCATCCCTATTTTTCATCCTCTAAAGATGCCCTTGTTCGATTTTGGTCCTGATCTTTTAACTTTTCTCACATTGCATCCTTTTTTATTTCACATTTCTCATTTCAGTCCTTTAGCTAACAGACGTTAAAAAATTGACTGAAAAAGTTAAGTGCCACTCACATGGCCTGAATACAAGCCTACTTTTTTCAAACCTATTAGGATATCGTAGAAGACGCGGTAGTGGTGAAATTTATCAATGATTGTATGGAGAGAGAATCAATTCCCAAGAAGGCTTATCAAACGTTTATTTGTCTGATTTCGAAAGTTAATTCTCCAAAAAAAAAAAAGAGATTCAACCCATTAGGTTGTGTAACGTATTGCTCTAAATGATCACCAAGATGATTATACTTTGTTTAAGTCGCATATAAAATAAACTGTGAGCCCAAATCAGAATAGCTAACGTATTGCTCACAATGATCGCCAAGATGATTATAATTCGTTTAAGCCGTATATAAAATAAATTGTGAGCCCAAACCAGAATATCTTCATTCCCGGCCGAGACACCATAACAATATCTTGATACTCCAAGAAGTGTTACTGTGACACCCCGCTTACACGCACGTACAGGTACGCGTCACGTGTGAGTTTATTTTTCGTAACTTAGTTGATTCCTTATTTAATTGATGACTTTATATGATGTATGTTCTCACATTTTATTTCTCATATTAACTACTTGAATTATTTGTTAAGAATTTGCCCTAATTGAGCTCCTAATGTGAATACATGCAATTTGTGAAATTTACGATTTATGAATTTGAATCCCGAGTATGTCAACTTTGTGAACTATGTGAATTATATGATTTTAGGACTTATTTGTATATATTAACTTGCCTTGGACTTAATTGATTTTAGTTTGGACTCAATTGCACTTTATTTGAATTTTTGGGTCTTTTTGCAAATTGGCCACTCCTGAGTCCTTAATTCGTATCTTGAGCTAGGGAACTCGGATTCGAGTTCCGTCACCTTCATTGGACTCGAATCGACGATTTGGATTCAATGGGACAAGCCTCATCACCTTTTGAATTTGTTTCGACCTCCCGATGATGCAAACTCGCCCTACGTACCTAAAACGCCCCTAGATACCTACTTGGAGGCTAGCCCACTTGTCTCTTGTCCTTGATTTGACTTTATTACACCCAAGACCCTTCTTTTTCCTCCCATTTTGATGCCAAAACCTAGCCCCCCCAAGAAGAAATGAGAGACTCCATGGAAGGAACCTCCATTTTGGGCCCTTAAGCTCAAGATTTTCATCCTTTCTTGCTCCAATCTTTTAAGGTAAGTTAGGATTCTTGATTCTCTTGTTCTTGTGCTTCTTTCTCTCCTTGAATTTCATGCTTTGATGTTGAGGATCTTTGTATATGCCAAACTTGATGAATAGTTAGGGTTCTTGGTAGATTTTGGATTCTATGTGCATTCTTTGGCTATTTGGAGTTTGATGGCTTATATGATGACCTAGAAGGCTTCTTTCTTGCTTATTTATGATTCTTGTTGATGGTAGTTGCTTGGGGAAAGATTTACCATTTATGCTCTTTGGGGTTTTTGGGGGAAATGCATGAAACTTTTGCCTATGTGCTCATCTAATTGAATTGGTTGAAGATTAGTGCATCTGAGTGGATTTTTGACATGTTTTGGTGCATCTCTTGCTTTCTTGAAATTTTATGACTTGTATGTTGATCAATGGAGCTTAATTATCTCCTATCTTGAACTTTACAACAAGGTAGTTGTTTGAGATTTAATTCACCATTAATGTTCATATGAGTTCTTGCAAGAAGATGGATGAATACTTATGCTTCTTTGATCCTTGCTTCCTTGAATGATTTGAATGAGTTGAGATTGGTATTTTCTTGAATTCTTTGCATTATATTGTAGTATATTTGTCCCTTTACCTTCCTTCATGTTGTGGATGTGATTTGGCTTGGTTTTGCTTTGGTTTGCAAGCTTTTTCTCGTTTTTTTTTAGCCCCTGACCCAAATCCACCGGGGTGTATTTCTGCTTTGAAAATAATCCGTCGGGGTGGATTTGAGTCAGAGAGCTGTCTGCCCTAAATCCATGGGGGATGGATTCCCCCTTTGGAAAAATCCACCGGGGTGGATTTGGGGCAGCGACTTCTTTTTGCTTCGCACTTTGTTTTCTTGTTTTTCTTTGCTTCTTTGCTTTTCTCCCACCCCTTATATGATCCCTAAGCTTTGCTAACATGTATTATTATGTGTTAATTTGATTATATTAGATTTTTTAATTTATTTGATATGATTTGAACGAGTTACGATTCGATAAATCTTAAGTGATATACGTGTAATATTTTCTTGTGTTGTTTGCCTTCTTTATGCATTTTAAACTCATGAACGCTTATGGTATGCTATAATATGATACATTATGAGGTTATTTGATATGATATGAGTTTAATTCTTGAATCCTTATGTATTATTTTATTATTTGCTCCGGTATGCCTAAATATGAATTCATATGACATGCATTGCATCCACTCGCATTTGTATGCATCGCTGTGCGTCTAATTGGTTCATGATTGAGTCTAAGTCTCTGGTGTTGTGTTCTTTTATTTCAGAGCCTCTTCCGAACGTCGTTGAACCCAAGGTTTAGGTGTTTGTTTGCTCCTTTTTGGCCCCGGACTCTACCTACTTTTGCTACAAGGTGAGGTTTAGGATCTTTTCCTTTAGTTAATCGACCTATGGCCTAAATGTGTTGATTTCTCACCCGCATGCGAATATACTATATATTTATATATTAGATATGTGTCATATGATATGTTTATGACCTTGTTATGCGATTAAACGTTTTGAACTATAAGTATAAGCATATATAAGCTTGAACATGTTTTGCAACGAGGCTATACTCCAAACCGTGTGTTGTCAAGCAAGCTAGGATCTACCTCAACATCTTAATGTTAAGGAAGATACGGAGAGGTACGCGTATAGCATATGCCGAGTTGCAAGGTAAGGTATGCTCGATAAGGTACGTAAGTTATGTTTATTTATGTAGCGAGTTAAGTAAGTTTAATTGGATAATTGGTTGTTACTGGGCCCCGGAGATGTGGGTAAGGACGCCCGGGACGGCAAGGGCCATCGGGTTAAGCCTGTACACGGTCTCCATTTGGAGTACTCATGCGCGACTCTTGGAGGTTGAGGAGGCGTGGTGCTTCAAGCACATTACGGGTTAGCTACCCCATGTGCATTGGTAATTAGGTGGAGAGGGTTTGACTCGCGAAACACCGTGGTTGTTGGGGATGGATTGTTTATATATTTATGGTTTTCTTGATTTTCTTGCGTTATAGAGGAGTAAGGGTTAAGTGCTCGTACTCGCCGAGCTTTTGTATGATTCGTTGGTTATGAAACGGGATAGGAGCTTCCTTTAATTCTAGTATGTCTTGTTTTGATTATGAAATGTTTAAGTTTATTTTGAAAATTGGTTTGGTGTGCAAAACCCTATTCCCGGTTCATAATCCTTTGATTGATATGTGATTTGCTCTATATTTATATAGTGTGTGGGAGTGCGTTAGCCCCCTCACTCAGTCAAGTTGTGACTGACCCCTCTCTTTTTCCCTCCTTAGTTGCAGGTCTGTTCGAGCTAAGTGGGTTAGTACGTGGTCGTGTTGTGCTAGCTAGTTTGGGTCGAGTCAGCATTTCATACTTGCATCTTTTGAATATTTTGATATGTGTTTGATTTAAATTGTACTTTGGAAATTAGCACTTCATGTATTATTGGATCTATTTTGGGTCGTGTGGCAATTTATATATAGTAATGTATGTAACGCCCCGGTTTTTCTTTTGTAATAATATGTCGTATGTGTTTTTAAATTGTGCAATTAAATTATTTAATTACGTGATTAATTGTTTATAGGTGTTTTAAATATTAAATTTTGATATAAATTGTGATGAGATTATTTTATTTTGTTTTATAATTTTATTCGTTAATTAATTTATTTAATTGATAATTAAGAATTAATGTTAATTAATCATGTTTTAATTATATTAATTAATTTCCACTTTTAAAACCGTGACTTTCAGTTTTAATTTAAAAATAGAATTTGAATTTTATGATTTAAATTGAAATGTTATGAAATTGTTACGTTTGCGCATGAGTGTTTTAATCGTGCGTCGTTCTTATATGATTTGATATCGAAAATTCTTGAAAATTTAGTATGTTGTAGATTTATGTGTTATGAACATGTTTATATGCTCGTTTTATGTTTTCGACTTCGTTTGACGTGGTAACGAATTTATTTTTGAATTGTGGAACCAAGTCGGGGGCTAACGAGCAATTAGCACACCCTTGGTTCCGTATGTGATATCTTGAGCTAGGAAACTCGGATTCGAGTTTTGTCAACTTCGCTGAACTCGTAACGAAAATTCGGGTTTAATAAACTTAGCCTCATATTTTTGTAAAACCATTTGAACCTCCGAAATTCAACCGAAACATGTAACGGATGCCAAAAGTGCCACATTTTACCAAAAGAGCCATATCTTATTCAAACCTTGACCAAATTAACCATGGTTTGATTCCTTGGAACCCTAACTCAACACTCTAATAGCCCTTGATCAGCCTTAACCGAACCAACCCTCACACTTAGAGAAATTTCAGCCAAAACTCCCTGCTCTCCAGAAAATCCCGTAACCCTTGTGCACCTTGGAGATTCAAGCTCAAATCTCTTCCATCTTCCATCCAATCCACAAGGTGAGTTTAGGGTTGTGATATACATTCATTATGAGTCATTTTGATCGATTCATCCCCAATTTTGAGCATGCTTTCATGAGTTTATGGCTGAAGAGACGAAATAGTTAGGTTTGGTGCCATTTTGTTGATCTCTTTCATTCCTTGATGGTTTTGGTTGATTCAAAGCATGAATATGGTTGTTTTAACTCCCTCTTTGCATTTATGGTAATGTATTTTGTGGTAGTTGAGAATTAAGTGTGATATCATTGATGAAACTTGAAGGAATTAGGCGAAACTTGACTTCTTTTCCTCCCTCACGACATGGACAGCTGCTGCTGCGTTTTAGGATTGAAATTGATGTCAATTGCTGATCATTTTTGCCTTGTTTGATGCACATATATACTTGAGCATGTTGAGTAAGAAATAGAATGGTTGTTGCCCTGTTTTCCTTCCGTTTTGCCCTATTTTAGGCCTGATTTTTGCTGTTGTTAGCTGCTGCGTTTTCTTGGCATAGTTGCTGTCAATTTCAGTCAGTTTTGGGAGTCTTGTTGGCTTGTTTTGATCCTAAATTCTTGCCTTCATTGCTGCTACCTGCTGCTGCGTTTCTTGCTATTAAAAACAGGGGAAAGCTTTGTTAGAGCTGCTGCGATTGCTTCTGAATTGCATCTCCCCGGCCGGGGAGATTGTTGGAATAAAATTGCCCGGCTGGGTATCCTTTATGCAGAATCTTTTGTGTGTTTGGTAATATTTGGGCATAGTTAATTCCCAAGGCATGCAAGGGGTGTGTTTGTGTAAGAAATCTCGCATGCATGTGATCTCCTACTTGTGCATGAAATGTGTGTTTGTATAAATATAATTGCATGCATGTTATTATTTGTGCATGGTTAGATCATTAATGCATGAATATGTTACATATATAATTATGCATGCAATGTGTGTATATAATAAATAACTAATTCGTGAAAGGGGTGTGTGTACATGTATTTATGTATATATATTTAAATATATGTGTGTGCTTGTAGTGTAGTATTTAATTATTGTGCATGATTTGATTAAATGCATGCATTTGGTTAATTAAAATAACTGCATGCATGATTACGTACATATAAATGCATGCATATTTAATGAGTAAAGTTTACATTGCATGCATAAAATGTTTAAATTAAATTGTCCATGCATGCTATGTATATGTATAAATATATATATTGAAGTGTAAATGCATGCATGGGAAATTTACTTGGAATGGTATGTACATATAGTTATGAATATTATATATATATGTGTTTAATATATATGTTAAATATTATTTGATTTAATTGAAGTTTAGAAATTAAATTGTTACCTATTTCATGTTTCTTTCTAATTTCCAATCTTGAATTGAATGTAATTATTTGCCTACTCTATAATTGTAAACGTGTTATAGTACGTGACATAATCGTTATGTGAAATCCTTGAATTGATTTGGTATTAAATGTGAAAGTTATGAACTTGAATGAAATTAAATGCTTCCTTGAACGAATGAATAGCTCATTTATATGATTTTAATGCGTTAACCGTGCACATGAACATGTCTATTACATAATATCATCTTTTATGCATTCATATCATGTTCATTGTATGTCGTGCGTCATATATGGTTCATTTGAAGTCTTGAGTCTCACGAACACGTTACGTTATCCTTTGTACAGTTTTCTCCAGGGCGGAGATGTCGGGTTCATAGGACACTTTTGAGTCTCCTTTTTCTTCTTGGTATTGTTCGGTAAGAGGCGTACAGGTGGGTTTCTCTACTATTTAGATAAATGACCCTATATACTCCCAATGTGTAAAGATTTCGGCCAAAAGTATATATATATATAGTCGTTTTCAAGAGTCAATGATTTTAAAAGTAAAGCCCTTCTTTTTGAACCTACCAAATGTTTTGGCGAGAAATGAATGAATGAATGCACAGAATGGGGCCCAGGGACTTGGTGTGAGTGGTGACCCGAGGAGGCATGGGCTGACGGTAATCCCTCACACTAGTCCCACCAATGAACGGCGTAACCGGACCTCATTAGGAGTTAGCGAGGAATGGACGCTGAGTGCCATCTGGGGAGTCATGTTCCCCTTTTGGTCAATGAATGGATGGTTCGGGCCGATCACCCGGAGGAAGAAGGTGTAAATGTTCATGAATGTGCACAAAAGAATGTAATGCATGAAAGAAAGAAAGAAGGAAAGAATGTTTAATGAACTACACGAGGTGTTGGTTGGAGATAATGCATGCCCACTCGCCGGGCCACAAACGACCTAATGAAAAATGAACGTTATAATCCCTTTTGATGACTTATTTATTTCACCCACTTGGGAAATGCTCTAAAAACCTCATTTGGGATTATAACTTGCATGTGAATGTTTAAATATTGTTGTATATGTTACTTATGCCTCGTTTTATACCCACCAGTCTCGTATAGACTGAACCCGAATTGTTTTCAGTGTTCTTACAGGTTTGGAGTGCTAGGCGGGAAGTCAAGTCTATTAAGTCTATCGGTTAAGTCAGAGTCTGTACATATGCATATTTAACTATAATTTGTTTAAGTTATAGAGAATGTATGATTGGTATTAATTGTTACCATTAGCATGAATTATGAATGAGTTTATAAGAAACCATAATGGAAGTGCTATGATTTTATTGATTTTCGGGATTAGGTACCTATGCTAGTTGAACCCGTTGTTGTTTGCTTATCCTATTATCGATGTATGTATGTTGTTTCCGCTTTGGTAATATTTCGGTTTATTATCTCTTTGGTTGCGAAAGTTAGCTCCTTCCTAGCTTAGCGAGTGTGTATGTCCCCGTTCGTCGTGATCTAGCTCGGGTATGGATTGTCCATTTCATATTCGGGTCGGGCCTCGGTGCGGGGGATATGGTACCTCGCGCTCGGGTGCTACAATGTATGTGCTTTTCTTGAGCTCTTATGGATACTATTTGATGCTTCCGCCTTTTCTGTGTTTGTTTTGCGCGCTCTGTTGTCGTCTTAGCCCCGCTTAGCCTAGTGTGTGTGTGTAGGTCCTCGTTCGCTTAGGCTTGGGCTCATGTATGGACTTTCATTTCATATGTAAGTTTGGGTCTAGGTGCGGGGGATGTGATGGCTCATCGTTCCGGGCGTCACAATTACGAATGCTACATCACTCCAAAGATAAAAAAAAGGGGGTACAATACTTAAATTGAATCTTAAAAAGGCGTACGACAAAGTCCGGTGGAATTTTCTAAGAGAACTCTAACGTTCTTCAAGTTCCCGACGAAAATCATCAATATCAGTATGAGCAGAATGAATGGGATACAACTAGAGGTTTTATGGAATGGTAAACTAACGAAGGTTGTATGAATATGTGGTATTAGATAAGGCAATCACTCTCGCCTTATTTGTTTGTACTCTACATGGAACAACTTACGTATATGATTGAGGAGGTCATTTCAACCGAATACTAGAAGCTAATTATAGTATGTCAAAGAGGCCATCACATCTCACACTTGCTTTCTATGAACAACATAATATTGGGAGCTAAAGCTACCATGAATGGGTCGAGGTGCATTCACAGTGTGGTTGAGGCATTTCACAAGGCATTGGATCTCAAATTAAACTCCAGCAAGTCACATGTGTTGTTTACACCTTATATGTCAAATGATTTGAAGCAACATGTTACTAGAATTTTGGGCATGTAAAGTACAAACACCTTAAAGAATTATTTTGGGGTGCGGAAGAACTTTGGCCGAAACTATAATGAATATTCCTTGATTGTGATTACGAAAGTTGAAAAAAACGCCTCTGGATAGAAAGCCAAAACGAAAAACCTTGCCAGATGAATAACACTTATTCTGTGCATCACGAGCTCAATCCCCATCTACTACATGCACACAAATTGGTTCTCCAATCACACGTAAAAAAGATTCAACTTGAATCACTTTTTTTAGCCGACTCATATAACAAGGCAAATGACTCATCTTGTAGAGTGGAAGAAGGTGGCTAGAAAGAAGCGAGAAGGCAAATTGGTTCTTAGAGAAGCCCAAAAAGAAATATAGCGATGCTCACTAAATGGGATAGGGAATGCTCAACAAGGAAACGATGGTGTGAAATTAGATACATAAGAAAAAATATTTAAAAGGGGATGACATTCTTGAACATAAGCTCAAACTTATGGCTTCTTGAGCGTGAAAGAGGATATTTAGAAACACTTGGATGGTGGAACCATTTTGTAAATGGAGGATCGGGAACGGTGAATATCCATATTTATGAAATGATAGATGGTTATCACAAGACAAACTAGCGGACATCTTTGGAGATAACATTCATGGGGAGGATAAAGATCTTATTGTATGTAATCTCATTGACACAAGTAAAAACTAAAACCTAGGGAAGTTGAAAACAGTATTGTCCAAGGAGGTGGTGGGAGATACTTAGTGTCCTAATCGCGCTACATGATAACGGAGATAAGAGAGTCTGGATTGGGTCAACTAAAGATAAATTTTTCTATAAAATGACTATACTCTGTTTATGGTGTCAGATGAGACATGCGAGAAAAATTAAAAATGAACTTGGAAATTACCTTGCCCCCAAAAGTTCGTAATTTTCCTGTAGCTTTGGCAATATGATAGCTTTCTCACAAATGTGTTGAAGTATGATAGAAAATTTGGGGAAAATGATGTATGTACGCACTGTTGTACAGGATATGAATATGTGGACCACGTGCTGAGAAGTTTTCCGTTCGCACTCCTGGTGTGGGACAAGATTGTTGATACACAAACTTGACGAAATCTCCGTGGCTTGCGAGTGTTAGACGGGCTCAAAGAGAGCTTTAATAGCAAAATTTAGAGCAATATGTTCCTAGAATTTCCTTGGTGGGTTGTCTTGATCTTGATGCTCTGGAATCTTTGGAAAGAATGGAACTAATGGAGCTATCAAAATATTATGAATCTTAAAAGAGTCACTCTTCGCCACATAATAGAGTTATTTGAGATCTTAGTACAAATAAGTGAGAACAAAAAACACAGGCAAAAGAAAATCTACACTTAGTTTTCGTGAAATAAACCCGAGAAGTGATGGGTAAAACTAAACTCGGTTGGAAGCTTTGATAACCACACCAACAATGCTTAGCCAAGGGCATCATTCGAGATGATAATTGAAGATGATTGCTAGGATATGCTATGAATCTTGGTATAGTTTTAATAATGTAGCAGAGTTATTAGGCTTACCTAAAAGATTAACATAAGCTTGGGAGAGACGCTTTTTTAAAATTAATATGGAGATTGATTCGGAGATCGTGAAATGAATAACAACGAAGGATATTGAAAAACAGCTAATGAGAAATGTAATATTTGATTGACGCAGTTTACTCCTAAGGTCTTGAGAAATTTGGATCAAATAAATCTCGAGAAAATGAAACATGATGATGGATAAATTAGTGAGGATAGGTCACAAGGATTAAGATGGTTACCGTGTCTAGGATGCTCCATCGGAAAAACTAGATGAGTCTTAGCTGCTTTTCCTGTGCTGGGTTGCTTTATTTAGGACAAAAAACAAAATATATCGAAGAGATAGGAAAAAAAAAGAGAATATGATTGGACGTATAAACAGTGACAAATAAATAATATTAGTTATATTTTGTTTACTATACAAGATATATATATATTATTGTTTTAAGAGAGACTGACAGGATTGAAACAAATCCTTCTTATGGTACAAAACGTGTAAAAAATGCAATACATCAATATAAACATCTGAAAAGAGTGTTTCCTATTGAAAGTACAATGATGAAAATATAAAACTTATACCAAAGTAATATAAAAATATTAAACCATCAATAAGTATATTTTTGAATTAATAATAGGTACAAAATGATACTAAATATTATACATCATATTGTTTGAGGAGTTCATAAATTGCTCAATCGAGAGTCTAATAATTTTCATAAAATATTATTTCTTTAATACTTTATAAAAAAATAATTATTAAAAGCTCTATTAATATTTTATATAAACTTTTAACTGTTTAATGAGAATATAGCTCAAAATATTATAGGAAACTTAGTTAACAAGTATCCATGGAATTTTGTTTTCTCATTGCAATCGAATAATAGAAATTATCAATCGAAAATTGCATGCGGTAGCTGTAATGCAATTAAAAAAGTACAATCCAATGTATCACCAGAAAGCAAAATAGAAATATTTATTAAATCAAATTACAATTATGAAGAAGAAGATGGAGATTTGAGAAAGGGGATAATATTGAAAATGATGATATGTCAAACCCACGGTTTTGAGAGATGAATATTTAGTGTAAGGTAATTATACTAAAATTGATGATGATAATATATCAAAAGCTACAATTTCTCAAGATTATGAAAAAAAAAAGAAAAAAAAAAAACAATGTTCCAATTTTAAATGATGGAATCGAGGTTTGAAATATAGAAAAAAAAGTTAGGTGCAAAAATTATAGTTTTGAAAGTGAATATAACTTTTAGATTTTGAATGACGATAAAAATATTCTTCAAAACTTCATAAAAAAACTAAAAATAATTCACAAATTATATTAAAAAATTAACAATATAAAAAATAAAATATATATAGGTAATATGATATTTTATACGATTTTTTTAGTTTTTCTCTATATTCTTTTATATATATGTCTTTTCATTTATTAAATATATTTGAAAGTTATAAACTATTATCTATTTGGACAAATTAATATTATACACTTTAAACATATTGTTTTATGCAATAATATAGTTTCAAATATTTTTATTATTTATTTATTTAGATGTTTCTCTAATTCGAATTTCTACTTATTGTACAAGATTTGAATGAGAGATCTCAAATAAATATTTTTGTATGTGTTACTTTTCAAAATTAAAATGATTCATTAAAAATGTTATTATATATATTTGTTTAATCAAACTAGATATTTTTAATATCCTAATTTGTTAAATAAATAAAATAATTAAATTTATTTAAATAAATTAAATGACAAACGTACAACGCACGTTCATTTCACTAGTATTAATAAAATGAGTGTTTTACTTAAATAGTTGGACCTAACTCCACCTATGAAAATATATTATAAACCAAAAATTAAAGTGCTGATCGTTTTGATAATTTTAAATCCAAGGCTCGCTAAAAAATTCAAACAATAATCATATTCGAGATCTTTAAAATATTATTAAACTTTGTATTTAGAAGATCGTTTAACAAATTAGACTTGTTCAATTATGCAGTCGATCCACTATCCCGTGTTATTATTATTATTTTTTAAAATTATTTATTTATTTATTTTTTAATAAAATTTTAGGTTGAGGGGATGACAATCCACTCTAAGGTAGAGGTACTACTTTCTTGCAGGTTATGAACAATGACAGACCCACGAGCGAGGCTAGGATGGTTTCCCTTTGGGAGACAGATTGTCACTATGTAATTGACGGTGTGGCTCTTATTGAAATATCCATAGCGAACACCAAAGATGATAGTCCCAAGGACGTCGTGATCCATGTTGAGGCCAAGCGTTGTCAGATAGAACCCCCGTTGGAGACTATCGCCGCCCAGGACCCTGGGCGCCTCCCGTTGAGGCCAACGCCTGGCCCGTCTAATGTCATTGGTAACAGGGATTGTTGGAGCCATGCCTATCAGCTGCAGAAACGTGTCATCTCTTTGGCACATATTAAGGTAGCTCCTTACTTTAACATTCTGGCCATTTGTGCCCCACTCTCTATGTGAATATTAGGGGTAGGCATTATGCTTATTTTAGCCTTCTTGACCTTTGGTTGTACTCTCACTGTATCTACGCTTGGGTTCGCTTAATAAATGAGGAGAGGGCCTCCTTAAAACCTCACGGTTTCGGTGACCGATTCTTCCAAAAAAAAAAATCCACTCTAAGGTAGAAAATACCTTTAGACTCAATGAGTACTTACAAAGAACTTGCATTATACCTCACCTTATGAAGATAAGAGGAGTCGAAACATGCAAACTTATCTAGTATTATGAACATTTGACATGATTAAAATACATCTCCCAAGACAAAAAATGATTAAAATATCAAATAAAAGTATCAAAAGCGTCTTCCCCTCTCTCTTTCTCTTCGAGACAAGGTCTAAAATTAATCTAAAAAAATATTAAAATTCAAATAGAATATAAAATTAATCGTATCCCTATGTAGCAAATTCACTATTGTTCCAATAGGTCAAGATGAGCTAGCATTAGCATGACCATGGCGGAGTGTTTTAGATTTTAATAATGTGGACAACTAAGATCAATGATTTAGGGACCTCCAAAATAAATGGCCTACGCCACCAACACTCCACTAACCCTACCCCTCACATAAAAACAACTTCGTCAATTTCAGACATTTGGATTTAAGATACCATATGATGAAGATGATTCAACCACCTCCCAAAACACATTAGGTCAAATATATATATATATACCGTAAAATGATCTAGTTTTACGATTTGATATTATATTAATTTAATTATATGTTTTGTATTCGAATTCCTAAAAATACAATTATCATTGATTTAGAAAATATTTACACTGTAATAGCTCGACCTCATCAAATATATATATGAATATTAATCTCTTTAATGAATTTCTTTATAAGTGTAGATGAGTTGCTGATTTTTGAACTATATTCTCGTAAAATTCAAATTTGCAATCGATTTCTTTATAGTTATAGATGATAGTTATCGAACTATTTGATGATCTCCCATTGTAGTTCTATAGATGACTTGACGACACAGTCAAAGTCAATAATTTCTTACTTGCAATTCATGCATTGGAAGAAATTAAAAGTCATTAAGTTAATATAATTTCGACAACAAAATAAAGAGATTAGATCCCATTAGATTGTAATTACATTATTCTTGCTGCGCGCATGAAGTACTTTAATATTCATAAGTTTTTATAGACATATATTAATGGAACTTAAACACCATGTGGTGTAACTTAACGATTTGGTGCTATGCTAATTTAATCAAAAGTCTCGAGTTCGAGTCCTTGGGAACGCAACTACCACTAGTAAAGAGAGTTTTATACTTTAAGTGGTCCGTCCCCTTCACGCTATAAGTTACTATTCAGGTGAGTTAGATCAAATACATACTTTCATATGCTACAAGTCACTATTTAGGGTGAGTTAGATGAAACACATATTTTCGCATGATCTATCCAAGTTAATCAAGTCACTATTCAGGGTGAGTTAGATGAAACACATATTTTCGCATGATCAATCCAAGTTAATCCTCGATTGTCTGTTTGGGCCTTGGCGCTCCAATTAATTGAGCCCTAATTGTTTCATGTGCTACAAGTCACTATTCAGGTGAGTTAGATGGAACAGACACTTTCACATGACCTATCCAAGTCAATCCTCGATTGTCTGTTTGGGCCTATGATGCACGGACACTTCTAAAATATCATTTTGTCATGTCGTGTCGTGTCGGACACCATGTCCGACACTTCTTAGGTGGGAAAGTCAAGAAAAAATCCGTGTCACCGTATCTGTGTCGTGTCGTGTCTATATCGCCGTGTCCTTATCTGTGCATCATAGGTTTGGGCCTTGGGCTCCAATTAATTGAACCCTAATTGTTTCATATGCTACAAGCTATGATGCACAGACACTTCTAAAAATATCATTTTGCCGTGTCGTGTCATGTCGTGTCGGACACTCGTGTCAAACACCGTGTCCGATACTCCCCACGTGGAAAATTCAAGAAAAATTCCATATCGCCGTATCCGTGTCGTGTCCGTATCGCCGTGTCCGTATCCGTGCATCATAGACTACAAGTCACTATTCAAGTGAGTTAAATGAAACACATATTTTCACTTGACATATCCAAATCAACCCTCCATTATCTGTTTGGGCCTTTGGGCTCCAATTAATTGAGCCCTAATTGTTTGCTCGAACCTTATTAATACTTCATGTTGATCCCTGATTATTTGTTGAAATTTAGAAGCGCGAAAAATGTAGTTAGTGTTGAAAAGCCCAAGTTTGTGGGCTGCTGATGTGATCAAAGCAGCTAGAAGTTGCATGAAGCTCTTGTTCCGCCGCAAATGTTGACATAAATATAGTGCCAATTAATGCAATGTAAATGAACAAATTACAGCAAATTGCTAGTTGTTGTTTACACGGTTAAGTAACCGTGTTTTGCCTTCTGTTCACACTATAGAATTTCCCTATAAATAGGGCACCCATTCCTTCATTTTATATATGCTTTGAGATCAAGAAATTCATATTGCTTCCTTACTTAGTTCTTTCGTTTATATTTTCTTATTGATTCGCGTTATTGTAATTCTATTTTTACAACACGTTATCAGCACGATCGTTCTTATTTCTTTGGCGAATCAACGATCGTTCTTATTTCTTCGGAGAAGTTTCACGCCGTTTGAAGGTTGTTCGATATTGGCGATCGAACATCTCAAGAAAGATTAAATTATTATAAGTTTCGTATCTACTTACTGTCCATATATTTACGATATTATGCATAGTATTATTATGAACATCTATGCCTCGTTATACCGTCGATTTATTCATTTATGCAGCATATATTTATGTGCTCTTAATTTTGTATTAATTGACCATATTTGTGCTTATATGATTATTACCGTGTATATATTTTTATCAATATTAAGTATGCATAAACTATCATTATGAATTTTTATGTTCTAAATAAAATTAAAATAAATACACATATATATATACACTTTTGCAACGGCTATATTTCAAAATAAAATGAAAAAAAAAATAAAATTATATATATATATATGTGTAACGGCTAGCTCCCAACGGCTAGTAGGGATTTTCTCCTATAAATAGATGATTTTGGTAAACACAATTCATTCACTTCCATATCCTACTCTCAAAAACTCTAGAAGATCTTGTTACTAAATTTTCGCATACCAAGATGTTGTCGGCTCCATTAATTTTCTTTACACTCATAGTGATAGCTTTCAACATATTCTTCCGTAGTGTAGACATCCCGGCAGATGAGCGGGATTTAGTTAACTTCATTGCATTTCTTGTGAATGTTGTATTGCTCATGGCCATAGGATTTGAGCTATCTCTTAAAACCTTTGTATGAATTATTGTAGGAATTATCTGTTTGAATAAATGTGTTGATTGTTATCGTTTACCTTGTACTAGCTGCCACCATGTCGAATCTTACAAAGCTTGAGTTTGTAGCCCTCGATATCACGGGGAAAAATTATATGCCTTGGATTGTTGATGTAGAAATGCATCTTGAATCAATGGGTCTGTTAGATACCATTAAAGAAAATAATAATTGCTCCAACCAAGATAAAGCCAAAGCTATAATTTTTCTCCGTCGACATCTCGACGAGGGGCTTAAAATGGAATACTTAACAGTCAAAGATCCGAGCATCTTATGGAAAAACCTTCAAGAAAGGTATAATCATCAGAAGGAAGTTATGCTTCCTAATGCCCGTGATGAATGGAGCGGTTTACGCTTCCAAGACTTCAAGAAAGTCAGTGAATACAATTCAGCAATGTTCAGAATAGTCTCACAATTGAGGTTTTGTGGGCAACAAATTACTGAGGAGGATATGTTAGAGAAAACATATTCCACATTCCACGCATCGAATGTTACTTTACAGCAACAATATCGAGTGCGTGGATTTACAAAATATTCTGAACTTATAGCATGTCTTCTCGTGGCTGAGAAGAACAATGAATTGCTGATGAAAAATCATCAATCACGCCCTACTGGCGCGGCAGCATCTCCTGAAGCAAATGCTGTAATTCCCTCAAAGTATGAACAAAGAAATCACCATGGACCTAGTCAAGGTCGTGGTCGTGGTCGTGATCGAGGCCGGAGTAATACTCGCGGTCGTGGTCGTGGAAGAGGCAGAGGGAGTTATCCATACTCCTCTCCTCAAAGAAACCGATACCACCAGAATCAGACACACCACAAAAAGGATATTCACGAGGCTGGGCCTTCGGTGAATCCTGAAGATACTTGCCATAGATGTGGCACAAAAGGGCACTGGGCTCGAATTTGTCGAACGCCAGAACATCTTGCCCGTTTATACAAAGCATCTTTGAAGGGAAAGGGAAAAGAAGTGAATTTCACTGAACATCACAATCCATTTGGTGATTCAACTCACCTAGATGCTTCGGACTTTACCGATGATTTTGATAACAATGAAAATGGCAATGTTGGTGGCAGTTAGTAATGTTTTGCTATGTTTTTGGTGTGCTATTGTTTTTCCTAGCTTGCATTTTATCATTATTAGCATGTTTTGTTGTACTAGATCTTTAGGAACTATTATGTAATTTTCATATATTGCAATATGAAGTATCTTTTCTGAATTGAATTCATGACTAATTTTCATATCAAAATTATATGTTTATGTGAAGTCTTGATATGGATCACCCTAAGAAAGGAATTGAAAGAATAATTAATGAGGAGAATTTGTGCATACCTGATAGTGACACAACTCACACTATTCTTAAAGACAAAAGGTTCTTTACACAGTTAAACCCAACAAGAACCACTGTGAATACAATATCAGGTCTTCTGATCTGATTGAAGGAATTGGCAAGGCAAACTTTTCGTTACCAAATGGTACAAAGTTCTCAATAGAAAATGCCTTATATGCGCCAAAATCCAAAAGAAACTTGTTGAGTTCCAATGATATATATTCTCATGAATATGATACTCAGTCTGGGACTGAAGGTATCGAGAAATTTATGTATCTTACGGCCTGTAAATCAGGGGAGAGATACATATTGGAAAAACTACCAATGCTCCCTTCTGGATTGCATTATACATACATAAATGTGATAGAATCACATATGGTAGTTAAAGATAAGCACATTGATAATTCAATGCTAGATATTTGGCATGACCGGTTGGGTCATCCTGGTTCAACAATGATGCGAAAGATCATTGAAAGTACACGTGGGCATCCATTGAGGGACCAGAAGCTCCCTCAAATGAAAAAGGATCCGTGTACAGCTTGTTCTCTTGGAAAGTTAATCCTGAAACCATCACCAGCTAAGATACAGAATGAATCACCTACTTTTCTTGAGCGTATTCAAGGTGATATATGTGGACCGATTCATCCACCATGTGGACCATTTAGATACTTTATGGTATTGATAGATGCCTCAAGTAGATGGTCACATGTTTGTTTGCTATCAACTCGCAATGTGGCATTTGCGAGGTTGCTTGCACAAATAATTAAATTACGAGCGCAATTTCCTGATCATACGATCAAGAAAATTCGGCTCGATAATGCTGGTGAATTCACGTCTCAGACTTTCAATGATTATTGTATGTCAACTGGGATTACTGTCGAACATCCAGTTGCTCATGTACATACACAAAATGGTTTAGCTGAATCATTGATTAAACGCCTTCAGCTTATTGCTAGACCATTAATAATGAGAACAAAGCTACCAATTTCAGTTTGGGGTCATGCAGTCTTACATGCTGAATCTTTAATTCGCATAAGACCAAGTGCTTATCATAAATACTCCCCTTATCAACTTGCATTTGGGCAAGAACCGAATATATCCCATTTGGGAATTTTTGGTTGTGCAGTGTACGTGCCTCTAGCACCACCACAACGCAGCAAAATGGGACCTCAGAGAAAGTTGGGAATCTATGTTGGCTATGAGAGCCCATCTATCATAAGATATCTTGAACCCCGAACGGGTGATATCTTTACAGCACGCTTTGCTGATTGTCATTTCAATGAGGATGATTTCCCAACATTAGGGGGAGAAAATAAACAGCTGGAAAGAGATATTGCATGGTATACACCATCATTATTGCATCTTGATCCACGCACAAAGCAGTGCGAGATGGAAGTACAAAAGATTGTACATTTGCAAGGCATTGCAAATCAATTGCCAGATGCATTTACAGATACAAAAAGAGTGACTAAATCATATATACCAGTTGTTAATGCTCCTGCTCGGATTGAGGTTCCGAAAGGACAATCCGAGAAGAATGTCACTCACGAGTCTACAGCACGCCTGAAGCGTGGTAGACCAATTGGCTCTAAAGATAAAAATCCTCGTAAAAGAAAAGGAGCAAATGTGAATAATGACCCCAATAATGAGCAAAGTGTCCCAGAAGAGACACAAAACGAGGAATGTGCCCCAGAAGAGGTACAGAATGAAGAATGTGTCCCAGAAGAGACACGAAATGAGATTAATGAGGAAATCTCAATAAATTACTTTCATTCAAGAAAGCTGTGGAATCGAAGTGATATCAAAATTGATGATATATTCTCTTATGCCGTAGCGCATGATATCACTCATGAAAGTGAAGATCCTGAGCCAAGATCTATCACTGAATGTCGAAACAGACATGACTGGATAAAATGGAAAGACGCTATTCAGGCTGAATTGAATCCCTGAATAAACGAAATGTGTTTGGACCTATTGTCCTCACTCCCGAAGGTGTGAAACCTGTCGGATATAAATGGGTCTTCGTACGAAAACGAAATGAGAAAAATGAGGTAACAAGGTATAAGGCAAGACTTGTTGCTCAGGGATTTTCTCAAAGACCTGGAATTGATTATGAAGAAACGTATTCTCCTGTCATGGATGCAAGTACGTTTCGATACTTAATCAGCCTAACAGTTTCTCAGGAACTGGAAATGCGTCTCATGGATGTTGTTACAGCCTATTTATATGGATCACTTGATAGTGATATTTATATGAAAATCCCGGAAGGATTCAAGATGCCTGCTGCATTTGAATCAAAACATAAAGAGAAGTATTCGATCAGATTACAAAGGTCTTTTTATGGGTTGAAACAATCCGGGCGCATGTGGTACAATCGCTTGAGCGAATTTCTGTCAAAGAAAGGGTATGTGAATAACCCTATTTGTCCATGCGTATATATTAAGAAAACAACATCTGGATATGTGATTATCGCAGTCTATGTCGATGACTTGAACATCATTGGAACTGCTAATGAAATCCAAGAAACAGCAGTTTACTTGAAAAATGAGTTTGAAATGAAAGATCTTGGACAAACCAAATATTGTCTTGGTTTGCAGATCGAGCATAAACGAAATGGAATTTTCGTTCATCAATCAACTTATACTGAAAGGGTGTTGAAACGCTTTAACATGGATAAAGCAACCCCTTTAAGCACCCCAATGATTGGGAGATCGCTTGGTATAGAAACAGATCCTTTTCGCCCTCGCGAAGAAAACGAGGAAGTTCTCGGATCTGAGACACCATACCTCAGTGCTATTGGAGCACTTATGTATCTTGCTAATTGTACTAGACCTGACATATGCTTTGCAGTTAATTTATTAGCAAGATTCAGCTCATCCCCGACGAAAAGGCATTGGAATGGGATTAAACATCTATTCCGATATCTTCGAGGTACAATTGATTTGGGATTATTTTATGCTAAAAATGCAAAACAAGTTTTGGTTGGCTATGCAGATGCAGGATATTTATCAGATCCACACAAAGCTAGATCCCAAACAGGTTTTGTCTTCACAATTGGAGGCACTGCAATCTCATGGCGATCGCAGAAGCAAACTCTCGTTGCTACTTCCTCCAACCATGCTGAGACAATTGCACTTCATGAGGCAAGTCGAGAATGCGTTTGGTTAAGATCAGTAACACAACACATCTTGACCTCCTGCGGCGTATCAAATGATAAAAGTCCAACAACGATATATGAAGACAATGCCGCATGTATTGCTCAAATGAAGGAGGGATACATCAAAAGCGATAGAACCAAGCACATCCACCCAAAGTTCTTGCAGTTTACGCAAGATCTTGAGAAAGACGGAGAAATCAGTGTCCAGTATGTTCAATCATGTGATAACTCAGCAGATCTCTTTACAAAGGCCCTCCCCACTACAACTTTCAAGAAACATGTCCATGACATTGGAATGCGTCATCTCCGAGATCTATGAGAAGATCTCACCGATGTCAACATCAGGGGGAGCCTGCGCAGCTGTACTCTTTTCCTTTTCAGGTTTTTGTCCCACTGGGTTTTTCCTGATAAGGTTTTTAACGAGGCAGCATCTAAAGCGCGTATAATAGAACAATCACATAAGCATCCCAAGGGGGAGTGTTGAAAAGCCCAAGTTTGTGGGCTGCTGATGTGATCAAAGCAGCTAGAAGTTGCATGAAGCTCTTGTTCCGCCGCAAATGTTGACATAAATATAGTGCCAATTAATGCAATGTAAATGAACAAATTACAGCAAATTGCTAGCTGTTGTTTACACGGTTAAGTAACCGTGTTTTGCCTTCTGTTCACACTATAGAATTTCCCTATAAATAGGGCACCCATTCCTTCATTTTATATATGCTTTGAGATCAAGAAATTTATATTGCTTTCTTACTTAGTTCTTTCGTTTATATTTTCTTATTGATTCGCGTTATTGTAATTCTATTTTTACAACAGTTAGAAATTTTGTCAAAAATAGATGGTCAAACATTTTAGTCATTATCATGTAATGTAAACAAGATATATAATACACGCATGCATTCATAGAATTGAGTCCACGACTTAATCTCAGACTTTTCACCTTAATTATTAACAAATGGCATCCATATATAACCTTGCCATATGAACACAGATTTTTCTTTCTTTTTCTTTTTTAACACTATACTGTATTTGGATTATTCGTTTTAAGTGAGGGTCAAAAAAATTTGAATAATCAAACCTCATAAATGTTTTCTTTGGGCAAATAAAGCATCACTTTTACGAACTTTTTGAAATCAAGATGATCCTATATCAAAATCCATGCATATAGTTCAATAGCTGATGTGGGGATCATATTTATGAATCAAGCCGGTTCGTGAGCCGACTAAGATTCGAACTCGAATTCGAATTCGAAAAATTCAAATCGAAGTCAAACCGAATATTGAATCGAGCTTGAATATTTATATATATAAAAGATGAAAAAGAACTTTCGAATATTAGTTATATATATCTTTTTCAATTTTATTTGGGGAAAAAATAAAAATGAAAATGAAAATGAAAAGAACGGAGAATTTCTAAAATTGGAGTCTTTTTTTTTTTATATCGTACTTTTGGTGTACTTTTTTTTTTGTATTGCAAGTTTGGTGTAATCCTCTTTTTGAAAAAGCGGATTCACTGTTACCGTGAATCCGTTTTTTCAAAAAGAGGATTCAATACAAAATTTTATGAATGTGTTGACACCCTCATAAAATTTTGTATTGAATCCTCTTTTTGAAAAATCGGATTCACTGTAGTATATAGTGAATCCGCTTTTTCAAAAAGAGGATTACACCAAACTTGCAATACAAAAAAAAAAAAAATACACCAAAAGTACAATATTCGGAAAAAAGGACATTAAAGTTAGAAAATCACCGAAAAGAACATTTGAATTATATGTATATAGTTAAGAAATAAAATTTAAATAGGGCTATTTGATCTCACAAGCTCCTACATGACGTTGTCCACGGAAATATAGATTCAGATACAATAGAGACATGATGGTATAACTTAAAAAAAAATTATCACGTCAAATGTGTCCAACACATCTTTTGATTTAGTATCCGATATAATATGATATGATAAAATAATATTTTTAAAAATATGTGTACCTTACCCAAGACAATACACAACATAATCATAAAAATTGAATTGGAATAAGATTTTGTATTTTAAGAATAGTGTATATGTGTTTGGTTAATCTCATCCAAGAATTAATTTATGAGGCGACGATCGTGATGAAAATATAATAATCTATTTTATATTTAACCAATATGTAACGATTAACATTATGATTACAGAAATCTTGAAATTTAAAAAATTTGGAACGAAGATTGATTTGATTTGTGATGTTTGGCATTAAATGAGGAAACTGAGAAACAAGAAATGTATGAACCGTGCATGGTACGAAGAGGAGAGTTGTTGTGAGTGGGGGGAAAAGGTTTTAATTATAAATATTTTTAAAAATATTATTTTATAATATCATAACTTATTGAATATTCGAATTAAATATACAATATTTAATGTTTGTTAAATAGAAATTTTTTGAAAAAAATATATTATTATATTCGTATTATGTCGTGTCTTTATCACCGTGTCTGTTATCGGTATTTGCTAGGTTGCAGCTATAGGCTTCCTTATTCAGCCGCTTTTTTCTTCCCTGTTGGTTGCTTGGCCTCATATAATTTATTCGCTTTTTTTGCTCTTACTTTTTCTGATCTCTCCTCAACTGCCCACCTCTCTCTCTCCATCTCTCTCTATCTCTCTCTCATCCCTTCCGCAATACATACACGCACAAACACACAATATATATCTATTTATTTGTATATATTCACACCGAATTGTGCTTCGGGTTATGAGAAGCCCACGTTAAGGACCCATCTTTCATGGATTTCTTCTCCTCTCCTTGGTAATTGTACTCTCTCTCTCTCTCTATATATATATATATATATAATATGTTTGTGTTATATGTGTGTATGTATAATACTCTGAGGCACACACCCATATGGCTTCTTTCTTTATGTTTGTATGTGGGGAGTTGAAAATTGAGTCTTTCAGGTTAAGGTAAAATGGGCTTTGATGCGGTGCTAATGTGGGCGTAGCCTTTTGTTATTGGTATACAGACATCAGCAATGGATGCTTCATTGGAGGGTAAAAGATTCCTGCCCCTTTCCTTGTTTCATTATATTTCGCTTCTTTTTTCAATTTTTTTTTTCAGTAAAAGCTCTCATCTTGGTGATTCTGGTGTCGTTTCGTTCAAGGATTGCTCTGGTTATGATTCCTTGATGCAGACGAGATTGAATTTTATTTTTTTTTTTCTGTTTTTGCGAATGGGATTTGAGATTCGTGGTGGATCTGTTTGATGTTTGGTTTCACGCGTGATTTGTGGTTTGTTGAATCGATTTTCGTTGTTATTATGGTTATTCATTTATATATTTTGGGATTTCTTTTTTCGATGAAATGGACACCACACAGAGACAGACACGCATGCTCACACACTCACGCACACTCCATTGTTGCCTTTTTTTTCCTTCCTATTTTATTTACTCTTTTTTGGGTATTGCAAGTAAATATGTTAAAGAGTGTTGGAATTACCTACTCTGTAAGATTTTCAAAGATGCTTAACGAAGAAAAAAAGTGATAGATGATGACTGCGAAATGGGTTGGTCGCAGCTGTTCTTATTTTATTACTGTAAATCTTTTAAACTCCTGTAGATGGTTGGTTGTGATTGTTTAACTAAATTGTCCGATAAATCTCTTAAATTGATTTTCACTAATGCAATCTCTTATACAATCCATTTGATTTGATCCTTATGTTTGAATTTCTTTTAATGATGCTTGCATTTTATTGGATATTGATGACTTCTTTTAATCACTTGTGTGTCCAGCATCGGTGTATGATCCATCAAGGTGCAGCAAATTGAGTATGGAGCAAAAGAGAGAATTAGTGTACGAGTTATCAAACTGGTCGGATGGTGCAGCGGAAATCCTACATTCGTGGAGCCGTCAAGAAATACTGCAGATCCTATGTGCAGAGCTTGGGAAAGAAAGAAAATACACTGGCTTGACAAAGTCAAAGATAATAGAACAGCTTCTGAAAATCGTATGCGAGAAGAAATCACAAGAACCAAATCCCACATCTGAAAACGATGAAAGGACGCCCAAAAGGCAAAGAAAATCCGAAAACTCGGTTCCTACTACTAGTGCTCCCGATGTGGATTCGGTCAATACAGTAGTCTGCAAGAATTCAGCTTGTAAAGCTAAAATGAGCCGGGAGGATGTCTTCTGCAAGAGGTGTTCTTGCTGCATTTGTCGCCAGTATGATGATAATAAGGACCCTAGTCTTTGGTTAATTTGCAATTCTGACCCTCCCTTCCATGGGGCATCGTGTGGGATGTCTTGCCACCTGGAATGTGCCTTGAGGCATGAAAAGTCGGGCATTTCAAAGGATAGGCAGGATAAGGGACTTGATGGGAGCTTCTGTTGCGTTTCTTGTGGGAAAGTGAATGATTTGCTGGGGTAATTATCTGGTTTTTTCATTTGTTTTTATAGTGTCTATTTTCATGGCTTCCAGAATTACTTGCATATATCTCTGATAATACCTTTCTTCTTCGTGTATAATATGAAAAGAGTAGTTGATATGATGTAGTTTCCGATAAATCCCATTGTGATATTCAAGTCCTGAGAATTTTGCTTCATTTTGGAACTGCTATTTCATATTTGACGAATTTCTGATCTTCTGTAATGATTCAAAATTAGCTTAAAACACGAGTTCCAGGATTTGAAATCAGTTGTAATATGAATTTATTCAAACACGAGTCCAACAATTTGCCTGTCATATTCAAATTCTTGCATTCCCCAACAATGATGTCTTCCATTGACTGAATAATTAAGCCTTTTGTTTTATTTTTTATTTATTTTGAAAATTGGGAAATGGGGAAATGACATACTTAATAATGCAGTTCTTGGAGAAAACAGCTCGTTGTGGCAAGGGAGACTAGACGGGTTGACATATTGTGCTACAGGCTCTCCTTATGCCAAAAGATTCTTGCTGGAACCAAACACTACCAAAATCTATGTGGATTCATTGACGAAGCAGTTGAAAAACTCGAAGAAGATGTGGGACCATTAACCGGTTTACCTGTAAAGAAAGCTAGAGGGATTGTCAATAGGCTCTCATCAGGTCCAGAAATTCAAACACTTTGCTCCTCCGCAATTGACTCTCTAGACTCCATCCTTTCTCAAAGAGCATCCGGTTCCCCTTCTGGTTTATCTCTCTGTCTCTCTTTCTCTGTGTGTGTGTGTATTTGTTACTATGTGACTCACTATTTACTGGGAATTTTATTTTTTATTTAGATGGAAATAAGCTTGCCTCGAAGCTTGTGAGATTTGAAGATATATGTGATTCATCAATTACAATGATTCTTGATTGTGATGATATGAATGAGACGGGGTGTTTGCTATGGCATAGAAAAGCTGATGACATGAACTATCTTCAAGAACCGAGTTGCAAATTGTTTTCACCGATTATGAAAAAGTTTATGCTTTCCGGTCTGAGTCCTGATACAGATTATTTTCTCAAGATTGTTGCTACCGACAAAGATCCAGAGACTGGATATTGCGAAATCCAGTTCCGAACGAAAAGTTGTGAAGAAGGTGGGGTGAGAAATCCCGATTCGAAGAATTTGGAAGTTGAAAGAAGCCATAGTCCAGTTACGAACTGCAGCACTCTATCTAATCCTTCCTCAGTTGAAGACGAGACAAATAATGCTCCTTTTAGTGGCAATGATGATAAAAATGGTAGTAAAATTTTACTTGTTGATGATAACACCAACGGTTCAGATTTGAGCGAAAAGGAGACCAATAATGGAGATGTGATCTCCTTGTTGGATGAAGAACACACCATGAACGAAAAAGATCCATCACATGAAAACGGATCGAATACATGCCAACCCGTTTTGGAATGCGTCCCATATTCAGAATCCGCCCTCCAAATCACTCCATGCAAGATTGAGAGCATGAAGGGTGCAATCGGAAGGAAAAACAAACGTAAGGTTAATGGGAACGGAAATTTGGACATTTTTTCCAAGAGGGACGAGGAGGAGCCTCAAGCCGGGAGCTCGTCCAAGAAAAGAAGCGGGGAAAGAAGGGACGAGGAGTGCAAAGGTATTGGAGACAAAGATTTCGAGTATTACGTGAAAGTGATACGATTCTTGGAATGTGACGGCTACATCGAAACGGAGTTCAGGCAAAAGTTCTTGACTTGGTACAGCCTGAGAGCATCTCCTCAAGAGGTAAGGATTGTGAAAGTGTTTATAGATACTTTTGTTGAAGATCCAGAATCACTTGCTGGGCAGCTTTTGGATACTTTCTCCGATGTCGTATCGAATAAGAGAAGATGCTCGACTGTGCCCTCTGGCTTTTGCTTAAAGCTTTGGCATTGAGGCTGTTGATCATGGAAGGTGGTTTGAAGGAGGGTTTTTGCATATGGCTTTATTCTTTGGATTTTGGAAAATTGTTGGAAATTGTTATCCATTGGAGTAACATTGTTTTGAACTTCATCTTGATACTTAAGCCATTGGAATGACCTGAGTTTCTTTTGGTGTAGACATTTATGCTTATTTAGTATGGGTTTTCTTGCTGCACTTTGTGTGGCTTCCCAAGTTTTGCAGTGGAATGGAAGTGTGGTGGCAGTTGGCACTAGTGAAATGGGAGCAAGACACATTAATAGAATTCCAACTCTTTTCTTTTTTAAAAAATTAAATAATTGATGTTATATTTTGTACAAGTCGATCTTTGATTGTACGGACAATACTACAAGTGAACTGCAAAAAATGATCGAAGTTTATAACAATTGTATAAAGATGAATGAGTTTCTTCTAGTCGATCCTACCCTATGAATGCAATCATAATAAAATAGAATTCTCCCATATGAATGCAATCATAATAAAAGGTGAAATGCGATGTTTTCGTGATTTGTTCTGCTTTTTTAGTATCATATGCTATGATACATTAGGTACCGACATGTATCCTTTTAAGTATGCCTATAGTGATACAAATAATGTGGATTTTTTTGAAATTTTGTACGTAATAGTATTTGATATGACATAATACAATAAAATAATATTTTTAAAAATATTAGAAACCAAATAAAATACATGTTTTAATGGAAAAATGGAATGAAGTGAAAAAAGAAATCTGTCCCTACGCAAAAAAGTATTACAAGACTTCTTAAATTACTATTCTAAAATTTTAGTAAGACACCATTCTGATTTGATTCACTAAATGTGATCAATTCAAGAAATGAATTGTCACAAAAAGGTGAAAAAGATAGGTGGTATCAGTATTCCAGTGGATCTGAAGCAAGAAACAAGAAAACCATGGGCAGAAAGACCATTTTTCTGGTAATATACAGAAACCCTACACCAACCATGCACTAACAAGTAACAACTCAGAATGGTAATAAAACCAACGCTTTAAATGCACAACCATCACTAAAACCAATCCCACCTCACTTTCACACCTCCCAAAACACTCCTCCTTCAAACTTCAAAGCGTCAAGATTCCATTTCTAACACAGCCCATCAAAAATAATTTCTTTCTTTTATTTGGTATTAATTTCAAGAAAATGTCATCTATGATCAGCTTCTCAGCTGCTTTTCCGGGATCTTCAATCCATGCAGGGGTGAAAATTATAACCGACGGTTCTAAGCTTTTTGCTGGGATGGACTCAGTTTCATGGAGCAAGAAAAGTACTGTTTGGAAAGGTTCAAGAACATATTGCATGAAGGTAAAACCACATGAGCAATTGAAATGTCTATATTTCAGACAAAGAAATGGTGTTTGCATTGTGCTGATGGTTAGTTTACTGTATTCGACAGACATGGAACCCTATAAACAACAAGAAATTCGAAACCCTTTCGTATGTGCCTCCTCTGTCCGAGGAATCGATCGCCAAGGAGATCGATTACATGATAAAAAAGGGATGGATCCCTTGTCTCGAATTCGACGAGGTACTATACATATATTCCTAACAATAGTCGAAACGATGATTACTTACACCGGCATACGTTGTATATCCTGATATTTGACTTAATTACACAAATTTCCCTTGAAGTTTTTGCTAATCCTTCTTCTTTGTCTGCAATCATATGTTCAAGATCGAATTTGGATACGTTGCAAATTAGGGTGTTGATAAAATAATGATATCTAAATGGATCGATCCGGCTGTAATTTTACAAAGTAAATGGTGAATATTGATTTTAGAATTTGTTGGGAAGGTGGGACATGTGTACAGGAAGAACAGTAGCATGCCAAATTACTACGATGGGAGATACTGGACTCTGTGGAAGCTGCCTATGTTTGGGTGCAATGATTCATCTCAAGTTGTGAATGAAATTCAAGAATGTAAGAAGGCTTACCCAAATGCTTATATTCGTTGTTTAGCTTTTGACAGCAAAAGGCAGGCCCAATGCATGGCCTTTCTCATCCAGAACCCACATCATGATGCAGCTTAGTTAGCACTGAAGTGGAGCCTCATTTCAACTTGCTCAGCATTTTCTCTCTTTCTGTTCGTTTTAATAATGTGATCTGATGTAAGAATAATATGAAGTCTTGATACATTCAACGGCTCTCAGGAAAATTACATCAATTTCTGAGTAGTGTTGTTTATGAAATTCCGGCAAGAAATTGTGGCTCCGATGAGACAGGTTTCAAAATTGCCGAGAGTCGACTAAAGTTAATGTCCCAAATTCATGATTTCAAGATCAACAATAACGGATAACAGAATAGGCTCCATAGAAATGGGCTTTAAAAGCAGCAATGTAGAGTGGTAAGCAGCCTCAAGTTATAGATCTTTACAGTTTTACACTAATCACAAGAATAAAAGAGAGAGCAGCAGAGAGAAATGAGCTGTTAAAGACTAAGGAAATAGTACAAACGAATTCTCAATTATACAACCAAATGGGAGTCTTACATCCTCTCTACTGTCCTGCATCATCCAAACCAAGGAGGATCTCCATCTTCATGGAACAGCATTTGAGCAAATTCTTTCTGCAATTCTGCAATAACACAGACAATCTTATAAGCAAAGAACATTGTTTTAAAGAACGAATAAAATGCACAGGACAGACATGGAAAAATCAGTAAACGTGTTTGGTGGCCATCAGTGGAATTCAAAAAAAACAACGATTGAAACAGATCACCCAGAATGAAAAATGGGAGATCCGTAACATTTGTTCTCTTTCTGAGCTCAACTATCATTTTAAGGTCAGGTGTAATAGATTCATATAATTGCATTGTTGCTGGACAAAATTGAACTTTCCTATTGCCGGCACTTTCTCGGCCGTGTGTAATGAAAATGAGAAATTAAGGATTGTTAAGCATTAAATTTAACATATAACAAGAATAAGGAGACTGAAGATGGAGAGTTGTGATGGATAAAAGGTTTCCACATCTGAAACCAATGTGCTCGATTAACAAGTTCTGGGTACAGATGCATGTATTATTGTTCATATAATTTTGGCATGAATCAAATAAAAGAAGCACCAATTCTTTCTCAAACGCTATTGTCATCAGCTTATTGTCTTTCTCCCTCAAATTTGTTCATCACCACCACACTATCTGACACCTATCTCAGCCATTAAAACAATCCAGAACTGCACTAGATTGCTTCTTAGTAATCACAGTTCTTAGTTTCAATTCCCTTAGTAATCACAGTTCTTAGGTTGAACACAAGATAATATCAAGTTTATACAACTTGAGGTTCCTCCAGCAGAGCAAAATTGTTACGAATCTCTCTTCAACACCATGGGATATCCATTTTAGTCCTGTAATCAGTCTACCCTAGTACAGACAATTTTACATGAGAGTGGGCTTCTTTTACCATTATATATCAATATCCCGTTACCAATAAAATTTAGAACAAATCATGAAGTTCTAAAGTTCAATGCCAGCATAAAAAATGAACACCACCTTCTAGATTTACTAATATTACGGGTAACAAAGATCGTGAAAACCAAGGATCAAAACTAATGGAACATTCAGGATTGAAGACTACAGGTAATATGAAAGCCGAAGAGAAAAGGTCGGCGTATTATCCTGCAAGAGATATCTGTAGATTCGATAACTAGGATGCTCCACATTAGAGCAAAATAATGTTGTATTGAATAGGAAGAGTAAGACAGTTTCATACTCATCTTTATAGTTTGAGAAACAATCACAATCAAGTCAGCCTAACTAAAGTCATCGGTGTTTAATCTGTTAACAGTGGTGGGCTTCGCCCAGGCGGGCGATTAAAGTCATAGGGCTGGAGGCACCTAATCTTGATTATCAAACAATAGAATAAGTCATATCAAGTGCCAGTAAAACAGCTAATCTGGGGAATCAAACACGTTCTTGAAAGTTTAACTGAGGAAGCATATCAAGAATAGACGGAGCTTCGTGAATACTCAAATGTATTAGATTAACTTGGAAGCGACAATGTTCAGGAAAAACAAAACATCTCTTCTAATTAAAACTCAAAATTGCCAGCAAAAATCCAATGCCTAAAAGAAAGGACCGAACAAAAACAGATAAACGTTTCCCTCATTAGGGCACTACTCAAGTCAAATCATATAAGCTACTAACACGAAATGCACAATTCACAAAACGAAAGCCTAACCTGTGTGGTGGCGGACATTAATTCTGCAATTAACGGTTGATTTCAGCAGGCAAGGGGCGATTGAACCCCCCACGGCGGTTCATGTACTGTCGCGGCTGCCGCTTCGTGACCTTCCTCACTGCACCGACGTCGTTTCCGGCGACCGGCTTCCCCTTGGTCGAATCGAACCCCATGGGAATCCCAAGTTTCTTCATCATCTCCATCTCATCCTCATCCATCTCATTGTCCCCCTTATCGGTCTCAATGTTGCTAACAGCACTCTCCTTTTGCTTCTTGTCTTTAGAATTGGCGTCATCCTTGTGCTTGTCCTTGTTGTCTTTGGAAACGGCGTCGTCCTTGTGGCGCTTCCGCGGAGGGGAAGACGGGGTACGCGAGCGCGAACGGTGGTGGCGATGGCGGTGGCGGTGGCGGTCTTTATCATCGGGGGAACGGGTACGCGATCTTGCGTGGCGGTGGCGATCTCTGTCATCGGGGGAACGAGTACGGGATCTCGTGTGGCGGGATCGGAGCCGGTCGGGTGTACGTGAACGGGAGCGTTTGCTACGCTCACGGTCTCGGTCAAGGTCATCGCGTATTCTCTTCCGGTCACGGTCTCTGTCTCTATCTCTATCTCTATCCCTATCCCTGTCGCGGTCGCGGTCGCGGTCGCGGTCGCGGCGGTCGCTCATGGCGGCCGGAGAAGGATGTGGAATTTGAAGAGGTGAGGTTTTTGGCTTGCGGGGGTTTACAGCTCAGACACTACTCTGCTAAGGTCATGTTTGGATTCATCTATATTATGTGAAAATTGAAAACACGGGAAATACCAATTCGATTTATCCTTTATTGGGCCAAATTTGGGCTTTAGCTGAGCCCATCTTCTTAAGCAATTTGGGCCTGTAATTACTAGAATCCCCAATTAATGCGGTCTCCAATGTCCACCAACTTATATTCCACGACTAAATAATCTTCATTAGGATGAATTTTTTACAGGAATGTTGCAGAACCCATCAGAGATAAAAATACAGCTATCATTAATAGAAAAAAGTTTTACACTTAGGTTGGTTCAATCCAGCTTCAATGATTGGATCTCATTCAATTATGTAACAATTAACAAGTGTACTATACTTAGTTCAAGTCGCCACTTTTTCTAAAAATTCCAGAAGGAACAGTCTTCTTAACCTAAGTGTCCGACCCAATTTGAAAGATTGGATCTCGATCACCAGTGTACTATACTTGTGTTCAATTTGTCAAAAACAATTTTTTTTAAGAGCAAGAGCTTTGAGTCGAGATTTTAAAAAGATTCAAACTCCAGTTTAAGCTTTTTTTTTTTTTTCAAGTTCAACAAGTTTTGGTGGGTGAGGCATGATTTTTGTAAATTTGCAACGACCAGAATTTCTGGGCCCTTCACCAGTAATGAATTCATGGAGAACACATTTTTGTACTAGAGTACACCGGCTAGCATCCTGCCTTAGTCGACCACCACAAATAATGACTTTATAGGATGAAGCTTGTGGAAAATACCAGATCAACACTCCAATAAATATCTCCTGAACCAATGCACCAAGAATCCGCCTTCCTTGCATAAACGGTCCTCCTCGGGTGCGGAATTGAAGATATTTATGTTACCAAAAGACAGTCTTGGTCTTATAACAGATCTTCAACTTATCGAGACAAAAATGATGATTATCGAGACTATGACTATAATGGTGGCTATCAATATGATATGTTTCAGCACATTTGATGTATAGAAAGTCGTTGTACTTCCTTAATTAACCTGAATGTCGGTACTTGATGTAGCCTTTTTCCTTTGTTATTTTTCTAATAAGAGGAGGGTACTCAATAAAATTCCCATTTTTTCGTTTAAATAAATAAAATTGATCATTCTTTTTAAAATTTCAATCAAGTATGCAATAAGTATAAAACTTTCATCTTCTTCTTCTTCTTCATTGCACCAATTTAACTGAAATCGAAAACGCAACAGGTAAATTTCATCATTTTTGCAAGTTTAAGTCCCCAAAGAAAAGTTAAATTATTTTCTTATAGTTGATATTTCAACATTGAATGCATGTGAAATATACTACTTTTCTTTAATGCGAAGCCAACAAAAGTTAAAGCTGCACTAAGAACTCGTACTTGAAGTTGATGAACTGGACCACAATGCCATTAAGTTCCGCCCAACGTAATTCTCCTAGGGAAGATGATACCCCCGTAACCCATTTTCACCTCAAACAAAAGCATGCATAGGTAACAGGAAAAGACAGTTATGGAAACTTAAGAGTCTTCCAAAACATTTAAATTTACCTTTCACTTCGCTCCATAAACTTTTTACGGTCTTTGATGGCTAACAAACCCTCAAAGACAATCAATCAAAGTTTTGGTCTTTTTACATAATTAAGGCAAACACGCACTATCGCCAAGATAAATGGTCCAATCTTTAATGGGGAATTTCGACCAATTTGGTACGCGTTTGTGGGGATGGATTCGTTCAAGTTCAACCCCTTGTGGTGTTTGTATGAGTTTGAGACGTTTCTTCACATATGTTTTCCTTGGATTATTAAGTGTTGGGGATTCTTAATTGGGGGACCCTTAATAATTCAACAATGGATCCAATGGGAGAGAAATTCGGTGAATTCTGACGAATATACTTTTGTCGGAGTGCCGTCGGAAGTTTCGAGAGAAATTCTACAATATTTATCTCGAAATTCTGTCGGAAATATTTTAATTAATTTATTTCTTTTTTATTTTATTTCGTCTTAAAATATCGTTGGCTTTCTGTTGGTTCATAAATTCTAAGGAGGGATTTTCTTACGGGCGGGAACCATCTGAATATATAGGATTACTTGTAGTGCATACGTAAAAATTTAATGTAATACGTTCAAAAAAAAAAAAAAGTTAATGTAATGAATTGCAAACAATACATTTTTGGTGCACCATTACTACCCTAATGGTTCCAACCTAAAAGTGACTTGATTTTTCTTCCCAACTACACATTGAATGAGAATTCTCTCTTTTTTGTGGTGAATAACAAAATAGTTAATTAAACCACTTGACATATTTCTCAATATGGAACCATAAAGTCCAAACCATATTTCACCAATCATCTTCCCTTCTAAACCTCATTGAACCAACCATTGAATTAATTGCCGCATATCTTATATATTATATACTTTTATCACGATTAAACTTGCCCCATATAATTCCTAGTTGACTATTAAACAATATAAACCGTCCATTTCAAGACGAATGAATAAACGAATAGTAGCAATTATAATGTATATGAATATGAACACAGTAATACGGATACAATACGAAATGAATATGATGATATGGATTCTTTTAAAAAGAAATTCACGTGTGAAGTGTCGGACATAATGTACGATATAAATATATATCCAACACAACACAATACGTCAAAATGATATTTTTAAAAATGTACTACATCAGAGATGAGTAGAAATATAGTTCAGATTCTATCATGCATGGAGACCATACAATGATACGAATTTGTCCACATGATTTTTCTTTAAAATTTTCTCGCAGAAAGTATTCGTTGCAATAAGATAAAACAAAATTATATTTCCATATAGATTTATTCTTTTTTTTTTTAAAAAAAAACTCTATCATTGAAAAGCATAATTTAATGGCTCGATATTAGATTGATCTAACTCTAGCCAGATATTTTGATTTCAATTAATTGAAAATTAAACTGATCTGACTCGAACGCAAGAATGTATTTAAAAGAAAGAAAGAAATAAATAAACACCTAATATAAAGCCAACCACCCCAATCATTTTATGTTTGCATTAACAAAACAACAGTGTTGGTTAATAATTTACAAGAAGCTCATATATTTGTGTGAAAAGAACACATCCCACGCATACATAGACTCTCATTTGACTCTCCCCCTTTAACATCAAGATTCAAGAAAGAGTGAGAGTCTTCTCATATTTAAACAACCTTCCCCTGCATTCTGTCCTGTTCTGAGGTGTTGAGGTGGGATTTCAGCTCTGTACTTTCCCTCTTACAAGCAGTGTTTTCAAAACCGGACCGGACCGGCCGGTTCACCCGGTTTAACCGGTGACCGGTGGCCATTCCGGCCCGGTTGACCCTAAAAAATCGGTGAGATTCGGATCGGATGGGAACCGGAATAATCGTCCGGTTAATCGGCGGTTCTGGTCCTCGAAACCGGACCGGAGCGCCGGTTCGTAAATAACGAAAATATTTTTTCTCACTTTTTTTCCTTTCTGGTTTTCAAAATATTTTTGGCTAGGATGATTCTGATTTCAAAATACTATCCTCTGCTCAGCTGCTGTTTGATGCCTTAATTATGAGTTATTGAGTTTCAAAAAAAAAGAAATTTGTACTCATCTGCTCATAAGTTTTCAATTGAGGAAAAAGGATATCTAAGAGAGACAGAGGAGAGATTTTGATTTAGGGAAAACTGAAAGAGAGAATGATAGAGAGAAACACACACCAGACGGAGGGTTGAGAGAAAAATATTACCAAAATTGAAAAAAAAGATTCCAAGAAAATATTTGTAGAAGACGATGAACAGCCGACCTTTTCTCTCTGGGAGTCTGGGACAAATCCTTGCGGCTGAGTGATGTAATACCAAAAGTTTTTGATGTAGTTGTTTATGGGCTTGGGCTTTTAGGGTTTACTCAAATATATAATAATTATTGAGATGTTAATGATATGTAATAAATGTTAATATTGTGGAAAAATATTATTTTGTACAATAAATATTGAATTCCTTTATTTAGATATTAGGTAAAATAAATTTGCAGATATTGGGTAAAATAAATTTGTTGTCTAAGATATTTAAAGTTATAAATTTATATATGTTTATAATGTTATATATTTAATTAATAATTTAATAATTAATTATGACGTCATACCGGTTCAACCAGTGGTCGAACCGATCGAACCGGTTGAACCGGTAACCAGTAAGTCTACCGGTTCTACCTCCGGTCCGGTTTTAAAAACATTGCTTACAAGCCCACATTTCATTACAAAAAACCCCTCGTGATTTTCTCAAGTACACCCATAAAACAAGGAAACATTGACATGAAATACATACGTACAGCCAGCCTCAAGAGGCTGTTTTCCCTCGGCCGCCACAACTCCGATGAAGAACAGCCGAAAGAGGCCGAATTCAGCGCCGATCAGCAAAGCCAGACCGCCGCAGCGCCGCAGCCGGAGAATTTCCAGAAACCCACTTGGAGATGCTTCTCCTATGAAGAAATCTCCGCCGCCACGGATGGGTTTTCCTCAGGTACGCCCTCATTTCATTTCGTTTCCTCATAAAAATGTCACCTTTTTTCCGGCTTATTTAGTGCGTGTTTCAGGCAATATGGTCGGGAAAGGAGGCTATGCAGAGGTTTATAAAGGAGTTCTTGAAGATGGGCAAGCGATTGCTGTGAAAAGATTGACGAAATCGACGAATGATGAGAGGAAAGAGAAGGAATTCTTGACGGAAATTGGTACTCTGGGGCATGTTTCGCACCCGAATGTAACAGCTCTTCTTGGATGTTGTATGGATAATGGGCTTTATCTCATTTTCCAGTTCTCATCGAAGGGCTCTGTTGCTTCCCTCCTCCATGGTGAGAAAGATTCTGTGTTTTCAGACAAAATGCGTGATGATTAATTAAATTTTTGCGCGGAAAAAGTTGAAAAAGATTGGATTTTTTTAATGGGTTTTGCAGATGAGAAGCTGCCCACCATGGACTGGAAAACAAGATTCAAAATTGCAGTGGGGACTGCTAAAGGCTTGCATTACTTGCATAAGAACTGTCCCAGAAGAATAATTCATAGGGATATCAAGTCTTCAAATATTTTGTTGGGTGCAGATTTTGAACCCCAGGTAAATTAATTTATTCAACAAAGCAGTCTTTTTTGGTGTTACTTCTTACTGGGGTGATAGTGATTCATTTAATTTAATTTAATTTAATTTAATGCTGTTTTCCTTTGTTTCAGATATCTGATTTTGGGTTAGCAAAATGGCTTCCATCACAGTGGAGCCATCACTCAATAGCTCCCATAGAAGGAACATTTGGGTAAAAAACAGAAGAAAAAACTCATCTTTCTTGAAATTTCCTAAAGTTAATAATTCTTTCAAATAAAATAAAAAAATTTACATAATTTTGTTGAATCATTCAGGCACCTAGCGCCGGAGTATTTCATGCACGGAGTAGTCGACGAGAAGACCGATGTATTTGCTTTTGGAGTCTTTTTACTGGAGCTTGTTTCTGGTAAAAAGCCTGTGGATAGTTCTCATCAAAGTCTGCATAGTTGGGTAAATGCTCGACTCTCTACTTCAAGATTTGTCCGAATTATGACAAATATTGTAGTAAATTTTCAACCTTTTTTAACGAATTAGGCTAAACCTATACTAAATAAAGGAGATATGAAAGAAGTGATTGATCCAAGGCTTGGAGAGGATTATGATCTGATTCAGCTCAACAGACTTGCTTTTGCAGCATCACTCTGCATTCGAGCTTCTCCAATATGGCGCCCGACTATGAGTGAGGTAATTGTTTTCTCGCGTAATTAATATTCATCAATTAACAATCGCATATTATCACCGTTTCATTGCTTTAATCTTGTTTTTGATTATTCATCATCATCATCATCATCTTCATCTAATTAACTTTTTTGTTTTTGCTTTCTTTTTCTAACCAAAAGACATGGAAAAATCAACTCGACTGGCTTAAGTCATCCTTGATATAAAAATTGTTTCTTGGACCGATGCTACCTATTATTCTATCACACTTACCCGGTCCTTATACATAGTATGAGAATTTCCATGACAGATGTTGAAGGAATTTTTCTTAAAAAATTTCATGTCATTTTCTTACACGATCCCACGCCATTTTATGCGGTGATTCACCTAAATTTATGCTAACTTTTCTCCTCATTGATTGAGTTTACCGATAGAGACATCGATATCAATTTGGCACGCTTGTCTTATTTAATCGAACTTAGAGACAGGGATCATGTAGGTAATAGTACAATCAATATAGTTGACTCTTCCATCGTCAAATTAGCAAATTTATAAATATAGAGATTGCTTTATCAGAAAAAACACCTTGTTTTTTTAATGACATCCATGGATAATTTAGATACAATAATTATGACTAATTCTGAACTCTTACATCCGATGACTTCATGCAAATAGTCTTTTGATGTTAGTGCCCACCTAACCATAATCTTCATGCTTAATTAGGCAAATGTAGTCATGAATGTGATTAGATGGTAATTAGGTGATAATAACAGGCTAAAGACATAGGAAAAACATACATAAGTTAAATCTCTTTGTTTCTGAATATAGATTAAGACAAAACAATTCCATTTTACAGCATGACAACCTTTCCTGCTTCCTCATACAATAACAGTGCTGAGGTATGAGGATGTAATAATATAATCTTTGTCATGTTGGGAGATTAGATTAATGTAAGAGCTGTTTGTTTGTCCCTTTGTTGGATTATAGCCAAAATAAGGGTCTAAATTACTGTGCTTATGTATATCCATATGCCGTTTTATAAAAAATTCTTTATATGTGTGTATAATTTTTGTAAGCATCTTACGGGTCTATCTCGAATGAGGGTATATTCGATATGGCGAAAGATTTTTCGATAAAATAATGTTTTTGACAGGTACTGGAGGTAATATCATTGGAGGAAGAAATAGACAAGGAGAAGTGGAAAATGCCTGAGGAGGAAGAGGAAGATCAAGAGGAGTTCTGGGGGTTTGAGGAACTTGAATGTGAATGTGAGTATGAATACGAATACGAATTCGGTGATACTTCTTCATTGTCAAACTCTCCAATCTCAATTGGGAGTTCATATAACCAAAAGATTAATGCAGCCCTTGTAGTTAATTGACATGTAAAAATATGACAAATATTAGCATAATGTTATATATATGTATGTATAATGTATGTAAGAATGTGTATTTTTTTTCACTAGTTTGGGAGCATGTAGCTACACTTCACCAATTTTGGGTTATATGTAAAGGCAGTGTTTGCAAATATTTTGAAATAAGGGTTTTTAAAGTTTTTTTTTTTTATCCCTTTTTAAAGCTATTTAGATTTGAATAGAAAGAAAATACCTAGCAATTATAAGTACTCTCACATGCAGGGAGTTTTTGTTGTGCCGAACTTGCATGTGATTTTCTTTTTTACCATTAATGGATGATGGTACCATTTGAATAAACGGTATTACTTTCCCGATTTTCATGCCAATATTAAATGACTGTCTCGCAGAATATCCGATTCTATCAAACTCAATCAATTAAAAAGATAAATATAATACACATGGTATTTAATTAGTCATTCTTATTAAATTTTCCACCAACCATACAGTAAGTATAATATACTCACCCTCTTGTTACACTGATTTGACCGAATCAGACTTAGTAGAATTACTGCTGTTTCATGTAATAGGTTTAGACATTAGAAGTAACCCAGTAAGGTCGCGTGTACATTTTTCTTTTTTCAATTAAGAAAATAATTTATGATACACGAATACTTCTAAAAATATTATTTTATCGTGTTGTATCGTGTTGGATAATCGTGTCTGAAACTCCTCACATGAAAAATTCAAGAAAAAAAATCTGTATCATTATGTACATACCGTGTTCATATCGTCGTGTCCGTATCCATATATCATGAAAAATACCACTTTTTTTAAAAAAAAGAAACATTTCCCATGCTGGCTTAGTCTTTAGAATACAAAACTTCTGTTTATTTAAAGCAAAAATAGTTATAATGGAAATAAATAGTTATTATTTCAAAACATGTACACAAAGCATTAGACATGCCGTGGAAAATATATATACATACTAAGCATTTTTTTCCTATAGCTCCTTTTTTACGAGTATTTGTCCAATTAAATTATTTTCCTCATTTTCTCTTCTTTGTGATTTGATTTTAATGCTTAGCTTAGGACTTTTTTTTTTAGAAGAGGTGTTCTATTAGAGTTTAGTCTTTTAATATTAAGCAACTCTTTATTTGATTGAATTTATTTTTATCTTTCTGTATTTATTAGACACACAGTTGTAATGTCCAATAATATCCTTTAACTCTCTAACTCTCGATCAGTTGAAACTCTTAAGGAGTTTGTAGACATACGAGGTCTGGAGCTAAACATCATCATCTGTTTGCGATTTTAGCCACATATTTTTTTTTGAGGTAGGATCCCATTACTTTGTTTGAGTTCGACGTAGGTCGAATCACTTTCCTATAAAACTTTTTTTTATTGATAGTAACTATATTACCATAAACTCGAACACAAGAATTTTCATTAATTTAGCACAATATCGATTTGTTAAGTTATACTTCTGAGTTCTGACGGAAGATACATATTACACATGTTAAAACCAAAAAAACAAAATAAAAAAATGAAATAATATGCAGATAAAAATAGTGGGCAGTGATTGGAGTGAAGGGCAGCAAAGCCAACTGTTATAGGATAAGTTGCAACAGTGCCAATGAGTTCCAGCATGAATGAGTGCAACTGTGTCGGCTTTCATTTCTTGGGAATTTAATTAATTAATTAATATATTGCTTTTAAAATAATTATTACATTTTCCAATGATTTTAAAACATGCATGCATTGCCTCCCTTCTAAATTACTCTTTCGGCTTTCCCAAATATATATATTATACAGATAAGGTGATGGAAGATTATTGACCAACTTAAGTAAAGACAAATGCAAATTATTTACAAAATTATTGTGTCTCTTTTTTTTTATTGTTTTGTTGTATTCGTAAACAAGTGGGATTTGATTTATTCAACCAAAATAGAGCTAATTTAATATGTTGTGTTAAAAGTGCGTGAATTTAATTTTTGAATTTTTTATTTTAGGTTTGTATTTTATCACGTAAAGTTATTGAAGTCGTGAAGTTACTACTGACTCGAAAGATTTGAATAAAAGATTGAGGGAACAATTTACTTTTTATTTGTAGACGAAATTGTTCTGCATCAATATTAAAATTAAATTTGATCCAAAAAGAATACTAAAATTAAATAAAGATTAAATTGAAAGTTTCCTAAATAACGTGATGTTAATTAATTAGATTTTTTTTCTCCATCTATTAATTGCAGAATATATTTCTCACTCGTATCGATATATTTACAGTAAATGGAATATATGTTACCAAAAAAAACAGTTACTTTTTGAGACATAAATATCAGTCAGATGAACCCGATTAATGACATTTGGACAAACTCTAAAAAATACAATTTTTTGTCATTGTCGGAAATCAATTGCTTTTTTTTTTTTTTTTTAAATACAGATATACGCATTACATCTATATTTATTTGAATATCTATAATAAATATGTTACACAAGCAAATTATATAATGAAAAAAAAAATTGCATTTTTGAGTATTCGTCGACAATCCGTTAATCCGGATTGCTCGAGCTAGTGAGTTAATAATTAAAGAATTTTAGGTTTGATTACGACCCATTTCAAATCATCTTAATCTATACTATTATATATTTGAAAACCATATTTGACTATTTGACTTTTTGTGCATTTTGATGATGTGGATTTTTGTGGATTTTTTTAGAGTTTTAATTAAATAAAAAAATGTGATTGGTTGATTTTTATTTTATGTATTATTTTATTATGAAAATAAGTAATAACTAAGAAAATAATTATTTTTGGCAGGTTTGACTGAATATATTTTGTATTCTTTTTAGATTAGAAAAAATATAATTGGCTTATTTTTATTTTGTATACTATTTTGTTATGAAAATAAATAGTAATCAAGAAAAATAATTATCTTTGACAAAATTCATAATATATTTTTTTGTGTACTTTTTTTTTTTTTTTTTCTAATGTGTAATTCTTAGAATTTTAAATTATTTTTAATATTTAAAAAGATTATTATTGGTAGTTCCAAAATAAATGTTTTTTTTAATTTGATATAATTACATTATTAATTCTTTTATGATATATAAATTAATTTTTGTTTATCCTAATCATCAATTATAAAATAGATTCAATAGCTTTATTTGAATGTCAATATAATTAATCTCTTAAAAGCGAATTAATTAATTAGTTGCTTAAATTACTCCATCCAATTAATTAATTTTTTTAAATTTAAAATTAATACTTAATAAATTTATATTTATATCTATATCTATATGTATATTATTATATATTTAACGATGTTTGACTTTAATTGTGCAATTTTAATCAAATAGAATTTTCTTCTTTTTTGATTTTTTTTATTAACAAGAAAATTTCTCATTGGTCACTGAATTTATTAAACATAATATCAATATAAATTCCTTAATTTGTGTGAATCATTTGTAACAATTCCTTAATTAGCGATAGAGTTACTTAGGAAATTAAAATTTTCATAAACAAGCTTGATTTTTAAATTTTGAATTCAAATATTCAAATTTAAAATGGAAGAAATATTATTAATGATTCTAATACCCAAAAAGTTATAAAGTATTCCTATAATAGTGCGCATCAATAAGGAATTCTAATACAGTTTAAATTAAAATAATTATGATTAAATAAAACTAATTATTTGATTTTTTTTGTCAATATTATTGAGTGTTTATTGTTAATATAGTTATTCATATTCAATTTTTTCTTCTCCCTATTTTCTTCTTTGTGTTTTTGTTCTCATTCATGTAAATCGATTTATTTTTGTTCTTTAACTTTTTATCCACATTTTGTCTCTTATTATTAATCAGATTATTGATCAATTTTCTATTATTTTTTGTCAGATAATGATCGATGAACACCTATATTGACATGACATCAATCATTGTTGATAGACCGGGCTAATTTTTTAAAAAAAATTGTAGTTCCTTTCATGCAAAAGGTTAGAGAAGGTTTATATTTGTTTTCTTAATCCATTATTTGCACTATCATTCCAATCATATTTTTATATAAGTATTCTAATATTAATAATTATTAATTATTTTGGATGAATTTCTATTATATATTTTTTGAAATATAAAATATTGAAAATAATAGTGTTGATGGAGCATAAATATAACGAGGCCACGTCATGACACGTGGGCCCTCATGGGTTCGCCACTTATATTTTCAGGCTAACTTAGTCGCCTTCATAAACTACTTGGAAATGGCTAAGGCCTAGCAATTAGCAAAACTGCAAGTCTCCCCTCGGACCCTCATAGGATCCTTCGAGCCCCTCGGCCCCTCATTGGTCCCCGGGCCCTCATTGGACTCTCGCATCCCTCAGGCCCTCATTGGACCCTCGCGTCCCTCAGGCCCTCATTAGACCATCGGGCCCTCATTGGTCTCTGGCCCTCATTGGACCCTCGGGCTTTCATTGGACCCTCGCGTCCCTCAGGCCCTCATTGGTCCCTGGGCCCTCATTTAACCCTCGGGCCCTCCCTGGTCCCTGGGCCCACATTTGACCCTCGGGCCCTCATTGGACTCTCGCGTCCCTCGGGCTCTCATTGGACCCTCATGTCCCTCAGGCCCTCATTGGACCCTCATTTGACCCTAGGGCCCTCATTGTTCCCCGGGCCCTCATTGGTCCCTCGGGCCCTCATTGGACCCTCGCGTCCCTCATTGCACCCTCGGGCCCTCATTAGTCCCTGGGCCCTCATTTGACCCTCGGGCCCTCATTGGTTCCCGGGCATTCATTGGACCCTCGAGCCCCTCGGGCCCTCATTGGAATACATAAAGTTGGGACCCCTCAAGGTCCTCTATCTTAAAGGTGTCTCAAGCCTACACACCGAGCGCGTCAACCCCTCGATAACAACCATGTAGTGCTTTCTGACACTCCGTACTTGGCAGTGCACCTGCCACCATTGCTTTACAGCCACCTTTATGGTAGGCATACAGATGCTTTCCCACAGATCTCTCACATTGGGGCCACGTGTCTAGGGCAACACTGGGTTTGGGACCACTTGATCAGATTACCCAAAACACCCTTGCCCTCAACTTATAAATAAGGGATTCTTCTCACAGGAAGTGATCTTCTTCCCAAGACACTGCATACACTGAACTGGGCATTCTCCTCCATTTTTCTTCTTCCTCTTCTTCAAACTCTGCATTTCACACACACCATTGCTGCATCCATACTGCGTTCTGACCCTTGGTGTATCCTAGCTGGAAGAACTCACGCTTCATAGGAAACCCAGTTCCTGAGACTCAACGTCTGTGATGATCTTCCCCTCATAAACAAATCTTAAAGTGTTGGTGTATTAACACACTTCCAGTTTCTGCACCATCAGGTGTCTTGGTTTTCGATGAAATATTAATTTTTGTGAAAATACTATAACTTTAAGCATATAACTAGATTTATTGAATTTCTTTGGTATTATATCTCTTAATATATTTAAATTTTTTTTTTAAAGAAAATTATATATAAAATTGTTCAACTTTTTTTTTAAATAAATTTTTGTTGTTCTTATTCTCTAATATTTGTGTGATATGAAAGGTACGTATATTTAGTATTTTATTTTATTCATTTTAATTATTTTTTCTTTTGTTTGTAAATTGTTGCACAAACACTTTAATATATTATTAATTGAATTTTGCCATATTTTTATTATTTTTCATCTATTTGTATTTTTTTGTTTTTTGAGTCATTATCTTTATTTATTTTTAATTTTTTTTCTTTTTTTATGACTTATCTCCAATGTTTATGTCTCTGTTCTTAATTAATCTTCTATATATATACTATTTTCTTTATTTTAGAAGATGCATTATGTTTCAATTGTCTTTAACTTTGACTTTTTTTAACTTCTATTTCATTATTCTTTATTTTTAATTTTTAAGTTTATTTTCTTTACCTATTATAAAACCTTTAAAAAGTTTATCTTTAGATAGTCTAAATTTTTTAGCTTAATTTGTTTGGCTTTAAAAAACTGAAAATACTAAATTTAAAGATAATATTTTTTTAGAATATAATCACTAACTTAACCGACACTTTTATACGATCAATTTGATATTATTAATAATTTTTATAATATTTTTTATTAAAATAATTTAATTTCCTATTATTATAATTGCATATAATCATGGAACTACTATTATTAATATGTTCATTTATATAGTTTATTTTTAATTTATATTTGTTTGACGAGCCAAATGACTTAAAAATGCAAACAATTTATGCATGATATTGTTTATTTTTTGTAGAATATAAATTTATATGTACTTTACATTTTCAATTAAGTATTATAGTTATAATCTTAACTATGTAAAATAATATATTTATATCTTTTTACAAATTACATTTATTAAACAGATGTAAATTTAGAGTGTTGTTCACAACACATTAGTTTAGCTTTACGTGTTACAATAAATGAGCAGGCCTAACAAAATGCATAATTTTAAAAATTGAAAATACTAATATTTAAATCTTTAATTCAGTTTTTAGAATATAATGACTACTAACTTAACCCATACTTTTATATGGCTTAATTGATATTCTTAATAATTTCTTTAATATTTTTTTATTACTATAATTAAATTAATTATTTTTTATTTTTTAGTTTTCATATTCATATTTAGTAATATAAGTTGTTTCTTGAATTAAATAAAAAGATATACGATATATAGTTTTTGAATGCTATGAATATTTTGAGATAAAAAATAACTATATGTAATATATGAAGTATATAATTATATTTTTAATATGTACTAATTATTTTCAATTATAGTTTGTGTTTTTCTTTGTTCATATATAATGTTTTATTGTTTTTATCGATAACAATAATTTTTAATTGTAATAACTCTACCATAATTGTAATATTATTTCTCAACAAAAATATAATTTATAATTATTTTAATTATTTTAAATATAATATAATTATAATAATTCCGTGCATCGCACGGGTTGAATACTAGTTTCTTGTACTTTGTGTTCTTGAAAATTAAAATGAAAGTTATATATATATATATATATATATATATATATATATATATATATATATATATATATATATATATATATAATTTATAATATTATTATATATTTGAAACAAATAGTGAAATTTAATGTTGCCCTCATTAGAAAGACACCATGGACACTATAAACGTGACAAATCAAGTATTTTAATTGACATGTCATGCTATCATACCACGGGTGCTGTTTTTTGACTTCCTTTTTCCCACAATGCTTAACTCTAAATTAATGCATCAGTTTTGCAGCCTCTCCTAACGTATTTTTTTATATTCATAAAATTTGAACTCGAAACTTTGTTTAAGTGAATTCAAATCTTGGTCCACTTGAGTCAACTGTCCGTTGATTAAAATTCTCTTTACTAATAATAACTACATATTTAAGAATTCGGACCCGAAACTTCTTCCTAACTTAATTAGAAATTTTATATTGTATCTTAAAATTGCAGAGCTACCAATATTAGCTGCGCATTTTTTAACAAACTCGGAATATCTAATTAAATTACAATAGCGTTGAATTGTTAAACAACATAACTTGGGCGACCTGGCTTTTGCACCTATTATTATTAGTAAGAAATGTGTTAAATTTTAGTGGTGCAACTCGATTTAAATATCTAAAGAAAATATTCCAAAATCTTTTTTTTTTTTGGTTTTAAGAATTTAATTAGGAGACTTTCAAGATATACAAATAGTTACTATATGGGGGTGGCTTTTAAAGCCATTAAAAATTGGCCAACTATATGCATAGTGCTGATATGGGCATGCACCTCACATTATTATACCAGTAATCAATTAAGGAAAAGTGGAAAACCTTCCAACCAAGTCACAATCGTTTGAGCTGTTATTAATTATTATTTCCTTTAATTTATTTTTTCCTTTTCGTCTATCTAAATTCTTTTTTACACAAATTTAATTGAAAATAATACGAATTTAATTGATACTCACGAAAACAATAGCACACACAAAAATTACTATGAACTTAAGTTAAAAACTAAAAATGATTAGCATTAATCAATTAATTAACTAATAAATAGAAGATGCAGATACCTAGTTGGTAGAAGAAGGATAATTCTGTGAAGATAAACGACAAAAACATTGTTTAATTTAGATTAATTTAGGACCTATGTTTCAGTAATAATAATTTATATATATATATATATATATATATATATATATATATATATATATATTTGTGAAGAACAGGTTTTATTGAGTGAATGAAAATTTAATTTAATTTATTTAAATTAGTGAAGAGGCTGCTGGGAGAACAGCTGGCTCCTTCATGGAGTTGACAAGATTGTCTCAACAACCAGGCAATGGAAAGTGAAGATACACTAAATTTCAAGTGAGCCAAACCAATTTAAAAAAGTTTATTAATAGATTCAAATTTATTTACTACGTGTGATAAAAGAAAATTGTATTTTTGAGAAGTCAAAGTAAAAACTAAAGTTTATAAAAATTAAAAATGGATAATTCCTCAAAAATCCCCAAGTGTAAACTGAATTTCCTTTTCACTCCCCAATTTTGAAAAAGTTTCTGTTCACTCCCCAATTAAAAAACAAAATTCCTTTTCACTCCCCAAGGTTGTATAATAATTCAGGAATTACGTATATTTTTTAGGGAATTGCGTATAAAAATCCCGAAATCTCGTATATACGACATTTTGAGATTTTTATATGCAATTCCCTAAAAAATGTACGCAATTCCTAAAGACAATGTACGAACATGTACTGTTTGTGGGGACCTAAAAGGAATTTTGTTTTTCAATTGGGGATTGAATGGGAACTTTTTCAAAATTGGGGATCTAAAATGAATTTTTTCAACTTTTTGGTACTATTCAAAGATTTTCCCAACTAAAAAACTTGAAGTGGTAAGAATAGTGTTTACTATTTAGAAGATAACCAATTATATCGAAACACACTCTTACAGTAACTTTTAAACTTTTTCTATTCAACGAAAAAAGATAGAGAATACAAATATATTTTTTTTAGAGTACTTCACAAACACTACACTAATATATTGGGGTCTGATTTCTTACGACATGATTGGTATGCATGAATGGAATGAGGTAGGAAAGGAATGAACGGAATGAACAAAGGAATGAAATGACTTTATTATAGCATTACTATGATTGGTACGCCAAGTAATAAAGTTAGGAATGAAATAAAAATTTTAAACTTATTTCATTAATAATAATAATAAAAGTATATAATTACAAATATTTTTATATTAAATATATATTTTAAATTTTTTATTTTGAGTAACTATATATTTTCATATATAAATATATTATTACTATTTTATAGCGAACGTGTTATATATATTGATGAGACACAAAACCGCGCTCGGATCAGAGCCGTCCACGTGTCACCCTCTGTTGACGTGAAGACCATACCCTCGCATTGATGGGCTCGCGGGCCAACCCAGCCCACTCACTTGCCAACTAGTACAGGCCCTTGAGCCTCGGCCAATTATTCAGGTAAAGGGCCCGAACCGACAGGCTCGGCTCCCATCCCGGCCTTCAGGGTTACCCTTCTCAGGGAATCACCCGCACGAGGGTCATATTTCAGTCGCTCGAGACTTCGGCGCTCAAAAGTAATATGCTGTGGGGAACCAGTCCGAGCACTCTTCGAGCGTCACCAGCGCTCGTGTGTGATTCCCCCACCGCCGTGGTGGATCCGAACCCTAGTAAAACGGATCTTGAGCCTTCCTCTCACGCATCCCTCGCCAACAACCTCTGACACAAAGGTGGTGCGCACCTTGCATCTGACACGCCGCCCCTTTTTCAGAAATGTCATTCTCATGCCCTCACGGGCTGCCACGTGTTAGGGCAACACAGGTTTGGGACCACACGGTCAATTTACCCAATTACCCTCATCCTTAACATATACATAAGGGAGAACACATGCTTTTTCTCCCAAGTCATCCTCTTCCACAAGAAACCTGGCATTTCCTCTGAACCATACTACTACATTTTTCTGAGATCTTCATCTTCCCCAAACTCCCCACATTTTATCATTTTCTTGTTGCATTCCCCTTGCATAAACTGGTGTTATCCTAGCTGAAAGAACCCACGCTCACCGGAAACCCAGACCCTGAGGCTCAAACGCCTGTGATGATCTTCTCCTCATAAACAAAATATCAAAGTGTTGGTTGCATCTTAGAAATCCTTATTCTGCACCATCATTTTTGGCGCCGTCTGTGGGAAATCCATCACTACCGTCTTCGTTGTTATCAGTTTCTTCCTTTAAAAGCTAGTTGAAAAGTGACACCAGCAGCTTTCATCATGGTTACTGCTACAAGATCCGGAGCTCTGGGGAATAGAGGCTGTCTTCCTCCCGCCAATGGAGAAAACGCTGAGAACCCCATCCCCGCCGAAGGCACACCTCCGCCTATTGCCGGAAACACCGAAGTGGCCGCTGCTACTCCCCCCTTGGTGGGAACGAGGCCGGAGGATCTGGCACCATTCCTCCTCCCCCTAACTTCACCAGCAACGCTCCTGCTTCCAATCCTGGCGTGTACTCCATGGCCGGGCCACCGCCGGGATACGCTTATATGCAACCTGGAATGATGCCAGGAGTAATGCCCATGATCCAGCCATATCCGGTGGGGACACTAAATCTTCCCCTGTCGCTGCCTAGAGAAATACAAGGGGTGGAAATACCCCAGGTTACAACTCAGCAACTCCAAGCGCTTTACGCGCAATGTGAGGGGCAGGCAGTACAGAACGCCTGGGAGCACTTCACTGCCTCCTATTTCCCCTCTTTGGTAGGTGCTCGAGCGGCCCCGCCCTTGGGACGACTCCCGGCTCACCCGTTGACAATGGCACAAAATGCGTTGAGGGCCCAGCAACCTCCCCCACCACCGATTCAGGAAAATGAGGCCCCTCCGAGGGTCCAGCAAGGGCAGCAGCCAGCGGGAAACGAGAGAGCCCCTCAAAATGAGGGGTTGGAAACAACGGAGAGGTCCAATCGAGGGCCACAGAAAGGGCAAACCGCAGAGATATCGGCGACCCTCAGCTTGCTGCGGTACAAGATCAGCTTAAGGGGCTCCAGAATGTGGTGGAGCAGCTCTCTCGAGCAAGGTCTCAAGTCCCCCGCGATGGGGGCGAGAGGTCCAGGGCCAGAGACGCTCGTCGACCGTGTAGCCCCGTTTCTCGCCATCGAAGGGAAGCCATCTATGAGGATCCCGAGGACAGAGATTACAGAATCGTGACGGGCGATTCCCCCCTCGTCGAGGAGGTACTGATGACCCATGCAGGGAAGGGCAAAATCCCCACGTCCGTCAACAGATATGATGGAACCACTGATCCAGTTGAGCATTTGGATCACTTTGTGCACCTGATGCATCTGTACGATCACCCGAGCAACTATTGGGCCAAGGTGTTTGTCACCTCCCTCACTGGGATGGCTCAAGACTGGTACAAAAAACTTCCCCCGCGCTCAATCCGAGGATACTATGATCTGACTGACGCCTTCTTAAGCTATTTCAACTCCCTGAAGGCACCAGCCCCAGCCGCGATAGCTCTCTACAGCTTGGTCCAGGGGCCGAGCGAGATGCTCCGGTCCTTCATGGGAAGGTTTAACAAGAAAATCTTGTTGGTGGAGAAGCCCTCGATGGATTTCTTGAGGCACGTTCTCTTTGGAGCCATCAACATGAAGCACTATGTCAGCAAAGAATTCGTGGAGGAGGTGGCCAAGAAAAAGCCACGCTCGTTGATGGAGATTAGGGACATAGCTGACTCGTTTTTCACCCTCGAGGATATGTACATCGCGAGGGATCAGAAAATGGAAAACGCTCCTCGCCCCAGCAAAGCCCCCGAGGACAGAGGAGAAACCAACAGAGGTCGCCGTCGCAGCCCTATTCCCGCTCGTTGGAATTCCTCTCCCCCACGAAAGTTTGAGCGTATTCCCCTTAACCGCCCAATGGCAGAGGTATATTCCATGGCGGATAAGAGACTCTTCAAGAGGCCGCCAAAACTAAGAGAAACTGAGGCCCAAAAGCGCTCGGGAAAGTACTACGCTTTCCACAAGCAGAAAGGGCACGACACCAACGAATGTCGTCAGCTTGAGGGTGAGATTCAGAGGCTAATCGCTGGGGGGTACCTCAAGGAGTTCGTGAAGGTGTTGGAGACGTATGATGAGCATTGCGCTGAGCGAGAGCGTACCCAACGAAGAAGCCGTTCACGATCGCGGAGTCCGCGCCACCATCACCCCGAGCCAAGCGACCGTGGCAAAGGGAAAGCCTCAGACATGGAAAACCAGCCCTTCGCGGTCATCCACATGATTGCTGGAGGACCCTCGGGGGGCGATTCTAACGCTTCTCGGCGTCGCTACGTTCGGAGTTACGATCAAAGATCTTCTCAGTCCAGGCCAGTGCTTTCCATCGATAGCTCATCACGCTCGGAAAAGGATGAGAGCGTAGGTTTCACAGAGAAAGATTTAGAGCATATTGTAACACCCCATGGGGTCGGTAAAACCTCTGACTGCCCCATGGTGGTTAGCTTAGACGTTCACAACCACGTTGTAAAGATGGTCTTAATTGATAGTGGAAGCTCCGTGAATGTTTTGCCTTACTCCACGTTTCAGAAAATGAACATCACAAACATCCCGCTCGAACCCCTCAGAACAGCCCTCGTCGGCTTTGGGGGTTCCGAGATCGTCCCTCGCGGATAAATTCGCTTGGCCACCTCTATCAGTCGCGCCCCACAGCGAAAAACTCTAAATGTTCTCTATGTAGTGGTCGAAGTGAACCTGCCATACAACATCATCATTGGGGGCCCAGCCCTCGTCGACTTCAAAGCTGTAATTTCCACCTATCATCAGAAGGTCAAATTTCCCACTCCCTAGGGTACCGGAGAGGTACTGTGTAATGTTAAGGAGGCCTGGGAGTGCTACATACTGTCCCTCGAACCCACAAGCCCAAGCAACCTACCCAAGCAGGCTCCACCAAAAAGTCTGTCGACTTCCCCAAATTAGATGAAGATGGCCCCGAGCGCAAGAGGGCCAAACTCTACAAGAAGAAGAATAAAAAGAAGGCCGCGGGCAAACCCGTAGATGCGGGGAATTCACCCCTCGGAGCGGTTGGGGATTCCCCCTTGGAAGACGAGGATCATATACCCTCGGGAGATACCAGCGAGAAAATTACAGGCAAGAAATGAGCGCTCGAACAGCCGAGGCCTGAAGTGCGGGTAGAACCTACGGAGAGCTTTCTGACCATCGAGTTAGAGCCTGGGAATCCAGATAAGACTACGCAAATAGGTTCCGGCCTCGACGGTCCCTCCCAGATTATGATGATTGAATTCTTGCGAGAAAATGTTGATGTCTTTGCTTGGAAAGCTTCCGACCTCACGGGCATAGATCCGAGCGTTATTGTCCACAGGCTGAACGTGGATCCGGCCTTCAAACTTATAAAACAAAAGAAGAGAGATGTTCATGGGTTTCGGAAGCAGGTCATAGAGAAAGAAGTCAGTAAACTGCTTGACGCTCAGTACATAGAAGAAATTTTGTATCCCGAATGGTTTTGCAATGTGGTGCTCGTTCCGAAGAGCGCCAACAAGTGGCGTATGTGCAATGACTTCACGGACCTCAACAAGGCATGCCCTATGGATCCGTACCCACTACCTAGAATTGACCAGTTGGTGGATTCGACCGCTGGGTGTGAACTTATGAGCATGATGGACGCTTTCCAAGGATATTATCAGATATTTATGGCTCTTGAAGACCATCCCAAAACTGCGTTCGTAGTCCATATGGGTGTTTATTGCTTCAAGTTTATGCCCTTTGGGCTCAAAAATGCAGGAGCGACATACCAATGCCTTGTCAACAGAATGTTCGAGTGTGAAATTGGAAAGTCCATGGAGGTATATGTGGACGACATGATCGTCAAAAGCGAACGCCAGTATTTTCATCTGGAAGACCTCAAACGAGCGTTCAACATCCTGCGTCGTTACGGTATGAAACTGAATCCTTCCAAGTGTACATTTGGCGTGCGGGGGGGCAAATTCTTGGGGTACATGGTCAGCCAACGGGGCATAGAGGCAAACCCAGAGAAGATTAAAGCAATCTTGGACATACCCTCCCCTCGCAATCTGAGAGAGGTCCAGGTGCTGGTGGGTAAGATCATTTCACTAAACAGGTTCATCTCCCGCTCAGCAGACAGGAATCTGCCCTTCTTTAAAATTTTGCGTAACGCTCGCAATTTTACCTGGGGTGAGGACTGTGAAAAAGCCTTGCAGGACATGAAGCGGTACCTTTCGAGCGCGCCTTTGTCGACCAAACCTAATCCGGGGGAGAACTTGTTTGTCTATCTGTCAATTTCTTCAGAAGCGACGAGCGCTGTCCTCGTAGCGATTCGCGAACGTAAGCATATGCCTGTGTACTATTTAAGCAAGACTCTACAGGAAGCGGAGAAAAAATACATGGAAATAGAGAAGTTTGCTTTTGCACTCGTTAATGCCTCTCGGAGGCTAAGGCCTTATTTTCAAGCACATTCTATCGTGGTGGTTACAGATCAGCCCCTCAAACAGGTGCTTGCAAAGCCGGATGTCTCAGGAAGATTAATTAAATGGTCAATTGAACTTAGTCAATTCGACATCACCTTCGAGCCTCGTACGGCGATACAGGCTCAGGCCGTGGCCGACTTATTGGTAGAACGTTTCAACTTAGATACCGTGCCCTCGACAGAAGATGGTTTATGGCTTTTGCACACAGATGGCTCCTCGACCTCACAAGGGGGAGGAGCTGGGGTAACCCTCAGGGACCCTCTCGGAGCTGAAGTTGACTACGCAATAAAGCTGGCATTCCAAGTCACCAACAACGAAGCTGAGTATGAGGCCCTCATCCAGGGGCTCAGGATTACGCTCCAAAATGGCACCACTCGGGTCACTGCATATGTTGATTCGCAGTTGATCGCGAGTCAAATTGACGGTTCTTATGAGGCTCGAGAAGCCACCATGGTGCAGTATCTGGCGAGCGCTAAGGAGGTGATAGCCAAGTTCAGGGAATTCCACCTTTTGCAGGTCCCAAGGGCAGAAAACAAACGTGCTGACGCTCTTTCAAAGTTCGCATCCGCCCTGGATGGTTTTAGCGAGCGCGCTGTTACATTTCTTAGAACAGAGGAGCCGCTGATAAGTAGAGGCAAACCTTCGAAGGAGGTGAGTATGATTGACCCCTCCGAGCCTTGTTGGCTCGACGAAATTATCAGGTTCCTCCAGGATGGAACCAGCCCAAGTGACAAAGTTGAGGCTCGTAAAATCAGAAACAAGGCCCCTCGCTTTTCATTAGACGGCGAAGGACGATTATTCAAGCGGTCCTTCCAGGGCCCACCGTTGAGATGCTTGAGACCCTCGCAGGCCAAGGAAGTTTTAGAACATGTGCACAGTGGAAGTTGTGGGAATCACTCGGGCGGTCGAATCTTGGCAAAGAAAGTCATAAGGAGTGGGTTCTACTGGCCTTCGGTGTTGCAGGATGCCATTAGCTACTCCAAGAAATGCCCTAAGTGCTAGATTCATTCTAACACCCCTCAGTTGCCGACGGCTCAAATGATTCCTATTGATGTTTCATGGCGTTTCGATCAGTGGGGCATTGATATTGTGGGACCCCTCCCAATGGCGGTCGGACAAAAGAAATTCGTAATACTTGCTGTGGATTACTTCACTAAGTGGGCCGAAGCTGAAGCAGTTGCGAAAATAACGTTCAAGGTTGTGAGGGACTTCATTTGGAAGAACATCATCTGCAGATACGGCATCCCGAGGGTAATCATCTCAGATAATGGATCCCAATTCATTGCCGCTGACACGCGGGATTGGTGCTACGAACTTGGGATTGAGCAACGTTTTACTTCCGTGGGTCACCCTCAGGCCCACGGTCAAGCGGAGGTAACCAATAGAACCATACTCCAGCATCTGAAGACGATGCTCGAAAGTAAGAAGGGCGAATGGGCTGAAGAACTTCAAGGAGCCCTGTGGGCGTACCGTACTACCCCGCGAGCAGCGACAGGAGAAACCCCCTATTCCCTCGTTTATGGCTCCGAGGCTATGATACCTGCGGAGATTTCGCAAGAATCTGCCCACGTTGCCTTTTTCGAGCATGCTACCAACGAAGCCAACCGAGCGTTCGAATTGGATTTGCTAGACGAAAGGAGGGATGCTGCTTGGGCTCGAATCCATAAGTACAAAGCGACCGTAGCCCACCAGTACAACAAACGAGTCAGAGAAAGGACTTTCCAACTGGGGGACTTGGTCCTAAAAAAAGTTGAGGTTTCTAAACACGTGGGCAAGTTGGATCCCAATTGGGAAGGGCCCTTCAAAGTTGTCCAAGTGCGAGCAAACAACACCTACTTGGTAGAGACTTTGCAAGGCGAGCATCTCCCGAGACCGTGGAACACGTGCAACCTCAGAAGGTTCTATGTGTAAACGTCAGTCTTTGTAATTGCCCATTGGCGGCATGGAGTACTTTCTTTTGAGAGAAAGCGTGTTGTAATCATTTTGAAAATTGCAAGTATAACAGTAAGTATTTAGTTCTTTGTTTTGTCATTTATTTGCTTTCCTATTTGATCAAATGATTCAGGCAACAGAAGGCCTACTCCGTGTCGAGCATCCTCCACGTCGAACGGCCTACGTAATACCTCAATCATTTCAAAGCAACGTTATCCGGGTGTTGAGAACCCTCCCCACGAAATAGTCTGACGATTCCTAAGAGTATAAAGTTCTAATAATGAGCGTGTCGAACAACGGGGAGCAAAATGCTTAATTTACGCCAGCTGAGTGCTCGCCACTCCAGCTCGCGCTCGTAAAAACCCTGATGACCCTCAACTTCCAGAGTAAAAGCACACTCGTAAAATAATGGATCCAAAATTATTCCTTTCATGGATTCTAAGCGAAGCTAGCCCCACGCGTACGCTCGCTTTGATCCCATACTTAGCAAATCCTACTGTTGATTCCTAAGTATATACAACCCACTGGAGCGTTCGAGACGAAGGTGCATATTGTTGGGGCCAACACTTGGGCGAATCCTCAGAGCTTTCCTAAGTTCAAATTCGAGCCCCACTACAAGTACGGTCAGGGGACCCCCATGGAAACACCCTCGCGCTCATATTGGCCTCCCTCACGTCACTGGACGCTAACAAACATTAAACTAATGGTGCAAGGTGATAAGTGCCAGGGAACCTTCGGAGGAAGCACCCTCGTGCACATACACGCCCATCACACATGGACAAGAAAAACAAGTGTACAATCACCAAGTGCGACGAAATCACAGCAAATCCAAAACGTCCACATTTAAGAGTAAAAGAAAGCGCAGAAACATTCAAACAGTAAGAAAAGAGGCCAAATATATAGGAAGAAGCATCAAGGAATCCAAAACTTTCAGAAAAATAGCTTGCAGATTAAGTACAGATGTTAATTGTTCGTAAATAGGAAAAGAAAATTAAACTGGCAAAAATAGGGGATCAACAACCAGGGGATCATCACTAGGCTTGAGAGTCAGGCTCTGGAGGGGCAGTCGCAAGAGGAACTGGGGCCAAAACGTGGGCGTCAGAAGTTTGAGCCTCGCCTGGTTCCTCGACATCCGCTGCATCCATGACGGTGCCCTCGTCCTCTATTCGGATGGGCTCGGGACCTAGAGTATTGGCAGCTATGAACTCCCGTTGGAGCGTTTGCACCAACTCCTGGTACTCCGGCTCCGCCAAACTCTCAGTGGGATCCTCGTCTTGGACCATAGGCTCGCAGTTTTCATCCAGGTCCATGCGCAAACGCTCGTCGGTTCGAGCGCTGTCCGGAGCCAAGCCAAGTTTCACCATCTGCCCGATAGCCTTATGGAAGAAGCGCCGAGCATTGTCAAAGCACTATATGTTGGCTGCAAATACGAAAGCTTTGGAATGCACGAACTTCATTACTGCGTCCCAGGAAACCTTCGCCGCCAGTCCTTCCACCTTCCCCTGCAGATCAGCGAGAACCTTCTTAGTATCCTCATTCTGACGAGTGCTCTCTACCAGCTGTGTGCTCAACTCCCTATTCTGGACCCTCAGTTGGTCGCGTTCCACCTTCAGCTCCCTATGACGCTCGTCAAGAGTAAGGTAGGCCGCGTCCGCCTTCTGCAGATTCTCCCTCAGATGGTCCTTCTCAAGGTTGGCGGCGGTCAGTTGGGCGTGGACATGGTTGTAATCCTCATGCAATTTGCCGGGGTCAGAGGTTAGCAGCAGTTTCTTGTACTTGGCCTTATGCTCGGAGTAGGCCTGCGCTCGCCCCTGCAGGTTCTTCAACCTAGGGATTACCTCTTGGAGAGTCAGAAGCAAGGATTAGCGTTAAAATCGGAACAGTGGAAGTGGGAATTCTCCAGAGAGTATTAAGGACTCACCGTTAGAAGGGCGTGACAAGCGTCATCAGCAACACGAGCGGCGTCATGCTCATTCAGCTTATCGTGATCACCGGAAAATTGGAGTTTTCCGACGATGTCCGAGACGAGGTTCACAGAGTAGGCGCTCTTCTTCAGAAGCACGGGACCCTCAGTCCGCTGGCGCTTATAGCGAGTGTCGCCTTTGCAGCCTATCTTCGAGAAATCCTCATCCTCTGATGAGGAAGTGTCGCTGCCCTCGCCTCTGTGCCCCACTACCACTTCTTTTCCTTTGCCAGAGATGGGAATGGAATCTGGCAGCCTCTTCCTCTTTCCTGGACGGTCGGACCGGATGGTTTCATGGATACGGACCAGTTCCCCCGAGCGATTTCGGGAGCCGCTCGAGCTCAGTGATATTGGACCCTCTTGGTTCACCGGCGGAGGAGTAGCCCCGCGGGCACCATCAATCGTCAAGTCCTCAATAGGGCCCCTCGGGGGAGCCTCGCTCCCAGCACCTCCACGAGCGCCGTTATGGCCTCGGCCGGCCCTTCGTCTATTTCCCCTCCCCCTTGGAGCGTTGGGAGGACGGATCTGCTGTTATTGCGGGGGCTGAGGGTTAGCGCCCTATCCCTGAGCGCCCAGCAAGCGAGAAAGAGCCTCGGCATTCATACCTTGCGATAGTATTTGGACACCTGCAAGTAAGAAGATACGAGCGTCAAAAGTTGGTTGTTTGCATCACAAATACAAAAATACAACAATCACACCAAGTTAGGAGACTATTCTAAAAGTTAGAGCAGTTAGTTCCTAGAATCTAACCGTCGAGGGCCATGATGTCAGCTGGAGGGTTGAGTATCATATCTGGAGGGCAAGATAAGCCGTAACGGAACATCACTCCCTCGTTTTTCACCAAGGCCTCAGCCTTAATTCACTTTCTCTCACCCCTCATCCCGAGGGCTAATCCCTTTGCCCAATCCTCAAAGGTTTTATTCCTTATCCTTTCCCTAATCAAAGGACCCTCGCCGTGTATTAACCACTGTCGGTGAACCCCAAAAATTCCTCCAGGGGCCCCCACGAAGAAATACTTTTCCTTTCAATGCTCGCCGTAGGAGGTGGATGGGGAGTTTATCATCTTAAAGCCCAACTTGGCCTGAGCATAATAAAACCCGTCCATAGGGGACGAGCGTGTTGAGCGGGCTACCTGTATCAAATTGTCAAAATTGGCAATCGAGGATGCATGGCCTAAGGCTCTCATCATTATTACGAAGGTGTTGATTAAAGTTATGCCGTTTGGCAGAATTTGTGAAGGGCAAAGCCCTAGATGATGGTAGATGATGGCGACGGCGTGAGCGATTAGAAACCTCAGGCCCCCGGCCAGGACAGCATCCCAGTAAACCGTCATCATCCCGGGCGGCGGTCGGTTGGCCCTCTCCCCCTCCTCGGGAAGTCGCATGGAAAATACTGCTTCATCCCAATAAGCTTTCGCCTTTAACTCTTCCAAATCGTCGAGCGTCAAAATGCTCTCAATCTCGTCCGGAGATCTATCGGTTTGGTTACGGTTGTCTTGCCTCACTCGAGTTGCAGGCTCCTTTCCTTTCCTTTGACGCCTTCTGGAAGGTTCAGCCTCAAATTGATGCCCGGATGGCCCTGCACCACCCTCGGGGGCCATGACGGCCACTGTGATCCTGTGATCTTGGGGTCTCACAGCGCTGTTAAGCACATGGAATACTCTCTCTCCTTGCCTTTGCATTTCCATCACATTGTTCATCTTTTCAAAGAGGTCATTCATCCCTCCAGGAGCACGCTCGTTCATCCCTTGAACAACGGCGTCGACCTCCTCATCCCTGGCGTCAACTGGAGCCTGGGCTACTGGAATAGCAATGGGGATTCCCTCACCTGGGGACGCCCTCTCTATGGGAACGGCTGTAGGTACATTCCCATGAGGGGAAGAGCTCCCCACTGACATCTCATCTATTTCCCTTACATAGGCATCTGCGTTATGGTCTGCCATATCTGGGATCTGGTTACTGGAAATGAAGCTTTTCACAAAAGACTTAGTGGAGAAGAAAGATTCTGGGATGGATTCAACAGTAGAAAGGATTCCACACTTAGAAAGATCACTCGCGCACAACCTAAATCTAAAGTTAGTAAGAGAAATAGGGGTTTACGGATTTTTACCTAGAGTTTGGAGAACAGAAACTCGCCGGAATCGGTAAGAGTTGCAGAAAATTTATGGCTACGTATTTGCTTGAAGAAAGTGAATGCGTGAAAAGAGTAAAAGAGCCTTCCGGAACCCTATTTATAAGGGAGTAATTTACACTAATTAGGGTTGGGGATTTGAAAATGCAATCATTTCCCGCCTTGGGAGACTCCCACTTTTGGTAACCGCCTCACGCCTCCCGGAACTCATTCGCCCACGCTCCCACTCAGCATTTAATGCGGCCAGGGCTTCATTAAATGCGGTGTCAGGACGTGCCCGTTACGGAAGCCAAGAGGTCACTTCTCTTGATAGAAGCTTGACCCTTGGATATCCAAAGATTCAAGGCTCGCCTTCCTTAAAATTCTACAGTACGCTCAGGCGATACTACAGAATTTGGGGGGCAAAATGATGAGACACAAAACCGCGCTCGGATCAGAGCCGTCCACGTGTCACCCTCTGTTGACGTGAAGACCATACCCTTGCATTGATGGGCTCGCGGGCCAACCCAGCCCACTCACTTGCCAACTAGTACAGGCCCTTGAGCCTCGGCCAATTATTCAGGTAAAGGGCCCGAACCGACAGGCTCGGCGCTCCCATCCCGGCCTTCAGGGTTACCCTTCTCAGGGAATCACCCGCACGAGGGTCATATTTCAGTCGCTCGAGACTTCGGCGCTCAAAAGTAATATGCTGTGGGGAACCAGTCCGAGCACTCTTCGAGCGTCACCAGCGTCGTGTGTGATTCCCCCACCGCCGTGGTGGATCTGAACCCTAGTAAAACGGATCTTGAGCCTTCCTCTCACGCATCCCTCGCCAACAACCTCTGACACAAAGGTGGTGTGCACCTTGCATCTGACACGCCGCCCCTTTTTCAGAAATGTCATTCTCATGCCCTCATGGGCTGCCACGTGTTAGGGCAACACAGGTTTGGGACCACACGGTCAATTTACCCAATTACCCTCATCCTTAACATATAAATAAGGGAGAACACATGCTTTTTCTCTCAAGTCATCCTCTTCCACAAGAAACCTGGCATTTTCTCTGAACCATACTACTGCATTTTTCTGGGATCTTCATCTTCCCCAAACTCCCCACATTTTATCATTTTCTTGTTGCATTCCCCTTGCATAAACTGGTGTTATCCTAGCTGGAAGAACCCACGCTCACCGGAAACCCAGACCCTGAGGCTCAAACGCCTGTGATGATCTTCCCCTCATAAACAAAATATCAAAGTGTTGGTTGCATCTTAGAAATCCTTATTCTGCACCATCATATATGACATTTACTATATGTACTATATATATGTGAGTGCGAGGGTGAGTTTGGGATATATATATATATATATATATATATATATATATATATATATATATACTATTTTTTTATTCATGCATAGATTATGTATTAATTATTTATTATATTTAATATATTTTTGACATTTAAAAATAAATTTTAATATAAATATCAAAATTCGTTCTTTATAAAATATTTGAATTTATAAAATTTTATAAATAAAATAATATTTTGAACATGTTTTTTAAATATATAATATATTTATATTTATATATATTTAATATAATTTATTAAATTTTCAACGTGATTACTAATATTTAATTTTTATTTATAAAAATAATAAAATATAATATGTATTTAACAAATATGTGACGACAATATAAAAATAATAATAAATTTTAAACATTGGGAATGACTAATACCATGGGGCCTCCGTTACAACATAGGTCGTTCCAATCCCGGATGAAAATATTCCAAAACGGAAGTCAAGGAGAAAGGTCCAATTAAAATACCAAAGGAATGGGTAATCCCATGCTTGTGGGAATGGGCGTTACCGAGGGAATGAGTATTCCTAATCATGTTTTGGTACCAATCATGGGTTTAGGAATGGACGCAGTAATGCCCATTCCATTCCCACCCCATTCCATCATACCAATCATGCCGTTAAAGTTTACAAATGCTACATTAATAAATGGGGGTTGGGTTTCTTTGAAAGGTTACAAACATTGAAACAATATATGCGGGTTGGGTTTCGTTTCAGATTTTACGAATACTATACTAACATATGCAGGTTAGATAGTTCTCCCCACCAAAGGATCATTAACAGTTTCACATTTAAAGATTCAAATACGAGAGATTTTGATTAAGTTAACGTAATGTCAAATTTATTTTTCATGATATATACATATAATATATGCATAATGTGTGGTGTGTGGGGCTTTTTTCCAAAATATTATTTAATTTTTATATTCTTTGTAAAATAGTATTTTTATAAAAAGGTTTCATATTCTATTATAAGTCGCCAATTGAGATGGAGTTCTCAAATAAGACAAAAAGGACATTTTTTATTTTATTGTCCATAACTTTGTATTATTTATAAAGTTAACCCCAAGTCTTTTGAAATATTTTAAAAAGTTATATGAAGATTTTAGGCTGAAGAAATTATATTTATTTTCCTAACTTTATTTTCGTACCAACTTATCATTTCATTATTATCTTCTAATATTCGCTTATCCATTATATTATAACGAGGTATATTTTTCATTGACCATTTTATTTCTTTATTTTGCCTTTTAATATTATTTATACCATCTTCTAATCTTAGTAAAGTATTTTTAGAAATTATTATATCTTTAATAAGATATTGTTGTTTTTCTTTTAAACCTTTTAATATATATTCATGCATATTTTCTCTGAAATTGGTCCTCTATATTATTTAACTTTTCTTTATTATATTTTATTGTCGTTCCTGCCTTTATTCTTTGTTGTCTATTCATTTGTTTTTCATATAAATCCATTTTTAATCATTTATTTCTCTCTGATATATTTTTTCAACTAACCTTTTGTTTATTGTTTTAATTTGTTTATATTCTTCTTTTGAATCTTCTGATAGCCTATTTTCCTTTTCAAGTATCCTATAAATTTTCACCATAAAATTAAAATTTTTAAATCTTGCTGTAAAAGATCTTAGTTTTATTCCTAACCATTTTATATCTGCTTTTATTTTTCTGGAAATCATTTTTTATGAATCTGATGATCTTTCTTGCTCATAAACTTGTTCTATAGCAATTATAATTTTATTTATAAAATTCAATTTTTTATTTGTTTTTCTGCATTCTTCATCACAATCTATTTCTTTTGATTTATGTTTATCAGCATGTTCATTTACTAATTTTCTCATTCTATCATTTAGGAATTTCTTTACAAAATATCTAAAATGTCTATTAGATGTATCTTTATCAAAACATTTACAAAAATTGCATGCTTGAAGTAGTTCCCTACTATAATCTTCATTATCATCCATGTTTTTATATATGTTCTGATGGTGCTGGAAATCGGGTTTCCAAAAATGCAACAACACTTTTTAATATTTGTATGGAAAGGGAAGGACCATCACAGGCGTGAGGGCCTCAGGATCTGGGTTTCCTCTTAAGCGTGGGTTCTTCCAGCTAGGATAACACCAAAGATGCAAGTTGCAGTGATGATGCTATTGTGGAGAAAATGGTGAGAAGCTTGAGAAGATCAGTGGAAATACCCAGAACAATATGTGTGATTTGTATGCAGATGATGACTTAGGGGAGAATGCATGGGTTCCCCCCTATTTATATGTTAGGGATGGGGGTAAATGGGTAAATTGACCGTGTGGTCCCAAACCTGTGTTGCCCTAACACGTGGCAGCCTGTGAGGGTGTGAAAATGACGTTTCTGAAAAGGAGGCGGCGTGTCAGGTACAAGGTGCGCACCACCTTTGTGTCAGAGGTTGTTGGCGAGGGTCGCGTGAGAGGAAGGCCTAAAATCCTCTTGTGAAGGTTAGGATCCGTCGCATGAGGAGCAGGATCATTCACGAGCGCTGGTGACACTCGAAGAATGTACGGATGGGCTCCCCACCGTAGATGACCCTTGAGCGCCAAAATCCCGAGCATCATGAATGGGTCCCCCGCGTGGGTGCTTCCCTGAGGAGGGTAACCCTGGGGGCCGAGATGCGAGCGCCAAGCCTGTCGGCTCCGGCCCTTTACCCGAATAGTTGTCCGAGGCTCCATGGTCTGTATTAGTTGGCAAATGTGTGGGCTGGGAAGGCCTACGAGCCCATCAATGCGAGCGTCTTGGCCCTCAGTCAACGATGTGTTGACACGTGGACGGCTCTGATTCGAGTGTGATTTTAGGTCTCATCATTTTGCCCCCCAAATTCTGTAGTATCGCTCGAGCGTACTGTAGAATTTAAAAAGAATGGAGCTTTGAATTTTTGAATATCCGAGGGTCAAGCCCATTGCTGAAGAAGTGACTGCTTGCCTTCTGTAACGGACACAGTCTGACACAACATTAATTGAAGTCATGTCCGCATTTAATGCTGAGTGGGAACGTGGGCGCGTGCACTCCGGGAGACGTGAGGCGGTTACCAAAAGTGGGGGGATTTCCTAGGCGGGAAATGATTGCGTTTTGAATTTTCAACCCTAATCCATGTAAAATCTTCCCTATAAATAGGGGTTTGCAGGGCTTTGGGACCTTTTTCACGCATTCAAACTCTTTCAAGCATATACACAGCAAGAAATCTCTGTCAGTTCTACAGGCTCCGGCGAATTTCTTCTCTTCAAAGCTTAGGTAAAAATTCCTTACCCTTCTTCTTATTTTCCCCGTGCTAACATTAGTTTTAGGTTGTGTGAGTGAAACCCTTGAGGGAAGAGCCCCTGTCTACCATTGAACTTGTTTCAGAAATCTTCTCCTTCCTTGAGCTTTCTATTAGAAATCCCGTTTCCAAAAGTTGAAAACTGAACATGGCCGGAAACCAAGCTGATGATTATGTACGGGAGATTGAGGAGATGTCGGTGGGGAGCTCTTCCCCTCATGGCGATGTCCCCACAGCTGTTCCCCTGGCTAGGGCGCACCCAGATGAGGGAATTCCCATGGCGATCTCGGTGGCCCAGGCTCCGGCTGATGCCGGGGAGGAAGAGGTGGACGCCGCCGTTCAAGGGATGAACGAGCGTGCGCCCGGAGGGGTGAACGACCTCTTTGAAGAGATGCACAATGTGATGGAAATGCAAAGGCAGGGGGAGAGAGTATTCCCAGTGTTGAATAGCGCTGTGAGACCCCAAGATCACAGGATCACAGTGGCTATGATGGCTCCCGAGGGTGAAGCGGGGCCATCCGGGTGCCCATTTGAGGCTGAACCTTCCAGAAGGCGCCAGAGGAGAGGAAGGGAACCTACCACTCGAGTGAGGCAGGATAATCGTCATCAGATTGACAGATCTCCGGACGAGATTGCGAGTATTCTGACGCTCGATGATTTGGAGGAGTTGAGGGAGAGAGCTTATTGGGATGAGGCGGTATTCCCCATGCGACTTCCTGAGGAGGGGGAGAGGGCCAACCGACCGCCACCTGGGATGATGACGGTCTACTGGGATGCGGTTCTGGCTGGGGGCTTGCGATTTCCCATCCCGCCCGTTACCGTCAACATCTATCAGCACTTGAGGCTTTGCCCTTCACAAATTCTGCCGAACGGCATAGCCCTGATCAACACTTTCGTGATCATGATGGTTGCTTTAGGTCGCGAACCCTCAATCGTCAACTTTGATAGCTTGATACAGGTGGCCCGTTCAACACGCTAGTCCCCCACGGACAGATTCTACTATGCCTAGGCCAAATCTGGTTTTAAGATGATAGATTCTCCATCCACTTCCTACGGCGAGCATTGGAAGGAGAAGTACTTTTTCGTGGGGGCTCCAGGGGGGATTTTTAGGGTTTTCCGCGAATGGTTGGTACATGGCGAAGGTCCTTTGATTAGGGAAAGGGTGAGGAGTAAAGCCTTTGAGGATTGGGCACAGGGATTGGCCTTCGAGATGAGGAGTGAGAAGAAGTGGATTAAGGCGGAGACCTTGATGAAGAACGAGGGAATTTTGTTCCGTTATGGGCTATCTTGCCCTCCAGACATGATACTTCACCCTCCAGCTGATATCATGGCCCTCGACGGTTAGATTCTAGGAACTAACTGCTCTAACTTTTAGAAGAGCCTCCTAACTTGGTGTGATTGCTATATTTTTTTTTTCGTCTGTGACCCTAGCAACCGACTTCTGACGCTCGGTTCTCCTTTATTTGCAGGTGTCCAAATATTATCGCGAGGCATGAATGCTGAGGCACTTTCCCGTATGTTGGGCGTTCAAGGACCCGCGGCTGACCCTCAGCAACAGCAACAGCAACAACAAGAACGACCCCCAACTGCCCCGAGGGGCAGGGGAATCTGGCGAAGGCAGGGGCGAGGTGAAGGAGGTAGGGGGGCTGGTAACGAGGCTCCAGCCGTTGGTCCCGTCGAGGACCTCACCCTAGATGACGCTCGGGAGGTTACCCCGACTGCTGCTCCCTAGGGGCCTATAGCGCTCAGCTCCAGCACTTCCCACAATCGATCCAGGGAGTTAATCCGCATTCAAGAAGGGATTAGGGCCGAGCGCCAAGGAAAAAGAAAGAGAATGCCGGACTCAATCCCAATCTCCGGTAAAGGGAAGGAGGTGGTTGTAGGCCACCGGGGCGAGGGTAGCGATACATCCTCCTCTGAGGATGAGGACTTCTGGAAGATTGGCTGTCGCGGGGACGCTCGGTATAAGCGCCAAAGGAAGGACGGTCCCGTCCTGCTGAAAAAGAGCGCCTTTTCTGTCAACATGGTCTCCGACATCGTCGGAAAGCTCCAGTTCTCCGCCGACCACGACAAACTGAACGAGCATGATGCCGCTCGGGTCACGGATGACGCATGTCACGCCCTCCTGACGGTTAGGCCTCGATTCCTTCAGTAAAATTCCCCTTATTTTCTTTTTATTCTAATGGTGTTTTTCGCTTATGGCTTTCTAGGAAGTAATCCCGAGGCTCAAGAATCTGCAAGGACGAGCGCAAGCCTACTCCGAGCATAAGGCCAAGTACAAGAAGTTGCTACGCATCTCGGACCCGAGCCAATTGCAGGAGGATTACAACAATGTCAGCGCTCAACTGAATTCCGCCAACCTTGAGAACGTTCGGCTGAAGGAAAATCTGAAGAAGTCCGATGACGCTTTTCTGGTCCTTAATGAGCGTCACAGGAAATTGAAGGACGAGCGGGACCAGTTGAGGGTGCAAAATGGGGAGCTGGATGAGCAGCTGGCGGAGAGCACTTGCCAGAACGAGGAAGCTAACAAGGCCCTTGCTGACTTGCAGGGCAAAGTACAGGGCTTGGAGGCGAGGGTATCCTGGGAGGCAGTGAAGAAGTTCTTGCGCTCAAAAGCTTTCGTGTTTGCAGCCAACATCCACTGCTTTGACAATGCTCGGCGTTTCTTTCACAAAGCCATCGGGCAAATGGTGAAACTTGGTTTGGCTCCTGAAAGTGCTCGAACGGACGTGCGCCTGCGTATGGACTTGGACGAAAACTGTGAGTCTATGGTCCAAGACGAGGATCCTTCCAAGAGCTTGGCGGAACCAGAATACCAGGAGTTGGTGGAAACACTCCAGCGGGAGTTCATAGCTGCCCATATTGCAGGTCCCGAGCCTAATCAGATAGAAGATGAAGGCACCTTCATGGACACCGTGGATGTCGAGGAACCTGGTGAGGCCCAAACTTCTGACGCCAACGTGCTGGCCCCAGTTCCTCTTGCAACTGCCCCTCCGGAGCCCAACTCTCAAGCCCAGTGAAGGTCCATTGGATGCTGATCCCTCTCCTTGTTGGTTCAACTTACTTGTCACATTATGAACAATTTATGTCTGTAATCAATCTTCAAACTATTTCCTTGGATGTTTTGGACTTCTCTATGCTCCTTTTCCTCATCTGTTATAACTCTTCTGTTTCTTGTTGGGATGTTTGAATGCTTTATCCTTTATTTTCGAATGATGAATGATGTTATTTCATTGCGCTCGCTGCTTTTATATCGGTATCTTTTGTTTGAGCGTTCGCGATGGGCGTGTGTATGCACGAGGGCGTTATCTTTGAGGGTGCCCTGGCGTTTATCACAATGCGCCTTCAGTTTAAAGTTTGGCAGCATCTGGCGATTTGAGGGGCGTAGATACGGGCGCGAGGGTGTTTTATACGTATTCCCTGGCCGTATTCGCAATGAGGCTCGAATTTGAACTTAGGAAACCTCTGGAGATTTGCCTAAGTATTGGCCCAACGATGTGCACCCTCATCTTAAACGCTTCATTAGATTGTATATACTTTAGAGATCAACAACAGGACCTGCTAAGTAGGATATTAAAGCGAGCGTAACCGTGGGGTTAGCGTTATTTCGAGAAGCACATGAAGGGATTGAGTTAAAATCCATTATTTTATGAGTGTGCTTTTACTCAATAAGTTGAGGGTCATTGGGGTTCTTGCGAGCACGAGCTGGAGTGGCGAGCACTCAGCTGGCGTTAATTGAGCATTGCGCTCCCCGTTGTTCGACACGCTCATTTTTAGGACTTTATACACTTACAAATCGTTCAAACTGTTCCGGGGGGATGGTTATCAACACCTGGACAGTGTAGCTTTGAAACGATTGATGTATCGCGTAGGCCGTTCGACGTGGAGGATGCTCGACACGGAGTAGGCCTCCCGTCGCTCGAATCATTAGATCAAATAAGAAAGTAAACAAATAATAAAAACAAAGAATTAAATACTTACTGTTACATAGATGCATTTTTGGAAATGATTACAACACGCTTTCCGTCAAAGGAAAGCTCTCCATGCCGCAGACGGGCCATTACAAAGAAACTGAAGTCTACACGTAGAACCTTCTAAGGTTACATGCATTCCATGGCCTATGGAGACGCTCGCCTTGCAAAGTCTCTAACAAGTAGGTGTTATTTGCTCGTACCTGAATGACTTTGAAGGGGCCTTCCCAATTGGGGTCCAACTTACCCACGTGTTTGGAGACTTCAACTTTTTTGAGGACCAAGTCCCCTAGCTGGAAAGTCCTTTCCTTAACACGTTTATTGTATTGGCGAGCAACGGTTGCTTTGTATTTGTGAATACGTGCCCAAGCAGCATTCCTCTTCTCGTCCAGCAAATCTAACTCGAGCGCCCGATTGGCCTCGTTGGCGACAGGCTCGAAATAGGCAACGCGTGCGGATTCTTGAGCAATTTCCACAGGTATCATAACCTCGGAGCCATAAACGAGAGAGTAAGGAGTTTCTCCTGTTGCCGCTCGTGCGGTAGTACGGTACGCCTACAGGGCTCCTTGAAGTTCTTCAGCCCACTCTCCCTTCTTACTCTCGAGCATCGTCTTCAGATGCTGGAGTATAGTTCGATTGGTCACCTCCGCCTGACCGTTGGCTTGAGGGTGGCCTACGGAGGTGAATCGCTGTTCAATCCCTAGCTCATAGCACCAATCCCGCGTGTCGGCAGCGATGAACTGGGAGCCGTTGTCTGAGATAAGCACCCTCGGGATACCATACCTACAGATGATGTTTTTCCAGATGAAATCTCTCACAACCTTGAATGTTATCTTGGCGACCGCTTCAGCTTCCGCCCATTTAGTGAAGTAATCCACAGCGAGTATTACGAATTTCTTTTGTCCGGCCGCCATTGGGAGGGGTCCCACAATATCGATGCCCCACTGATCAAAAGGCCATGAAACATCGATGGGAATCATTTGAGCCGCTGGCAACTGGGGGGTGTTAGAATGAAACTGGCACTTAGGGCATTTCTTGGAGTAGCTAATGGCATCCTGTAGCACCGAGGGCCAGTAAAACCCACTCCTTAAGACTTTCTTTGCCAAGATCCGTCCGCCCGAGTGGTTCCCGCAACTTCCATTGTGCACGTGTTCTAGAACTTCCTTGGCCTGCGAGGGTCTCAAGCATCTCAGCGGTGGGCCTTGGAAGGATCGCTTGAATAGTCGACCCTCGTCATCCAATGAGAAGCGAGGGGCTTTACTTCTGACTTTCCGAGCCTCAACTTTGTCGCTTGGGCTGGTTCCATCTTGGAGAAATCTGATGATCTCATCGAGCCAACAAGGTTCGGAAGGATCGATCATATGCACCTGCTTCAAAGGTTCCCCTCTACTTATCAACGGTTCCTCTGTCCTAAGAAATGTAATAGCACGCTCGCTAAAACCATCTAGGGCGGATGCGAACTTTGACAGAGCGTCGGCCCGTTCGTTTTCTGCCCTCGGGATTTGCAAAAGGTGGAATTCCCTGAACTTAGCTATCACCTCCTTAGCGCTCGCCAGATACTGCACCATGGTGGCTTCTCGAGCCTCATAAGAACCATCAATCTGACTCGCTATTAACTGTGAATCAACATATGCAGTGACCCGAGTGGCGCCATTTCGGAGTGCAATCCTGAGCCCCTGGATGAGGGCCTCATACTCAGCTTCGTTGTTGGTGACTTGGAACGCCAGCTTGATCGCATAGTCAACTTCAGCTCCGAGAGGGTCTCTGAGGGTCACCCCGGCTCCCCCCCCCTTGTGAGGTCGAGGAGCCATCTGTGTGCAACAGCCATAAACCATCCTCTGTTGAGGGCACGGTATCTAAGTTGAAACGTTCCACCAATAGGTCAGCCACGGCCTGAGCCTGTATCGCCGTGCGGGGCTCAAAAGCGATGTCGAACTGACTGAGTTCAATCGACCATTTAATTAATCTCCCTGAGACGTCCGGCTTCGCAAGCACTTGTCTGAGGGGCTGATCTGTAAGAACCACGATGGAATGCACTTGAAAATAGGGTCTTAGCCTCCGAGAGGCATTTACGAGCGCAAATGCAAACTTCTCTATCTCCATATATCTTTTCTCCGCTCCTTGTAGAGTCTTGCTTAAATAATACACCGGCATATGCTTACGCTCGCGAATGGCCACTAGGACAGCGCTCGTGGCCTCCAAGGAAACTGACAGATAGACAAACAAAGTCTCCCCCGGGTTAGGTTTGGTCAACAAAGGCGCGCTCGAAAGATACCGCTTCATGTCCTGCAGAGCCTTTTCGCAGTCCTCGTCCCAGGTAAAGTTGCGAGCGTTACGCAGAATTTTAAAGAAGGGTAGGTTCCTATCCGCTGAGCGAGAGATGAACCTATTTAACGAAATGATCTTACCCACAAGCACTTGGACCTCTCTCAGATTGCGAGGGGAGGGTATGTCCAGGATTGCTTTAATCTTCTCTGGGTTTGCCGCCCCGTTGGCTGACCATATATCCCAAAAATTTACCACCTCGTACGCCAAATGTACATTTGGAAGGGTTCAGTTTCATACCATAACGCCGCAGGATATTGAACTCTCGTTTGAGGTCTCCTAGATGAGAATGCTGGCGTTCGCTTTTGACGATCATGTCATCCACATATACTTCCATGGACTTTCCGATCTCACACTCGAACATTCTGTTGACGAGGCGTTGATATGTCGCTCCTGCATTTTTGAGCCCAAAGGGCATGACCTTGAAGCAATAGACACCCATATGGACTACGAACGCAGTTTTGGGACGATCCTCAAGAGCCATAAATATCTGATAATATCCTTGGAAAGCATCCATCATGCTCATAAGTTCACATCCGGCGGTCGAATCTACCAACTGATCGATTCTAGGCAGAGGGTACGGATCTTTGGGACATGCCTTGTTAAGGTCCGTGAAGTCGTTGCACATACGCCACTTGTTGGTGCTCTTCGGAACGAGCACCACATTGCAAAGCCATTCGGGATATAGAATTTCTTCTATGTACTGAGCGTCAAGCAGTTTATTGACTTCTTCTTCTATGACCTGCTTTCGGAATCCATGGACGTCTCTCTTTTTCTGCTTTATAGGTTTGAAGGCTGGATCCACGTTCAGCCGGTGGACAATAACGCTCGGATCTATGCCGGTGAGGTCGGAAGCCTTCCAAGCAAAGACATCAATATTTTCTCGCAAGAATTCGATCATCATAATTTGAGAGGGACCGTCGAGGCTGGAACCTATTTGCGTGGTCTTATCTGGATTCCCTGGCTCCAATTCGATGGTCAGGAAGCCCTCCGTGGGTTCCACTCGCACTTCAGGCCTCGGCTGCTCGAGCGCCCGTTTCTTACCTGTGACTTTTTCACTGGTATCTCCCGAGGGTATATGACCCTCGTCTTCCGAGGAAGAAGCCCCAACCTCTCCGAGGGGCGAGTTCCCAGCATCTCCGGGTCTGTCCGTGGCCTTCTTCTTATTCTTCTTTTTATAGAGCTTAGCCCTCTTGCGCTCGGGGCCATCCTCATCTAGTTTGGGGAAGTTAACCGATTTTTTGGTGGAGCCAACCTGGGTAGGTTGTTTGGGCCTATGGCTTCGAAGGGAGAGTATGTAGCATTCCCATGCTTCCTTAACATTGCACAGTACCTCTCCCGTACCCTCGGGGGTGGAAAACTTGACTTTCTGATGATAGGTGGATATGACTGCTTTGAAGTCAACAAGGGCTCGGCGCCCAATGATGATGTTGTAAGGTAGGTCCACTTCGACCACCACGTAGAGAACATTTAAAGTTTTTCGTTGTGGGGCGCGACCAAAGGAGGTGGCCAAGCGAATTTGTCCGCGAGGGACGATCTCGGAACCACCAAACCCGACGAGGGCTGTTCTAAGAGATTCGAGCGGGATGTTTGTGATGTTCATTTTCTGGAACGTGGAGTAAGGCAAAACATTTACGGAGCTTCCACTATCAATCAAGACCCTCTTTACAACATGATTGTGAACGTCTAAGCTAACCACCATGGGGCAGTCAGAGGTTTCACCGACCCCATGAGGTGTTACAATGTGCTCTAAGTCTTTCTCTGTAAAACCTACGCTCTCATCCTTCTCCGAGCGTGATGACTTATCAATAAAGAGCACTGGACGGGGCTGAGAAGATCTTTGGTCATAACTCCGAATGTAGCGACGTCGGGAAGCGTTAGAGTCACCCCTCGAGGGTCCGCCAGCAATCATGTGAATAACCGCGAAGGGCTGGTTTTCCACGTCCGATGCTTTTCCCTTTCCACGGTCATTGGTCTCGGTGTGACGGTGACGGGGGCTCCGAGAGCGCGAACGGCTTCTCCTACCTACATGCGCTCGTTCCGTGCAGTGTTCGTCGTACCTCTCTAACACCTTCACGAACTCCTTGAGGTGTCCCCCAGCGATCAACCTCTGAATCTCCCTTTCTAGCTGATGACATTCACTGGTGTCATGCCCTTTTTGCTTGTAGAAAGCGCAATACTTCCCCGAGCGCTTCTGAGCCTCCGTCTCTCTCAATTTTGGCGGCCTCTTGAACAACTTCTTATCCGCCATGGCATATACTTCGGCTATAGAGCGGTTGAGTGGGATGCGCTCGAACCTCCGAGGGGAAGAGGCGTTCCCCCGAGCGGGTAGGGGGCTTCGACGGCGGCCCCTGGCTGAATCTCCACGGTCCTCGGGGGCTTTGCTGGGGCGAGGGGCGTTTGCCATTTTCTGATCCCTCGCGAGATACATATCTTCGAGGGTGAAAAACGAGTCTGCTATGTCCCTTATCTCCATCAATGAGCGGGGCTTTTTCTTGGCTACTTCTTCAACAAATTCCTTGCTGACATAATGCTTCATGTTAATGGCTCCGAAGAGAACGTGCCTTAAGAAATCCATTGAGGGCTTTTCCACCAGCAGGATTTCCTTGTTGAACCTTCCCATGAATGACCTGAGGGTCTCGTTCGGCCCCTGGACCAAGCTGTAGAGGGCCGTGGCTGCGGGGGTTGGAGCCTTCAAAGAGTGGAAGTGACTGATGAATGCATCAGTTAGGTCATGGTATCCTCGGATTGAGCGCGGAGGAAGCTTTTTGTACCAATCTTGGGCCATCCCCACGAGGGAGGTCACAAACACCTTGGCCCAGTAGTTGAGGGGGTGATCGTATAGATGCATCAAGTGCACAAAATGATCCAGATGCTCGGCTGGATCTGTGGTTCCGTCGTACCTGGTGACGGACGTGGGGATTTTGCCCTTTCCCGCACGAGTCATTAACACCTCCTCGATGAGGGGGGAATCGCCCGTCGCGATCCGGTAATCCCTGTCCTTCGGGTCTTCTGGGCTGGCTTCCCTTCGTCGGCGAGAGATGGGGCTACGTGGTCTGCGAGCATCTCTGGCCCTGGACCTCTCGCCCCCATCACGGGAGACGTGAGACCGTGCTCGAGAGAGCTGCTCCACCACGTTCTGGAGCCCCCTAATCTGGTCCTGCACTGCTGCAAGCTGAGGGTCACCGACATTTCTGCGGTTTGCCCTTTCCGTGGCCCTCGATTGGACCTCGTCGTTATCTCCGGCCCCCTCGTTACGAGGAGCCCTTTCATCTCTTACTGGTGGTGGATCTTGCTGGACCCTCGGCGGGGCCTCATTTTCTTGATTCGGCGGTGGAGGAGGTTGCTGGGCCCTCAACGCGTTTTGGGCCATCGTCAAGGGGTGCGCGGGGAGTCCTCCCAGAGGTGGGGCCATCCGAGCGCCAGCGTGCGATGGAAAATACGCCGCCATAAAATGCTCCCAAGCATTCTGGACCGCCTGGCCCTCACACTGCGCATACAGCGCCTGAAGTTGCTGGGTGGTGATTTGGGGCATCTCCACCCCTTGTATCTCTCTCGGTAATGACAGGGGGAGATTTAGAGTCCCCACTTGATACGGTTGGATCATTGGCATCATCCCGGGCATCATTCCGGGTTGTACGAAAGGGTATCCCGGTGGAGGCATGGCCATGGGATACATACCTGAATAAAGGTAGGAAGCGTTGGCGGTGTAAGTTGTAGGTGGAACAACGGAACTGGGCCCTCCCGTAGCGTTTCCTCCCGGTGGGAGAGCTGCAGCCTCCGTGTCTGGATTCTCGCCTCCGTTCCTTGCAACTGGTGTGTTCGCACCTCCGGCGGGGATATTGTTCTCGTTATTCCCTTCGTTGACTGGGGGAAGAGCGCCCTTGTCCCCCACAGCTCCAGACCGGGTTGCAGTAACCATTTTCAGAGTCCGAAAAGGTGTTATATCTCAACTAGCTTTCAGAGGAAGAATCTGGCGATGACAGTTGCGGTAGTGATGGATTTCCCACAGACGGCCCCAAAAATGATGGTGCTGGAAATCGGGTTTCCAAAAATGCAACAACACTTTTTAATATTTGTATGGAAAGGGAAGGACCATCACAGGCGTGAGGGCCTCAGGATCTGGGTTTCCTCTTAAGCGTGGGTTCTTCCAGCTAGGATAACACCAAAGATGCAAGTTGCAGTGATGATGCTATTGTGGAGAAAATGGTGAGAAGCTTGAGAAGATCAGTGGAAATACCCAGAACAATATGTGTGATTTGTATGCAGATGATGACTTAGGGGAGAATGCATGGGTTCCCCCCTATTTATATGTTAGGGATGGGGGTAAATGGGTAAATTGACCGTGTGGTCCCAAACCTGTGTTACCCTAACACGTGGCAGCCTGTGAGGGTGTGAAAATGACGTTTCTGAAAAGGAGGCGGAGTGTCAGGTACAAGGTGCGCACCACCTTTGTGTCAGAGGTTGTTGGCGAGGGTCGCGTGAGAGGAAGGCCTAAAATCCTCTTGTGAAGGTTAGGATCCGTCGCATGAGGAGCAGGATCATTCACGAGCACTGGTGAGGCTCGAAGAATGTACGGATGGGCTCCCCACGGTAGATGACCCTTGAGCGCCAAAATCCCGAGCATCATGAATGGGTCCCCCGTGTGGGTGCTTCCCTGAGGAGGGTAACCCTGGGGGCCGAGATGCGAGCGCCAAGCCTGTCGGCTCCGGCCCTTTACCCGAATAGTTGTCCGAGGCTCCATGGTCTGTATTAGTTGGCAAATGTGTGGGCTGGGAAGGCCCACGAGCCCATCAATGCGAGCGTCTTGGCCCTCAGTCAACGAAGTGTTGACACGTGGACGGCTCTGATTCGAGTGTGATTTTAGGTCTCATCATGTTCTATGAGTATGCACCAAGAATTATATTTAAAATGATCAATTTTAATAGCAAAATTCATTAATTATTGATTTTAATAAGAGTACTCTAAAATCCATTCTAAAATCATAATACACAAAATATTTTGAGTAAAGTTTATTACCTATCTTTATCTTCTTCGTCTTCTATAAAGATCTATCGGATTCTTCTAAGACTCGTCTTCTCCTTCCTCGATCAGCTCAACATTCCAACAGTCCTGACGGCCTCCTACCTATATGACTGCAATCGGAAAACAAGCTTCGATCTCCAACGGAAAAATCACTACGGCTTTTTAGAACCAGATAATCACTCTTGAAAAGATAAAAGGAGTAAAAAGAGGTAATAAGCTCAAAACAAAATAGAAATTGTGATTTATGAAAGAAAGGATTTTATTTCCCCTTTTAGGGTTTATTTTTCCATTCTCGGTACAAAGAAAAACACTTGAATTATAATTTTTACAGACACTTTTTCTCACTCTAGACTCTCTGTTTTTCGATGCCCTTCTATATTACAGACCTCCTCTATTTATACAACTCAAAACGTGTAAAGAGATAAGATTCCTTCAGATAAGGAAATCTTGACTTGTATCCGTAGCCACTCGATCTATCTTTTTCTTCAACGGCTGAGATCTTGCCGATAATTTTATAGTGGTTGCAGACGTCATTGCTTACGTCTCTTTATTGGACTTTTCTTTATGCAGTCACATTTTGATGTCTGTATGGCACCCAATTAATTTGCACGCCTCTTGTCTTGTAGCGGTGGAGCAAATAGTTCTATGGGTAACAAGGCACCTATAGTATTCCTCTAGTAATCCAGATTTTGGATCATTTGGAGAGCCTTTAGTAACTAATAACCAGTTACCAGCAACAAAGATGGTTTGAAAACCTTTATTCAGAAGATTCTCTGAGATACTTTGTATGGCTTTTATCCCAAGAGCTCTTCTCGTAACAACCCATTCAGGGGAGTATATGGCAGCCTTGAAGCTTTTCCTTCCAACTTCTAAGCTGATGTTGCTGTATAATGGATTTATTGAGACAATATGAAGTGACTCATACCATCTATTTCCATCCAATTCTGGAGATATGGTATAGAATTTCAAGACGCATTGTCTTCCTTTAGCAAATTGGGAAACCTTGGACTTGAATGTATCCTCAAATCCACTTATTTCCTTCTGTTCTTTGCTCAGATATATTAAATCAAGAAAACCAAATTCTGCAGGTTTTAGAACTTGGTTTGGACCAGCCCCATTGATTGCAGTCAACCTTGGGTATATTATGTTTCCACTTGAGTAAAAGATTTCTTCACAATCTGGATAGTTGTATGCCAGATCAAACATTCGTTTGTATTCTTTATCATAAGAGTGTTTGGGTATATATTCACCCTTTATTTCAACAGTTTTGAAAGAACCAGTTTTTTGAAGTGGTTCTATTTTTATTTTTCTTATAGAGGATGTCTTTTTCTCTTCCTCTACTTTTATCTCTTGTTTTTTATTTTCCTCTTCTATTTTTACAGGCATTTCTGGCTTTTTACTGCTTAAACACTCTGCCTTTTCTTTATCATTTTCTAATTTTTCAATTCTTTTATATAAATTATCCATTCTTTTTGCATTTTCTATGACAAGATCGGATAAAACTCTGAGACTATCTTTTATGGAGTCTTCAAAGATATTTAGTGCTTCATTTATATCAAGAGAGATTACTCTTAATGTATCAACCTCTGTCTTTATTTCGGCTAGTTCCTGTATGTCCTTCATCCAGCAAAATGAAGATAAATTAAAATTTTATTAGCTTTGAAATGATTTTTGGGAAATCACCACCCACCAACGGATTTGCTATCGTCTTTACCATCTACCGTTTGAGATGGACTAGGTATATGTATACGCATATACTCGTTTCAATATGAATTTTAGGAAATCATCACCCATTAACGGATTTGATATTGTCTTTACCATCTACCGTTTGAGATGGACTAGGTATATGTAAACGCATATACTCGCCTTTAATCAAGACCAAATTCAACATTTCGAGAAAGGAAATCTGCTAAGAAATTATCCATTCCTCTAATATGTTTTACCTTAAAATTATAGTGTGACAAGAAAGCTTGCCAACGATGCAATCTCCTATATTGAGGTTTATTTGGAAGTTTATTTTGTATTAAACTCTGAATTTGAGTATTATCTGTATGAACTTCAAAAGGTTTTTGTAAAAGAAAAAGTGAAAACTTTTCTATTCCTCTAATTATTCCAAGTAGTTCTTTCTCATGTGTTGTATAGTTTACTTCCGCTTGACTGAAAGTTCCGCTAGTATATCTACAGATTTCATTTAGATCTGTTTTCAATATTGCAGACCAATATAGGTCTGAAGCATCAGTTTGGACAATAAGATTGTCTTTATCTTCTGGTAATCTTAATTCCGGTAATGTTTTGCATTCCTCCTTAAGACTAACCACTATATCTGTATGTTTAGCATTCCAACCTTTTGTATTATTTTTCCTAAGCAATTTTTGTATTTCGTGCTTTTTCTTTGCTAATTCTGGAATAAATCCTTCAGCATAGTTTAAGCATCCAAGAAACCTTTCTATTTGATTTCTATTATCTAGTTTATCAGGAAAATCTAAGATCTTTCGAGAAATATGAGATTGCAACTTTATTCCTGCAGCACTCAATTTTAACTCTAAAAATTCTATTTCTTTTTTCTCTATTATGGCTTTTCTCTCAGAAAGAGCAATTCCATTTTCTCTACAAATTTGAGCCAATAATAAAATATGTTTTCTATGATCTTCTTCTGTATCTGAAGAAATCAAGATATCATCTATATATACTATCATAAACTTATGATATTTCGAAAAGATATTATCCATTTTTCTTTGGTATATTGAAGGTGCATTTTTTAGCCCAAAAGGCATTACAAGCCATTCATAATGTCCTTGAGGAGCACTGAATGCAGTGTATTGAATACTGTCTTCTTCCATTTTTATTTGCCAAAAACCCGATGTGCAATCAAATTTAGAATAGAAAGACTTGTTTTTGACTAGATTTATGATAACTTCTTTATTTGGTAAAGGATAACTATCTGTTTTAGTAAAATAATTTAACCTTTTAAAATTTATTACCATTCTAGCTTTATTCCTCTTCTTTTCTGCTTCATTCATAACCATAAAAGCAGGACTAGAGAAAGGGCTGAAGCTTTTTCGAATGAGTTTTTTATTCATTAATTCTTCTATTTGTTTTTTAAATTCTTGTCTTTCTTCAATAGTATATAGCATAGGTTTCTCTTTTATAATTATATTTTCAGTTAATTCTATTTTAGCTTTAGGATGACTTTCTTTCCAAAGAGCTAATTGGTTATCATTATAGTTTTCTTTTATTTTCCTTTTAATAGAATCTAAGTTTATTCTCTTTATAGAAATGGTATTTATTTGTATAGGAATTTTCTCAAACACCTGTCGTCCACCACGCTCAGCTGGCTGAACTCTGAATGGTTTATTGACTCTTGGTAGTTTAAGAAGATGTCCACAAGATGTTTTTAATGTTACCATATATACGTTATGTGTATAGAATTGAAATTGTTCAAGGAAATCATTTCCTAATAATATATCTGCTTCTAAAGAATTGTATTCATATACTTGTTTAATAAGAATTATCTTACTATCAAGTATTATTTCTACATCTTTAGCCACTTTATTAATAGCTTGAGATTGTCCCGTTATTCCTTTAATTCTTATATTGCTATCTGTTTTCCATTCTTTAATTAAGAATGTTTTAAATATTGTTATTTCTGATCCCGTATCTATCAAAACACAAGTTGTTATATTTCCTTTTAAAAGAGTTAATTGTATAAAAACACTTAAAGGAAAATTAATTCCTTTCATATATAGGACAAAATATTTCATTTTCTTGTATTTGGAGTGTAACTCCATTCTTTTCTATTTTGTAATATTCACAATTATTGAGAAATTCATTTCCTAAAATTATATCAAAGAATTCTCCATTCAGGTATGTATCTATACAACATTTAACTTTCAATTTTATTCATTGTAGAGTAACCGGGACATATAACTCTTGATTACACGTTGCCTTAAATCCATCGAAGGTCGTATATTGGATGGGTAGGTTAGTAATCATTCCTATTAGTCCTTTATTTTTTACTTGAGCAAAGCGATTAACACTAGCTCCTGTGTCTATCAATATTTTAGGTCCAAATATTCTATCAGTTCCGTTAAAATATTCTCCTTCTATTATCATTGAATTTGTATATCTTAGAGATTTATTAACGGTTAACTTTCTTTCTATTTTTATACCAGAACTTTCTCCAGTAAGAGAATATTTAGAACTACCTCCTAATAACCTGTTTCCTTGGAAACTAAGTTTAGAGGGTAATAATCTCTTTTCCATTTCTGGTTTATTATTAATTTCTATTTGATATGGTTCTATTTCTTGTATTTCTTCCAAAAGCGGCAGTTTTGCGGTGGCTATATCTTTACATTCTTCATCTATTTTTAAGTACGGTTCATCTTGATAAGTTTTACCATAATTGCTATTACTTAACACATAGAGTGCTCTATAGTAAATAGTGAAAGCCTTGCTGCCATCCTTTAAACCTATATCTTTTAGAAATTTATAGTGTAAGTTTAAGACTTCATCTATATTTTCATCTTGCAAATTGATATTGTATTTTGGAAAAACATCAAAAAGGATTTGTTTATAAAACAAGTTTCTTTCTATAGTTCCTAAATGACTAGTTTTAGCATCCCTAAATCGTTGATCATGTAAAGATAGCACTAATGGACTATCGATACATTCTCTAAATAGAGATTTAACTAGAAATTGTACTCTTCCCAAATATATATACTGTCTCTTTGGTTTAAGAGATTTTTTTACTTTATTTATAACATTATTAGCTATTCCTCTTGTTATAAGACTTATCTTGACATTTCCAGAGGTATTTTCTATACTTATAGCTTTTTCTACCTCATGATAGTCATAGATATTTATCTTATTTCTTTTTACTAAATTAGCCAATCCTGTGAATATATTATTTGTTGGATTTGCTGCACTTAATTTTAAGTTTTTTATTTTGTCAAGTGTTTCTTGACTAAAAGTTATTCGTTTAGCATATCCTGCAGTACTCTCTTCTTCTATTATTTCTTCTTCTTTGTAATTCTGTATTTCAGAATCCATTTAATCAGATTCAGATTCTATTTCAGAATTTTCTGAAGAACTTATTTCAACATATATTTCATTTCCTATATAATTTTCTATATCTGAAATTTCTTCTAGTTCGTCTTTTATTTCTATAAATTCTGCTTCTATAGTTCTTACCTTTTTGGGTTTAGGACATTCTGGTGATTTATGACCTTCCTCGCCACAATTCCAGCATCTGCATTTAGTAGGTTTTTTATTAATTTTTTCCTTTCTTTTGAAAAACCGTATTTTTGGTTTTATATGTTTTTTATTAAATTTATTATACTTTTTGTATCTGTTTCTTTTGAATTTTCTCTTTTTATAAGATCTATTTCTATTATTATCTTTGCAACCCCATTGGGTAGGCATTTCTAATTTTGAACAATAAAGTCCAGAAATTTTTCTGGATTTCTTGTATAATTGTTGCTCATAAGTCATAACAAAGTCTTTTTAATTCTTCTATTAAAACTCTTATTCTCCCTCCTAAATTATTAGTTGTGTTTTCTTTTTCTTTTTCCCAAACTTTATTTAGGTGTGTATTCCAAGGATTTGGAAGTTTTGAATAGAACATTATAAGATATATATCTTGTGATTCTCCACTCCAATATTGTTTATAATAATAATCACAAAATTCTTCTATATAATTTCGAAGAAATTTCATAGAGCATATCGAAAGATTTATAAGATCATTTCTAGCTTCTTCTTTAGTTCTTTTATACTCATTTTCAGTATCGTTTATCCAATTTTCTCCTAAGAATTCATCGGCTATATAATAAGTCATTCCTTCTACTCCAGTTCTAATATCTTTATCAAAACCAGTTTCCATAGTAGTTCTCATTATTCCTTGTACATCAGTAGAAATTCCTTTCCACCAACTTTGTACAATTCCATCAAAGGTAGATATTATATAATCAGTTCTTCTAGATGTCGTAGCATATATTTCATCTTGATTCAAAAAATAGGCAATCATATCATTTTGCCATTTAATTAAAGCTTTTCTTTTATCTATTTTATTATTCAGGTTTAATTTACTACCATTTACATTTATAGGTTTTGAATATTCATCATTAAGATGATATTTATCATTATAACTTCTATTTCTTTTATCCTGATGTTTATTCTTTTTTGTATTAAAATAAGTTGGATAACTTTTTGGTTCGTTAGATCCCATAGATTCGTCTGGATCTTCTATTGTTGATCCATCTGATCTTTTGGTTCCTGAAGGACCAGTGTTATTCATTCTTACTTCATATTCTACTATGTCTTCCAAATTTATTTTTTCAAAATCTTCCATTAAATCATTTATTTCATTCATGTTTGTATTTGATTTTTAATTTTCTTCTTGTTTATTTTCATTTTCTATATTAGTTCATTTAGTCTTAAGCCTTTCAAGAACTCCATCAGAACTCTCTTCTTGTTCTTTGAGCATTTTTGGAACTAATGTATTTAGCATGTAATCATCAAAAGAACCCTTTTCATATGGTTTAGTTTTTTCTAAATTTATTACTCTAAAAGGAGTTTTTATTTCCTTTTCTATATCTTTTAATTTTTCAGCCTTTGATCTTTTTTCTTTTTCTTTAATAGCTATTTCAAGCTGCTTCATATTAATTCTATTTAATTGAACTTCATTCTTTAATTCTCTTATAGAATCTTGAAGATTTAACATTTCTTCTTTGATTCTATTAACATATTCAATTATAGATTGAAGGTTTATGTCTATCGTTTCCATATTTTTCCAGCTTTTATCCTATTTAATAAAGCCTTATTCTTTTCCTTTTTTAGTAAATTTTTTAGCTTCTTTATATCATTTTTATTTTTATTACAAAGATCTTTATCTACTGAAATTTTTATTTCATCTCTTAATTTATCTATTTTTGTGTCCAATTCTAAAATTTTATTTATATTGTTAATCCAATCTTTCCAATAACGATTCATATAGAAAGGAGATTTGAATAATAATTTCTTTTTATTCTGAACTTCCTTATCTTCTTTTTATAATAATTGGAAGGATTTAATTTATTCTTTTTTAGAAAATATTTTAGCATATCTTCATAAAAATTATATAAATTAGCTAACTCGCGTTTATTTAAAATTCTCATGGTGAAGGATATTGTCAATCTGTATCATCATAGGATATTTCGGTATTATAACCATCAATATCTAGATAATTTATTTCTTCTTCGAGATCATACAATCTTTTATCTTCATCTAGAATTTGAAACCATATTATAATTCCTATTTCAAATAATATATACATAGTAGTTATAATTATTTTTATCAAATTTTTATATTTTTTATCCCAAAAGACATCGTCTTCTAGGTTCTGATACCATCTAGACAGGGGGTGTGTTGACGTTTTGTCCATTACAATTTATTTTAAATATATTTTGTTTATTGCAAAAATTTAGGGGTCTACTTGAGATCTTTAGAAAATATATAGATCTTTCTATAAAAAGGTTTTGGGTTAGAAATATAATTTCAAAAAACTATTGTATCAACTGTTAAAATTTATCAATCTAGAAAAACTCAAAGTCTATCAATTTTGGAAGATCGCCAAATGCAATGGCGTTCTATATTATTTCATTAATATATATAAAATAAAATATTACTTTTCAAAGAATTTTTTATTTAAATATTATTTTTGATTTTTGACCGTGGTGTGTGTCGTTTAGGACAAAGATTCTTTGGTTGCTAATAACCTCCAAAGTTGTAAGATTTCCAAAACCCAAAAGCATAAATTAAACTTATAACAAATCAATAATTAGCAAAAGGAGCATGTGAGAGGCAGTTGACGAACAGATAAGTATTGGGGCCATTTAAAATCATGGGATTCTATCTATAATTCTATGTATTATTAATACAACAAATGTCACTCAAACACAAACAGTCAGAGGAGTTAGTTGAACCCCTCTTTTACAGGGATTAAAGGGCAGTTAGGTTATCTAAGTCTTTTTCATTCTTCCCCAGATATCTATCTATCTTTCTTTTTTGTTGCCAATTGCAAAGAAATGAGAATAAATTTGGCAGATTGGTTGGTTACCATAATTAACTCCACTTTCGAATAATTATAATTAATTTAGAGTATTGACTGAGATTCCAAGCTTCATCACTTGTCATAGTTGTCACTTTGTATGACTAGTTAAGCAGTATAACTTAAAGCTTCGCCGAATAACTTGAATTACTTTTTTTATATATATAGCGTGAACTAACGATTTGTTACTGTATTAACTTATTTAGATATCTCATATTTGAGTTCTTAACGTGCAATTATAATTGGACCGGAACCCTTTATACCAAACTGGTTCGACTCAAGCCTATAATAGATCATATAAGTTTGTTTTTGAGGTTGAATTAGATTTAATTGGACCATTCAAGCTTCAAGTTTTGCTGGATAGCTTGGACTACTTTTCACATACATGTAGATTAGTGATTCGGTACTTTATTAACTTATTTAGAAGTCTCATATATGAGTTCATGATGTGCAATTTATAATTGGCCAAAAATACTAGTCCGAATCCAATAATGACACAACTCAAATCCTTCAATACATTATATAAGTTTGCTTTCGAGATTAAATTAGACTTAATTAAACGGTACACATTTCAGGTTTTTTAATAGTATATTCAAACCTTAAACGTGATGAGAGATGAGATTAAATTTTACTCAATTTCAAATAATTATACAAAAATAAACCACCAATTCGAAACTAGTACGTGTAGGCATATACGGGATTCCTCCTCTACCCACTAAAATTTTGAATTGTATGTAGACTTGTTTAATTAACCCAACAAGAACTAAGAATAAATCAATGCATGCGACGGCGTGTCAACTCCCACAGAAAGTTTAGTAAATTCTTAATTAGTTGGTTACCTTAATAGCAGATAGATTAATTATATGTTTGTTCAGTGTGATAAGCTTAATCACTTCATAAAACAAATTAAAAGGCCAATTAAGGTTTCTGGTGAGTTTAATAAAGCCTGCCCTTTTGCTTTCTGACTTCATTAATTAGTACTCAAATGTTTGTCATAACATTGAAAAAGTATATGTATATATATTATCAAGATTAAGTTATCCAAGGAGAATCTCAGTGAATGTAATAGAAAAAAGCAAGGCCCCAGGTTCAATTAACCTTTCGGTTTGTCTCTACATCACCAGAAAGTTAGGAATTTTCTTTTCCTTTTCCATTAATTATCCCAAAGAACACACACAAAACTAATATATATTTTTTCAGTTTTTTACTCTTTTTTTTCCATCTCAGTAGTTTCACAAGAGCATAGTCATTGAAACATTCCCAACCTAGATAATTGCTTCATTCACAAGTTGAGAGTTTTTGAACACCTCTTTCAACTCTAGTTTTCAGTTTACGAGATCCAGGATTTGAATTTTATGAGCATTATTTAAGAGATTTAGTACGTCGTCGCACTAAACTAATTCAACTGCGACACACAAAAATAATGCAAGTTAAATAAAGTCAAACCATAAATAATGAAGGATATGGATATCTCAACATTCAAACGTGTAGTTATTTGGATCATAACTTGAATAAATGTGAATAATTACTAATTAGCATCAATTTCATCATGAAATTAAGGGCAAAATAATGATTAAATCTGGTCAATAAGTTGGTGTAATGATCAACTTAAGGGGGTCAAATATTCAATCAAACCGTGCCTTTGAAGTAGAGGCCAAAACAAATTAAAACTCAATCCATAATTACAATCAAGTCCAATCACTGTCTACACTTTACCATATAATCAAGATTAATCATAAAACCAGAAAAAGGGGGAAGAAATAGATAAATAAGTTAAAATAATTAGGAAAAATAACTTTTCGCGCACGCTCACATACTAATAAAGCTACGAGGATTTTGATGAACTAAAATTTATGATGCAATAAAACATACACGACGACACAAATATGAGGATCCGTGCATTAGAGACTTGAAAATTAAGTGACTATGTCAATAGGCTATACCCTTGTATTACAAGTTTTCTGGTCACGTAGAGAAACAGAAAGTGGATAATAGATTAAAGTGATCATCACACTTGTTTGGGATTTCTACCTAATTATACAAACTTCTCAATGTGGTTTGATAAACCAAAAAAAGAATTTTCCCCCGACATGCAGTGAGGTTTGGCACGGCACATTAGGTTATAGTCATGAATTTAAAATCAAATATCGATTCATTAGAGATAAGAATTATTAAATATTTAAATATCTCAACTGTCCCTATTAAATAAATGGTTGATTAGTTTCAAAAAAAAAAAAAATTAAATGGTTGATGATGTACATTCATTCGATCGCAAATCCTTTTTGACCTAACCTGTAATACCATATTAGATGACCACTTGGTTTAAAAGTTTAAATTTTAGGAAATAAATGGAAATATGTCATCACCAAAATCATCTTGTAAATATGTTGAAATGGAAAATATTTCATAATTTCCCACAATTTCAGGGGAAGTTTGTGTAATTAAGTTGAACTTCAGAGGGTGTTAAATGTAATTATCCAGCTCAGTCGCAGCTATAGCGCCCGTCTTTCCACGCGCAGGTTCATTCAAAACCCTTATAATTCGCATCTTATACAGAACAATAAACCTGTTACAATTACCATTAGCAACATTGTACGTATACAAAAGCTTAACATAGTTCAAGAACTCATCCAAGGCAATAGGAACTTTCAGAGAACAAGTAAACGAATAACACCGCTGCAGGCAACCACCATAAAAGCACAATTAATGAAAAACGAGCTTCATAGTCATTTATCAAGAATTTTGTGTTACTAAGATATTTAAGAAAAAGCATTTCAGAGAAATAAGTCATTCAATATTCTTTTTAGATGTTTATTACAAGTTTTCTGATACAAAGATTTTCCTATAGTTCACAATCAGACAATCTTGTTACTCTAATGTTTGAAAATAGTGCGGGAAGTTATACGTGAAGCGGTCGAGTTTCAGTAAGATAAGCAGATGGGATAACCGCGGCGCCAGTGTATACAATGTATCACTTGTTAGACTTCAGACAGAGGGAAATGCATCAGTTTATATTATCAGGTTTTGCAAAGAGCTTCTGAGGCTTCTTTAAGATTGTTTTAATACTTCTCTCCTTTTTTTTAATTCTTTGTTTGCTGCAAACTTTAAGTTTTTTACTTCTACTTCTACTTAAAACCAGAGTTCAAAGCACTCAAACTCTTTGTTATGCTTAATAAGTATAGAGAACCTTGTGATACAAAATATCATCAAGAAAAACCTATGTTTGCAACCATTTGCTCACTGACTGTAGCCTAATAAGTGGGCATTAGATTTCTTGTTTTAATTATATATGTTTCACCTCCTGTTTTACTCACTCGCACATACACCAAGTTAGAAGAGAGAGTCATTTAAATATTTTTGCATGACACGATTGATTCTAGCTCTTGATCTCAACCGCTTACCAATACGTGGCTTGTATATATAAGTGAAACAAGAAATGAAATACAAAACTGAAATAGAACATCCAAATCCCATTAAGTATACTTTAAAGAGGTAAATTTCGAAACTACGCATCTTCATATTTTTGCAAGAGGGGACTGTAAGTCTGTAACTGGTTTTCGATACCACTTTTTCAGAATACAGGATTTTTTGGGCAACTTTCATTTTCAGTGCGTGCGCTCACCGTTCTCTATGTTGCATTTTATATTTCACAGAATTTTCATGCGACATGCTAAAGCATAAGTTTGTTCACGTTTATTAGGCATATCCACGGGGACTCTCCTGCCAAAAGCTAGTTGAAAAAACATTACCTCAAGACCTTCATCGAGGCCATTTCCCATCACTATCCATAAGTTTGAGTGTACGAGTAAATCAGTTCAACAAAACCTAATACGGAGCAGACAAAGATGGAGTAGAAAGAGCAGCATATGAAGATAATAAACTGGTAAGAAGATGCCCAATAAAACAGCAGAACAAAAGAACCAAGCAATCTCCTTTATGATCAAAAACACAAAGATCTGCTCTTACCATATGAAGTCAAGGTGAAACCGTGAAAACAACAATATTCAGGAAAGATAGGAACAGGATATAGATAGATGGCATTAAATTACAGAAACATCCCTTGAGTACACCGACGGAGAAAAAAAAAAGGCATTAGTTGCAAGAGATTAGTTTCTTGTTTGACGAAAAATAGCAACATACAACACATAAATGAGCATAAACATGCATATGGAAGGCTGCAATCAGGATTCTGAACCAAGATTGCTCAAGGCAACAACAATTGTACATATGTAGCATGAAAAATTGATCAGCTGACATATAGCATTGTGCTAAGATCATCAATTAACTGAATACATCGCCATTTCAGAGCAGATGAAAGCAAGAAACAAACATAACTGCAGACTTTGAAGGTATAAATTCAAGGGTCTCCAGTCTAAGCAAGCAGCAGACGACATACAAGATGCTCAAAATTCAGAAAGACAAGAGGAAAGAAAAACATAACTTAATGCAGATGAAACACCACCAGAAACCGCTATCAAGATTCTGTTATGACTGGGAAAGCTGAACAGAGTGACAAGGATGATAACAGAACCATGCACAGCAACCTCAACCATGTTCAAAGCTTGAGGAAGAGAGGAGCATGTTTTTTACAATATATATATTACGTTTCTTTTAGTAATCTGTTTTCACGCTTTACCTAAACGTCGCCATTTGTGACTTAGAACTCTGGGTTGTTATTTCGATTTATGTGTAACACGTGTTGCTTGTTGGTTGGTCAATGTGAGTGGGACGTTTGCACCTGAGGTGAATCACCTTTTGTAGGCTCAGTGTGCGTGTTGGTTGCTCAGTTTTTGAATGAATTTGTTTCCAGTCACTTTCTCCCTAATTCTCTCTCTGTTCTCTTCTATCTTCTTTCCCAAGTTTGCTTTGTAAATTGGTGTTTACAGGTCTGCCGCCATTGTTGATCATTTACAGAGTTTAAGCTCTGTATTTGTTTTATCATTCCTGAACTCCAATCTAACAGTGGTATCAGAGCCAAGTTCAGTGTGGCGCGTATCGTGGGCGCAGATGGCAAAAAACAACACTGCGTGCATAGATGAATTGGAGATCTCTGTTAAGAAACTCAAAGATGGGCAGGAGTAGGGATGCAAATGAGACGAGCCAGCTCGCGAGCTTAGTGAGCTGGCTCGAGGAAAGCTCGTGCTCAGATTCGTATATCGGCTTGTGAGGTGCCAAACCCAAGCCCGAGCCACCTTCTTACTGTTACTGGCTCGTGGCTCGCGAGCCATGCTATATTAAAAAAATATTTATATATTACTAATTATATATATATACATATATATTATTAACTATATATTTATGTATATTATAATATTAAATGTGCATCAGTCCACTATTAAAAACCCTACCCCTTCCCATGCATTTCCCATTTCTGCATTTCCCCCTTGCGCCGCAGCAACACTTTGGCATTCACTCCAAAACCTAAATCTCATATACTAGAAAATATAATTCTTCCTTAAGCCTCTCACGCCGCCGCCATATCCGCCAGAGAAGAAGATATATTTTTGCCTTCAAACGCCAATATCCGCCATAGCCGCCTATGTTTCCGCTCTATTTTTCTCTCACACGGGCCTTCGCTGCTCCACCACCATCCAATTTTGACTGCCTCCATCTCTGCGCCTTCAAGGTGTCACTACCGACGGCGATCTTGAACGCGACTTTCTTCCCTACTTCTTGTTTCTTAAAACCCAGATCTGATGTTTTATTTTTTCGAATTTTCTCTTCTTTCCGTTTCTCTTGCTGCTTTAGAATCTTGTTATTTTATTTACATAATGTTTGAGTGTAAATTTGATTTTCTCCGTGTAAATTCGTTGGATTAATGTTCGTGTAAATTCGTGTAAACCCAGATCTTTCGATTTTCTCCTTGTAAATTCGTTGGATTAATGTTCTAAGCTTTCAATTTGGTAATTCAGGACCTTTATTGTTCAATTTTTGCATCCTCAAGAAAATATGCAGTTAGGCTTGCGAGCCGTCTCCGAGCCGCTTGGGTTCGAGACGAACCAAGCCCGAACCCTGTTTTTTATGGCTCGGTGGCTTGCGAGCCAAGCCCGAGCCCGAATCATGAAAAATGCCCAAGGCTCGGCTCGGCTCGTTTGCATGCCTAGGCAGGAGACTACCAATCTGCGTCTGGAGGAGATTACCCAGCTGTTGCAGGACTTACGCAAGGACAAAGAGGCAAGCAGCTCGCAGGAACATCTGTCATCTACTGCGAGGAGCTATGGGGATACTGGAATCCTTCCTACACCTGCGATCAGAGTTAATGAGGTATAAAACACCACAAATCTGAAGAACAAACTCGATTTCCCTCGTTTTAATGGGGATGAACCCAGATTATGGCTTAGGAAATGTAGCAAGTACTTGACATTTAACCCCATGAGTGATTATGAGAAGATAATACTTGCTGCTATGAATATGGAGGGGAATGCTGATAACTGGTTTATAGATTACATCGATGGGAAGGAAGTAATGGGTTGGGAATTGTTTGCTGCTACGGTTCTAGAAAAATTTTCCAACCAAAAGGAGAGAAATCTGGTTGGACAGTTTAATAAACTTAAGCAGGACAAATATGTAGAAGAATATAACCAGAAATTTGAGAAAGTTGAGGAAGAAAGTGAGGTGATTAGTTTGGAAGAACCTGCTGACACCGATTTGCACATATTAGTGAATGCTACCACTGGTCAGAAGGCACCTGATGCAATCAAAATCCAAGGGAAAGTGAAGAACAACACCATGACAGTGCTGATAGATTCTGGAAGCACCCATACTTTCCTTGATCCAGAAATTGCAAAGAAGGCAGGGTATGAGATTGAGTACACTAACTCTTTACTTGTTACAGTTGTAAATGGAGATAAGTTGTATTGTGAAGCTAAGTGCAGTAATTTTAAATAGGAAATGTGTGGACATCAATTCCAAGCCAGTGTAAGGTTACTTAGAATGGGAGGGTGTGATATTGTTGGAAAACACGAATCAGAAAGCAGCGGAATTTAAAAAATTTTTCCAACAAAAGGATCTAGGACTCGCAATCGTGCAACCAAATTCGTAAAGATAGAAAACTTACTTTTCTTTTATTCTTTCTTGAAGCGTTTCAAGCCACCCAAGAACGCTCTTCTCGCGGCTTGATCCCCTCTCCTTTGGTAAAGCTCGAATCTTCAAACTTCTAACTTGAAGTCTCTAGAGAAAGTCCACCAACTTGATCACAATCTAACTAGTAATGATGCTAGTTCTCTAGTTAGTGTTTAGGCTTAACCTAGGGTTTAATTTAATCTTGGAGAAAGGAAGGTGTTCAACACATGAACCAAGAATTATCAATTAGCTCTAAAGGGGAGCATGAGCTCCCCTATATATAGGAAAGGGGAGGGACGGCCGAACTCCTTGTTGGGCAAGGATTTGGTTTGTCTCTCTCCTATTACTTGATCATCAAGTATTTTCCAACTTTGACTTTGAATTCTAATTCAAGTCAACTTTTAAGAGAGCTAAAATTATCCAAACTATTTTTGGATAATTTTATACTTTATTTATTATAAAATAAATAACTTATTTTTATCTAATTAATTAATTCGTAATTAATTAACTAGATTATTTTCTCCAAAATTAGACTTTCTTTTTAATTCAAAATTAAACCAAAGTCTATTAAATAATTAACTAATTAATTATTTAATATATATACAATATATATATATACACACGTGTGTGACACGTGTCACAGTGACACGTGTCACTCACGTGAGCCACACGTGTGACTTCACACGTGTGGAACCCTCTTGGCCCGATTAACTCGTTTAATCATTTTCAAGCCTCAACTCATGTAACCAAGTTGTTGTGTGTGACCCTCTAGGTTCTCAATTCAATTAGCAGTGACCCTAATTAATTAATTCACTAATTAATTAATCAGTCCACAGATTAAACGACCATAGTCTAGCAACAGGTGTTTAACCCCTAGCTGAATTGGAATGTTCGGATTCGACAGAACCTTTAAGTCATTGATTCATGTGAGATACAATCCTCCTACTTACTATCTCTCAACCAAGATCTAGGGCAAGGGAATAATCAGAACCCTAATAATCCGGTCTTAAAGCTAAGTGCATTTCATATCCATTTGATCTCAATCCAAGAAACCCTTTTCTTGATGTCTTGATCTACTGCCTTGGCCAAGGACTCCATATGGCATATGAATGACTTACACAGTAAGAGATCACCTTGCAAATGCAAGTGTAGGTCCTATCTTGATTCTCATTCACTTTCATGAATCACTTGTGCAGTCCCAGCATAAGCCTTGAATCAGTTGTCTAAGACGACACCCTTTAAAGCTTATATCTAAGACTACAGAGTTAACTCATAAAGTGACAAGGAACCTCAAGTCTAAGGATCAATTAATCACATCAATGACTCGTGAGATATTTCCTAATCTGGAAGTTTCCATTTCCTGAAATAGAAACTTCCTTTCCCATTTAGGAATGTTCTCACACGGGCCACCTCAGTGAACTTACTTATTAAAGTAAGCACCCTCATGTATCACGCACGTATCAACTATACACTTTGCACCTCCATGAAACAAGGTGGTCCTTCTTAAGGGCGTGATCCCACAAGCAAGCCTTAGAAGAGTCAGGTTGACACTCCCATTGTCTGTAGGACTCATCGGCTTGGAGTATTTTACTAATCATGACTTATGTGATATAGGGCTCGTTTCATGAACCATTTCACCTAAATGGTAGAGTCCTAAAGTCATCAGGATTAGGGGAGTTCTCATACATGCACAGCTAAAGTAAACGCATACCAAACAAGAGCATATAAAGAAGTGTTGCCTCAATTCGTTATTTCATTCAAAGATTGTCTGTGATTACAATAAGGAAAAGCACAAAGCGGATATACAATCGGCTTTCTAGGGCACTATTCCTAACAATCTCCCACTTGCCCGTCAAAGCCATTCTAAAGCTACTCTAAGTCCCATCTTCTGAAGATGACCTCTCGACTAAGGGGTTTAGTAAGTGGATCTGCCACGTTCTCTGCTGATGTGACCCTCTCAATTAGCACATCTCCTCTTTTGATAATATCACGGATTAGGTGATACTTCCTCATAATGTGCTTGGTCCGTTGGTGAGATCTTGGTTCTCTTGCTTGAGCAACCGCCCCAGTGTTGTCACAAAACACAGTAATGGGGTCTTTCATGCTAGGAACAACATTCAACTCTTGAATGAAGTTTCTAATCCAAACACCTTCCTTTGCTGCATCATTTGCAGCTAAGTATTCGGCCTCAGTGGTCGAATCTGCAGTGGTTGTTTGCTTGGAACTCTTCCAACTCACTGCTCCGCCGTTTAGGCAGAAAATGTATCCTGACATTGACTTAAAATCATCTAAGTCTGATGCAAAGCTTGCATCGCAGTATCCTTCGACAGTAAGATCTTTCTGACCTCCGTAAACTAAGAATAAATCTTTAGTACTTTTCAAGTACTTAAGAATATTCTTCACGGCAGCCCAGTGACCATCTCCAGGGTCAGTTTGGAAACGACTTGTCACACTAAGTGCATAAGCCACATCCGGTCGAGTACATAACATTGCATACATTATGCTACCTATTGCTGATGCATAAGGTGTATGAGTCATTCTCTCCTTCTCAAGGTTAGTCTTAGGACACATCTTCTTTGAAAGACATGTTCCTACACTCATAGGAAGGTTCTTAACCTTTGCTGACTCCATATTGAATCTCTTCAATACTTTGTCAATGTACATCGACTGTGATAGTCCTATTAACCTTCTAGATCTATCTCTATAGATTTTGATTCCAAGGATATAGGACGCATCACCAAGATCTTTCATCTCGAATTGGTTCGATAACCATAACTTAGTCACTTTCATGTCATCCTTCGAATTCCCAATAAGAAGGATGTCATCAACATAAAGTACTAAGAATTGCACTGAGGTATCCAATTCCTTTCTATACAAACATGATTCATTCGAAATTTGGATGAAGCCAAACGCTTTGACCGATTCATCAAATCGAATGTTCCAATTCCTAGAAGCCTGTTTCAATCCATAGATTGATCTTTGGAGTTTGCAAACCTTTTGCTCACTCCCACTGAATGTGAAACCTATGGGTTGCTCCATATAAATGTCTTTGTCAATGTCACCATTGAGAAAGGCAGTTTTCACATCCATTTGCCATATCTCATAGTCATAATATGCAGCAATGGCAAGCATGATTCGAATGGACTTTTGCATTGCAACTGGTGAAAAGGTTTCGTCAAAGTCCATGCCTGGTCTTTGAGTGAATCCTTTTGCAACCAGTCTTGCTTTGTAGGCTGCAATGCTTCCATCAACTCCAAGCTTTCTCTTAAAGATCCATTTGCAACCTATGGGTTTGACCCCATCAGGCAAATTTACCAAGGTCAAAACTTGGTTGGAGTTCATGGAATCCATTTCGGATTTCATGGCTTCTATCCACTGTTCAGCGTCAGAATCTGAAAGTGCCTCCTCATATGTTAAATGATCATTATCCTTTTGAGAGATTTCATGGAAGAATCCATACCATCTCTCCGGCTGTCTAGGAGTGCGTTCAGAACGCCTTAGAGGAGGATTTTCGTGTGTATCGAAATTCGTGATTGGTTGTAGTTGATCAGAGTGGGACGTTTCTTCAGTGGGTGATGTGGGGTCATTTTGTACTTCTTCTAATTCTATGATCTTGCCTTTCTTTTCTTTAAGGAACGGTTCCTCAAGAAAAGTGGCATTTCTGGAAACAAACACCTTTTGCTCAGATTGATCATAGAAATAGTATCCTATGGATTCCTTAGGATAACCTACAAAGTAGCATAAGTTAGAACGAGATTCTAACTTATCTCCCACTGTCCTCTTCACGTAAGCAGGACAACCCCAAATTCTTAAGTAAGAATAACTAGGGATTTTACCATGCCACATTTCATAGGGCGTCTTGGGGACTGACTTAGAGGGAACTAGATTCAGAATCTTTGCTGCACTTTCTAGGGCATAACCCCAGAAAGAAGGTGGTAAGTCAGTGAAACTCATCATGGAACGAACCATATCAAGTAAGGTTCGATTCCTTCTCTCAGAAACTCCATTAAGCTGAGGAGTTCCCGGAGGAGTCCACTGAGAGATAATCCCATTATCTTTGAGATGATTAAGGAATTCTTCACTAAGATACTCGCCTCCTCGATCAGATCGAAGTGCTTTGATCTTGTGACCAGTTTGGTTCTCAACCTCCTTTTGAAATTCTAAGAATTTCTCAAAAGCTTCAGATTTATACTTCATTAAGTATGCATAACCATACCGACTGAAGTCATCAGTAAAGGTTATGAAGTACTGATGATTGTTTCTAGTGCTTACACTAAGCGGTCCACAAACATCAGTATGGATCAAATCCAAAACCTCAGTGGCACGTTCCACAGTTCCTTTAAAAGGAATTTTGGACATCTTTCCTTTGAGACAGGATTCGCAAGAAGTCAACTCTTTGAGATCATTTTCAGAGAATGATCCTAAAGTGTTTATCTTGCTAATTCTGTTCTTGGAAATGTGTCCTAATCTAGCGTGCCATAAGGGAGCTGAAACTTTGTCATCTCTCTTACGCTTTGTTTCTCGTTGTATATTCATAATATTGATATTTTGAGTTAGGTAAAGTCCATTACTTAGAGTACCGATATGAACGGAAGAGTTGTTCCGTTTGATAAAGTATTTACCATTCTTAATATAAGTTTCATAACCTTCACAATCTAATATTGGAACTGAAATTATATTACGAATAATGCTCGGCACATAAAGGACTTTATTTAATACTAACTCAAAACTACCTAAATCTAATCTAATTGTGCCTAAAGCTCGAGCTTCAACGTTTGAGCCATCACCGATCTTCAAGACACATTCTCCTTCTTTGAGTTGTTGGACTTCACTTAGCATCTGTACATCATTACAGATATGAGTTCCACAACCGGTATCAAGTACCCAAGAACTAGAATTAATAGAAAGATTTACTTCAACGAGAAAGATACCTTTCTTTAGAGTAGCCTTGTACTCTGGGCAGTTTCTCCTCCAATGTCCCGCTTTGCCACAATGGAAGCAAACATCCTCTTTCTGATCACGCTTCTTCTTTTGGGCCTTCCCCTTCGAAATGCCACCAGTGGGCCTAAGGGGTTTCTTCTTCTTCTTTTGGGCTTTCTTGCCCTTACCTTTAGAAGGCCCAGAAGAGGAAGATGGAGCATTCACCATCAAAACCTTATTGTCCTTCTTGATCGTGCTTTCAGCAGTCACAAGCTGACTAATCAGCTCAGCTACAGTAGCACCAGCATGATTCATGTTGAAGTTAAGGACAAATGGGTTGAATGATGGTGGGAGCGAAGCTAGCAACAAATCCACTGAAAGCTCATCTTTCAGTGGCATGTCCATGGAAGCAAGTTTCTCAGTAAGGGCAAGAAACTTGAGTCCATATTCATGGACACTTGAACCTTCCCTCATTCTCAAGTGGAACAATTCCTTTGATGTGTTATACCTTGTAACACGTTCATGAGGGCGGTAAAGTTGCTCTAAGTGGTCGTAAATCTCCCAAGCAAATTCTATGGCCTCATGTTGCCTTTGCAAGTCCGGAGACATGTTAGCCAACATAAGGCAACGGGCTTGGAGATTATCATCCTTCCACTTCTGAATCGCGTCCCGCTCGGCCCGAGTGGGAGCCTCCCCTTCGGGACTAGGCTCCCCTTCGAAGAGAACATAAGTTCTCTTCTCAGAATCTAAAATGATTTTTAGATTCCTCAGCCAATCAGAATAGTTGGGACCAGTCAACTTGTTTGACTCGAGGATCGATACAAGAGGGTTTTTGGTTGCCATTTCAAAACACGTAGAGAATCACAGAATCTACGACCTAAATGGTAAAACAGAGAACTAGTGAGCATGCTGAATTATAACGATATACAAAAGATAAGGTCTTTAATCTAATGTAGCTCCCACTGTTTTTCAAAGATCTAGAATTCCCAAAAATCTAAGAGGAACACGTTTCCCAATGGGTACTAAGATCCTAGGCATTTTACCTCGAACCCACGACTCGCGGACATTCTAAGTAAGAACCCTAGGTAGGTACAACTTACCAATTCTAACACCTTTAGAACTCTTAGTAATTGTTTTTTGCATCACCTATCTTTCAACATGGACCCACGACTCGTGCGACATCCATATTTACTTAGGCGTTAAGCTAGACCCATCAATCATAAGATCATGACCAAAACTTAGTTCGAACGACCCACGACTCGCGGACATCGCCCTTGCTAAAATTGACCACGAAATATTGATCATTTAAAATGATTAATTAGGTAACTAAGAACTAATAAGCTCCACTAGCTATCCCACGACTCGCGGACAATAACTAGCTTTACTTACTAAACTTAAAACCTATTGATGGAATGCTAGGAATTTAATTCAAAGTTTACATCTCGAATTAAACACCTATTTGTTCGAAATTAGCTTAATATTTAATGGGAATTTTCGAATCAACCGGAGAGTTGTCCGGTTCGACCTCACCAACATATATGTTATCCAATTTTATTAGTCTTGATTAATGCAAGTACACTTAAATGCATATCAAACAAGCACATAAACAGATAACATGTCCTAGCATGATACTAACATGTAATGATCATGGGTTCTACCTATCTTATGCGTGATATGTGGGAGCCACTCCACAATCACAAGTTCTAACATACATGCCACATAAACAGTTTAAATCACATAAGGGAAAGCGGTAACAAAATACGAGCCCTATCTCTATTATATTTAACAATTGAGATTCCCCTCCCTAACATTTTGAGGGGTCTTCACTTATGGCCTCCTTGTTACTTGAATGTGGTCCATCTTACTCCATGGGTGCATTGTCTCCAAAATGAAAATAAAACCTCACCACCTATCTCTACTCTCAAATTACAATAAAAGGAAAAAGACATAAAGTAATAAGGCTCAATCTTCATATTGGCCTTAGACAATTACACGGGGCATACCCCGGCCTCAAAAACAGTAATATGGAAAGCCACATAATAAATCACATAACAGTACGCACATAAGTGAGGCTCCAACCTCAATTGAAAAACGCAACTATAGGGCTCCAACCCCAATTTAAACCATCCATGTGCATAAATTAAAACCATACATAGATCTAAACCCATGATCACCTAACATGCTTTTGCGAGAATTTAAATTTAGCCAATAAATTAAAATTCTCGTTTCAAGTCCTAATGACTTAAAACACGACTTAGATGCAATTCTTGTTCAAGAGCCTTTTCAATAAAACCCGAAAAACAACAAACCAATAAAATTCCAATTAATTTCCAAAATTAATAATTTTATTCTTTCATTATTTTCAGAAAATAAAATTCATAATTTTCCCAAAATCCAAATCGCTTTAATTTCTCAAAAATCCCAATTTAATCAAAATTTTAGAATAATTTTATTTTAGCAAAACTGATTTTAAAAGATAAAATTAAAATAAAATTAAATCGGGATTTTCAAGGACCGAAAACGCGAAACACGAAACACGAAGATTGGCCCGAAACCATCCGCCCAAAGGAGGGCATCGCCGCGCGGCATCAGGCGCGCGCGCGCGCGCGCCAGCTGTGCGCACAGCGTGCAGCAATTGCCGCCCGCGTACGCGCGCTGGGCGCGCGCCTCGTGCGCTTGTCGCGCGCAGCAATGCCCGCCCGATGGCGGGCGGTCTCGGCCAGGGCGTCCTGCTCTGTTGCGGGACGGTGTGGGCGGCTGTCCCGCGCGGTTGCGGGACAGGCGAGCAGTCGCGCCTAGGCGCTGGCGGGAGGGCCTCCCGCGCGGTTGCGGGAGGGCTGGGCGGTGGCGACGGGCTGGGCGTGCGACTTGCTAGCACGCCTAGGCTCGTCCTATTTCGTGTTCGTTTTGTATTTTTAAAGTTTCTCCAAAACCCGTTTCAATTAAAAAATTCGATTTAGATAAATTTCAACTAAAACAAATTTCAAAAACACGATTTGAGAAAACAGTTTTAGAAATTCAGGAAAAATTACAGTTTCGTATTTCAGGCTTTCTAAAAGAACTCATGAATACCTAATTCGCATCTAAGCCTAAGAATTTCTACCAAATTCAGAATAATTGAGACGAATCAGAAACACGATTAACGAGGTGGCTCTGATACCACTTGTTGGAAAACACAAATCAGAAAGCAGCGGAATTTAAAAAATTTTTCCAACAAAAGGATCTAGGACTCGCAATCGTGCAACCAAATTCGTAAAGATAGAAAACTTACTTTTCTTTTATTCTTTCTTGAAGCGTTTCAAGCCACCCAAGAACGCTCTTCTCACGGCTTGATCCCCTCTCCTTTGGTAAAGCTCGAATCTTCAAACTTCTAACTTCTAACTTGAAGTCTCTAGAGAAAGTCCACCAACTTGATCACAATCTAACTAGTAAGGATGCTAGTTCTCTAGTTAGTGTTTAGGCTTAACCTAGGGTTTAATTTAATCTTGGAGAAAGGAAGGTGTTCAACACATGAACCAAGAATTGTCAATTAGCTCTAAAGGGGAGCATGAGCTCCCCTATATATAGGAAAGGGGAGGGACGGCCGAACTCCTTGTTGGGCAAGGATTTGGTTTGTCTCTCTCCTATTACTTGATCATCAAGTATTTTCCAACTTTGACTTTGAATTCTAATTCAAGTCAACTTTTAAGAGAGCTAAAATTATCCAAACTATTTTTGGATAATTTTATACTTTATTTATTATAAAATAAATAACTTATTTTTATCTAATTAATTAATTCGTAATTAATTAACTAGATTATTTTCTCCAAAATTAGACTTTCTTTTTAATTCAAAATTAAACCAAAGTCTATTAAATAATTAACTAATTAATTATTTAATATATATACAATATATATATATACACACGTGTGTGACACGTGTCACAGTGACACGTGTCACTCACGTGAGCCACACGTGTGACTTCACACGTGTGGAACCCTCTTGGCCCGATTAACTCGTTTAATCATTTTCAAGCCTCAACTCATGTAACCAAGTTGTTGTGTGTGACCCTCTAGGTTCTCAATTCAATTAGCAGTGACCCTAATTAATTAATTCACTAATTAATTAATCAGTCCACAGATTAAACGACCATAGTCTAGCAACAGGTGTTTAACCCCTAGCTGAATTGGAATGTTCGGATTCGACAGAACCTTTAAGTCATTGATTCATGTGAGATACAATCCTCCTACTTACTATCTCTCAACCAAGATCTAGGGCAAGGGAATAATCAGAACCCTAATAATCCGGTCTTAAAGCTAAGTGCATTTCATATCCATTTGATCTCAATCCAAGAAACCCTTTTCTTGATGTCTTGATCTACTGCCTTGGCCAAGGACTCCATATGGCATATGAATGACTTACATAGTAAGAGATCACCTTGCAAATGCAAGTGTAGGTCCTATCTTGATTCTCATTCACTTTCATGAATCACTTGTGCAGTCCCAGCATAAGCCTTGAATCAGTTGTCTAAGGCGACACCCTTTAAAGCTTATACCTAAGACTACAGAGTTAACTCATAAAGTGACAAGGAACCTCAAGTCTAAGGATCAATTAATCACATCAATGACTCGTGAGATATTTCCTAATCTGGAAGTTTCCATTTCCTGAAATAGAAACTTCCTTTCCCATTTAGGAATGTTCTCACACGGGGCACCTCAGTGAACTTACTTATTAAAGTAAGCACCCTCATGTATCACGCACGTATCAACTATACACTTTGCACCTCCATGAAACAAGGTGGTCCTTCTTAAGGGCGTGATCCCACAAGCAAGCCTTAGAGGAGTCAGGTTGACACTCCCACTGTCTGTAGGACTCATCGGCTTGGAGTATTTTACTAATCATGACTTATGTGATATAGGGCTCGTTTCATGAACCATTTCACCTAAATGGTAGAGTCCTAAAGTCATCAGGATTAGGGGAGTTCTCATACATGCACAGCTAAAGTAAACGCATACCAAACAAGAGCATATAAAGAAGTGTTGCCTCAATTCGTTATTTCATTCAAAGATTGTCTGTGATTACAATAAGGAAAAACACAAAGCGGATATACAATCGGCTTTCTAGGGCACTATTCCTAACAGATATGGTGGTGGGAGTGGACTCACTCAGGAAGTTGGGGACATTACTTTAAACTTTGACAGATAAACTCTCAAGTTTGTCAGGGGAGATAAACTGATCACCTTGCAGGGGGGACAACCAACAGCTTCATTGAGGAATATCACTGGAAAGAAGCTGCAATAGTGGTTCAAGAAGGGAGGGACTTCCTCTCTGAATTGCTTGTGTATGATTTCAGCTGTTGAGCAGGAAGTAGAAGCTGAAAGCCCTGTAGAGTTACAACCCTTATTATCAGATTATGCTGAGCTGTTTAAGGAGCCGTATCAACTGCCACCTTGGAGAGGTCATGATCATCATATTCCACTTAAACCAGGAACTGAAAGTATTAAGCAAGCTCCCTACAGGTACTCACACCTACAGAAATGTGAGATTGAAAAATTAGTTCAAGAAATGCTGAAGAATGGGATAATACAGCTTAGTACTAGTCCCTTCTCATCTCCTGTGTTGCTGGTAAAGAAGAAGGATGGGGGTTGGAGGTTCTGTGTGGATTACAGGAAACTTAATGCATTCACTATCAAAGACAACTACCCTATTCCCTTGGTTGGTGAGTTATTGGATGAGCTGGGGTCTGCTGTGATCTTTTCAAAGATTGATCTGAGGTCAGGGTACCATCAAATCAGAGTACACAAAGAAGACATTCCAAAAACTGCCTTTGTGACTTCCACAGGCCTATATGAATTCAAAGTCATGCCATTTGGGCTGACTAATGCCCCTGCTACCTTCCAATCTTTGATGAATAATATATTCAGAGATTACTTGGGAAAATTTATGTTAGTGTTTTTTGATGACATTTTGGTTTACAGTGAGAATCTGCAAGAACACATTCAACATTTAGAAATTGTTTTTAAAGTCCTTCTTGAGCAACAATTGTATGCTAAAGCCTCAAAGTGTTCTTTTGGGATGAAGCAAGTGGAGTACCTGGGTCATATCATCAGGGAAGGAGGAGTGTCAGCAGATCCTAAGAAGTTACAAGCTATGAAAGAGTGGCCTTAGCCTAAATCAGTGAAAGAGTTGAGAGGGTTTCTTGGGTTAACTGGATATTACAGGAAATTTATCAGAGGGTATGGAGTGATTGCAAAACCATTAACCAGTTTGACTAAAAAGGGTCAATTTGAATGGAATCAAGCAGCTGACATGACTTTTGATGAACTAAAGGAAGCTATGATTTCATCTCTTGTCTTAGCACTGCCAGACTTCTCTAAGCCGTTTATAGTGGAAACAGATGCCTGCTACAGAGGAATTGGGGTTGTGCTCATGCAAGACAAACACCCTTTGGCTTATATGAGTAAAGCCTTAGCCCCAAGGTCACTGGGATTATCTGTGTATGAGAAAGAGTTGATGACAGTGATACAGGCTGTTGACAAATGGAGGAGTTATTTGTTGCACAGTACATTCATCATAAGGACAGATCAATACAGTATCAAGTATTTGATTGATCAGAAGATCTCTAGTCCTTTACAACACAAATACTTGACTAAGCTGTTGGGATTCAATTACACAATTGAATATAAGAAGGGGCATGATAACTGGGTTGCTGATGCATTATCTAGAAGAAGTGAAAATGAAGTGGCAAGTTGCAGTGCTCTAACTACAATCCAACCAAAGTGGATAGAGGAACTAGATCTGAGCTATGAAGGTGATAATCAAGCTCAAGAAGCTATCACTGAACTTCTGATGTATCCTAACAACCTCTCATTCTTTGAGTATCACAGAGGGATTCTAAGGTACAAAGGGAAGATTTATGTTGGTCAAGGAACAGACCTCAGGAAACAAATTATAAGCAGCATGCATTCTTCTAGTGTAGGGGGTCACTCAGGGATACAAGGGACTTATCAAAGAATGAAGAGCATATTCTTATGGCCAGGATTAGCAAAGGAGATTGAAACTCTGGTAAAGGAATGTTCTACTTGTCAGCAAAGTAAGCACTCCACTGAAAAAATGGCAGGGTTATTACAACCCCTTCCTATTCCAGATCAAGCATGGCAACACATAACAATGGATTTTATAGAGCAGTTACCTAGATCAGGGGAGAAGGAAGTTATATGGGTCATAGTGGACAGGTTCACTAAATATGCCCATTTTATTGCCCTAAGTCATCCATTCACTGCTACTCAGTTGGCCGGAATCTTCTTATATGAAATTTACAAACTCCATGGACTTCCCTGCAGTATTGTATCAGATAGGGACAAGATCTTCACCAGTCAACTGTGGAAAGAGATGTTATCAGTAGTGGGGATTGAGCAATACATGAGTACTGCTTATCATCCCCAATCTGATGGGCAAACAGAACGTGTGAATCAATGTTTGGAGAACTATCTGAGGTGTATGTGTGGGTTGCAACCAAAGAAGTGGGAGAGATGGCTACCTCTAGCTGAATTATGGTACAACACTAACTATCACACTACACTAAGGATAATACCATTTGAAGCTCTTTGTGGTTACAAGCCTAGCTTCTTCAGCCTACAGGCTTCTCAATCCATAATCTCAGTGGGAATTGAAGAATTGCTGGTTGAAAGGGACAAGATGCAACAACATCTGAAACAACAGTTACAAATGGCTCAGGAAAGGATGAAACAAATGACTGATAAAAACAGAAAGGAGAAGGAGTTTAAGGTTGGTGACAGAGTGCACTTAAAACTGAAACCATACAGACAGCTGTCTGTGCTAAGTAGCAAGCTTTGGAAACTTAGTCCGAAGTTTGCTGGCCCATTTCCTGTTATTGAAAGGGTGGGATCTGTAGCCTACAAGTTAAAGCTCCCTCCAGATTCCAAACTACATCCGGTTTTTCATATCTCAGTGCTTAAGTTACACGTGGGAAGGAATGACAGAGTAACCAGCTCATTACCAGACTTCGATGAAGGATCACAAGTTATTCTTAAACCTATTGCAGTGTTAGATAGAAGGATGGTAAAGAGGAACAATGATGCTGTGATCCAACTTCTAATACAGTGGGCACACCTTCCTGCATCTGAGGCTACCTGGGAGGACTTTTACACTATTGTGCAGCAATTTCCTGAGGTTGAAGCTTGGGGACAAGCTTTGTATTTAGGGGGGAGTAATGTTATGACTGGGAAAGCTGAACACAGTGACAAGGATGATAACAGAACCATGCACAACAACCTCAACCATGTTCAAAGCTTGAGGAAGAGAGGAGCACGTTTTTTACAATATATATATTACATTTCTTTTAGTAATCTGTTTTCACGCTTTACCTAAACATCACCGTTTGTGACTTAGAACTCTGGGTTGTTATTTCGATTTATGTGTAACACGTGTTGCTTGTTGTTTGGTCAGTGTGAGTGGGACGTTTGCACCTGAGGTGAATCACCTTTTGTAGGCTTAGTGTGCGTGTTGGTTGCTCAGTTTTTGAATGAATTTGTTTCCAGTCACTTTCTCCCTAATTCTCTCTCTGTTCTCTTCTATCTTCTTTCCCAAGTTTGCTTTGTAAATTGGTGTTTACAGGTCTACCGCCATTGTTGATCATTTACAGAGTTTAAGCTCTGTATTTGTTTTATCATTCCTGAACTCCAATCTAACAGATTCCAGCTTCAACATTACATGGCCAAAACCGCCGCCACAACTACGCCAGTCACCAATTTCAAAACTTTACTTGATTGTGTTCGAGACTCGAGAGAAATAAGCAAAATGTTGATTCCCGCCATGGGTAAAAAGGTAATTTGATATTTGTGAGTTTGACCAAATTTATATAGTCAAATGGGAGGTCAACTCACTGGCTTAAGCTCGGGCATTTTTACAAACACTTAAACTCCATAACTCTCTGCTGCACTTTCTCTCCTACAATCCGCGTAATGCCCCAGTCTATGCTAAACTCAAACTGCAGAAAGTTCCTCAAGAACGATTACATTCCTGGGTACTCGGCATCACTGTCATACGTCCAGCGTCGATGGATGACCTCCAGCAAAAGGGTTCAGGACCGCAGCAAGAACAAGCGAGTGAACGACCTCGAAATCGCGACGGAAAAGAACAAGGTAATTTCCAAGATACTTTATTTATTCGAAACCCTCAAAGAGGAGCCCGAGAACATTATGCCCCTGAGAGATCTCGACCAACATCGTAAGCAAATCAATCTCCCCAAACCCAACAAAATCTCGGATTTCCTCCGGAAGTCACCGAAGCTTTTCGAGCTATACAAAGATCAGAAGGGTGTGGTGTGGTGTGGAATGACGGAAAAAGCTGAGCAATTAGTGAAGGAGGAGGAGGAAATTATTCGAAAAAATGGGAAGAAATCTGCGGAGTATGTAACTAGGATGTTAATGATGGCAGTAGATAATCGGCTACCGCTTGATAAAATTGCACACTTTAGACGGGATTTAGGATTACCGATTGATTTTAGGAAGCATTGGGTCCATGAATATCCTGAAAATTTCAAGGTTGTTCAGCCCTTGAAGCCTTATGATGAAGGTGAGTACTTGGAGCTTGTTTCTTGGAAATCTGAGTGGGCAATCACTGAACTGGAGAAGAAGGTATTAGGCATAAGGGAAGTGCAAAATGATCATAACCATGTTCCGGGATTGCTTTCATTGGCTTTTCCATTGAAGTTCCCCTCGGATTACAAGAAGGTGTATAGATACGGCGGCAAAATCGAGCATTTCCAGAAGAGGGAGTATTTGTCTCCTTATGCTGATGCCAGGGGTTTACAAGCTGGATCCTTGGAATTTGATAAGAGGGCAGTTGCAATTATGCATGAGTTGCTTAGCTTCACTATTGAAAAAAGATTAGTGACTGATTATTTAACACATTTTAGGAGGGAGTTTGTTATGCCTCAGAAGCTGATGAGGCTTTTGCTGAAGCATTTTGGGATTTTCTATGTTTCTGAGAGGGGAAAGAGGTTTAGTGTGTTCTTGAACGAGGCTTATATTGGTTCGGAGTTAATTGAAAAGCATCCTTTGGTTGTCTGGAGGGAGAAGGTCCTGAGTTTTGTTGGGTATAGAGGAAAGAAAAAGAAGATTGAGTGTTTTGAGGATTTTTCGGACATGGAGGATACCACATTTGTTGGGCGTGATTCTGAAGATGATCGTGCAGGGGTGGAACGAGGACAGGATGAGATATTGCATTTGGAGAATGCTTCGGCTGCAGATAGTTCTGAAATGGAGATTGAGGAGGTTTGCAGAGCATATAATGATTGAGTGCCACAAGGTCAGTATAGTTTTTTCACAAAATTTACATTTACATCCTTATCATTAATTGTTTGTGATGTATCGTTTATCATCTCATCATGATTTTGTATGTAGTAACAAGATTTCTGACCTCCCTGGGGAGACAATTGTTCAGTGAGATGTGCATGTTTATCATCAGTGTTATGCTTATTTTCTTTCTTTTGATGTAAGTGTAAAATGGATGCCATAGAGTGTAGGGGCATTAGTTGAAGTTAACTTAATGCACATCCGAAAAACAAAGGGTATGTCCCAATATGTTTCTAATGTAATATACCATATCGACTAGTTTGATCTTGTTGTCAATTGAGTGATATTCTGGTGGACTCAAGCCCTGGTTGGATTTAGGACATTCTAGATATTTTTCAAATGTTCAGTTTGTTATGTTGCACTGATTGAGTCATCACTCATCAAGATGCCTTGAAATTTCATATCATTACACCTTTCAGGGACAGCATTCAGCTCTTGAAGGGACTTTGGCCTCTAAATCAGCTAACCTTTTCTTTCCTGATTGTGTGTCAATTTTGTGCAATCAATTTCTTAACGGAGAAGGGGTACACATTTGTGCTTATGATGGATATCTTGGACAGAGTATCGAGAGGTGATTGTTCTATACCATTCTTTTGCTCAAATCATTTTGGGTATGCTAAGTTTTCTGCATGGATTGAGCCATTTTTCAATGAAAAGCAGATAAACAACTCCGTCAATTGCAATGCACCCTATAATAAGCTATCATGTTTCTTTGCAGCAGGATTATGCATGACTGCTTAGTTTGTTTCAGCTGTTGTTAAGTATGAGCAACCGATCATGATTTTCTGCCTGCTGCCGTGTGTGTATGTGTGTTATCATTATCTCTGTGGTTGCTGCTGGAAGATCAATAGTTCTTAGATTTTCTACGTTTGGCTCGTATTTTTAATTATTGGTTGTCAATTCTTCCCCTGTTAGACAACGTGCTTGAGTGAAGAGTTTTTGAGTCAATGAGTTCAAGATCTGATATTTCCATTCCCCTGTACTTACCTTTCTCTGATATCAAATGCTGAAACTTGCAGGATGGTATTTAGATCCAGATTCTTCTAGTTCCCTTTGAGCAAAAAAGAGATGGTGTTATGAAAGACATAATTTTAACGTGCCCTTCCAATCAAGAATCAAGAGATCGAGGAGCTTGTTCTTCTCCAAATAGTATTTTTCGGTCCTTCTTCAACCTAACGGGCTTCTGAAGAGTCATCTTAATACCTCATTCGCCGTTGGAAAAACATATCAGAATTTTCTATTTTGCGAGTTTTAGATATGTGAAAGATGCATTTGGAGTGCATATTACAAAGAGTGCCTCACAGTGTATACTTGTTAGATGATTGGGATCATTTTGAAGTCAACTGACAGTGTGAATTATCCGCTTATTCCTGTATATTTGTTTATCATCTGAATAAACATGTATTCAATTATTAAATCTGAAGTTATAAGATCAGATCAGATCTATTCTCTATACAGTTTTTCTGAAGATCTCCTGTCTGATTTGTTCATGTGTTTTTTCTCCCAAGATTAAGCATTCAAAATGTCCAAGGGGTTAACTAGGCGAGAAGCAATTTCAGGAGGAAAACAATCAGCTCTTAGATTGTGTGCTTGGTATTAAGGGATAATTACGGCAATATACCTTGAAAATCGATCTAATTACACAAACTTCCCGAAATGTTGGAGAAATGCGAAAATTTTCTTCCGACATATTGTAAGGTTTTGGCCCCATGCGTGTTATTAGTTATGAATTTAAATTTAAATATTGATCGATAAATGTAGAGAGGGAGCAATGTAGCACATTCATAAACAATTCGAGGACACCATCTAAATTCATGGATCTAGATATGTATAATGTAAACTCTTTAATAGGGGAAGTATTTGTAATTTCTCAAATCTAAGCATATTGATGTAATCAAATCAAATAGATAAAATAAATGACAAGAACATCGATTATCTGAGTGGGATATCTTGGTGATAAATGTTTGGAAGTATTTTCATACTAGATTACGTATAATAATATACTTTTTCTTTGACGTAAATAAATCGAGTTAAAATAACATATAGTTCACTTTTTAATAACTATAGTATTCTTTTTATACTTTATCCTGCTCTATATAACCGATTCAAGCTCAAATCGAGTGAAATTACTCAAATTTAACTATTTAAGTCATAAAGCTCGACTCGAGTTGTTTGCATACTTATGTTAGCCATTCGAACTCAAATAAATATTTGATAATTAATTTGGAATGAAATTAAAATAATCCCGCTCCAATCATATTTTTTAGTATCATATCTAAATATATGTTTCATGAACTGGCCCTCTCTAAAATTTATGGGAGACAATTGACACAACTCCAAAAGGCTTGTGTTTAATCGTAAATGAGAAAATTGCATTTTTAGTCCCATAAGAAATAGGTCGATTTTTTTTTTTGGGCCCATAATTTTTAAATCGTCCCGCACTTTTAAGTTTTTGACAAATGTAATCCCAAAGTGCAAAAAATTCAATTTTATTCCCCAACTCCGTTAACTTTTTCATTAGTCACAGGTAGTGGTTTTAGATATTAAAATGTTAATATAATAATTCTTTTTTATAATATTTAGAAATATATATGATGGTGTCAAAATCCGGGCTATGCACTGGACGGCCGATTAGGACTCCCGATCACCCAAGATATTTGTATTATGGGGAAGACTCTGATGCTTTTCCCTAACTGGAAGGATAGAACAAACGTGAGCTCAAAGACCAAGACGGGGAAGGAGGGGGTTGGACCCGCCTTGGCACTCCGATGCTCAAGTTAGCTAAGACTCCGGGTCGAAAATATGCAGGAGTTAAGAGTCTTGTGCGTGAAGGAAAAGCTTACCTTTATCGGTCATGGAATGAGGCTTTTATAGGGGGGAGATGCACTCCGTGGGTGCAAGTGCACCTCCCAGAAAGTGTGGATCTGGTTTGGAGAGGAAAGCGACGCCCCTGGCCGGAACAGTGCTTTTCTAGCCAAAACACTGCTTATCCTGCTCCTGCCAGGATGCCTGACACTGTACCGGACGCAGCTGCAATTAATGAGGCTGGCAGTAGGTGGTGCTTGCATTAAACGCGGTTGTCCGGTAGCGACTGGGTCGGAGCTCCGCTGGGTCGCACCTCTCTCCGGGTTGAAAGGGGACCCTAGGTCGCGGGAGACTGCCGCCAGGCTAGGGCTTGAGGTTTTTGGCCAAGTGCAGGGTCGATGGTTGCCTATGTAGCTCGATCACGGAGCGCTCACTTGGCATATGCTGCCACGTGGCAGTGACATCTGGTGCTTAGTCAGACTCCTCGATTTTCCCCTTATCATCTCCCCCCCCAGGTCGGATGCCACTAAGAGAGTGGTGCCTGATCTTGAGGAAGGCTCTGCGACCGATGAAGAGAGGGGAGGCCTGGGTCGCGATTATCTCGGGATAATCTGGGTCGCTCGGAAAGCTGTTCGAGCCAAACTATGACGAGCCAAAGCGGCGAGCCAACTTCCTTCGACCTGCTGATCGATTTCGACCCAGGGTGTGAGGCGTGGCCTCACGTGCGTGCTAGCTGTGTTCCACTGGGCGGGAAACCCTGGAAGCTTCCCGTGTCAGAGTCATGATTACACTTTTTGAAATTTGGGGGGGCTAGCGCGGGTTCTGAGGAGCGGTTACAGGCAGCCATTTTGGGGTAACGTGCCACGTTCTTCTCCAGGTAAGCTAGCCTGTTGACGCGTGGAGAAGGATAACCACACTTAGTTGAAACTGCTGCTATAAATTGGGGACTTAGGCAGTTTTTTCCCCCTTTCACGCCTTCCACAAGAGCAAGCCCTAATTTTGGAGAGATTCTTGCTTTCCCCCATACTTCTGCAAAAACCGCACTTGAGGAGACCCTTTCAAGTATATTCTCAAGGTACGCCTTTCCAACCCCTATCTCTCCTCTCTTCCTTTCTCCCCGCACGACAGAAATGGCTCCCAAGAGGAACGTCTCCGTGCCCAACAAGAGCCAACCCCCAAATAAGCAATCGAGAAATTATGGTCCTCGGGATATTCCGTCGGACCCAGAGGTATCGGTGGAATGCATAGGGGTTAAAACTCCAAGAAAACCTAGGTGGGAAGATCCCACTGTGACGATGTATTTCAAAGACCTGGCGGAGGAGGCCGCCGGGCCGATTCTGAGAGAACCGACCGACAGCGAGGATTCCATGGAGGTCGAATCCGTCCCGTTAAGCACCGGTGGAAAGCGAAACGGAGTAGACGAAGAGGCCGTAGAAAATACAGCTGCGGAGATTGAGGAGATGTCGCTGGAGGAAGAAACTTGTGGTGGCACGGCTTCGGATGTTGAGCCAGAGCCCCAGAAGGGGAAAACGAAAAAGAAAGGGCAGCAAAAATGCCTGAAGTACTACTACGAATTTAGGGCTGAGATATATGGGTCGGAGAGGACCACTGCCCTGAAGAGGTTAACCGGGTGGAGAGACCTGGACGACAATTGCGAGGTCTACACCCCCAATTCGAACGAGCACATGGGAGCACCACTGGAAGGGTGTATCGCCATGTCCCTGCAGGCCATTGAGTATGGATTTCGGCTTCCTCTCTCTCCCTTCCAAGTGGCTCTGTTCAACCATCTCCAAATCAGCCCCATTCAACTGCTCCCGAATGGGCATGCTATGATAACGGCGTTTAGGTCCTTGATGAAGATCCTGGGTCAGGTTGAGTGCGTGGAGCACTTTGCTGAACTATTTGTAGCCTCCGTCGACTCAGCTGCTTCCCCCAACAGGAGGGGGTTTGTGAAGCTGCAATCTCGGTCGGGGAGCAAAATCTTTGATACAGAAAAGACTTCCCATGGCGTGGATTGGAAGAAGAAGTTTGTCTTCTTGAAGTACAAAGGCGGGTGGAACGGCCTGGAGCATACGTCTTGGAACGACGTCTCCCAAGTCAGGCTGGAGAGGGGCCCGGTATGTTGGCCCAACACCCTGCCAGCCGCATTGAGGGAGGTGCATCCCCTGGACACTGGGATCTTTACGAACACCCATCTGCTGATAAACTTGGGGTTGGCTCCGGGGACACGGAGGCATATAGATTTCAGAATGGGTAACTACACCCTCAATACCCTTAGGCCAAGCACGTTCCCTTCCCTGACTTCATCTCTTCTGTTCTACGTTAAACTATAATTCTGCCCGCTGAACTTATTTTTCCTCCATGTGTAGGGTCGATAATAGTGGCCGGACGAGCCAAGGCTTTGGATCGACTCTTGAAGAAGAAACAGGCTTAGAGGGCCAAGAAAATTGCTGAGGAAGAAACGCCTTGCCCACTTCCTTCCGTCCAAGAAATAGCACAAGAGGAGGGCCTCATGGAGGCCGACTCCCTTGCGAAGATTGCGGCTGTGGAGAGGGCAGCTGGGCTAAGATGGGCTGATGCCCATGTTCCCACGGAGGGGAGGAGGCGGACGCGCAGGGGACCACTTGGGTTCCCCCGGAAGCCGATGCCCCGGCTCACCCCACGGGAGATCAGAATGTTGGCCCTCCAAAGCGCAAGGGCAAAGTGGTCATATCTGCTGGGCGGCCAGATACGAACTCAGAGGCTGACTCTGGGTCGTTTCCTTCGGAAGTACCCAAGGGCCGACGTACGCAGAAGAGGAAAGAAAAGGACGAGCCAGTGGATAGGGCCCCCAAGAGAGCTACTAAACGGGGGAATTCCACGTTCCGGCCATCGGGCGGCTGGGTTCCCCCCACCCTTCGACCAGGATCCTCCCCTGGTTTTACAATGTTGAGGGGGGACTACGAGCGGATAGTCAATGTCCCCACGTTCGAGGGGCCGAAATATCCCTTTGGGGTCTCGGAGTTCAAGGAGGACGGATCAGAGAGGAAAATCGCTACCGGAGAAGTTGACCAGGATGTGTTGGGGGCCATCTACTATTCCCTCCAAACCGCTAGCGACCACCAGGTGTTAGCCAAGGAGAGCAATGCGACCCTCTCCTACAACAAGATTGGTCTTCTGAACGCGGTAAGGACCTTCGCACTATCTCTTCCCCTGGAACGCACTTTTCATTGCTTTGCATTTGACTTCCTTCTCTTTTTCCCCTCCTCAGATGATAGTAAGAGAGCACCAATCCGCCACGCGACTGGAATTGGCTGATGAAGCCCGCCGCAAGCTGTTGGCTGAGAGGGCTGAGGTATTGCAGGAGAAAAGCTGGAAGGACGAAGCAACGAGGCTGGCCAAGGCGCTGGAAGATGCCCAGAAGGCATATAACGTGAAGCTTGATAAAATGGACAAGCTGGTAAAGGACTCTCTCCAGGAGAGGTCTGCCCTAGAGAAGGAGTTGGAGAAGACTGAGGCTGCTTACGCGTATGGCGGACCGGCTTTGTCGAGGGGCAAAAGGATGGGACTAAAATAACCTTCTGGACGGTCGAAAAACTACTGCCGTAGATAAAGGACGGTGCGGTATCGGAGTTTCTTCAGTCCAAGGTGTTTGACACCGTTTCTGGGACGCTGGGGGCCTTAGATATAGAGACTGGCTTTATGAGAGCCCTATCGCAGATCCATCTTCACCACCCAATCCCCCATGCTCTCCTCAACGACCCTCGTAAACTCAATGCGGCAAACGGGTATGTTCCCAAGACCTTGCCCGAGGAATATATGGCTCGCGTCGCTTTTGAAGAGGAGCCGAGTCAGGAGGAGGCAGACGGCGGCGAGGATGACGAGGAGCCGAACTGGAGCAAAGTGCCCTATGGTTAGGTTGTGGAGTGGGTCGAATCTCAACTGGAGAAATAATCTGATGCGGTCGTGGAGTTGCCGGGCCCCGTCGACATAGAGCGGGCCAAAGAAACTTTGTTGGCCGCGTATGTTCCTTCGAGTAGCGGGTCGAAAGAGGGTGGCCTCTTGAGCGAGGACCCAAGTGGTCCTGCCCTGGCGATTCCACCACTAGCGACACTTCCCCCTGCCACTGAAGAGGCTCCCCAAACTGCTGAGCCTAATCCTCCAATTCCGGCCCAGGGACCTGCCCTTGAAGCTACCGATCAACCTGCTCCCCGCTCTTGAGTGTGCGAGGAACTTGTAATTTTCATTCCGTATATCCCTTGTAAATCTTCGGGGCCTGACCTATTTTAATGAATGAGAATCGCATATTTGCTTCCGACTTTGTATCGTTTAGCATTATCTTCCCAAATATTGGTTTTGTTGATATGTCTAGCATTTCACAATTTTCAAACGAAACTTGACTTTGGAAAATTCTCAAAGTGCTGGCTCGAAATGTACTTAAGCTGTGGGTCGAAATTAGTAACAACTGCGAGCCAGATCTGGCTCGCTGGGCGCTTCCTTCGTGAGTCGCCACAAGCTACTACTTTGGATTTCCTTGATTTTTGTTTGCCGGGAAAGGGGGGGATCGCACCCCTCCTTGGGCATTGATAGTATATCGAATGCGCTTTGTGTATACCTTAGGATGTTTCAAATTCTAAGCGTAAACCCCGATTAACGGGTATGTTACAACATTCAGATTAACTGAAGATAAAAGACAATTCAGATGGACCGAAGATACTTTTCATTGTTGATAAGAAATTAGGAAGAGTACAAAACGGTACTTACAACTTAAAGAAATTTTAAATGTAAAACTTCTTGAGATTATGCGTATTCCAAGATCTGGGAACGGTGTTCCCCTCCATGTCCTCAAGGTGATAAGCTTTGTTGCGCCCCACCTCAGCAATGCGGTATGGGCCTTCCCATTTGGGTTGTAACTTGCCCACGTGTTTTGTTACTTCCACCTTTTTTAGAACCAGGTCACCGATTTGAAAAGCGCGGGGCTTGACCCCTTTGTTATAGCTCCGAGCCACAGTGGCTCAATATTGTTGCATGCGTCGGAATCCCTTCTGTCGAATTTCTTCAATGGTGTTGAGCTCATGTGCTCGGTCTTCAGCGTTTCGGGCAAGCTGGTAGTTGGACACCCTCGCCGTCTGATGTAGAAGCTCTGCGGGGATCATGGCCTCCAACCCGTAAACCATCGAGAAGGGGGTTAGCCCTGTCGCAGTTCTGGGAGTTGTACGGTAAGCCCATAGGACCCCGTCAAGTTCGTCGACCCAGGCTCCTTTTTTGGCCTCCAGCCTGGTTTGGAGGTTCTGGATAATGATCCGATTAATTACTTCGACTTGGCCATTCGCTTGGGGATGGCCGACCGATGCGAAGCGTTGACTGATTCCCATGTCTGTACAGTAGGACCTAGTGCTGGCGCTTTGAAATTGAGTTCCGTTGTCGCAGATTAGGACCCTGGGGATCCCGAATCTGCAAATGATGTTGCGCCATAAGAAATTCTGGATGACCTTATCCGTGATCTTTGCGCCGGGCTGGGCTTCGACCCATTTAGAGAAGTACTCCACCGCGACCAACAGGTACTGTCGCTGACCCGTTGCGAGCGGCAGCGGCCCGACGATATCAATGCCCCACTGATCAAAGGGCCAGCAAATGTCTACACGGACCATTTCTGCAGGGTGTTGGTGCGGGATGTTGGCGTGTTTCTGGCAATTGAGACACCTACGGGCGTATTCCTTAGCATCCTCGTTTAGAGTGGGCCAGTAGAACCCACTTCTAGAAACTTTCTTGGCCAAGGATCGACCGCCCGCATGATTTCCACACTGCCCGCTGTGTATTTCTTCCAAGATGTCCAAAGCTTGCGAGGGGCGTAGGCATCGTTTGGTTAGCCCCATGAATGCCCTCTTGTATAATCTCCCTTCAGAATCTAAGGAATAACCCGCGGCCTTGTATTTGAGGCGCCTCGCAGCATTTCGGTCGACAGGCAACACTCCATCTCTGAGATAAAGTATGAATTCATCGACCCAGCATGGTTCGGCTGGGTCGATGGAGCATATGATTTCTGCCTCGCAATCGATCACTCTCCCCTTGCTTGACAAGTAAGTGATGTTCTGGTCCTTGGAGCCTTTCATTCCGTTCGTGAACTTTGATAATGCGTCCGCTCGCGTGTTCTCTTCCCTGGGGACTTGCTGTAGCGTAAATTCTTTGAATTGGGACGCCAAGGATTTAACCTTGGCAAGGTACTTAATCATTGTCTCTTCACGCGCTTCGTAGGAGCCTTGAAACTGGCTCGCCACCAGCTGGGAATTTGTTGTTACAGCAATCCTTTCGATCCCGTGTTCCCTTGCGATTTTGAGGCCGGCGATGAGCGCTTCATATTCGGCTTCATTGTTAGTGGCTGGGAAGTCAAGGGAGATGGCAAAATCAAGTGCCTGGCTCCCCGTGCTCATTAAGGAGATCCCCACGCCTCCTCCTTGAGAGGTTGAGGAGCCATCGACCGACATGGTCCATAGCACCTAGCGCGAGGTTTCCTTATTTGGATCATTCTTTTTGATGATGAAATCTGCAAGGATTTGGGCTTGATATGCTGGTTTGGGCTGGTAGCTAATATCGAACTGACTCAACTCAACGACCCATTTTACAATTCTTCCTGAAACTTCAAGCTTTTCCAAGACCTGGCGTAAACCTTGGTCTGTGAGGACGATGATGGAATGGGATTGGAAATATGGCCTCAGTTTCCTGGAGGCGTCCACGAGGGCTAGGGCGAATTTCTCAATTTCCAGATAGCGCGTTTCAGCGCCATGCAATATCTTGCTTATGTAATATACCGGCATGTGCTTTCTTTCGCGCACGGCCACTAGCACTGAGCTCACGGCCTCCTCCGTAACCGCTAGATAGAGATACATAGTTTCTCCTGCAACAGGTTTAGCAAGCAAGGGGGGGGGGGGAAGCAAGATATTCTTTGAGCCTTTCAAAGGCCTTATCACACTCGTCAGTCCATTCGAATTTTTTAATATTGCGTAAAATCTTAAAGAATGGGAGATTTTTCTCAGAGGAGCGGGAGATGAACCTGTTTAGAGAAATGATTCGATCGACGAGACGCTGGACGTCCCTAATGCTGTGGGGTCTGTTGATGCTTTTCAAAGCTAGGATCTTTTATGGGTTGGCTTCGATTCCTCTCTGGCTAACTATGTAACCAAGGAATTTCCCTCCTTCTACGCCAAAAGAGCATTTGTTGGGATTTAGCTTCATTCTGTTCTTGCTCAGCAGGTCGAAAGCCCGACCCAGATCCGTCAGGTGCGTCTCCGCCCTCTCGCTTTTGACGATCATGTCGTCGACATACACCTCCATCGTTTTGCCGATTTTTTCCGCAAAGACCTTGTTGACCAACCTCTGGTACGTTGCACCCGCGTTTTTTAATCCGAAGGGCATGACCTCGAAACAATAGATCCCCTTTACCACGATGAAAACGGTCTTTTTCTTGTCTTCCTGAGCCATGAAGATTTGATAGTAGCCTTGGAAGGCATCCATCATGCTCAAAAGCTCGCACCCGGCTGTAGAATCGACCAACTGATCAATGCACGGGAGTGGGTAAGGATCTTTGGGGCAAGCTTTGTTCAAATCGGTGAAGTCGTTGCACATTCGCCATTTTCCCCCTGTTTTCGCGACCAAGACGACATTGCAGAGCCAGTCAACGTACTTTGCCGGGGTGATATACCCAGCGTCTAGCAGTTTGTTGACTTCCTATTCAATTATCTCGTTCCGCTCGTCGCTTTGGGCCCTCAGGCGCTGCTTGATAGGTCGAAAACTTGGGTCGACATTCAAGTGATGTTCAATGATTTTTGGGTCGACACCGACTAGGTCTGAGGACTTCCAGGCAAAAACGTCTGCATTTTCTCGCAGGAATTGAATGAGCATACATTGCTGTTTACATTTGAGATTAGCTCCAATTTGGTTGGTTTTCTCTGGATCGTCTGCAATCAGTGTGACCGGGACAAGGGCTCCAGCAGCCTCTATCTTGCCGTCGTCAAGCTTGCGCTTCTTTCTTGCTATGGTGGAGGTTATTTGCTTGGAGCACATCTCTGCGGTGGGATCGTCTGGGTCGGCAGGCTCCGTATCCAGGAAATCATCGGTGTTTATCAAAGGTATGATGGTTTTGTTCGGAAATTGTACCTTTTCCATGGAGATGGAGTAGCACTCCCAAGATTCCGGAATGTTGCAGCGGAGCTCTCCTATCCCATACGGAGTTGGTAGCTTGATGGTTTGATGGTAAGTGGAGATCACGGCTCTGAAGCTTATCAGGGTCGGACGCCCTACGATAATGTTGTAAGCAGAAGGGCATTCTACCACCAAGTATTCCAACAATTGTGTGACTCGCTTCGGCAGTTTTCCCATGGAGTTAACAAGCTTGACTCTTCCTTTGGAATAGACCTCGGAGCCTCCGAAACCTGTTAATGGTGTTTTAATCGGTTCATATTCGAGAGAATTATGGATGTTCATCTTTTGCAAGGTGGAGTAAAAGATAATGTTAGCGGAGCTTCCACTATCAACATGGGTCTTATGTACAGCACAATTTGCTACGTCTAAGGTGACGACCATCGGACAACTCGGTATTCCGCCGTCCCGTGGCATCACCGGTACAAAGTCCCTGTCACTAAACGAGATCTCCTGCTCGCGCCACTCCTGTCCGTGCTCCACTTGCATGATTTCTCTGGGCCCATAAAGCTCCCGACCCACCTGTCGTCTCGACCGTTTGCGTGCGGTTTTTTAGTCTCCCCCAGCAGGGCCGCCCGCAATCATGAAGATTTCATTGGTGGGCATGTTGTGGGGGTTAGCCTCTTCAGGCTTCTCCAACGGTGGCTTGCGCCCCCTCCTGGGCGGGGGCGACTCCCTTGGGTCGAAAGCTTGGCGTGCCCGCTCGTCCAACTTCTTGACGAACTCCATCAGGTGGCCACCTTGAATCAGTCGTTCCACCTCTTCCCTTAAAGCGATGCACTCTGAAGTCCAATGACCGGGCTGCATGTGGTAAGCGCAGCGCTTCCCAGATTCCTTGGCCTTCTTGGTCTCCTTCAGCTGCTTTGGCTTTTTAAGAAGCCCCCGATCCATGACTTCGTAAATTTTCTCGATGGGGCAGACCAAAGGGGTGTATCCCTTCTTGGCCCCGCTAGTGGAAGGCATTTCTCGCTTGAGCCTATGTTTCATTCTGCCGGGGAGCCAGGGGAGCTCCGACCGAGGTAGGTCGGACCTGGGGAGTCGATCTGGAGCTGGGTCGCCCACTCTCCGGTCGTTCCTGCGCCCTAGAGTGCGAGTAGTGGACTTAACTTCTTCCAACCGCATGAAGCGGCGTGCGATGGCCATTATCTCCTCCATGTTCTGGGGAGACTCGAGGATGATTTCGTCGGCGCACTCCGCGTGACGGATGGCCTTGTGGAGGGTCTGGGTCAGGATGTCAATGTCTAAGTGCTCCACCTTGACGAACGCCTCATTGAAACGAGAGAAGAAACTCCTCAAGGTCCCGCCTTCCTCTTATACGATACTATACAAATAAGTGGACGGGAGCTTGACCCCCGTCATAGAGGAAAAGTGGGCCTTGAACTTCCTGGCTAGATGGTCATAATCGCGGATGCTGTGAGGAGCCAACCGCTCAAACTAGTCTTGGGCTGGACCCTCGAGCGTGGTTTCGAAGATCTTGGCCCATATGAGTTTGGAGTGGCCGTAGAGGCTGACTTGTGCCTCAAACTTTGAGCAATGCTTCACGGGGTCGCTGCTCCCGTGGTAAACTGGCAAGTTGGTGGGGACTCTATCCACCATTTTGGCGTCAATGATTTCATCGTAGAAAGGGGACCTTGCCTCCCTTTCGCTGCGGTACGCCCTCCCTTGACGCTGCGGGGGGTGAACATAATGGCGGGCAGGTGCCCTTACTTCGGGGGCTTGCCCTTGGGGGAAGTGTGATGACACTTCCTCTTGTGGATCAAAATACTCCGACCCTTGCGCTGGGTCGGGTAAGTAAGGTTGCTGCTGTTGTTGTCATTGCTGCTGTTGTTGTTGCAGTTGTTGTCTCCGGGGGAGATTGATTCGGAGATCGCCCTGGCCAACCCAGTGTCCCCGGTTGGCTCTATGGTAGGCCTCGGGATGGACCCTAGCCCCTAGGCGATCGAAAACAGGCACATTTCTAGGAACGGGAGCGTCCCTATTCATCTCGCTTGCCGTCCCTGCAATGTGACGTGCGCCCCTATCGTTTTCCCCCACATTGCGTAAAAGCTGTGAGGGGCGTTCCTCCTCCGGATCATTTCTTCTTCTGGCTAGCTCTCGGCGACGGGGTGGGTTTTCATTGTCATCGAAACCCTCCTCGAGGTGCGCACCCAGATGGACCAGGTGCTGGATTCCTGGTGCCGGCGCAATGTAGATGGTTTGAGGCTGTGCGTAGGGGTTTTGGCCGTAGGGGAGCTGCGGATACCCCCAGATACTTGGTTGATGGGCGTGCTATTGGGCAGCGTACGCCATCGGGGCAGAGGGCCCTTGGACGGTGGGGTACGCGACGTTCTGAGGGGTTAGAGCCAAAGGGCTTCCTCTTGGAGGAGTCGGCATGACCGGTTCCCTATTTTCTCTGGCAGTGGCCAACGCCTCCGCCCTGCACTGCTCCGCGTAAGCAGCTAAGTCTGCTTCAGAGAGTATCAAACGGCTGGGAGCACTAGGACCGGCTTCCGCAGCAACAACTCCTACTACGGGGGCCTGAAAGTCTCCCCCTGTGGTGTTGAGATCCGGGAAGATCTCTTCACCATTCTCACCGTAAACGCGTCGTCCATGACGTGTTTAGACCATCTTGAATGGAAAGTTCTAGGAGAGCGGTACAAAAGCAAGGCTTTTGTTCAGAGGTTTCCCACAGACGGCGCCAAGATGATGGTGTCAAAATCCGGGCTATGCACTGGACGGCCGATTAGGACTCCCGATCACCCAAGATATTTGTATGATGGAGAAGACTCTGATGCTTTTCCCTAACTGGAAGGATAGAACAAACGTGAGCTCAAAGACCAAGACGGGGAAGGAGGGGGTTGGACCCGCCTTGGCACTCCGACGCTCAAGTCAGCTAAGACTCCGGGTCAAAAATATGCAGGAGTTAAGAGTCTTGTGCGTGAAGAAAAAGCTTACCTTTATCGGTCATGGAATGAGGCTTTTATAGGGGGGAGATGGACTCCGTGGGTGCAAGTACACCTCCCAGAAAGTGTGGATCTGGTTTGGAGAGGAAAGCGACGCCCCTGGCCGGAACAGTGCTTTTCCAGCCAAATCACTGCTTATCCTGCTCCTGCCAGGATGCCTGACACTGTACCGGACGCAGCTGCAATTAATGAGGCTGGCAGTAGGTGGTGCTTGCACTAAACGCGGTTGTCCGGTAGCGACTGGGTCGGAGCTCCGCTGGGTCGCACCTCTCTCCGGGTCGAAAGGGGACCCTAGGTCGCGGGAGACTGCAGCCAGACTAGGGCTTGAGGTTTTTGGCCAAGTGCTGGGTCGATGGTTGCCTATGTGGCTCTATCACGGAGCGCTCACGTGGCATATGCTGCCACGTGGCAGTGACATCTGGTGCTTAGTCAGACTCCCCAATTTTCCCCTTATCAATATATTTATAATATTTTTTCTTAAAAAATACATATCAAACATTAGGAAAAAAAATTAAAAAAATATCAACCACATGATATGCATTTTATTTTTATAATAAATAATAAAGTATTGCATTTTAAAAAATAAATATTACTTAAAATTATAAAATAAAAACATTATACATAATAACATAATTAATAAAATAATCTTCCATATTGCATTTAGTTGAAAATATGCAAAATAAAAAATAAAAAATAAATAATAAATAATATTTATAATATTTAATTATTTCTTATATATATAACATTTCATTTATTTAAAATAATTAACGTTACATTTAGTTAAAATTAAAAATAACTGAAAATTTATAAATATTTTATTCAGCGATATAAAATTAATTAAAAAAATTATAAAGTAATTAGTAACTATATATATTTAATGAGAATTAAAAAATAACATCAAAATTTTAAAACACTATAATAATATAACGGACAGTTATATTTATACTATAATTATAATAGTTCATTAATATAATATTTAATTAGAATTAAAAGTAAGTTTTAACAATATCATATTTAATTAAAAATAAAAGTTAATATCATATCAAAAATCATTATAATAATATTTAATTATATTTTTATTATAATTATAGTAATTTTAAATATGTGCATTTAAAAAGAACAGAATTAAAAATGAATTAATAGAATTAGTGCCAAAAATAAATTTTTTGCACTTTGGAACTACATTTATCAAAAAACTAAAGATACAGGATGATTTAAAAACCATGGGACTAAAAACAATCGACCTTCTCATCATAAATCTTGATATACAAAAGTATAAGTATGTATATATAATAATTAATAAATACTTATAGTTGTGAAAGAATTTATCTGACGTACAAAGCAATTAAAATGATGTACGTATTGATTATAGGGTTGACCAATTGTTAATAATGTTGGGGATAAGATAGTAATTAAAGGGTTAATCATTGTTTGCACCCCAATTTTTGAGATGTTTTGCACTTTAATACCCAATTTTTAAATTTTTATACTTCAGTATCTAACCTTTAAATTTTATTGTACTTAAGTGTCCAATATCGACATGTCATTTTCTTATTTGTCCGTTAGATACACGTGTTGTTTTCTTATTGGTCGAGGACACTTAAGTGCAATAAAATTCAAAGATCGGGTACTAAAATAAAAAAATTTAAAAATTGGGTACTAAAATACAAAACAATCCAAAGGTTGTGATGCAGAAAAATATTAAAACAACCTAATACATTACAATCTTTTAATCAATTTATTACTTTTCTTTTTCTAAATAAAATATAAAATTATAACCCTACTGCTCTTGTCCACTCTTTTTCTCAAGATCTTACATTGTAAGCCAAGATATTAGAAGAACTAATTAAGAGAGATTAAATCAATTACTTGGATCATCATATTTCGAAAGGCATATTTATAGAGTCTACCCTCACGCGTGTCTCCCTTTAATTACCCTAGATTTGTTACCTTAATTGTTGCTTGCGCAAAACTCCTCCAAAGTTCCTTATTTGTACAAATGCCCATTAATGTCTATGTTCTGCCTTAACTTCTTCTAAATTGCCCTTGCGAGCAAATCCACCGAACTGGTGCTGGGAGCTCGAGTCCTTGTTGGATTCTCTTGTTTCAGGCTATCTAGCTCTCTTTTTACATCTGGGTTGAGACTTGAACCGGACATTGTCCATGTGTTGGGCTGAACTTTTGGTTAGACGAGTGGCCAGCATCATTTACTTTTTTATTAAAAAAAGAATATATATCCTACCTTTCCTACATGGTCTCATTCTTGTATACTCCTACGTGTTTGAATTCTTAATTCATAAGAATCTTGACACCTGCATCAAATGCTTCTTTTCAAAGTTATATGAACGTCCGATACGATACTATACCATTGAGTATGTATACATCATTTGTGTACTCCCATTCCACCTCACATGTATAAACATATTTATTCAAACAAGTTTACTTCAATACTAGAGTCTAGAGTATTCATTGTTATTTCTCTCGGTAAACACTTTAAAAAAAAAAAAAAAAAAGTTAATCGAAAAATTTAAAATTATTTCATAGTTAAAGTGAGGGTTCGGCATATAGATATGTATGACCATCAGTCCATCGCTATAAATGGGCACATCATGTCGTGTGAATTGGATTGAGCCAAGGCTTAGTGCCAAATTATAATTTGAAATTTCAAGAAATAAAAAACACAACAATTATTATAAAATGTGTTCCAAGCATGTGAAAGAGTATGGAGCGGTTTTCGGGGAGGATAAGAGATTAATAACAAGAATATCATCTTTTATTATTTAAATAATTTCAGGTACGTACAGATATGATTTGGACCCTTTAATTAGCTTTTGAGTGGGAAGTTTCTCATCCCCTAATTAATCTCAAATCTCGATGATTAAATTTAATTAATTAATTATTCTTGCTTTATTTATTTAATCGTACCTGTCTCCAATCACTAAATCATTTTTATTTATCGTGATTCCCCTTGTGGGTTCTGTCTAATTAAGCCTAACAAACTTATGATAGTCTCTAATATTTTAATTACGCCTCATTAATATATTAATCACCGAGGATTTTCTTGGAGCTAGAGATCAGTTTAATTAATATATTATTAATTGGCCAATCAGGGCTTTCATCTTGGTTCAGCGCTACACGACAATGACGACCTGCTAAAATCTTCAATTTCATTTGAATTGAGGGGATTTGTTTATGTAAACACATAATAATTGTATATGTCTATCTTAATTATTCGATAATTTGCCCCTTTGTGAGGGATTAAAACAAAATCATGCTTAAGAGTTTGACGTGTAGTATTAAAGTTTAATGATCACAAGTACCCTAAATTTCATACTTTTCGATGGTGTAAGTGTTTCCATACTAATTTAATACGAATTTGACAGTCTCAATTATTTAATACCTCAATCGATTTGAAAAGTTGGGGTTACCTTATAACGATTGGTTGAGAAACGTTAATAGTGTCGATAGTTCTATAATCGACTAGCTTGATGATTAATTTTGATACAACATATCAAGATTTTTATACGAAAATTTAAAGTTGCTAAAGAGCCTTATGGGAGAAAAAGGAAAGGAAAGAAAGTGTATAATTCGTTAGCAAATGATAATTAAGAAGTAAATTATAATTTATTAAATTAAAAGGAATTTATGTATAATATATAGGTTATGCATATGTACTCTAGTTTTTTCTCAAAATTGTAGCATATATACGTGCTACTTTAATTTTTGCAAAAATTCATGATTAAATATTTATCTATGGATTATATGAAAAATATATTCTCATTATTTTTTTATTTATTATAAAAATATATATATATATATATTCTCATTATTTTGAGGCACTTATAACTTCATCATGGAGCTTGACGAACCCTAGATATCAATACATCAATTTTCTCGAGAGCTTGTGCGAAATCAAGTTGAAGTTTAGAACGGACCGACACATATATATAAGACAAAACTACAATACGACACATATATTATGATGTTAATTAATTCTTTTTAATAATTATAATACCCGATACGATATAACACGATAAAATCATCTTATATTGACAATCAAAGTTAATAACATTGGATATCATTAATTATTTAATTTCAATAATATATATAAAAAGGCTGCAATCAGATTATTCCTCCGAAAATCAGACACCACAAAAGGATTTATTCTGTCTGCAAAAGGAAAACAGCAAATTCCCTTTTTCTTTAATATTCCCTTTCACCTTTTAAATTTAAATTTAAATTTCTTTTCTCATCCATTCCAGCAACTTTTTCCTCATGCAAATACCTGCACCCTGGAATATTTACTTCACAGCCCTACATTGGCTGAATCCTTGGAACTGTCATATGTACGAGTCTGTCTCACTATATATATATATATATATATATACATACATACATATAATGTTCATCCATTACATATTCTTTTTGATTCTCAAGTGGGGTCAAGTGTTTTATTTTTTTATTTTATATTTGGGTTTAAGTCGAGACTTGAGATTAAAATACGTAATACGGTGAAGATTCTTCCAATCAATGATAGTTGCATATGCGGAAACTCAAACACGTGGATTGTAATTAAGCTGCTGTAGCGTTGAACGAATAAGTAATCGCACCGGAAATTGGTGGTGGATTCAATTGTTAATTTATTTAATATTTGGGTTCGAGTCGGGTCGTACGATTAAAGTGCCGGTAAGACTCTCCATACCAAAGATAGTTATATATGCAGAAACTCGAATATAAGAGTAATTATTAAGCTGGTGTAACGTCGAACAGATAAGTACTCGCACGGGAAGTTGGTGGTGGGGTCGGGTGAATTGATCCACCTAAAACACAACACTCCAAAATACAATGCACAGATTAAACTAAGCACCATATTCTAACTAGCAACAGCTGCTCTCTTCTTCCCTTTGTCATACACAACACATGCTCATGGACAATACAGCCTGTCTGCCTCCATTTTTTTAAAATCCCATGATTTAATTTTTTGCACATAGTTTATTCCCAAAGATTGATTTGCTGTTGCTCCAACAAATTAGAAACAATACTGGCTCAATTCAAACACCAGATTTGGGGTTATTTGTCATAGTTTATATATGTATTATTAGTTGAGAAGAAAAAAAACCTGATATTATTTTGCTCTGTTATATCCGAAGATTGGTCGTGGGCTTGCCATTTGGATCGATTTCGTGCATGGTGCATAGCCTTTTTGGCTTCTGGGATTCGGTTTTCTTTGATTTATATTTGTGTTGTATTTGAGGGTGGAAGAAACTAAGAGGATAATAAGGATATTATTCAATGAGATTCTTGCACGGATTAATCTACGTTCGTTTTCAGGTATGGATAAATCTTTTTTATTTTCCTTTCTTTCTCCAATGTAGTTCATTTTGATCGATCTTGTGTTTGCATAAGTAGAAACACTTTGATTTTATGTTCTTTTCTGATTAATTTGGAGCCGTATTTCGTGTTAGTTGGAGGCTTAATCCATTCTGCAATTCAGTTTTTCAATGTTTTGATTCTTTCTGAGTTTCTGTAATTTGTCCTAAAATGTCACAGTTTTCTGGGAAGAAATTGGAAACTGTGAATGGAAACACTCTCTCTCTCTCCCTCTCACTCACTCTCTCTCCCATTTTCAAATTTCAACACAGTTGGTAAAAATGGGGTCTTTCTGTAATATTCCTCCCAAATTTCATGATTGTATGAGTTTTCAACCCCAGGAAATTGAAACAGACAGATCTACTTTAACAAAAATTCATCCTTTTCAAGAAGCTTTTTGGGTTTTGATAGCAGATTCAAACACTTTGTGACATGCAGTGTGAGATGAAAAAATTGTAAATTTGGTATACAACTCAATCAATTCAGCGTTCTTATTATATTTTATTTTTTCGATGAAAAAATTAGATATCATCTTAAAAATTATACAATTTAATACACTTTTTGAGCGGACCTGTGAAAAACCTAACCATGTGTAAATTTCGACAGACAAAATTGATTTTCCAATCAGAAAATACATTAAATTACTTAATTTTAAAGATACAATCCTATTTTATCATCAAAAATTAAAATATACCAATAGTTTGAACTATTTAAATTGATATATTAAATTTACAATTTCCTTCCAATAGAGACATAGATAGAGATAGATGCCTCTTATCAATTAGCTTAGATCACTTGTGGAATCCATTACAATTTACATGATAAAAAAAGAGTTCTTGAGCCTCTTTTGTTGACTTTTTTCTTTTGTTTCTATTTAATGTCTGGTTTTTTAAGATAACCAATGTTTTCAATACATTATCTGCACGCCGTATAACGTTAAACTAGTTCCCCAAAAAGAAAATAAAAGAATTTATGGAAGAATATATAGGACTTTGATGACAACAACATAATTAGGCAAAGCATGCAATTCTTGACATTACATGGAAAATAATTATTCTTTTCCTATGATTTGCATGGAATTATATAGTATATACGCACGCAAACCCACCCACCCACCAAAAAAAAAAAAAAAAAAAAAAAAAAAAAAGTGGAAGAAGAAAGAAATTCTTAAATAGTAGATATTTATGTAATTTTTCTAAAATGCAACTCTACCAGCATATAATAAAATTTTCTCACTCCATCCGTAAATATACTATATTTAATTACTATATACTTGTCAAATAAGATAAAATGATCATCAAATAATTGGCCCCCTTCCCTTTTTAACTTTTTAAAGTTCATTTTTATGCATGGAGACGGGTTGAACCACTAGGTTTAAAGTTCTACCTATCAATGGCAGTTGAATTTTCAAGGGTTCGAACATGAGACTTCTGATTAAACTAGTATAATATTGAACCGATCCCTTTTTCTTCTATTTTTTTTATATTGTTAAATCCATGGACGGAGTTATCCCATGTCCCCTAAATTTTGAAAAAAGATTATTTTTATATATATATTGAAATATTTATAATTTTATCCCCCAAATTTAAAATTTCACCTTCTTTATTTTGTATATTTTATTTGCTCTCTCCGTATACTAAATCTTGACTCCATCTCTAATTGTTCGAATCTGACCGATAATATGATCAATTGTACTACGTTGGTCATTCTATCACACAATAAGTATAAAACACTCTCTTATCATCGTAGCGTGCTAGAATATCAGGTTCACAAAAAATATCAAAGATTGATCAACTAAAGTCTCCTCTCTCTTTTGACAATTTAGAGGCATGGACACAAGAGTAATGATGCGGTTTTTGAGATTACATACATAGTTTCTGTGTTGAGAATAATTTTTGTTGAATTCAAAGTGGCCACAATGTTTTGTCTTTCAGGCATGACAACCGAACTCCAACCTTTGATAAATCCATTCAACATAAGTGCACACAACTTTTTTGCTGCAAATCCAAATCCATTTCGTTATCTCCATATAGTGGAGCCTTTGATGGACAGAATTCTTGATTCCCATTTGGAGTCCATGAGGAAGACGATGCAGATGCAAGAAGATATATTCAAGCAACAGGTATACTTATCTAAGATACATTTAATCTTGCGCATTTCATTTGGATTTTTCTCGAAACTATGGGGCCCGTGGCTGGATTCCGGAAGGGTGGAACGCTCCTCCCACTCTACCACACCCGAACAAAAAATAAAAAGATAATTATGCTGATATGTAATAAAATTCGGTCTAATTGCATAAACTTCCCTTAAATTTTAAAAGCTTAAAAAGGTTTAGTGTCAAAAAATTTATATTATCTCTATATATGCCTGGATCGAAGAACTTAATGATCAGCTCTATATATTTAATTATTGACGATTAGTGATCAATATTTATTTATTTTTTAATTCATAATCATAGGGTATGTTAGAAAAAATTTGTGTAGTTTCAAACTTTAGAGTTTTGTGTGATTATGTAAAATATCAAATTACATCGGTATAATTAATAATTGACTAAAGTAAAAAAGAAAAAAAGAATCTAATTGAGCTACATTTTTCTATGCATTTCTCGTATCAAACTCAACAATAGTCTATAAAAATTTCTGGGCACATCGCATTTGCTGCAGAATTTTCAGAATTACCCGAATCTGAATCAAAATTTCAGGTCCAAGAACTGCATCGAATCTACAATATTCAAAAGAAGCTGATGCAAGAACTTCAAATCGGGCTAAACCGACAAAATCAACCAATCACCACACACGAGACAGAAACAGGAAACCATAATTTCCAGGTTTTTATTGCACGAGACGATCCAAAAGACGTAAGTGGCAGCTGTTCGGGAGAAAGCTCCAGGAAAATCCCAATCAAATTCGACCTGGAAAGGCCAACAGAGAGTGCACCTTCAAACATTCAAAGAAATAACGACAACGAAGAAGAAGAACATGACGTTGAAGTTGAACTAACACTCAGCATCGGATCGCACTGCACGAACAGACGCAAGAGGTCGAAAAGCCAGCCGAGTAAAGGAGACGAACACGGTGAATCAAGCTCGGATATGAGCAGGAGTTCCAGCGTTTATCAGGAAAATACACGGCCACATTGGCTTATGCAGGATCTAAGCTTGAATAGGACATGATTAAAGCTAAGTTTGACATTTGTTTCGATGCTGAAATCCCATTTTTTTATGTTCTTTGTGGTTTTAACTTCATTAACATGATTAGTTTTATACAGATTAAAACTGGAATTCTTGGAGCTGTACTTCTGTACAATAGTGATTGTATAAACTATATATGTCTTAACATTTAGTTTTTTAGTGCTTTCAATAGTCATTGTTGTCCGTTGAGAGTCTTGAGTTTTATCTTGTTCAGAGTTAGAAAAAGGATTATGATCAATTGTCCAACTACGTTCAAATAAAATTTGAACCCTATACAAATTTCTAAGGGATGGTTTGCTGATTACAACAAATATATTATTCACTAAGAGAGAAGGGATAAATTGAAGCCATACTTTCTTCCTTATATTTCATTCTTTAATCATTTTGTCAATATTGATATGGCAGCGAATAATATTGATACGGCAGCGAATCGAGTTGGCATTTGGCAACATGTGGCGTGACCCCGAACACTTGCCACGTCAACCCTAACTCTCCATGTAGCACCCCAAGCGAAGGGCACCACATCCCCCACACTAGAGTCTGACACGTGTAATGAAATGAAGAATCCGTACACGTATCAAACAATAGCGAACGGGAGACAAACAAAACTCACTCTCTAGCTAGGCCGCCTAAAGCCTCAATCCGAGTGCATAACGATTCAAGATATAGCGGAAGCGATAAACAACTCAAATATATACCCAAGATCAACACACATACATATTATAAAGTTAGGAGTTCAACTACGTTCATATACAAATATACAATGCCCAACCCGAGCCCAAAAAATAAGCTAAGTATCAAAGTATCAAAGTTCTAACTTCAAAGATCATAATACATAATTCCATAATTCAAAAGTGCTAGAGATAACCACTACGAATGCAAATATGAAGACCTGAGCTAAGACACAAGTGAGACTCAAAAAGACAAACTTGCCGCCTAACTCAACTCCAACGAAACCTGCAACTCAAAGAAGGGAAAAAGAAAGAACAACAACGAGGGTTAGTCCTAGTGACTAGTGAGGGGGCTAACACACGCACCTATAATACGTATATAACAAAGCACTTAACGAAAATCATAAAAGGATCCATAAACCGGGATTGGTTTTTGCAAGCTAAAGTATTTTCCCGTGGTAAAATATATACAAACTTAAAAGAAAATAAGGCAGGCCAAAATGTCAAGTTTTAGATATTTAGAAATCCATCCCTGTTTTATAGGTCGTACAGATTCACACGACTCGGCGAGTACGAGTCAATCCTCCAACTCCTACAAACAAAGACATAATCAAAACAAAATTCATAAACCATCCTTTCTCCGGGTGATAGAAGGGTTGACGGCCCTAACTATCGATCAAATTCACACGAAACAAGGTTAATTACTTCCTTGAAACCTTCGGTGGTTGCTTCCACTGGCTCAAGAGAAACGCCCTTCCTCAACCTCCTAAGGCGAGACTCTCAAAGGAAAGTGTTGATAGAAGAGCTCGGCGACCCCTCGACCGTTCCGAGATACCATACCCCTCTCCGGGGCCAACCGACGACGCGAACACAACCGTACCAAGATCTTGACCAACCGACGAGCGGTGGCGGAGAAATCGCCGATTTACAGTCGCGGCTGGCAGCAGTTTTGGGGCGGAGATTTCGCCGCCCTTTCGCGGCGGCTTCCGGCGACGATTTTGGAACACGCGCCCCTAGACCGGCAAGAAGACTTCTCGGCGTTTAGTTTCCAATTGGCGGTGCGGCCATCCGGCCCGCGATGGAGCCGCATGCGCCTCCTGAAGCTGGCAGCGGCGACGCGTGTTACTATAGCGGCATTTTCCGCCGTGTTCCGGTGGCTTTTTCTGACGTTGATGGGTGATGAGGCCGAGCTATTCGTGTAGGTCCCGGTTCACGAATCGGTTGTTGGCGGCGGATCGCGATGGCGCAGCGGCGGTGCAACGGCGGAGACAACTCCAGTGATATTTTCCTACCTTTACCTTGGGTGTTTCGAAGGCCTCGTCACGGGTAAGACAATGCCTTTTACGGATTCGATTTTCGTTCACCGGTTTGGAAGTAATTTGATTTTGAAGATTTTTGGGTTTCGTATTGTTGGATCTGAAATTTGAGACGATTGACTTGGAATTTTCAGAAATTGATCGAGGATTTGGAACGAGAACGAGAAATTCTTGCACGGGTGAATTTTCAGGATTTTTCTGGCACGTTCCGGTGGCAGCCGAACAGCGGCCGGCCACTGTGGTGGCGCTCCGGTAGCCTTCGGACAAGTTGTGTAACATCCCGTTCGCTGTGGCGTGGTGCTTGTGCGGACTGTCCATTTCGTACACGTGTCGGGTCATAGGGCGGGGGTGTGGTACCCCACCGCTTGGGGTGCTACATCTTAAGTGGTATCAGAGCTTAATCGTATAAATCTCTTATTAAAAACGAAACCTCCTATCCCGTTTCATAATCATCAAAACAAAAGAATTCAAATACCCGGCGAGTACGGGTCTCCAACCTTACTCCTTAATCACAAGACTCAAAAGATTCAAAAGGAAGCATAAACTCATAAAATTCATAGGACTCATAAATTCATAGATTCATATTCCCGTATTCCAACCTTCTCCGGAAGTCTGCACGCGGTTTAAGGGCCCACATCGTGCAACTCAATATACGTGGGGTCGCGAACCCACAACGTACCTTCTCCATCTCCCTCAGAGTCGCGCGTAGGTACTTCATGACTGTTTTGCCTCCTTGCTTTAGGGTACGAAACTCTTTAACCCTTCGATTTCGTAAAATGACCGGTGTATACCTCCTTCTAAACTACCAAACGAATGTATCCCCTATAAATACTTCGCTTGTTGCTTCAATCTGTGGGGCAATTCTTTTCCACCGGTGTCTTACTTGTTATGCAATATATGAGTTAATATGGTTTCTCTGATCTATATAATGATTTGTTTTGAATTTCTGAAGTTTTTCGAATTAATTGTTAATTGCTCTAGTTTGTAATTCGTTCGTGTAGGCTTAGTAATTTGAGGAATATGTGTTGTATGGAATCTGAAAATGTGATATGTGGATTTGATTTGATTTGATCGCTTTGTTTCAGGGTCTAGACCGCCTAGCTTAGGTATGTTTTATTTGTCACCCGTTCGTCATGGCTTGGTACGTGAGCGGAGCTCCCATTTCGTCACACGTGTCGGGCTATGGTGCCGGGGATGTGGTGCTCCTCGCTCGGGGTGCTACAAGTTGTCCTTCTCGACGCGGTGAGTCCAATGCCGCTTTCCGTTCGTCAATCGGACACTCGGTTTAATTGTTATGAATTTATTTGTGTAATTGGAAATATTTAGTTTAATTGTTCTAAATGCAAATTAATTGTGATATGCTCGATTTGTCGATCGAAATGTATTCCGATGTATATGAAATCATGTATTAAATGAATTGTGATATATATATTGATGTTTCAATTTGCAATTTGAATCCCGACATGTTGAATTTGAGCTATTTGTCTAACTTGAAGGAGGTGTTTGTTTAATTTTTGAATAATATGAAATTGTATAACTTGAATTACTCAACCCTTGTTATTTTAAAACAATTATGCTAACCTTGATTAAGAAAATTGAATTATATTATACTTTGAATGATTGAATTTGAAGCCTTGCAAATAACGTTTAAATTACTTAAAGTTAATATGAATCTATTATGCAATAAATGAATTGTATGAAACTTTGTATGATCTAAATTTGAAACTTTTGTATGTAAGAAATAACTTATTCGTATGAATATGAATTGGTTATGTATTTTAGGATTTTGATGGAATATTGTTTCTTGATTTAAAGTATTGGCATGATTTGAATTTACAAGAAATATGTACAATGTGTAAACTTTATGTATGCTTTAATTACGCATGAGAATGACTTGATTGGGATTTGTTATATGTTTCTTTGACTAAATGGCATCTTTTAAAGAATAGTGGTAATTGTAACTTGTTTCCTTGGGATAATTAAATAAGTATTTGACCTATTTGGCCTTGTAATACGTGAATTTCGTGTGAAATGTATTATATGAATGTAATTTATAATATATGTATCTCGTTTGTACATTCATGAGCATAGTCGTGCATCTTTGTGGTTGTGATTTGAGTCTGAGTCTTGTGTTCTGTGTGTTCAGTCGATCAGGGGTTTTCCAGAGAGTGTCTATCAGCTGTTTGGGTTCCAGTGGGATTTCTTTGCTCGAGTTTTCCATTCTCGTCGCTGTAAGGTGAGGTTTAGGTTTGTTTCTTTTTAGTTAATGCGACCTACAACCCTATATGCTCGTTTTCAAGCCCGCATGCGAATATACTATTATATTTATATAATAGATATGTGCTTATACGATATATTTATGACTTTGTCATACGATTAAAGGTTTTCGAACTATATACAAGAGTTATAAGCTTGAAAATGTTTTGCAACAAGGCTATGCTCCAAACCGTATGTCTTCATGCTAGCTACGAATTAGGATGACACGGAGAGGTACGTCTATAGCATACGCTAAGTTGCAAGGTAAGGTATGCTTCGATAAGGTACGTAAGTTTGGCAATGTTATTAATGATTCGTATTGAGCGAGAATGTAATGTAATGTAACGGTAATGTTGGGCCCCGGAGGTGTGAGTAAGGGAGACCCGAGACGGCCATGGGGTCGCCGGCTATGACCCCTGTGCACATTCTCCTGTTGGATAGGATCAACCCGGAACCCATTAGGAGGTTTGGTGGGGAATGGAATCCTCGGGCATAAACGTAATGGATGGTTAGGGTTGCGCAACCCTTCCATCACCGGAGAAGGAGGTTTGTTCTTTAATGTTACTTTTGTTTGATTTGTAATGTAAGTTTTAGGGAGCCCGGGATGGGATTTTTGCTCGTACTCGCCGAGCTTTTTATACGTATGTTGATTATGAAACGGGATAGGGCTTTTAAGTCAAAGATACGCTATGCTTTTCTACGATATGTATACGTTTGTTTTAAAAATGGTCTTTGGTATGCAAAACCCTACTCCCGGTGCTTAGTCTTTCTTTTGATACGTGCTCTGCTCCTTATTATGTATAGTGTGTGTGAGTTCAGGCCCCTCACTCAGTCAGTGGACTGACCCCTCCCTCTTTATGTTTTTAGTGTGCAGGTTTGGCTTTGGTTTTCATTGGAGCTAGGCGGTTGAGTCGAGTCTTTTGTCTTGTTTGAGTTGGCTCGGTCTTTGTATTTGTACAAGTTTTGCATTCATTTGAATTTGGTTTAAGTTGTTTAATGTATAAGTTTAATTTATTCGCTATGTTATGTCATCCTGAGCAGATTTATGATTTTGCCTGGAATGTATGAATTTCGGGATAGATTAGGACAGGGCTTGGATTAGTTGAACCCGTTTTGTTGTATGATTATTCGGGACAGGATAAGACAGGTTTCGTTGTTTAGTTGAACCTGTTTAGTTGATGTTGATTTATATTCTGGAACGTATAATTTATGCTTAGTGTTTGAAGTTTTTGAAAGTTCGTATTTTTGTATCGCTTCCGCATTCAGGTTTTGCATATTTTTACTTGTACAGGGTTTTAAGTACTGCCTAACTTAGGTTGGATTTTCGTTTTTCACCCATTCGCTATGACTTGGTGCGTGTGCGGACTTTCCATTTCGTACATGTGTCGGGTCATAGTGCCGGGGTGTGGTGCCCCACATGCGGGGTGCTATAGACACGGCCGTGTCATGTTCAAAATTTCGAAAATAAAAAATGGCGCAGCAACGGTTTTGAAGGCAAAAGCAGGGCAGTTCATGACCAGCCTTTAGGAAGTCTCTTAGGCCATGAAAGCTCACCAAAACAAGCATGAAATGGACATCAAAACATCACATAATTAGGCCATAACAAGCAGCAACAATGATCACTTCAAACATGCAAAACAAATGGAGCAAAGAAAGGCATGGATTCAAGCAGCTAATTCATCAAGTATGGGGCTGAATTAAAGGCTAAAAGCTTGGAAAAACAGAGCTAACATGTAAAGCAACTCATATACTTCATAACCATGCAATTTCACACGAAATGGAGCTCAAGAAATCAACAAACCAATCATAAAAACCTGACAGCAGTTCGCTTAAAGCAACAGATTATTACAACAGATTTCAAGCTCAAAACTCACCAAATATCTAAAGGGTTTCAATGGAAAATCATTCATAACTTATCTACCAAGTGTTAAGTATCAAGAAGGAAGAAAAACAAGCTCATATGATCAGATTTTAGCACCCAAAACAGCCACAAACACAAGTTATGCCAAGAGAGCAAAAATCACCTTCAACTTCCTATTCATGTATCATCCTAAACCCTTATTAAATCTGATGCAAAACATGAATAATATGGATCAAAACATGCATAAAAGAGTGGAGAATACATAAATATACCTACCTTTAAGAGATGGAGAAGCAAGAAAGTGATTAGAGCTCAAAATCACAAAAGGGGCAAAAAGGGGTTCTTCTCTTCTCTTCTCTTCTTCACTTGAGCTGAGATTTCTTGTGTTGTGGGAGGTGAGGTTTGAATTTCAGGGGTTATGGGGCAGAGAAAGAGTTAACTCAAGGCCATTAGTCAAGGTTTAGGCTTGGTTAGGGTTAAGAAGGGTCCCACCACTCAAGATTAGGTTAAAAGGTGTCATTTAGGCGTGAGGTGCTCGTTCCGGTCGAATTTCGGAGGTCTAAATGAACTTAGAAAAATGTGAGGCTTATTCCATTGAACCCAAATCGTCGATACGAGTCCAACGAAGTGACGAAATTTGAATCCAAATTCCCGAGCTCAAGATATGCCGCCCGGAACCCAAGGTGCGCTAAATGCTCTTTAGCCCCCTTTAGGTCCCGTCTAAAAAAATGAATCAAAAGGCAAACCAAACGAGTTTCAAAACATAAAACGAGCATATAAACAAGTTCATAATTCACGTAATTTACGTATATCAAAAATTCACAAAAATCAGAATTAAATTCGGAGGTAAATAGGGCAAAATACAAGGCATGAATGCTTAAACGTTCAAAATAATCACATTCATACTAGCACAATTAAATTCAAATAACTTCAAATAATCACATTAACATTTAAATATCATGTAATCACATAATAAAATAATTAAATCGCGAACATAATAGATTACCTGAATGTCCGATCGGTCGGGATGTTACAAACCTCCCTCCTTCAAAAGCACCTGTCCTCAGGTCTGAAGCGGGGTCTTGAAAAGCTCCGGGTATAATTGTTTTATTTTCTCCTCGGTCTCCCAAGTGGCTTCTTCGGATTTCTGATCACGCCACAAGACCTTTACCAAGGGAATTTTTCGGTTTCTTAATTCTTGCATCTTCCGGTCCAAGACTTTAACCGGGTACTTCTTGATTGTTAAATCCGGCTCTAATTGTACCCTTTCAACTGAAATTATGGAAGACTCATCGGGATAATATTTCCGGAGCTAAGAGACATGGAAAACATTTTGTATCCCGGCTAAACTCAGTGGTAAGTCAAGCCGGTAGGCTACTTCCCCGACTCGTTCAAGAATCACAAAGGGGCTTAAATAGCGAGGGTTAAGCTTCCCGCCTTTACCAATCCGAGCAAACCCTTTTCTAAGAGATCTTTTTAGAAAAACCTTATCTCCCACTTCAAACTCCAAGGGTTGTCTTCTCTTGTCCACATAACTTTTCTGTCGGTCCTGAGCCGCCTTTAATCTTTGATGAATCACTTTTACTTTCTCGATGGTATTCTGAATCTCCGCTGGTTTCTTAGCTCTGTCGAGCTTACCATCCTTGGTCCATCTCAATTCATCAATATCTCAAAATAGAGGTGATCGGCACTTCCTTCCATATAATGCGTTATACGGAGCCATACCAATCGATATCTAAAAGCTATTATTATAGGCAAACTCGACCAAGTCCAAATGCTCATCCCACGAGTCTTGATATTCTAAGGCACAAACATGAAGCATGTCCTCAAGATACTTTATTAACCTCTCGGATTGTCCATCCGTTTGTGGGTGAGATGTGGTGTAACAGCCTGAAAACCCGCCTGTAGATATTGTCCGCTTTGCTATCCATAAGTCGGCATAGCCTCAGGGTTTTATTCTTCCCGGTGGAATTCAAGCCAAAGGCGCCCACCCAGGAAAAGACCTCTACAGGGAAGAGGTATCCACCCCCTTATAAGGAAGGCTTAGTTCTCCTCTTCCTCCGATGTGGGACATTACATCCACCCCCCAATGGGAGCCCAGCGTCCTCGCTGGCACACCGACCCGGGCCCCGGCTCTGATACCATTTGTAACAGCCCAAAAACCCGTCTGTAGATATTGTCCGCTTTGCTATCCATAAGTCGGCATAGCCTCACGGTTTTGTTCTTCCCAGTGGAATTTAAGCCAAAGGCGCCTACCCAGGAAAAGGCCTCTACAGGGAAGAGGTATCCACCCCCCTATAAGGAAGGCTTAGTTCTCCCCTTCCTCCGATGTGGGACATTACATGCGGTACTAAATTGAAGCTTCATTCCCATACACTTCTGCAATTCCTGCCAGAAACTCGCTGTAAACTGTGGATCTCTATCTGAAACAATACTGACCGGTGCACCATGTAATCTCACAATTTCTTTCCGGTATAATTTGGCTAACTTAGGCACTTTATCGGACATCCGGACCTTGAGAAAATGAGCCGACTTCGAAAATCGATCAATTAGTATCCAAATTCCATCGAAACCTCCTTTGGTCCTTTGTAAGCCGGACACGAAGTGCATCGTCACTTGCTTCCACTTCCATTCGGGAATTGGAAGTGGTTGGAGAGTTCCTCCCGGTTTCTGGTGTTCAGCTTTCACCACTTGTCATGTTTGACATCTTCTTACAAAATTGGCAACATCTCTTTTCATACCGTTCGACCAATACAAAGTCCTTAAATCTCTATACATCTTAGTAGTACCGGGGTGTACCGTATAAGCCGATTTATGTGCCTCATCCAACACCAACTGCTTAACCTCTTTCGGAACACAAACCCGAGCCTTAAACCGAAATAAACCCGAATTTTTTCTCCAGATCAATCCTTGCCTTAGCCACTAATCTCTGGATTTTCGAATCATTAGATTGAGCTTCAATCAATCTTTGCTTCAAATCTGGTTGTACTGAAATATTTGCCAAATGAGCTTCTGAAACCAAGAATACCGATCTCTGATTACTTGAACCAGTTTCCAAAATGGAAATACTAAGCTTCCTACTCAAAGCATCGGCCACCACATTAGCTCTACTCGGGTGGTACTGAATTCTGCAATCATAGTCCTCAAGTAACTCGACCCAGCACCTTTGCCTTACGTTTAAATCTTTCTGAGTAAACAAATACTTAAGGCTTTGGTGGTCGGTGAACACCTCGAAAGTAACCCCGTAGAGATAATAACGCCATTTCATCAAAGCAAAAACAATTGCAGCTAGTTCCAAATCATGAGTAGGATAGTTCTTCTCGTGATCTTTTAATTTTCAAGAAGCGTAGGCTACTACCTTGCCATTCTGCATCAACACACAACCAAGACCTTCCTTAGATGCATCGGTGTAAACTGCATAGCTTTCAGAACCCTCGGGTAGGGTTAAAACCGGTTCAGAGGTCAATCTTTCCTTAAGAGTTTGAAAACTCTTCTCGCACGCCTCATTCCACTCGAACTTAATCTCTTTCTTTGTTAACCGAGTCAACGGGGAGGCACTCTTCGATAAGTCTTTCACAAAGCACCCATAATACCCCGCCAACCCTAGAAAACTTCTCACCTCAGAGGCGTTCTTCGGTTGTTTCCATAACATAACTATTTCTATCTTTGTCGGATTCTCTTCTACACCATTCCCCGAAATGAAGTGACCCAAAAAAGAAATCCGATCTATCCAGAACTCACACTTACTGAACTTGGCGAAAAATCTATACTCTCGAAGTGTCGACAATACCATTCTCAAATGCCGCGCATGTTCTTCAACGGACCTCGAATACACCAGAATTGTTAGGAATAGTGCCCTAGAAAGCCGATTGTATATCCGCTTTGTGTTTTTCCTTATTGTAATCACATACAATCTTTGAATAAAATAACATATTGAGGCAACACTTCTTTATATGCTCTTGTTTGGTATGCGTTTACTTTAGCTGTGCATGTATGAGAACTCCCCTAATCCTGATGACTTTAGGACTCTACCATTTAGGTGGAATGGTTCATGAAACGAGCCCTATATCACATAAGTCATGATTAGTAAAATGCTCCAAGCCGATGAGTCCTACAGACAGTGGGAGTGTCAACCTGACTCCTCTAAGGTTTGCTTGTGGGATCACGCCCTTAAGAAGGACCACCTTGTTTCATGGAGGTGCAAAGTGTATAGTTGATACGTGCCTGATACATGAGGGTGCTTACTTTAATAAGTAAGTTCACTGAGGTGCCCCGTGTGAGAAGATTCCTAAATGGGAAAGGAAGTTTCTATTTCAGGAAATGGAAACTTCCAAATTAGGAAATATCTCACGAGTCATTGATGTGATTAATTGATCCTTAGACTTAAGGTTCCTTGTCACTTTATGAGTTAACTCTGTAGTCTTAGGTGTAAGCTTTAAAGGGTGTCACCTTGGACAACTGATTTAAGGCTTATGCTGGGGTTGCATAAGTGATTCATGAAAGTGAATGAGAATCAAGAAAGGACCTGCACTTGCATTTGCAAGGTGATCTCTTATTGTGTAAGTCATTCATATGCCATATGGAGTCCTTGGCCAAAGCAGTAGATCAAGACATCAAGAAAAGGGTTTCTTGAATTGAGATCAAATGGATATGAAATGCACTTAGCTTTAAGACCGGATTATTAGGGTTCTGATTATTCCTTTACCCTAGATCTTGGTCGAGAGATAGTAAGTAGGAGGATTGTATCTCACATGAATCAATGACTTAAAGGTTCTGTTGAATCTGAACATTCCAATTCAGCTAGGGGTTAAACACCTGTTGCTAGACTATGGTCGTTTAATCTGTGGACCGATTAATTAATTAGTGAATTAATTAATTGGGGTCACTGCTAATTGAATTGAGAACCTAGAGGGTCACACACAACAACTTAGTTACATGAGTTGAGGCTTTAAAATGATTAAACGAGTTAATCGGGCCAAAGGGTTCCACACGTGTGGGCCACGTGCATGACACGTGACACACAACAACTTAGTTACATGAGTTGAGGCTTTAAAATGATTAAACGAGTTAATCGGGCCAAAGGGTTCCACACGTGTGGGCCACGTGCATGACACGTGTCCTTCATGGACACGTGTGCAAGTGCGTGAATATTTATTTGGTGATTAAATAATTAATGTGTTATTTATTTAATAGACTTTGGTTTAATTTTGAATTAAAAAGAAAGTCTTATTTTGGAGAAAAATAATCTAGTTAATTAATTACGAATTAATTGATTAGATAAAATAAGTTATTTATTTTAAATAAATAAAGTATAAAATTATCCAAAAATAGTTTGGATATTTTTAGCTCTCTTGAAAGTTGATTTGAATTTGAATTCAAAGTCAAAATCAAAATTACTTGATGATCAAGTAATAGGAGAGAGGGACCAAAATCCTTAGCCCATAAGGACTAGGATTTTCGGTCCTCCCCTTCCTATATATAGGGGAGCTCGAGCTCCCCTATATATAGGAAGGGGAGGACCGAAAATCCTAGTCCTTATGGGCTAAGGGCTCCCCTTAGAGCTAATCGAGAATTCTTTTGGTTCATGTGTTGAACACCATCCTTTCTCCAAGATAAACAAAACCCTAGGTTAAGCCTAAACACTAACTAGAGAACTAGCATCCTTACTAGTTAGATTGTAGTCAAGTTGGTGGACTATCTCTAGAGAGCTTCAAGTTAGAAGTTTGAAGATTCGAGCTTTACCAAGGAGAGGGGATCAAGCCGTGAGAAGAGCGTTCTTGGGTGGCTTGAAACGCTTCAAGAAAGTTAATTAAGAAACTAAGTTTCTAATCCCTACGAATTTGGTTACACAATTGCGAGCCCTAGATCCTTTTGTTGGAAAAATTTTAAATTTCCGCTGCTTTCTGATTCGTGTTTTCCAACAAGTGGTATCAGAGCCACCTCGTTAATCGTGTTTCTGATTCGTCTCAATTATACTGAATTTGGTAGAAATTCTTAGTCTTCATGCGATTGAGTATTTGTAATTGTTTTAGAAAGCCTGAATTACGAAACCGTATTTTTTCCTGAAAGTTTCTGAAAATTAGTTTTTACAAAATTTAATTTTTTGAAAACTATTTTAGATTTGAAACTGTATAAACTGTTTTTGGATTTCTTTGATTGGTTTTGCTTTTGAACGAAAACACGAAACGAAAAGCCTGGATTACGAACACGCGAAACCCCGCGAGCGAAGGCGTCGCGCGCGCGGCTTTCGCGCGCCGCCGCCCGCCTGTCCTAGCCGTGCGCAGGCCGTGCGCGTACTCCCTCCCGTAACCACGCGGGAGGCGTTCCGGGTGCGCCTAGCCCAGGGCTACCGACACCGTCCGCCCAGGCTGGGCGAGAATCCCGCAAGGCGTGCGGGATTGCTCGCCCAGGCCGCCCGCCATCCTTCCGAGAAGGGCCGCGCGCGCCAGGCTCGCGCGCGCACGTCTGCGACGTGCATCCCTTTTCGTGCACGGGCCCTGTTTTTACGTAATCCGTGTTTTCGTATTTCGTGCAATCCAGTCCCAATTTTTATTTTTTAATTTTAGAATTTTATTTTTGAATATTTATTTTAATTTTGAATAAAACTTAAAATTGGAATTTTTTTAGAAATAGAAACGGTTTATATTTTGGGAAAATATATCTTTAATAAAATTATTAATTTTCAGAAATTAATTAGAATTTTATTTGTTTTGTTAATTTCGGATTTATTGAAAACTTTTATAAATAAGACTCGCATCAAGTCGTGTTTTAAGTCATTAAGACTTAAAACGGGAATTTTAATTTATTGGGTAAATTTAAATTCTCGCAAAAGCATGTTAGGTGATCATGGGTTTAGACTTAAGTATGGTTTTAATTTATGCACATGGATGGTTTAAATTGGGGTTGGAGCCCTATAGTTGCGTTTTTCAATTGAGGTTGGAGCCTCATTTATGTGCGTACTGTTATGTGATTTATTATGTGGCTTTCCATATTACTGTTTTGAGGCCGGGGTATGCCCCGTGTAATTGTCTAAGGCCAATACGAAGATTGAGCCTTATTACTTTATGTCTTTTTCTTTTATTATAATTTGAGAGTAGAGATAGGTGGTGAGGTTTTGTTTTCATTTTGGAGATAATGCACCCATGGAGTAAGATGGACCACATTCAAGTAACAAGGAGGCCATAAGTGAAGACCCTTCAAAATGTTAGGGAGGGGAATCTCAATTGTAAAAATGTAATAGAGATAGGGCTCGTATTTTGTTACCGCTTTCCCTTATATGATTTAAACTGTTTATGTGGCATGTATGTTAGAACTTGTGATTGTGGAGTGGCTCCCTCATATCACGCATAAGATAGGTAGAACCCATGATCATTACATGTTAGTATCATGCTAGGACATGTTATCTGTTTATGTGCTTGTTTGAAATGCATTTAAGTGTACTTGCATTAATCAAGACTATAAAATTGGATAACATATATGTTGGTGAGGTCGAACCGGACAACTCTCCGGTTGATTCGAAAATTCCCATTAAATATTAAGCTAATTTCGAATAAATAGGTATTTAATTCGAGATGCAAATTTTGAATTAAATTCCTAGCATTCCATCAATAGGTTTTAAGTTTAGTAAGTGAAGCTAATTATTGTCCGCGAGTCGTAGGATAGCTAGTGGAGCTTATTAGTTCTTAGTTACCTAATTAATCATTTTAAATGTTCAATATTTTGTGGTCAATTTTGGCAAGGGCGATGTCCGCGAGTCGTGGGTTGTTCGAACTAAGTTTTGATCATGATCTTATGATTGATGGGTCTGGCTTAACGCCTAAGTAAATATGGATGTCGCACGAGTCGTGGGTCCATATTGAAAGATAGGTGATGCAAAAAAACAATTACTAAGAGTTCTAAAGGTGTTAGAATTGGTAAGTTGTACCTACCTGGGGTTCTTACTAAGAATGTCCGCGAGTCGTGGGTTCGAGGTAAAATGCCTAGGATCTTAGTACCCATTGGGAAACGTGTTCCTCTTAGATCTTTGGGAATTATAGATCTTTGAAAAACAGTGGGAGCTACATTAGATTAAAGACCTTATCTTTTGTATATCGTTATAATTCAGCATGCTCACTAGTTCTCTGTTTTACCATTTAGGTCGTAGATTCTGTGATTCTCTACGTGTTTTGAAATGGCAACCAAAAACCCTCTTGTATCGATCTTCGAGTCAAACAAGTTGACTGGTCCCAACTATTCTGATTGGCTGAGGAATCTAAAAATCATTTTAGATTCTGAGAAGAGAACTTATGTTCTCTTCGTAGGGGAGCCTAGTACCGTAGGGGTGGCTCCCACTCGGGCCGAGCGGGACGCGATTCAGAAGTGGAAGGATGATAATCTCCAAGCCCATTGCCTTATGTTGGCTAATATGTCTCCGGACTTGCAAAGGCAACATGAGGCCATGGAATTCGCTTGGGAGATCTATGACCACTTAGAGCAACTTTACCGCCCTCATGAACGTGTTACAAGGTATAACACTTCAAAGGAATTGTTCCACTTAAGAATGAGGGAAGGTTCTAGTGTCCATGAGTATGGACTCAAGTTTCTCGGCCTTACTGAGAAACTTGCTTCCATGGACATGCCACTGAAAGATGAGCTTTCAGTGGACTTGTTGCTAGCCTCGCTCCCACCATCATTCAACCCATTTGTCCTTAACTTCAATATGAATCATGCTGGTGCTATTGTAGCTGAGCTGATTAGTCAGCTTGTGACTGCTGAAAGCACGATCAAGAAGGACAATAAGGTTTTGATGGTGAATGCTCCATCTTCCTCTTCTGGGCCTTCTAAAGGTAAGGGCAAGAAAGCCCAAAAGAAGAAAAAGAAACCCCTTAGGCCTACTGGTGGCGTTTCGAAGGGAAAGGCCGAAAAGAAGAAGCGTGATCAGAAAGAGGATGTTTGCTTCCATTGTGGCAAAGCGGGACATTGGAGGAGAAACTGCCCAGAGTACAAGGCTACTCTAAAGAAAGGTATGTTTCTCGTTGAAATAAATCTTTATATTAATTCTAGTTCTTGGGTACTTGATACCGGTTGTGGAACTCATATCTGTAATGATGTACAGATGCTAAGTGAAGTCCAACAACTCAAAGAAGGAGAATGTGTCTTGAAGATCGGCGATGGCTCAAACGTTGAAGCTCGAGCTTTAGGCACAATTAGATTAGATTTTGGTAGTTTTGAGTTAGTCTTAAATAAAATCCTTTATGTACCGAGCATTATTCGTAATATAATTTCAGTTCCAATTTTAGATTGTGAAGGTTATGAAACTTATATTAAGAATGGTAAATACTTTATCAAACGGAACAACTCTTCCGTTCACATCGGTACTCTAAGTAATAGACTTTATCTAACTCAGAATATCAATATTATGAATATACAACGAGAAACTAAACGTAAGAGAGATGACAAAGTTTCAGCTCCCTTATGGCACGCTAGATTAGGACATATTTCCAAGAACAGAATTAGCAAGATAAACACTTTAGGATCATTCTCTGAAAATGATCTCAAAGAGCTAACTTCTTGCGAATCCTGTCTCAAAGGAAAAATGTCCAAAGTTCCTTTTAAAGGAACTGTGGAACGTGCACTAAGGTCTTGGATTTGATCCATACTGATGTTTGTGGACCGCTTAGTGTAAGCACTAGAAACAATCATCAGTATTTCATAACCTTTACCGACGACTTTAGTCGATATGGTTATATATACTTGATGAAGTATAAATCTGAAGCTTTTGAGAAATTCTTAGAATTTCAAAAGGAGGTTGAGAACCAAACTGGTCACAAGATCAAAGCACTTCGATCTGATCGAGGAGGCGAGTATCTTAGTGATGAATTCCTTAATCATCTCAAAGATAATGGGATTATCTCTCAGTGGACTCCTCCGGGAACTCCTCAGCTTAATGGAGTTTCTGAGAGAAGGAATCGAACCCTACTTGATATGGTTGGTTCCATGATGAGTTTCACTGACTTACCACCTTCTTTCTGGGGTTATGCCCTAGAAAGTGCAGCAAAGATTTTGAATCTAGTTCCCTCTAAGTTAATCCCCTAAAACGCCCTATGAAATGTGGCATGGTAAAATCCCTAGTTATTCTTACTTAAGAATTTGGGGTTGTCTTGCTTACGTGAAGAGGACAGTGGGAGATAAGTTAGAATCTCGTTCTAACTTATGCTACTTTGTAGGTTATCCTAAGGAATCCATAGGATACTACTTCTATGATCAATCTGAGCAAAAGGTGTTTGTTTCCAGAAATGTCATTTTTCTTGAGGAACCATTCCTTAGAGAAAAGAAAGGCAAGATCATAGAATTAGAGGAAGTACAAAGTGACCCCACGCCACCCACTGAAGAAACGTCCCCTTCTGATCAACTACAACCAATCACGAATTTTGATACACACGTAAATCCTTCTCTAAGGCGTTCTGAACGTACTCCTAGACAGTCGGAGAGATGGTATGGATTCTTCTATGAAATCTCTCAAAAGGATAATGATCCTTTAACATATGAGGAGGCACTTTCAGATTCTGACTCTGAACAGTGGATAGAAGCCTTGAAATCCGAAATGGACTCCATAAACTCCAACCAAGTTTGGACCTTGGTAGATTTGACTGATGGGGTCAAACCCATAGGTTGCAAATGGATCTTTAAGAGAAAGCTTGGAGTTGATGGAAGCATTGCAGCCTACAAAGCAAGACTGGTTGCAAAAGGATTCACTCAAAAACCCGGCGTGGACTTTGATGAAACCTTTTCGACAGTTGCAATGCAAAAGTCTATTCGGATCATGTTTGTCATTGCTGCGTATTATGACTACGAGATATGGCAAATGGATGTGAAAACTGCCTTTCTCAATGGTGACATTGATAAAGACATTTATATGGAGCAACCCATAGGTTTCACATTCAGTGGGAGTGAGCAAAAAGTTTGCAAACTCCAAAGATCAATCTATGGATTGAAATAGTCTTCTAGGAATTGGAACATTCGATTTGATGAATCAGTCAAAGCGTTTGGCTTCATTCAAATTTCGAATGAATCATGTGTGTGTAGAAAGGAATTGGAGACCTCAGTGCAATTCTTAGTACTTTATGTTGATGACATCCTTCTTATTGGGAATTCGAAGGATGACATGAAAGTGACTAAGTTATGGTTATCAAACCAATTCGAGATGAAAGATCTTGGTGATGCGTCCTATATCCTTGGAATTAAAATCTATCGAGATAGATCTAGAAGGTTAATAGGACTATCACAGTCTGTAACACCCCAAACAGAGGGCGCCACATCCCCCGCACCGAGACCCGACCTGCATATGAAATGGAGAGTCCATACACGAGCCGAATCACGACGAACGGGGACTCACTCACTCGGTATGCTAGGCGGGAGCTAGAAACTCGAGACCAAATAAACAATTCAATAGGATAAGGTACACGTGCAGAAGCATAACATATAATCAATCATCAATGCAGGTAACAATAGACGGGTTCAACTAGCATAAATACCTAGTCCCGAAATTTTAAACATAAATCATAAATCAAGACCACGGGTTCAATATATCCCAAATTAGTAAAACATAATATTAGCATTTATACATGTTTCAATATGAACTCATAAATTTACAATGCGTGTGTGCAAAGACTCTGAGTTGACCATATGACTTAACAGACACGAAATCCCGCCTAGCACTCCAACCTGCAGCCAACAGGGTAACAAGAAACAGAAGAAGAGATGGTCAGTCAAGCGACTGGTGAGGCGGAAAGAATATAATAGATATATACACGATGCAATAGGTAGAGATATGCAATGCAATAACAAGCTGCCTCGATCCGATATAGCCTCAATTTTCAATAACAAGACAATCATTTCCTTTAGTCTCAAGTTTCAAGAACAAGACAATCATTTATTTTCAAGAACGATGGCGTATACCAGATTAAGGGTTTTAATCAATCAGTGGGTACCGAGTTATACCCTTTCTCCAACCTTTATTCCACAAGACAAGAACAAGATCAAGAACAAGAACAATAACAAGAAACCCTCCTTCTTCCTCCGGGTGATGGAAGGGTTAATTACGCCCTAACCATCCAAGAACACGCGAGTCATAGCCCATTTCGGTACTATGCTCCTTCGGCATCCAGTGCCGGTCACAGGCGACATGTGGTACCAACTACCTCCGATGATAGCACAGTCCCCCGTAGAGGTCGCGAGATAGATTTACCGTCAGCCCTTGCTTTCCCGGCTCTTCTTCCCATGTTTCCTCGGGCCCTTACCCCACCGAAATATGCGAATGGGGCCCCAATCGAAACACGCGAAAGGGGATTTTCAAGAACAAGCACTCGGTTATGCAATGCATGCAAGAAACTTTCCATTTTCACAATTAAAGTCATGAACACACGCTCAAGAATCTATATGTATAACCCATTTGTTACTTGAAATCCATTTGCAATAAAATCGAGAATATAGTAGTCAATCACGTATTTATTAGATAGGTACACATATATGTATAATAATTCACAGGCGGGGAAACAATTGCAATTCATGTAGGCTATACGGGTATAGGTTGTTGGCTACAGCAAGAAGATAAACCTCACCTTTTCACCTTACCGACCGTTTACCAAAAGACGGTGAGAGAAGTCATTGACCTTACTCAACCGGAACATGACCTATTTGAAGTGGACCTGTGTAACGAGACATGACACGTGAGACTTAGACTCAAAGGACCAACTAGAGACGCTCGGCAATGCAAAACAATGTCATGAAATGATATGACTATAGATTCATATGTAATGATACTATAATTATGCAAGGAATGGAAAAATTGAGCAATCATGGCACTTTAGGAACTAACTTTCACATTAAAGATCATTTAGGACAAGTTTAGGCATCTTTCATGCAATTTTAGTAATACAATATACTTATATAACAGCACTTACACTTGAAATAAGGAATGTATATCACATATGAGATTCAATAAATGGAAAGAAATGATGAAAATTGCAAGAAATGAGCATTTAAGCAAAACTTGGCAAAGCTGACAGTTTTTTCCAAACGCGGAAGCTGTAAAGAACGGAGTATATCTTCAGATTGAGAAGTCGAAATTAAGTTTTGTTTGTTGGAAATGAAAGTAGACAAATAGAGGTTTTCAACCATATATGGTCCAAATTTTAGTTCAAAGTGTATCAAAAATGGCATAGGTGCAAAGTTGGTTGAATGCAAATTTCCGACAGATTGGTGACACCTAAAAGAATTGATTATAACTCACAAATGAAAAAATATATTGAGATGATTCCAATTGGAGGTTGTTCTAGACTTCAAGATTTTTCCAAAAATTTTAAAATTAGGTCAATCCGAGTTCATTTGAGGGGGTAACCGGCCGGGGAAAGTACAGGTCAAAATTTACCCGACCGGGGAAAAAAGTGCAGAAAAACCCACTGGACTAATCTACCCGCCCGGGTACTTTTTCTTCATGAATTTACCCGAACGGGTAGTGTATTTACAGCAGAAAATCGACCAAAAATAGGGGAAAACAGGGGAGGAATGAAAAGGAAGCAAATTGATCACCTAAATCATCCAATTTTGACAAGCTATAGCTAGAATCAAGTGTATTCATTCCACTACACACCAAAGCACACTTAGGAAGAATTCAAAGAGCAAATATATATCAAGAACTCATGCTAATATTCATCATCATCAACCTCAAAACCATGAACTCCATGAATGAACCTCAAGCTTTCCCTACTTATGAATCATGCATGATAGCTTCTTGAATTCATCCAAGCACATGATTTCTAACATAATTTCTTCTACTACTTCCTCCTAACATGCTTTGCTATATGATTCTCCACCATAACCTAGCACTTCATACCATGCATTAAACTCATGTTTATGCAAGAACTAAACCATGGAGATATGTTTATGCATGAAGGAAAACATGAATTCTACCTTGAATTTGTAAGAATTGAACTTGAGATGAAGGTGTGTGGATGGTGGTGATGGATCGTGAGATGAGGATTGGGAGAGGAAGAAGATGAACTTATCTCTTGAATTTTTATGGAATGAAATGGAAGACAATGATATTTATTAAAAGTATACAAACATTTATTAAAATGCATGAGTCATAAAGTGATTCTTGACTTAAATTCCTAATTTAATTAGCTATCCTTCATATTATATGGTTTATGCAATTAAGTTCTCACATTCTTGCATTAGGAATACACAAATCCAATTAAAATTCACTTAGGTATTCATACTTTGCAAATTTGGCAATTAAGGACAAGTAGATAGCAATTAATACATCGAACGAATATAACATATACTCTTGGACGTTCCCACACGTTTTACCTGTTCCGAAAGACGGGTCGTTACACAGTCGATGTACATTGACAAAGTATTGAAGAGATTCAATATGGAGTCAGCAAAGGTTAAGAACCTTCCTATGAGTGTAAGAACATGTCTTTCAAAGAAGAGGTGTCCTAAGACTAACCTTGAGAAGGAAAGAATGACTCATACACCTTATGCATCAGCAATAGGTAGGGCTGTAAATGGATATTCGGAAATCCGATATCCGTCCGCATTCGAATTCGTTTACAGAGGATATTATCCGAATCCGTCTCAAGAGGATATTATCCGTATTCGATTATAGACATCCGAATTATAAACGGATAAGGATATGGTAATAAGGCATCCGATCCGTTTAACATCCGATCCGTTTCATTATCCGTTAGATATATCCGTTATCCGATTTATCCGTAATCCGTATCCGATAAATAATGTATTATATTAAAATATATACACAAAACTGTGTATGTATGATAGATTATTAGTATTAAATAAATTTTTTAGCGCATTTATTAAAGAAAAACCTTAGGTTTTATTAGTAACTATATGTTCACGTCAATATTCATATAGAGATAATATAATTAACATATATTATATTATTAATAAGAGTATTATATTTCAAATTAATTATATGATAAAATTTATAATTTTACCACATTTATACATTCGCTAAAACATAAAAATGATCTATATAGATATACTTATTATTTCTCTATTCGTCTAAAATATATATATTCAAAGTTATATAATTATTAAATAATTTATCTATAAATGAATAGTTGATAATTTTATTAAAAGTTCAAAGTTATATAAATAAATAATTTATGTCAAATTTTGAATAGTTGAAAATCCGATTAAAATCCGAATCCGTCCGAATCCGCCTTGTATCCGTATAAAAAGGATATTATCCGAATTCGATTTAAAAGGATATTATCCGTATCCGTCCGAATCATAAACGGATAAGGATATGGTAATCATACATCCGATCCGTTTATTATCCGTTTACACCCCTAGCAATAGGTAGCATAATGTATGTAATGTTATGTACTCGACCGGATGTGACTTATGCACTTAGTGTAACAAGTCGTTTCCAATCTGACTCTAGAGATGGTCACTGGGCTGCCGTGAAGAATATTCTTAAGTACTTGAAAAGTACTAAAGATTTATTCTTAGTTTACGGAGGTCAGAAAGATCTTACTGTCGAAGGATACTGCGATGCAAGCTTTGCATCAGACTTAGATGATTTTAAGTCAATGTCAGGATACATTTTCTGCCTAAACGGCGGAGCAGTGAGTTGGAAGAGTTCCAAGCAAACTACCACTGCAGATTCGACCACTGAGGCCGAATACTTGGCTGCAAATGATGCAGCTAAGGAAGGTGTTTAGATTAGAAACTTCATTCAAGAGTTGAATGTTGTTCCTAGCATGAAAGACCCCATTACTGTGTTTTGTGACAACACTGGGGCGGTTGCTCAAGCAAGAGAACCAAGATCTCACCAACGGACCAAGCACATTATGAGGAAGTATCACCTAATCCGTGATATTATCTAAAGAGGAGATGTGCAAATTAAGAGGGTCACATCAACAGAGAACGTGGCAGATCCACTTACTAAACCCCTTAGTCGACAAGCTTTCCAAGGTCATCTTCAGAAGATGGGACTTAGAATAGCTTTAGAATGGCTTTGACGGGCAAGTGGGAGATTGTTAGGAATAGTGCCCTAGAAAGCCGATTGTATATCCGCTTTGTGCTTTTCCTTATTGTAATCACAGACAAACTTTGAATAAAATAACGTATTGAGGCAACACTTCTTTATATGCTCTTGTTTAATATGCGTTTACTTTAGTTGTGCATGTATAAGAACTCCCCTAATCCTGATGACTTTAGGACTCTACCATTTAGGTGAAATGGTTCATGAAACGAGCCCTATATCGCATAAGTCATGATTAGTAAAATGCTCCAAGCCGATGAGTCCTACAGACAGTGGGAGTGTCAACCTGACTCCTCTAAGGCTTTCTTGTGGGATCACGCCCTTAAGAAGGACCACCTTGTTTCATGGAGGTGCAAAGTGTATAGTTGATACGTGCGTGATACATGAGGGTGCTTACTTTAATAAGTAAGTTCACTGAGGTGCCCCGTGTGAGAAGATTCCTAAATGGGAAAGGAAGTTTCTATTTCAGGAAATGGAAACTTCCAGATTAGGAAATATCTCACGAGTCATTGATGTGATTAATTGATCCTTAGACTTGAGGTTCTATATCACTTTATGAGTTAACTCTGTAGTCTTAGGTGTAAGCTTTAAAGGGTGTCGCCTTGGACAACTGATTCAAGGCTTATGCTGGGGCTGCACAAGTGATTCATGAAAGTGAATGAGAATCAAGAAAGGACCTACACTTGCATTTGCAAGGTGATCTCTTATTGTGTAAGTCATTCATATGCCATATGGAGTCCTTGGCCAAGGCAGTAGATCAAGACATCAAGAAAAAGGTTTCTTGGATTGAGATCAAATGGATATGAAATGCACTTAGCTTTAAGACCGGATTATTAGGGTTCTGATTATTCCCTTACCCTAGATCTTGGTTGAGAGATAGTAAGTAGGAGGATTGTATCTCACATGAATCAATGACTTAAAGGTTCTGTCGAATCTGAACATTCCAATTCAGCTAGGGGTTAAACACCTGTTGCTAGACTATGGTCGTTTAATCTGTGGACCGATTAATTAATTAATTGGGGTCACTGCTAATTGAATTGAGAACCTAGAGGGTCACACACAACAACTTGGTTACATGAATTGAGGCTTTAAAATGATTAAACGAGTTAATCGGGCCAAAGGGTTCCACACGTGTGGGTCACGTGCGTGACACGTGTCCTTCATGGACACGTGTGCATGTGCGTGAATATTTATTTGGTGGTTAAATAATTAATGTGTTATTTATTTAATAGACTTTGGTTTAATTTTGAATTAAAAAGAAAGTCTTATTTTGGAGAAAAATAATCTAGTTAATTAATTACGAATTAATTAATTAGATAAAATAAGTTATTTATTTTAAATAAATAAAGTATAAAATTATCCAAAAATAGTTTGGATATTTTTAGCTCTCTTGAAAGTTGATTTGAATTTGAATTCAAAGTCAAAGTCAAAATTTCTTGATGATCAAGTAATAGGAGAGATGGACCAAAATCCTTAGCCCATAAGGACTAGGATTTTCGGTCCTCCCCTTCCTATATATAGGGGAGCTCGAGCTCCCCTTAGAGCTAATCGAGAATTCTTTTGGTTCATGTGTTGAACACCATCCTTTCTCCAAGATAAACAAAACCCTAGGTTAAGCCTAAACACTAACTAGAGAACTAGTATCCTTACTAGTTAGATTGTAGTCAAGTTGGTGGACTATCTCTAGAGAGCTTCAAGTTAGAAGTTTGAAGATTCGAGCTTTACCAAGGAGAGGGGATCAAGCCGCGAGAAGAGCGTTCTTGGGTGGCTTGAAACGCTTCAAGAAAGCTAAATAAGAAAGTAAGTTTCTAATCCCTACGAATTTGGTTACACGATTGCGAGTCCTAGATCCTTTTGTTGGAAAAATTTTAAATTTCCGCTGCTTTCTGATTCGTGTTTTCCAACAAAAATATCATCTATAAAGATGAACATGAATTTATCGAGGTAAGACCGGAATATTCGGTGCATCATATCCATAAACGCGGCTGGGGTATTAGTAAGGCCAAAAGGCATAACCACGAACTCGAAGTGCCCATAACGAGTGTTGAAACCCGTCTTTGGTATGTCTTCCTCCTGGATATGCAACTGATAATACCCTTGTCTAGAGTCCAACTTGGAATAAACGTTCGAACCCTGGAGAAGATCAAACAACTCTTCAATATGAGGAAGTGGGTATTTGTTTTTAACCGTTAACCGGTTCAGCTCACGGTAGTCAATGCATATTCGCAGAGTCCCGTCTTTCTTCTTTACAAACAGGACCAGAGCACCCCACGGAGAAGTGCTCGGGCGAATGTAACCACACTCTAAGAGCTCATCAAGTTGCACCTTCAGCTCCTTCAACTCTGTTGGAGCCATCCTATAGGGAGATTTCGCATAAGGTTATGCTCCGGGATAGAGATCAATTACAAATTCGACGTCCCGATCCGGATGTAAAGACCCCAAATTCTCCGGGAAAATATCGTGGAACTCCTTCACGATCTCCCTCTCCTCGAGCTTGGCCTAGTCTTTCGGTTTATTTAAAAGATAGGCCACGTAGCCCGTCACACCGTCCCGGAATAATTTACTTGCTTCCATAAAGGAAATAAAAGGGCAGGTCTTCAACCTCTGACCCACGAACACCGTATAACCCAAAGACACCTTCTTAGCAAAATAATCCATCTTCGCTCGATGTCGAAACAACCAATCCATCCCCAAAATCACCCCGTATCTCTTCATAGGCATCTCAATCAAATCTGCCGAATACTCTTGAACTTCAACAACAACCGGGTACCCACGGAAAACACGGTTCGTTACCAAACTTCCCCCGAGTGGGGAACTAACCACAAAAGAATTATCAAGGCAAGCAACAGACAAAAAAAGAGTAGGAACAAACCGAGAAGCAATAAAAGAATACGTTGCTCCCGGATCAAATAATGCATGTAATGGAATGCCATGAATGTTAATAGTACCTTCCACAATGGCATTTACATCCACTTTACCATCCTCTTCTTCGTCTTCGGGTGCATAAGCTCATGCTTGGATAGGAGCTCTCGGAGGCATAGCATTCAAAGGTTGAGGATTCTTCTTCTTAGGACAAGCGTTGATCATGTGACCGGGTTCACCACAACTATAGTATCTTCCCAATTTCTTTCTACATGTCGCCTCGGTATGATTAGGACCTTTGCAATAAGAGCATTCAATTGGCGCCGGTAGAACGGGTACCACAGCCTGTCCCTGGGGTCGGGGCTTCTTGTTGAAAGTGTTAGAACCTTTGGGCTTGAAAACCGGAGGCCCACCTTGAGAAATAGGCCTCTTACCCAAATAAGAGCTAGAACTCGAACACTGCCCCGAAGGAAAAACAAGGGGCTTCAACCTTAATTTCTGATCTTCAACCTTCAAAGCCTTCCTAGTAGCTTTCTCCCAAGTATCAACGGTGGCGGCTTGTAAAGCTTCTTGAATCTCCCTTCTTAAACCATGAATAAAATTCCGAGCTTTCAAGGACTCAACATCGGTAATATGGGTGGCATAGGGAGCCAACCTCTCGAACTCAAGAATGTATTCCTCAACAGTTTTGGTTCCTTGCTTTAAATCAGAAAATTCCTAAAGCCTTCTTTCGCGAGCACTTGGAGGGATATATTTGTTATGGAATTCCCTCACGAAATTCTCCCAATTAAATTCCTCTCCACTCCTTTCCAACTTGGATCTCATTGATTTCAACCATCTTGCAGTCAAACCTTGAATAAATCGACCGGTACATATTGCCTTTTCATGAGAAGGAACCGGATAAATTTCCCAAATTCCGATAATCTCTAATAGCCACTCCTCTACTTTAATATCATCTCCCCCAAACCACTTAGGAGGATTATTGTTTCGAAATTCACGATAGGTCGGTGTGACTTGCCCTTCTTGTATATCCACCTGTGGATTTTGATTCCGTTGGTTCTATTGGAGTTGATTCAGAAGAGCTTGAACAATATTTTCGGCATTCAATGGTGGAGGTGGTGATGGAGCTTGTGGAGGAGGTTGATTAAGATCCGGGGTATGCTCCCTATCCATTCTCCTTCGTGGAGGCATCCTGAAAATTCACAAATCAGGAAAATATTGATGCATGGGGTTCAGTACATGTTCATGGAAGCAATTAATATAAATTTAAACAAATAAGTCACATAAATATATGGAAGAATGCAAATAATCACATAATCCTAAGCCGAACGACCTAGACAGACCCAACATGACTCTAGAGCTCCGGTTTTGCAATCGAGAGCTCTGATACCACTTAGGGATGTAGCACCTCGAGCGAAGGGCACCACATCCCCCGCACTATAGTCCAACACGTGTAACGAAATGGAGAATCCGCACACATATCAAACAATAGCGAACGGGAGACAAACAAAACTCACTCTCTAGCTAGGCGGCCCAAACCCTCAATCCGAGAGCATAACGATTCAAGATATAGCGGAAGCGATAAACAACTCAAATATATACCTAAGATCAACACACATACATATTATAAAGTTAGGAGTTCAACTACGTTCATATACAAATATACAATGCCCAACCCGGGCCAAAAAAATAAGCTAAGTATCAAAGTATCAAAGTTTCTAACTTCAAAGATCATAATACATAATTCCATAATTCAAAAGTGCTAGAGATAACCACTACGAATGCGAATATGAAGACCCGAGCTAAGACACAAGTGAGACTCAAAAAGATAAAATTGCCACCTAGCTCAACTCCACGAAACCTGCAACTCAAAGAAAGGAAAAAGAAAGAACAACGACGAGGGTTAGTCCTAGCGACTAGGGAGGGGGCTAACACATGCACCCATAATACGTATATAGCAAAGAACTTAACGAAAATCATAAAAGGACCCATAAACCGGGATTGGTTTTTGCAAGCTAAAACATTTTCCCGTGGTAAAATATATACAAACTTAAAATAAAATAAGGCCATAGGCCAAAATGTCAAGTTTTAGATGTTTAGAAATCCATCCCCGTTTTATAGGTCGTACAGATTCACACGACTCTGCGAGTACGAGTCATTCCTCTAACTCCTATAAACAAAGGCATAATCAAAATAAAATTCATAAACCATCATTTCTCCGGGTGATAGAAGGGTTGACGGCCCTAAATATCGATCAAATTCACACAAAACAAGGTTAATTACTTCCTTGAAACCTTCAGCGGTTGCTTCCACCGGCTCAAGAGAAACGCCCTTCCTCAACCTCCTAAGGAAAGTGTTGATGGAATAGCTCGGCGACCCCTCGGCCGTCCCGAGATACCATACCACTCTCCGGGGCCCAAATCATATTTTCCAACAAAGCTTATCTTTCAAAGCCCAAAGCTCGCTTACACACTCACACGGATCAGAGGTTTTGAAATCAAAGGTAAAATAACTTATATACGTATACAAATCATTTTTAAAGTCTCATAACAAAATGGGACAAGCCCTCAAAGTACATATCTTACACGTATTTAACATATAATATACGTAACTCGCATGCGGGATTAAAATCAATTAGGGTTTTAGGTCATAATATCTAAAAGAATAAAACCTCACCTTCCGAGCGTGTAGTGGTGACAAAATAAGGCAAACTGGACGCCTAAGGGGCAACCTCGTCGTCAACGGGGAGGGTCAACTACACAAAACAAACAACAAGGAACACTCTTAGACTCAACATGTACCATATAGAAGCTCGACAAGTGCGTATGCATGTTTATGATGCAAATGAAATGAAATGAATTCATACTTAAGTCATATGAGAGCATATATTGCATATAAGATTATATTTTACAAACGAGAGCATAAAACGAGCCATAAATTCTTATCATAAAGCTTAACACATAATATAACAAGTTAACCATGCATACAAGTCATAAACGAGATAAGAAAAGCCAATGAAAAGCAACGAAACTGTGACGCCCCGTCAGATAAATCATACAGGTATGCGTCATGAGAGAGTTTACCTTACGCACTTATGTGATTTAATTCCCTTTTTATGTGTTTAATTCCAACTTTGATTGAAAATGTGACTTAATTGACTAAAACCCAAAATGGTAAAATATGAATTCTTGCATGACAACTTAAGAATGGAACTTGGATGAATTTAAATTAATTGTTAGAGTTGGATTTAAATAGGAGTCGGACCTATTTGTGTGTTTTGGGCCTAACTCAAGTTAGGTGAGTTTGGGTCGTTCGAGACCAATATGAGCTCAGGAGTTCGAACTAGAATTCCAACACCACCATTGGACTTGATTCGGTGATTCGGGTCCCATGGAATTTACTTTATATTTTTCGGAAACCGTTTAGACCTTAAACCTTTTAATTTTGACCTATTGGGCCGAAAGTCATTTATTTGAGCGCAAATCCTAATAAAGCCTCTAGCCTCATATTATATCTTGGAAACCCTAATGAAATCTTTAGCCACCATATATATACCATAAAACCCTAACCTAGCTTCATTTTAATCTTCACTTCACACAAATCATATCATCCATGGAAGAGCTTCAAGAGAGGATGAAGATCTAAGACTTTTCTACACCTTCAAGAGCTCATATCTCCCTCGTTTCCTCATCATTTCAAGAGCCAAGGTAAGCTACGGATTTCCCTTGATGTGTATTTCATTTCTATCCATGAATCTTAGCATGAAATTGAATGTATGAGCTTATATGAGGAAGTCTTGTGAAAATGGTAATTTATGCCCAACTTGAAGAATATGGTTTATACGATGGATCCTTGAGTTTTTGAGCATGAATATGTGTTTCTCCATGTTGAATATGTGCTATAGTTCTAATGGTATGATAGTGAGTGAGTTTGGATGCATCTTGCCATGGTTGAAGCTTGATTTTCATGAAAATGGGTTGTATGAGTTTTGGCCAAAATCACCCTTGTTCTTGAGCTAAATTGATATTTATATGATAAGCATGATTTATGTGATAATATATATGATTTTCGTGGAAATTTTATGGTTTAAATGGTGTGAAATCGGCCATTTTTTGCCATGGTTGTCTTCTTCCCGAAGCTTGCTCGAATCTGCACAAGATAAACGCCCAGATCTGGCCGGAACGGCCGTTCCCACTCAGGCCATGAGCCCGGAACGGCCCTTCCCAGCCAGGGCTGACGTCAGCACCGAAGATGGGAAGGACCGTTCCCATTTAAGCCTTGTGCTGGGAACGGCCGTTCCCAACTTCGCCGGGGAGATCCGCGGGAAGGACCATTCCCATGCAAGGCTATGCATGGGAATGGCCGTTCCCAACCCCCTGTTTCCCTTTTATGCATGTTCTTTTGTGTTTACTTGATCCGTTTGAAATGCTTTATGAATTATATGTTATGATATGACTTCAATTGTAATCCTTGATGATAATACGTCATTTTAATTGAATAACTTCGTATGAAAGTTTGTCCTGTGTTATGCTACTTGACCTAGGTGATTCATATCATTCCATAATGCATTGTTAAACCTTAATACTTCGTTAATTGCATGATTTGGTGGAATATGTGAACTATACTACGTGACCTATGTGTACACTTCATTCCATATTACATATCATTCATCTCTTGATTTGGTTCATATAGAGTTTAAGTCTGGACTTCTGTATGTCTTCTCACAGAGTTTGGTAGTGCTGGTGGGCCTGAGGTTTAGAGTGTTTGGCCCTTCACACTCTCAGACTCTACTTGCACAAGGTGAGGTTTAGGATTTTTGTATAGTTAAGCGACCTACGACCTTAATATGATGATTTCAATCCTTGCATGCGGTTATATACTATATATGATTAGATATGTGTTGGATATGATATGATTATGACCTTATGGATCATCCTTGGTTTGGAAAATTAATTATTAAGGCATATGTAAGCTATTTTGGAAAATTCAGTTATGTTATGTTTCTGTAGCGAGTTGGCCATGAAATATTGGCATCTGTATGTATGTATGTATGTATGTGGATCCGAGGAGCTATGGGTAAGGAGCCCCAGGGACGGTTAGGGCCGTCGGGGATATACTTGTGCGTAGTTCCATTTGAGATATCATTGCGCGACTCAGGGAGATAGGGGAGGCGTGATATCTTGAGCCTTCGGCTAAGGCTGGGGAGGGCACTTGTGGGTTCGCTACCCCTTGTGAGTCTTTATGTTATTGATGGTTAGGGCCAACGTGTGGCTCTTCCATCATTGGAGTAGAGGATAGATTGATTATGCTTTATGTTCTGTTCGGTTATGCGGAGTAAAGGTTGGAAGCTCGTACTCGCCGAGCATATGTTATGAATGTATGGGATTTGTGAAACGGGATAGGCTTCTCTAAATGGTTTTCCAAACTTATACTTTTTTTTGGGTATTCCAATTGTTTTGGCGTGCAAAACCCTAGTCCCGGTTCATGAGTCCACCCTTATGTTATGTGTTGTGCTCTATATATATATTGTGGGTGTGCGTTAGCCCCCTCACTCAGTCAGTTGACTGACACCTCATTTTATCTTTTAGTTTGCAGGATTCCTTTTGGCTTGAGCTAGGCGGAAGTGAGTCTTCGGAGTCACACTGTCAGTCTAGTTGGTGTTAGGATGCATTTGTCGCATACTTTACTTATGTTATGTATTTATGTTTCACACTTGAAGGTTATGTTTATGTTCTACTTAGACTTAAACCCATGTGGGGTTAGTAAGCTAGTATTTGGATGTTATTAGATATTGATGATACTTATGCTATTTATTATGTTGGATTATGAATTGATATTCGGGACTAGGTATCTATGCTAGTTGAACCCGTCATCTGTTATGTATATTGATATTCGGGATTAGGTATCTATGCTAGTTGAACCCGTCAATTGTTTGGTATGTTTTAAATTGCTTCCGCACTCTGAGTTTGTCGAGTTAGATCCGCCTAGCCTAGTGTGTGAGTTGGTCTCCCGTTCGCTATGATTCGGATTTGGGCATGGACTTTCTATTTCATGATCGGGTCTGGGTCCTAGTACGGGGGATGTGGTATCCTCCGTCTGGGGTGCTACAGAAACGACGAAAGAAACTCCCCCCGGGCATCACCTATGAAGCTGACATGGTCGTGTCCGATTTAAAAAAATTCAGGGCCCCAAGTCGAGAACATAACACGGCCATGTCAAGAATCAAGTGTTTATGGACACGGCCGTGTCATGTTCAAAATTTCGAAAATAAAAAGTGGCGCAACAACGGTTTTGAAGGCAAAAGCAGGGCAGTTCGTGACCAGCCTTTAGGGAGTCTCTTAGGCCATGAAGCTTGCCAAAACAAGCATGAAATGGACATCAAAACATCACATAATCAGGCCATAACAAGCAGCAACAATGATCACTTCAAACATGCAAAACAAATGGAGCAAAGAAAGGCATGGATTCAAGCAGCCAATTCATCAAGTATGGGGCTGAATTAAAGGCTAAAAGCTTGGAAAAACAGAGCTAACATGTAAAGCAACTCATATACTTCATAACCATGCAATTTCACATGAAATGGAGCTCAAGAAATCAACAAACCAATCATAAAAACCTGACAACAGTTCGCTTAAAGCAACAGATTATTGCAACAGGTTTCAAGCTCAAAACTCACCAAATATCCAAAGGGTTTCAATGGCAAATAATCCATAACTCATCTACCAAGTGTTAAGTATCAAGAAGGAAGAAAAACAAGCTCATATGATCAGATTTTAGCACCCAAAACAGCCACAAACACAAGTTATGCCAAGAGCGCAAAAATCACCTTCAACTTCCTATTCATGTATCATCCCAAACCCTTATTAAATCTGATGCAAAACATTAATAATATGGATCAAAACATGCATAAAAGAGTGGAGAATACATAAATATACCTACCTTTAAGATATGGAGAAGCAAGAAAGTGATTAGAGCTCAAAATCACAAAAGGGCCAAAAAGGGGTTCTTCTCTTCTCTTCTCTTCTTCACTTGAGCTGAGATTTCTTGTGTTGTGGGAGGTGAGGTTTGAATTTCAGGGGTTATGGGGTAGAGAAAGAGTTAACTCAAGGCCATTAGTCAAGGTTTAGGCTTGGTTAGGGTTAAGAAGGGTCCCACCACTCGAGATTAGGTTAAAAGGTGTCATTTAGGCATGAGGTGCTCGTTCCGGTCGAATTTCGAAGGTCTAAATGAACTTAGAAAAATGTGAGGCTTATTCCATTGAACCCAAATCATCGATACGAGTCCAACAAAGGTGACGAAATTCAAATCTGAATTCCCGAGCTCAAGATATGCCACCCGGAACCCAAGGTGCGCTAAATGCCCTTTAGCCCCCTTTAGGTCCCGTCTAAAAAAACGAATCAAAAGGCAAACCAAACGAGTTCCAAAACATAAAACGAGCATATAAACAAGTTCATAATTCACGTAATTCATGCATATAAAAAATTCACAAAAATCAGAATTAAATTCGGAGGCAAATTGGGCAAAATACAAGGCATGAATGCTTAAACGTTCAAAATAATCACATTCATACTAACACAATTAAATTCAAATAACTTCAAATAATCACATTAACATTTAAATATCAAGTAATCACATAATTAAATAATTAAATCGCGCACATAGTACAGATTACCTAAAAGTCCGATCGGTCGGGATGTTACACTCCAAATGCTCAACCACCTCTCGATCCGAGAATAAGATTGGATGTCATGGTTTGGTCATGCATCATTCCAGTTGAATTCCTCTCGATCTATGATTTTGCATGATCAACATTAAATGTCTTTTACTACTAAGTTTGTAGGTGCATTTAATGTATTTTGAGCTTGTGTACCGAAAATACGTATACAGAACCATTCTATAAATACCCTCAATATTTATATTAATAGGGGATCACATGTATTACTCTACTGACATAGACATCAAAGGGTTTTGATCAACGCCATCTGACCTAGTTCACCTTCCGCTTCTTGTGCTCCAATTTCACGTCAAAACTTCTCCACCTAAATAAATTCTTGATCCAAGGGCTTTCGTCAGCATCACCCGACCTAGTTTATCTTTTGCTTCTCATGCTCTAAGTTCAGGTCAAAACTTCCCCACCTAAACAAATTCTTGAGTATTCCTTCCGTCGAATTCAAGCCACCTCAACGCAACCAATTTCCGACACGATCAAATATTGTGGAGATAAATCCCTCATATTCAAGCCGACGGAATAAATACCAAAAACCAATACTAATCGAGCCAGATCTCTACCTGATGTCCGATCGAGAGATCCGACGCGGTCACTCTATTTGTTGAGGGGGAACGGCCGTTTGACTGCTCGAAATCTGCACAGATCGAGGTAAACGTGAGCTCCGGGACCAACTCGGGAAAGGTAGGTGTGAGACCCGGGTTGGTACTCCGACGCTCAAGTCAGGTTCGATGAAAATGATCGAAGTAGTTGAGTGGTGAAAAGAGTTAGGTGGGAAAACTTACCGTGCAATAAATGAGGAAGGACTATTTATACTGTGAGGAGAGAGAAGTTACCGTCTCGACGTGTTGGCGTGGGGAGTTAACAGGTGCCCCATTAAGACCGTGCATTAAATGCGTGGTCGGCCACTCTTTCCTGCTAGTGGAACAGTGTGCTGGCCGGTCGAGGGGGCTGGGTCGCCCGTAGCGGCCTGGAGGTTCGACTGTGGGTCGACGATCTACGCGGTAACTTTATTTAGTTCCCTCTATAAATTCATTTGTTACTTTTGCGTGTGAGAATTGAAGAGAGCTCCGAGCTATTTTCGATCGATTAAGCGTTTTTACGTGTCGAATTTCTGGGTCGCTTGTTTTAGAAGAGGACAATCTTCGCATCTTCAGACAACGAAAGGTATTACTTTCAATCTTTAGCTCGATCTCCTTTCTCTGTGCTTTTTTATTTTTATTCTCGATCGCTTTGAGGGAGAGGTGCACCACTTCCCTCTTCGAAGGCTTCCTCTCTCTCGATTTGTTCGTATCTGAGCCAAATAGTAAAACATGATTCTATCATTGTAGGATGTCAACAAATCGAGCGGAGGCTGGCCTTAAGGGGAAGGAAGTGGCGGATACAAGTGTGGGGTCGAGTTCCGGTTCATCGGAATCGAGTTCAACATCGAACTCGGGAGCCACCGTAGAAACGAGGTCGATGAATCCACAGGGAAGGGATGAGAGCGTCGAGGTTGTGGAGGTCTCCGAGCCGCTGCCTGAGGTCGAGTCAGCGGAGGTAGTCGTACCTCGAGTATCGGGGGAGGTGACATCTACTTCAGGTCGACTGGAAGAAGAGGAGGAGGAAGAAGAGGTGGAGAACCTCGAGCCAGAGGGTCGGCTAGTGAAGGACCCTCGGGCCATTACTTGTTCAATATCGGAGGAGAAATTTGGGGAGATCCAAAATTGGCTATTTGGAGGTGCTCCGGAGTATGGGGGCTATCGAGTGATAAGGCCCAGGGTCGGAGATAGGATGACTAACCCGCCAGAGAATTGCATCGCGATCAACTATTTGACCGTTAAGAATGGGTTTAGGGTGCCCATATCCGAGGAGATGATCTATTTTTTCAATACCCTTAGGATTAGCCCTCTGCAGTTGATGCCCAACTCCTACGCAATGGTGAATGGGTTGAGGTCCATGTTGAAGTGCCTGGGGATGAAGACCAACATATACTGCATTTCCGAGATCTTCCAAGCTGGGTTAACGACTGAGAGCTCAAAGTCAGGCCCGGGATATATTCAGCTCCAATCGAAAAGTAACTACCGGGTCGTTAGGTCGTCAACCTCATCGAACGGGGTAGGATGGAAACAAAGGTTTATTTTCATCGAGTGCGAGAAGGGTTGGCCCGGTCTAAAGTAACCGGGATGGAGTTGGGCCCCTCGAGCGGACCTTCCGAGAGGCCAACCGGGCTAGCCGAACACTTTGATGGCAGCCCTTAGGATGATGGGAAGTGTGGAGTCGGAAGATATGATCACTCCATAGTCGTTAATCGAGCTAGGGCTCACGCCAGGAGTCAAAAAGCATTTCAACCCCGGTACTTCGAACGCATCCCTCGAAACATCACATCTACCTGTTTTTGTTGCTTTCTCTTCCTTCTCTTTTTTTTTAACTTTGCGATTGAATACATTCTTTGTGCAGATCAATACATCATGTCGGCTGCTCTGAATGCATGGAGGAAGGAAATGGCAGAGCTGAAGAAGGCGGCCGAGAAGAAGAAGATGCCTCCGTCGACCCAGGCGGAAATTTCAGCTGCGACCAACGCAACGGTCGATGCACTCCCCAAGGTCCTCTCGATGAGGACAAATGAAGCCCCTGAAAAGAGGGGGAGAGCCCCGTCGGGGGTCAAGGAGCCAGAGGCCCCCCAGTCCAAAAAATAAAAGTCCAAAAAATAAAAGTCCAAGGGTCGAGGAGCCATTGTGCCTCGAAATGTGGCCAGTATTCTGGCGGGGGTGCTAAGGCCACTGGTCGGGTCCTCAGCAGCGACCGCCGTGCCGTGGAAGGCAAGCGATGAGGATCAAAAGTTGTTCTTCGACTACCCGGTCCTCGAGGAACCCCACTTTCCTTGTGGCCTTTCGAGTGTCAATGATAAAGGCGAGCAGAGACGGATCGGTACTACTCCTAAGGACTACAATGCACTTGGGGCGCTGTATAGTTCGATCCAGACGACGGTCGACCACAAGGAAAGGTGGGCATTCTCGGAGGACGAGATCGAGGCGTCTTGGGTCCAGAAATACTTTGTTGTAAGTATACTAGTAAAGTTGTTTTTCTTGTATTTGGTGAAGTGTTGGCTCGAAGATGCTGACGATTGATATTCTTTTGCAGATGGGTCAAGATTTCTTCCAGGTGGCTCGGAGGGGTTGGGTACACCGGCAATTGAGGACGAGAGCTGAGCAGCAGGTCGAGAGGATGAGGCTCGAGCTAGAGGAAAAGGACAAGAAGTTGGCTAAGGCCAACAAAGACAAGGAAAAGCTTCACCACGACCTCCTGGAGGCTATCGAGAGACTTTCTGAGGTTGAGAAGAGCTTGAAAATTGCCGAGGGCCGGGTGGCGAGGTCGATCTAGGAGGAAGTCGACGCAAGGGCTCGCGGTTTAGCGGAGGTGGAGAGGAAAGGCGCAAAGCTGGCCCTGAGTCGATGCAAGAGGGGGCTGGTAGAATCTGTGAACGACCTCGAGCGTCGAGGGGTTTATAGGTTTATGAAGTCTAAAGCCTATGAAAAGGTCGTATCGATCGCGAGCTTCAAGGACGTCGAGGAGGGCTTCAACTTGTGCCTAGCCCAAGTGCAAGCGACCAAGTATCTCCCGATGGACTATGATCAAGAAAAAGTCGGCCTGTTTCAAGATGATCCTTACCCCGTCGACCCAGTCACTCGACCTCCTTCTCCTGAGCCAAACTGGGATGATGATGAGTTTGGCTTTGCTGTGAAGCTGGCTTGGTCTAGGGCGACCGGGGAGCCGGATGACATAACCACCTGCGAGCTCGATCTTGATGCCTCCTTCGACCCGAAAGACATATGCCCAGAATACTTTGGGGATGGGGCCATTGTACCGATCGATGAGGGAACCGGGCCATATGCTGCCGAGAAGTGAGTCGGAGAGAATGGACTAGCCCTATCTCTGTACTCAAAAATCTTTGCTAGGGAGAATCCAATTTTAAAAGTGTCGATTGTTGGGGTCGGGCTTTCGTAGTTGTTGGCTCGAGATTCATTTGTAAATAGGTAGGAATCCGAGCGTTTGCTGCTCCCGTTTGTAAAATCCAAATTTGTATCAAGGGTGCGATCGAAAAAGTCGTAATCGATGCACTTATTTTAAATATATTATGTAAGTTCTCTTCTGGATTTTAATGAATGTTTTAAGTATTTTCTCGAGTTCTTTGATGTTAAACTTTTGCATGTTGATCGATATCGACAATCGAGAAGATGTTGAGGCAAAATGCTCTAATCTTTCGAAGTACATAAAACTTTAATACGGGCGTCGTATAACACAAGTACATGATCGAATAACATGAGTGTCGAAGGACAAGAGGAAATTTTATTAATTCATCGACCATAAAATTTACGTAATTTGTTTACAAGTAATACTTCTTCAAGTTGTGAGCATTCCATGATCGAGGCAATGGTTGTCCATCGAGATCTTCGAGATGATATGCTCGATTCTTGCCTATTTTGACAACACGGTAGGGTCCTTCCCAGTTAGCCTCTAGCTTGCTCACATGCTTAGTGACCTCAACCTTTTTAAGGACCAGATCTCCGACTTGAAAGTGAAGGGGTCGCAAGTTCTTGTTGTATGCTCGAGCGGTTGTGGCTCGATATTGTTGCATCTTCATGTTTCCCTTCTCTCTGGTTTCGCTTATTGTGTCGAGATCAAAAGCTCTTAGCTCATCGTTTCGGTCGCGGTGAAAGTGAGCCACTCGAGGGGATTGATGTATAATTTCAGCCGGAATCATGGCTTCTGAGCCATACACCATGGCGAAGGGTGTTTAACCAGTTGGGATTTGAGGGGTAGTTCGATATGCCCATAGGACACTTTCAAGTTCATCCACCCAATGGCTCTTCTTTGCTTCGAGTCGTGTACACAAATTCTGTATGATGGTTCGATTGGTGACCTCGACCTGTCCATTGGCTTGAGGATGTCCGACCGACGTGAACCTTTGGCTGATCTTGAAGTCCGAACAATAGGCTCTGAATCTTGAGCTTCGAAACTGGGGTCCGTTATCGCAAACTATGACTCGAGGTACACCAAATCAAGTGATGATGTGCTTCCAAAGGAAGTCTTGTAATGCATAGAAGGTGATTTTTGCAACTGCCAAGGCCTCGACCCACTTAGAAAAATAATCGATCGCTACAATGATGAATTGCCTTTGTCGAGTTGCTATCGGAAAAGGCCCAATTATGTCGATTCCCCATTGTTCGAAAGGCCAGCATGACTCGATCGGAATCATGTCTGCGGGGTGCTGATGGGTCAAATTGGCATGTCTCTGACAGCGATAGCATTTCTTCACAAATTCGAGCGCATCCTTGCGCAGTGTAGGCCAAAAGAATCCCGATCGAGATACTTTCTGGGCGAGGGATCGCCCCCCGGCATGGTTTCCGCATGATCCTTCATGGACTTCGGATAAGACTTCTCGACCTTGTGACGGTCGAAGACATCGTTTGGTTAGACCGATGGGTGAACGCTTGTACAGACGACCCTCCTGGTCTAGCGCGTAACTTAGCGCACATTGTTTGAGTCTTTTTGCCTCGATCGAATCCTCTGGTAACGTACCATCCTGTAGATACGAGATTATATCATCGAACCAGCAGGGTTCGGCTGCGTTGATGGGGTTGACCTCTGGAGTTATGGGATCGATGGATCGGGCAGAGGATGTCGTGAAGGTTATGGTCCAATCTTGTGTGCCAATCGATCCACTTGCAAACTTAGAGAGAGCGACTGCTCGAAGATTCTCTTCTCGAGGAACCTGGGAGATCTTGAATTCTTCGAACCCCGATATAGCCTTCTTAACTAAGGCGAGATACTTGATCATGGACTCCTCTCGAGCTTCGTACTCGCCAGTGACTTGACCGGCGACCAGTTGTGAGTCGGTTAAGACTCTGAGTTTTTTGATGTTTTACATTTTCACAATTCTCAATCCTGCTAAAAGAGCTTCGTACTCAGCCTCGTTGTTCGTTACAGGATATTCGAGAGCAATGGCGTATTCGATCTGTTGTCCGTTGGCGTTGGAGAGGGATACACCGGCCCCTCCCCCTGAAGCGGTCGAAGAACCATCGACCGATAATGTCCAGATGGTGTGATCGCTCTTGGGTATCGCGTGAGGATCCTTTTCGACCAAGAAATCGGCCAGGATCTGTGCCTGATATGCCACCCGGGGTCGATAGGTTATTTCGAACTGTCCCAGTTCGATCGCCCATTTTGTGAGACGGCCAAAAACCTCCGGTTTGTCCATGACGGTCTTCAGCGGTTGGTCGGTAAGAACTATGATGGGGTGTGCTTGGAAATATGGTCGAAGTTTGTGGGAAGTGTGGACTACCGCAAGAGCAAACTTTTCGATCTCGAGGTAGCGTACTTCTGGGCCGTGGAGAATCTTGCTCACATAGTACACAGGGAGATGTTTTCGATCTCGAATTGTGACAAGTACTGAGCTGATTGTCTCCTTCGACACGGCCAGATATAGATACAATGTTTCCCCATCGACCGGTTTTGCAAGTAGAGGTGGAGAGGTTAGATATTTCTTCAGATCTTCGAGAGCTTGGTCGCATTCCGGAGTCCATTCAAAATTTTTGATGTTTCGTAAGATCTTAAAAAATGGCAAGTTCTTTTTCGAAGATCGGGCTATGAATCGATTGAGTGATATGATGCGACCAACTAGCCACTGGACGTCGCGGATCGAGTTGGGGATCGGTAGAAGTTGGATAGCTTTTATCTTGGCAGGGTTGGCCTCGATCCCTCTCTGGCTGACCATGTACCCAAGAAATTTCCCACCATCGACCCCGAAGGTAAACTTGGCGGGGTTGAGCTTCAGTTTGTATTTTCGGAGGAGGTTGAAGGCTCTCTTTAAATGGTCGAGATGGTCGATGGCCTTTTCACTCTTAACGAGCATGTCATCGACATACACTTCAATGGTATTATCGATCTCAGACTCGAAAACCTTGTTCATCATCCGTTGGTATGTTGCTCCTGCATTCTTGAGTCCGAATAACATAACTTTGAAGCAGTAAATGCCATTGAAAACTATGAAGGCAGTCTTGGGTTGATCCTCGATGGCCATGAAAATTTGATAGTAGCCTTGGAAAGCGTCCATCATGCTCAATCGTTCACACCCGGCCGTGGAGTCGACCAGTTGATCGATCCGGGGCAGTGGATAGGGATTCATCGGACATGCTTTATTTAGGTCAGTGAAATCGTTACACATTCGCCACTTTCCTCCTGGCCTGGGTACAAGGACAACATTGCATAGCCACTCGACGTATTGGATCGGCGTGATATATCTTGCATCGAGGAGTTTGTTAACTTCGGCCTCGATGATGGCATTGCGGGAGTCGCTTTGAGAACGTAACTTTTGTTTGATCGGTTTGTAGGATGGGTCGACATTCAGGTGGTGTTCGATCACTTTCCTGTCAACTCCTACAAGGTTGGAAGCGCTCCAAGCAAATACATCGAGGTTGTCTCGGAGGAATTGTATGAGTATGCATTGCTCCTTTCCCTTTCGACCGGCCCCAATACGTGTAATTTTCTCATCTTGTCCCGGAATTAATTGGATTTCTTCAAGCTCTTCTATGGGCTCGAGCTTTTTATCCTCTTGTTTCTTTCTTTTTGCAGCATGAGAGGAGCTCATTTTCTTAGAGTTTTCTGGATCGATTGCTTCTGGGTCTATGAACTCATCTTTGATGATGGAGTCATCAATAATCAGAGGCACATGTTTCCCTGTGGATGGTTTGGGTTTTTCCAATGAGATGGAATAACAACTCCAAGCGGTCGATATATCGCACCTTAATTCCCCAATCCCGGAGAGGGTGGGCAATTTTACCATTTGGTGGTAAGTGGATATGATTGCTCGAAAATCGATGAGACCCGGTCGACCAAAAATGATGTTGTATGCGGAGGGCATTTCGACAACAAGATATTCGATCTTGCGTGTAGCCCGTCTGGGCAGGTTACCCATGGATGTGATCAAACGTACCCGTCCTTTGGTGTAGACCTCTGGTCCTCCGAATCCTGTAAGAGGTGTTCGAATAGGATCTAGAAGCAATTTATCATGTAAATTCACGCAAATAAGAGTCGAGTAAAGGATAATGTTGTTAGAGCTTCCATTATCTATCAAAGTGCGAGATACAGCGAAGTTGGCGACGTCGAGCATGACAACCATAGGACAGCTAGGTGTCTCGCTCGACCGTGCCGGTACATCGATTATATCATTTTCGCTAAACGCTACCTCTTCATTAATCCAAGCGTCTTCTGGTTGAACGTGCATGACTTCTCGAGGTCCATAGAAGCCTTGAGCCGCTGAACGTAGCGTCTTTTTTCTAGCGGACTTTGAATCTCCTCCAGAAGGTCCCCCCCGAAATCATGTCAATCCGGCCGAGACATGGTCGGTTATGCGGGTCGCGCTCTGTTGGAGGCTTGGCTTGTCGTTGCTTGGGCGGCGACCTATCATGGTGGTCTCGGTTCCGAGCATTGTCGTCCATTTTCTTTACAAACTCGAGAAGGTGACCTCCCTTGATTAAGCGTTCGATCTCATCTCTTAATGCATTGCACTCGGAAGTGTTATGCCCCTTCTGCTGGTGAAAGTTGCAGAATTTGCTGCTTTCTCGAGACTTGGGAGTCTCTCGCATTGGTTTGGGTTTTTTTAGAAGAGCGGGATCGATGACGTTGTAGATTTCGTCGATCGGTCGGGTTAACTGAGTGAAGTGCTTCCGAGGGGTAGATCCGGTCGGTACTTCGTTCTTGGGACGGATATCTTGCCTAATGGGACGGTTAGTCTCTATTTTTCGACCATGAGTCGGGCTTCTTTGGGAATTTTCCAATTCCTCAAGTTGCATCCAATCGCAGGCGGCAGCCTGGATATCTGCTAAATTCTTTGGTTTCTGTAAGAAGATGTATCGAGCGGCCTCAATGCTAACCAAAGCCTTGTGAACAATGGGTCTCAAGAGATCGATGCTCGGTTCTTCTGTCTTGACCACTGCTTGAGAAAGGCGAGTGAAAAAGTCTCGGAGAGATTCATTAGGACTTTGTTTGATGGTGTACAAGTAGGTCGGAGGTAGTTTATCTCTCTTCATGGCAGAGAACTGAGCCTTGAATCGATCAACCAAAATCTTGTACGTAGGTATGGATCGAGGAGGAAGTCTTGAGAACCATTCCAGCGCTGGCCCATCGAGAGTTGTGACAAAGATCTTAGCCCAAATGTTAGGCGAATGACCGAACATGCTGAGTTGCATCTCGAGGCGCGACACATGTTTTTCAGGATCAGTCGACCCGTTATACGTAGGTAGCCCAGTGGGGATCTTTTCATCGGTGGTGGATTCAATGATCGCGTCACAAAACGGAGACTGAGCTTCTCTTTCGCTGCGGTATCTCCACTGTCGGGCTGGTCGGGGGATCGACGGTGTACGCCGGGGTGATCTAGATCGTTGAAGCCGAGTAGAGCGGGATCGTTTGGGAGAATGGCTATGCGACCCCTGACTCTCACTTCGATAATGACTATCATGTCGACTGGGATGGGGAGGTATTTGATTCCCAAGGTCATTTGACCTCACGATGTGCCCCCTATTTGATCTCCTGATCTGGTTAACTCGACCATGGGGCCCGAGTCGGCTAAAGATCCCACTCGAACTGTGAGGGGATTTATCACGCTGGAAGGAGCCTCGTTCCCTTCGGTCGTTATTCTTTCCTCGAGAATGAGAGAGTCGAGATCTTTGCCGGGATACACTTTGTCCTCGATGGTCGTCATTTCGACGTATCCTGGTGTCAGTGGGGGTCCTAGAGTCGACTTCATCGTTCGGTCGGAAGGACAAGCGATCTTGAACTGGCCTTCTGGCACTTCCCTGTGCAGGTTGTGGCTGCTGATGCTGAGGTTGAGAGTGTATAGTTTGTCCAATTCCAGCCCAATATCCGACAGGTGGTTGATAATGCAACGGTTGTACATACCCAGGATGATTCATTACAGGCTGAATGACCTCCACCGGTCGAGTTTGGGGGCACTCCGGCATCCGTGGTTCTCTCCCTTCTGCAGCTGCAGTTACAGCTTCATCTCGACAAGCTTTTAAGTATTTATCTAACTCGGGCGTCGAGTAGACTAGTTGTGGTGCGATGACTGTAGGTGCAGCAACTTGCAAAGGAATCTGAGGAATGACTTCCCGATCATTCTCGTCGAATAAGCGATTGCTGGTGATATTGTGGGCAGTCATGTTCGATGGCTTACTGTTGCGTTTCCCACAGACGGCGCCAAATGATCGAGTCAGATCTCTGCCTGATGTCCGATCGAGAGATCCGATGCGGTCACTCTATTTGTTGAGGGGGAACGGCCGTTTGACTGCTCGAAATCTGCACAGATCGAGGTAAACGTGAGCTCCGGGACCAACTTGGGGAAGGTGGGTGTGAGACCCGGGTTGGTACTCCGACGCTCAAGTCAGGTTCGATGAAGATGGTCGAAGTAGTTGAGTGGTGAAAAGAGTTAGGTGGGAAAACTTACCGTGCAATAAATAAGGAGGGACTATTTATACTGTGAGGAGAGAGAAGTTACCGCCTCGACGTGTTGGCGTGGGGAGCTGACAGGTGCCCCATTAAGACCGTGCATTAAATGCGTGGTCGGCCACTCTTTCCTGCTAGTGGAACAGTGCGCTGGCCGGTCGAGGGGTCTGGGTCGCCCGTAGCGGCCTGGAGGTTCGACTGTGGGTCGACGATCTACACGGTAACTTAAGTGGGGTAAATGGGTCTTCGAGCGTGATGGTCGAGAGGTAAGCTCCGATCGAATCGCGACCGGGACATGACCTTCGATCATACACGTGGAGCAAGGTGATTGGCCCAACTCGACAGCGGGTACGTGCCACGTCAAATACAACTTCAATTTTATTTAGTTTTATAATTAATAATTACAACTTTGCTCACTCAAAGGCTTCCCCTTTGCCCAGAAATCAAACACATAATCAATCAAATGATCACATACACATCCCTTATTACAACAACAAAATCAATTAGATCATCAACTATACTTGCCATCATCTCCACAGAATAAACAAATTCATCATCTCATATATATATATATGTCTACAAGAACATTAATTCGGCCTGGTGCAGTCGATCCTAATCTCGCCCTGATTCCCCGTCAGGACTCCGACTCTGCCAAGCTTCGTCATGGCTTCCGCGAATGCTCTCCCGAATGCAGCATTGTTCGACGCGAAGAGATTAACAGCACCCCTGGAACGAGCATCGGTGAAAAGCACTTGATCCGATGTGAACAGCCCTCTTCCTCCTTGGAGATTCCTGAAGTAAGCGTTGTCGAATGTGTTGGGGGTTGCGGGATCCATGTTGATGGCGATTCGTGGGTCGACGTTTCTGGGACACATTTGTCTCAGCTGCATCGCGTATTGCTGGTTGAGTGTCGGGTCGATTCTGTTGGGGGCGCCGAAGTTGTAGATTCGCCGCGAGAATCTGCTGCAGTGGGAGAAACCCAGTGTGTGGGCACCTGGGAAAAGGAAGAAATTGTGATCATCAGCAACGTTACGTTGTGTATGGTTTGGAAATGGGTTCTTGATTTGAATGAAGAAATGCCCACCACCTGTTTGTATTTTGTTCTCAAAGAAATTTTTTTCCCAGCTATTTCATTCAAGCTGATCCCTCCATTTGATCATTTTTCACATTCATATCAATCTTAACATAACTAAAACATATCCAAATTAATAAAATGAAATGTTTTTTCAAAATGTATCCAAGTAGGGGCCTTTCAACCTTTTGAGGTTTTTGACTTTTTTATTCAACTAGCTTTCACATGAGGGCAGGTTTTGCAAGACTCCAAGAAAGGGTATGTATATAGAGGGATATGGCCATAACATGACACCAAACTTGATGTGTTCTCACTTTATAGGGAAAGGGCAATGCATCTGTACTAAGACATACACACACAAAGATTAAAAAGAAGACGAGACGAAGACTACTTAAAAGAATGTGGAATGATGCTGCTAAAGATCCAAGTTAAACATATCTATAGACTATAATATAAAAGGATTAGTTGTTAATAATACCTGATAATGCAACCAAATCTGTAATGTTGAGTCCATGAGGTGCAAACATGTTAATGAGCTGATCCAGATTGAAGTCTGGACCTGGAAGACGACGTTGAACACTGGCTATCGTCGAAACTCGCCCGTCTCTCCTCCCCAATTCAACCGGGTAGGACGGCCCTCCTGCCTGCAGTTTTTCAAGGATGGGTTAAAATTTGCGGGCCAAAAAGTTATTCTAAACGTAAAAATGCATGTATTTCTGCAAATCCTGAGATCCATGAGCATTTTCTATGCAAATTGTAAATTTTACAGGTTTTTTGTTACAAATAGATTCTATGTCATTAAACATAACTAGTAACAGAGTCAACATTTGCTCTTAAAAATAAAAGATTTAAATAATAGGCCAAGGAACTTTCCACAGGCAGCAAAAATTGAGTGGGGGCGGCCGCCCCCACCAGCCCCCTCCCTTCCTCACCATTTTCAATTGTAAAGAATGATTATGTAAGGATATAGTAATTCAGGATCATCATATATATTTACCAAGTTGACAACATCTCTTGTAGCCAATGCTAATATATCAGCACAAGAAACTCTGTTCCTGCACTGAGGATTGCTGTCCACCGCCGCCTTTGCCTTAACCACCGTGTCGAACCCATCTCCGGCGAGAGAAAGGTTGTCCGGATGATCCTTCTCCGCCTGCCCATTCGGCGTCGCCATCATAACCGAAGCATCACACCCCTACACCCCCCACAAAAAAGAAGTTGGTTACATAAATCATAGCAAAATATGAATTCAATTTCCTATTACTTCCTAATCATACCCGAACAAAACAGTCATGGAAGAAGAGGCGGAGCGTCGCCGGAGCCGTCACGAAAGTCTGCCGGAATTTGGCCTGAACGGCGCCTCGGACGAGCGCCTCCACATTGGGACACGTGCTTCTGTAGAAATCAGTTCTGAGTTGAGCACTGACAAGAATTGGCAGAAACAGTGACAAGATCAGAATCAATGTTGTTGCTTGATTAATGCACCTCATTTTCTTTTCTTTTGTTTATGAATTCACATGCAATGGCTTCTGTGTTTGTTCTTGGATATGAGTTTCGTGGGGGTTATTTATATCTGTCAGCAAATGGGATTTGAAGACAGATTTCAAGAATTCAAATCCCTGTTTAGTTGAATGTTCTGGCAGTTACACTCTGGCCACTAGATTCTTGACATGGTTTTGATTGGATTAAAATAGGGCTGCTTGAATTAGTTTTGTGATTAAATTAATCACTGGTTTAGAGTAGACTAATGGGATTATTAATAATAGTCTTAAATGATTGGAGTTATGTTGGAAATTGTTGTTTAACTTAGTTGATCTCAATTTGATGTTTGCAAGTTGCTTGGGATCATACAGTTTAATAAGAACGTGTAATGCACTTGGTGTTAAGCACATGGATTACTTCTTTCAGGATAATTCTATCACAAAACTAGTTCGATTAAACTGGTAGAGTAAAAGAACGAGTATTTTATATTTATCGTATGATTGGTGAAAAATTTAGAAAATAATAAATTAAACAACAAGTGTAATACACTTATTTTTTTAATTAATTAAATTCGATCGAGCCAAATTTGAACTAAAATATTTCATAAATTAGACAATTAGCGCATATTGTTGTGAACTTTTAGAAAAACAAAAAGCACTTTTGTGCTTTTTTCTTTATCAAAACACGGCTTCAAAAATCGGGTAATGTGGGATAAATCCCCAATTAGGCATCATATTTTTACTTAACTTTCCATTTGAGCAAAATATCGTATGATTTTTACATAATATAGTACTTAAAATACCTCTCAAAATATGTTATATAATTTTCACAGAATGTAGTACTAAAACGTTCTAATGCCGTATTTATATCCTATTATGTTGTATAATTTTATAGGGAGTTAAGTAAAAATATTTCAAACTGATGGGGAATTATTTCAAATTGCCCTGAAAAATCAACTTTGATTTATTTAAATAAAAATAAGTTAGAAACTAAAAATATCTAATGTCCGGCTTATAACTTCAGCTTCAACTTCTATTTTCTAGTATTGGACTCTCTATTTTAATTATGTATTTATCCTTCATTTAACTCGCTTGATGACTATTCAAATTAACGCGTGAATGTTATTGTTAGCAAAAGGAGATGAAATGCAAAAATAGAGCAGTTTCTAAGTTATTTTTTGGATAAAATAAAGCTCTTTGAGTTTGGCAAAAGTGTTTCTCAATTATTATTTTTTTCAATACTTTTCATTTTTACTAGATTTATAATTCGAATTTCTACTTTTATTTCTACAACAACAAAGTTTTTGCAAACACTTCTTTAATTACATGTATGAATGATGTATTAAGGAAATAGGAATATATTCTGGCATTTTTCTGAGATAATAAAAGCAATTTCATTCTAATAATCATATATAATCCAATTCTTGATATATAGTTGCACCAAATTAATTAAATTTAGGGGATAATGATCCTGAGTCAACTCACTAACTACTAGTTGTTAACAACTAATTGTATAACCAAGCTGATGAAATCTCCTGGTTGGCATTTGGAATTTAGAGCGATAATATTAATTAATTAGATTAATAAATCAATTAGCTTAATCATGTTATCCCATTTACATATTATTCTTACCCAAAAAAAAAAATTACATATTATTGAATTTTTTTTTTTCACAAAGTCTTGCAGTTCTGAATCAGCCCTTCTAATACTAGAAGGTTTATTCTCCTTTTTTTTTTCTTTTTAAGTTTTGTACAATTAATTAGATTTGACTAATTAAAGTATGCAATTAATTTATTATTTTCAAAATATTTGATTAAAAATCGTAATTAAATTATTCAGACATGAACTCTTGCTATACCAAACTAAATTAATTTTATTTAATATGTTCTCATTAATAAATAAATATTTCCAATCTACGATATATCAACACTTCTAAAAATATCATCTTCGGATATTTATATCGAACATCGTGTCCGACACTCCCTACGTAGAAAATTCAAAAAAAAATATGTATCGTCGTATTGATATTTTGTCTTGTTCATATCACTGTATTTGTATCCGTATATCATACATATCAATTCTAGTAGCCTTTTACTTGTACTGACAAAAAAAAAATTCTAGTAGGCTTGCTTGTTCCTTTCAACTTTAATTTATTTCTTGAAAAGTTGTTTTTTTAAAGAAAAGTCTTTTCCTATTTTCTCATTCACAATTTTGGTTTTGGAAAAAGTTAGAAGCAGATGAAGTGGAGATGAATGATATACTAGAAAATACAGGAATTTCTAATTTTGGCAGGAAAATTAAACTATATATATAGCCCCACCTTTTTGAAAGGAACAATTCTATTGTTTAACTTTTTAATTACAATTTCTTTTTCCTTATACAATAACAACCACCACATTATAATAAAAAAACTATAATCCAAATTCAACTCGACCGATCGAATTCACCCGATGACAACAAAAAAAACATATATTACGCTTATTATTTTAATTAATTATTTATTCAAACTTTATATCAATCATTCAATAAAAATATGAAAATATACAATTTATCTTGACACTAATTTAATTAAATCAAGTTGATAATAAAGTTGTAGGCGTTAGTATTATTATTAGAAAGAATTTTTTTTTGGGTAGAAAAAAAAGAAAAAGAAAGAATTAATTGACAATAAATCAAGCATATCAAGATGATAGTTGATTGATATCGGTTTTTTATTCCCAATATATATATAAACAATTCATAAGTCACAATCACTTCAATTTTTTTTCTAAACATTTGCTACAATTATTAATCAATTTCAAGCTGTCAATTAAAAAATGGTCCAGTAGTGGTATTTCTTTTCTTCCGGATTATACTTACGCAACCTTATTATTATAATTCATAGTTTGTCAATTATATCAAGATAACAAGCATCATCAGCATTAGGTCATAGCCACAAATAACGTCCATATTATCCATCAAAAGTTTTAATAAATGAAGATTAAACATGCTCTTACTTTACTTATTTTATTTGCTCGAGACATAGATACGACAGAATAGAGATACAATAATAAAGCATTCAGTAAGAATCGGACACGACAATCCACGACATAAGCTATTTTTAAAAAAATTTGTATGTCACAGCAGTAGATGATTATATAATAACAAAGTTTATCTTAAACACGTAAAAAGAATAATTCTTATCAACCAAATGGGACCCTAATCTCACATGGGTGACAGTTAAATTTGGAGCATATATTCGCTGTTGCCACTGTATAAGAATACAGATTCCTAGAGTTTGCCAGGACGTGTGTTAATAATAAGAGTCCATAATCCTGAGTCACAAGTACGATACTGTAATTTATAAGACTTTTGGAATGCAGAAAAAGACTGATTAAATTGTCGTGTTCATTGTAACATGCATCTAGCAATTATCTGCACATGGATATTCAACACTATGTTATTTTGTTCTCCATCTACCTAATTCATTCATTCAATTATAAAAAGTCAGTGTCGTATAAACTAAGGTTACCGTAATCCGGCTCATCAATTGTCTAAAAGATCGTAAAATTTCACCATTTTCGTATTTACAAGGTTGAACAAAATTTATGTCCTCACATCCATGTCAGTTCAACATGTTCTCAACTTTTAAATGAGATTGTGCCTCACGACCATGTTATGTTGTTCAATGATCTAAAGAACTATAAAATTGCACCATTATCATATTCTAAGATTGTATTAGTACTTGTATCCACGCATACGCATCATCTTATCAGTACAAAGTATACATAGAGTATGCTCCAACTACCTACTATATTTCATCAATAATACTACTAATTTGAAGACATCCCAAGGGAAGAGACGGTTTCCAGACTGTAACTCAAGATCCCACGAAAAACAAACTGACGATAACAAACGCAATTACCATACGACCAATGTCGACTTGATTTGGTAATTAAACATAAGTCGGGTAAGATGAGAGTAATACATAACAATTTTCAGCGACAACACGATACACAGTTGAATAAAACCCAGATAATTCCCTCGAATAATAATATACTTAGGGGAAGAATCAGTTTTGGGTCTCAAAAAAATGGTCTACAGCATGAGCCATGAGCATCATCCACAAGAGAGCCATTGCATCTGGAATTACACTTGATTACAAAATGGCATTGCCCAAAGGAAACAAGCAAAAGTTATTTCACAAGTATTTTGTGCTAAAACAGATGATTATTGTATATTAAGGACAAGACGATAAAAGAGGTCTTGAACAGATTTTTGAGCTGACAGAGCAGAGCACCTTAATACCTCCCCAATTGCACAGTCTGACCACCTGCGTCAACGAAATCAAGATCAAAGATTAGCGGAACCGAATAGGGCAATGTATGAATTCTGTCATTGTATGTATGGCCGTCGTATAAAGCACGAATCACGGAATAACTACTTTTCGAATTTGTCAAACCCTAAAAACAAGTACTTTTGTGCTAAAGCACTTTGGGAGTATTTGGAAAAACAACTTATGGTTATTTTAAGTAGAGATAAGCTAAAAACTAGATACAAATGGGGACCGGCTTCTGGCTTCTAGGTTATCGTTGTAAGTAAGTGAATTTGTTTGGTCTAATAGAATTGTTTTCAATATTTTATCATACGATTTAACTATGCTTTTTTAGTTAGCTTTTAACTTTTTTCCCATGCAACCACTTTCATTAAAACATTTTACAACTTTAATATCTACTTTGACTTCTCTAAAAGCATAAAGTTTTCCAAACACCCCGTCTATTAGTTTTTATTTCTCATATACTACATGCTCTCCTCTCCAAGTATTCTCTTTTTAGTAAAATATTAAAAAAGTTTTATAATCACATAGAAAAATCTATCAAAGCTTCATAATTCTATAATATCAAATGACATATAATTAAATTAAATAGTTTGACTTTGAACGCACAACCTGTACTCCACCTGTATGCTAGTATACTCAAGTAAAAATAATAAGATATAGCCGAGGAATATCGATTACCTGTACATGACAAAGAAAGCATATGAGAAGTTTTAGCTGCCGTGAAGAACTCTTCGAGGATCAAGCTGCCCGCTGCAGTAACTTGAAGGAACAGCAGAAAGTTCCTGTCTTCCTCTCCATTCTTCTCCAGGCTTCAAAGTGATGGGTTTCTCCACTGCTGCGGCCTCAACGCACAGCATATGCTTATATTCTTCATCACCAAAGTCAGCCAATGCCTTTGCCTTCTTATCCCAAGGATTCCACACAACTACAGATACCGAAGGAAATTTAAGATGAAGTACTGTAACTTTCAAAGAGAGAAAATAATATAACTTACCAGCATCAGGAAGACCATCTTTACGGATGACGAATGTTCTCTTCTTTTCATGGTCCAAAATTGCTATTTTTGTAGGTGTGCTCAGATATACTTTGTCCACCTAATAGATAATAATTGAGTTATAACTAGTCAATCGTTTTAGTCAACAGAAAAAATAAGGCTGGTAAAAGCTGCGAATTGGTCTTGTAAACTTACTTCAGATTCAAAAGTGATTGCATCCCCTTGTTCAGTAAATCTCTGTTTGTTCTGCAGATTATCCAGATAATCTAGAGTCTCTAATCCTTCGACGCGCACTTCACTGAATAGGGGAATGGAATTAGTTTAACATATTGAAGAAGTCCATGAAAAGCTATACTGGAAATTTCTAGCACAGTTGGCAGATGTAAAATACAATTATTATCCTGGAATCCTTTAATAGCAGAAGAATTAGTAAAGAAAATTATTCTGAAAGGAAAATTGGTAAAAGTAGAAACTTAGACCACAGAAATGTAAATACCAGCCTCAGCTAACATGGAAAATTGAACTTGCACTCTTTATCTCAAAATCAACATCAAGACTTCTGTCTCAGCAACAAATATCTAATCAGGACGAAGTTGAACTTAGAGCTCTAATGGGCCAGCAAGTTCACAACAAGTTACAATGATATTTTAGTCTCTCTCTCTCTCTTCTCACTTAAGCTTCATGAGGTTTATGCTAGTAAAGGTCTTCGTGTATTGTCAAAGAAGACATCATACATGCAACGGTAACACAAAATCAATTACAATCTCAGCAAACTGAAGTGCCAACAGAAACACCAATATCCAAGAGATTAACGCAAACAATTAAGTATTCACCCATTCACTTACAGCAAAACAAAAGAAGCTCAGGTCAAGCAAAGAAGGCAAAGATCTGCTAACAACATCCAGACAAGAATCAGGTTCAAATTTATGAAGTACCTGATATCAGAAACAGAGAAATAGGTGTGATAGGCAAATGTGAACGAAAAAGGCTTTCCATCAGTGTTGGTGTTTCGGATTCGAGAAGTCAACATTAAATCTCCAGCAGGTCCTAGAGTTACACGCAGGCGGAACTCAAAGCTGCCAAAGAACTAAGAATAAGAAATATAATCCAAGATCAACAAGAGCTCCACCAATAAAAAGACCTCCTTAATTTTCTACCTGTGAGGCCAGATTTTCAAGTCCTCTTCAGTGGGCTTCAGAAGCAAGTCTACAAATGTCTTATTGGGGGAATTGGTCCCCATTGGAGGTGGGGAAGGGTCAATGATCCATAACCTGTTTCTGGCAAATCCATGAGCTTCAAGAGGTCCATGGTTCGAGAACTGAAAGACATAAAGCAGTTTCCTCTGACTAGTACCATGACAAACATAAGGCAAGTGAAAAGTGGAAAGAAGTAAAATTAGAAACACATACCTGTGGAAAGCAAATAGGGATGCCACCACGAATTGGCTTTGGAGGTTTGAAAACAGCCTGAAGAATGAAAACAATGTTGGTCAAGAGAATCCGCTAGAGATTGAAATATAGCATGATTCACTCAAGGACAAGGTAAGCATGTAAAAACAAAAAGTAAGGGAAGTTATTATTTTTTTTTGGAACAATGGACATTTGCTGGAAATAGAATACCAAAAAAAAAAAAAAAAAAGTGACAAATTAAGCTAAAAAATACATAAAAGAGGCTGAAAGGACAAGCTCAGCAATCTCATATCAGGATAATACCAGAACACCAATAATTCAATCTGGGCCCTGAGTCTTGACCATTGAATTTATTCCTTCAGGTTTAAAAGATCAAATTTACAAACAACATTCTACTGCAGTAGATAGTTTCTTAGTGAGATTAAGAGACATGTGATGTGTTAGTGTACTGACAGGGAAAAATTGCAGAAGAGAACAAGTTCAGGATATCTTGAACCAAAGATAGGCATGTCAATGTTAGCATATCATGAACAATAAAAGAGTTGTGGTTATTGATTAGTAATCCAGTGAACCAAGAGTTTCATAAGGTTAACAGGTCATTCTCACCATAGAGATTATATACCCAAGAAGATATTTGAAGTTAGGTAAATAATCAAATGTTCAAGAAAAATGTATACAGACTGAAACCATAGAAGGCTTCTTTGTGCTGTCCAAATCGCCATTCACCTCTAACAAGCAACAGTAAGCATAACAAAGAACATGTGAAATAATACTTAGTTGAACAGGATAAAACTAATCTTTAGTATTACAAAACATGCTAATTTGAAACCGCAAAGTCTTTGCTCTCACAAATACCTACCCAGGCTAAGATATTAGGTTCAGACTCAATCAAAACAAAACAGGCTTTAGACATCCAGAAAAAAAAAAAGTCTACTTCTGGACATAAAAATCGTTCTCTGTGCAGTGGAAGATTTCTCAGGGACAAGACTTAACCCTAATGCTGAGAAAACATGATAGCAACCAGTCAACCACTTCTGCAACACTAGCAAGGCATGGAACTCTCTATAGGAAAATTCGTTTAATTAGGACAAGACAGCAGAAATGCTCCTTGTTAACAATCAAATCAACATATGGAACATGATCTAGCATGCTATATTAAGTAACTTTCCAGGGAAAAAGAAACTCCATTAGTTAGTCAACATACCAGAACTCACAATTGAAACAATCAATTTCTAGCTACGTAAACACCATACTAGAAAGGTGAAGCACATCCCGATTCTAGATTACTAGATTAACAGTCACTGACCACTGTCAAATGGAAGATCAGAAATATGGACTCTATTGTCAAAGCTTGAGGCATACATGATTTTTGCCCATGTAAAATGGATTGCAGACAAGAAAAACTTTACATTAGATTACCGCAGGCTATTCCATAACTCAAATTTATCTTTGTTAGTGGAAGACCAGACAAACAAATTTGACGAACACTGAAAGGATGGTAGAGACGTAGAGGACCATATAGCATCTCACAATTTTGATTAAAAACACACAACATCACAAGTATTAGAGTGCAATAGTGAATTAAAAGCATGCACGAGTACAATTTAAGAGCCTTTACTACTAAACAAAATTAAATGCTTTTATAAAAAGCAAGATTTACCCTATTACACAAATAACAAAAGACAAAATTTATTGCCAAAGGTGCAAGAAAGAAGTTCATCAACAAGTCAAAAAAATACCTTTGAACTGACGAAAAGCAATTCCTCTCTATGTTCGTTCTTCCATGATGTGACGTGAGCGCCATACAAATAAACCTACAAAGGAGAGTAGAAAGCGATAAAAGCTAGCAAAATAGAAAATTTTTAAGAAGTCATTTGCCTAAAGAAGAATATCAATTTCAACCATATTTTCTTACACGCAATTCCCATAGGAATCCGACATCAATCTAAATCCAGAGAAACAACATATCAAACATCTTAGTTATCCATTTTTATGAGCATACTTTTTTTTTTATCTAGACTAGGACCTCCCCCGTCGACTTCCACAACTAGTCCCATGCTAAAGTATGGACACCTCGAAGCAATTTCACACCCAAAGTCAAGGACTGAACTCCTCACATTTAGTTAAGGATGGATTGGTCTCGTTACATTTAGTTAAGACCACACCCCTAGTATTTTCTATGAACACATTGACACAGAATATAAAACACCAGTAACTTAACCCCTGAGCCTCGCACAAACAAAATAGTATTCAAACGCGAGAAATTCCACATTACGCCCTAAAACACCGCCACATCACACTGTTATCCAAAAAACGCCATCGTACAATTATTACAGCACGCTGTACAACACAGCGCCAAGGAGTACACACGCATCCAAACAACCAAACAACACATTCCTCTAAAAACCTCAGATCAAACGACGACAAATCGAGATCAATCCATTTCCAGCCTCACTCTACAACACAAACAAAGCCGTACAGCAAAAAAAAAACACAATCAGAATGAGACTACCTCAGCAGAGCTGCCACGGATATCGCGGAGGATAACCTTCTCCAGTCCATTGATTCCCTTGACAACCTGCAAATTAGGATTCTCGATCGTCGCCGCCGCCGCCGCCGCCGTCGCCGCCGTCCCCGCCGCCGACATGTCGCGCCGTCACTAACCGATTCTCCAAATGAAAATCTGCGCGTGTAATGGAACAATATTCTGAGAATTTCTTCTTCCTCTGAAGAGTGAAGAGACTGAAGAACGATTTAATATAGAAATGGTGTAACCGCAATCGGAATTTAATTATATATTTATTTCTCGCTCTTTCCGCTTTTTAATTGTATATTTATTTAATTTTAAGGGGAAAATTATCCGCGAGGGAAATGACGATAATGCCCATTCATGTACCTTCTGCATTCTCTTTATTCGCTTTCACTAAATTAGTATTATCTTTATTTTACGCTTTCCAACTTTTTGTTACATTAAGGTTGCGTCAGATTTCAAATTATTTTTTACGTAAATTTTAAGCATACTATCATAATTATCGCCCTTATAAATTTTTATAATATTCGAATTTTTACACTTTTTTTTAATTTGAAGAAATAAATATTTTACGTTTTCCTTAGCATCTCCTTTTGTTTTTTTTTTTTATTGTTTTATTTAATATACGTCAATTTAGGGGGTTTATGGGGTTTGTGCAATTTTTTATTTATAATTTTTGTAATTTGTGTGTTTGTATTTGTTGAAGGTATTTTCCGCGGAATGAAATGTATCGATGGGGTTTGAATCGGGATGTGTCAAACTCCGATCACCTTCTATTTGATATTGTGGGGAAAACGGAAAACACTCGCCGGAAGTGAGGTGGATTCTACCTGCTAGGACAAACACCAAGAACAAACAATCAGAAGGCCAAGCTGGGGGGACTGGGGGTGATGCCCAGTTTGGCTCTCTGACGCTCAAGTCAGTTAAGGAACTGAAAGAGAAGATAAATATTTTCAAAGCTCAAGTATGGAAGCTTGCTTACAGTGAAGGAGATGAACTCACATATTTATAGTTGAGGGTCGGGGACCCTTTGGTCATTTGCACCGTGTGGTCCTGGCCAAATGTTGCCCTAACACGTGGCGTTGCGAGATAAACCTAGGAGGAATCTTCTGCAAAAGATGGTGCCAATGTAGTGCGGGCAGCATTGGCAGGTACGCGGGTGAGTTAGTGGTGTCAGAGAGCCGTTTTGGGGAGGCTGGTCACGAGGGCTAAGAGCACACTCGTGTCAACCGAGCGCCTTGGAGGCCAGTGAATCCGCTAGGGGATGAAGGCCAAGGCTTATGCAACGAGGGGGAGTGGAAGCTTCCCTGAGGGAGAGTAGCGCTCGAGGAGAGCTTCCTTGATAGATTGGAGCTTAGCCGGGTGTTGCGAAGTGGGCTCGTTAGAGAGCGGCAATGTTGATCACGCGTGTGCGTAGCAGAGATGGCACGTGTCCCTGAGGAACCTTGACGCTCGGGGGGTTTGGGCGCTCGTGTATAACTGCCTTAATTACGAGAGAACATGTGTTACTATCTCGAGTTACCACGTGTCAAAACGTGGGACGAACGTATTTTGACCCTATCATTTTGCCCCCCAATTCTGTAGTCCTTGGTCATAAGGGGCTATAGAATTCTACCAATGTAATCCTTCAAGCGTCGCGCTCGTAGAAGGCATAGCGTGTTGGGCAATCATCCTTCTGATTGCGCCATAAATGCGGCCCTTTCTTTTGACCGCTTGAAACGTCTATGCATTTAATGCTGATGCGCGTGGGGAGCGTGATGCTTGGGAAGTATGTAACGGTTTAATAAAGTCAACGGTTTCCTAGGCGGGAAATGATTGCAATTTTGAATTACTTGTCAGAAACGTACCAACTTCCCTTCCTATAAATAAGGGATTCCGTATCCATTTCATCTTTTACGCAAACATATCTTCAGAGCATATCTTGCAGAAAACTCTTTGCAAAGCAAATTCCAAGCATTCGCAATTCTCTTTCAAGTTTTCCAGAAAAAAAAACTCAAGGTAACCTACGGTGAAACCTTCTAACTTTGCTAACCGTAGAATCAGATTAGGATTTAGTAATTCCTCAAGCTCCACCTTCTCTAGAAATCCCGAATTTCTCTAAACATCCTTCGTCTCCAAAATCCCCGTATTCCTTCCACATTCCGTAATAGCCATGGCCAGAGATCATGTAGAAGAATTTACCCGCGAGGTTGAGGATATGGCTACCCAGAGTTCATCTCCTCCGGGTTCCCCTAGGGACGAGGAGTTGGACGCGGCCGTTATGGCTATGGATGAAAGAAACCCAGATGGTGTGGAACACCTCTTTGACGAAATGAGCCTGGTGCTTGAGGCGGAGAGACAGGGAAGCGTACTGCCGTTGACGGAGAGTGCTACCCATCCTCACCGCCATACCGTGACCGTGGCCGTCGCGGATCCGGCCCCCGAATTCGAGGGAGAAGCGGGGCCCTCAGAAAGAGCTCATGCCAAGGGCAAAAGAAAGAAGTCCCAGAGGCCTAGAAAAGCTAAGAAGGCCAAAGGGTCAAACTAGGGTGAGGGCTCAGGTATGCAAGCGACCGAGCGCACCCCTGACGAGACTCCCAGCACAATCACTTTGGGAGAGATAAAGACTATGCTGGCACCAATATATTGGGACGAGCGCTTCACCTGGCGAATCCCTGCTGAACATGAGGGTGCCAACCGTCCACACCCTGGTGAAGTGGCTATTTACAAAGATGCAGTCAGCTCTGGGGGGTTGAGGTTTCCTATCCCGGTCCCGGTGGCCAATATTTTGAATAACTTGAACCTGTATCCCTCGCAGATTATGCCTAACGGACTCGCCCTTATAACCTGCTTCGTGATCCTCATGAATTGTACTGGATACGAGCCCTCAATGCAAAATTTCAATGCCCTACTCCAAGTCGTTAGCTCTTCGCGCTCGTCCCCCGAGGCTGGTTTCTTCTATTATGTCCAAGCAAAGGCCCACCTGAAATTGATCAATTTCCCTTCTTCCACCTACGGCCCAGATTGGAAGGAGAAGTTTATATTTGTCAAAGCCCCGGCGGATGGTGATTTCGGGGTGGCACGAGAGTGGATCTGGCACGGGAAGGGCTCCCTTGTGAAGAATCGCTTAGAGCCTACATTCCCTGAGAACTGGGGTGGAGACTTAATTGGAGCGTTGAGGGACGAGGGCTGGTTGATTCAAGCCAAGGAGTTGATAGATGACATGGAACTCATGTTCCTCTGTAGGCTTACCAACGACCCTCACTATCTCAGCAACCCTCCTGCTCGAGATTTGGAGAGAGACGGTTAGATTTTAGGGCACTAACTTTTAGATAGGGATGCTAACTGTTTTCTTGTATTTGTAACTTGTATTCCAAAAGAGTTTACATAAATACTTCTAACCTTTGTTGTTTGTTTTGTTGGAAAAAAACGAATCAGAAAGCAGCGGAATTTAAAAAAATTTCCCAACAAAAGGATCTTGAACTCGCAATCGTGTATCCAAATTCGTAGAGTTAAGAAACTTACTTTTCTTTTATTCTTTCTTGAAGCGTTTCAAGCCACCCAAGAACGCTCTTCTCGCGGCTTGATCCCCTCTTCTTGGTAAAGCTCGAATCTTCAAACTTCTAACTTGAAGCTCTCTAGAGATAGTCCACCAACTTGATCACAATCTAACTAGTAAGGATGCTAGTTCTCTAGTTAGTGTTTAGGCTTAACCTAGGGTTTCGTTTATCTTGGAGAAAGGATGATGTTCAACACATGAACCAAAAGAATTGCCAATTAGCTTCATAAGGAGCTCGAGCTCTCCTATTTATAAAGAGGGGAGTGCCGAAATTCTTAGTCCTTATGGACTAAGGATTTGGTCCCTCTCTCTCCAATTACTTGATCATCAAGTAATTTGACTTTGACTTTGAATTCAAATTCAAATCAACTTTCAAGAGAGCTAAAATATCCAAACTATTTTTGGATAATTTTATACTTTATCTATTTAAAATAAATAACTTATTTTATCTAATTAATTAATTCATAATTATTAACTAGATTATTTTTCTCCAAAATTAGACTTTCTTTTTAATTCAAAATTAAACCAAAGTCTATTAAATAATCAACACATTTAATTATTTAATATATATAATATATATACACGTGTGGGACACGTGTCACAAGGACACGTGTCACTCACGTGACCCACACGTGTGGTTTCACACGTGTGGAACCCTCTTGGCCCGATTAACTCGTTTAATCATTTTCAAGCCTCAACTCATGTAACCAAGTTGTTGTGTGTGACCCTCTAGGTTCTCAATTCAATTAGCAGTGACCCTAATTAATTAATTCAATAATTAATTAATCAGTCCACAGATTAAACGACCATAGTCTAGCAACAGGTGTTTAACCCCTAGCTGAATTGGAATGTTCGAATTCAACAGAACTTTTAAGTCATTGATTCATGTGAGATACAATCCTCCTACTTACTATCTCTCAACCAAGATCTAGGGTAAGGGAATAATCAGAACCCTAATAATCCAGTCTTAAAGCTAAGTGAATTTCATATCCATTTGATCTCAATCCAAGAAACCCTTTTCTTGATGTCTTGATCTACTGCCTTGGCCAAGGACTCCATATGGCATATGAATGACTTACACAATAAGAGATCACCTTGCAAATGCAAGTGTAGGTCCTTTCTTGATTCTCATTCACTTTCATGAATCACTTGTGCAGCCCCAGCATAAGCCTTGAATCAGTTGTCTAAGGCGACACCCTTTAAAGCTTATACCTAAGACTACAGAGTTAACTCATAAAGTGACAAGGAACCTCAAGTCTTAAGGATCAATTAATCACATCAATGACTCGTGAGATATTTCCTAATCTGGAAGTTTCTATTTCCTGAAATAGAAACTTCCTTTCCCATTTAGGAATGTTCTCACACGGGGCACCTCAGTGAACTTACTTATTAAAGTAAGCACCCTCATGTATCACGAACGTATCAACTATACACTTTGCACCTCCATGAAACAAGGTGGTCCTTCTTAAGGGCGTGATCCCACAAGCAAGCCTTAGAGGAGTCAGGTTGACACTCCTACTGTCTGTAGGACTCATCGGCTTGGAGTATTTTACTAATCATGACTTATGTGATATAGGGCTCGTTTCATGAACCATTTCACCTAAATGGTAGAGTCCTAAAGTCATCAGGATTAGGGGAGTTCTCATACATGCACAGCTAAAGTAAACGCATACCAAACAAGAGCATATAAAGAAGTGTTGCCTCAATTCGTTATTTCATTCAAAGATTGTCTGTGATTACAATAAGGAAAAGCACAAAGCGGATATACAATCGGCTTTCTATGGCACTATTCCTAACATGTTTGTTTTTTTCTTTCTGCCCAGGTGCAAACGTTATCATGGCTGGAGGAGGAATCCGCAACGCTGCCTAATTTGTCAACGCTCGCAACCGCCAGAAACGCCAACAACACCAAGAAAACCCGCAGAACCCCCGAGGCCGAGGAGCGGGCCGGGGTGACGGTCGTGGCTGCCATCAAGGGGCTAGCTCAAGCTCCGGTCAGACACCTCAAAGCCGTGGTGATAATCGAGCGGCCAACACAGAAAACAGGATAGTGGCCCGGCCTCCAGTTACGGCGGACACGAGGGTGGCTAATCCCAACAACGCCAATCAGACAAGGCCCTCCACGGGCGTGTTGATCAGGGAGGCTCGGGGGAGCAATGATCAAGCCTCCCGAAAAAGAAAAAGGATGCCCGACGCTTTTGCCATAACCGGCAAGGGCAAGCAAGTTGCCGAGGGCCCCAATGGTGATGGAGACACTTCCTCCTCTGAGGAAGAGCATTTATGGGGCTTCGAGCGTAAAGGGGACAGGAGCTACAAGCGCTCTACAGAAGGAGGCCCCGTTCTTCTGAACCATGGATCGCCCTTGCGTGCCATCAGCATCGGCCTTTTCGAGAGGGTCCAATTCACAGGGGACCACCAGGCCTTGTACTCCGAGCCTATGGAAAAAGTGACTGGCGATATGATTCACGCCATAATTTCTGTAAGTCACTTTTATACTTGTAATTTTTATTTCTTGAAGATGTTCTTTTCCAAAATTTCACTAACACTCCTGCTCTTTTGAATTCATGCAGCAAGTTCTTCCGAGGGCGAAGAATATCCAAATGCGCGCCACGGTTTACGCTAACTGGAATGCCAAATACAAGAGAATGGCGCGCTCGAATAACCCCGCCCAAATCCAAGAAGAATTGGATGTAGAGAAGGCTAAGTTCCTTTCTCTTGACACAGAGCATAAGAAGCTGGAGGCTGAGATGGGGAAGCTACAAGAGGATTTTACGAACGCTGAGACCGCTCGGAGGAGTTGGCGTACGCAATACAACAACCTCAATGAGAGCCATCAAAAACTTACGGAAGACCGTAACGCCTGGAGGACGAGGGCCACTGAAGCGGAGAAGAAATATGCGGATACCATGAACCAACTTCCTCAGCAGTCGGTCAAAGAGGCGCTCATCAAGTTTTGTCATTCAAAGGCGTTCAACTTTGCGGCCTCTTTGCACTGTCTTGACGAGGCTCAAAAGGCCTTCAATTTGGCGATTGAGCAGGGTATCTTCAAGGGCTTAACAGACCCGTCCGCCTGTGGGATGCCGGATATGGGGCTCATGTTCAACGAGCGCTGCGTTGAGGAAGATGACGACCACGAAAATCCTGAGTCAAACATCTCCGAGCCGGAGTATAATTTTTTGGTCACGCTCATCCAGGATGAATACTTGGCTGTTCATCCTCCGGAGGGAGCCTCTCAGACGGAGCAAAACGAGGGGGATAATAATGTCAATGCCGCTCTCGAAAATCCTCCATCAAACGAGCCTGCTGCGCCCAATGTCAACGCTCCCGTCCCAGCAAACCAAGACGCTTTGGTTCCTCCGGCTGGGGGCAATGAGCCTATAATTCCTCCCACGCCAGAAAACGACGAGCCTACGCCACCACCAGCTGCCCAGGACCAAGATGAGCAAGCTGCCCAGGACCAAGGGCCAGCAGCCCCAGTGCAAGGCCCTGTGGCTCAAATGTTCTAGTGGTCTTGGATGAAGACATTGCCCCTACTGCTTGAAGATTTCCTCCATATGCTTATGTTGAAATTTCCCTTTCTTTTTCGTTTAGCAATTCTAATTTTGTAGGAGTTCTAAGGGCCTACGTGCCCTCATTTTGTAATTTAATGGAAGCTTATCTAATGAAGATCTTTCCTTTCATAATAGTGTCTCATTTCTCCTTTCATTCCTTGCATTATTTGATTACGGAATTTCACTTTGGGCTTGTTGTAACGAAATCTTTGTAACGCTTAGATTCTGAGTAATATGCTAAGTAAAATACGTAAAGTTTAGCTAAGTCTTAAGTAATCGTGAGGGTCTTACTGTGAGGTAGCCCTCGTTCCAGAATTGTGAAAATTTTATTTGAATGACTTGGAAAATTTTACTAAGTCTTGAGTATTCACGAGGGTCTTATTGGGAGGTTGCCCTCGTTCAAGACTTGTGAGAATTTTGCCTAAGTATGGATTCAATTTCAGGTTTTGAACGAGCGTGAGGGTTCATTTAATAGTGAACCCCAGCTTGGTAACTGATGAAAGTTTGCAAAAATTGGCTAAGTCCCATAGTTGAGCGCAGGTGTTTCCCCTTGAGAACACCCTTGTAACTGGGACTTGTGCAAATTCATGTGTAATGAGTTTGTACCATTCCATGGACGCACGAGAGGGCCACACTCCAAGGGTGACGCTCATGGTTTTCTTTTCTTATTTTCAAGGGTCCCGTCCAGAGCGTTGAGTGTTGACTCATGGCTTACTAGCACTTTCCTGAACGTGTTCGGGGCCTTGAATTCTTGAATCTGTGGCTTGAGGAATCTCCTTTTAGAGCACGAGGCGTTGTAACAAACAGCCAAGGCCTACTAGGATACTCCTTAAGTGTGTTTTCCTTCAATTCATCGTGTCGGTTGTGAGCGTTACCAGGCTGTCCTTATGAGGGCGTCCCCCCCCCCCCGGCGCTCGCGCGCGCGCGCGCAGAGTAGAGCGCTGGCAAACGTAACCCATGTGCAATAATGTCGTGTGTATTGAAATTGATTGTCACTCACTCTCGTAATAACGAGGGACGTAGGTCTTACCTATTTGCATAATTTAAAAACAAAAGTATAGAAATATTCAGGAGAATGTATCATAACTTACTTGAGATTTGAAGTAGTACACAGGGCCCATTAGTGGGATTGTTACATCATTATTTTAGAGAACTTAAACATAGAACCGCCGGAGGTTACATGCGTTCCAAGGGCGAGGCAAGCGCTCGCCTTGCAGTGTCTCCAGGGCGTAAGTGTTGTTAGCTATGACTTGTATGATTTTGAATGGACCTTCCCAGTTGGGGTCCAATTTTCCCACATGCTTGGATACCTCCACCTTCTTCAGGACCAGGTCTCCTAATTTGAAGGTTCTCTCCTTGACACGCTTGTTATATTGTTGTGCCACAGCCGCTTGTATCTATGTATTTTTGCTCATGCATTCTCTCGCCTTTCTTCTAGTAAATCCAATTCAAGGCTCCTGCTAGCCTCGTTGTCCTGGGGCTCTAAGTAGGCTACTTGGGCGGATTCGTGTGCGATTTCCACGGGTATCATCGCTTCCGACCCGTAAACGAGGGCAAACGTAGTTCGCCTGTAGCTGCTCGTGGGGTCGTTCGATAAGCCCACATAGCCCCTTGTTGTTCTTCAGCCCATTCACTTTTCTTACTCTCCAGCATGGTTTTCAGCTATTGGAGAATAATCCTGTTGGTGACTTCTGCTTGTCCGTTAGTTTAAGGGTGGCCCACGGAAGTGAAGCGCTATTCAATGCCCAACTCGGAACACCATTCCCTAGTATCTGCCTCGATAAACTGTGACCCATTGTCTGATATAAGCACCCTCGGAATGCCATATCTGCAGATGATATTCTTCCATATGAAATCCCTCACCACCCTGAATGTGATTTTCACGACGGCTTCAGCTTCTGCCCACTTTGTAAAATAATCAACGGCCAAGATGACAAATCTCTTTTGCCCGACCGCCATTGGCAATGGACCCACAATGTCTATACCCCACTAGTCAAAGGGCCACGAGACGTTTATGGGGACCACCTGGGCAGCTGGCAACTTAGGGACGTTCGAATGGAATTGACATTTGGGATACTTTTTGGAGAATTCGAGGGCATCCTGTAGAACAGTCGGCCAGTAAAATCCACTCCTTAGTATTTTCTTAACAAGGATGCGCCCTCCTGAGTGATTCCCACAACTCCCTCCATGTATCTACTCAAGGGTCTCTTTGGCTTGCGAGGGCCTCAAACATCTCATTGGTAGGCCCTGAAATAAATTTTTGAAAAGCCTTCCCTCGTTGTCCAGAGAGAAACGAGGGGCCTTGTTTCTGATCTTCCGAGCCGTTACCCGGTCAGTTGGGCAAGTGCCATCTCTGAGGAACTTAATAATGTCATCGAACCAGCAAGGCTCATTAGGATCAATCGTGAGTACCGCTTGTTTCATATTTTTTTCCTTAATCAAAGGCTCTTCAATCCTGAGAAATGTGACCGAGCGCTCACAGGTGTTCTCCAGCGCTGAGGCAAATTTGGATAGAGCATCAGCTCACTCGTTCTCCGCACGTGGGATCTGCAACAAGTTGAATTCTTTGAACCTCTGGATAACTTCCTTCGCCTTTCCTAAGTACTGCATCATGGTGGCTTCTCGAGCCTCATAAGTTCCTTCAATCTGGCTTGCAATCAGCTGTGAATCCACGTAGGCTGTGATCCTGGAGGCTCCGTTTTGAAAAGCAATTTTCAATCCTTGGATAAGAGCCTCGTACTCCGCCTCGTTGTTTGTGACTTCGAAGTCTAGCCTGATTGCAAAGTCTATCTCTGTTCCTTGTGGATCTCTAAGGGTCACTCCTGTCCCTCCCCCTTGAGAGGTCGAGGAGCCATCCGTGTGCAGGACCCACAAGCCTGTATCCTCATACGCCACAGGCTCCAGACCGAAACGCTCAATCAACAAATCGGCTACCACCTGCGCTTGTATAGCAGTTATTGGCTCGAAGCTTAAGTCAAACTGGCTCAGTTCAATGGCCCACTTAACTAGCCTTCCAGAAACATCAGGCTTAGAAAGGACCTGCCTGAGCGGTTGATCCGTGAGCACCGTGATGGAGTGTGCTTGAAAATAGGGTCTCAACCTCCTTGACCCGTTGATGAGAGCAAAACCATACTTCTCGATTTCTAAGTACTTCTTCTCTGCCCCTTGCAATGTTTTGCTTAAGTAATAGACAGGCAGGTGCCTGCGGTCACGCAAAGCGAGCAATACGGCACTCGTTGCCTCTGTGGAGACGGAGAGATAAACATACAGCTTCTCTCCTTCCATTGGTTTGGTAAGTAGTGGAGCGCTCGAGAGGTACGCCTTCATGTCTTGCATTGCTTTCTCGCATTCTCCAGTCCATGTAAAATTTCTGGCATTACGCAAGATTTTGAAAAACGACAGGTTCCTATCTGCCGAGCGCGATATGAATCTATTCAGAGAGATGATCTTTCCCACCAGTACTTGCACCTCCCTAAGATTATGAGGGGAAGGGATGTCCAGAATAGCCTTGATTTTCTCAGGATTAGCTTCTATCCCCCTCTGGCTGACCATGTATCCCAGGAATTTTCCTCCTCGCACACCGAACGTACACTTAGAAGGATTCAATTTCATACCGTACTGGCGCAGGATGTTGAAGGTGCACTTTAAATCCTCCAGGTGCGAGTCTTGATTCTCGCTCTTGACTATCATGTCGTCTACATAGACCTCCATTGAGCCCCCAATCTCTTCTTCAAACATCCGATTAACGAGGTGCTGGTATGTGGCGCCCGCGTTTTTTAGCCCAAAGGGCATAACCTTGAAGCAATAAACCCCCATATGCACAACGAACGAAGTTTTCGGGCGGTCTTCTGGTGCCATAAAGATTTGGTAATACCCCTGGAAGGCATCCATCATACTCATGAGCTCACAGCCAGCGGTCGAATCCACCAATTGATCGATCTGTGGCAGAGGATAGGGGTCTTTGGGGCAAGCTTTGCTGAGGTCCGTAAAATCGTTGCACATGCGCCACTTATTAGCACTTTTGGGCACGAGGACCACGTTACAGAGTCATTCCGGGTACAAAATGGGTTCGATATATTCTGTTTCCAATAGCTTATTCACTTCTTCCTCGATGATCTTTCTCCTGAACCCCTTGGCATCCCGCTTCTTCTGTTTGACAGGCTTGAACGAGGGGTCCACATTGAGTCTGTGAACGATAACGCTCGGATCTATCCCCGTTAAGTCAGAAGATTTCCAAGCAGAAACATCCACGTTTTCCCTCAAGAAACCAATCATCAAGACCTGTGCGGGGCCCGAGAGGCCAGAGCCAATTTGTGTGGTTCTATCTTTGTTCCCCGGCTCCAATTCAATCGTGAGGAATTTCTCCGTGGGCTCGATCCTTACTTCTGGTCTGGGGAGTTCGAGGGCTCGTTTCTTCCCTGTAAGGCGGTCGACGGCGACTTCCTTGTTGCCTTCGCTGCTATCGTCCTCGGAGGACCCTTCAACCGCGCCTAAGGGGATATTCTCGTTATCCGTCTTAGCATCAGAGTCCTTCCTTTTGTTCTTCTTCTTGTTCAACTTGGCCCTCTTGCGGACAGGGCCGTCTTCATCTAAATTTGGGAAGTCCACCGCTTTCTTGGTGGATCCCACTTGGAGTACTTTCTCCGTTTTGGGCTTTTTGAGGGATAACATATAGCATTCCCACGCTTCTCTCACATTACAAAGAACCTCGCCAACATCGTCGGGGGTTGGGAATTTGATCTTCTGATGGTAGGTGGAGATGATTGCCTTGAAATCAACGAGGGCGGGCCGCCCAATGTTGACGTTGTAAGGAAGCTCGATCTTCACTACCGCGTAGGCAACCATGAGCGTCGTTCGTCGTGGGGCACGACCAAAAGAAGTGGTCAAGCGAATTTGCCCGCGGGGAACAACTTCAGAGCCCCCAAAGCCAATAAGGGCTGTTTTGAGGGGCTCAAGTGATATATTTTTGACATTCATCTTTTGAAAAGTCGAGTAAGGCAAAACGTTAACAGAGCTTCCACTATCCACCAACACCCTCTTTACAACATGAATGTGTATGTCTAGGCTAACCACCATGGGGCAGTCAGAGGTTTCACTCTCCCCATGAGGCGTTACAATATGAGCTAGATCCTTATCACTAAACCCTATGACCTCTTTCTCGCTAGGGCCCGAAATGCTGGAATCCTTGATGGAGTAGACTTGTTTGGGCACTGAGGGGCGTTGATCATAGCTCCTTATGTGTCGACGGCGGGAAGCGCTGGAGTCCCCCCAGATGAGCCTCCTGCGATCATGTTGATGACAGCGAAGGGGGCGTTCTCTTGCTCTACCATTTTTTATTTTCCATGAGAACTGCTTTCTGGAAGGCCTCTCCCTCGGGGGCTCCTTGATCGTGACGGGCTTCTTCTTCTATCCCGAGATCTCTCATTACAGTGCTCGTCGTACCGCTCCAGGGCTCGCACAAACTCCTTCAAATGGCCACCAGTAACAAGCCTCTGAATTTCGCTTTCCAACTGGTGGCACTCATCCGTATCGTGCCCTTTCTGCTTGTGGAAGGCACAGTACTTGTTTGATCGTCTCAGGGCCTCAGTATTTCTCATCTTGAGGGGTCTTTTGAAGAGCTTCTTGTCTGAGAGATTGTATATTTCTGAGTTTGGCCTTGTGAGAGGGATGCTCTCGAAACGACGAGGGGCAGGGGGAGATTTCTTGCACTCTTTCCGGACAGCATCTTCTCGCCCACGTTCTTGGTGGCGCTCGTGTCTCACTGGGCTCGGGTGTCGGGGCCCATTCGTCCCGTACATATCCTCGAGCGCAAAGAATGGCTCGGCAACTTCTCTTAAGGCCATGAGGGATCTTGGCCTTCTTTCCACAATGGCGTCAGCAAATTTTTTGCTCACATACTACTTGTGATCCACAGCCTTGAAGATCACTGGGATCAAAAAATCCATGGAAGGCCTCTCCACTTGCAATATCTCTTTGTTGAGGCGGGCGAAGAACGAGCGGAGAGATTCGTTCCGGCCTTGCACCACATTGTAGAGGGCTGTGGAAAGCGTTGAAGTGATTTAGGAAAGAGTTGGCCAACTCTTCATACGAATGTATTGATCGTGGCGGCAATCGCTTATACCACTCTGGAGCCATGCCTACCAGGGAAGTAACAAAGACCTTGACCCAGTAGTTGCTCGTGTGCTCATACAGGTGCATCAAATGCACGAAATGATCCAGGTGATTCGCTGGATCTGTAGTCCTGTCATAGCGGTTGACGGAAGTGAGAACTTTGGCCATTCCTGCTTGGGCCATCAAGACTTCTTCTACGAGGGGGGAGCCTCTCGCAAGCGGATGATACTCATAAGTGTTGGGAAACACGAATCAGAAAGCAGCGGAATTTAAAAAATTTTCCCAACAAAAGGATCTTGGACTCGCAATCGTGTAACCAAATTCGAAGGAATTAAGAAACTTACTTTTTTTTTGTTCTTTCTTGAAGCGTTTCAAGCCACCCAAGAACGCTCTTCTCGCGGCTTGATCCCCTCTCCTTGGTAAAGCTCGAATCTTCAAACTTCTAACTTGAAGTCTCTAGAGAAAGTCCACCAACTTGATCACAATCTAACTAGTAAGGATGCTGGTTCTCTAGTTAGTGTTTAGGCTTAACCTAGGGTTTTATTTAATCTTGGAGAAAGGAAGGTGTTCAACACATGAACCAAAAGAATTGCCAATTAGCTCTAAAGGGGAGCATGAGCTACCCTATATATAGGAAAGGGAGAGGGACAGCCGAACCTATTCCTTGTTGGGCAAGGATTTGGTTCCTCTCTCTCCTATTACTTGATCATCAAGTATTTTCCAACTTTGACTTTGAATTCTAATTCAAGTCAACTTTTAAGAGAGCTAAAAATATCCAAACTATTTTTGGATAATTTTATACTTTATTTATTATAAAATAAATAACTTATTTTTATCTAATTAATTAATTCATAATTAATTAACTAGATTATTTTCTCCAAAATAAGACTTTCTTTTTAATTCAAAATTAAACCAAAGTCTATTAAATAATCAACACATTTAATTATTTAATACATATATATACAATATATATATATTCACACGTGTGTGACACGTGTCACAGTGACACGTGTCACTCACGTGAGCCACACATGTGATTTCACACGTGTGGAACCCCCTTGGCCCGATTAACTCGTTTAATCATTTTTAAGCCTCAACTCATGTAACCAAGTTGTTGTGTGTGACCCTCTAGGTTCTCAATTCAATTATCAGTGACCCTAATTAATTAATCAGTCCACAGATTAAACGACCATAGTCTAGCAACAGGTGTTTAACCCCTAGCTGAATTGGAATGTTCGGATTCGACAGAACCTTTAAGTTATTGATTCATGTGAGATACAATCCTCCTACTTACTATCTCTCAACCAAGATCTAGGGCAAGGGAATAATCAGAACCCTAATAATCCGGTCTTAAAGCTAAGTGCATTTCATATCCATTTGATCTCAATCCAAGAAACCCTTTTCTTGATGTCTTGATCTACTGCCTTGGCCAAGGACTCCATATGGCATATGAATGACTTACACAATAAGAGATCACCTTGCAAATGCAAGTGTAGGTCCTTTCTTGATTCTCATTCACTTTCATGAATCACTTGTGCAGCCCCAGCATAAGCCTTGAATCAGTTGTCTAAGGCGACACCCTTTAAAGCTTATACCTAAGACTACAGAGTTAACTCATAAAGTGACAAGGAACCTCAAGTCTAAGGATCAATTAATCACATCAATGACTCGTGAGATATTTCCCAATCTGGAAGTTTCCATTTCCTGAAATAGAAACTTCCTTTCCCATTTAGGAATGTTCTCACACGGGGCACCTCAGTGAACTTATTAAAGTAAGCACCCTCATGTATCACGTACGTATCAACTATAAACTTTGCACCTCCATGAAACAAGGTGGTCCTTCTTAAGGGCGTGATCCCACAAGCAAGCCTTAGAGGAGTCAGGTTGACACTCCCACTGTCTGTAGGACTCATCGGCTTGGAGTATTTTACTAATCATGACTTATGTGATATAGGGATCATTTCATGAACCATTTCACCTAAATGGTAGAGTCCTAAAGTCATCAGGATTAGGGGAGTTCTCATACATGCACAGCTAAAGTAAACGCATACCAAACAAGAGCATATAAAGAAGTGTTGCCTCAATTCGTTATTTCATTCAAAGATTGTCTGTGATTACAATAAGGAAAAGCACAAAGCGGATATACAATCGGCTTTCTAGGGCACTATTCCTAACAATCTCCCACTTGCCCGTCAAAGCCATTCTAAAGCTACTCTAAGTCCCATCTTCTGAAGATGACCTTGGAAAGCTTCGCGACTAAGGGGTTTAGTGAGTGGATCTGCCACGTTCTCTGCTGATGTGACCCTCTCGATTTGCACATCTCCTCTTTTGATAATATCACGGATTAGGTGATACTTCCTCATAATGTGCTTGGTCCGTTGGTGAGATCTTGGTTCTCTTGCTTGAGCAACCGCCCCAGTGTTGTCACAAAACACAGTAATGGGGTCTTTCATGCTAGGAACAACATTCAACTCTTGAATGAAGTTTCTAATCCAAACACCTTCCTTAGCTGCATCATTTGCAGCTAAGTATTCGGCCTCAGTGGTCGAATCTGCAGTGGTAGTTTGCTTGGAATTCTTCCAACTCACTGCTCCGCCGTTTAGGCAGAAAATGTATCCTGACATTGACTTAAAATCATCTAAGTCTGATGCAAAGCTTGCATCGCAGTATCCTTCGACAGTTAGATCTTTCTGACCTTCGTAAACTAAGAATAAATCTTTAGTACTTTTCAAGTACTTAAGAATATTCTTCACGGCAGCCCAGTGACCATCTCCAGGGTCAGATTGGAAACGACTTGTCACACTAAGTGCATAAGCCACATCCGGTCGAGTACATAACATTGCATACATTATGCTACCTATTACTGACGCATAAGGTGTATGAGTCATTCTCTCCTTCTCAAGGTTAGTCTTAGGACACATCTTCTTTGAAAGACATGTTCCTACACTCACAGGAAGGTTCTTAACCTTTGCTGACTCCATATTGAATCTCTTCAATACTTTGTCAATGTACATCGACTGTGATAGTCCTATTAACCTTCTAGATCAATCTCTATAGATTTTAATTCCAAGGATATAGGACGCATCACCAAGATCTTTCATCTCGAATTGGTTCGATAACCATAACTTAGTCACTTTCATGTCATCCTTCGAATTCCCAATAAGAAGGATGGCATCAACATAAAGTACTAAGAATTACACCGAGGTCTCCAATTCCTTTCTATACACACATGATTCATTCGAAATTTGCATGAAGCCAAACGCTTTGACTGATTCATCAAATCGAATGTTCCAATTCCTAGAAGTCTGTTTCAATCCATAGATTGATCTTTGGAGTTTGCAAACCTTTTGCTCACTACCACTGAATGTGAAACCTATGGGTTGCTCCATATAAATGGCTTTGTCAATGTCACCATTGAGAAAGACAGTTTTCACATCCATTTGCCATATCTCATAGTCATAATATGCAGCAATGGCAAGCATGATTCGAATGGACTTTTGCATTGCAACTGGTGAAAAGGTTTCGTCAAAGTCCACGCCGGGTCTTTGAGTGAATCCTTTTGCAACCAGTCTTGCTTTGTAGGCTGCAATGCTTCCATCAACTCCAAGCTTTCTCTTAAAGATCCATTTGCAACCTATGGGTTTGACCCCATCAGGCAAATCTACCAAGGTCCAAACTTTGTTGGAGTTCATGGAATCCATTTCGGATTTCATGGCTTCTATCCACTGTTCAGAGTCAGAATCTGAAAGTGCCTCCTCATATGTTGAAGGATCATTATCCTTTTGAGAGATTTCATGGAAGAATCCATACCATCTCTCCGGCTGTCTAGGAGTGCGTTCAGAACGCCTTAGAGGAGGATTTACATGTGTATCGAAATTCGTGATTGGTTGTGGTTAATCAGTAGGGGACGTTTCTTCAATGGGTGGTTTGGGGTTACTTTGTACTTCTTCCAATTCTATGATCTTGCCTTTCTTTTCTTTAAGGAACGGTTCCTCAAGAAAAGTGGCATTTCTGGAAACAAACACCTTTTGCTCAGATTGATCATAGAAGTAGTATCCTATGGATTCCTTAGGATAACCTACAAAGTAGCATAAGTTAGAACGAGATTCTAACTTATCTCCCACTGTCCTCTTCACGTAAGCAGGACCACCCCAAATTCTTAAGTAAGAATAACTAGGGATTTTACCATGCCACATTTCATAGGGCGTTTTGGGGACTGACTTAGAGGGAACTAGATTCAGAATCTTTGCTGCACTTTCTAGGGCATAACCCCAGAAAGAAGGTGGTAAGTCAGTGAAACTCATCATGGAACGAACCATATCAAGTAGGGTTCGATTCATTCTCTCAGAAACTCCATTAAGCTGAGGAGTTCCCGGAGGAGTCCACTGAGAGATAATCCCATTATCTTTGAGATGATTAAGGAATTCTTCACTAAGATACTCGCCTCCTCGATCAGATCGAAGTGCTTTGATCTTGTGACCAGTTTGGTCTCAACCTCCTTTTGAAATTTTAAGAATTTCTCAAAAGCTTCAGATTTATACTTCATTAAGTATACATAACCATACCGACTAAAGTCATCAGTAAAGGTTATGAAATACTGATGATTGTTTCTAGTGCTTACACTAAGCGGTCCACAAACATCAGTATGGATCAAATCCAAAACCTTAGTGGCACGTTCCACAGTTCCTTTAAAAGGGACTTTGGACATTTTTCCTTTGAGACAGGATTAGCAAGAAGTTAACTCCTTAAGATCATTTTCAGAGAATGATCCTAAAGTGTTTATCTTGCTAATTCTGTTCTTGGAAATGTGTCCTAATCTAGCGTGCCATAAGGGAGCTGAAACTTTGTCATCTCTCTTACGCTTTGTTTCTCGTTGTATATTCATAATATTGATATTTTGAGTTAGGTAAAGTCCATTACTTAGAGTACCGATGTGAACGGAAGAGTTGTTCCGTTTGATAAAATATTTACCATTCTTAATATAAGTTTCATAACCTTCACAATCTAATATTGGAACTGAAATTATATTACGAATAATGCTCGGTATATAAAGGACTTTATTTAAGACTAACTCAAAACTACCTAAATCTAATCTAATTGTGCCTAAAGCTCGAGCTTCAATGTATGAGCCATCGCCGATCTTCAAGACACATTCTCCTTCTTTGAGTTGTTGGACTTCACTTAGCATCTGTACATCATTACAGATATGAGTTCCACAACCGGTATCAAGTACCCAAGAACTAGAATTAATAAAAAGATTTATTTCAACGAGAAAGATACCTTTCTTTAGAGTAGCCTTGTACTCTGGGCAGTTTCTCCTCCAGTGTCCCGCTTTGCCGCAATGGAAGCAAACATCCTCTTTCTGATCACGCTTCTTCTTTTGGGCCTTTCCCTTCGAAATGCCACCAGTGGGCCTAAGGGGTTTCTTCTTCTTCTTTTGGGCTTTCTTGCCCTTACCTTTAGAAGGCCCAGAAGAGGAAGATGGAGCATTCACTGATGGGCGTCGAGACCACCAATAATAAATCCCAAATATTGCACACGATTAAATTGTAAAATAGTGGCAACGGGTATCGATCCACGGGGATTGGACGAGTTTGTACTCTTTTAATATGCCAAGGAAGTAAAACGAACAATTAAAATAGGGGGATTTGTCAAGTTTTAGATTAAACTAATAAAAATTTAACTTAAAATAAACGATTAAACTGGCAAGAACGAGAAGTAAAATTAGATTAAACCTGGACAAATTCAATAGATGACAGATAGCTGGGATTTTCCTACACATGCATCAGACTATGATCACGGACAGGGTGATTAATTCCTCGTTAGGCTAGCTATAGTTACCAGTTACCTTAGGTTCCCTCGTTTCTTCTTACTGTTTATAACGACTAAAAGAAACTCCTAATAATCGTTGTCTAATTAACCAATAACCTTAGCAGAAACTCCTTTTAAGATTCAATTGGGCAATTGCATTACACCCTAAAGAAACACTAACCCTAACCGACTAGGTAGGAACTCCTACTTCGCCTAATTAGACCGCAATATTCCTCAACACAAAATCAGCCGAACTTAACAACCTAGTGTTGATTGCCACTTCGTTAATTACCCGGCTAGACTCCACCAAACGAATTAACTAGCTGTATGTGTATTGATAATTCTAAGATTCGTGCACTAACCAAAGAATAAACGAACACTCAATGACATGAAATCGGAAATAAAACGGATAACTTTGATTAATCAACCCAAAGAAATTGTCTCACGACATCTAAAGCATGCTTGGAAAATCCCAACTATAAACGAACTAGAAATTCATAACCAAATTCAAAGCATGAAAATAAAATAGTAATATAGTTTCAACAAAACAAAGTAAAGAAGAATAAACTAGTGTGATGCTCTCCCCAATCTCGGTTCTTCTCCTTTTATGTAGTGCCAAGGCTTGAATTCTTCTCCCCACTCCTCCATGATCTGCCATCATAAAAGCCATGTTCTCCACACGTTTTGTCCAAGTTACTGCCCGAAAAACGGGTCAGGGTTCCTGACCGTGACCTCAGGCAAGCTTCTTCACTATCTCTCCACATTAAACGCCCACTAACTCTTCATCAAGCACCGTCATTACTCCAAGAACGTGCATCCCCCTCCTTTAACGTACGTAACTCTTTGTTTGAGCTTTTGAATTCCAAATTTATGGCCTTCAATTGCATTTGTTCTCCAATTAATCCCAAAAGAAGGTGGATGACCTCTAATTTCATGCAAGTCGCAATTTCCTACAAAGAAACATTAAACCAATTAATAGACCACTATTAAACCAAATCATGGAATAAAATATCACAATTGTAGGCTCAGTAATTGGTAAAGAAATGACTTATCAAATCCCCCCACACTTAGGCAATGCTTGCCCTCAAGCATAAACTAAGATCAAAGATAATAGAGAAATTTGACTCTATTCAATGAAAACACGAAATGGGCAATGTAAACTAGGAATGACAGTAAAATTTTTGCCCTTCACTACCAAACATTGAACCAAATGCAATGAGAGTCTCACATAAGAAAACACAAAACCCGGTCACCATCTTAAGCACATGCATGATTTGCCAAAGTTGAATTTAAACCATTTAATCCTAGAAATCATATTCAACTTATTAGATGAAAGGTATGCACAAGGAAGTTTCAAATGGAAATAGTAGTTGTGGGGAATTCGGGATATTCGCAATTAAAATTATATAGGGAACTTAGCTAGGATTGCTTGAATTGTCATTGGCCTTTTGACGCGAACGCAAACATTTGTGATGAATGCCATCCGGTTACTCAACCATTCACAACCTCAAGTGGCTTTGCCTTACTCATAATTACCCGTTTTATTGTGATAAATCACTTATTTAGTTGGGTAATTAGCGGAGTATTCATAAATTGCCTCAATCGTCGAGATTATTTGGGACCGTTTGACGCGAGCACAAACATTTGTGATGAATGTCACCCGGTTACTAAGCCCCATTTAATCATTTCAACAGATTTTTGGCGCTGCACATAATAGATCATACCACGCAATTTCCAAGCTTAAATTAAATCCCTAGGTCCACCACAATTTCCCAATAAACAAGTGAAAATTCAAGTGCATACCAAATTCAACTTCTAAGCTTCATAAGTTTCTATTCAAGAATGGTGTCATTTTAATCACACAATTTAATGTTCTATCCTTTAAAAACCAGGCACGCTATTTCCAAAAATGTGAGAATATCACCAACACTTAGCCAATATTTAGCATACAAGACTCAACCATGCTTCATATCCTTTTAAAATTAATCCATCATTGCCTAAATCGTAATAATTCATCAAATAAGAATCAAATTAAGCCACATCGTATCTCCTAATCATACATAGAAGGCAGCACAGCACCATTCACAGCCATAACACGTACATACAGCAGCAAATTCGCATATTATCAGCCCATTATCAGCACTAAAATGCCTCAAAATCATGCAAAAATGCAAAAAAATTCTCATATAGCCCTAATACACCCCCCCGCACTTAAAGCACATGTTGTCCGCAACATAAAGTAAGTCAAAAATGAAAAATAGAGGACTTCCCTGAACCCGGGGGGTGGGAGACGAGAGTCAGACTCGAAGAATCGTGACTATGATCACGGATAGCCTCCCATCAGTAGAATTCTGCCAGCTTCTTCAATTTTGCTGTGACTGTGCGTTGGCCTTGATTGTTGTGAGAGGTTTCAGGTCCCTGGAGTCTGTTCCTGCTGTGGGAGACTTGATGGCAGCGGTTGTTTGGCCGGAGAATCATCCCGTTACCCATGGTGGTCTTAGTGTTGGTCGTTCTTGCAATTGGAGTTTGGTGGCTGAGAAGGAAAGATGAACTTACAATTGGGGATTTTTGGTTTCTTTGGCTGATATGTAGGGTTTGGGAGTTTTGTATCGGTGGTTGATTTGTATGGTGTAAGTGGGGCGGTCCGGGTTGGCTGGATGGGTCGGAGCATTACGCGCGGATCATGATGCGGGTAGGAAGACGGGTGGTTCAGGTATGTGGGTTAAGCTCTGATTACCAAAAATGGACCCAGAACCCTTGTCCGTGGCCTCAGACAAGTTTCCTCACAGTAGCTCAATAGCAAGTTCACTAGTTAATGCAATTGATCAACAATGGTTCCGCTCTTGTGCCTCCCCCACACTTATCTAATTCTGGTACCTGCACATTTTCCTACAAAACACGAGAAGAGAAGAGATTACGTCGGGGCGAGGAAAACGAGCAAAGAAAGAAAACGAAAAACTAAAAAAAACAAAAGCAAGGGAAAGAAATATGGGTTGCCTCCCATACAGCGCCCTTATTTAACGTCATGGACTCGACAAGTTTTTGTTTCACACTCAAGCCCCTAGAGGAGGATCCTCTAGTTTCATCTTTTCAACCGTGTGTGGCTCGAATCCTTCATAAAATGGCTTAAGTCTACGCCCGTTCACCTCACTGTCCAAATTTTCAGTTCTTCGATCAGGAGGCTTAAGGATCTTCTTTTTCACCGTCTCCATTATAGGTGGGTCTAGCCTACGTCGGGCTACTCTACGGGACTTGGCTCCTCGTTCCAAAACAATATCATGCATGCTCCCAAAAGGCGTCAGTCCCTTGACATTTGTGATGGTCCATTCAACTGCCTCTTTGTATCTTTGAAGTACTCTGATCAGTTTTTCCTCTTCCAGACTGTCAAGCATGTTGGCTATGATCACAGGTAGGGTCTCACAGTCGCCCAGATATGCGTGTTTTAAAAACTCAGGTAGCTTTTCGATTTCTAGCTTTAGATCCTGCAAAAATGAAGGAAAAAGCTTAGATTCTGGTCTAGTTAACTCAATAGGCACAGACTTTGAACTTGTAATATCATTAAGCCCTTGTAATGCATGGAACTTATCAAAAACATCATCAAAAGACTTAAACCGATTAGAAAATCTCTTCAGCCAATCAACAGATATGTCATGACAAATAGCATAATTCAACTCAACATCATTATTTGAACCAAAATCCTCATAAGTCAAATTCTCAATGACACCAACACTACAAATGCAAGACACATCATCATCATGCTTAGTGGAATCATAAACATTGAATTTAACTACTTCACCATCAAACTCTAAAGTCAGTGAACCATCATGCACATCAATTTTAGCTTTAGCTGTACTAAGGAAAGGTCTACCAAACAAGATACCAGAGGACTCGGATGAATAATTGTTTTCCATATCAATCACAAAAAAATCAGCAGGAAAAATCAATTCATTAACTTGAACTAACACATCCTCTAAAACACCTTCAGGATAGACAATTGATCGATCCACTAATTGAATAATAACTCCCGTACTAGCTAATGGACCAAGACCCAAAGAATTATAGACAGATAAAGGCATCACATTGATAGAAGAACCTAAATCACACATAGCCTTACCAATACCAATTTGTCCAATCTTGCATGGGATAGAAAACATACCTTTGTCGTGACACTTAGGTGGTAATTTCCTTTGTAAGACGGCCGAAACATTTTCACTAACACTCACCTTCTCATTACCTGTCAACTTACGCTTGTTGGTGCACAATTCCTTAAGAAATTTAGCGTAGCGTGGAACCTGTTTAATGGCCTCAAGGAGTGGAACGTTCACTTCAACTTTTTCAAAAGGAGCCAAGATGTTCTTATTTTCTTTGTCCTTCTTTCTCTGAACGAACCTTTCAGGGAATGGTGGTGGAACTACCAGTGGCTGAGGCTTCTGATAGACTTCAGCTGGACTGGAATTCTGTCCGTGATCACTGGCAGGATTCTTCTCAATCTCTTTTTTAGTTTCTGCCTCAGAGACCTGTACCCGATCACGTTTGTAACTCCTGTTGACTGGAGGCTGCAATTCGTTTCCGTTTTGCAACACAATCGCACTCACATTGTGTGTTTGCGATGGTAGTTTACCTCGACTCTCCAATTTGCTCACCGATGATGCAATTTGTCCCATATGAGTCTCCATGGTCTTTATAATGTCCTCTATCTTTTGAATCCTGTTCGTCGTGTCCTGTTGATATTTCTCGGTATTAGTAGCTAACATACGAACAATTTCACTAAGAGGTATACCTGAACCCGGAGGGTGTTGTGGTTGTGGCTGCGGTGGAGGTGGGTGGGAGCTCTGATTATTCGGTTGGTTGTTGGCATAACTGAAATGCGGGTGGTACGTCCATCCGGGGTTGTAGGTGTTCGAATAAAGGCATGCATCAGTTTGGTGCTCGGGACTAGTGCAAATGCCACATACTCTCGAGGGTGGATTAGTACCTACATTCATTTTCTGCACCAAGGTTGTTAGTAAAGACTCAATTGTATCAAGTGAATTAGTACTTACCTCATTCACCCTTCGGGGGGTGTCCTGCCGAGCTTCAAATTGTTGAGAATTTGCAGCCATGGTCGATATGAGCTCTCTAGCTTCGGCTGGTGTCTTGCTAACAATTGCTCCGCCACTCGCGGCATCCATCATTCTACGTTCCATCGGAGTTAGTCCTTCATAGAAGTATTGAATGACCAATTGATCCGAGATACCATGTTGGGGGCAGCTTGCTAGCAATCTCTTGAACCTCTCCCAATACTCATAAAGGCTTTCGGAATCTCTTTGCTTCACGCCACAAATTTCTCGCCTAATGTTGGTAGCACGAGAAGCCGGAAAGTACCTCTCAAGGAATTGTCTTGACATTTCCGGCCAAGTAGTGACCGTACCCGAAGGTAAGTAATATAGCCACTCTTTAGCCGCATCTTGCAATGAGAAGAGAAAAGCCCTTAGCTTGATTTGATCCTCTGTCACATTGTGTGGCTTAATGGATGTGCACACAAGGTGGAATTCCTTCAAATGGTTATTTGGATCTTCATTCTCCAACCCGCGAAAGGTTGGCAACAAATGGATAAGGCCTGATTTCAATTCGAAGCCTTCCTGCAGTTCTGGAAAGGTAATACAGAGTGGCTGTTGTGCTTCAGAAGGTCTGGCAAGGTCCCGAAGCGTTCTGTTCTGAGCCATATCCTGACTGTGATCACTGTCAGGCTTCCTGTCAGTAAGCTGTGCAACTGTAAACTCCTGCTCAGAATTAGTATCAGTTTTCAGCTTCAAACAATTCTGAACTTTCGCCAACTGCTGCTTGCTCACAAAGGTTCCTAAGCATAAGAAAAAGAGACAAAATTAGTTACCAATCCCCGGCAACGGCGCCAAAAATTGATGGGCGTCGAGACCACCAATAATAAATCCCAAATATTGCACACGATTAAATTGTAAAATAGTGGTAACGGGTATCGATCCACGGGGATTGGACAAGTTTGTACTCTTTTAATATGCCAAGGAAGTAAAACGAACAATTAAAATAGGGGGATTTGTCAAGTTTTAGATTAAACTAATAAAAATTTAACTTAAAATAAACGATTAAACTGGCAAGAACGAGAAGTAAAATTAGATTAAACCTGGACAAATTCAATAGATGACAGATAGCTGGGATTTTCCTACGCATGCATCAGACTATGATCACGGACAGGGTGATTAATTCCTCGTTAGGCTAGCTATAGTTACCAGTTACCTTAGGCTCCCTCGTTTCTTCTTACTGTTTATAACGACTAAAAGAAACTCCTAATAATCGTTGTCTAATTAACCAATAACCTTAGCAGAAACTCCTTTTAAGATTCAATTGGGCAATTGCATTACACCCTAAAGAAACACTAACCCTAACCGACTAGGTAGGAACTCCTACTTCGCCTAATTAGACCGCAATATTCCTCAACACAAAATCAGCCGAACTTAACAACCTAGTGTTGATTGCCACTTCGTTAATTACCCGGCTAGACTCCACCAAACGAATTAACTAGCTGTATGTGTATTGATAATTCTAAGATTCGTGCACTAACCAAAGAATAAACGAACACTCAATGACATGAAATCGGAAATAAAACGGATAACTTTGATTAATCAACCCAAAGAAATTGTCTCACGACATCTAAAGCATGCTTGGAAAATCCCAACTATAAACGAACTAGAAATTCATAACCAAATTCAAAGCATGAAAATAAAATAGTAATATAGTTTCAACAAAACAAAGTAAAGAAGAATAAACTAGTGTGATGCTCTCCCCAATCTCGGTTCTTCTCCTTTTATGTAGTGCCAAGGCTTGAATTCTTCTCCCCACTCCTCCATGATCTGCCATCATAAAAGCCATGTTCTCCACACGTTTTGTCCAAGTTAATGCCCGAAAAACGGGTCAGGGTTCCTGACCGTGACCTCAGGCAAGCTTCTTCACTATCTCTCCACATTAAACGCCCACTAACTCTTCATCAAGCACCGTCATTACTCCAAGAACGTGCATCCCCCTCCTTTAACGTACGTAACTCTTTGTTTGAGCTTTTGAATTCCAAATTTATGGCCTTTAATTGCATTTGTTCTCCAATTAATCCCAAAAGAAGGTGGATGACCTCTAATTTCATGCAAGTCGCAATTTCCTACAAAGAAACATTAAACCAATTAATAGACCACTATTAAACCAAATCATGGAATAAAATATCACAATTGTAGGCTCAGTAATTGGTAAAGAAATGACTTATCATTCACCATCAAAACCTTATTGTCCTTCTTGATCGTGCTTTCAGCAGTCACAAGCTAACTAATCAGCTCAGCTACAGTAGCACCAGCATGATTCATGTTGAAGTTAAGGACAAATGGGTTGAATGATGGTGGGAACGAAGCTAGCAACAAATCCACTGAAAGCTCATCTTTCAGTGGCATGTCCATGGAAGCAAGTTTCTCAGTAAGGGCAAGAAACTTGAGTCCATATTCATGGACACTTGAACCTTCCCTCATTCTCAAGTGGAACAATTCCTTTGAAGTGTTATACCTTGTAACATGTTCATGAGGGCGGTAAAGTTGCTCTAAGTGGTCGTAAATCTCCCAAGCAAATTCCATGGCCTCATGTTGTCTTTGCAAGTCCGGAGACATGTTAGCCAACATAAGGCAACGGGCTTGGAGATTATCATCCTTCCACTTCTGAATCGCATCCCGCTCGGCCCGAGTGGGAGCCTCCCCTTCGGGACTGGGCTCCCCTTCGAAGAGAACATAAGTTCTCTTCTCAGAATCTAAAATGATTTTTAGATTCCTCAGCCAATCAGAATAGTTGGGACCAGTCAACTTGTTTGACTCGAGGATCGATACAAGAGGGTTTTTGGTTGCCATTTCAAAACACGTAGAGAATCACAGAATCTACGACCTAAATGGTAAAACAGAGAACTAGTGAGCATGCTGAATTATAACGATATACAAAAGATAAGGTCTTTAATCTAATGTAGCTCCCACTGTTTTTCAAAGATCTAGAATTCCCAAAGATCTAAGAGGAACACGTTTCCCAATGGGTACTAAGATACTAGGCATTTTACCTCGAACCCACGACTCGTGGACATTCTAAGTAAGAACCCTAGGTAGGTACAACTTACCAATTCTAACACCTTTAGAACTCTTAGTAATTGTTTTTGCATCACCTTTCTTTCAATATGGACCCACGACTCGTGCGACATCCATATTTACTTAGGCGTTAAGCTAGACCCATCAATCATAAGATCATGATCAAAACTTAGTTCGAACGACCCACGACTCGCGGACATCGCCCTTGCTAAAATCGATCACGAAATATTGATCATTTAAAAGGATCAATTAGGTAACTAAGAACTAATAAGCTCCACTAGCTATCCCACGACTCGCGGACAATAACTAGTTTCACTTACTAAACTTAAAACCTATTGATGGAATACTAGGAATTTAATTCAAAATTTGCATCTCGAATTAAACACCTATTTGTTCGAAATTAGCTTAATATTTAATGGGAATTTTCGAATCAACCGGAGAGTTGTCCGGTTCGACCTCACCAACATATATGTTATCCAATTTTATTAGTCTTGATTAATGCAAGTACACTTAAATGCATTTCAAACAAGCACATAAACAGATAACATGTCCTAGCATGATACTAACATGTAATGATCATGGGTTCTACCTATCTTATGCGTGATATGTGGGAGCCATTCCACAATCACAAGTTCTAACATACATGCCACATAAACAGTTCAAATCACATAAGGGAAAGCGGTAACAAAATACGAGCCCTATCTCTATTACATTTAACAATTGAGATTCCCCTCCCTAACATTTTGAGAGGTCTTCACTTATGGCCTCCTTGTTACTTGAATGTGGTCCATCTTACTCCATGGGTGCATTGTCTCCAAAATGAAAATAAAACCTCACCACCTATCTCTACTATCAAATTACAATAAAAAGAAAAAGACATAAAGTAATAAGGCTCAATCTTCATATTGGCCTTAGACAATTGCACGGGGCATACCCCGGCCTCAAAAACAGTAATATGGAAAGCCACATAATTGTTAGGAATAGTACCCTAGAAAGCCGATTCGACGTAATCTGCTTTGGGACTTTTCTTATATCACAGACAATCTTTGAATAATATACGATTGATTATAGGCAAACACTTCTTTATATGCCAATACGTGTTTTGTGTGTTTCCATTACGTGCGCATGTATGAGAACTCCCCTAATCCTGATGACTTTAGGACTCTACCATTTAGGTGAAATGGTTCATGAAACGAGCCCTATATCACATAAGTCATGATTAGTAAAATACTCCAAGCCGATGAGTCCTACAGACAGTGGGAGTGTCAACTTGGCTCCTCTAAGGCTTGCTTGTGGGATCACGCCCTTAAGAAGGACCACCTTGTTTCATGGAGGTGGAAAGTGTATAGTTGATACGTGCGTGATACATGAGGGTGCTTACTTTAATAAGTAAGTTCACTGAGGTACCCCGTGTGAGAACATTCCTAAATGGGAAAGGAAGTTTCTATTTCAGGAAATGGAAACTTCCAGATTAGGAAATATCTCACGAGTCATTGATGTGATTAATTGATCCTTAGACTTGAGGTTCCTTGTCGCTTTATGAGTTAACTCTGTAGTCTTTGGTATAAGCTTTAAAGGGTGTCGCCTTAGACAACTGATTCAAGGCTTATGCTGGGGCTGCACAAGTGATTTATGAAAGTGAATGAGAATCAAGAAAGGACCTACACTTGCATTTGCAAGGTGATCTCTTATTGTGTAAGTCATTCATATGCCATATGGAGTCCTTGGCCAAGGCAGTAGATCAAGACATCAAGAAAAGGGTTTCTTGGATTGAGATCAAATGGATATGAAATGCACTTAGCTTTAAGACCGGATTATTAGGGTTCTGATTAATCCCTTGCCCTAGATCTTGGTTGAGAGATAGTAAGTAGGAGGATTGTATCTCACATGAATCGATGACTTAAAGGTTCTGTCGAATCCGAACATTCCAATTCAGCTAGGGGTTAAACACCTGTTGCTAGACTATGGTCGTTTAATCTGTGGACTGATTAATTAATTAGTGAATTAATTAATTGGGGTCACTGCTAATTGAATTGAGAACCTAGAGGGTCACACACAACAACTTGGTTACATGAGTTGAGGCTTGAAAATGATTAAACGAGTTAATCGAGCCTAGAGGGTTCCACACGTGTGAAGCCACACGTGTGGGTCACGTGAGTGACACGTGTCCTTGTGACACGTGTCACACACGTGAATTTATATATATATTAAATGATTAATTTAGTTAATTATTTAATAGACTTTGGTTTAATTTTGAATTAAAAAGAAAGTCTAATTTTGGAGAAAATAATCTAGTTAATTAATTATGAATTAATTAATTAGATAAAAATAAGTTATTTATTTTATAATAAATAAAGTATAAAATTATCCAAAAATAGTTTGGATATTTTTAGCTCTCTTAAAAGTTGACTTGAAATAGAATTCAAAGTCAAAGTTGGAAAATACTTGATGATCAAGTAATAGGAGAGAGAGGAACCAAATCCTTTCCCAACTAGGATTTGGATCGGCACCCTCTCTCTATAAATAGGGGAGCTCGAGCTCCTTTTAGAGCTAATAGACAATTCTCGGTTCATGTGTTGAACACCTTCCTTTCTCCAAGATTAAATTAAACCCTAGGTTAAGCCTAAACACTAACTAGAGAACTAGCATCCTTACTAGTTAGATTGTGATCAAGTTGGTGGACTATCTCTAGAGACTTCAAGTTAGAAGTTTTGAAGATTCGAGCTTTACCAAAAGTGGGGATTAAGCAAAACGATCAGAAGGGATGATGAAACGATTCTGAACCCAACAGAAAACGAGTGAAAAAATCGAACCAAAGAAGATGGCGAAAACCGTTCGTCCATATCCTGAAAGATGAGTTTTTTCACGAGGGTTTTATGGCGGGCAGATTTCTACTTTCGCAAAACTGGTTTTCGAAGGGAGTTTCAATCATGCTTTTCTCGCTTCATGTTTCTTTCTTTATGTTATATTGTTAAGAACTTCCCTAACATGATTTGAATCTAGGTTGGTGTGGATTGTTATCCCGACAATGGATTCTGAAGTAGAAAGAGACTTTCGAGGGACGGGTTGTCAAGCCGCGAGAAGAGCGTTCTTGGGTGGCTTGAAACGCTTCAAGAAAGAATAAAAGAAAAGTAAGTTTTCTATCTTTACGAATTTGGTTACACGATTGCGAGTTCAAGGTCCTTTTGTTGGGAAAAATTTTTTAAATTCCGCTGCTTTCTGATTCGTGTTTTCCAACAAGTGGTATCAGAGCCACCTCGTTAATCGTGTTTCTGATTCGTCTCAATTATTCTGAATTTGGTAGAAATTCTTAGGCTTAGATGCGAATTAGGTATTCATGAGTTCTTTTAGAAAGCCTGAAATACGAAACTGTAATTTTTCTTGAATTTCTGAAAACTGTTTCTTAAATCCGTTTTTGAAAAGCTGCTTTAGTTGAAATTCGTTTAAATCGTAATTTTAATTTTTGGATTGAATTGGTTCTGAGAAACTTGAGATACGAAACACGAAATCGCGTTCCGAACAAAAAAGGCCAGGCTCGCGCGTGCTAAGGCGTAGCACGCGAGGCCTAGCCAATCGTCGCCGCTCACCAGTCCCGTGACCGTGCGGGACTGCCCGCACGAGGCTCCCGCAACCGTGCGGGAGTCACCGCCCACACGTCCCGCAACCGCGCGGGACGTCCAGCCTAGCACCTCCCGCAACCGCGCGGGAGCCTGGCCGAGACTGCCCGCACACGCGGGGCACTGCTGCGCGCGGCGTGCACGCCCAGCGCGCGCACTCGGGCGGCAACTGCCGCACGCTGTGCGCGCTGATGGCGCGCGCGCGCGCGCGCATGCTGCCGCGCGGCGGTGCCCTCATGAACCGGTGGTTTCGGGCATGTTTTCGTGTTTTCGTGTTTCGTGGTTTCGGTCCTTAAAAATCCCGATTTAATTTTATTTTAATTTTATCTTTTGAAATCAGTTTTATTAAAATAAAATTAATTTTAAAATTTTGATTAAATTGGGATTTTGAGAAATTAAAATCGATTTAAATTTTGGGAAAATTACGATCTTTATTTTATGAAAATATTGAAAGAATAAAATTATTAATTTTCAGAAATTAATTGGAATTTTATTAGTTTATAGTTTTTCGGGTTTTATTGAAAAGGCTCTTGAACAAGAATTGCATCTAAGTCGTGTTTTAAGTTATTAGAGCTTAAAGCGAGAATTTTAATTTATTGGTTAAATTTAAATTCTTGCTAAAGCATGTTAGGTGATCATGGGTTTAGATCTATGTATGGTTTTAATTTATGCACATGGATGTTTTAAATTGGGGTTGGAGCCCTATAGTTGCGTTTTTCAATTGAGGTTGGAGCCTCACTTATGTGCGTACTGTTATGTGATTTATTATGTGGCTTTCCATATTACTGTTCTTGAGGCCGGGGTATGCCCCGTGTAATTGTCTAAGGCCAATATGAAGATTGAGCCTTATTACTTTATGTCTTTTTCTTTTTATTGTAATTTGAGAGTAGAGATAGGTGGTGAGGTTTTATTTTCATTTTGGAGACAATGCACCCATGGAGTAAGATGGACCACATTCAAGTAACAAGGAGGCCATAAGTGAAGACCCCTCAAAATGTTAGGGAGGGGAATCTCAATTGTTAAATGTAATAGAGATAGGGCTCGTATTTTGTTACCGCTTTCCCTTATGTGATTTAAACTGTTTATGTGGCATGTATGTTAGAACTTGTGATTGTGGAGTGGCTCCCACATATCACGCATAAGATAGGTAGAACCCATGATCATTACATGTTAGTATCATGCTAGGACATGTTATCTGTTTATGTGCTTGTTTGATATGCATTTAAGTGTACTTGCATTAATCAAGACTAATAAAATTGGATAACATATATGTTGGTGAGGTCGAACCGGACAACTCTCCGGTTGATTCGAAAATTCCCATTAAATATTAAGCTAATTTCGAACAAATAGGTGTTTAATTCGAGATGCAAATTTTGAATTAAATTCCTAGCATTCCATCAATAGGTTTTAAGTTTAGTAAGTAAAGCTAGTTATTGTCCGCGAGTCGTGGGATAGCTAGTGGAGCTTATTAGTTCTTAGTTACCTAATTAATCATTTTAAATGGTCAATATTTCGTGGTCAATTTTAGCAAGGGCGATGTCCGCGAGTCGTGGGTCGTTCGAACAAAGTTTTGGTCATGATCTTATGATTGATGGGTCTAGCTTAACGCCTAAGTAAATATGGATGTCGCACGAGTCTTGGGTCCATATTGAAAGATAGGTGATGCAAAAACAATTACTAAGAATTCTAAAGGTGTTAGAATTGGTAAGTTGTACCTACCTAGGGTTCTTACTTAGAATGTCCGCGAGTCGTGGGTTCGAGGTAAAATGCCTAGGATCTTAGTACCCATTGGGAAACGTGTTCCTCTTAGATCTTTGGGAATTCTAGATCTTTGAAAAACAGTGGGAGCTACATTAGATTAAAGACCTTATCTTTTGTATATCGTTATAATTCAGCATGCCCACATTTTCTCTGCTTAGCATTTAGGTTGTAGTTCTGTGATTCTCTACAATATGAAATGCAAACCCATTCGTATCCATCCTTAAGTCAAATAAGTTGACTAAGTCCTGACTAACTCTAAATGGCTTCGGATCCTAAAATTCATTTTAGAATCCGACTAGAGAAAGGCGTTCTCTAAAGGGCGAAGTTTTCAATTGTGAAAAGTCGACCCGGGCCAAAAGAGAAGCAATCTGAGGTGAATGGATTTTTCCAAACCACTTAAAAGCAATTGAACCACCTCATAAAAATGTTACAAGGTATAACATTATGGAATTATTCAATATTCCAAATGAGGAAACAAGTGCACACGAACAAGGTCTAAAGATCTTATTTGAAGATCTTATGGTCTCGATCATCAACTGAGAAAAGAGTTCTCAATGCACTGATTGCTTACATTGCTTCGACTATCATTCAAACCCTTTATGCTCAACTAGAATGATGCTAATGTAGCATAGTTAATCATTTAAGTTGATAATGGTTGAGAGCATCCTTAAGAAGGAATAAAAGGTTGAGATGGTTAATTCTTCTTCTAAAACTCCCTAAGTTAAAGGCTTGAAGGCCTAAAGAAGAAGAAACCCTTAAGAGCCCAATGGAGGGGCATGTAAGGGGTACGCCCAAAAGACACTAGAGATCAAATAGGACGTTTGCTTCTATGGTAGCAAATAAGGACTTTGAAAGGGAACTGCAAAGAGTATGAGTACTTTGAAATGTTACCTCGTTTAGTAATTCTACTAGGAATAGAATTTACTAGCCTTAAGTCAATTCTGCATAAGCCGTTGTGCAAAGACTCAAGGCACTAATGTTCTGAACATACAACGAGATAACAAAAGTAAGTGAGATGACAAAGCTTCGAATTACTTTGGAACGTTGAGATATAAGAGGATTAGCAAGTCAGACACCTTAGGATCATTCTATGAAAATGAACCTATAGTGTTGACTTCCTGTGAATCCTGTCATGAGGGAAGCGTTCCTGAATCCCGTTTATAAGAAACGTGGAACGTTCCAAAATTATAGTGGATTTCGATCCGTGCTGATGAGTGTAAGATGCTTAATGTAAGCACTAGATACAATCGTCAGTTTAATCATTATGAATGAATGTACTTGTTAAAGTACAAATTCGAAACTTATATGAAATTCTTAGAATTTCGAAAGGAGGTTAGGAACCGAAGTAGTCATAAGTTATAGGTAAATCGATATGATCGAGATAGCCAATATCTTAGCAACTAATTCCTTACTCATCTTAGAGATAATAGGATTATCTCTCAGTAAACTAATTCGAGAACACCTTAGTGTTTCCGAATGAGGGAATGAAACCTTATAGGATATGGTCCATTCCATAGCAAGCTTTACTGACTTATAATCATTCTAGGAATAAACTCCCAGAATATGCAGTTAGAGATTTTTGAATTTTACACCTTCCAAAATCAGTCCTTTAGTTGCACTATGCAAAGTGGCATACTAAATTCCCTAATTATTCTTATCCAAGAATTCAATGGAATCCTCTTACTTGAAGAGGATAGTGGGAGATAAGCTTGAAATGAGTTCAAGTTTATACAATGATATTGGATATCAGTTTTGCGATTCCCTTGTACAAAAGTTGTTTGTCTCAAAGGAATGTACCTTTCTTAAGGAATCGTTCCTATAGAAGAAGAAAGGCAAGCAAGCAGACCTCAAAGAAATTTGAGAAAAAATATTCATGCCACATATAGAAGAAACGAGCCCATCTGATAAAAACTTAGCCAAATTTTAGAGTATGTACACGTGTGAAACCCTTCTCTTAAGATGCGTTTAGAACGCGTTCCTAGATAGCCAAGGAATTACTTAAAGAGGAGACACTGTCAGATTTGGAATCTGAGTAGTGTAAGCAAGCCTTGAAATCCAATATGGATTCCATATACTTAAACCGAGTTTTGACCTTGGTTGATCCACCTGATAGGATCAAGCTCCTAGAGCTTCGAGTAAATGGAAAGCATTACAACCTTCTTGACGGTTGAAATGCAAAAGTCCATTTGGGTTGTGTTTACCATATCCTCATATTCTGACTATGAGATATGATAAATGAATATGAGAACTATCTTGTTCAATATGAGATTGAAAGAGAGTGAAATAAGGTATTTCTATAAATCTCATATTCAGTGGGAGTATGCATAAGGTATGCAAATCCCTAAAGTCAATCTGTGGATTGATAAAGGCTTCTAGGAGTTAGACAATTCGATTCCATAGGATAGTCAAATCGTTTGACACAGATAGAAGTCGAATAAGTCTTAAAAGTGTACATATGAAAGTTAGTGATGTAAGAGTCAATTTTGGTTCTTTAGAAGACGATGTCCTTCTCATTAGGAATGTCAAGGATGACGTGAAAGTTACCAATTGTTTAAGAAACAATTTGACATGAAAGATCTTAGTGATTATTCTATATTCTCGACATTCAGATCTATAGAAGATAGATCTAAGAGAATAAAAGGATTATCACAAAATGAGTACATAACCACGGTACTAAAAGGAGTTTAGTATGGACAATGGAACATCTCTCTTGAAGAGTATGTGTCCTAAGATAACTTTAAGAAAGTTAGAATGTCCAAAATCCCTTTAAGCGAAAGGGTGCATAATGTATGAAATGTTATGTACTAAATTAGATATGGCGCAACACTAAGCGTAGTGGGCCGAATCTAATATGACCTCAGAGAAGGTCATTAGATCTCTGTAAAGGATGTCCTCAGAGTACTTGAGAAGAAATGAGGATATGTAATAGTTTACAGAGCCCAAAAGATCTTGTTGTTAGAAGGATATTTGATGTAACCATTAATCAAACATAGATGATTGTGAAATCATTGAAAGGATACAACTTCTACCATATTGGTAATGCAATGTGTTGGAAAGGGGTTCCAAGGACGGACATTGCAAAACTCGACTATCGTAGTTGAGAACTTAGTCGTATTATATAACGCTAAGTTAAGTGTTTGGGTAAGAAACTCCATCTAACTTGTTAGATGAAGTTCCTAGCATGAAACAACTCCTTTATCATATTATATGATAAAATGGATGGTTGCTCAAGTAAGAGAACCAAGACCTCACCAAGAGACTGAACACGTGATTACGAATCACTTTATAAGGAAAAGGTGTTTCCTAAGAGATGTGTAAACAAGAGGGTCACATCAGCAGAGAATATAGCAGATCCACTTTGGAAACGCCCAAAGTCAATAGGGTCTCTAAGTGCATCTTGAGAAGATGGGACTTAGAGTACCTAAATGGCTTTTACGGGCAAGTGGGAGATTGTTAGGAATAGTGCCCTAGAAAGCCGATTCGACGTAATCTGCTTTGGGACTTTTCTTATATCACAGACAATCTTTGAATAATATACGATTGATTATAGGCAAACACTTCTTTATATGCCAATACGTGTTTTGTGTGTTTCCATTACGTGCGCATGTATGAGAACTCCCCTAATCCTGATGACTTTAGGACTCTACCATTTAGGTGAAATGGTTCATGAAACGAGCCCTATATCACATAAGTCATGATTAGTAAAATACTCCAAGCCGATGAGTCCTACAGACAGTGGGAGTGTCAACCTGGCTCCTCTAAGGCTTGCTTGTGGGATCACGCCCTTAAGAAGGACCACCTTGTTTCATGGAGGTGGAAAGTGTATAGTTGATACGTGCGTGATACATGAGGGTGCTTACTTTAATAAGTAAGTTCACTGAGGTACCCCGTGTGAGAACATTCCTAAATGGGAAAGGAAGTTTCTATTTCAGGAAATGGAAACTTCCAGATTAGGAAATATCTCACGAGTCATTGATGTGATTAATTGATCCTTAGACTTGAGGTTCCTTGTCGCTTTATGAGTTAACTCTGTAGTCTTTGGTATAAGCTTTAAAGGGTGTCGCCTTAGACAACTGATTCAAGGCTTATGCTGGGGCTGCACAAGTGATTTATGAAAGTGAATGAGAATCAAGAAAGGACCTATACTTGCATTTGCAAGGTGATCTCTTATTGTGTAAGTCATTCATATGCCATATGGAGTCCTTGGCCAAGGCAGTAGATCAAGACATCAAGAAAAGGGTTTCTTGGATTGAGATCAAATGGATATGAAATGCACTTAGCTTTAAGACCGGATTATTAGGGTTCTGATTATTCCCTTGCCCTAGATCTTGGTTGAGAGATAGTAAGTAGGAGGATTGTATCTCACATGAATCGATGACTTAAAGGTTCTGTCGAATCCGAACATTCCAATTCAGCTAGGGGTTAAACACCTGTTGCTAGACTATGGTCGTTTAATCTGTGGACTGATTAATTAATTAGTGAATTAATTGATTGGGGTCACTGCTAATTGAATTGAGAACCTAGAGGGTCACACACAACAACTTGGTTACATGAGTTGAGGCTTGAAAATGATTAAACGAGTTAATCGAGCCTAGAGGGTTCCACACGTGTGAAGCCACACGTGTGGGTCACGTGAGTGACACGTGTCCTTGTGACACGTGTCACACACGTGAATTTATATATATATTAAATGATTAATTTAGTTAATTATTTAATAGACTTTGGTTTAATTTTGAATTAAAAAGAAAGTCTAATTTTGGAGAAAATAATCTAGTTAATTAATTATGAATTAATTAATTAGATAAAAATAAGTTATTTATTTTATAATAAATAAAGTATAAAATTATCCAAAAATAGTTTGGATATTTTTAGCTCTCTTAAAAGTTGACTTGAAATAGAATTCAAAGTCAAAGTTGGAAAATACTTGATGATCAAGTAATAGGAGAGAGAGGAACCAAATCCTTTCCCAACTAGGATTTGGATCGGCACCCTCTCTCTATAAATAGGGGAGCTCGAGCTCCTTTTAGAGCTAATAGACAATTCTCGGTTCATGTGTTGAACACCTTCCTTTCTCCAAGATTAAATTAAACCCTAGGTTAAGCCTAAACACTAACTAGAGAACTAGCATCCTTACTAGTTAGATTGTGATCAAGTTGGTGGACTATCTCTAGAGACTTCAAGTTAGAAGTTTTGAAGATTCGAGCTTTACCAAAAGTGGGGATTAAGCAAAACGATCAGAAGGGATGATGAAACGATTCTGAACCCAACAGAAAACGAGTGAAAAAATCGAACCAAAGAAGATGGCGAAAACCGTTCGTCCATATCCTGAAAGATGAGTTTTTTCACGAGGGTTTTATGGCGGGCAGATTTCTACTTTCGCAAAACTGGTTTTCGAAGGGAGTTTCAATCATGCTTTTCTCGCTTCATGTTTCTTTCTTTATGTTATATTGTTAAGAACTTCCCTAACATGATTTGAATCTAGGTTGGTGTGGATTGTTATCTCGACAATGGATTCTGAAGTAGAAAGAGACTTTCGAGGGACGGGTTGTCAAGCCGCGAGAAGAGCGTTCTTGGGTGGCTTGAAACGCTTCAAGAAAGAATAAAAGAAAAGTAAGTTTTCTATCTTTATGAATTTGGTTACACGATTGCGAGTTCAAGGTCCTTTTGTTGGGAAAAATTTTTTAAATTCCGCTGCTTTCTGATTCGTGTTTTCCAACAAGTGGTATCAGAGCCACCTCGTTAATCGTGTTTCTGATTCGTCTCAATTATTCTGAATTTGGTAGAAATTCTTAGGCTTAGATGCGAATTAGGTATTCTTGAGTTCTTTTAGAAAGCCTGAAATACGAAACTGTAATTTTTCTTGAATTTCTGAAAACTGTTTCTTAAATCTGTTTTTGAAAAGCTGCTTTAGTTGAAATTCGTTTAAATCGTAATTTTAATTTTTGGATTGAATTGGTTTTGAGAAACTTGAGATACGAAACACGAAATCGCGTTCCGAACAAAAAAGGCCAGGCTCGCGCGTGCTAAGGCGTAGCACGCGAGGCCTAGCCAATCGTCGCCGCTCACCAGTCCCGTGACCGTGCGGGACTGCCCGCACGAGGCTCCCGCAACCGTGCGGGAGTCACCGCCCACACGTCCCGCAACCGCGCGGGACGTCCAGCCTAGCACCTCCCGCAACCGCGCGGGAGCCTGGCCGAGACTGCCCGCACACGCGGGGCACTGCCGCGCGCGCACTCGGGCGGCAACTGCCGCACGCTGTGCGCGCTGATGGCGCGCGCGCGCGCGCGCATGCTGCCGCGCGGCGGTGCCCTCATGAACCGGTGGTTTCGGGCATGTTTTCATGTTTTCGTGTTTCGTGGTTTCGGTCCTTAAAAATCCCGATTTAATTTTATTTTAATTTTATCTTTTGAAATCAGTTTTATTAAAATAAAATTAATTTTAAAATTTTGATTAAATTGGGATTTTGAGAAATTAAAATCGATTTAAATTTTGGGAAAATTACGATCTTTATTTTATGAAAATATTGAAAGAATAAAATTATTAATTTTCAGAAATTAATTGGAATTTTATTAGTTTATAGTTTTTCGGGTTTTATTGAAAAGGCTCTTGAACAAGAATTGCATCTAAGTCGTGTTTTAAGTTATTAGAGCTTAAAGCGAGAATTTTAATTTATTGGTTAAATTTAAATTCTTGCTAAAGCATGTTAGGTGATCATGCGTTTAGATCTATGTATGGTTTTAATTTATGCACATGGATGTTTTAAATTGGGGTTGGAGCCCTATAGTTGCGTTTTTCAATTGAGGTTGGAGCCTCACTTATGTGCGTACTGTTATGTGATTTATTATGTGGCTTTCCATATTACTGTTCTTGAGGCCGGGGTATGCCCCGTGTAATTGTCTAAGGCCAATATGAAGATTGAGCCTTATTACTTTATGTCTTTTTCTTTTTATTGTAATTTGAGAGTAGAGATAGGTGGTGAGGTTTTATTTTCATTTTGGAGACAATGCACCCATGGAGTAAGATGGACCACATTCAAGTAACAAGGAGGCCATAAGTGAAGACCCCTCAAAATGTTAGGGAGGGGAATCTCAATTGTTAAATGTAATAGAGATAGGGCTCGTATTTTGTTACCGCTTTCCCTTATGTGATTTAAACTGTTTATGTGGCATGTATGTTAGAACTTGTGATTGTGGAGTGGCTCCCACATATCACGCATAAGATAGGTAGAACCCATGATCATTACATGTTAGTATCATGCTAGGACATGTTATCTGTTTATGTGCTTGTTTGATATGCATTTAAGTGTACTTGCATTAATCAAGACTAATAAAATTGGATAACATATATGTTGGTGAGGTCGAACCGGACAACTCTCCGGTTGATTCGAAAATTCCCATTAAATATTAAGCTAATTTCGAACAAATAGGTGTTTAATTCGAGATGCAAATTTTGAATTAAATTCCTAGCATTCCATCAATAGGTTTTAAGTTTAGTAAGTAAAGCTAGTTATTGTCCGCGAGTCGTGGGATAGCTAGTGGAGCTTATTAGTTCTTAGTTACCTAATTAATCATTTTAAATGGTCAATATTTCGTGGTCAATTTTAGCAAGGGCGATGTCCGCGAGTCGTGGGTCGTTCGAACAAAGTTTTGGTCATGATCTTATGATTGATGGGTCTAGCTTAACGCCTAAGTAAATATGGATGTCGCACGAGTCGTGGGTCCATATTGAAAGATAGGTGATGCAAAAACAATTACTAAGAATTCTAAAGGTGTTAGAATTGGTAAGTTGTACCTACCTAGGGTTCTTACTTAGAATGTCCGCGAGTCGTGGGTTCGAGGTAAAATGCCTAGGATCTTAGTACCCATTGGGAAACGTGTTCCTCTTAGATCTTTGGGAATTCTAGATCTTTGAAAAACAGTGGGAGCTACATTAGATTAAAGACCTTATCTTTTGTATATCGTTATAATTCAGCATGCCCACATTTTCTCTGCTTAGCATTTAGGTTGTAGTTCTGTGATTCTCTACAATATGAAATGCAAACCCATTCGTATCCATCCTTAAGTCAAATAAGTTGACTAAGTCCTGACTAACTCTAAATGGCTTCGGATCCTAAAATTCATTTTAGAATCCGACTAGAGAAAGGCGTTCTCTAAAGGGCGAAGTTTTCAATTGTGAAAAGTCGACCCGGGCCAAAAGAGAAGCAATCTGAGGTGAATGGATTTTTCCAAACCACTTAAAAGCAATTGAACCACCTCATAAAAATGTTACAAGGTATAACATTATGGAATTATTCAATATTCCAAATGAGGAAACAAGTGCACACGAACAAGGTCTAAAGATCTTATTTGAAGATCTTATGGTCTCGATCATCAACTGAGAAAAGAGTTCTCAATGCACTGATTGCTTACATTGCTTCGACTATCATTCAAACCCTTTATGCTCAACTAGAATGATGCTAATGTAGCATAGTTAATCATTTAAGTTGATAATGGTTGAGAGCATCCTTAAGAAGGAATAAAAGGTTGAGATGGTTAATTCTTCTTCTAAAACTCCCTAAGTTAAAGGCTTGAAGGCCTAAAGAAGAAGAAACCCTTAAGAGCCCAATGGAGGGGCATGTAAGGGGTACGCCCAAAAGACACTAGAGATCAAATAGGACGTTTGCTTCTATGGTAGCAAATAAGGACTTTGAAAGGGAACTGCAAAGAGTATGAGTACTTTGAAATGTTACCTCGTTTAGTAATTCTACTAGGAATAGAATTTACTAGCCTTAAGTCAATTCTGCATAAGCCGTTGTGCAAAGACTCAAGGCACTAATGTTCTGAACATACAACGAGATAACAAAAGTAAGTGAGATGACAAAGCTTCGAATTACTTTGGAACGTTGAGATATAAGAGGATTAGCAAGTCAGACACCTTAGGATCATTCTATGAAAATGAACCTATAGTGTTGACTTCCTGTGAATCCTGTCATGAGGGAAGCGTTCCTGAATCCCGTTTATAAGAAACGTGGAACGTTCCAAAATTATAGTGGATTTCGATCCGTGCTGATGAGTGTAAGATGCTTAATGTAAGCACTAGATACAATCGTCAGTTTAATCATTATGAATGAATGTACTTGTTAAAGTACAAATTCGAAACTTATATGAAATTCTTAGAATTTCGAAAGGAGGTTAGGAACCGAAGTAGTCATAAGTTATAGGTAAATCGATATGATCGAGATAGCCAATATCTTAGCAACTAATTCCTTACTCATCTTAGAGATAATAGGATTATCTCTCAGTAAACTAATTCGAGAACACCTTAGTGTTTCCGAATGAGGGAATGAAACCTTATAGGATATGGTCCATTCCATAGCAAGCTTTACTGACTTATAATCATTCTAGGAATAAACTCCCAGAATATGCAGTTAGAGATTTTTGAATTTTACACCTTCCAAAATCAGTCCTTTAGTTGCACTATGCAAAGTGGCATACTAAATTCCCTAATTATTCTTATCCAAGAATTCAATGGAATCCTCTTACTTGAAGAGGATAGTGGGAGATAAGCTTGAAATGAGTTCAAGTTTATACAATGATATTGGATATCAGTTTTGCGATTCCCTTGTACAAAAGTTGTTTGTCTCAAAGGAATGTACCTTTCTTAAGGAATCGTTCCTATAGAAGAAGAAAGGCAAGCAAGCAGACCTCAAAGAAATTTGAGAAAAAATATTCATGCCACATATAGAAGAAACGAGCCCATCTGATAAAAACTTAGCCAAATTTTAGAGTATGTACACGTGTGAAACCCTTCTCTTAAGATGCGTTTAGAACGCGTTCCTAGATAGCCAAGGAATTACTTAAAGAGGAGACACTGTCAGATTTGGAATCTGAGTAGTGTAAGCAAGCCTTGAAATCCAATATGGATTCCATATACTTAAACCGAGTTTTGACCTTGGTTGATCCACCTGATAGGATCAAGCTCCTAGAGCTTCGAGTAAATGGAAAGCATTACAACCTTCTTGACGGTTGAAATGCAAAAGTCCATTTGGGTTGTGTTTACCATATCCTCATATTCTGACTATGAGATATGATAAATGAATATGAGAACTATCTTGTTCAATATGAGATTGAAAGAGAGTGAAATAAGGTATTTCTATAAATCTCATATTCAGTGGGAGTATGCATAAGGTATGCAAATCCCTAAAGTCAATCTGTGGATTGATAAAGGCTTCTAGGAGTTAGACAATTCGATTCCATAGGATAGTCAAATCGTTTGACACAGATAGAAGTCGAATAAGTCTTAAAAGTGTACATATGAAAGTTAGTGATGTAAGAGTCAATTTTGGTTCTTTAGAAGACGATGTCCTTCTCATTAGGAATGTCAAGGATGACGTGAAAGTTACCAATTGTTTAAGAAACAATTTGACATGAAAGATCTTAGTGATTATTCTATATTCTCGACATTCAGATCTATAGAAGATAGATCTAAGAGAATAAAAGGATTATCACAAAATGAGTACATAACCACGGTACTAAAAGGAGTTTAGTATGGACAATGGAACATCTCTCTTGAAGAGTATGTGTCCTAAGATAACTTTAAGAAAGTTAGAATGTCCAAAATCCCTTTAAGCGAAAGGGTGCATAATGTATGAAATGTTATGTACTAAATTAGATATGGCGCAACACTAAGCGTAGTGGGCCGAATCTAATATGACCTCAGAGAAGGTCATTAGATCTCTGTAAAGGATGTCCTCAGAGTACTTGAGAAGAAATGAGGATATGTAATAGTTTACAGAGCCCAAAAGATCTTGTTGTTAGAAGGATATTTGATGTAACCATTAATCAAACATAGATGATTGTGAAATCATTGAAAGGATACAACTTCTACCATATTGGTAATGCAATGTGTTGGAAAGGGGTTCCAAGGACGGACATTGCAAAACTCGACTATCGTAGTTGAGAACTTAGTCGTATTATATAACGCTAAGTTAAGTGTTTGGGTAAGAAACTCCATCTAACTTGTTAGATGAAGTTCCTAGCATGAAACAACTCCTTTATCATATTATATGATAAAATGGATGGTTGCTCAAGTAAGAGAACCAAGACCTCACCAAGAGACTGAACACGTGATTACGAATCACTTTATAAGGAAAAGGTGTTTCCTAAGAGATGTGTAAACAAGAGGGTCACATCAGCAGAGAATATAGCAGATCCACTTTGGAAACGCCCAAAGTCAATAGGGTCTCTAAGTGCATCTTGAGAAGATGGGACTTAGAGTACCTAAATGGCTTTTACGGGCAAGTGGGAGATTGTTAGGAATAGTGCCCTAGAAAGCCGATTCGACGTAATCTGCTTTGGGACTTTTCTTATATCACAGACAATCTTTGAATAATATACGATTGATTATAGGCAAACACTTCTTTATATGCCAATACGTGTTTTGTGTGTTTCCATTACGTGCGCATGTATGAGAACTCCCCTAATCCTGATGACTTTAGGACTCTACCATTTAGGTGAAATGGTTCATGAAACGAGCCCTATATCACATAAGTCATGATTAGTAAAATACTCCAAGCCGATGAGTCCTACAGACAGTGGGAGTGTCAACCTGGCTCCTCTAAGGCTTGCTTGTGGGATCACGCCCTTAAGAAGGACCACCTTGTTTCATGGAGGTGGAAAGTGTATAGTTGATACGTGCGTGATACATGAGGGTGCTTACTTTAATAAGTAAGTTCACTGAGGTACCCCGTGTGAGAACATTCCTAAATGGGAAAGGAAGTTTCTATTTCAGGAAATGGAAACTTCCAGATTAGGAAATATCTCACGAGTCATTGATGTGATTAATTGATCCTTAGACTTGAGGTTCCTTGTCGCTTTATGAGTTAACTCTGTAGTCTTTGGTATAAGCTTTAAAGGGTGTCGCCTTAGACAACTGATTCAAGGCTTATGCTGGGGCTGCACAAGTGATTTATGAAAGTGAATGAGAATCAAGAAAGGACCTATACTTGCATTTGCAAGGTGATCTCTTATTGTGTAAGTCATTCATATGCCATATGGAGTCCTTGGCCAAGGCAGTAGATCAAGACATCAAGAAAAGGGTTTCTTGGATTGAGATCAAATGGATATGAAATGCACTTAGCTTTAAGACCGGATTATTAGGGTTCTGATTATTCCCTTGCCCTAGATCTTGGTTGAGAGATAGTAAGTAGGAGGATTGTATCTCACATGAATCGATGACTTAAAGGTTCTGTCGAATCCGAACATTCCAATTCAGCTAGGGGTTAAACACCTGTTGCTAGACTATGGTCGTTTAATCTGTGGACTGATTAATTAATTAGTGAATTAATTGATTGGGGTCACTGCTAATTGAATTGAGAACCTAGAGGGTCACACACAACAACTTGGTTACATGAGTTGAGGCTTGAAAATGATTAAACGAGTTAATCGAGCCTAGAGGGTTCCACACGTGTGAAGCCACACGTGTGGGTCACGTGAGTGACACGTGTCCTTGTGACACGTGTCACACACGTGAATTTATATATATATTAAATGATTAATTTAGTTAATTATTTAATAGACTTTGGTTTAATTTTGAATTAAAAAGAAAGTCTAATTTTGGAGAAAATAATCTAGTTAATTAATTATGAATTAATTAATTAGATAAAAATAAGTTATTTATTTTATAATAAATAAAGTATAAAATTATCCAAAAATAGTTTGGATATTTTTAGCTCTCTTAAAAGTTGACTTGAAATAGAATTCAAAGTCAAAGTTGGAAAATACTTGATGATCAAGTAATAGGAGAGAGAGGAACCAAATCCTTTCCCAACTAGGATTTGGATCGGCACCCTCTCTCTATAAATAGGGGAGCTCGAGCTCCTTTTAGAGCTAATAGACAATTCTCGGTTCATGTGTTGAACACCTTCCTTTCTCCAAGATTAAATTAAACCCTAGGTTAAGCCTAAACACTAACTAGAGAACTAGCATCCTTACTAGTTAGATTGTGATCAAGTTGGTGGACTATCTCTAGAGACTTCAAGTTAGAAGTTTTGAAGATTCGAGCTTTACCAAAAGTGGGGATTAAGCAAAACGATCAGAAGGGATGATGAAACGATTCTGAACCCAACAGAAAACGAGTGAAAAAATCGAACCAAAGAAGATGGCGAAAACCGTTCGTCCATATCCTGAAAGATGAGTTTTTTCACGAGGGTTTTATGGCGGGCAGATTTCTACTTTCGCAAAACTGGTTTTCGAAGGGAGTTTCAATCATGCTTTTCTCGCTTCATGTTTCTTTCTTTATGTTATATTGTTAAGAACTTCCCTAACATGATTTGAATCTAGGTTGGTGTGGATTGTTATCCCGACAATGGATTCTGAAGTAGAAAGAGACTTTCGAGGGACGGGTTGTCAAGCCGCGAGAAGAGCGTTCTTGGGTGGCTTGAAACGCTTCAAGAAAGAATAAAAGAAAAGTAAGTTTTCTATCTTTACGAATTTGGTTACACGATTGCGAGTTCAAGGTCCTTTTGTTGGGAAAAATTTTTTAAATTCCGCTGCTTTCTGATTCGTGTTTTCCAACAATAATAAATCACATAACAGTACGCACATAAGTGAGGCTCCAACCTCAATTGAAAAACGCAACTATAGGGCTCCAACCCCAATTTAAACCATCCATGTGCATAAATTAAAACCATACATAGATCTAAACCCATGATCACCTAACATGCTTTTGCAAGAATTTAAATTTAACCAATAAATTAAAATTCTCGTTTCAAGTCCTAATGACTTAAAACACGACTTAGATGCAATTCTTGTTCAAGAGCCTTTTCAATAAAACCCGAAAAACAATAAACCAATAAAATTCCAATTAATTTCCAAAATTAATAATTTTATTCTTTCATTATTTTCAGAAAATAAAATTCATAATTTTCCCAAAATCCAAATCGCTTTAATTTCTCAAAAATCCCAATTTAATCAAAATTTTAAAATAGTTTTATTTTAGCAAAACTGATTTTAAAAGATAAAATTAAATCGGGATTTTCAAGCAGCAATGCCCGCCCGATGGCGGGCGGTCTCGGCCAGGGCGTCCCGCTCTGTTGCGGGATGGTGCGGGCGGCTGTCCCGCGCGGTTGCGGGACAGGCGAGCAGTCGCACCTAGGCGCGGTTGCGGGAGGGCTGGGCGGTGGCGACGGGCTGGGCGTGCGACTTGCTAGCACGCCTAGGCTCGTCCTATTTCGTGTTCGTTTCGTATTTTTAAAGTTTCTCCAAAACCCGTTTCAATTAAAAAAATTCGATTTAGATAAATTTCAACTAAAACAATTTTCAAAAACATGATTTGAGAAAACAGTTTTAGAAATTCAGGAAAAATTACAGTTTCGTATTTCAGGCTTTCTAAAAGAACTCAAGAATACCTAATTCGCATCTAAGCCTAAGAATTTCTACCAAATTCAGAATAATTGAGACGAATCAGAAACACGATTAACGAGGTGGCTCTGATACCACTTGTTGGGAAACACGAATCAGAAAGCAGCGGAATTTAAAAAATTTTCCCAACAAAAGGATCTTGGACTCGCAATCGTGTAACCAAATTCGAAGGAATTAAGAAACTTACTTTTCTTTTGTTCTTTCTTGAAGCGTTTCAAGCCACCCAAGAACGCTCTTCTCGCGGCTTGATCCCCTCTCCTTGGTAAAGCTCGAATCTTCAAACTTCTAACTTGAAGTCTCTAGAGAAAGTCCACCAACTTGATCACAATCTAACTAGTAAGGATGCTAGTTCTCCAGTTAGTGTTTAGGCTTAACCTAGGGTTTATTTGATCTTGGAGAAAGGAAGGTGTTCAACACATGAACCAAAAGAATTGCCCATTAGCTCTAAAGGGGAGCATGAGCTCCCCTATATATAGGAAAGGGAGAGGGACGGCCGAACCTATTCCTTGTTGGGCAAGGATTTGGTTCCTCTCTCTCCTATTACTTGATCATCAAGTATTTTCCAACTTTGACTTTGAATTCTAATTCAAGTCAACTTTTAAGAGAGCTAAAAATATCCAAACTATTTTTGGATAATTTTATACTTTATTTATTATAAAATAAATAACTTATTTTTATCTAATTAATTAATTCATAATTAATTAAGTAGATTATTTTCTCCAAAATAAGACTTTCTTTTTAATTCAAAATTAAACCAAAGTCTATTAAATAATCAACACATTTAATTATTTAATGCATATATATATAATATATATATATATTCACACGTGTGTGACACGTGTCACTCACGTGAGCCACACGTGTGATTTCACACGTGTGGAACCCTCTTGGCCCGATTAACTCATTTAATCATTTTAAGCCTCAACTCATGTAACCAAGTTGTTGTGTGTGACCCTCTAGGTTCTCAATTCAATTAGCAGTGACCCTAATTAATTAATTCACTAATTAATTAATCAGTCCACAGATTAAATGACCATAGTCTAGCAACAGGTGTTTAACCCCTAGCTGAATTGGAATGTTCGGATTCAACAGAACCTTTAAGTCATTGATTCATGTGAGATACAATCCTCCTACTTACTATCTCTCAACCAAGATCTAGGGCAAGGGAATAATCAGAACCCTAATAATCCGGTCTTAAAGCTAAGTGCATTTCATATCCATTTGATCTCAATCCAAGAAACCCTTTTCTTGATGTCTTGATCTACTGCCTTGGCCAAGGACTCCATATGGCATATGAATGACTTACACAATAAGAGATCACCTTGCAAATGCAAGTGTAGGTCCTTTCTTGATTCTCATTCACTTTCATGAATCACTTGTGCAGTCCCAGCATAAGCCTTGAATCAGTTGTCTAAGGTGACACCCTTTAAAGCTTATACCTAAGACTACAGAGTTAACTCATAAAGTGACAAGGAACCTCAAGTCTAAGGATCAATTAATCACATCAATGACTCGTGAGATATTTCCCAATCTGGAAGTTTCCATTTCCTGAAATAGAAACTTCCTTTCCCATTTAGGAATGTTCTCACACGGGGCACCTTAGTGAACTTACTTATTAAAGTAAGCACCCTCATGTATCACGTACGTATCAACTATACACTTTGCACCTCCATGAAACAAGGTGGTCCTTCTTAAGGGCGTGATCCCACAAGCAAGCCTTAGAGGAGTCAGGTTGACACTCCCACTGTCTGTAGGACTCATCGGCTTGGAGTATTTTACTAATCATGACTTATGTGATATAGGGCTCGTTTCATGAACCATTTCAACTAAATGGTAGAGTCCTAAAGTCATCAGGATTAGGGGAGTTCTCATACATGCACAGCTAAAGTAAACGCATACCAAACAAGAGCATATAAAGAAGTGTTGCCTCAATTCGTTATTTCATTCAAAAATTGTCTGTGATTACAATAAGGAAAAGCACAAAGCGGATATACAATCGGCTTTCTAGGGCACTATTCCTAACAATAAGTACCAAAACTTTCTTCATGCTCCTGGCGGTGGGGGATTCGTGGCTGGCGGTCTTTGGATCGTGCATTTTTGGCATCGGCTCGTTTATCCCTGCCGTGGGAGATCTGCGACCGCGCTCGAGAGAGCTGTCCGACCATATCCTTTAACCCTGTAGCTGGTCTTGCACAGCCGCGAGGAGGTTAGGATTTCCATCTTTCTCTTTGCCCCCCCTGTTGAGTGGCTCGAAAGGCTCGTTTGGAGGCATGAGAGTCTCCCTCATCTTCCAAGTTGATTCTATCCGCCGAGCCCTTACCTTTGCTGGTCTGGGAGCGCTCGCCTCCTCCTTTCTCGGGCACTCCATTCTTTTGGGCAGGCGGCGGCCGCCTGGCTTGTAGATCGTTCTGAGCCGTCGTTAGGGGATGAACCTGCCATCCTCGTGGAGGGGCCATTTGAGCGGCTATCCCTGGGAGGAAGTAGGTGGTGGTGAAATTCTGCCCAACGTTTTGGACGGCTTGGATTTCACACTGCGTATACAGAGCCTTCAGCTGCTCTGGAGTCAAAGGCGGCAGTTCCACGCCATCGATTTTTTTGGGGACGATGATAGGCAGCTACACCTGTCCCGCATGGTACGGTTGGACCATCGGCATCATGGGAGTCCGGGTCAAGGTGTACCCCGGCGGCGGCATCATATATGGATACGGGCCAGGATGGGCAGACGGCGCGTGAATCTGACTCTGGGAAGCAGGGATCCCAGATCCTCCAACAGCAGCGGCGGAGAGAGGGTCTACAGGAGGAGTGGACCCATCTGCTGGGGGTGCGCCGCCAACAGCAGGCAGGAGAGGGCGGTTGCTTGCGTCTTGGGGAAGGTTATCTCCTTCCCTGATTCTACCGGAACGTGTAGTGACCATGGTGGTGGTGTGTTTGCTTTTCAACTAGCGAGACAGAAGAGAAAAGAGTGGTATGTTCCCACATACGGCGCCAAAAATGATGGGTCTGAGTCGGGATGTGTCAAACTCCGATCACCTTCTATTCGATATTGTGGGGAAAACAGAAAACACTCGCCGGAAGTGAGTTGGATTCTACCTACTGGGATAAACACCAAGAACAAACAGTCAGAAGGCCAAGCTGGGGGGACTGGGGGTGATGCCCAGTTTGGCTCTCCGACGCTCAAGTCAGTTAAGGAACTGAAAGAGAAGATAAATATTTTCAGAGCTCAAGTATGGAAGCTTGCTTACAGTGAAGGAGATGAACTCGCATATTTATAGTTGAGGGTCGGGGACCCTTTGGTCATTTGCACCGTGTGGTCCTGGCCGAATGTTGCCCTAACACGTGGCGTTGCGAGAGAAACCTAGGAGGAATCTTCTGCAAAAGCTGGTGCCAATGTAGTGCGGGCAGCAGTGGCAGGTACGCGGGTGAGTTGGTGGTGTCAGAGAGCCGTTTTGGAGAGGCTGTTCACGAGGGCTAAGAGCACGCTCGTGTCAACCGAGCGCCTTGAAGACCAGTGAATCCGCCAGGGGATGAAGGTCAAGGCTTATGCAACGAGGGGGAGTGGAAGCTTCCCTGAGAGAGAGTAGCGCTCGAGGAGAGCGTCTTGATAGATTGGAGCTTAGCCGGGTGTTGCGAAGTGCGCTCGTTAGAGAGCGGCAATGTTGATCACACGTGTGCGTAGCAGAGATGGCACGTGTCCCTGAGGAACCTTGACGCTCGGGGGGTTTGGGCGCTCGTGTATAACTGCCTTAATTACGAGAGAACATGTGTTACTATCTCGAGTTGTCACGTGTCCAAACGTGGGACGAGCGTATTTTGACCCTATCATATCATGTTAAAATAAATTCTGTGTGAACTTATTTTGTGAATTCTTGATAATTTATTTCATTGGTTTTTAATTCTTTGCATCATAAGATATTCAACGTTTATTTATAACATCTCTGAAATAATTTGAAAAAACAAAAGGTTTGCGCAAAAAAAAAAAATTAAAAAAATTATCATACAATTGTACATTTTTATTTGAATCCGGAAGTAAACTGCAAATTTTTAGTTAAATATGAAGTTTACTAAAAAAGCTCCCATATATGTAATCACCAAATATAAATAACCCCTTGACTATAGACCAAAAACTTTCAGGCTTTGACGTCCTGATTCGGCCACTTTTAGTCTTAATGTAGTTTGTCGATAATAGGCGAAAATGTAAGTTTTATCCTGTAAGTTTGCAATTTTAGTAATTAAGTTTTGTGAGTTTGTAATTTTAGTAATTTTGGTCCTGTTCGTTTTGGAATTTACAATTAAGTCCTGCAAGTTCTAAAATTTTACAATTTATATCCAAATTCAGACGGCGCAGGCCGTGCTTGAATTTAGATTGAGCTAGATTCTTCTTTCTTTGAGCTCATCCCATGCACGCAAACCGAAAAATATCACTTGTGCTGGTTTGGAACAAGTACGTAGAGATTTTCGTGGGACCATAGTCGTTGATCTTCGATTTGCCGGCCGATAAGATCTCTAAAATTGACCAGCTAGTTAGGTTGGTTTAGTTATTCTTTTCTATTGAAAAAGAGTTAGTTGTTTAAGCGAATCACTTTCTTATTGGCTCCGCTGGTCGATACAACATTTTCGTTCAAATATAATTATAATTTTTTTATTTAAAATTTCTTTTATTAGATACGCCACATATATAATAATTTTTTTATACAAGTCAGATATTTTTGTCATGTTATCCCACCAAGTTAGCAAATAAATGAGTCACGTGTCCGTTTCCGACAACTAATAAATTTTCGTGCGAAAATCGGACATAAATTGCAAAATTTTAGAACTTACAGGACTTAATTACAAATTTCGAAACGAACAGGACCTAAATTACTAACTTATAGGACTTAATTACAAATTTTGAAATAAATAGGACTAAATTGCCAAAATTGTAAACTTACAGGACCAAATTTACATTTTTCCCGTCGATAATAAGTTATTAATAATGTTCTTGTTAGTTTCACATAAACTATGCATATTAGCGCTCAAATAATCGAAAAATAGATTGAAGCCACAAGATAAGTGGATGATGAGAGTAACTTATGAAATATTCGATTGTATGTTGTGACCTAGCACGATATCATCTCAACATCTGGTGCGCCGTGGCATGACCCACAAGGCTTGGCACGTCAGCCCTGGACCCCCCAACCTCCTCAGTGAGGTCGAATTTGGTCGAGCCTAACCTCGATCCCTCGGTCGACTATCGAGTCAAGGATCACAAAAGATTTGCATTAAATGCAAGAGATCTCCTGACATTCCAAACTCTGTAACACCATGCTTTCAGTCACATGTTCTATAGAAGCATTAAAGTACTAGGCATTGAAGGGTTTATATGGGGTCATATTCGACCTAATTCACCTACTTTCTATGTCCCACTAAGTCAGAAAACTTTTCATATCATATAAATTTTTTAAGTTATCTAAGCGGTCAACTCGAAGGCCGCATGAACATACATAATCCCGACACGATCATACTATAAAAAAAACTAATAGTGAAATGCTATTAATTTCATATTGTATTTAGTGCTTTATCTATATGTTTATTTTCACTGTTCACTTATCAACACACGTAAAGTATGTTCTTAACTGCATACCAATAAACAAAAGCCAAAATGTCGAGAAAATCCATCCAAATTATTCATAAACATTATAATAATAATAATAAAACGTAACGCACTTATATAAAATCAAATCCAAAATCATTCCAAAGTTTGATGATAGATGAAAGATACATTGATGGGGAAAAGTAAACCCCGCAGCAGCAGCACCGTTGATTAAGATAGCCTAATATAACATATATAGGGAATGAAAGCCACAAAATGACAAAATCCACTTGCTATTGGTGCGACAATTCGACATCAAATTTAAGTTGATTATATATATTCCATCTTTATTTATTAATTTTTTAAAAAAATATGAATTTAGACCTATGTTTAAATAATAATTTGTAAATCAAGGACCTCTATCATGGAATATATTGCCTTTCTTCCCCTACTTTTCACCAAAGAAAAGGAATTTCTTTTTCATTCAACTTGTTTTGCACTCTTTTTGACGTACGTACTTTATTTCTTGTTTTTCCTGTTTGTCCTTTTTTGGCAGTTTTGTATTCTCAATGTTCTCCAGAATTTTTGTGGTAGCATCTGAATCAGAATTCGAATTAGTATTTTGGTGGGATTCTTGATAAAAAAATGTTTCAAAGTGTTGTTGAGGGGGGGGAAAAAAAGTACTATATAAATTATAAAGTGTATGAGTGTGCGCACCATTATTTTCTTTTTTTTTCAAGCATTTATGTATTTGTACCATTATTTTCACTTATTTAATTTTAGTTCTAAAATTTTTAAAAATAATGTCATATTAATCGGACACTAACTTTTTTAGATGGAATTTTTACGTGTTTTTTTACATGCACTGTTAGTGGATTTCACTAAATATCTTTTAAGTACTTTTTTTTAGTTATAATCATATGTAATGTTTTTTTTTTACTGTCAGAGTTTATGCAAGAACAATTGATTTTACAGTCAAATATGGTTATAATTATAAAAAACTTCTTAAAAGACAATTAACAGGACCTACTAACATTACATGTGAATGATACATAAAAACCCCATTCAGAAAAGCTAATCAGCAGAATTAATTATATAATTTTAAAAAATTTAAGACTAAAATTGGATAAGTGAAAATAGTAATACACACGCTCACACATTTTATACTCTATGGTATCAAAATTGCATTTTCCCCTTTTGTTAGTGTTACTCTGTATACAATATAATATGTACAGAATAACACTATTTTTATTGTGATTCATTATGTGATAAGAGTATAACACGATATTTAATATAATATTTAATACGATACGAGAAATGACGATAAAATGATAGTATCAGAAATATCTGGGCAATCAAAGCCAATGAGAATTCCAAATGGTTTTCTTTAATGGGAATGAGGCATGTGTGTAATACTAATACCTCTCGTTGAAGGGGCCATATCATTTCGTCCTAATGCATACATAATGGCTAATGCCAACCTTTTTCCAAGCTCACGCGGAATATTTTGCTGGAGTTCTCACATATTTCTAAATAAAAATCATATTTTATTCTTGATAATAATAAACAATTAAAATTTTATGCTAAATTTAACTTTTAATACATTATTCCAAAGTCTGCATAAATATGAAAAAACATCCGATCACAACAAATTAAATTATTTTAATATAATTGTGAACAATATAAACACACAAAAAAGATGGGAAAATATCAACCTGGTTTTCATGAAACTTCCATTCATCAATTCACATGTCTCCACGTGTCACTCCGGACGATCACCAATTAGATTAGCCTCCCAATTTCAAGAACCAAAAGTATCGAACCATTGGCCTCTTCAGACCTCCATTAGATAGATTAAACCAAGACCTGAATCATTAAACTTCCATAATTCCCAGAATTCCTGAACTGAATCCAAGAAAAGAGACTAAAAATGGCAGTTGCTTTGCTTGAGAGCAGCTTCCTCACAAACCCTCTTACATCAACTTTCAGAACCCGGATAAGATCTGCCCCAGTTCATCCTAAACATGTTTCCGTGGCCTGCAGACAGAGCCCAGATGAAAATAATGATTCTTCGAGGTAATGAAGGGTCTGGTAGATCTGTTTTTTGATGGTTTTGTGGCGAAATTGTTGATTCTTGGAGATGATATGTGGCAGGAGAAGTGAAAATCAGTTGGCGAAGTTGGCGCTGGTTGCAATGGCGGCAGGGGTGTTGACTCTGGGGTCTGTTGATCCTGCTGCGGCGGCCAAGACTGGCGGCAGAGTTGGTGGCCAGGCTTTCCGGCCATCTGCACCGCGTTCTTCTGGCCCTAGAATCAACAATTCGAGGTAGTTTTATGCTTATGTATTTCACAATTATGTTATATATATGTATGTAATTATTGATTCTTACTTAGTTGTGTGTGTGGCTACAGTTATTGAACTATTTCATGAATTTTATTCAAGCATCTTACTTAGTTGTTTGGAATGGAGAAAATTACATTTTCCACCCTTCTTTCTTCTTTCATGTTGAGATAGGAAGTTTTTGAAATAATCCCATGATATTCCACAAAAAGAACTCGAATGGTGAAGTTTGATGGGGGAGGTTAGTGTAATTTGGGAAATTTCAAGGGGGGATTTGGTAACTCAGGTATCTGAGTTTCTGTTAATTTGACAAAGCTTTAGTACTGGCTTTTCTTTCAGGACTAATGTTTATATTAACCCACCAGTTGCTCCACCTCTAGTTGGCGGATACGGATATGGATTTGGGGGACCGTTTTACGGGGGGTGGGGGTGGTCTCCCTTCTCATTTTTCGCACCAGGGCCCAGCGTGGCTGTAGGCGTCGGAGGTGGCTTTGATCTTTTCTTCTGGTTCATTGTTCTTGGTGCAGTTTCTGCTGTTTTTAGGAGATTTTTTGGGTCAAGAGAAGAAGATGATGATTTTTAGAATTCAGTTCTATGTAAACAGCAGCTGTGGAACTGAGAGAAATGATCTCTGAACATGATCATCTGAGGATTAACTCATCTTTGTAGTTATATATACTCCACTCTTGAATACTACACAATCTTGGATATTGTTTTGTGCTTATAGCACCAAGTAGCACAACTTAGTAGTTTATACCATCGTGTTCTTTTTCTGCTATACGTCTATATCGGGTTGTACAAGTTAATCTAATGCACAAACTAGACGGATCGAAGCTTAGCTCGAGCCAAAATTCGTTTTTTTACCAAAACTCAACTCAGCTAAGGACCTAAAAGTTATATTACCATTGCAAAGGGCTCAGGGGAGAAAAACTTCTAATATTACTTTATTACTTACACCATAAAATTAAAGACTGAAATTTGTCCAAGAAGTGAACACAGGAATACCAGTAAGATCAATGAACAATATATTAAACCAGGAGAAATAAAAGGATTTCAGTTGGAAAAAAGAAAAAGAAAAAAAAAAAGCTGTGTTACAAAGAGATGCCATTGTACTCATAAAAGAGTTAAAGATCAGACAATGAGACCCGTTCCGCAGGCACTTTTAAGATACATCCGAAAACAAAATAAGAAAGACCAAGAAACAAAAAGCATATTACTGCTTTGTTCTTCTTCAGAACAGTTTTATCTAAAAGGCACTCTTCTGTTCTCTAAATCATCTTCCAAAAGATTCATTAGTTCGGCGTCCTTCAAACGGTGTAATGCTGCTGGATCGTCTCGATGTCGAGCCCCTTCAGCTTCACCACTGATTCGACATGACCCTTGAGGGTGTGCAGCTCTCGAAGCCTATATGGTAAAAACCGTTTTAGTTTTAGTTTGATTTGGGAGAAGATGATGTATCATTTTTGTAATTCTGGATTAGATGATATGATTTGTGGTGAAAATGTGTAGTGTACCTTGCAATCTCAGCCCTCCTCTTGGCCTGTTCTGCGATTTCAGACAACTCACGGTAGCTGCTCTTCTCGTTGAAGATGTTGTTAGGTTCTGGTGCTTGGAGACCGTGCAATGTCCTCTGAGCAAGAGCCCATTGAGCTTCTCTCTCCTCTTTTCCGTAGTCTTTCTTGGTTGTGAAGGCAGTCTGATTCGAAACAAAATATAGAATTAGAATTAGGATCGAATAATTTACCAGGGAAAACAAGAAACAGAATAGTTACACAAACTTACAAATAACACCTTCCAATCATTGAAATCTAATCAAAACTGAATATATATATGTAATTGTTATAAATATATATATATACCTTGTTGTCGTATAAGTTCTGCCACGCCTTTCCACTCAAGATGTAAGCAATGGCAAATTTCATGAGGTCGAGAGGTACATAGAAGACAACACTGTACAGCCAGATAACGCCAGCCCATCCCCAGCCGCACCCTTTAATTCTTGCAAAGCCCCAGTTTGCATATACTGCTATTAAAGTTGCAATCTAAATGAAAAAAAATTCACTTAGCACAGATCTTAGGCCAGAGAAAAGAAAATAGTGACTTCCATGGGAAGGGCATAAAGACAATTTACCAGTTGTGCAACTGCAAAAGCTGTCAATAGCAGAAGTCCAGGGCGTTCCACGTACGACCAACTGCGAGACCTCGTCACGAAAATAAGGGCTTGACTAACAATACTTACTTGCAAGTAAAGAGCAGCCATCATTTCGTCCTCACTATTTCTAATATTTTTAACTCCAAATTTGTCCTGCAAAATTTGTCAGCAAAAGGTGAGTTGAATTTTGATTACCCTTTCTGCTTAGGAGGCATTCTGAAAAGGAAAGCACACAATACCGGGAAAAAGTCGGTCTTGTGCATGAGCCAGAAGAATATAACAGTCATCAAAGCAAGATATCCTCCAAGAACTATGCCGGTTGCAAAAATTTCCTTCAATTTCCAGCTGTCGGGCAATGGAGACGGCTTTACTCTGTCCTTTGAGATAGTCATAATTGTACCTGAGTATAGAGAAACCACAATTATCAATTTCTTTAGTTGCCCACAAAATGCATAAGCTGATAAAAATACAAAAGAACTGAATATTACCGTCATTTAATATGGCAATGATCAAAACCATGAATGGGGAGAAGTCAAACTTCCAAATCAAAGCAATAAACATGAAACCAAACACAATACGGATGGTGATGGAAACTGCATAAATCTGCCAAACAGAAAACACCAAGCCTTAATTAATACAAATCCGACTTCAAAATATACAGCTGAACATTAAAAGGGTGAAAGAAAAAAGGACTAACTGTGTAATTCTTCATTCTCTGGAAAATAGCTCTGCTGGTCAGCACAGCACTAATGATAACACTAAGCCCAGGTTCAGTCAACACAATATCAGAAGCACCTCTAGCAGCATCAGTGGCATCAGCAACAGCAATTCCAATATCTGCTTTCTTTAAAGCAGGAGCATCGTTCACACCATCTCCTGTCATTCCAACAATGTGCTTCCTTTCTTGCAACTTCTTCACAATTTCATACTTATGCTCTGCATGGGAAACAAGAAAAGATGGTAAATTTCCTTACCTCACCTGAGAAGAACTTCAATTCAATGGAAAAAAGACAAAAGTCCCCACCTGGGAAGACTCCAGCAAAACCATCAGCCTTCTCAATCAGTTCCTCAACAGGAAGTCCAGCTATAGACTCGTCCTTGTGTTGGCCAAGTAAAGAAGCAGATGGGTACATGTTGGTTCCCATTCCAAGCCTACGTCCAGTTTCCTTACCAATGGCAAGCTGATCACCTAAAATTTACCAAAAAAAAAAAAAGTTAGAAAAAATAAAGAAACTATGCAAGAGGGATTAATTCTGTAACACAATTGGCTTACTCACCAGTAATCATCTTGACATTTACACCAAGATTTAGAGCTCTGCGAATAGTTTCTGCACTGTCATGTCTGGGAGGATCAAAGAGGGATAAGAGTCCAACAAATTGCCATGGTCCACCAGGGGCATCTTTGTTTTTCTCTGGCACTTCCTGAAAAAATATATGAAATTTATCTAAGACAGAAACTATAGAAACCCATAAATGAGAAAAGATATAAAATTTATATAAATGTCTAACCTGTCTGCCAACAGCCAAGGAACGGAGCCCACGTTCGGCGAATTTATCAATAACACTGTGAACCTTTTTCTTGAGGTCTTCCTTGCAGTTGCAGAGAGTCAAAATCTGATTCAAGTGAAAATAAGTGAGTAATAAAGAAAGAAACATTATTCTTATGTTTGCAGAGCAAATGAACCGTGAAAGTGAATTGGGAAAGGTTACCTGCTCAGGAGCTCCCTTGCTAGCTCTGTGCCAGTTTCCATCACTGTCGATGTACGTCAAAGCAGTCCTTTTATCCACTGGGTTGAAGGGGAAGAAATGAACCTCCTTGATACCAGCTCTTGCCTAAACAACAAATATTACATTTAATATATAACTCATTCTTCAGAAGAACAAAAAACAAAAATATGAAAAAAAAAAAAAAAGAAAGTATAATTTACCTCCTTAGGATCAGCAAGTGTACCAACAATGGCAGCATCAATAGCATCTTGATTTTCAGTTCTTGAAGCTCTAGCAGCAAGAAGCAGCACATGATCGGGGTCCATACCTTTAACGAAAACCTCAATCAAGCTCTTATCGACCGTCAATTTGTTCAGAGTCAAAGTTCCAGTCTTATCACTGCACAAAACATCCATTCCAGCCATTTCCTCAATAGCAGTCATTCTCTTAGTAATAGCTCCCTGCTGCGAAAGCCTGTGGGACCCAATGGCCATGGTGACGGACAGAACAGTAGGCATAGCAATGGGAATACCACCAATCAAGAGCACAAGGAGATTATCAATTCCTTTTCTGTACTCCCTTTTCTGAATGGGGTACATTACTATAATCTCAGCTACCATACCAACAGCAATGGAGCAAATACAGAAGTTCCCAATAGCTGTAAGAACCTTCTGGAAGTGTCCAACCTGGTTGGTGCTGTCCACAAGATGTGCAGCCTTTCCAAAGAAAGTGTGGACTCCGGTTGCAATAACGACAGCCTCAATCTCTCCTTGTTTGCATGTGGAGCCCGAAAAAACTTCGTCATAGCAGTTCTTGGTCACAGGAAGGGACTCTCCGGTGAGGGCAGATTGGTCAACCTTTAAAGGATCGCCTTCTAGAAGACGGGCATCGGCAGGGATGATGTCACCAAGCTTGATGCTGATGATGTCACCTGGGACTAGAATGGCGGCTTCTTGCTCACTCCACCGACCATCTCTGAGGACCTGTAACATGGAAATGAGTTACAATGGAGGTACATGTAATTATGAAATCAAGAGAGGAGGGCGGGGGGGTTAGTGTAATTACAGATAGTTGAGGGAAATGCAATTATATACCTTTGTTTTAGGAGCAAGACCAGCCATAAGGGCTGCAGCAGCGTTTCCTGCATTGTTTTCTTCAATGAAACTGATGGTTGAGTTGATAACGAGCAAGCAAACGATACCAACAAAATCTTGCCAATCCGGAGGCTTTCCTCCTCCATTTGCAAGAGCAATTGCCATTATAGCTGCAGCTTCCATAACCCATGAGAGAGGGTTCCACATAAAACCAAGGAACTTGAGAAGTTTGCTTTCCTGTATATATGATCAAAGCCACAAAATTATTAGGAAAAAATTCACTGCATTGAATTCTGTTTTCTAATTTCTTGTATTTGACTAAGTTCGGATTAATTAATTAATTTGACCTTCTTTTCTTCCAACTTGTTGGGACCAAAAATCTGAAGCCTGTTGGCCCCTTCATCGGAACTCAGCCCCTCTCGGGTACATTTCAGCTGCTCAAACACTTCCTCGATAGGAACTTTTTCCTGTTAATTTTTGGAGGGAGAACAGTTACATAAGAATATAAACTTTGTATTAAATAACTAAAATTCAATTTTATTTGAATTGACATCAGTGGTTTTATAGTTTTCTTATTTAAGTATTGTTTATTAATACTACTGCAGCAAAAGTTCAACACAGTCAAGTTGATTCATATTCTATTAACTGGGATCCATGCACGATTTTATTTATTGGTGAGCATGTAATTCCCTCAACTAATACTCATTATTTTAATTCATTGAGTAAACAAAAATTGAATCTTGATTTTTAAAAAATATTTTTTTTCCCAACCGTCACGCAGCAAAAATGTCCAACTTGTACGCTCCAAAAAGTCCAAGTCAATTTTCAAGAAAGTAAGAAGAGATCACTTGAGTACATGCTTGGCATTATCAATTTCGCCTGTACCTTGCACATCATTATTGGGCACCCAAAGTCAACTAAACTATCACATTTTACACAACTGAAAAACCACAGAATATTTGACTTCAATCACAAAACATCACCTTACTTGCTTTTACAGAATTTCTTCATAATAAAAACACTTAACTAAATCTCATCAAACCCCTTGTAATTATATTCCTAAATATAATATTTACCTTATTATTTTCCTTTGTTTTTGTACGTGGATGATGAATAATATACATATAGTCTATAGATGACAGATGCAACAACTGTTCATTCACATGAATATGGTTCAAGCACTCATGTGGGACCATGATATGAGAGAGAGAGACAAGCTAAAGTTGACTTTCACACAATGTCCGTGGACCCCACAACTATAAGTTTCTTCACATCCGCAAAGAATGGCCTTGGTTTCCCAACTAATCACAGCACGCTTTCCGGGATGCCACTTTCGCGGGGACCCCACGGGCCAAACTGGACCAAAAAGAATTTCAAATATGGGGGGTAGATCTGAAATATCTAGGAAATATTGGGGACGGTTATGCTAATAGTTAATATCTGGAGGATGTTTGTGTAATTTTAGTATAAATAATATAGTATTCGTGCCAGTAGTCAGAAATCAGGGGCTGTAGTGTGACATGAAAAGAAAGGTACTTCCAACCGTTGATTAAAAAAGTTTAGGATTCCCAAAACGTAAATATCGAAACAAGAAGGCAAAGTACCACGGAAAAAGTACCTCAACTAATTCCCTATAAAAACATAAATAATTCACAAAAGTACCTCACAGATTAATATTCCAATATTCACAAGAAAACACTTTTTTATACCATTAGAATTTATTAATTACCGTCCAGGTCCAGGTCGAGTCGGGTCAGACTATTAAAATATATGAGTCGAGTCGAATAGGAATGTTAAAATATGAAATATGGCTACTAAAGTGTAAAATTCTCCTACCAAAATCTCTAATTAAGTTAGGTCCACATAAATATTACAGTTTACATAAAATTCTTTCTTATAAGAATTAATTTCTAATATTTTCTTATTTTCAGACGTAAGTGTGAAAACAAAGGCCTAACTTAGAAAATAAACAATTTCATACAAGTGGCTAATCCACTTATTTTCATTGTGTATACTTAAAAAATACTCAAATCGCATTAAAGAAAAAGTACAATTATTAGCGATTATTGATAACAATATGCCAACTTGTCCAACAGAATCATGTGGAAAATCGGACTTTTTGTTATATAAGAATATAAGTTGATATTATTTAATATTTTTCCTGGAATTCTTTGTTTTTCTCTGCACATAAATTAATTTCGTTTTTCTAATTTTTTGGATAGCCATTAATTTAGTCCCAAAATCCCACAAGATTATCATGTGATATTTTCGCAGATTATGTGTACGTGATCGTGTTTTTAAAAGGAAAAAACTTAATTATCACCTAGAATAACGCCGAGATTCATGAAACTAATCTCTCTCACTGATATACACATATACAGAGAAAGAGAGAAGATATACCGAGAGAGGAAGAGAGAGAGAGAGATCAGAATAAATACAATACTGAGACAGAAGAAAGAGATGGAATGATGAATGATATACAGATATACAGAGAGAGAAAGAGAGAGAGAGAGATCAGAATAAATACAAAACTCTGAGACAGAAGAAAGAGGTGGAATGATGAAAATCATGGCTACAGCTCCGGCGCGCTGTCTGTGAAAAAGGCTAGGAGAGAGAGAGAGAGAGTGTGTATATAATATATATACATGAAAGTAGAAGCAAAGCATCTATCTAATTCTAATTTTCCACTTTATACGGACGACGATAAAGTAAAGAAACCTTTTAAAATAATGCCCTAATTTCCGCATCTCTAAAATTTCTGTAAACAGAACCAGATTAATATGAACACCAAATCCTCTCCACCCAGCATCAACCAACAAAAAATAAAATCAATCCAGCTTCATCGGAGTACAAAATCAAAGTGAAGCAGATACAAATCCCGATCCGAAATAACAACAAAAACAGAGATAATGAAATGAAATTTACCAGATCAACAGTCTCATTCTTGATTTCCTCGAGACTGATAGCCTTCGCCATGGTTCCACACCGCCAAAGGAACTCTCCCCTTTCAGATCAGCTCTAGAGAGAGAGAGAGAGATAAAAGGAAGAAGTAGAGAGAAGGTTTGATTCAGTGATTCATTGAATGAGTGTTTTCACTCCCCAAGGAAAGGAATATGAATATGGCTCTCTCCTCTCTCTGAAGTGGAGTCCTCTCCCTATACCCTCTTTTTATACCTCTCTACATATGACACCCGCCCACCCCCACATTGTGGGTCCCATCTCTCTCTCTATAATAATATATATATACACGTATGTATGTATGTATGTATAGATGTGTGTCTCAATCTCATAATAAGGCACATGTATTTCGTACATACATGTGTCTCTACTATTGGCCGTGTCATGTGTACATACATGTACGCAAATTTAAGAATTAATAATAAAAGTAATGGAAAAGTAGAGTGATTTTCGCGTCCAAAAACTCTAATCCAAATCTAATTCAGTCCAACCGAACAAGTCATATGGATAAATAATTAAATATAATATTAATATATATGATTGTTATTTGGACCGATCTTTTTTTAAAATTTTTATTAGCCACACGATAAATATAACATGTTGATCTTTTCTTTGATTTAGGTGAATCAGATTTTATCTTTCCGTTCCACTAATTTAGCCAATCAACTCGAACTGAAAGTATTCAAAAAGTTGAGACCTAATCAGGTTTAATCTACCCGTTACATTAGTTATTTAGACCGGAACTAAATTGTCCGGTTTAAATATTCTCGTTACACTAATTTAGGTGCATTAGGTTCGAGTTAGAACTACCGAAAAGAACAGTACCAAATAACATACGTTAGGAATGGGGGATGTATTCTTTTCTTTTAAGTTTTAAATGCTTTTTTCTTTTTTCAAATTCTTTTTAAAAAAGTGAAGAAAAAATGTAAATTTAAAGTAGGGTTGGAGACTAGGGATAAGATCTGAATTTAATAAATATTACTAATAGACTATCATGCACGGACACTTCTAAAAATATCATTTTGCCGTGTCGTGTCGGATACTCTTGTCCGACACTCCTTACGTGGGAAATTCAAGAAAAAATCCGTGTCGTGTCGTGTCCGTGTCGCCGTGTCCGTGTCCATACATCATAGCTAATAGAGGACTGCGGGTAGAGTTTAGGGCAGGATTACGATATATTTGGTTGGAATAGGGTAATTAGATTTGAATTAGAGTTTCAAATCATTGTCTAATTACCTATTAATTACAATTAGTAAGACCTCTATAGTCTATACATTGATATCTTATGGACAAAAATAATTATCATTGTGGATAAAAACAGGAAAAAAAAAAGGTGAGTTCTAGCTAGACTAATTAATTAAAGTTCAGAGTTCAATTTAACGAATATTACTAATAATATGTTTCAAATTAATTCAAAATATTCAAATATATTGACTTTTAGGTATTTTCACCGCAGGAAAACTACCAAAACCCGAGAACATTTCCTACGGGTTGGCGTTAGTCGATAAACCTTCAAACATTCCTGACAGGGGACTGATAGGAATTGCGTAGAATTATTAAATATACATTTTTATTTTCAATTTGTTCGTCGAAAATCCCAGTTATAGTTTTTCAACAGTTTTATTAGTGACGAGGTTCTCCCGCCAAAAACCGGTCAGGTGACTTCCTAAATTAATTAATCTATTTTCAATTAAAAAAACCAACCATTTAAGAATTTATTCAATGACTCAATTTAACATACTCAACTAAACAAGCTTATTCTAAAATCTTAAATTAATTATATTTTTAATATATATTTTAAGTAAAATTAAAGGGAAATTCAATTGTAACTTTTCAATATTTAGCATTTTTGAAAGAAAACGTCTTTCAATTAGCGACACTTCTGTCCTATAGCAACTATATCATAAATTAATTACTATGCAAAATATGCTATATTAATGACTATTTTCATACTTCTACCTAAAATAAGTACCTAATATATTTCTTTCCCTACATACATATATGTTATAAAATACTAAAAATATTTATTTATCATATAGCACTGTATCCTCCATCGTTTTTGAAAAACATTTATCGTGCCGTGTTTGTACATTTACATATACATAAATATTGAGAAAATTGTTCGATTTATCCGTCACATCAGTCAAACTTAAAATGGGTATAAAATTGGGTCTTCAGTTTTTAAATCTAAAATTACAAAACTTTGACCAATCGACAATTCCCCTTCATCAGATCCGTCGGAGCCATACATTGACGCCGGATCGGAACCTACTTTTCCAAAAAGTATTTGGGGAGAAATTTACTCGTAGCTCGATTCAAAACCAAATAGATGAGAAATTGACACTCCTTATAATAATATTTATCGTGTCGTAGAAGTATATACTATTTATATTTTCGTATTCGTATCATTATGCCAGGACGTAAATGTGTGTGTGTGTGTGTAGAGCATTAAGTGGAGGTGTGCAGGTGGTGTTGCTGACTCGTGCATAATATACCGGTAAAGGTGTCGGTTGTAAGGTGCATTGGGGCGCCAACCCTTTCACAGACGCCATCCAAATTGGTGCTCCCTGTGGGTGGGCCCCACCCCTACCCAGTAGACTCTCTCTTTTCTGCTTCTCAAACATGGCTCCCATTATTAATGTAGCTCTATATATACATACAATACATTAAATGCTGCTAAAATACACCAATTTATCCTTTCCTTTATTGTATGATTTTCGAGGTAGTTATGCCCTCACAGTTAATTTAGTTGATCCATCTGGCCTTCAGCCTCATGTGTAAATTAATTAACTTTCATATTTAATTTTTTAATTTAGAGCACAGCACAACATTCCGAGTCGGTTAAAGTGATCAATTTCATCGTTGACTTATAGACATTTCAATGGGTGGAATAGTCGATTTTAAGATTTGAAGCGGTTCATACCGGCCCAAAATTAGTATTCGAATTCCTAACATTTGGTTTAGGATGAAATAACTTCATGTTTAATGATTAGAGAAATTTAGACACCGATAAAAAACACTTAGTAGGGTTTGTCATTTGTGTATTGTTGAAATCAACGGGTGAGATAGCCGACCACAAGATTTGAAGTTGCTACATATATAGAATCAATATTCGAACTCCTAACAGTTGGTTAAGGATGAAATAACTTTATGTTTAACGACTAAAGAAACTTAACAAGTGACGAGAAACAATTAGTAGGGTTCGTCATTCATGTAATTTTGAAAACGACTCATCTCTGATAGTTTGTCCATTGAAAATTAAGTTAATATAGTTCAAAAACTTGTTAATACCTATCAAAACCTCATTATGTCGCAAATACTGTTTAATTTTACTTAAATAGTGAAACTTTAGGGGTTTTGATCATTTTAAAACATGCTAATTTGTATTTACATAAGTTTTGGGAGATAGTAAATTATATTCCACTTAAGTAAGATGTCGAGTTTGAACAAAAAAACTACATTGGATTATGTAAATCACTACGTTGGGAGAAATTTCCGTGTAAAGCCTTTTTAATGTTCCGAGATATTAGTCCTTCACTCAATTAAGTAATACATTTTGAGATGAACAAAAAACAATCAAAATCTGGGCAACGGTCAAAGTTTTGCATGGTAGATATAATAGGAACAATTTTATAGATCCAATCATATTAGAATATGTAATAAATATATACAACCATATTATAAAAGAAAAAAAAAATGTCAAACAGAAGTATTATCATAATTTGGATTGAGTTAGAAATTCTAAAAGATTAGAAGAAATAAATAATAAATTTGATGAATAATATAGTTTATTAATTCGTTATTTTCTAGATAAGAAATTGGATATATCTTTAAGATTTGCGAATTATTTATTCATTAAGGAACAATATATGGATTATGATTGGCAGATAGCTATACTTGGAATACGGGAAAAGGGAATTAAATCCAGAATAGATTAATATTGCCTGCATCGAACTTATCTATATAATTAATGACTGTTACGACCATTTATGAGGATAATATAAACCAAACTATATAAATAATTAAAAATAACCTTTCTTGATTCTTTTTTTATTGGAATTAGCTAGCCTCCTATTATGTATGGATATAAACATGACCGACATAATATAAATATGGGAATATAATTTTATTTTCTAAAAAATATGAAGAGTATCGAAAATAATGTCCGATACAGGTGCTCAAGATAACATAACATGATACAATATAATAAAATAATATTTTTAAAAATATATGTACGCCTTAACTAACCTAGTTTTATCATTGGTGGAGATGGGGAACAAATAATTTATTCTCTAAGTCAAAGTTTTAATATTACAATTTATAACTCTGCAAATGTGATTTATAACATGGTTTTCAAGTTATAATCTAGCTGTGAATGTTGGGGCATGTGCTAAAAAAAAATTTAAAATATATTAAAATGTCTTATTCTAAATATAATGTATAGATTATTATTATTATTATTATTATTATTATTATTAGTATTATTATTATTATTATTATTATTATTAAAAAAGAGTGGATTTTACAATCCCATTATTATTAAAATTAATTAATTATCGGTGATTATATTAACTAATTATGAATTAGTATTATAATAATATTTAATCATTGTCAAATGTAATCAGATATTTTCTTATTTAGATTTCAATAATAGAGTGGACTTAAGGGAACGATGAACAACTATTAAGATTCTTTTTGTTTCTTCTCTTCTTTTTTTTTTCACACCAATGATTTCAACTTGAACAGCATCAGATTCATCATTTATTTTCATATATTTTACTATTTTAGTACATCAATATTTTTTAAAAAACCCAAAAGCATAAATCCGTTAAAAGATTCTCCAATTTTCTTAATTTCTTTTTTCTATTTTCTCTTGAAATAGAGATATTTACTTAAAATGTAAAATATATATAAATATATTTAAGGCCATTATTCCGAGATTCTCCACTAGCACATGACTTAAATGAAAACAAGAGGTAGGAGACAACAATATAAATATTATAGGCCAAAATTATTTTAGATATATAGTTTTATTTTCTCTTCATATGACTTGAAATTAAGAACTCCACAAATTTATTTAGCATTAAGAAATTTAATGAGATTTCCTATGGAAAGATAACGACCTCCTCTACAATTTTCAAATAAAGGGAGATCGATTTACGTAATTATTATTCTTGATATTTAATATAATTATAATTAATCTATTTTTGAAAATTGAAATTACTTTATAATATTCATGTAAGATTTTTGCGAGGTTTTCTGTATGTGTATATCTATAATGCACGGATACGACTATTATGATACGAACACGATACAATACGATTATGACGATACAAATAATTTTTTTTGAATTTTTTTATGTGTGAACAATATCAAATACAATATTCGACGTAACACGACACGACAAAACGATATTTTAAAAAGTGTTTATGCGTGATTGGTGTGTTGTTAAGTCGTATATTTTCGCTCCGTTGAGGCTTAAATTATGTATCTTTAACCTGAAAACTAGAGATTTATTGGGATTTTATGCTCTTTTGAGGTCTTTTCACCTTAGGAGTAGCTATCGGGACGAGACAGAGCAATTTACATCATTTCTGTGCTGGAATTCCTTATTCCCCGCCCGGGGAATATCTCTGGTGTAAATCTCCCCGCCCGGGGATATTGGATCAGTAGACTTCTGTACCATTTTACCTGGCCGAGTAAATTATAGTTCAATTTCTGCCCGCCCGGGGAGATTCATTCGGATGACTCTCTGCAACAGACTCCCCGCCGGAAGATTATAGCTGGGAAACTCCCCGCCCGGGGAGAAGAAGAAAAGCGCAGACACGATTTCACAAAGATCCCCGCCGGGGATAGTTTTTGCTTTGGTTTTACCCGGCCTGGGAAGGCTCCCAGAGTGCGACTTCCCTTAGTATTTAAGCCTTTAATCTGTGTTTTTCAATGAATCTTGAATTCTAACCTAATTTAGAGCTTGGAGGCAGTTAAGGAGGGTTCTTGGGAAGACCACCTTTCCTTTCCTAGAAGAGATGAAGATCATTTGATTAAATAGTTTGCTTTTAATTTCTTTAATGCTTTCCTAGCTTATTTAGTGTAATTTCCTTTCCTAGTTTAGTTAAGTAAGATTTACCTCTCGTATGAACCTTTTGACCTTTGATGTTAGTTTGAATCTTGATCTATGACTATGATTTATTTTCAGAATGATTCATCTTATTCTTGGGTTGATTGTGTGGATATGAGTGGCTAGATCTTAAGAGTTAGGGGAATGACACAAAGTGAGGATTAGGTGTTTGATAAAATGTCCCAATGAATGAGTTTGGTTCTTATGTTGGGAAAATGGTTTCAAAGCTTGTATGAGTGTGGCCTACTTATACTCGATCTTTAATTCACATTCTAATTGAGAAATTGTTTGTGAATTTGGTAATATTTTCCTAAACACTTGAAGTCTAAGTGTAAAGAGATTTAACTTAGCTTTGAGCAATTGAATCATTGATTAATGACGCCAAGCCGCTAATTGGTTAATGATACTAATCTTGAGCTTTTGGCCTAACCTTTGTTTCAATGATCACGAGAGTGGCTTTGTCCTAGGCTAGGTACGCGCACTTGACTTTGAGAAAAGCTAGTGTATATATAAGTGATTAGAATTGTAAGAATAACCTCATTTATTGAGCTTTGAATTTACACCGAAACCTTACGAACGTGTTGTTGGAAAAACGGAATCAGAAAGCAGCGGAAATTTAAAATTTTCCAACAAAAGGATCGAAACTCGCAATCATGAATCCAAATTCGTAAGACAAAGAAACTTACTTTTCAATAATCTTTCTTGAAGCTTTTCAAACCACCCAAGAACGCTCTTCTCGCAACTTGATCCCCTCTCCTTGGTAAAGCTCGAATCTTTAAAAACTTCTAACTTGAAGCTCTCTAGAGATAGTCCACCAACTTGATTACAATCTAACTAGTAAGGATGCTAGTTCTCTAGTTAGTGTTTAGGCTTAACCTAGGGTTTATGTGATCTTGGAGAAAGGATGGTGTTCAACACATGAACCAAGAAGAATCGATCAATCCCTAAGGGGAGCTCGAGCTCCCCCATATATAGCCTGAGAGGGGCGGCCGAACCTAGTCCTTTTGGACTAAGGATTTGGTCCCTCACTCTTATTACTTGATCATCAAGTAATTCCAAACCTTGATTTTGAATTCTAATTCAAATCAACTTTTAAGAGAGCTAAAATATCCAAAACCCTTTTGGATAATATTATACTTTATTTATTAATAAATAAATAACTTATTTATCTAATTTTCATAATTAATTAAATAGATTAATTTCTCCAAAATATGACTTTCATTTTAATTCAAAAATTAAACCAAAGTCTATTAAATAATTAACACATTAATTATTTAATACATAAACAATATACACGTGTGACACACGTGTCCCAAGAACACGTGCCAATCACGTGAACCACACGTGTGTTTCACACGTGTGGAACCCTCTTGGTATGATCAACTCGTTTAATCATTTTAAAGCCTTAACTCATGTAACCAAGTTGTTGTGTGTGACCCTCTAGGTTCTCAATTCAATTAGCAGCGACTCTAATTAATTAATCAGTCCACAGATTAAACAACCATAGTCTAGCAACAGGTGTTTAACCCCTAGCTGAATTGGAATGTCTCGATTCGACAGAACCTTTAAGTCATTGATTCATGTGAGATACAATCCTTCTACTTACTATCTCTCAACCAAGATCTAGGGTAAGGGAATAATCAGAACCCTAATAATCTGGTCTTAAAGCTAAGTGCATTTCATATCCATTTGATCTCAATCCAAGAAACCCTTTTCTTGATGTCTTGATCTATTGCCTTGGTCAAGGACTCCATATGGCATATGAATAACTTACACAATAAGATATTGTTAGGAATAGTGCCCTAGAAAGCCGATTGTATATCCGCTTTGTGCTTTTCCTTATTGTAATCACAGACAATCTTTGAATGAAATAACGAATTGAGGCAACACTTCTTTATATGCTCTTGTTTGGTATGCGTTTACTTTATCTGTGCATGTATGAGAACTTCCCTAATCCTGATGACTTTAGCACTCTACCATTTAGGTGAAATGGTTCATGAAACGAGCCCTATATCACATAAGTCATGATTAGTAAAATACTCCAAGCCGATGAGTCCTACCGACAGTGGGAGTGTCAACCTGACTCCTCTAAGGCTTGCTTGTGGGATCACGCCCTTAAGAAGGACCACCTTGTTTCATGGAGGTGCAAAGTGTATAGTTGATACGTGCGTGATACATGAGGGTGCTTACTTCAATAAGTAAGTTCACTGAGGTGCCCCGTGTGAGAACATTCCTAAATGGGAAAGGAAGTTTCTATTTCAGGAAATGGGAAAGGAAGTTTCCATTTCTCCAGATTAGGAAATATCTCACGAGTCATTGATGTGATTAATTGATCCTTAGACTTTAGGTTCCATGTCACTTTATGAGTTAACTCTGTAGTCTTTGATATAAGCTTTAAAGGGTGTCGCCTTAGACAACTGATTCAAGGCTTATGCTGGGGCTGCACAAGTGACTCATGAAAGTGAATAAGAATCAAGAAAGGACCTACACTTGCATATGCAAGGTGATCTCTTATTGTGTAACTCATTCATATGCCATATGGAGTCCTTGGCCAAGGCAGTAGATCAAGACATCAAGAAAAGGGTTTCTTGGATTGAGATCAAATGGATATGAAATGCACTTAGCTTTAAGACCGGATTATTAGGGTTCTGATTATTCCCTTGCCCTAGATCTTGGTTGAGAGATAGTAAGTAGGAGGATTGTATCTCACATGAATCAATGACTTAAAGGTTCTGTCGAATCCGAACATTCCAATTCAGCTAGGGGTTAAACACCTGTTGCTAGACTATGGTCGTTTAATCTGTGGACTGATTAATTAATTAGTGAACTAATTAATTAGGGTCACTGCTAATTGAATTGAGAACCTAGAGGGTCACACACAACAACTTGGTTACATGAGTTGAGGCTTAAAAATGATTAAACGAGTTAATCGGGCCTAGAGGGTTCCACACGTGTGAAACCACACGTGTGGCTCACGTGACTGGACACGTGTCATTGTGACACGTGTGCCACACGTGACTATTTAATTGAATATTAAATAATTAAGTTGGTAATTATTTAATAGACTTTGGTTTAATTTTGAATTAAAAAGAAAGTCTTATTTTGAGAAAAATAATCTAGTTAATTAATTACGAATTAATTAATTCGATAAAATAAGTTATTTATTTTAAATAAATAAAGTATAAAATTATCCAAAAATAGTTTGGATATTTTAGCTCTCTTGAAAGTTGATTTGAATTAGAATTCAAAGTCAAAGTCAAAATTACTTGATGGTTAAGTAATAGGAGAGAGAGAGACCAAAACCCTAGTCCATAAGGACTAGGAATTTCGGCCACTCCCTTATTATAAATAGGGGAGCTCGAGCTCCCCTTAGAGCTAATTGGCAATTCTTTTGGTTCATGTGTTGAACACCATCCTTTCTCCAAGATAAACGAAACCCTAGGTTAAGCTTAAACACTAACTAGAGAACTAGCATCCTTACTAGTTAGATTGCAGTCAAGTTGGTGGACTATCTCTAGAGAGCTTCAAGTTAGAAGTTTGAAGATTCAAGCTTTACCAAGGAGAGGGGATCAAGCCGCGAGAAGAGCGTTCTTGGGTGGCTTGAAACGCTTCAAGAAAGGATAAAAGAAAAGTAAGTTTCTTATCTCTACGAATTTGGATACACGATTGCGAGTCCAAGGTCCTTTTGTTGGGAAAATTTTTTAAATTCCGCTGCTTTCTGATTCGTATTTTCCAACAAGTGGTATCAGAGCCACATCGTTAATCGTGTTTCTGATTCATCTCAATTATTCTGAATTTGGTAGAAATTCTTAGGCTTCATGCAATTGAGTATTTGTATTTGTTTTAGAAAGCCTGAATTACGAAACTGTATTTTTTCCTGAAAGTTTCTGAAAATTGGTTTTTGCAAAATTTAATTTTTGAAAACTATTTTAGATTTGAAACTGTATAAACTGTTTTTGGATTTCTTGGATTGGTTTTGCTTTTGAACGAAAACACGAAACGAAAACCAGGATTATGAGGAACACGCGAAACCCCGCTCGCGAAGGGGTCGCGCGCAGCCGCCCGCCTGGCCAGGCGCTCGCTTGGGCGACGCCGCCCAGCAGCCTCCCGCAACCGCGCGGGAGGCCTTCCGGGCACGCCAGCACTCTGCCGGGAGGAGCCGCGCACAGCGCGTGCGCGCCTACATCGCGCACGGCTCTCCTCGCGTACGGGCCCCGTTTTTCGTAATCTGTTTTTCGGTTTTATCGTGCAATCCAGTCCCAATTTTTATTTTAATTTTAAATTTTTATTTTTGAATATTTATTTTAATTTTTGAATAAAACTTAAAATTGGGATTTTTGAGAAATTGAAACGGTTTATATTTTGGGAAAATACATCTTTGATAAAATTATTAATTTTCAAAAATTCATTGGAATTTTATTTGTTTTGCTAATTTGGGATTTATTGAAAACTTTTATAAATAAGACTCCCATCAAGTCGTGTTTTAAGTCATTAAGACTTGAAACGGAAATTTTAATTTATTGGCTAAATTTAAATTCTCGCAAAAGCATGTTAGGTGATCATGGGTTTAGACTTATGTATGGTTTTAATTTATGCACATGGATGGTTTAAATTGGGGTTGGAGCCCTATAGTTGCGTTTTTCAATTGAGGTTGGAGCCTCACTTATGTGCGTACTGTTATGTGATTTATTATGTGGCTTTCCATATTACTGTTTTTGAGACCGGGGTATGCCCCGTGTAATTGTCTAAGGCCAATATGAAGATTGAGCCTTATTACTTTATGTCTTTTTCTTTTTATTGTAATTTGAGAGTAGAAATAGGTGGTGAGGTTTTATTTTCATTTTGGAGACAATGCACCCATGGAGTAAGATGGACCACATTCAAGTAACAAGGAGGCCATAAGTGAAGACCCCTCAAAATGTTAGGGAGGGGAATCTCAATTGTAAAAATGTAATAGAGATAGGGCTCGTATTTTGTTACCGCTTTCCCTTATGTGATTTAAACTGTTTATGTGGCATGTATGTTAGAACTTGTGATTGTGGAGTGGCTCCCACATATCACGAATAAGATAGGTAGAACCCATGATCATTACATGTTAGTATCATGCTAGGACATGTTATCTGTTTATGTGCTTGTTTGAAATGCATTTAAGTGTACTTGAATTAATCAAGACTAATAAAATTGGATAACATATATGTTGGTGAGGTCGAACCAGACAACTCTCCGGTTGATTCGAAAATTCCCATTAAATATTAAGCTAATTTCGAACAAATAGGTGTTTAATTCGAGATGCAAATTTTGAATTAAATTCCTAGCATTCCATCAATAGGTTTTAAGTTTAGTAAGTGAAACTAGTTATTGTCCGCGAGTCGTGGGATAGCTAGTGGAGCTTATTAGTTCTTAGTTACCTAATTGATCCTTTTAAATGATCAATATTTCGTGATCAATTTTAGCAAGGACGATGTCCGCGAGTCGTGGGTCGTGGGTCGTTTGAACTAAGTTTTGGTCATGATCTTATGATTGATGGGTCTAGCTTAACGCCTAAGTAAATATGGATGTCGCACGAGTCGTGGGTCCATATTGAAAGATAGGTGATGCAAAAACAATTACTAAGAGTTCTAAAGGTGTTAGAATTGGTAAGTTGTACCTACCTAGGGTTCTTACTTAGAATGTCCGCGAGTCGTGGGTTTGAGGTAAAATGCCTAGGATCTTAGTACCCATTGGGAAACGTGTTCCTCTTAGATCTTTGGGAATTATAGATCTTTGAAAAACAGTGAGAGCTACATTAGATTAAAGACCTTATCTTTTGTATATCGTTATAATTCAGCATGCTCACTAATTCTCTGTTTTACCATTTAGGTCGTAGATTTTGTGATTCTCTACCCGTTTTGAAATGGCAACCAAAAACCCTTTTGTATCGATCCTCGAGTCAAACAAGTTGACTGGTCCCAACTATTCTGATTGGCTGAGGAATCTAAAAATCATTTTAGATTCTGAGAAGAGAACTTATGTTCTCTTCGAAGGGGGGAGGCTCCCACTCGGGCCGAGCGGGACGCGATTCAGAAGTGGAAGGATGATAATCTCCAAGCCCGTTGCCTTATGTTGGCTAACATGTCTCTGGACTTGCAAAGGCAACATGAGGCCATGAAATTCGCTTGGGAGATTTATGACCACTTGGAGCAACTTTACCGCCCTCATGAACGTGTTACAAGGTATAACACTTCAAAGGAATTGTTCCACTTAAGAATGAGGGAAGGTTCAAGTGTCCATGAATATGGACTCAAGTTTCTCGCGCTTACTAAGAAACTTGCTTCCATGGACATGCCACTGAAAGATGAGCTTTCAGTGGATTTGTTGCTAGCTTCGCTCCCACCATCCTTCAACCTATTTGTCCTTAACTTCAATATGAATCATGTTGGTGCTACTGTAGCTGAGTTGATTAGTCAGCTTGTGACTGCTGAAAGCACGATCAAGAAGGACAATAAGGTTTTGATGGTGAATGCTCCATCTTCCTCTTCTGGGCCTTCTAAAGGTAAGGGCAAGAAAGCCCAAAAAAAGAAGAAGAAACCCCTTAGGCCCACTGGTGGCGTTTCGAAGGGGAAGGCCCAAAAGAAGAAGCGTGATCAGAAAGAGGATGTTTGCTTCCATTGTGGCAAAGCTGGACATTGGAGGAGAAACTGCCTAGAGTACAAGGTTACTCTAAAGAAAGGTATCTTTCTCGTTGAAGTAAATCTTTCTATTAATTCTAGTTCTTAGGTACTTGATACCGGTTGTGGAACTCATATCTGTAATGATGTACAGATGCTATGTGAAGTCCAACAACTCAAAGAAGGAGAATGTGTCTTGAAGATCGGCGATGGCTCAAATGTTGAAGCTCGAGCTTTAGGCACAATTAGATTAGATTTAGGTAGTTTTGAGTTAGTCTTAAATAAAGACCTTTATGTACCGAACATTATTCGTAATATAATTTATGTTCCAATTTTAGATTGTGAAGGTTATGAAACTTATATTAAGAATGGTAAATACTTTATCAAACATAACAACTCTTCTGTTCACATCGGTACTCTAAGTAATGGACTTTATCAAACTCGGAATATCAATATTATGAATATACAACGAGAAACGAAGCGTAAGAGAGATGACAAAGTTTCAGCTCCTTTATGGCACGCTAGATTAGGACACATTTCCAAGAACAGAATTAGCAAGATAAACACTTTAGGATCATTCTCTGAAAATGATCTTAAGGAGTTAACTTCTTGCGAATCCTGTCTCAAAGGAAAAATGTCCAAAGTCCCTTTTAAAGGAACTGTGGAACGTGCCATTAAGGTTTTGGATTTGATCCATACTGATGTTTGTGGACTGCTTAGTGTAAGCACTAGAAACAATCATCAGTATTTCATAACCTTTACTGATGACTTTAGTAGGTATGGTTATGTATACTTAATGAAGTATAAATCTGAAGCTTTTGAGAAATTCTTAGAATTTCAAAAGGAGGTTGAGAACCAAACTGGTCACAAGATCAAAGCACTTCGATCTGATCGAGGGGGCGAATATCTTAGTGAAGAATTCCTTAATCATCTCAAAGATAATGGGATTATCTCTCAGTGGACTCCTCCGGGAACTCCTCAACTTAATGGAGTTTCTGAGAGAAGGAATCGAACCCTACTTGATATGGTTCGTTCCATGATGAGTTTCACTGACTTACCACCTTCTTTCTGGGGTTATGCCCTAGAAAGTGCAGCAAAGATTTTGAATCTAGTTCCCTCTAAGTCAGTCCCTAAAACGCCCTATGAAATGTGGCATGGTAAAATCCCTAGTTATTCTTACTTAAGAATTTGGGGTTGTCCTGCTTACGTGAAGAGGATAGTGGGAGATTAGTTAGAATCTCGTTCTAACTTATGCTACTTTGTAGGTTATCCTAAGGAATCCATAGGATACTACTTCTATGATCAATCTGAACAAAAAGCGTTTGTTTCCAGAAATGCCACTTTTCTAGAGGAACCGTTCCTTAAAGAAAAGAAAGGCAAGATCATAGAATTAGAAGAAGTACAAAGTGATCCCACGCCACCCACTGAAGAAACGTCCCCTTCTGATCAACTACAACCAATCACGAATTTCGATACACACGTAAATCCTCCTCTAAGGCGTTCTGAACGCACTCCTAGACAGCCGGAGACATGGTATGGATTCTTCCATGAAATCTCTCAAAAGGATAATGATCCTTTTAAAATATGAGGAGGCACTTTCAGATTCTGACTCTGAACAGTGGATAGAAGCCATGAAATCCGAAATGAATTCCATGAACTCCAACCAAGTTTGGACCTTGGTAGATTTGCCTGAAGGGGTCAAACCCATAGGTTGCAAATGGATCTTTAAGAGAAAGCTTAGAGTTGATGGAAGTATTGCAGCTTACAAAGCAAGACTGGTGGCAAAAGGATTCACTCAAAAACCCGGCGTGGACTTTGATGAAACCTTTTCGCCAGTTGCAATGCAAAAGTCTATTCGGATCATGCTTGCCATTGCTGCGTATTATGACTACGAGATATGGCAAATGGATGTGAAAACTGCCTTTCTCAATGGTGACATTGATAAAGACATTTATATGGAGCAACCCATAGGTTTCACATTCAGTGGGAGTGAGCAAAAGGTTTGCAAACTCCAAAGATCAATCTATGGATTGAAACAGGCTTCTAGGAATTGGAATATTCGATTTGATGAATCAGTCAAAGCGTTTGGCTTCATTCAAATTTCGAATGAATCATATGTGCATAGAAAGGAATTGGAGACCTAAGTGCAATTCTTAGTACTTTATGTTCATGACATCCTTCTTGTTGGGAATTCGAAGGATGACATGAAAGTGACTAAGTTATGGTTATCAAACCAATTCGAGATGAAAGATCTTGGTGATGCGTCCTATATCCTTGGAATTAAAATCTATCGAGATAGATCTAGAAGGTTAATAGGACTATCACAGTCGATGTACATTGACAAAGTATTGAAGAGATTCAATATGGAGTCAGCAAAGGTTAAGAACCTTCCTATGTGTGTAGGAACATGTCTTTCAAAGAAGATGTGTCCTAAGACTAACCTTGAGAAGGAGAGAATGACTCATACACCTTATGCGTCAGCAATAGGTAGCATAATGTATGCAATGTTATGTACTCGACCGGATGTGGCTTATGCACTTAGTGTAATAAGTCGTTTCCAATCTGACCCTGGAGATGGTCACTGGGCTGCCGTGAAGAATATTCTCAAGTACTTGAAAAGTACTAAAGATTTATTCTTAGTTTACGGAGGTCAGAAAGATCTTACTGTCGAAGGATACTGCGATGCAAGCTTTGCATCTGACTTAGATGATTTTAAGTCAATGTCAGGATACATTTTCTGCCTAAACGGCGGAGCAGTGAGTTGGAAGAGTTCCAAGCAAACGACCACTGCAGATTCGACCACTGAGGCCGAATACTTAGCTGCAAATGATGCAGCTAAGGAAGGTGTTTGGATTAGAAACTTCATTCAAGAGTTGAATGTTGTTCCTAGCATGAAAGACCCCGTTACTGTGTTTTGTGACAACACTTGGGCGGTTGCTCAAGCAAGAGAACCAAGATCTCACCAACGGACCAAGCACATTATGAGGAAGTATCACCTAATCCGTGATATTATCAAAAGAGGAGATGTGCAAATTGAGAAGGTCACATCAGCAGAGAAGGTGGCAGATCCACTTACTAAACCCCTTAGTCGAGAAGCTTTCCAAGGTCATCTTCAGAAGATGGGACTTAGAGTAGCTTTAGAATGGCTTTGATGGGCAAGTGGGAGATTGTTAGGAATAGTGCCCTAGAAAGCCGATCGTATATCCGCTTTGTGCTTTTCCTTATTGTAATCACAGACAATCTTTGAATGAAATAACGAATTGAGGCAACACTTCTTTATATGCTCTTGTTTGGTATACGTTTACTTTATCTGTGCATGTATGAGAACTCCCCTAATCCTGATGACTTTAGGACTCTACCATTTAGGTGAAATGGTTCATGAAACGAGCCCTATATCACATAAGTCATGATTAGTAAAATACTCCAAGCCGATGAGTCCTACCGATAGTGGGAGTGTCAACCTGACTCCTCTAAGGCTTGCTTGTGGGATCACGCCCTTAAGAAGGACCACCTTGTTTCATGGAGGTGCAAAGTGTATAGTTGATACGTGCGTGATACATGAGGGTGCTTACTTCAATAAGTAAGTTCACTGAGGTGCCCCGTGTGAGAACATTCCTAAATGGGAAAGGAAGTTTCTATTTCAGGAAATGGAAACTTCCAGATTAGGAAATATCTCACGAGTCATTGATGTGATTAATTGATCCTTAAGACTTGAGGTTCCTTGTCACTTTATGAGTTAACTCTGTAGTCTTAGGTATAAGCTTTAAAGGGTGTCGCCTTAGACAACTGATTCAAGGCTTATGATGGGGCTGCACAAGTGATTCATTAAAGTGAATGAGAATCAAGAAAGGACCTACACTTGCATATGCAAGGTGATCTCTTATTGTGTAAGTCATTCATATGCCATATGGAGTCCTTGGCCAAGGCAGTAGATCAAGACATCAAGAAAAGGGTTTCTTGGATTGAGATCAAATGGATATGAAATACACTTAGCTTTAAGACCGGATTATTAGGGTTCTGATTATTCCCTTGCCCTAGATCTTGGTTGAGAGATAGTAAGTAGGATGATTGTATCTCACATGAATCAATGACTTAAAGGTTCTGTCGAATCCGAACATTCCAATTCAGCTAGGGGTTAAACACCTGTTGCTAGACTATGGTCGTTTAATCTGTGGACTGATTAATTAATTAGTGAATTAATTAATTAGGGTCACTGCTAATTGAATTGAGAACCTAGAGGGTCACACATAACAACTTGGTTACATGAGTTGAGGCTTAAAAATGATTAAACGATTTAATCGAGCCTAGAGGGTTCCACACGTGTGGCTCACGTGACTGGACACGTGTGCCACACGTGACTATTTAATTGAATATTAAATAATTAAATTGTTAATTATTTAATAGACTTTGGTTTAATTTTGAATTAAAAAGAAAGTCTTATTTTGAGAAAAATAATCTAGTTAATTAATTATGAATTAATTAATTCGATAAAATAAGTTATTTATTTTAAATAAATAAAGTATAAAATTATCCAAAAATAGTTTGGATATTTTAGCTCTCTTGAAAGTTGATTTGAATTAGAATTCAAAGTCAAAGTCAAAATTACTTGATGGTTAAGTAATAGGAGAGAGAGAGACCAAAACCCTAGTCCATAAGGACTAGGAATTTCGGCCACTCCCTTATTATAAATAGGGGAGCTCGAGCTCCCCTTAGAGCTAATTGGCAATTCTTTTGGTTCATGTGTTGAACACCATCCTTTCTCCAAGATAAACGAAACCCTAGGTTAAGCCTAAACACTAACTAGAGAATTAGCATCCTTACTAGTTAGATTGTAGTCAAGTTGGTGGACTATCTCTAGAGAGCTTCAAGTTAGAAGTTTGAAGATTCGAGCTTTACCAAGGAGAGGGGATCAAGCCGCGAGAAGAGCGTTCTTGGGTGGCTTGAAATGCTTCAAGAAAGAATAAAAGAAAAGTAAATTTCTTATCTCTACGAATTTGGATACACGATTGCGAGTCCAAGGTCCTTTTGTTGGGAAAATTTTTTAAATTCCACTGTTTTCTGATTCGTATTTTCCAACAGATATCGCCTTGCAAATGCAAGTGTAGGTCCTTTCTTGATTCTCATTCACTTCCATGAATCACTTATGCAGCCCCAGCATAAGCCTTGAATCAGTTGTCTAAGGCGACACCCTTTAAAGCTTATACCTAAGACTACAGAGTTAATTCATAAAGTGACATGGAACCTCAAGTATAAGGATCAATTAATCACATCAATGACTCGTGAGATATTTCCTAATCTGGAAGTTTCCATTTCCTGAAATAGAAACTTCCTTTCCCATTTAGGAATGTTCTCACACGGGGCACCTCAGTGAACTTACTTATTGAAGTAAGCACCCTCATGTATCACGCACGTATCAACTATACACTTTGCACCTCCATGAAACAAGGTGGTCCTTCTTAAGGGCGTGATCCCACAAGCAAGCCTTAGAGGAGTCAGGTTGACACTCCCACTGTCGGTAGGACTCATCGGCTTGGAGTATTTTACTAATCATGACTTATGTGATATAGGGCTCGTTTCATGAACCATTTCACCTAAATGGTAGAGTCCTAAAGTCATCAGGATTAGGGGAGTTCTCATACATGCACAGATAAAGTAAACGTATACCAAACAAGAGCATATAAAGAAGTGTTGCCTTAATTCGTTATTTTATTCAAAGATTGTCTATGATTATAATGAGGAAAAGTACAAAGCGGATATACAATCGGCTTTCTAGGGCACTATTCCTAACACGTGTTATTCCCTCGACTCCCTTTAATTTCCTTGAGTTTCGTTTAAGTGCTCAATTACTTGTTTGCTTTTGCTTGCTCTTGTTTACCTTTTGTTTTACTTAGTTGTAGTTTTGTTACTCGTATTTTTGTCGTGGTCTATAGATTGACAAAAACACTTGGCAATTGACTTTGATTTCCCCTTCCCTTGGGATTCGACCCCTTATGCTATAATTGATCTTTTGACAAACTTGCACTTGGGTTTAAATTTTAACTATCATGTGTGTTATTAATTAGGAGGATATTATCTCCTATAGTTTCATCTACACAAGAGTTAAAATGATTTAAAGTCGTCTAAGGCAATACGATTGAAGTCTCTTTTTGATCTAATCTTCATAATTCTATGTAATTAATATAAATCCTTAGATTTTAATTAAGGGTGTTACTAGGGGTGTGCTCTGAGCCAAGCTGGATTGTGAACCGTGCAAACCGAGCTCAAGCTGGTTCGACTCGAACTCGAACGATGTCAAGCTCAAGCCAAGCTTAATCGAGATCGGCTTGTGTGTCAAGCTCAAACCTATTTCTTTGAACTCGAACTCGAACGATGTCAAGCTCAAGCCTATTTCTTTGAGGCTCGCAGCTTTTAAGCCGGCTCGCAAGCTATTATATATATATCTAATGTTTAATAATTTATATTTATAAATATGCAGTAAATTAATCTACATTTATATGATTAAGTAATACTAAATATATGATATATTATATATTTTTATCTACTTATTTTGACAATAAATATGATTTAATAATATCACAATTCAATAATTACAACAACATATCATTCTATACAATACTACTAACATATACCATAATAACTAATTAATAACAGAAGTATATGTTTTAATAAAATATTAGTTAATAATTTTCATTGTGTAATTACATAATTTATAGTTTATTATAATATAATTAATAATACTCATACATAAACTGTACATATTAATGATTATAATTTATTAATAATTAAAAATATTAATATACTATATATATTATATATCTTAATAACTTTTTTATTGTTTAATATTATTATTGAATGAGAGTTAAAAAACATCCAATAAAAATCTATTGGCTCGTCGAGTCGAATGAGCTCGGCTCGATTTTTGGGCAAGCCAAGCTCAAGCCCTCAAAAAATAAGCTTGACAAGCTCAAGCTCAATCTCAATCTCAAGCCATGCAAATAATTTTCAAGCTCAAGCTCAAACTGGATTTTTTTTGCCAAACTCGACTCGGTTCGACTCTCGCATCCTTAGGTGTTACTGTAGGCGAAGAACTGTCAATTTTGTTATAAAATAGATGAACTTATAGTTACATCTAAATATAAAGAGATGATTTTTTATTCTGTTCGAACTGTAGCGGTTTTTGCACGTTACAGTATAAATTGTTTTTACTTGTAAGCCGTCATCTAATTATTTCAACAATACTATTATATTAAGCGTAAGAAATAGAACTTATGATGGTATCTTAAACTTTTTTCTTTTATATTCCGAAGTTCTCTTAGCTCTAATTTTCTCTCACATCACATTAATCTTTCATCTTTTTTGGATATATTGTGTAATCTTTATTTTGATTATTATCTATATTTGTACTATTACATTTAATGCGTCTTGATCTTATGTACTTGGACATGCATAAATGCCTACATTATAAATATTCTCAATATTTTTTATATCATTTGATAAGCACATTTATGGTGCTAATTCGAGTGCTCTCTCTTACTTTTCTTCAACTAATTTTTACATAGAAGTTGAGTTTTTTCTGAACTTGATTTGAAGCAGAAGTAATCGGTGACGGAGAAGAACGTCTGATTTCAAAAGTGGACGTGGATGACAGTTTGTCAAAAATAAAAAAAATTAGATGATGGTTTGCAACACGTTGGGTGATCAAAACCACTAAAAAATTAACTTGAATGACGGTTTGTATAAAATAAAAATTTTAGATAGCGGTTTGTAAGTCGAAATAATTTGTACTGTAAATGTAAAAATAATTATAGTTCGAATGATAAAAAATATTTATTTCAAATAAATAAAAATTTGAAGTAAAACATTCCTGCAAATTATACATAATTACATACACCTTCTCTATATAACTTCCTTTTACCATAAAATCTCTCCATTTAATGACTACCAGCACAATTTAATTCCCGGAAAAACTTTATTATTAGTTAGAATTTCAAAATCCCAACACTTTAACAATTTGCAGATATTTCCAATCTTGAATTCCAAAAATTGAGAAGTCATATAATGAGACAAAATTTAGGTAAAAGGTTAATATAGTTAACCGTACTCCAAATTAATGGTATTTAATTACGTTACGATTGATGCACATAACTATTTGACACTGCCAATAACTGATGTTCTTGAAAATGAAATTCCATCCTGAAAACATTATATTAATTTAATTGATTTGGTAATTTAATAGCATTATATTAATGCCATTGTGTGAATAAATACAATGTCACAAAAATTATAATCGAGATTATATATATTCACAGTGCATGTATCAGAAGCCGTCAGAAGAATAAGGATCATGTGAATGTGATTATACATATATCAATCAACCTACTCCGTTATGGACCCCTCAAGAAACACCAAAATACTTTTGAAAAAATAGAATTAACACTAGAAAAGAATCAAGAGGGCAAGCTAAAGTACATGGGATGTCTCATAGAAAAATAGGGTTTGTCAAGTGTTGTTTAATGGAGAGAGAGAGAGAGGGGGAGAGGAGAGGGAATAAAAAATTTTACCCCGGATCCCGACTCTGAATTCGATCGAACTTAAATAATTATAATGACAAATATATTATATTTGTTTCCGATCGACCACTTTTCCCTGAACTTTTTATCGATTTATACTAGTTTGGCAGTCGAATTAGATTCAAATTCTAATGTACAAATACTTCTAAAAATATCATTCTGATATATTGGGTTTTGTCGAACACTCGTTTCGAACACTTCTCACGTAGGAAATTTTTAAAAAAATTTCATATCGTTATATTTATATTGTGTCATGTTCAGATTAAAGTTATCCGAAGTGATAGAGGTACGGAAGGAGGGTGGAGAGAGATTGACTTTAAACTAAAAATGGCCCCATCAACAATAGAAAGTCATCGCCCCTTCAAAATTAATAAAACAATTTTCACAAAAATGATTCTTTCCACTTCCACAATAATACAATTTTCTTGAATGGTGGCCCTAAACTTCCCCAAGACCATTGATGCATTGGAAAATTCTATGTTGTCCCCACAATTGTATTAAAAGTTGCTCCCATAAAGTAAATTCAAGATTTATTGTTTTTACACTTATGAGTCAAAATATGTGTTCCTAACCTTAAAGTTGGCTTCTCTTTACAATCTTAAAATTTTGTTCTATGATTACTTGCTCACAAACGGAGACGGAGCCAGGATTTAAGATTAGGAAGGGACGAAACTTAAAATATACAAAATTAAGGAGGCAAAATTTTAGGGGGGGGAGAGGGGGTAAAAATATAAAAATTTCAAAATATATATACAAACTTGCCCTAAAGTAGCCTCCTCGGACCACTATTTCTTTTTAGGTACTTTATCTCAAACAATAGCCGATCGAAAATTTTCAATTACGTGTGTTTTGAATATAAACCGATAATTCAACTGAAAATTTTTATGAGTTGTTTAATTATGAATAAATTAATCAAATAGTAGAATAAGATCTAACGATTGTTACCGATTTAAACACGAAACTTGAACGATATAATGAACTTTTAACCTACAAGACCCAGGAAATGAAAATCTTGATCTTGAAAAGTAAAGATAGCCTTAATAATTTCTGATGAGCTATATGCACAAAAAACCTTGTGGTTTTCATAAGCAACGGAAAAAACCCTGAATTTTGGAAAATCATATATAAAACCTCATGTTTTCAAATTTCTTCTCACTGCCCCCCGATTTGAATCTGGCACGTTTTGGAGGTGAAATACCATAATTGCCCCCTTCAAATACAACTATTTTTTACTCATTATCATTTCCTTTTATTTTCCTTTTTCATTTATTTTATATTTTATAATTTAATAAAAAAATTAAAACATAAATATTTTTTAATATTATATCATCACCATCACATAGAACAATTTTTTATTCATTATTATTCCTTTTATTTTCCTTTTTCATTTATTTTATATTTTATAATTTAATAAAAATTAAAACATAAATATTTTGTAATATTATATCATCATCATCACAATCGTTCCAGCTTCACCATCTTCAACTTGCTTTCCATTGTCCAGCCGGCAGCCATCATAGTGCACGACACCGCCGACCACCACCTCTAGCGCCGCCGTTTCTGTCGTCACCACAACCAAGCATCCACCCGTGATGCAGCAACATCCGGCCGCCGCCACGGCTGACCTCATTTCTCAAATTCATTGCCCCCTATCTCGTTTTCAGATCTAGATCTGAGAGTGTGTATGTGTTATTGGCTTCTCTTTGTGTGTGATTTTGTGTTTGTGCTTGTGTTTTGTGTGTGTGATTTTGTTTTTGTGCGTGTGGGTGCGGGTGTCTTTTATGTTTGTGTCGTTGGTCTTGGGGGTGTGGTGGTGGAATATGTGAAAATCGTTCCATTGCCTGGATTATCTAAAACTGGAAAAGGCCATTGAATTGTATGGTTGAAGATTTCAGAGACGATGAAGGTTTTCTGGGCAACATATTTAAAGCATAAGGTTTTCTGGGTAACATATTTAAAACATAAGATTTTCTGGGCAACATAAAAAATATTATTTGAGGAGCCTTTGATTTCAGGTATTGTATAAGGGTAAAAAGGACATTTCACGTTCAATTATGCATAAAAAATGGAATCTCAGTCTCAAAATAGGCGCGTGCAGTACAATCTAGAGGTCCAAGGTTCTATGTGTACAGTTTTTGAAACCTTAGGGGTTTTTAAATTATATTTTATACTATAGGGTTTTCTTTTAACGTTCGCCAAATCACAAGGGGGCTCGCCGCAAAAAACCCAATTTCTGATATGTTTGGTACTCGTAAGGAGGACCATTTCTAAATTGAATTGAATTGGGAAATTGACATATATCTATCCATTATCTTTGCAATGAAATTGTCACAAGTTAGCAAAAAAAAGATTGGTAACAAACTAATCTCAAAGTTTGACTTAGGGATCGTATTATTAATTTCCATCGACGGTGACATTAAACAATTTGTTGCGCACATTGCTACGCATCAATCATACTTAGATTAGATCATCATAAAATAATGAAAGAGTGGGGCTCTAACGTCAAAGACCCATTTTTTCCCAGAAATTTCTTAATAAATATTTTGGTCTTTTTGTGGGAATATTGAGCCAAAATTCACACGAGGAATTATTATAATACTAAATAACCAAACATTTTTGTCAAAGGGTCGTACAATTGAAGCACCCCCATGCCAAAAGGCCATTCTTCTTTGGACTTGAGCCAAAAATATATTCCGTGGAAGAAACGATGTTAGCAACTGGTAACCGTAAATTATACTATTTAACGATCATCTAATTTAAAAGTTTAGATGGTTAAATAAAAGTATTATTAAATATTTAAATATTTATAATAAGTACCACGAAGACCACTCGGTTTATGCGAACAGGGTGCTAAATCCTTTAAGCAAAATTGTTATATGAAAATTAGTATTGTAAATTGAAATAAAAATTTGGACCAAAAAGAAGTAAATTGAAATAAAAATGAATAAAGAGTATCAGTCCGATACGTTTATCTCATTGTAAAAAATAAATAATATTGACGTGAGGATCAATCTCATATGATCGATTCTAAGTGATTAGACATGAATTATCTATACAAATATGGTCTCTTATACTGCTCGTCTCTTTTTTCTTTCTTTTTATTTATTTATTAGTTTATTTATTTTTACTTTTTTTATAGCCATGAATTCACACACTAAAGATTTGATGATTTCTCTTTTCTTTTATTCCACTTTAATCTTTTTTTTTTTTCTAATAATTTTTTAAAGAATTGATCCAAACAGTAAATGAATTTATATTATTAATCTAGGGGATAGGAAGCACAATAACGTTACCTAGCTCATATTTGTTAGTGGAGTTTTCTATTTTAATTGTATTTTTTATCTTTTATTTCATTCACTTATATACGTTTCGTAGACGGTTGAAATGAAGAGAAGATGCGGGATAAGCACGTAATTAAAACTAAAGATGAAAAACAAATATTTATACATAAAATAAAATTTCTAATAAATAAAACAAGTTGCGGAAGCGGTATCTCCGTTAGGAGACCAAGTCCCCGTGGTAGTGTTGTTTCCCCGCTGCCTTGTACTTAGCTGGTACACAGCAAACTTAGGTAATATTAACTCCCATTAATAATGGATAATCTTAACCAGTTCTTTATTTTATCTCATTTATTAACTACAGACACAGAATTAATTACGGACACGGTCATACGATCACGCGACACAATTTCCAAAAAAAAAATAAAATCATATGAATACATATAAGGTGATAGAAATGCAATATGATACAATAATACAAATTTATTTTTAAATTTATCACAAAAAAAAAAATGATTGTACATATTCAATGTGACACGATGTATATTCGTGTTCCTGGAAATGTATTTACATCATAACTCAAACTAGGGATGGCAACGAGCTAAGCCAGCTCACGAGCCAGGCGAGTCAAGCCCGTACTCAAGCCCTTCGAGTCTTGGCTCGTGGCTCGAGCTATCTATTTAATTAAAAAAATAATATTTTAATTTTTATATAAATAAATATTTTATTAATATATAATATTATATATATATTTATTAAATTTTATACAAAATGAATAAAAAATAATATATTTATTATATATATTCATTTAATATATATTATTATATATAAAAATATATTAAATTATTAAAAAAACTAATTTTTTTTATCAAAAATAATATAATATGGACGAGCCTCGAACCAGGAGAAAAAAAAAAAAAAAAAGGTCCAACGCTCGGCTCGGTTCGTTGCCATCCCTAACTCAAACACTATGGTTCCGGTTGTCATAAATTGAGTGAAAAAAAAAAAAAAACATTTACTCAATAGAGAAAATGATATTTTCTTTTAATTTTATATCTCATCTAATTATGTTCCAATCGGGAGACAAATTATGATTCACGGATATTCTTAAAAATATTGTCGTACCCGATATTTATATTGAACACCGTATTCGACACTCCTCACGTCCGGTATTCCCTATTCTTAAAGTTTCTATCAAAAGGGATAAGCGCCTTCGCAAAGTGCGCCATCAAACGCCCGGGCCCCCGGCCCCGAACCCGTGGGCAACGTCCCGGCCCACGGTCCCCGGCCCATGCGCGGGAGGTGCGATGCACCGCACCGTGTATGAACCCATCAGCCCTCTCTTGAGTTCCACAAATTTAATATTGTATTCACCACTTTAATATATAAAACTGTCTCATTTTCAGTATTTTTCCAATGTGGGATTCTAAGAGTCATAGCTTTTTCAAACACTTATTATATGTCTTTGATATTCCCAATAACTATTCAATTGAAAATTTGGGATATTAAAGACACATAATATTCAACATGTCATATCCGTGTAGCTGTATCCCATATCGTGTCATGTTCATATTCATATCCGTGTGTCATAAGCGACAAATAAAGCTCCTTCCAAAAACCCAAAAAATAGGTTTCAAACTTCTTACCTTTTAGAAAATTAGTTAAAGTCCGTATTTGTAATTTAATCGGTGACCGTATGACCAATACCTTTGGGTGAAAATGATATTTTCAAATGTATATGATTCATTGCACAAGATATGACTTAGAATTTAGAAAGACGGTAACAATACGCAATCAATTTCATTAATGATGCAATCTTTTCCGATAAATCGGCTTGTTTTCCTGGTAATTATGTGTCCATTTTTGGTGCCGAAATTAACTCTTGACTTACATTTTCTTCTCCCACAAATCTGTACAATTATACCCACACATAATAAATATAATTACACACCCAATATTATTCTACATTAAATCCATGTTACTTCCCCACCAGCAAGCCATTATTTAGTCAAAATTTGACCTTCTTTATTTGTTAAATATTATCAAAATAATGCCCGTTGGTCACGTAGTCACATGGCCAGGATATGAAAACATTTATAAAAGATTAAAAAAAGAAAATTACAATAATAAAACAACATAATCCTCCACCGTCTTTTATGTCAAATTTTGATGATTGGTATTTTGTTAAATTAATCAGCACTTATAAATATTAAATTAACTAAAATAACTAATTATTCCCAATTAATTTGTTAACACGACATGCAGTGATCAACTTATTTTTTTAATTAGATAAATCCAGGCAAGAGTATATATTAGTGTGAAATTAATATGGCTTAGTCATCAAAATGAGACCATTATTGCCTAATTAATTTATAGCTCATCAAAATGTAATGGCATGTTTTATTTATTTAATATGCTACAAGTCTACTTCTTGAAAATAATATTTTATATACTATCAAACGGCTTTTTAGAGATATGATTAAGGTTTAATTAGTGATATTATTTGATTTTTTCTGTTATAATCTTGTGACAAATTTAATGTTTGCACGATCACTATATAAAAAAAGTTACCATGACAAATTGACGGTTAGAAAAAATTATTATTAATTACATAAATTTTTAAATTTTTTTTTTAATTTCTGGAAGTCAATTTGGCTAAAGATTTATACATGAATATGATGGATATTTTTTTTTTCCCAACAGAAAATAGGAATCGGGTGTAGAAAAACTAAATGGTCCTTGATTAAATGATGCTAATATTGCAAATTTCACTAAAACTAGTGTGATTAGTTTTTAGCAACATGTTATTAAATATTAATTGGTGCATGGAAGAATACCCCAAACATAATAACATAAAAGTCTTAGACTTTAATATATAAACATTTTTAAAAATGCTATTTTTACCGTATCATGTTAAAAATATTATTTTTATTATATCATGTTATATCGGACATTCGTATTCAACACTAGATCCAACACTTCTTACGCGTTTGTGCAAAAAATTTGTGTTGTTGCATGCAAAAAATTTATATTATTGTATTTGCATCATATTATGTCCGTATCACTCACTACAAGAAAACTGTCAATTTCCGACGGAATCAAGTCCGTCGGAAAATTATTATTTTCCGACGGAATACCGACTGTTTTCCGACTGAATTTGTTCAAAAATATAAAAATAAAAATAAATATTTTCCGACGGAAATTCCATCGGTAATCCGTCGGAAACATTTCCAACGGACAATTCCGTCAGTAATTCCGTCGGAAAATATAAAAATATAAAAATAAAAATAAAAATAAATATTTTTCCGACGGAATACCGACGGTTTTCCGACGGAATTTGTTGAAAAATATAAAAACAAAAATAAATAATTTCGGACGGAAATTCCGTCGGAAACTATAAAAATAAAAATAAATATTTTCCGACGGAAATTCCGTCGGTCATCCTTCGGAAAATATAAAAATATGAAAATAAAAACAAATATTTCCGACGGAAATTCCGTCGGTAATCCGTCGGAAACTATTAAATTTAATTAAATAAATTTTTTTCTAATTACTAATTTTATTTTTAAATGTACAAATATCTTATAATGTAACTTATAATTAATATATTAATTTTAGAAAAAAATTCTTATTATCATACTCTATATATTTTCAATAGATTGGAGAACTCTTAATTCTAATGAGTTTTATTTTCATTTGAATAAGTACTTTTAAAAAATTCCAATAAATATGATTATATTTAATTCATATAATCATATATTTAAAATTTTATATTTTAAATTAATAACAAAACGTATTTAAATAATTATTTGAAATAAGTATATAAATATATTTAAAGACAAAATATTAACAATAAGCAAGTTATCCAAGTTGGTAAGGGAGTCACCATTCTCTCTTGGAGACCCGAGTTCGAATCCCCGCGAGCCCAATAATTGTGGGAATTAATTCTCGCATTGGGTTGGCTCGCCAAGCTTAAGCTCGGCTCGTGGCTCGTCTGAGGTGTTGGTGTGGCTTGTTTCGGGGGTGGTTCCGGGTCTCACAAATGATTTTTTTATTTTTTTTAGATTATCTACTTTTATTCTATTTTCCGACATTGTCCGTCGGAAAATATATTTTCCGTCGGAAAGTCGTTTATTATTTTTAACATTTCGTTAAAATTTTCGTCGGAAATCCGTCGGAAATGTTTCCGACGGATAATTCCGTCGGTAATCCGTCGGTAAATTTTTCCGAGGACTAGTTATGCGACAACAATCGTCCGTCGGAAATCCGTCGGAAATTCGTCAATATTTGATGTTTCCGACGGAATTCCGACGAACAGTGCCGTCGGAATTCCGCTGTTTTCTTGTAGTGACTTAGGATATAGATATCTAAATTCACATTATTTTGTAAGTTATTGTGAACAAAGAGAGACAAGAAAAAGAGTAATGTTATATCAATGAAGTATACTTCAACCATAAATAAACACACTGAAAAGGCAGGATAAACATTTTTTTAATTTTACTCAAAGTTTAGTCTATCATCCTGTGTTATAAGTTGTTTGATAGTTATCCATACGTGATAAATTACTTCTCCTGACATAATATCTCATACCGAACAATATGAAATATCGAGTAATACATTTTTAGGATAGCGGTGTTGGTACATGATGGGTATTCCCTGAATTCCTTTTCTCTTTTTCTTCTCTCGTGTTTAGTTGATCTTCATATTAATCTAAACTCCTCATAATATAGATACTGAGTCCTATTAGGTTTTAATTATTTGTCTAATGTATTAGCTATACTCCCTATGATCTCTTCCTCTCTATTTGGACTTATACATAAGCACCCTTCTCATTCCAACAAGTCATTTCTGATATTCGCAAAGGAATGAATGTCTCTTCGCATATAAACTCTCAGGAGCGAGCTTATTTAGTGAGCTTTGGAACATACGAACTCTCTATTGTTATGAGATACGATATTTTAGGAGAAATTATTGTTTCCTTAAAAAACATATTTGCTAGAATCCCTGACTTGGGATTGAGACTAGGATAAATATACCTTCTCTGTACCGGTTTATTCATTCAACAATGAAACCAATGAAATCTTTTTCATCTCTATACGCTTTAACATGGTATCAGAGCGGTGTTAATCCTTGGGACTCAGTTCTCACATCATCGTCCTAATACCTTTCCCAAAACCCCTTGACATCAATCAACATGTCAACAAAAACCAACCAAGAACTCAGCACCCAATTCTCAAATCCCCAATGACCAATTCAGAAATCTCTCAATTGGTATCAAATTAAACAACGAAAATTACCCGGTATGGGCCCGGATAATGAAGATGGCGATTGGAGAACGATGAGGCCGATCACACATCACCGGAACCCCACCCGCACCAGCAGCCACAGACTCATCGTATGAGCAGTGGGAACAACTCAACCAACGTGTGTTCACATGGATCATACAGAACATGGACGTAAGCCTAATAAACAATGTCCTACAATACCCAACAACAAAGGCACTTTGGGACGGCCTTGCGACCACTTATGGCAGCGACATTGACCCCCTTCAACTCTTTGATCTACATAGGAGGGCAAACACACTCAAACAGGGGTCCGACAGCCTGGAAGAATTTTGGGGAAAATTACAGGCTATTTGGAAGGCGATTGATCAGAAACAACCTAATCCTATGAAGTGTTCAGAAGACATCAGAACTTGCAATAAAATCCAACAAGAACAGAGACTTTACCAACTTCTTACCAGAATCGACGAGAGGTATGAACAGATTAGGCGGGACCTATTGAAACTCAAAATCAAACCCTCAGTTGAATCCGCCTATGCCACTATCCGACGGGAGGCTGCCTGTCTCCAGATTCTGAAGACGACATCCGATGGCGAAAGGGACCCATCATCACCGGGCATCAGAGTGGGACTCATGAAAGGAGGAAGGAATGGCCGACCAAAACTTGATGGAAACTGACGTACTGATAGCACCGGCCGACGACCTCCACCGCGCGAAGACAAGGATAAATTGGAGTGCTCATATTGTGGAAAACCAAAGCACACGAAGGAGGGGTGCTTTGAGCTTATCGGGTACCCTGATGGGTGGGAAGGAAATCGGAAGGGCGGAGGCGGATCGACGGCCAGCGACGGGCGGCGGCGTGCAAATACCGCATCTGGAGGGATACAGGGGTGGAAGGAACCGGCGAGGGGCACCACCAACCCGCTGACGTGGGGTGACACGTCAGTGCCACATCAGCAAAATGCCACGTCACTTTTTTTTTCTTTTTTTTTTTTGAGAAATTTTATTTTCTCCAAAATAAAATTTCGAGCATTTCCAACTCTTTGGAACTTGATTTATTTTCTTAAAATAAATCCCTTGGCTATTTTCAAATACTTTGAAAATTCATTTCTCTTTCTCCTTCTAATATTTTCTCTTCGGGTTTTCAATTGGGGCTTGCAGGGGGACCTGCAGGACTAATTAATTTTAGCTCCAAACGGATTAATATATTATCATCTCATGACAATAATTAATTACCGTTTAACAATATTTAATTCCACTAAATAAATATTGTTGCACTCTAAAATTAATTAAATTATTCACGAATTTCTCGATCTAGAATAATTTCGCATTTCACTCCTCCGTGTAGATATCCATGAAAAATAAATTGCAACTACTATCATTTATTTTTCTTCTCTAATTTGAAATTTATTGATTCGCATTAAGTTTAAATTCTCTGTATGTGAAACACATTCAACATACAACTTCGGTGACGTATCACGCGAAGTGCTTTGGCCAAAGTCTTAATTCGCACTTTTGCAAATCTATTTCAGGGATATCTTTTACCTTCCAGCAAGGTCACAGATTCCTCGATCAATATAACTCTTTAGCACATTTCATGTCGTCACCGAATGATACAAAGTATTTTGGCCACCCGTTACCGAGACATCACTTCGAGTATATTACAGTGACTAACACTACATGCCTAAAGCCGAAACATTATCAGGATTAAAAGTACAATGCTTCCTGAGATTTTATTCATTTTAGATAGCAGTATAAAATAAATAATCTCAGTGGTCCAGTTCGATGTTTCCAATCCTATTGAAAATCATCAACGTGTTATAATAGGAATCACCATTTCCTATGACGAAAGACTAATCATCTTATAAGTATATTATAAAATATACTACATGCCTTATAAGGTATACTATCTTATAAGGTATATTTTGGCCACCCGTTACCGAGACATCACTTCGAGTATATTACAGTGACTAACACTACATGCCTAAACCCGAAACATTATCAGGATTAAGAGTACAATGCTTCCTGAGATTTTATTCATTTTAGATAGCAGTATAAAATAAATAATCTCAGTGGTCCAGTTCGATGTTTCCAATCCTATTGAAAATCATCAACGTGTTATAATAGGAATCACCATTCCCTATGACGAAAGACTAATCATCTTATATAACCACGTTATAGTCTTGATAAGAACATATTCTTATCTTACTGACTAGAACTTTAATGACACGTGATTTCGGTATTCAAAGTCTTTTCCTATGAAACACATTTCATATAAGAATACCACCACAGGTCATTAATTAGCAATATGTGAAATACTCACAACTCGCTGTAAATTCAGTTTAATTAATTCAACAAATTGAATTTTTAGGGCACTATTCCCTGATATTCATGATATTGAGTCTGTTCCAGTTACGGTTAACCCTGTGGTCAATGATACAGATAATAACATGTTTGCCTTACCTTCGAGGAGTACCCGAGGGGTTCCTTCGAACTGTTACTCACCTGATCAGAGATCTCGGTCCTCTCGATATCCCATGGAAAATATGGTCAGGGAGAGCATGTCTAGTGTGGTTAAAGCCTTTGTAGGAAAGCTCTACAAAGAACAGATCCCACGATCAGCTCAGGAGTCTATGCAGGTTGAGGAATGGAGAAAAGCTATGTAACGCCCCGACTTTTCGGCCGTACAGGTATGACGTCACGAGTGAGCTTAGGCCGAGTGTTATGTGATTTAATTATGTCTTAATCGCTAAGTGAACATTTGAATTATTAATTTTGTGAATTAATTGCTATTATGTGAACTATATAACTTAATTGATTTTGTTACTTAACTCGTTTTAATATGTTTACATGGTAATTAATTGTTTTATTTCGATTATGCGCTTATTTGACCTTACATGAAATCCTTGGACTCAACCGAACTTTCAATTGAACCCTAATTGCACACCTACCAAACCTTGGGACCCTAATGGGATACTTAAATTATAGAAGGACCAAAGTGCAATTTCATGATATATCCCCTCCCCTTCATTTCATGATATATCCCCTCCCCTCTTCTCTCATTCTTCCTCTTCCATTTTCTTTCAAGAGACAAGCTTCAACCCTTCATATCTTCTCTTCCAAAATTGAGTCCAAGCAAGAGACAAGGAAGCAAGGAAATTTCATCAAGGTTTAAGACAAGAATTGAGCTCCAATCTTTCTCTTATCCCTCTCTCTTCCAAGGTATATATGAATATATGTATATATGTGTATATATGTGGTAGATTTGTGTAACTTTGAAGTTTTGGATGAAACTTGGGATAATTGGAGAATTAAGTGTTGTAGTTGTTGTCTTGGGCTTTAATCCTTCCTTTTTCCTCCTCTCTTGCAAGGTTTGTGTATATATATGTATATATGTGTATTTATGTATATATATGTATATATATAGAATTGTGTATGGTGGATTGAATGATGATTTGGTGATGATATATGCATATATGTATGATATGTGGTGTATTTTGATGTATATTAGTGCTTGTTTTGGTCCGGATATGTCTTGGGGTGGTTTTGGAACATTTCTACTCGAACCCTTGCTTCTTGGCCATGGACTTTCGGAGAAGATGACCCAACACGGCTGTGTCCAACTTTAGTTCATTTCCAACACGGCCGTGTCAGGGCTTCGAGTTGGAATTTTTATTTCCGACACCGCCGTGTCAGCTTCCAGGTCAAACTTGACACGGCCTTGCTGACCTCGTTTGAACTCCGTTTGACCTGATTTTTGAACCCACGGAAACCTCTTGAAGTCTAGAACATTCTAAAATTGGAATAACCTCATTATCTTTTCTAATTTATGAGATAAGATGATTTTAAAATTGTGTCGCCACTTCGTCGAACTTCTGCATTGGTCCAACTTCAAACCTACGCCATTTTCACCTCACTTTGAACCACGATTCGAGCCACCTACCATTTTAAAGGCCTATTTGTCTACTTTCATATCCAACAAAAAAAACTCAATTTACACTTCTACAACTCAAGATATGATCAGTTTTCTACAACTTGTGCATTTTTGTAAAACTGTCAACTTTCACCAAATCTTGTTTTCTTGCGTTCCTTTCACCCTCTTGACTTCCGTATGTGTTTTAATTGATTCATATGCTTATTTAACATGTTATATTATGTGTTAGGTTGTATATTTCAAATTTATGGTCTAATTGGAATGCCCATTATTGAATTATGAACTCTTATGCTTTTATGTGTTACCTTGTATCGCTTCCTTTGTATTCGTTGCCCTTATACGAAATTTAACTTTAGGAATTCCCAATGTATGATATTATATGCATTGTAAACATGTTTAAATATGTGCTATGAATACTATATGAAGTTTAGGGCCCGATTTGATATGAATCTTGAAAGATACGAAATGCATGAATATGAAACCGCCATGTCTTGAACGTTTTGAATGAATTACTTGATTACATGACCACATAACATTATTCATGTTTTTTTATGCATCTCATATCATGTGTATAACATGCCGTGCGTCTTATATGGTTCACTTAGAGTATTGAGTCTCACAAACAACAACTACATTGTCTCTTGTATAGTTTCTCCATGGCGGAGACGTGTCGGGTTCATAGGCTACCTCAAGTCTTATTTCCTTTTGGTATTGTTCGGTAAGAGGTGTAATAGGTGGGTTTCTCTTCTATTAGCTATGATGAACCGATATATCCTTATGTGAAGTTTTAAGCCAAAATATTATATATATGTATATACCTCGAGTCTTTGCAAAAGAGTCTATGATTTTCAACGTAAGGCCCTTTTTCTTTTCATGAATTCCCTACCTTATGTTTTGGCGAGATCAGTGATCACATTGTTTATGGGGGACCCGGAACTTAGTGTATTGTGGCTAACCAGGGAGGCAAGGGCCGATGGTGATCCCATGCACTAGTTCCAACAACTATTAACGACGGAACGGATCTCGTTAGGAGTTTTGACGAGAAAACGCTAGTCGGGCAATGAGGACTCATGAACCTCATTGCCACTATGTATTAGGTGCCGGGTCTTGCAAGCCCGTTCACCACCCGGAGGAAGAAGGTGTAAGTGTTTATGATTATGAATGATATGATTATGATTATGCTTATGAACGAATATGTATGAATGTGTATGATCACTAATGAAAAGAATGAATTGATATGCACACACGAGGAGAAGGTTGGAGATTTTGCCCTCTCGCCGGGCTCACGTAATGTCCACATGATTGAATGAATGAATGAAGTTGATTGTTGTAATCCCGAGTGTTGTTTTACTTTGTTTTAACTCACTTGGGAAATATTTAAACAAACCTCACACGGGATTATAGCTTGCATGTGTGAGTGTTTAAATTCTGCAATATTATTTATGTTATGCCCTGTTTTATACCCACCAGTCTCTTATAGACTGAACCCGGCTTTGTTTTCAGTTCTTTTGCAGGTTTTGGAGTGTTAGGCGGGGTTCTTAGTCTGTTGAGTCCTGTGGTCATGTCGGAGTCATTTCCCATGCATATTGTATATTGCATAAGTTAAGAAGTATGTATGAATTGCTATGATTATGTTTTATTAATTTCGGGACTAGGTATCTATGTTAGTTGAACCCGTCATCTGCTGTTTATATTGTGTTTGACATTATGTTTTGCTTCCGCACATGCCTTTACCTTGTGAGATTGTTTTCTTGGTTTCGAGGTTCTAGCTCCCGCCTAGCATAGTGTGTGAGTGGTCTCCCGTTCGCTATGATTCAGATTCGGGTACGGACTTTTCATTTCGTAACCGGGTTTGGATTATAGTGCGGGGGATGTGGTGCCTCTCGTTTGGGGTGCTACAAGCTATGGTTGTAGAAATGGATGCTCTAGCTAAGAATGAAACTTGGGAAAAGTGTGAGTTACCCCGTGGCATGAAACCAGTGGGATGCAATTGGGTGTTCACCATAAAATACAAGGCAGATGAAACGGTTGAGAGGTACAAAGCACGACTTGTGGCTAAAGGGTATACTCAGACATATGGGATCGACTACTCTGAGACCTTCTCCCCAGTGGCAAAACTAGATACAGTACGAGTGCTGCTTTCTGTGCCAGCAAATCAGGATTGGCCTCTCCACCAATTTGACGTGAAAAATGCTTTTCTACATGGGGAGTTGTTTGAAGAAGTGTACATGGAAGGACCTCCGGGTTTCTCTGACCGGTTCAAAACAAATGAAGTTTGTAAGCTTCGGAAAGCTCTGTATGGACTCAAACAGTCCCCACGAGCTTGGTTTGGGAAATTCACTATAGCGATGCAGAAATATGGATACAGGCAGAGTAATTCAGACCATACCATGTTTCTAAAAACCAGGGGAAACTTGATGACTTATCTTATCATATACGTTGATGACATGATTATCACCGGAAGTGATAAGGAGGAAATGGAAAAGCTGCGCGAGAATTTGTTCCGAGAATTTAAGATGAAAGACCTAGGAGGCCTAAAATACTTTCTAGGGATAGAAGTCATGCGGTCTGGACAAGGGATCTTCATCTCTCAAAGGAAGTATGTACTTGACCTCCTAGCAGAAACAAGAATGTTGGATTGCAAACCGATTGACACACCAATCCAGGTGAATCACAGACTCAGGGTACAGAAAGATGGAGAACTAGCAGAGAAGGAACGATATCAAAGATTGGTTGGAAAACTGATTTATCTATCCCATACTAGACCTGACATTGCATATGTGGTCGGGGTGGTTAGCCAGTTTATCCACCAACCACAACAAAGGCATATGGAAGCAGTAACGAGAATACTACGGTGTCTGAAGGGCTCCGTAGGCAATGGGATCATGTTCAGTAAACATGGAGATTTGGATATTAAGGCCTACACCGATGTAGATTGGGTAGGAAATCCTAACGACAGGAGATCCATCTCAGGGTTCTTTACCTTAATTGGAGGAAATGTGGTAACGTGGAGGAGCAAGAAGCAGAAAGTTATAGCTCTCTCCAGCGCCGAAGCCGAGTTTAAAGGAATTGCTAAAGCGGTTACAAAGGTCATCTGGTTGAGGAAACTCATGATGGAGATTGGGATGGCCCCGAAAGGCCCTGCGTGGATAAAATGTGATAACAAAGCTGCAATCAGTATCTCAGAAAACCCTGTTCAGCACGACAGAACTAAACATGTGGAGGTTGATCGAAACTTCATAAAGGAAAAGCTAGAGGATGACACCATTGAGCTACCTTTCGTGAGATCAGAAGACCAATTGGCGGATATATTGACTAAAGCGGTCACTAGACAGACGTTTAACAATGCATTGGATAAGTTACGTATCGGGGATCCGATCACTTAACTTGAGGGGGAGTGTTATGAGATACGATGTTTTAGGATAAATTATTGTTTCCTTAAAAATCAGATTTGCTAGAATCCCTAACTTGTAGAGATTGAGACTAGGATAAATATACCTTCTCTGTACCTGTTTATTCATTCAACAATGAAACCAATAAAATATTTTTCCTCTCTATACGTTTTAACATCTATGTACGGCTACTGCGAGATCAACCACGTGTCTTAGTTGGATAGATCCAATTAGTACACATAAATCATAAATATGCATGTACTATAAAAACAAATAATTTGTTAAAAATGATATGAAATTCTTGATGATCGATCTTTTTAAAAATTATTTGCCATTATATTCTAATTGTAATCGTTTTCCCTTTCACAGGTTTCCCAATCTTGACTTCCACTCATTTATTTACTTTTTCAAAATATAAATACTTCTAAATATTAGAAACCTAAAACACAAGGCATAGTATTGTATCGGATATTTTAGAACGGTTATAATTTACATTTAGTTGGGTTGAATTTATTCAATTATATTGATAAGTGTCTGTTGAATATGTTGTGCATAAATACAATTAATTGTTGGAGAATTAATCAATAATTGTGCAAAGGCATATCAAAGGTTGTTTGGAAAATGTGCATTGGTTATTGTGTCCCACATTGGAAAAATAACACTAAGCAGACAGCTTTATATATTATAATGCTGTATGTGTTATTAAATTATGGGACCCAAGAGAGGACTAATGGGCTCACACAGCACCGCGCGCGCACGGGCACGGGCATGGGCGAATGTGGCGTTTGATGGCGCACTTTGCACTTCGCACGTGCGCATCGTCGCTAGGAGCTTGGAGCCTCGCCTCCGAGCCCAGAGCCTTACTTTTTGAGCCAGAGTCGGCCTGATTTAGTCCAAAATTCAAATTACGAACCAATGTCCAAGTACATCCACTGAGGGATGTCTAGGTACATCCGAATCTGATTCAACAGTCAGATCCGTTGAGGGATGTAACAGTCAGGTAGTGGGCATTAAAAAGGGTGTAATTCAGGCCATTAACACCTGAATTTGACCTATTCAAATTCCCACATTTAATCCTGCCAAACTCCTGACGCCTATAAATAGACAATCCAACACCTGAAAAAATACAGCAAAACTCACCTGAATTCTGGCAAATTGCTATTGTCTGAATTCTTCTTTTTCCAGCTTGACATATATCCTAAAAAGTAAATCGTCTGCAACCTTTAGCAAACTCAGAGAGTAGGGGCGATTAACACTTTAAGGACAGGGATTACCCGTGTCATTCTGATTCCATTTCTCCCATTTTCTCAACAATCTTAAAGTGTTAATTCGTAGAAATGGAGTCTGAATCCTTCAGAATCATGAACTAGCAAAAGCTAGACCGTTTTGATGGCAACAACTTCAGCCGCTGGCAGGACAAGATGAAGTTCTTGCTTACTGTCCTCAAGCTTGCCTATGTTCTGGATCCCAGTCTGCCACCAATTCCAGAAGATCCTCCTGCTCCCCAGCAGCCTGTTGATTTGGATCCACCAACCACTGCAGTAGGTGTTGTTCCTCCTGCTAATCCCACTACAGCAGGCGGTGCTCCTCCTGCCAATCCTCCTGCAAGTACTGCAGCCGCAGGGCCCTCCCAGAATGCCATGCAGATCCATCAAGAAATAGTACAGACTCTTCAGCAACAACGAAAGAAAAGAGCTGAAGATGAAGAGTTGGCTTGTGGCCACATCCTCAACACTCTTTCTGACAGATTATATGATTTGTACACAAACGTCAAATCACCTAGAGAGCTTTGGGAGGCGCTGTAATACAAGTATAAGGCTGAGGAAGAAGGTACTAACAAATACTTAGTATCTAAATACCTCGATTTCAAAATGGTTGATAATAAACCAATCCTGGAGCAAGTGCATGAGCTCCAGGTAATTGTCAACAAACTTCGGATAGTGAAAATTGTCCTTCCAGAAGCCTTCCAGGTAGGAGCTATAATTTCAAAGCTTCCTCCTACCTGGAAAGATTATGCAAAGAGATTGATGCATAAATCTGAGGATATGTCCTTGGAACAAATTCAGAAACATCTGCGTATTGAAGAGGAGGCTCGGAAACGCGATGGCAAGAATTTGGTTCAAGGACAATCCAGCGTGAATTATGTTAAGGCTGGAAGTTCTAAAAAGAAGCCTTTCGGGGTTAAAAAGAATCAAGAACAATTTAAGAAATCCGGGCAGAAACCTAAACCTGCTTATAATGCTACTAACAAAAGAAAAGGCAAGTGTCATGTTTGTGGAGAAACAGGACATTATGCGAGAGAATGCCCACAACGGAAGAGTGGATCCGGAGTTGCAAACATGGTTGAGGAGAACCTAGTTGCCATGGTGACTGATCTTAGCCTCGATGTGGCTATGATTTCTGAAATCAACATGGCAAGTGAACTTTCTGGATGGTGGTTAGATTCTGGAGCAACGGTTCACATTTGCAATGATCGAAGGCTTTTCAAGACCTTTGAAGAAGTTGTGGGGCAAGAGGTTCAGATGGGAAATAGCTCCAAAGCCGGTGTTGGAGGCAAAGGATCTGTCGAGCTCAACTTTACCTCCGGGAAGAAATTAACTTTGATTAATGTCTTGTTTGTACCAGATGTTAGGAAAAGTTTAATTTCTGTTGATTTGTTAGATAAGAAAGGTTTTAAGATTTCTGTTGAATCTGGCAAAGTCATCATCATGAAAAATGGTGAATTTGTTGGAAAAGGATATGCTTGTAATGGGATGTATAAGATGTCTATCAATAATATGAATCTTGTTTCTGCTTACATGATTTCTTCAATTTCTTTATGGCATAGTCGATTAGGACATGTTAGTGCAAAGAACTTGAAAAATATGCATGCAATGGGATTAATCGACATTGGTAAAAATGAACTTGATAAATGTGAAATTTGTGCAAAATGAAAAATTGTTAGAAAACCTTTTTCAAGTGTTAAAAGAGAATCACAAATATTAGATTTGATTCATACAGATATTTGTGAATTAAATGGAATTTTAACTAGAGGTGGAAAAAGGTATTTTATAACTTTTATTGATGATGCTAGTAGATTTTGTTACGTATATCTCTTACGAACTAAGGATGAAACACTTAGCTCGTTTGTGAAATATAAATCAGAAGTAGAAACTCAACTTGAGAAGAAGATTAAGGTTCTACGTTCTGATCGAGGCATGGAATATTGTTTGAATGCTTTTGATACACTTTGCGAAGAAAGTGGTATCATACATCAAACAGCTGCCGGTTATACACCCCAGCAGAACGGTGTAGCTGAAAGGAAAAATCGTACCTTTCTGGACATGATAAATTGCATGTTAAATCATGCAAATTTACCTCACAACTTATGGGGTGAATCCCTTCTGTCTGCGTGCCATATTCTAAATAGGATGCCTAGTACTGTTGTGAAGTCTAGTCCCTATGAAATATGGAAAGGCAGAAAACCCAACATAAGTTATTTTAAAGTGTGGGGGTGTGTGGCTTATTTTCGGGTTCCTGATCCCAAACGGACTAAGTTAGGAGCCAGAGCTATTAAAAGTGTATTCGTTGGGTATGCTCTTAATAGCAAGGCTTATAGACTTCTTGATTTGGAGTCTAATGTGATATCTGAGTCTAGAGATGAAAATACATTTTCAAAAGATGTTGGAAATGATTCTGAGCCATCCCAAATTGAGCCTAGAGGCCCTATAAGGCCGGTTGAGGAAAATAATATTCCTACACAACCAATTGAGCCTAGAAGGAGTACTAGAGCAAGAAAAGAGAAAAGTCTAGACAAAGACTTTATCTCTTCTGAGGCTTTATTGTTCTTAGTAGAGGGGGACCAGGATAAGAAAGTGGTAAGTGAAATACCGTTTGTATTTTCACTTGAGACGGATCCTAAAACATTCTCAGAAGCTATGGCTTCTCAAGATGCTTCCTTCTGGAAGGAAGCTGTGAACGATGAAATGGATTCGATCTTGGGTAATAATACTTGGGTATTAGCAGACTTACCTCGTGGTTCTAAACCCATTGGGTGCAAGTGGGTATTTAGAAGAAAACGAAACACTGATGGCACTATATCAGCTTTTAAAGCTAGGATAGTTGCCAAAGGGTTTAGACAAGTAGAAGGGATTGACTACTTTGACACTTATGCACCGGTGACTCGAGTTGCTTCCATTAGAATTCTTCTTGCCTTAGCCTCTCTTTACGATCTGTTTGTTCATCAAATGGACGTAAATACAGCTTTTTTAAATGGAAATTTAAAAGAAGAAATCTATATGGAACAACCTGAGGGTTTTGTAGCACCGGGAACAGAAAACAAAGTGTGTAAGTTAGTAAAATCTCTGTATGGTCTAAAACAAGCACCAAAACAGTGGCATGAGAAGTTTGACACTGCTATCTTGAAATTCGGATTCAAGTATAACAGTGCTGACAGGTGCATTTATTCCAAAAGTACGACTGACTATATGGTGATAGTCTGTCTATATGTCGATGATATGTTGATCATCGGGACGAATATGATTGGAGTAAACGAGACTAAAAAGTATCTATCCTCGGTCTTTAAGATGAAAGACTTAGGTGAAGTAGATACTATTTTAGGCATTAAAGTTAAAAAACATAGTGGGGGTTTTTCACTAAACCAATCTCACTATATTGAGAAAGTTCTGACTAAGTTTAGTCACCTCGAGATCAAGGAGGTGAATACTCCGTTTGACAACGGACTGAAACTTAAAGAAAATACTGGTAGAGCTATTGCACAGCTTGAGTATGCAAGTGCTATTGGCAGCTTTATGTACGCAATGCATTGCACTAGACCAGATATTTCCTTTGCAGTTTCAAAACTTAGCAGATACACGAGCAGTCCCAATGCTGATCATTGGAAAGCTATTAGTAGGGTACTTGGGTACCTTAAGAGAACTATTAGCTTTAGTTTGTTCTATAACAAATTCCCTAGTGTGTTGGAAGGGTACTCAGACGCGAGTTGGATAACTAGCGTGGGAGACAATAAATCCACAAGTGGGTGGGTTTTCACTCTTGCCGGTGGGGTTGTTTCTTGGGCAAGCAAGAAACATACAATAATCTCTCACTCTACCATGGAATCTGAGTTCATAGCTTTGGCACAAGCTGGACAAGAGGCTGATTGGATTAGAAATATGTTGTTAGACACAGATCTATGGCCGAGTCCAATGCCTCCAATTTCGTTGTATTGTGACAGCGAAGCTACGCTTACAAAAGAGTATAGTGAACCACTATAATGGCAAGTCTAGACATATTGGTCTTAGACATGCATTTGTGAGACAATTGATACAAGATGGTATCATAACAATTGTCTATGTGAGGTCAAATAAGAATTTGGCTGATCCATTTACTAAGCCTCTGACGAGAGACTTAGTAGCTACAACTACTAGAGATATGGGACTTAAACCACCCGAACCATAAGTGATGGTAACCCTACCTATAATCTAGGTTACCCCTGGTTATAGATTCAAAGGGAAAAACAAGTCACGAGTTGGTTAGAGCTGTCAAAGTGGTCTCATATGTAGTAAAAGATAGCTCAGTAAGTTGCAAAGTGACAAGGTTGAGCTATGCTCCTAACAAAATGCTGCACTAATGCAACTAGTGCTAGAGAAACATTTTGCCTATATGAACAAGAAGTGAAGCCGCTTCTTATAGAGAGTTGTGGTTTACTCTCTTAAAGGTTCATGAAATGGGATATCGCGTATGGCTTTATAAGCGCAAAGCAGTGGAGTGCTTGCTGTATGAGAAAGAAAACATGTGTGTGATAACTCCGATTGCATCACGAAGGAGTTGAGGTTCAATCTACGGACACCGTCAACTTCGATGCAATTTTGAGTTATTTACACTAAGAGAAGGTTCAATGTTCGTCACACCTTCCTCTAGGCATGTGATCTTTGACAAAATCTTCATGGACTTGTCTGGCAAAAGAGTAGTTTTCCAAACAAGTGGGGGATTGTTGAATATGCTGTGCATAAATACAATTAATTGTTGGATAATTAATCAATAATTGTGCAAAGGCATATCAAAGGTTGTTTGGAAAATGTGCATTGGTTATTGTGTCCCACATTGGAAAAATAACACTAAGCAGACAGCTTTATATATTATAATGCTGTATGTGTTATTAAATTATGGGACCCAAGAGAGGACTAATGGGCTCACACGCGGTGCGGTGCACCGCACCGCCCGCGCGCACCCACGGGCACGGGCTCGGGCTCGGGCTCGGGCCGGGGCCGGGCATGGGCGAATGTGGCGTTTGATGGCGCACTTTGCACTTCGCACGTGCGCATCGTCGCTAGGAGCTTGGAGCCTCGCCTCCGAGCCCAGAGCCTTACTTTTTGAGCCAGAGTCGGCCTGATTTAGTCCAAAATTCAAATTACGAACCAATGTCCAAGTACATCCGCTGAGGGATGTCTAGGTACATCCGAATCTGATTCAACAGTCAGATCCGTTGAGGGATGTAACAGTCAGGTAGTGGGCATTAAAAGGGGTGTAATTCAGACCATTAACACCTGAATTTGACCTATTCAAATTCCCACATTTAATCCTGCCAAACTCCTGACGCCTATAAATAGACAATCCAACACCTGAAAAAATACAGCAAAACTCACCTGAATTCTGGCAAATTGCTATTGTCTGAATTCTTCTTTTTCCAGCTTGACATATATCCTAAAAAGTAAATCGTCTGCAACCTTTAGCAAACTCAGAGAGTAGGGGCGATTAACACTTTAAGGACAGGGATTACCCGTGTCATTCTGATTCCATTTCTCCCATTTTCTCAACAATGTCACACTAGTTATTTGATGTATTATTTTTTTAAATTTTACATCTATCACAAAATATTTAAGTATCATTAAGTGGTTTAATTTAGTGGTTCGACGCTATGCTAGTTTAACTAAAGGTTTCATATTCGAATATTTGGATACGCAACTACCATTGAAGGGAAAATTTTACACCTTAGTAATTCAATTCGACTTGACCCATATAAATGAGCTATAGAACGTGATAAATTTCTTTTTTAAAAAACCCTATTAATATGTCCGTATAATAGTGTATCCATATCCAAATATTCGTGTTCGTATATTATAGATGGTTAATAGCTTGTATCGTTCTTACGGGACATATATACTCATAAAAATACCATCATGTATCTCAACTTGTTACATTTGATTAATAATTAACATAGCATCAAAATTTTAAACTACGGCTTACGACATCAATATCTAATATGTAGGGGACTTCGTACGCATCTGGACAGAGAGTAGAAATAATTTACTCTTCCATCAGAGAGAGAAATTTTTTCCTAATAGAAAACAATAACGACGTCGTCGTATTGAATCCAAAAAACTACACGTGCAAAGAAATGGTGTATTAATTTACCTACCACGGAAAATTACTATGAATTATTGTCAAGTCTATTACGTAATTAAAATTGGATTAAATGATTAATAGTATTTTTATTTTTAACCTATCGACTATCGTTGACTCTGAAAAGGTCCTAATCATTTTGATGTGAAACATAATGGCTAAGTTGAGATTCTTTTTGCTCTTTTTTGAAAAAAAAATAATAGAAAACTTTAAGAAATACAGTTGGTATTTGGGGCAATTCCTTAAAACTCCCCATGGGTTTGAAAACTTCCTTTTAGCTCCCCATTTTCAAATACATCATTTGGGGTTTTAGATACGCGATTCTAGGATTTAGATACGCAATTCTGGGATTTGGATACATGATTCTGGGATTTAGATACATGATTTTTTCCTTGTATTTCAAATACATCATTTGAGGTTTTAGATACGCGATTCTTGAGTTTTAATACATCATTTTTGAAAATGGGGAGCTAAAAGGAATTGGGCTTATCATTTGGGGAGTTTTCGGGAATTCCCCGTTGGTATTTTGGCATTTTATTTCAGAATTAAAAAAAAGAATTCAAAGAAAGTCGATTGGAATAGTATTCAAGAAATTTCCTATTTTTTGAAAATTAAATAATGCGTGTTGAATATTTCCAAGGATTAATATTATTTTGCCGTTGTAATCTAATATAATTTCCATGTTTTAACACATTTTTCACTTATTTCAACTTCGGTATATAATGTAAGTGACAATTTTATCAGATCTAGTATATTTACGGATTTACCCTATTTACAAATTCAATCTCTAGATATAAATTACAAATCTTAACCATTAAAAATGTGCATGCAATTTGCTCTCGTCTATGTATAAGCAACCCTCTCATCAAATTCAGTATAACCACAAATTTCCCCGTCATCATATACAAACTAAATTACAAATTTGGACCCTCAAAAGTAGCGACGTCAATTCGGGTGGATCGGATGGGTTCGACTCGCATTGAGGGTGGGAGTTCAACAACATAATTCCCAACCCGAACTGAAAATCTCAACAAAAGTCGTATTTGATACATCAAATTCCATTTTCCATTACATAAATACTATATCAACCCAAAACTAAGATTAACTCATTACATTTTCCAAATATAAACACAATTTCCAAAAAAAAAAAAAGAAAAGATTGTGACAATTATAATTAGAGTAGAAATACAAGATAGTAGAGGTATTCTCCAAGTATTGGCCTTATAGTGGGAGACAAACACACAAGACTAAAATGGGCACATTACAAAGGGATGGGAGCAGAGAAGAGTAGTGCAATAATAATATTATTGCAGCTCTTTTGTGCTGTTTTAGAACAATATATGCCTTCCACTTTGTGTGTTGCTTTCACTTTTTCAACACACACACACACACTTTAGTGAGGCCCAAAAGGTGAGGCTCTCCATCAAATTTCACCCAAAGAATATTTCAAAATTGGCCCCACTATTTATATAATATTCAACTTCCTACTCTATCAAACTGTGGAAAAATAATCTGTCCACTAAGTGAGAGGGACTTCCAAGTGCATGCAGTTTGTGGATTATGACAAGGAAAAGGACTTTGGAGTGAATTATTACCAATAAATAATGAACCGCTCCTCAACTCTCCTCCAATGGTGAGTTTCTTGCTGCAATCTTATGAAGAATCTTGAAATTTAGGCACTCAACTTTTCGACGGCTTTTCTTGGATGAGACAAGATTAGTCGGTTGAAAGATGGTAGCTAGGTTTGTGTTCTTTAGTTTGTGAGTGATTTGTGTTATTTAAACATATTGTGTCCGGCTAATTTGTTTAGTGAAATTCGTGTCCAAACATAACATTATACTGCATATTCCCATGTACCAAGGACATTCACTGTCGGAGGCGATAATTAATCCCCTTGTTGAATTGTAAACGTCTCAAATGATGATCAGCCCTCTTGTCAAATTGAGAGAGATTAATATATCCCTTCACAAGGGTATTCACCGTCAGAGGCGATAATTAACCCTCTCGTTGAATTGTAAACATCTCAAATGATGATCAATCCTCTTGCTGAGTTAAGAGAATTTAATCCCTTCACTGAATTATACCACAAAGGGTGGTTAGATCAACTCTCTTGTTGAATTGAGAGGGATTAAATTATACCTCAAAGGGTGGTAAACCCCTTGTTGAATTTTACACATTTGAAAGCTAATTAATAGTCGAAATCATAACTGAACCCTAATCTTTTGTCAAGGACAGATAAGTCCATGCTACTCAGCTACGTTCTCTTGATTCACAGATTGTCATGTATTGGGATGCGTAACAAAGATCAAACCTAAAAGCAAAAAGAAAGTATGAAATCATAGATGAACTTGAAATAAACAAGATTTGGTATATTATTAATGCATGCAAAGCAAGAAGGCAACAACACTTATTGCATTGCCGGTAAAACCTCATGTGAGATGAACCCTTATAAGAGGCAAAATTGGCCATGTTTTTTCACCATAAGCCAATTGTTATTTGTCATTCTTGTTGAAAAGTTAGGCCCCAATTCATAGAATGCTAACACCATATGACATAAAAGGCTAATAATTGAAATTATGAAAGGGTATTTGGTGTCATCCCTGTTTGCCTAGTGGATAAAGTTTGCCATGCGAGGACGAATTTGGATTTAAAGAATTCATTTTCTACCTAACAGAAAACCCATAACCTTAAAGAAATGATAATTCAAAACCCTTTTGTCTTCTATCTTTTTGGGTCAAAGAATTTACCCGTCCCATGATGTAATGTGAAATACTGAAATGAATAAATAAATAAACAAATATTTTTTTTGGGATGATTATGAATGGCAACGTAAGGATTAATCCAATTTAAAAATAAATTAATAAATAAATATTAAATCTTGAAATTTTAGGAAAAATATTCTTGCAAGTTACAAAAAACCACCTTGCTCACAGCGTTTTTCTTGTAAATTTTCAACAGTGAGAGTTTTTTGGGGTAATCCGGTTAAACCTGGGAAGTGTTTGTCAATTTAATTGCTCGACCGAAAATACAAGATAAATACTATGTTTCAAATATTAGTATAAAAAATGCTATGTTTTATAAAAATAAAAATAAAAAACTCTCACGCGTTGTCCATTTTTGGGAAAATAAAAGCAAAAATGAGACAAAAAAAAATTTATAAATAAAAAAATTTAAAGAAATATAATGGAATATAAAAGAAAATATTGGAAATGATATGGAAAAGAAATAAATGAAGAATAAAAATACCACAAAAATTCATATTGGGAAGCAAAAGATGAAAGTAAAAGCATAAATCAAAAGTTGGTTGAATAAATACATTAAAAATAAATTAATGGATAAAAAATCACAATTAAAATAAATTATTTTAGCACCTATTTCAGAAACTCAATAAATATCGGGGTAAAAACCTGATAATATAAAAATTAAGAGACTATGTATATTAAAAAAAAAAATCTAAAGAAAATTCGCACAACTAGAACATATTATGCAATTGCCGGCCATAAGTTTTTTTGTGCAAAATTTAGAGAACACAAGGTTTTCTATGAACTTTTTCATAACACAATATTTTTTACACCTATTTCGAGTAATACAGTGGCGTTAGGTGCATATAACTCCTTTTTTTTTTTTTTTTTCCCCTCGTCAGACTCAATCTCTCAGACTTAGTCCTTTGGCTGTTTCTGTGTGTCCTTTTACGTATCTGCAGAAATTATTCTTTTTGGGATTATAGTTTATGGATGTTTTGGATTAGCATCTCTAATATGTACTGAAATTTGTACTTGATGTCGTACCAGAAAATTAAAAAATTAACACAGATGCAACTATGCAAGACAAAAGAAGCTGCTAATAAAGTAGGGTGAATTTTTAACTTTAGCGTACTGTTCACCGTCGTATTTCAAAAATGGTGTACTTTTGCGAGATATTTTAATTCTAGTGTAAGACGCTTTTCCGAAAAACGTCTTCACTGTTCATATGATGAAGACATCAGAATTTTTAGTTGACCAACTTATTTGGTCTGACCATGGATCTCTATTGAAGACGTTTTTCAAAAAAGCGTCTTCACTAGTGAAGACGTTTTTCAGAAAAACGTCTTCATTAAGCGTCGATATTTATTACAGAGAGTCAGGGCTCTCTGCAGCAGAGAACCCTTAATTGAAACACTGCGCGAGAAAGGGGCGAAAAAAGGTCAGTGAAGAAATCCTGCTTTGCCGAAGACGTGAGGAGGGTTTTGCCGAGGAAATTGGGGCAGCGCTTCTCACGTCTTCGGCAAAGCAGGATTTCTTCACTGACCTTTTTTCGCCCCTTTCTCGCGCAGTGTTTCAATTAAGGGTTCTCTGCTGCAGAGAGCCCTGACTCTCTGTAATAAATATCGACGCTTAATGAAGACGTTTTTCTGAAAAACGTCTTCACTAGTGAAGACGCTTTTTTGAAAAACGTCTTCAATAGAGATCCATGGTCAGACCAAATAAGTTGGTCAACTAAAAATTCTGATGAAGACGTTTTTCCAAAAAACGTCTTCATCATATGAACAGTGAAGACGTTTTTCGGAAAAGCGTCTTACACTAGAATTAAAATATCTCGCAAAAGTACACCATTTTTGAAATACGGCTGTGAACAGTACGCTAAAGTTAAAAATTCACCAATAAAGTAGTGATAATTAATTTCTTAATTGGCTAAACTATATTAATTATCTTTGCTAATGAAGCAAATCCGGATGATAATCTAAATTATTTATTATGCACCCATGACCTAACTGCAGATGTAGCAACTTTTTTTAAAGACATCATAGTCCAATATATATATAGCGACAGTAGAAAAATGCAAAAGGCAGATCTGAATATATTTGGCTTCTTTTCACTTTTAAGATTAGATTACAATCTAATTCTGGTGACAACAGAGGTGATCAGTTCAAAAAGATTGATTTTAAATAACTATTTTATTTCAAAATGGAAAATTGTCCAATGGCAAGAATCCACGCTCTCGTATTACTTGATTTTGTTCTTGTCGACAAGATCTCAAAGAATAGAAATGAATTTGAGGACCAAATTTATCTTACAAGAGGGATGAGTTAAAAGGGAGGTTTGTGTCATTTTAGAATCAAGAGGGGAGGTTTCTGTAACTTCTCATAGTTAGGGGGGAGGACACTGTAATTATTTCAGGAAAGCAACTTACCTTCCACATGAACATATAGAATGGTATTTCTGCAGCCTTGCTCTTCAAAATCAACTCAACTGATTTCACTCTATTCGAAAGCAGTAAACCATACAGTGGATGGCCAATAATCTAAAACAAATGGAAAGAAAAGTAAGGGAACAAATAGTTGCCAATCACATGTTGGCACTGAATCAAAATCCCGAGCCCGTAAAACTTAACCATTTCCTCATTTTCAATTACTGAATTGTACACTGACCAAAAAGAAATATTTAATGAATTGTATATTTTGAAAGCCGCCTTTCATTTTTCTTTGCACTTCCTTGAAAGTTAAGTCTAAATAGAGGGAACAGTCAGCATTTGAGGAAGATTGGAATAGTACCGTTGTCCACTTGCTCCAAATGCAAGAAGTTGTTCCTACTAACAAAGCAACAGTATACGCCATTTCGAGTAGAGAAAATACAGATCCAAAATACGTGCACGCCATGCAGCTATTATTGCATCAAGAGATGAAGAGTTGTAGAAAATTTTTGTGCTAGAGTTGATTTTAAGTTTAATAGCCGGACATTACCAACATTGGACACCAGAAATCTTGTCCCCAACAATATCAGGTACAGATACAAAGTTTCCAAATTAAGAAAAGAAACAGTTTCTATAAAAGCCTTGTGATTGAAAATTCTTATACAGATCCAAATGATATGTAAAGGTTTTTTAAGTTCTCAAACTTCAAGGGAAGTTTGTGTAATTAGTCAAAACCTCAGGGTATGTCAATGTAACTATCCCTAATCGAAAATAGTTTTACCTTAAATAGAGAATGACAACTGAGAAGAAGTTCATGAATGCAGTTGCAATTTGCAAATAATCACAAACCTTGCAAAGACTGCTTGTCTTCCATAAACAAACACTGTAAACCACAATGCACATGAGTATAACCAAATTAAAGTTGACTCAAAACAGAAAACATTGGGGAGAGAGAGAGAGATAGAGATGGCGTTATAACAAAATAAGACATTTTACGATCCATTCTCCGAAATGAATTTTGCATCAACGATTCAACTCACATCGACGAATACACAGTCCCAAGTACAAAGCTGAAAATAGGCACCAAAAGAATTGGTCATGAACCTACGAAGCATCCAAGCCAAAAACTCTGGAAATAGCGAAGAACAATTTTCAATCCATGAATAACCCGTAAATTAATTTATAGCAAAGATGATCCAAGCATCTACATTTCTCAATATTTGTTCAAACCAAAGAGGGGAAAAAGGACAAACAAACCTTGAGTTTAATGTTACAGGCCTGATGGCAATAAGGCAAAACTTGTTTAACATAACATGAGACTTACTATGGAAAATGCACCTCAAAGTTGAAACCAAAAAGTAACTTTCTTTACACACCATCAGCCATTCTGGGGAGAAAAAAGATGTAGGACCTTTCGTTCTCCAGATATTCCTCAGCATAACTCCACGAAGCACATTTTCATAAAAAAGTTGCTTGAAAAAGTCGAAAAATGTCACCAAACAGACTTCACTTTATTGAAAAGAATGAGGAAGTTTGTAGAACACTACTACCATGTTCAGAAGTTATTAATCAAACTAGTAATTGTCTCTGTAACAAGACACAAAATGAAGACTTAGGAACAAATCGAGAAAATTATCTTTCCCCTACCAAGATCGCGAAAGATGAGACAATTAGCACACCAGTAGAAAGTAGAAACTGAACATTCCCCAGATGCCGATGGAAGATATGGTTTGTTTACCTGACAGGATTTATTTGCAAGCTAACCTTGTCTATTTCTATGTCGGACAGCTGATATAACCCGAGTACATATGTATTCATCAAGAGGGCAGCAACATTGGCCTGAAACAATTATTCACAACATAATTACTGCATCAAATTAAGCTCAAGAGATTCTAATGAATGAAACTTTTCTCTAGCTTCTAGCACTATAGTAGGAAATAATGGAGAAAGATCAGAGAGCTTCCTAATTGCAAGGAGAGAAACAGAGATTATGCTCAATGCCTGCTCCCGGAAACAGGTTGTAAACTTTCCTTCTCCATTAACTGGATTCTGAACCTAACGGTTCCTATAACAGAGTGAGGGCTCGAAAACGTGTGAAATGCATCACGTGCATTTTGAACTGATTTCCAGAAGCTAATTAAGGATCCGGACTCGAGAGAATGTCCAGATGCTGAAGTTAGGATGTGCCTCGAACAATATCTCCGACTTAATGTGATGACTCTTTTGTGGGAACTTCTCGAATGCAGTTGCTGCAAATTTTGCCTTTGCAAATGCAATCTGGTGGGTACAGCATAGAGCTTTCCTGCTTTGCATTTTGCAACATGTGCTGCTGCTTGTGAACCTAGAAATCCCCATTGAGACATTAACACAAACAGATGTTGGAATACAATCTTTCCAAATATAAACAAACACATAACTTGTGAAACATGATAAGAAACAGATCAACACCACCGGTAATACTTATAAACTACATGCATGGAATGGTTGAAGAAATTTTAATTAAAAAAAATTGAATAAATGATGAGAAATTAAACCAAATAAGCAAAACAAAAATAATAATACCCTTAAACACCCTGACCGCAAAACGTTTAACTTGAATGCAATTCAACACTGACAAGAATGGAACTCTGAATATCCTTGGAAAGAACAAAGGGTGACCTTTTTGCATGAAAATATTTAAATCAAACTGGAGCATAATCACAAAATATGACAAATAACAATGCCCAAAGATTACAATCTTTCCCAGGATAACATAATAGGAAAAAACAGAATCGAAATTTCCGGAGAGTAGGATATACTAGTAGTGAGTACAAACAGACACTTAGCAATGTGGTGGGAACAGAAGCCGGCAGTAACCGGAAATGGAAGCGGCAGTAGTGAAGGCTTATGAGGTAATATTCCAATTAGGTAAACCTCCATTTTCCATTTTCCATTTTCTTGACGTTAGGTTCAAGAAATTAACACACACACTCTCCTCTAGAAGGAGAGGGGGAGTGAGAAGGAGGCTTCATGTGCAACTCCTGCAAAAATATTTGATAGTAAAACTGATGATTATGAGCTTAGACCTTAGTTGTGGACTTCTCAAATATATTATTTATGCACTTCCTCCTTGATTGATTCACGAACACATTGGTTCTACTCTATCATGCACGGATACGGATGTGGCGATACGGACACGACACTTAATTTTTTAAAAAAATTTCATATAAAAAGTGTCGGACACAGTATTCGACACGAGAAAATAATATGTTTAGAAGTGTTCGTACATCGTAAGTCCTACTTTTTTTTGGACTATGTAACATAGATACAAATACAAATATACCAACGGCGGGTGCACGCTGTCACCACGCGTAAACACAACTTAAGGTATAATTACCCCTTATTTGGGTTAAATATATTTTTATGCTCGTTTTTATTTGAATTAGTGAGGTGAATGTGCGTTGCACGTTTATCATTTAATTTTTTTAAATAAATTTAGTTATTATATTTATTGAACAAATTAAGAGATTAAAAATATTTATTTTGATTAAATAAATATACACATACAAAAATATTTATATGAAATTTCTCTTTCAAATCATCTACGATAAGTGAAATTCGAAGTAGAGAACATCCAAATAAATAAGCAATAAAAATATTTGAAATTTTGTTATTATATAAAAAAATATATATTTAAGTGTATAGTAATTTGGCCAAATAATTCTCGCTTTTAAGCATAAGTAATAGTTCATAACTTTCAAATATATTTAATAAAATGAAAAGACATGTAAAAATTATAGAACAAAACCTAAAAGATCACCCAATGTTGCCGGTGGAGCATCCTAAACGTAGTAATCATCTTGAAACTTATGACCTATTCTCATCAGTTTTGTAGCACCCCAGGCGGAGGATACCACATCCCCCGCACTAGAACTCAGACTCGGTCATGAAATAGGAAGTCCATGCCCGAATCTGAATCATAGCGAACGGGAGACCAACTCACACACTAGGCTAGGCGGATCTAACTTGACAAACTCAGAGTGCGGAAGCAATTAAAACAGAACATGCAAAGCAGGTGACGGGTTCAACTAGCATAGATACCTAATCCCGAATATCAACATACATAGCAGGTGACGGGTTCAACTAACATAGATACCTAATCCCGAATATCAACACACATAGCAGGTGACGGGTTCAACTAACATAGATACCTAATCCCGAATATCAACATAATAAACAACATAAGTATCATCATAATATCTAATAACATCCAAATACTAGCTTACTAACCCCACACGGGTTGAAGTCTAAATAGAACATAAACATAATCTGCAAGTGTGAAACATAAGTACATAAAGTAAGTAAAGTATGCGACAAATGCATCCTAACACCTACTAGACTGGCAAGTGTGACTCAGAAGACTCACTTCCGCCTAGCTCAAGCCAAAAGAACCTGCAACTAAAAGATAAAATGAGGTGTCAGTCAACTGACTGAGTGAGGGGGCTAACGCACACCCACAATATATATATATATATATATATATAAAGAGCACAGCACAGAATAAGAGGATGGACTCATGAACCGGGGATAGGTGTTGCATACCAAAACATTTCAAAATAACCCAAAGAAATATAGATATAAGTTTTAGAAATCATTTTTCAGAAAGACTCTATCCCGATTCATAATTCCATAACATAACATAATCAACTGCTCGGCGAGTACGAGCTTCCAACCTCAACTCCTCATAACGTAAATCAAAATCAATCCAACCTCTACTCCAATGATGGAAGAGCCACACGTTGGCCCTAACCATCTATAATAAAAAGACTCACAAGGGGTAGCGAACCCACAAGTGCCCTCCCCGGCTGTACACCGAAGGCTCAAGATATTACGCCTCCCCTATCTCCCTGAGTCGCGCAATGATACCTCAAATGGAACTAGCACAGTGGCTTATCCGACGGCCCTATGCCGTACCGGTCTTCACTCGTACCAGCTCCTGGATCCACATAACATAACATACATACATATACCAATATTTCATGGCAACTCGCTACAGAAACATAAAACAACTGATTTTTCCAAAATAGCTTACATATGCCTCAAAAACTTATTTTGATATATTCCCACGCTGTGGAATTTAAACCACGAAGGCTCCCACACACGCAGGACGCACGCAAAAGGGCATAAACATATCATATCCAACACGTATGAATTTATAATAAGATATACTCGCATGCAAGGGTAGAAATCAGCGTATAAAGGCCATAGATCGCATAACTATACAAAATCCTAAACCTCACCTTATGCAAGTAGAGTCTGAGAGCGTGAAGGGCCAAACACTCTAAGCCACGGGCCCACCGACACCACCAAACTCTGTGACAAGACATACAGCAGCCCAGACTTAAATTCTATATGAACCAAGTAAGACGCACGGCTTATCAAGAGATGAATGAGATGTAATATGGAATGAAGTGTACACATAGGTCACGTAGCATAGTTCACATATTCTCTCAAATCATGCAATTAACGAAGTATTAAGGTTTAACAATGCATTATGCAAGGATATGAATCACATAGGTCAAGTAGCCTAACATAGGACAAACTTGCATACAAAGTTATTCAATTAAAATGACGTATTATCATCTAAGAATGGAATCGAATTCATATCATAACATATAATTCATAAAACATCTCAAACGGATCAAGTAACCACAAAAGATCATGCATAAAAATGGAGCAGGGGGTTGGGAACGGCCATTCCCATGCATAGCCTTGCATGGGAACGGGCCTTCCCACACATGAAGTCAGCGAGACTGGGAACGGCCGTTCCCAGTCCAAGCATACATGGGAACGGGCGTTCCCATGTTCGTCGCCCAAAACCAAACCCTAGCCCGGAAGGGCCGTTCCGGGCTCAAAGCACAAACGGGAACGGCCGTTCCGGCCATAGATCTGGAGCAGAAACTTGACAGTTTCGGGAAGAAGAAGGGGAACACCAAAAATCATCAAACCAACACGAAATCTACCATAAATCATCACGAAATTCAAGTATATCATCACATAACTCATGCTTAGCATCAAAACATCAATTAATCCAAGTTTAAGAAGGTTTTTCCCCAAAATCTCAAACACCCATTTTCATGAATTTCAAGCTTAAACAAGAAGATATGAATCCCTAGTCTTCCTACACGAATTTCCAGCAACTAAGACACCTAAGGAGCATTCAAATCATCAAAGCTTACTCAAGGAATTCAAGATCTCATCATTCAAGTTCATGCTAACAATTTCATGCTTCAATCCAAGACTAGAAATGAAATACTCATCAAAGAGATCCAAAGCTTACCTTGTCTTGTGAAGGAATGAGGAATCAAAGAATATGAGCTCTTAGAATGAAAGATGGTTCAAGTCTTGATCTTCTCTCGAAATTTCTCCATGATTCTCTTTGAAGCTAACTTGTGTGGTTTGAAATGAAATGATAGGAGGATAAAGCTATTTATATGGTGGCTAATAATATTAGGTCAAGGTTAGGGTTTCCAAGATATAATATGAGGCTAAAGGCTTGAATAGAATTTGGGCTCAAATAAATAACTTTCGGCCCAATAGGTCAAGATTAAAAGGTTTACGGTCTAAACGGTTTCCGAAAAATATAAAGTAAATTCCGTTGGACCCGAATCACCGAATCAAGTCCAATGGCGGTGTCGGAATTCGAATTCGAATTCCCGAGCTCATATTGGTCCGGAATGACCCAAACTCTCCTAACTTAAATTAGGCCCAAAACACGCAAATAGGTCTAAGTCCTATTTAAATCCAACTCCAACAATTAATTTAAATTCACATAAGTTCCGTTCTCAAGTCGTCATGCAAGAATTCATATTTTACCATTTTGGACTTTTAGTCAATTAAGTCACATTTCAATCAAGGTTGGAATTAAATACATAAAAAGGGAATTAAATCACATAAGTGCGTAACGTAATCTCTCTCGTGACGCATACTTGTACGATTTATCGGACAGGGCGTCACAAGTTTATCGGTCATCATGTTTCTTTTTCTAGAGATTTATTTAATTCAAGTTTCGTATGGCCTTTGGAGTAAACTTTATCAATTAAATTACATTTCTCATTTGTTCCATTTCAATATCCTTCATTGTTATCCATTTCATGACCATCTTCGAGTCAATACCCACTTTAGTCATCGAAAAGTGTCTTTCCCAAGTTAGTGTTAATACTCCGCGTAAGCTCAATAACTCCACTATATTATTTAAACTCTACTAAGATCCATAGCGTATCCTAACACCCATATTCAGCTGTCATCTAGAATGACGCCCCTGTCATCTTAAATGATTCCCCTGGTTATAAAAGCTCACCTCAGAGTTTAGTTTCACCAATCCTTTCTCGGGTTTATTCCACGATAACTTAGTGCATATTTTTCTTTTATCTGTATTTTTTGTCCACACTGATTAGTGTTGAGGTTTCATTAACTCTTTTATGTGGCGAAGAATGGAACTTCTAAGTTTCATAACATTTTGATAGCTTCATCGGTTCCATATTTTTCAAAGATTTTAAAGCGTCAAGATCAAGACAATCCACGCATGATAATCAGATAACATATTACTTTGAATTTTATTATAAAAGCTCTCTTTGAGACCGTTCGACACTTGCATGCCATGGAAATTTCGTTCAGTTTGTGCATCAATAATCTTGTCTGACACCCGGAGTGCGAATGGACAACTTCTGAGCATGTGGTCCACATATTCATGTCCTATATAGCAGCGTGTACATACATCACTTTTTCTAAATTTTCTGTCATATTTCAGTACATTCATGAGCAAGCTATCATGTTAGCAAGCCACAAGAAAATCTTAAACTTTTAGGGACAAAGTAATTTTCAAATTCATTTCCAATTTTTCTCCCATGTCTCATCCGACACCATAAGTAGACTATAACCGATTTATAGGACAATTTGTCGTTAGTTGACCCAATCAAAACTCTCTTATCTCCGTTATCATGCAATGCATTTAGGACATTAAGTATCTCATCCACCACCTCCTTAGGCAATAACGTTTTCAACTTATGTAAGTTTCAGTTTTTATTTGTGCAATGGATTACATACCATCAGATCTTTATCCTTCTCATGAATCTTATCTCCAAAGATGTCCGCTAGTTTGCTTGTGATAACCATCTATCATTCCATAGAGACGTCCATTCAACTGGTTCTAACTATCCCCTTGCATGCTCAGGAAGCCATAAGTGGAAGCTTATGTTCAAGAATGAGAACATCCTAGCAGCAATAACTATCTTGAACCTTATGACCTATCCTCGCCAATTTATCCATCATCATGTTTCTTTCTCTCGAGATTTATTTAATCAAAGTTTCTCAAAATCTTTGGAGTAACCTTCGCCAATCAAATATTACATTTCTCATTAGTTGTTTTTGAGTATCCTTCATTGTTATTCATTTAACGACCGTCTCCAAATCAATCTCCACATTAATTTTTGAAAAGTATCTCTCCAAAGTTAGTTTTAATCCTTTAGGTAAGTTCAATAACTTTGCTACATTATTAAAACTATACCAAGATTCATAACATATCCTAGCACTCATCTCCAATTTCCATCTCGAGTGACGCCCCATTTGGTGTAGCTATAAAAGCTTCAATCCGATTTTAGTTTTACCCATCACTTCTCGAATTTATTTCACGACAACTAAGTGCAGATTTTCTTTTGCCTGTGTTGTGTCCTTATTTATTATTACTAAGGTCGTAGATAACTCTTTTATGTGGCGAATAACAACATTTCTAAGCTTCATAACATTTTGATAACTCCATCGCTTCCATGTTTTCCAAAAATTTTAGAGCGTCAAGATCAACACAACCCACCCAGGATATTTTAGGAACATATTATTCAGTATTTTGCTACTAAAGCTCTCTTTGAGCCCATCCGACACTCGCAAGTTTTCCCTAAATTTTCTATCATACTCCAATACATTTGTAAGCAAGCTATCATATTGGCAAAGCCACAGGAAAATCTTGAATGTTTGGGGTAAGGTAATTTTCAAATTCATTTAAAGTTTTTTCTTGCATGTCTCATCCGACGCCATAAGTAGAGTATAGTCATTTTATAGGAGAATTTATCTTCAGTTGACACAATTCATTCTCTCTTATCTCCATTATCATGCAGCGCGTTAGGACCCTAAGTACCTCATTCACCACTTCTTTGGACGGTGATGTTTTCAACTTATTTAGGTTTCAATTTTTATCTTTTCCAATGAGATTACATTCCATAAGATCTTTACCCTCCTCATGAATGTTATCTCCAAAGATGTCCGTCAGTTTACCTTGTGATAACCATCTATCATTCCATAAAGATGTCCCTTCACCGTTCCCAATCCTCCATTTTTAAAATGGCTCCACCATCCAAATGTTTTTAACTATCCCCTTCCATGCTCGGGAAACCCATAAGTCGAGGCTTATATTCGATCAAGAATGTTATCCCTTTTTAAATATTTTTTTGATGTATAACGCCATCTCCTTGTTAAGCATTCTTCATCCCGTTTTAGTTAGCATCACTATATTTTCTTTTGGGCTTCTCTAAAACCCAATCCACATTCTTACTTCTTTGCAGTCACCTTCTTTCACTCTACAAGATGGGTTCGTTCCTTGTTATATTAATCGCCTAAAGAAAGTTGTGTTTGAGTGGATCAAGTTTATCGTACATCTGATTAGGGAGCCAATTTGTGTGCATGTGGTTGATGGAGATTGAGATCGTGATGGACTTAATAAGTGTCATTCGTCAATAAATATTTGTCATTTTGGCTTTCTATCCCAAGAGATGCTTTTCGACTCTATTAATCACAATCAGGAAATGCTCATTATAATTACAGCTAAATTTCATTTGCACCCCCCAAATAGTTCCTTAAGTTGTCTGTATTTTCCATGCCCAGAATTCTACTAACCTACTGCTTTAAATCATTTGTCATATAAGTTGCAAACAACACATGTGATTTGTATAAGTTTAATTTGAGGCCCAACTCCTTGTAAAACGTCTCAACCACACTTTTAATGCAGTTTGCTCCATCCACGATAGGTTTGACTCCCAATATTAAGTCGTCCGCAAAAGGCAAGTGTGAGATCATGTAAGAGCTTCTCTAATATACCATAATTGGCTTCCAGGTCCGTCCGAAATGGTCTCTTCAATTATATATGTAAGTTGTTCCATGCATATTACAAACAAATAAAACGAACGTGATTACCTTATCTAATGCCACACATTCGTACAACCTCCGTTGGTTCACCATTCTATAGAATCTCCGATTGTATCCGCTACATTCTGCTCATAATGATATTGATGATTTTCGTCGGGAATTTGAAGAAAGTTAAAAGTCTTTTTAGAAATTCCACTGGGTTTTTTCGTACGCTGTTTCAATATTCAATTTCAGCACCATGCCCCTTTTTTATCGTTGGAGTGATGTAGCATTCGTAACACTTATTCAGGCATCAAAATATTGTAATAGGTGCCTTGGTCGGGAATGAAGCTATTCTAGTTCGATCCCGCAATTTTTTTAATATACGGTTTGAACGAAGTATAATCATCTTGGTGATTATTTTGAGCAATATGCTGCACAACGTAATTGGCTAAAACTCGTTTATTTTTGTCGAGCATTAATTTTTGAAATTAGACAAATAAACACCCGATAATCGTTGTTGGTTGCTCATTCATTGTCTATTTTCAGAGCATTCATCTGATTCCTTCTTCTTCTTCTCATTATGGCTGATAGATGAAAGAAACTTGTTTGTTTATCCCTAAATTTGAGCCAATTAATTCTCAACTCTTAAACCAAATAATCTCTTTTTGTTGCAATAGTTTATTATATTCTGCCCTCAATTCTTCCTCCAAATCATTTGAATATTTACCTTGTGTGTATCATGCATAATGCTTTAGAAATTCTTTGTATTTTTGTTTTATTTTTTTTTTACTTTTCGAGCACATTGAAAACTATTCAAGAACCATTGTTTCTGGGCAATGATCCCAAGTCAAAATGTCCTTCAAATTTTGATTCGGTCAATAAGTTGTATATTGCTACTTTGGAGAATGTAAAAATAAATTGATAACTATTGGATCAATCTCATTCAGATTAAATTAAAAAAATTTCCATATCGTTTCTTGAACTCACACCAAATCTAACATCTTGAAATTTTTAATCTAATCTTCAAAATTTTGTTACCATTACGCTTTATTCACATATATTTGTAAAGATATTTCACAGTCGTTCTTAATTTTGGTATGCATGTGCATATACATTAAAATCAAGTGATTCTTTTTTTTAACCAACTATTCTTTATCTCTTTTTTATTTAATTTATCTCTTTTTTATATTCTCTTTGTCATTTGATCTTGCATTCTATTTTTTTATTTGTATTCTTCTAGTGAGTATTAATTTGAGCAATATGTTGCACAATGTAATGGGCTAAAACTCGTTTTTTTTTTTTTTTTGTAGAGTGTTAAATTTTGAAATTAGACAAATACACACCTGATAATCTTTGTTGGTTGCTTATTTATTGTCTATTTTCAGAGCATTCATCTGATTCCTTCTTTTTCTCATTATGGCTGACAGATAAAAGAAACTTGTTTGTTTATCCCTAAATTTGAGCCAATTAATTCTCAACTCTTAAAGCCAAATAATCTCTTTTTGTTGCCATAGTTTGTTATATTCTGCCCTCAATTCTTCCTCCAAATCATTTGAATATTTACCTTGTTTGTCTCATGCATAATGCTTTAGAAATTCTTTGTATTTTTGTTTTATTTTTTTGCTTTTCGAGTACATTGAAAACTGTTCAAGAACCATTGTTTCTGAGTAATGATCCCAATTCAAAATGTCCTTCAAGTTTAGATTCGGCCAATAAGTTGTATATTGCTACTTTTAGGGCTGTAAATGGATATCCGAAAATCCGATATCCGTTCGCATCCGAATTCGTTTAAAGAGGATATTATCCGTATCCGTTCAAAGAGGATATTATCCATATCCGATTATAGACATCCGTATTATAAACGGATAAGGATATGGTAATGACACATTCGATCCGTTTAATATCCGATCCGTTTGTACATCCATTAGATATATCCGTTATCCGTATCCGATAACATATATATCTATATATTTTTTATACCTTGATGAAACATATATTAATTTACACATTATATAATTATTTGAGAATTATAAAAAAAAAATAACAGTAAATGTATATCATATTATTTGTAATAATAAACTTTATTAATTATTGTAAACATATATTATAAATTATATATTATACTTATGAGTTAATGTGTATAGATTTAATAGATTTATAGTTAGTTATACTAATATTTAATTGTGTTATGAAATTTCAATCTATTATTTTTTATTAAAAAATATATGTAAAACAGATAAACAGATTCGAATTCGGATATCGGATAACTCACTAATCGGATATCCTCACGGATACGGATAATCCGATATTCGGATAATATCCGTCGAATTCGGATACGGATAGTATTTTCATTATCCGTCGGATAACGGATACGGATCGGATAGCGGATATGCTAAACGGATTCGGATTCGGATACTGCACATCCGCTCCGTTTATTATCCGTTTACACCCCTAGCTACTTTGGAGAATGTAAAAATAAATTGATAACTATTGGATCAATCTCATTTAGTTTAAATTAAAAAAAATTCCACATCTTTCTTGAACTGACACCCAATCTAATATCTTGAAATTTTTAATCTAATCATTCGGCCAATAAGTTGTATATTGCTACTTTGGAGAATGTAAAAATAAATTGATAACTATTGGATCAATCTCATTTAGTTTAAATTAAAAAAAAATTCCATATCTTTCTTGAACTGACACCCAATCTAACATCTTGAAATTTTTAATCTAATCTTCAAAATTTTGTTACCATTACGCTATATTAATTCTCGCATATATTTGTAAAGATATTTCAAGTCGTTCTTAATTTTGGTATGCATGTGCATATACATTAAAATCAAGTAATTCTTTTTTTTAAACCAACTATTCTTTATTTCGTTTTTATTTAATTTATCTCTTTTTTATATTCTCTTTGTCATTTGATCTTGCATTCTATTTTTTTATTTGTAATCTTCTAGTGAGTATTATTTCAGATTTATGTTTATTTTTTTTATAATTGATTTTATATATATAGTAGAAATAATTAAAAGAGTATATTTATATAAATGTTTAATCGAATATTGTAAAAATTATGTATAAAATTAGTTTATATCTTATTTTTATATGCACACATATTGAGTTTTCTTAGTATTCTTAATTTAAAGTAACTTTGGTCTGAGAACCTACAATTCTAAATTGTAGAATTAAGAAACCAAAAACGCTATTCATCTTTTCAAGTATTTAGTTTATATTTTATCATATAAACTAAAGGAAGATTATATGGTTAGTTGGATTTAGATAATTAAAACTATATTAGTATTAGTTATAAAAATTATTATATTAGGATTAATTAATTTATTGAAAAATATTTTATGTAAATCATAAATTATATTATTTTGTTAATTAGATAAGTTTATAGAATTATAATATGATTATAATTTAAGATATGGATTTAGATAATTAGAACTATGGACTTATATAATTAGACTTACATTATGATTGATTTATTGAAAGTTATTCTACGTAACTTATTTAAATAATATTTTATTTTACATAATTACAAAATTTTATAAAGTGAATCAATTTGTTGTTTTTCAATTCATTAGATATATCTTATTATAACATTTTAAATTATAGGCCTCAAAATTAAAAAACAGGCAACTTATATTATAAAATTTGAATACAATTAATTAAAATTATAGAATTAAGAAACCAAAAACGCTATTCGCGCTTTGAAGTATTTAGTTTATATTTTATCATATAAACTAAAGGAAGATTATGTGGTTAATTAGATTTAAATAATTAAAATTATATTAGTATTAGTTAATTAAAAATATTACATTAGGATTAATTAATTTATTGAAAAATATTTTATATAAATCATTAAATTATATTATTTTGTTAATTAGATAAATTTATAGAATTATAATATGATTATATTTTAAGAAAGTTTATTGATTTAGATAAATAGAACTATGGACTTATATAATTAGACTTACATTATGCTTGATTTATTGAAAATTATTTTATGTAACTTATCTAAATAATATTTTATTTTACATAATTACAAAAATTTATTAAAATAAAGTGAATCAATTTGTTGTTTTTCAATTCATTAGATATATCTTATTATAACATTTTAAATTATAAGCCTTAAAATTAAAAAAATAGACAACTTATAATATAAAATTTGAATACAATTAATTAATATAGTAATATTAAAACAATCCTTGTTGAACTATATATCTTTTCTAGGTAAGTTGGAGAAATTTTACTTCTACAAAGAGTCCTATTTTATGTTAATATGTGCTTTTTAAATATAATTAACTAATAATCTATAACATGTATTTACATCATTATCCTTGACTAATAATTATTGAAGTAATTGTTATGAGGCTATTTTAGGCGATCCGTATTTTGTAAGAAACTATTCGTGCTTTTATAAGATATATAATATATATATATATATATATATATATATATATATATATATAATATAATATAGATTGAATATATTTTTACGTTGTTTAACAACACAACAAAAAAATATTAATACACATTCTAATTAATAAGAGCTGATAAGCAAAAGTTAATAAATTATGAGAAAAGTATAACTAACAATTACAAAAAAACCTTAAAATATTATAAATAATACCCTTCAAAATTTTGAAGATTTCAAAATTCAAACAAATATTTATTTAAACTACAATAAATATAAATTATATGAGTAATTAGGATTACTATCCTTGGTGTGATAAAGAACAAGAAAAAAAGATTTTGTCACTCTTATCACACACAAAACAAAGATAGGATGGGGTGCAGAAACCATCCATCAAGTGGACTTTTGTGAGTTGTGACAACAATCCAAAAATCACCATAGAATTCCACTCTGTGTAATCCTTCTCTATCCCTTCAACCAAAACAGAGAAAAAACCTTCATCTGAAGCCCCAAGATTCAATCTTTTTCACAGTTTCCTCAATTTTTCCTGATACAGAGAGTGTGTTTGCCGCCATGGAAGGAACCCTTTTCCCCAACAGACCAGCATTCCCTCTCCAACCCACGAAACCCGCCTCACACCCGAATCATCAGCGCCTGAAGTTCAACACTGCAACTCTCCCTCTCCCTCCTTCACTGCCCCAACAACAGCAGCAGCAGAAATCTTCGCAGTCTTTCCCTCTCGATTCTCTGTTGCAGCATCTTCTCCACGTCTCTGCTCCCGTGAAGTCGTCGTTAACCTCTTCCCACACCGTTCCTTCCCGCAATCAAGATTCTCTCTCGACCCATTTCAGGAAGGATGATGCTGGGAGCAGCTCAATTGGGGGAAACGATGAAGGGTGCCTTGATTTTCTCCCGCTCAAGTGTAAGTTGATGCTCGAGTCGATTTTGGAACAGCCCATTTGTGATTTGCGTTCTTTTTTCGATTCTGTTAAGTCTGAGTTGCTTCAGGAGGTAGATTTGATTAGTCTGTTGAAAGGATTGGATATTTCCGGCGGTAGTGAGAGGGCCATTCTGCTGTTTGAATGGGTTGTGCTCAATTTGGACGTGTCTAAAAGTGATAGATTAGATAAAGAGGTTATTGAGTTGATGGTCAGGATGCTTGGTAGGGAGTCTCAGCATTCGGTTGCCTCCAAACTGTTTGATGTTATTCCTCTTCAGGAGTTTGTTCTGGATGTCAGAGCGTGGACGACTGTATTGCACGCGTATTCCCGCAGCGGGAAGTATGAGAAAGCAATTGCTTTATTTGATTTCATGAAATGCAGAGGCGTGATTCCTACTTTAGTCACTTACAATGTGATGTTGGATGTGTATGGGAAAAAGGGTCGTTCTTGGGACAAAATTTTAGACCTTTTGGAGGAAATGAGGCATAACGGGCTCGAGTTCGATGAGTTCACTTGTAGCACTGTGATATCTGCATGTGGGAGAGAAGGGCTATTGGAAGAAGCAAAGAGTTTCTTTAATGGGCTTAAGATAAACGGTTATGTTCCGGGAACGGTAACTTATAATTCTCTGCTGCAGGTTTACGGTAAGGTGGGCATTTACAACGAGGCTTTGAGTGTTCTAAAAGAAATGGAGGAGAACAACTGCCCCCCTGACTCTGTCACTTATAATGAGCTTGTGGCTGCTTACGCAAGGGCGGGCTTCCATGAGGAAGGGGAATCTTTAATTGGCACAATGAGGCAAAAGGGTGTGATGCCAAATACTGTGACTTACACCACTATGATTGATGCCTATGGAAAATCGGGGAAGGAGGACAAAGCTTTGAGTTTGTTTGAAGAAATGAAGGAATCAGGCATCGTTCCTAATGTGTGCACCTATAATTCCATTAGTGGGATGTTGGGTAAGAAATCAAGGATCGAAGAGATGATGAAAATCCTCTCTGATATGAAATCAAACGGGTGTAAACCAAACCGTGTTACTTGGAACACCGTTCTTGCCATGTGTGGCAACAAAGGCATGCACAAGTATGTGAACCGTGTTTTCCACGAGATGAAGAAGTGTGGTTTCGAGCCCGATAGAGATACCTTCAATACTTTGATAAGTGCATATGGCAGGTGCGGCTCAGAAATCAATGTTGGGAAAATGCACAACGAAATGATCAAAGCTGGATTTTCACCATGCGTAACGACCTATAATGCAATTCTAAATGCGTTGGCTCGTAGAGGGGATTACCGAGGTGCCGAATCAGTTATTCTAGATATGAGGAAGAAAGGGTTCAAGCCGAACGAGACCACATATTCGCTAATGCTCCATAGCCACTCAAAAGGTGGAAATATCCGAGGCGTCGAGAGAATCGCTAAAGAGATATACGACGGTCGTATATTTTCGAGCTATATGCTCTCAAGAACCCTAATTCTTGCAAACTTCAAATGCCGATCCCTCCCCGGAATGGAGAGGGCGTTTGAAGAATTCATAAAAAATGGTTACAAACCCGATTTGGTTTTGCTAAACTCCATGCTTTCAATTTACGCAAGAAACAAAATGTACGACCGCGCTCACGATATGCTCCATTTCATTCATGAGAGCGGCTTGAAGCCTGACCTTGTCACCTATAATAGCTTGATGGATATGTATGCCAGAACGGGCGATTGTTGGAAAGCACAAGAAGTCCTCAACGGGATTCTTGAAGGCGGTGGAGGGCCCGACCTCGTTTCGTATAATACGGTCATCAAAGGGTTTTGCAGGCAAGGCTTAATGCAGGAAGCTATGAAGATTTTCTCGGAGATGATTAGTAGGGGAATAAGGCCTTGCATTGTCACCTATAATACTTTTGTTGCTGGATTTGCAGGAAGAGGGTTTTTCCAAGAAGTTGATGAAGTGATTGGTTATATGATTCAAGATAACTGCAGGCCTAATGAGCTGACTTATAAGACTGTTGTGGATGGTTATTGCAAGGCAAAGAGGTATAAAGATGCAATGGATTTTGTTTCCAGGATTCGAGAAGCAGACACTGCCTGCACAGAGCAAGCTCTGCAAAGACTTGTGGTTCGAGTTAGGGAAAATATAGACTCATGAAATTTGTTAAAAAAAAAAAAATTCTGTATATTTTGGAACTTTGAAGAAGTAATGTTGTTGTATAATATAGAGAGTCTTGGGAATATGTTGCCGACGGCTTACTATGCTTTGAGATGAATATTTATATCTCTTTTTATTTTTCAGTTTTCCCATTGTTCTAATATTGTTTTACCTCTTGGGAAACTGTTAAAGAACTTCAGAACCGATGTATAATGTATAAAATGATTGTCTTATGTAGGGGTGTAAACGGATAATAAACGGATCGGATGTATGATTACCATATCCTTATCCGTTTATGATTCGGACGAATACGGATAATATCCTTTTAAATCGAATTCGAATAATATCCTTTTTATACGGATACAAGGCGGATTCGGACGGATTCGGATTTTAATCGGATTTTCAACTATTCAAAATTTGACATAAATTATTTATTTATATAACTTCGAACTTTTAATCAAATTATCAACTATTCATTTATAGATAAATTATTTAATAATTATATAGCTTTGAATATATATATTTTAGACGAATAGAGAAATAATAAGTATATCTATATAGATCATTTTTATGTTTTAGCGAATGTATAAATGTGGTGAAATTATAAATTTTATCATATAATTAATTTGAAATATAATACTTTTATTAATAACATAATATATGTTAATTATAATTTATATTATCTCTATATGAATATTGACGTAAACATATAGTTACTAATAAAACCTAAGGGTTTTCTTTAATAAATGCGCTAAAAAATTTACTTAATACTAATAATCTATCATACATACACAATTTTGTGTATATATTTTAATATAATACATTATTTATCGGATACGGATTACGGATAAATCGGATAACGGATATATCTAACGGATAATGAAACGGATCGGATGCCTTATTACCATATCCTTATCCGTTTATAATTCGGATGTCTATAATCGAATACGGATAATATCCTCTTGAGACGGATTCGGATAATATCCTCTGTAAACGAATTCGGATGCGGACGGATATCGAATTTTCGAATATCCATTTACAGGCCTAGTCTTATGTAAAATTGATCTTTAGTTTGTCATGACTGTCCATGAAATCTATGTAAAATCTGGTTATGCTAAACTTCTAAAAGCTGCTCTAGTCATGTCTCCTTCTTAGGTGCGGTGAAGCTTGGTTGAAGCTCGCTTCATTCTAGTTGCAGGCACTCGTTGGTGAATCGGTATAGGTGTTATGGGTCGCACTTGGAGATAAGGTTGCGACCATAACTTGGCGGCGTTGGTTGCGGGCGATTCGGGAATATCGTCCCGCTGGTGTGGTGGAGATGAAGGCCTTAACGAAGTGCGATCGGAATACTACTTGATATGTGTATTCCTTGATGTATGAGGATGGTCTCCACCAAGTTTGGGGTCATTCCGAGTCTGTTAGGGCTTTGGAGTTGTGGAGCGACCGGGAGGCGGTAGGCAGCGCGGGGTTGGCAAGAGTACTCTGAGCAGGCGGATCAAACGAAGGAATTTCCTTAAGATATTTTATGGGGAGCTTCCTCCATGTGTTGGGGTGCTCTCTATGAAGTTTCAAGTCATTTGGACACCGTTTGAGCAATGAACAAGCCTTGACAACAATCTGCTGTCACAAAGGGGTAGTTGCGGAAATTCAGCTAATTGCGAGGGCAATTCCCAAACGATGGAGTCTCGGATGGGGCTCTAAGTGTATAGTATGATTATTGAAGTCAAGGGCTTCGTTTGAGCGAAAACGGCGGGCGATTTGGAGGTCGGATGCGGGATTTATTGAAAATCCGCGCTGCTCGGCTAGAAAGAGTGTCTAGTGGCGAGACAAAGGAAATTTTTTTTAAGAGTACTATAAGGGGGGCATGCATTGGTGAGCATCGGTCAGCCCTCCCCGTGCTGTGACGGCACTAAGCGAGCACCATGCCGGCAAGGGCTGCTAGCATGGGCCAGCACTAGGAACCTAAAAGAGGAACTTAGTGTTCTCGGGCGGTTTGGGAACCAAACGAGCGGCGTGGGACGGTGGGGTCCGCGTTGGGCATCAGTTAGGCCACAGAGGTTATGTATGAGTTCCCTCTAAGCCCAGCGGGCTGTCCCTTTGTTGCTAGACCCGAGAAACACCTCAAGGCCGATTGAGTGATCGGGACAAGTTCTCCAAAGTCCCGTGAACTAACTCGTGGATAAGTGCGAAGGGTTCACGCACGACACGGGGGTCCGTAGGCTTAAGATATGCGATTGTTGGGCAACGACGCATAGTGGGGATGACGGCAAGTTGCCTATGAGCTTGAATGCAAGTCCTAAGCTTCGTGCGGGACAATTGTGGGTTGATGGCAAGTTGAATTAGCCTTGGACTTACGAGTTGCCCTACTCGGGCGAGAAGCAAGCGAAGGTCGCTGAGGCGCACCTAAGACCGAAGCGTCCCGAGCGAGCGACGAGCACGAGGATTGCGTGTTGGGCGCGCTAGCGACCCTCCATGCCGAGACGGAGCACGTATGCTCCCGTGCCATCAAGAGATGCATTGTTGGGATCCGAGATTGTGGGACGTATGGTAAGCATGCTAGCTTGTAGAACATGAATGGACGAGTACCGAACACGAAGCGCGGTACGAGTAAGCGTTCGGAAGCTATCGCTAGTGCTCGAATGATGCTAAGAAGAGCAAGGGTCATCATAAAGACTCGAGGATGGAAGGCGTACCGAAGGTTTTGGAGAACCTGAGGAAGCCTCACGGGCGAAAAATTGTTCCGCTGCACAAGTAAAAGAGTCCGCCCGTGACAATAGGGCACGACAAATAGCAAATGGTTTGGATAAAGATTAATTTCGATGGTGTTGCTTTTAGAGAGATGAACGCTATAGGCAGCGGTGTGTGGCTTGTGATTCGCAAGCCCTGTATATTGGCTGGGAAACCAGAAAACTTAATACCATGGAGCCGATAATAGCCGAAACTGTAGGTGTTTTCTCGGCAGTTTGCCTGCAAGAGATACCGAATGGAGTAGGGCTATTAGAAAAGACGATAATCTGAATATGATCAACCAGCTTCGGAGCACAGATATCCGGATAAAAGGCGATAATCTGAATGTGATCGACCAGCTTCAGAGCACGGATGATAATCAGAAACATCATTACTGACATTAAGCATGTCTATTCTCAATTTGTGAGTTGTCAGTTTTCTTCTATTAAGACATGGTGCGATATGACCGTCCACAATTTAACTCGTAATGCGACCTCGGTTTTTATTGGACCTTCTATTTCGAACTTTGTTACTTCTGATTTACGATAAATTGACCTCTCAGACTCCTTTCCTTAAAAAATATAATTGATAATCGAATTCGGATTCAAATCCTATCAAGAAACTTTGCTAATTGAATTCGAATTCAAATCCTATAAAATCTGAATTCATCAACATCAAATACACATCAATTTGAATCTTTTGAAGAATCGAACTGGTAGATTTTATAGCCCATCTACTTCCTTCAAATTACAAATATTTAAAATCACAGAGCTAATTCATTTGTTTTGGATTACAAGTACAAATATTCATAACTAGATATGATCCATTAGATATTTCTCACTACATACTGAAGTCTACAACAAAATATCTGTGTCAGTCATAGCAGCACGGATGTGACATTGATAATATTTTATTAGGAATAGAAAAGCAAAGATACTAATTTTTCTTTTGTTCTCTTATAGTATTCCTACCTAATCGAGTAAAGGACTAATCGTCCAAAATACTAAAAACACTATACAAAAACCTCTCCCAACATAATTTTTTATATCCATAGGGCTTGAATCCAACACCTTACTTGTATAAACTCAAACCTTTTTTCTACCGTCGGTGCAAAGATATTATTAAGTCGAGCAAGAAATGGTACGAATAAAACCAAGTGCTACAAAGGCACAAACCATAAAAGGGGTCAAAGCAAAGCAAACATTCAACACATTCCCCAAGTGGCACTAATTATTAACAATATGGGAGAAGAAATCCCCAACATAACTCATACACATACACATACAACAGAATATATAATTTTTCCCTCTTATCCTTTCGTTGTGTTTCTCTCAAGTTTCAACTTACAGAACCTGAAGCACAACAAATACAATATATGAGCTAAAACTACACAGAACCTGAAGCACAACAAATACAATATATGAGCTAAAACTACAGTATATTCCCTACAATTCTAACAAGTACAAGACCTAGAGAGACAGAGAGAGAGAGGGGGAGAGAGAGAGATTCAACGATCTAATAACCCATAAAACATCCTTGGAAATTCCATACAAAACTCGCAAAATTAAAACAAGATCATGCCATCAGCTGAAAATGCTCCAAGGAAGCATTACATTACAAGAAACAAGGCAGAAACCATCTCCACTAAAAGAATCCCTTTTTCATTTGCAGAAAACTTCACAAATTTCCGATTTCTCCTTTTCGCTCGACAATCATCATAACACTGAACTCGCCAATGATAGCTCATGAAGCTCACTCAACATCCACTCTTCCCCAGTTTGCCCTCCAAGAACAATCGCTCTTGTCCCCCCAACCACACACGTACTATGACCCCAAGCAAATCTAGGAGGTCTACCCGGCACGTTCAAAATCCTCCAAGTGGGCTTCTCTTCGGTTGGATCAAGAATGTACAGCTGTGAAGCAGAATGAAGTCCCGCGACCGAACCCCCAAACACAAGAATCCTCCCTCCCGGAAGACTCACCGCCACATGGTCCAATCTTGGAGGGGGGGCAAACCCCCCCGGATTTCCTGCGCCAGGCATCCCACTCCCAGTCACACACCTCCAACACGGTTCTTCCTCACTCAAATCCATAGTGAAAACATCACTCGATCGAAACCTCAAAGGCCCACTCTTCGCAAGACCCCCAAACATTAAAATCTTCCGCCCCCCATAAACAGACAATGTGTGGCCCAAACGGGAAGGTGGGGTCCACGCCATAGGGATCTCCCGCCATATGGGTTTCTCCATAGACAGGTCAAGCAAGAATGTATCACTCAAAAGCACACCAGAATCAGCACATCCTCCAGATACTATCAGCTTAGTTCCATCGAGCGTGCACGAGCTGTGCCAGGATCTGGGAAGTGGTGGCGCCAGGCTGGATATTTCTCGCCATTTAGGATGTTTTGCATCCAAATCCAACACAAAGACATCATTCAGCAAACCCTGTCTCCCACAGCCTCCAAACAGGACAAGGTGGGACCCATTTACACAAGAGAGGGTGTGACCCCACCGACCAGGGGGTGGGGAGCTTACCTTCACATGTTGCCACTCGGGATTTGTGGAGTTTAGGTCCAGTACAAATGTGTCGTTCAGGGGCTGCATGTTGACACCTTCCCCACCAAAGAGAACCACACGGTTCCCAACAGCACATGCACTGAAGTTGCAACGAGAGGGTTCAACTGCTCCTCCAACTGCTAATTTTCTCCATGCTGCTGCTTCAAGAGTGGTTAGTTCTCTCGCTAATCTGCTCCAGCCTAATCTTTTAGCGCCAGGCACGGCTTCTAATACTCGAGTTGTTTCGGTTCCCCATGCATTTTGACAGACCATTCTCCATAGATCTTCATTTTTTGTTAGCACATAAAAACGGCGACAGACGGAGCCAACTGAAGCAATGTCTCTTGGAGTTAAACGAGAAAGTATTTTTAAAGCAATTACCTCGTCACTTAACTGCATTATCCCACAAACCTCACGAGTGATATTCCGAGAAGGAGTGAAGTTGAATCTAAGCTTCCCAGATGCTTTTGTAGATTCCTTGAGCGACCCTGGAAGTGGGCCCAAATCAAGTGTTACCTCTTTAAAAACCTGAATGCCAATGATATGTGTTATTATTTCATCGTCACCATATATTGGGGTCATTCTGAGTTTATTCATTAGTGGAGATCCATCTTTTCTGAAATTTAATAATTCGCCTTGGAATTCAATGCCTTCATCCAGACATCTTCTTATTTCAGCAACTACTGTGGGGTTCACAAGAGGATGCCTTCGCTTGGCAAATGGGCCTCGACATTGCAAGAAGCGGCTGCAGCAATTTTACAATAATCAAGACATGATATCACCAACATAAAACACAACATTTCCTCTTTGGCAGCTTGTAATCAATCGCACATGAGTATCTTAGGAACATTGGTAATACCTCATAAATCCAGAGGAAAGCTGATATGCTGACAGAGAAACTAAAACCCGATATAAAAATAAAATCAGTCATAATAATCATAGAATAACCACCGTCAACTCGAAGTTTACAATGAGCCTGAACTTAAAACTAAACTTCTGTCAAAAGAGAAGTTCACAATACAGAGACAGAATGGAAAGAAACTACATTAAGCAAGACCTATGGCATTCTTCAAAAAATTCCAATTCAAGATCACTCACAATCTCATTTAGATTGCATGGGACTCCAAAATTTTACTCTCGTCTCATTAGTTAGTATCTTCCGTCACCGTTTGTTGGTGATTGAGAGTAGTATTATCCTATTAACAACTGATAATTGAGTCCCATCATCAATAGCAAAAGTCATATTCCTTGTACAGAAAATTAAATTAATTCTTCAAAAACCAACTACTTCTAACTCGAGCATAAGAAAAGATTCAACTATTAGAGAGACGATTACAGATGGAGAATCATATTATGCAGAACAACATATTTGGTACAGTTGTACAGCACGGGGATTTTTAATGTAAACAAGGATCCTGTTTTATTTCAAATTAACATTGTACATAGAAGTTTTTAACTGATTCCATGTAGAATAAACTATTAAACATTCAAAACAAACTGATTGATGATACTGTGATAAATTACCCAAAGGAGGCAAGGAAATAAAGGGAAAAGGTAAAATTATCATATCAAAATTTGATAAAAAAGTAGATAAAGCCAAAAGGGGAAACTTTATGTTTGATAGTTAGAGCTAAGTTTCTGGGTGAAGTCACATGAATCAATCTTTACAGTCTGGGGGGAAACGCCAAACCATCCTAGATAGACAACTATACTAACATGGTGCTTAGTTGAATTATGATCCTTCAGTTGAACAAGGCCTTTCCATATTAGAACCTAAAAAGTTTAGATATAACAGTACAAATATCACTACAGCAGTACACAACAATCCTTCAGTTGAACAAGGCCTTTCTATATTGGAACCTAAAAAGTTTAGACATAACAGTACAAATATCACTACAGCAGTATACAACTAGAATTCATATCCTTGTAAAACTATAATCACCATAAGCTTTTACAGTCCAATTATATCCTAGAGTAGAAGGTACCTGTCAGCTACAAAAGTCGTGTCTCTAAGAGTGGTATTCCAGTTAAAAATGTAAGATCACATTTACCATGCTTTTATCTCTAGGTATACATATAGAAAAATAATTTAAAAACTCACAATTACTCAATTAACTACGAACCATGAACTGTAACAACTTTTCAACCTTCTCTGAAACCACAAATGACTGAGAATCACAAAACAGTAGTTGATGCAAGAGTTGTCAGAGCTTCTACAAACCAATCAGGCATCATAAGTACGATATGGATATTCAACCTTTCAATAATAAACAAAGATACTAGAAAGCAAAGAAACTCTAGTGCTACCTAAAATATATATATCTAAGGAGCTCACAATAAATAGCTTCAAATGCTTGAAGCAATGTCATGGACATGTCTAACAGTCTAGCTGTGGCTAGACAAGGAATTTGGCTGGCTAGGAACACTAGTGCTACCTAAAATATATAAATCTAAAGAGCTCACAATAAATAGCCTCAAATGTTTGAAGCAATGTCATGGACATGTCCTAACAGTCTAAGTGCGGCTAGAGAAGAAATTTGGCTGGCTAGGATTTCACAGTCCAGTTAAGTTATTAAATGTGATAAGCTTTTCACTTACTTTTCTTTTTGACAACCTTTTCACTTACTTATCTTTCTATCTCAAAAATAATTAGCTTAGACAGGCCGACAGGGGTAAAAGTTCAAGTTTCCCAAATATGTGCAGTTGTTTACTTGAATACTAGTTTTCACTTAATGCTATATCCTTTATTCTAAATCCATGGATTCAATCAACTTATTTCTACCAAAAAAAACAGTTACAACCCTAAATGTTCTCTACTTGTCAAAGTCGCACTTGGTCTCAGTGAAGAGAACTGATGGGTATACCTAATTCTCAAGAATTTATCTATCCCAGTTCTAAGCCAGATAAAAACTCAAACATGAAAACTCATGGTTCAATACCTTTCTTAGCACCTTTGTTTTACCCTGCTTTTGGATTTCAATCTTAACAGAAGAAATTTTGTATCTCTCATGAATTTTCATGCAACAAAGAAATACTGTTTCAACGCAAAGATTTCCATCTCATATTCCAACAAATAAGTTGCAAAACCTACTCGTCCTTTTTCAACACAAAAGTAACACAGACTTGTTTAAGTCCGGGGAAACAAGTTAGCAAATGCAAAAAGGATTTACCATAAAGGCATCTCTTGCATATTTTCTTTCTAAACATAAAGGAAAGGGTGGGGCGGGCAAATTCAACTCCATTTACTTAATTTCTTCATGCTACCAAATTTTAAGGGATAGAAGAATAGTACGGGTCGACTGTCTTAACTGAGAGGCAACAAACTTCTCCTATCGATAATTGACACCAATAACAAAAGACCAGAGGAAGGCTGAAAAATGCTTCATGGAGAACACAAACTACAAAAGAACATACACAAAACTGATCAAACTACTGACTCCCTGTCCTCTCCTCCCACCAAACTTCTTCCATAATAATTTACATTCTCAATTAGAACACAAAAAGGCCATATCACTTTCTCCAAGCTCTAGTCCACTCAGCTCTTATGTCCTCAGGTATACTCATCACAATTCACATAAATTCTTCTATTCATCTCGTTGTTCTCCAAAACTAAAACGATTTCTACCTAACACACGAAACCTGAACAGTTAAAGAATCAGTTCCACAGCCAAATTGCCACACACCCTGACATCTAATAAACCCTGACCATACAAGAAACTTTACACGCCATAAAAGTGCAAAAACAGAACAAGCGAAATGAAAAAACGAAATTCAAAAGAAAGAAACACTCACCAATTACGCCCGAGAACTTCCTCCGCGCGGTACCCAGTCACCATCTCAAACACTGAATTAACGTAAATAATGGGATTATCCGGCTCCAAAGCATCCGTAACAACAAAACCACAAGGTGAAGGTTGCAGAAGCGTATCAACCGGGAACGGCAATCCCCCACCGCCCCTCTTCCTCAACATAAACCCTAATCCCTCCCCAATCTCCTCTTCCTCCTCCTCCTCTCCGCCGCTGAGATCAGAATCCGAGTTACTGTCCCACTCCATCATAACCACACAACAATACGACACTACTTAACAATCACCCCATACTAATGACGATCAAGCTGGAACCCGTAACAATACTTGTACACAATCAACCAAGAATTAAAATTGAATTGGGTTTTAGGGTTGAGGAATTTGGGGGTTGCGGAATGAGTGGATGAGAGATAGGGTTTTAGCAACAAACAGAGGTACTAATCTAGAGAGAGAGAAAGACTGTGATGAAGCACCGCCTAGAGAGAGGGAAAAAGCGCAGAAGATTTTAGAAATGGAGATGCGAGAGAGATGATGCTACGGCCTGTGACGTGGATATTGTTTTTGACTTTCACAGCAACCACCTCACCGTAGAGCATACTAGTGTTAAAACGTTTGATTTACCAAAAGAAATTAAATTTTAAATCTAAATAAAATATTATCAGCATAAATATTTAATTATTGTATCAACTAAAAGTAAGGAAAAGAAGTAATTAATCGACCCAATTTTAACTAATAATAATGCTTAATTGGATTGAATTATAATAGACTTTGTCGACATGAAAGCTAATTAGATAAAAATATGTTTTTTCTTTTAAGCAACGCAATGAATTTTATTCATTAAGCAAATCAGCCCTAATAAAAGTTGTAGCAAATTCAGGGATATCAAAGTTTTTTTTTTTTATTTTTTTTTTTATTTATAAAATTGATAGAGTTTCTAGTTAATCCGTGATCAATTTTATTGTCCGATCTCTTTACGAAAGAAACACAAACGCTAAGAATCAATAGGAGAACAAATAAAAATTCGGCAGCTGCAAGGGGTCTTGTTCACCGAGCGGACGACCATTGGATCTTTGGTTTCTTATGCAACTTGGGGGATGTATGCATCACTGTGGCAGAGCTCCTTGGGATTCGGGCCTTGCTTGAGATAGAAGATTTGAGAAAATTATTGTGGAAACAGATTTTGAGGTTGTTGTGGTCTTCATTATGTATGTTGTGATAGATGATCACCCGTTGAAAAATATTATTTTGGCGACAGATCACTCTATTAATGGGACTTTCGTGGAAGAGTAAACCCTCACATGTGTTGAGATGTCGCAATGCTTGTGCGGACGCCTTTACATATATGGATCACAAGGTGAGAGGACTGTTATTTTCAACAGGCTGGAGGATGATCTTCAGACTATTTGTTAACTCTAGTATTATCTTTTGGTGGAAAAAAAAAAAAAAAAGTAATATTTAAAGAAGGAAAACAAACAAAAATCAGTTTTTCTTTTTACCCAAGCATATATTATGTTTAAGTAAATGTATAAATTTAAAAGAAATTGTGTTCCATTTTAACTTTTAACTAGTTATCTATATATAATAATTCAGAATGCATCAAACGAGTTATCTAATGGTCTTTTAAGTTTTAACTAGTTATTTATCAACGAGAGTTAATTCAAGTAATTAAAAAGCTTTTTCTCTAAGTAATGACCTAGTTTCGAATCCATCTCCGCAAAAGAGTTGTCTAATTGCTTTACCTAGATTTAGACTCTAATATTTGATCACATTATACATGTCTTGTTTTAGTTGCGTCCTTAATTAGTTCTACAAACTACAATCAAGTTAACAATCACAATTATCTTGTTCTACCTAGCTAAAGAAATCACGTACAAAACGATTTTAACTTTTTATTACATGATAAAGAAGCTGATATTGTGACTTTTTATTACAAGACTAAGTAATTTATAGCTCATCATGAACATAGTTATTTAATCTAGCACAATCTATCTTAAGGAATGACATTTTCTTCTTTTTTAGGTCGTAGACGGCATAAAAACCTTGTTGCATAAAAATCCCAAGAATACTAATCCCAACCTCCTCTGACTTATTAACCAGTTCTATGGGAAGAAATGTCAAACAGAAAGTTCTATCTGAAATTTGCTGGAATATATCATCCGGACCAACTTCAATTGCTCCGTCTTGAAACTGGAATTGTGTCTCCGGAAACCATGCCTTTATATCTCTTATGAGCCCTGACATGGGCCAAAACCGGCACCGCCACGTATACATGAAATGACCAATACTCACTCGCCACGTACTCCTACTAACCGTATTGGCGGACGAATGTACTACATGTGCCCCTCGAGTCGGTCTATTCGGCCCCACACTTCTACTGAAAATGGACCCTGATCACAGGAACGGAATCGAGCCGACCACCTCTATGACAAGTCGAAATTATGTCGATCCCGCCTTGGTCAGGCGGGAAATATTCGACCCAGAGCAACCCAAGTCGACACCAGCTCGAATCTCCTGTGGGCCCGCCCCGCCGCTTCCAGCCATTAATGAGGCTGACAAGCCGTACCAAGTTGGTACAGAGCAGTAAATGCACCTGCAACCAGTACTATTAGGTCATTATTACCCTTCAGGTATAAATACCCCCTCCAACATGTCATTTATTACGCACATTTATTACACCTCAAGTCAACTCGAACCGCTCTCAACCATTCGATACTGACTTGGGCGTCGGAGTGCCGACATAGGGTAAGCCCCAACCAGTCCCTAGTTGGCCTTCAGTTCACGTTTGCTCCTCCGTCTCACAGGTCAACTTTAGTTCGAGGTCTTCCACGTGACAAATTCTAATTGGTCAAGTCAATTGGTTCGAGCCACGTCAGCTCCCCAAAAACCGACACGATCAAGCCCATTATAGCAAAGCCTCTCGTGCCAGTCTAAATAGACTGAACGACTTCGAGGCAATACCAACCGAAATATATCATCGATTACTTGCCTAAACTTGTCCAGTTCATTTCCTGGCATATAGCTGTGGGTGGAGCCAGAGTCAACAATCACTCCGCCGGTATAATCAGCGGTTCTCCGGAAAACCGAGGGGTCGATTGGTACAGGTTGATCACCAACCATGATGGCCTCAAGGGTTATGTAGTACTTACCTTGTATGATCAAAGGAGTTGTGGCGCCCATAAGCTCAAGTTGATCCCCTATAAGCAATCTATTATGGCGGTTTGAGTTGTCATCATTGATATCTCCAATGCAGTAGGAGAACTTCGAGGCACGCCTTTGTGAAACCAAGGAAAGCCGGTAGTCAGCAAGGCCGAGGATCCCATTTGCTCTAAAGCTGTTACCCGGTTTTACAGCGTCTGCACAGCCAAATACGACATTTTTGAGTGTGTCTTTGCTCCTTTTAAATCTAAACGTCTCACGGGCAAGCTGTCCCAAAGTGAGTTAATTGCGCTAAAAACCTTGTGTTTTGCCTAATTAGCACGCAAGACCCTGTGTTTCAATAATTAGTATGAAAAACCCTATGAATTTTTAAAGTAGCTCACCGCCCCCTTTAACCCTTAAACTGTAATAAAAGACTTAAAATGTCTATTTTGCCCTTTTTGAAATTACCCAAAGGCTAAACCATCACTCACCTTCACAAAAAATTAAAAAAAATATATAAAAAAATACTTAAATTAAAAATTTTATAATTTAAAATTTACATTCTTAAATTATATTATCATATTTATTAAAAAATTTATAAATTAATAAGTATATATAATATTATAATAAAAATTACATATATTATACACTAATTATAAATTTAATTTACATTGTATAGAAATTATTATAAACTAATGCAAACACACATACATATATATAATATATATTTCCCAACAAATATATATACATATATATACACACATAATTTACATATATACATTTCAAAGAAATTTGAAAAAAAAGGAAAAAATATCATCTTCTTCTCCAGGAGATCCGAAGGTCGCCTGCAATTGTACCACAACCAAATTCATTCCGCCACCCCTCCTCCCTTCATCTCCACCGTCGCTCAGCCCCGCCCCCAACCCCAACCCCTCACCACTTCCGCTACCACCATCACACCAGATCCGGAGCTCGCCAGATCTGGCTCCGCCACCACCATCGCGCCAGATCCGGACCCCGCAAACACCACCGCCTTCTACCACCACCTCCATCACCAATTTGAAGATTTGGGATTTTGTGTGCTTGTGTATGTACGTTGCGTGAGAGAGGCTGTGATGATTTATGTTCTTGTTGGAATGGGATTTCTGTAGATTTGCAGAAGGTCCGGGTTGGAATCCCCCATACGGGTTGATGTAAGAGGCTGTGATGATTTATTTCTTGTTTTCTGAGCTAATGGATCGGGTGTGGGGAGATCCGACTCGTATCTTGGCGGGGCGGCCGCGGCAGCGCTGTGGTTTTCGCCACCGCATGTTGCCGGCGGTTCTGCAGCCATGGCGGCGTTGCTTTCTCTGTGCCTCGTTGATGTCACAGATCTGAGCCTCAAATTTTTTTCTTTGTTTTGGAAAATATAAATCAAAATCATTCTTTTAGCTTTGGGTGGAGAAAAATGAAATTCTTGTTGGGCAGTTGGAGAGGGTGGCTTCCGCCGCCGTGGTGCGCCGCCGTATCGGAGCCCCATTATTTGAAGAAAGCTTGGAGATATATAGATGTATTATATAATATATAATATATTTATATTTTTTTTGAATGTAATGTAAATTATATATTTTTTTAAACTTTTTTTAATTCATTTTGTTTTTATTTTTTTATAATATTTGAAAGGGTTAGAGAGGGTTATAAATGTCATTTAACAGCCAATAAGTCCAAAAATTCGTAATCCCAGCTGCATTTAGGGCGCGTGTGATACCAAGTGTGGACGGAGGGTTCTCAGTGATAATTAAAGTAATTCACAGGGTTTTCTACGCTACTTGTTGAAACACAGGGTTCAGAGTGCTAATTAGGCATAACACAGGGGGTTTCCGTGCAATTAACTCGTTCCAAAGTTACCATTTTCGGATACAATATGAAGTACGAGCACAACTTCTCCGAACACGTGATACGAACAGGGCCGGAATAATCACATATTTCAGAGTCTTTACACAATTCGACTTTAAATGTAGAAGACTCCGATGGATTATATAAAAGTGGCTCGGACGTATATGCTGCATGGCTCGCAATTTACCCAGAGTAAACTGCTAGCGGTATCCATGAAGACACGTTGGTTGATAGGCTTATTGCCTATTTCTATATGAGCGATGAAACCAACTCCCATAGCAGAAACATCAGATTCGATAACATTGTAATCTGGATGGAAAACCATGCTTTGATTTCTCGTCAAAAATGAGGCACGAGCTAAAGATCTTTTCAAATTAATATCAGCAATTTCGCTGATAGTTTTGTCTGCGTCAAAATAATTTTCATGAGTGAGATTTGTTACTAACAGGGAAGAATGTGTCTTAAGGATTATTATTAATAAAATAAGCGAACAAAGAACTTGAGATGACATGATGAAAATGGAGTTTATTGCGTAGGATGAGTTAAGAACAAAGATCAAAGTAAGACAAGAGGACTGGAATTTATAAGATTTGCGAAGATATAAGATTTGAAAGAAAGGTTTAACGAAAGTGGAATTTATAAGAGATATAAAGATTTGAAGAAGTAAGACAGAATTAGGAGAAACATGCATTGGGACGACGCACTGGGAAGGATAGTTGGGACGGGATAGTTAGATGGATTTCCTTGCCTGCAGACTGCAGTACGCACAAAAAATCCATGATTCTCCAATAATTAACAAAATTAGACTCACAAAAGATCCATGATTCTCCAATAATCAACCAAATATAAAGATCCATGATTTTTTTTTCACTAACAAAATATAAAGAAAGAATTGACATTAAGTGTAATAAGTATATGATCAAAGAAATTAATATAAAAACTATATTAGGGACTAATTTGAGATAAATTGAGTGAAGAAATGGCTCTTTCAAAATAGTCGCTGCGAAAGTAATCGAGCATAAGGTGTTCAATTTCGTCGGTGCAGCGGCGCCGGTAAGAATCCATCGCACAGAGTTCAATATCAACGGCAGTTTGGTGGTTGTTGAAAAGCACCTTGAGAGATTCTTCAACAAATCCACCCTCAATCTTGCGGTGGTCCGAAATATCAATGACTGAAAAAACTGTTTCACACATATACGCGTTATGCCATTCCTCAAAGGGTACCTTTTCCTTTTCTATTGGAATAGGATCCCACAAAATCTTCAGGCATCCTAAGTACCATTTCACGTGCTCCTTCAATGGCATCCACCGCACCGGAACTGTGCCTTCATAGGCAACCGGCTTTGGAAACATCCAAAAATATACCAAAAATGCACCCACGATGACGTTGATTGCGACGGCGACGCCGATGAACGATGATCTGCTTCGCCTGGTTTCCATGGCGGCTATGGTTGAATTGATCTCTCTGTGTTACCAAAGATTATGTGTGGTGTACCTATCACGTTATGGTTATGCCCTATGGGTGTCTCTGTAGATTTGGACTCTAATATTATTTTAGTTAAAATTAAGGGAAAAATTTTAAATCGGGATACTAACCGACCCCAATAAGCAATTTCGGGACACGTTTTGCTTTGGCGACAAAACAATTCATTAACTCAAAAAATGTGTCAATTTAATGACAAATTCGCTGGATATTGCCTAATCATCGCCGGAAATCAATTGACGTGTCCAAGTTGATGATGTGGCATTACAACACCTTGTCGCATCATTTTCCACATATTTTCTAAAATTTTTTAAAATCCACCTAATACACTTTAAATATTATAAAAAAAAAAACAATAATGAATCTAAAAAAATGTACATATTTGAGTTAGTGGACTATTTTATCATCGAAGCAAAATATGTCCCGAAATAACTAGTTGGGATCAATTAGTATCCCGATTTTATAATTTTCCCTAAAATTAAAGTATTTATGTTGAACTTCAATAGGTATAAAATATCTTGTGTCCTTGAGGGAAAAAAAAAAAAAAAGAAATCTTGTGTCCTTTGTGGGGCATGAAAATTATTAAGAAAATTATAAATTTAATATAGTATGTGAACGTACATGCTTCATTCGTATCTTTTGTTTATTTATAGTTAAATAAACTTAAAGCATTTCTATATATTTCTTTTGCTTAGGAAAACTAATATGATGTGACAGATCTTTAGTTTTTGACTATATATTTCGTAAGAAACTAAATGAAACATATTTGAATTTGTCAAATTATTTTTAGTATTGTCCAAAAAACTATAACATTAGAATTCCTTGAATGATAAGAATGAAATGCCTAATTGCGACTTGAAAAGATCAAAGGTTGAACTGTTTTTGGTCAAATCAGTTCTGAAATATTGCCTAAAAACAATATTAATATTTTTTGCCTAAAAATAATAATTTTAAAATGCTTAAAGATGAAAAAAACATCCCTGAAAAGCAAACTCGTTATTTTATATATATATATATATATTATTTACCAAAAATCTAATTTTATTTTTACTTATATTCATTTGAAATATATCAGTTTATAACAGATGATAATCTTTTTGAAATATATTAGTTTATAACAGATGATAATCTTTTATAATAAATAGTGAATAATCTATATTATTATATTAAGCGAGACAACCATGGTCTCTTAAACTCTAAAAAAAAATTTATTTATTATTTATTATTTTCCACCACCCTCACAATGTGTTATTTTTTCTTATCTTCTTTTCTTTTTCTCTCATCTCACTCCAATTTTTTTCTATTATATTTTTTATTCTTTTCCCATATTTTTCAAAGGAAAATTACATCTGACTATCCTGCTAGATAGGATAATAACAATACAATCCATCTTTATCCAGAAATTACAAATTAATCTTTAAATGTTATGGAATCTCTCTATTCCGTTAAGGTTGGGCCATATCCCCAAGGACTGCATTGTAATATGGTAATACCTAGAGATCGTTTTGTTGGAATGTGTATATTGTAGGGATGAATTTTTTATTTTATTCATTAAATTAATGGAAGGACAGACACAACCTAGCGAAACCTTAACGAAATAGAGGGATTTCAAACGGTCCATAACATTTAAGGATTAAATCAATAAGAAATTTAATAAATAAATTAATATAATTATTTACAAATTTTTAGTAGAAATAAAAAAAATCAGAAATAATATTTTGAAAAATAAACAAAAGAAATTAATTTTCTATCGATTTTTCAGTAAATGATCCATCGAAAATAATGAGCAATCGACAAAATCAGTTCAACAACATTGCTGACACATTTTCTACAGTTTTTCTATAAAACATAGTCATGGAAAAATATTGGCGGCGGTCTGTAGAAAATCCATAGATATATTTTTCTATGGGACCTTTACCGAAAAAGTGTATTCTGTAGATAATTCGTAAATAATCTATCGATAAATAAATTTATCTATGGATTATCTATGGATTTTTTCTGTAGGTAATAAACTTTTTTTTTTTTTTTTTAGTGTAGGTAAAATTTCGTACAAACTTGAACTACCTTCTACTTTGAGGATTCATCCAATCTTCCATGTGAGCCTACTCAGGTCATATCAAGGAGACGAGGAAAATCATAGTCAAGGAGAATTCCACCTGGTAACCAAATCTTATGAGAAGAAGATTGAAAAGATGCTAACATCCAGATGCCTGAGGTGTCAAGATGTGTAACCGAGTTGAGCAAATAATACTCGATCAAGTGAAAGGAACTATCCAAGTCAGAAGCACCGTGGGAACCAAAAGAAGACTTCTGGAAGTTCCAGGATCAAATTCAAGCATTCGAGACAATTAAGGAGTCTTCGAATTAGGTGGCAGAGAATGTGTTAGACCGACTAAGTTCGTTGCACATCATAGCTCAGTTAGGATCATAGATGTACTTGGAGGTTAGGATATGTTTAGGTTCATTCTACGCTTGTACTTGTACATAATTCTTAATAAAATTCATTGAACTTCATAGACGTATTCTAGAGAAGTTTTAGATATATATATATATATATATAATATTCTAAGAAGGCGTTTGGTACCCCTTCACACTTAATTCCATTTAATATATTTCGGGCCTATTAACCTATATTAACCTTCTCAAGCATAGTTTAATGTCCTGTTTGGTATCAATTTCTGTACAGTACCACACTTCGTTAGGTCATCTAATTTTCTGTTTGGTTGGTCAATACTAAAATACATTGCATACGAAAATGCCAAATTTGTCCTTCCTTTATGATTGAAAAGGGGCAGATTTGCATCAATCATTCCTCAGTTTGAAAATCAAGGGTTTCTTCCCACAATAAGAGGTCGCGAGCCATTCATCTGCTTCCCTGGTTGGTTTGAGCCGGAAGAGGTCTGAGCGAACTTGTATTTGTGGAAGTTTTGTGTTTGATAATTTGTGTATGTTTATTTGTTTTTTTGCGAGAGAACTGAATGGATCCCATGGGCTGACCAGTATAAACCCATATCGTTGTGCGGTTTCCTGTTTGAATTTTACTTGAATCATGTTTGATTTCGTGAATTCGGATTCTGGTTATGGTAGGAAAACCTCATTGTTGGTGGGTGTCGGAGTTGGGATTTAGCTTAATGGTTGGAAATTGGGTGTGGGTTATGTGACTTCTTTATTACCCTACGGGATGAATTTAATTTTTGTAATCATCAGTATATGTCCTTCCATAAAATTATGCGCACTTTATGCGCAAATAACGGTTACATGAGACATGCTTTGTTGCTGCATTGGTTCAATATGTTGATTGTCGTGTACTTGTTATGACATTTGCTGGCGTTGCCTTCTGTTGTGTTGTGCAGGTCACGCAGTTATGGCCTTTCTTGCACCTCCACAATGTCCGAAAGGGCACAGAGAGATGATCCTCCGAACATCGCACTCGACTAATAATCCCGGGAAGATGTACTACATATGCCCTATGGAATTGAAGCATGAAGGATTCTTTGTGTGGTGGGATGTATATCAAAAGAGTGGTGGTCGTCCGTATTCGGGCGATGCATGCTCGACAAATTACTCTACAATAGATTCTAAGAAGCAAGGAGTAAGGCGTGACCTCGATGATGACAATGTGTCCACTCAATGTCCCTATCCATCTAGATTGCATACAGATCAGATATGCACTCCGGATCCCTCCCAATCACGAGGCTTGGTAAACCAGAACTGGGAGATGGATAGAGGTCGTTTTCTGGTACCTGTGGTTCATGTTTATGTGTTGTCCTACGTTGTTGTGTTGCTAGTTGGCGTTCTTTTGGGTGTTGTAATTGCTCGTGCAACCTGATGCCTACTATGTAATTTATATGGTATTTGTTACGTACGTATTCTCATATCAGCTACAGTGTTTTGTTATCGTAAATTTTTAGTAAGTATGTAATGTATCTGTTTTTGTATCCTTAACATTAAGGTCCGATAACCTGTTACAGGCATCAGTGCATGCTCTTTGTGTGTTTGATGAGATTTTTTTGTGTGCCCTTATGTGTTGAAATTAGAAAGGTATGTCAACTGCTTGTATAAGTTGTTTCGTCAACCTGAATATTTGTTTTTTACCACTGTCATATTGATTTGTAAAAATTGTTAAATATCTAATAGGCCATCATAAAGGTATCCGTAATAGCCATAGTGTGTCAGTATTGTTCTGTGGGAATGAATATTGTGGTTCAGTGAATAGTGTGCCCTTGCCTTTTGAATGTCACGTGTACAATAGTGAATTTCCCTTTGGAGTAAGCATATGTCTGGAGGCAATGTGCCTATATATTTCCACCGTTCACGTTGTATGTGAGTTATACCTCACTTTACAAGGAGTAGAAGTTCACATTTACTGTATCAACGGTTAGTAAGTTTTACGCAAGGTTTTCATAGCTATATCAAGTCACTCTGTTGAACAACTAGCTGAAATGTATAGGCAACAAAATTGCTTTTACAGAAATGGGTGGTCCAGCACTCACGACTCCATGTTGATAACTTTACTGGAACGTGAAGCCCGAAGGGGACGTGGCCAATGGCCCAAAGGGGAAGCTCCCACTCGGGCCGAGCGGGATGCGATCCAGAAATGGAAGGATGATAATCTCCAAGCTCGTTGCCTTATGTTGGCTAACATGTCTCCGGACTTGCAAAGGCAACATGAGGCCATGGAATTTGCTTGGGAGATTTACGACCACTTAGAGCAACTTTACCGCCCTCATGAACGTGTTACAAGGTATAATACTTCAAAGGAATTGTTCCACTTGAGAATGAGGGAAGGTTCAAGTGTCCATGAATATGGACTCAAGTTTCTCGCCCTTACTGAAAAACTTGCTTCCATGGACATGCCACTGAAAGATGAGCTTTCAGTGGACTTGTTGCTAGCCTCGCTCCCACCAACATTCAACCCATTTGTCCTTAACTTCAATATGAATCATGCTGGTGCTACTGTAGCTGAGCTGATTAGTCAGCTTGTGACTGCTGAAAGCACGATCAAGAAGGACAATAAGGTTCTGATGGTGAATGCTCCATCTTCCTCTTCTGGGCCTTCTAAAGGTAAGGGCAAGAAAGCCCAAAAGAAGAAGAAGAAACCCCTTATGCCCACTGGTGGCATTTCGAAGGGGAAGGCCCAAAAGAAAAAACGTGATCAGAAAGAGGATGCTTGCTTCCATTGTGGCAAAGCGGGACATTGGAGGAGAAACTGCCCAGAGTACAAGGCTACTCTAAAGAAAGGTATGTTTCTCGTTGAAATAAATCTTTCTATTAATTCTAGTTCTTGGGTACTTGATACCGGTTGTGGAGCTCATATCTGTAATGATGTACAGATGCTAAATGAAGTCCAACAACTCAGAGAAGAAGAATGTGTCTTGAAGATCGGCGATGGCTCAAATGTTGAAGCTCGAGCTTTAGGCACAATTAGATTAGATTTAGGTAGTTTTTAGTTAGTCCTAAATAAAGTCCTTTATGTACCGAGCATTATTCGTAATATAATTTCAGTTCCAATTTTAGATTGTGAAGGTTATGAAACTTATATTAAGAATGGTAAATACTTTATCAAACGGAACAACTCTTCCGTTCACATCGGTACTCTAAGTAATGGACTTTATCTAACTCAGAATATCAATATTATGAATATACAACGAGAAACTAAATGTAAGAGAGATGACAAAGTTTCAGCTCCCTTATGGCACGCTAGATTAGGACACATTTCCAAGAACAGAATTAGCAAGATAAACACTTTAGGATCATTCTCTGAAAATGATCTCAAAGAGTTAACTTCTTGCGAGTCCTGTCTCAAAGGAAAGATGTCCGAAGTTCCTTTTAGAGAAAATGTGGAACGTGCCACTAGGGTCTTGGATTTGATCCATTCTGATGTTTGTGGACCGCTTAACGTAAGCACAAGAAACAATCATCAGTATTTCATAACCTTTACTGATGACTTTAGTCGGTATGGTTATGTATACTTAATGAAGTATAAATCTGAAGCTTTTGAGAAATTCCTAGAATTTCAAAAGAAGGTTGAGAACCAAACTGGTCATAAGATCAAAGCACTTCAATCTGATCGAGGAGGCGATTATCTTAGTGAAGAATTCCTTAATCATCTCAAGGATAATAGGATTATCTCTCAGTGGACACCTCCGGGAACTCCTCAACTCAATGGAGTTTCTGAGTGAAGGAATCGAACTCTACTTGATATGGTTCGTTCCATGATGAGTTTTACTGACTTACCACCTTCTTTCTGGGGTTATGCCCTAGAAAGTGCAGCAAAGATTTTGAATCTAGTTCCCTCTAAGTCAGTCCCTAAAACGCCCTATGAAATGTGGCATGGTAAAATCCCTAGTTATTCTTACTTAAGAATTTGGGGTTGTCCTGCTTACGTGAAGAGGACAGTGGGAGATAAGTTAGAATCTCGTTCTAACTTATGCTACTTTGTAGGTTATCCTAAGGAATCTATAGGATACTACTTCTATGATCAATCTAAGTAAAAGGTGTTTGTTTCCAGAAATGCTACTTTTCTTGAGGAACCGTTCCTTAAAGAAAAGAAAGGCAAGATCATAGAATTAGAGGAAGTACAAAGTGACCCCATGCCACCCACTGAAGAAACGTCCCCTTCTGATCAACCACAACCAATCACGAATTTCGATACACACGTAAATCCTCCTCTAAGGCGTTCTGAACGCACTCCTAGACAGCCGGAGATATGGTATGGATTCTTCCATGAGATCTCTCAAAAGGATAATGATCCTTTAATATATGAGGAGACACTTTCAGATTCTGACTCTGAACAGTGGAAAGAAGCCATGAAATCCGAAATGGATTCCATGAACTCCTACCAAGTTTGGACCTTGGTAGATTTGCCTGATGGGGTCAAACCCATAGGTTGCAAATGGATCTTTAAGAGAAAGCTTGGAGTTGATGGAAGCATTGCAGCCTACAAAGCAAGACTGGTTGCAAAAGGATTCACTCAAAGACCAGGTGTGGACTTTGATGAAACTTTTTCACCAGTTGCAATGCAAAAGTCTATTCGGATCATGCTTGCCATTGCTGCATATTATGACTATGAGATATGGCAAATGGATGTGAAAAATGCCTTTCTCAAGGGTGACATTGATAAAGACATTTATATAGAGCAACCCATAGGTTTCACATTCGGTGGGAGTGAGCAAAAGGTTTGCAAACTCCAAAGATCAATCTATGGATTGAAATAGGCTTCTAGGAATTGGAACATTCGATTTGATGAATCAGTCAAAGCGTTTGGCTTCATTCAAATTTCGAATGAATCATCTGTGTATAGAAAGGAATTGGAAACCTCAGTGCAATTCTTAGTACTTTATGTTGATGACATCCTTCTTATTGGGAATTCGAAAGATGGCATGAAAGTAACTAAGTTATGGTTATCGAACCAATTCGAGATGAAAGATCTTGGTGATGCTTCCTACATCCTTGGAATTAAAATCTTATCGAGATAGATCTAGAAGTTTAATAGGACTATCACAGTCGATGTACATTGACAAAGTATTGAAGAGATTCAATATGGGGTCAGCAAAGGTTAAGAACCTTCCTATGAGTGTGGGAACATATCTTTCTAAGAAGATGTGTCCTAAGACCAACCTTGAGAAGGAAAGAATGACTCATACAGCTTATGCATCAGCAATAGGTAGCATAATGTATGCAATGTTATGTACTCGACCGGATGTGGCTTATGCACTTTGTGTAACAAGTCGTTTCCAATCTGACCCTGGAGATGGTCACTGGGCTGCCGTGAAGAATATTCTTAAGTACTTGAAAGTACTAAAGATTTATTCCTAGTTTACGGAGGTCAGAAGATCTTACTATCGAAGGATACTGCGATGCAAGCTTTGCATCTGACTTAGATGATTTTAAGTCAATGTCAGGATACATTTTCTGCCTAAACGGTGGAGCAGTGAGTTGGAAGAGTTCCAAGTAAACGACCACTGCAGATTCGACCACTGAGGCCGAATACTTAGCTGCAAATGATGTAACTAAGGAAGGTGTTTGGATTAGAAACTTTATTCAAGAGTTGAATGCTGTTCCTAGCATGAAAGACCACATTACTGTGTTTTGTGACAACACTGGGGCGGTTGTTCAAGCAAGAGAACCAAGATCTCACCAACGGACCAAGCACATTATGAGGAAGTATCACCTAATCCGTGATATTATCAAAAGAGGAGATGTGCAAATTGAGAGGGTCGCATCAGCAGAGAACGTGGCAGATCCACTTACTAAACCCCTTAGTCGAGAAGCTTTCCAAGGTCATCTTCAGAAGATGGGACTTAGAGTAGCTTTAGAATGGCTTTGACGGGCAAGTGGGAGATTGTTAGGAATAGTGCCCTAGAAAGCCAATTGTATATCCGCTTTGTGCTTTTCCTTATTGTAATCACAACAATCTTTGAATAAAATAACGAATTGAGGCAACACTTCTTTATATGCTCTTGTTTGGTATGCGTTTACTTTAGCTGTGCATGTATGAGAACTCCCCTAATCCTGATGACTTTAGGACTCTACCATTTAGGTGAAATGATTCATAGGCTTGGGGGCAAGAAAGCCGAAATTGGGTAGGACAAGGCTTAGATTAACCCTAAAAACGTGTGCCTAAAATCCAATTTACGCCAGTCGGACCGATAACGGGCATTACTGGTCTTCCTAAGAAAAGGGTAACGGGCGTTAACCTCTGTCGGCCAAGACGCCTGTGTCCATTAACGGGTGTCACCAAAAAATAACAGTAATGGTGTAACACACGTTATTTATAATTCCACCCAAAACTTATTTAAAACATAAACACACAACTAATAATGCTCAATCACGTAAATTAACTGAAATTAACTCGTGGTATTCAATCAAATCATAGTGCACCTATAACATTTCATATCAACAATTCATTCTCTTCAAGAAAGACAATCAAACCATGCACAAGCATATGAATAAATTAAATGGACCTCAATATTGACAATGACGCTCAAATCACGGTCCTCGCACTATCAAGATCTTGGCTACCTAGTAAACCATCACCTGACCTACAACGAGAGAGACAACTCAATTATTACGAGAAAACGAGGACGACAGAAACAAAAACAACAAAAACAAAAACAAAAGAAAAGAAAAGAAAAAGGGAAAAGTTAGTTCTAAGTTATAGTCGTTAGCTTGACTGCAGGAACCAATTTGGGATTAGCAATTCCCAGGCAACGAGTCACAAGGAGTGACCTCGTTCTTGTTACTCATAAACACAGAGCTTGATCTCCAAGTATCTAAATCCAGAACATCTTTCTCTCTGCCAATCAACTGCATCCCTTTGCTCCGTAAACAGAGTCTCTCCGACTGGTGTGTCATTGACAACCTTAATCATGCAACACTTATCTGGAATTGCGGGTGGTGTCCTGGAACCAAAGTTCCTGAACTCCATTCTTTCATCTCCTATTTTGAACGTGAGCCGTCCATTCTGAACATCATTATCTGCTCTAGCCGTAGCTAGAAACGGTCTTCCAAGTATCAATGGCATCCTCTCATTGCCCTAAATATCAAGAATTACAAAATCAGTGGGAATGTGAAATTTTCCAACTTTTACCAAAATGTCTTCCAAAATTCCTGTCGGATATTTCACCGATCTATCTGCTAGTTAGAGTGTCATATTCATCGGCGTGAGTTCCTTCGCTCTTAATTTCCTGCAAGTAGACAATGGGATTAAACTTTCACTAGCTCCTAAATCACATAGAACATTATGAAATTGCAAAGAACCAATAGTAAGGGGAATTGAAAAACTCTCTGGATCTTAAAGCTTCGGAGGAAGCTTATGCTGAATAATCGCACTGTATTCCTCAGTAAGTATCACAGTAGTGAAGTTCCCAGGCTTCTACTTGCTTGGAATCACCTCTTGAATCACTTCTTCCTCCAAATTCTCATTCTTAAAATCAGTTTTCTCTTCAACCTTCTCAAGTACTCCTTTTTCAAGCACAACTTCCTTAACATCCGAACTTACACACTCGTTCGGACCTTCGTTACCTCTATTGTCTCCTACAAAAATGGCCTGGCATTGCTCCTTCGGATTGTTTTCAGTTTGGCTTGGTAGCATTCCTGGGCCTCTCAAATTCAAAGATTAGGCAATCTGACCAATCTGAATCTCCAAAGTTTTGCTCTGATTTACCACTTGATCTACTTGGGCTTCCAACTTCTGATGTCGACCCGTAGACACGGTTATGAACTTTTCAAGCGCGACCTCCCAACCCTGCTTTTGCTCCTGCTGAGATGGTGCAACATTAAATTGGGCTAGTGGTCGTGGTTGAAATTGCTGCCTAGGTTGGAACTGTGGTCTAGGTTGGGGTGGTTGTTGAACATTCTGATTATTAGACCACGACAAATGAGGGTGGTTCTTCCATCCTGGATTGTAGGTGTTTGAGTACGGTTCATTTGCTGGTTTGAAGTTATTTGAGTAGTTCACCTACTCTTGCACCTGTTCTCCTGCATTGGTATGAGGACACATATTAAAATCATGTGGACCACTACAGATTTCACATTTTACGTGAACTGGTTGGGACTGTATCCCAACTGCATTGACAGTTAGTTGGTCCAATTTCTTATTAAGCGCTTCGAATTTAACATTGATGGCGGTTAAGCCATCTAACTCTATGACTCCTGTTTGCACCTTCGCTGGTTGCGAATGACTCCTTTCATGCACAAAAACATCGTTCTGTGACATATTATCCAATAACTCAGTAGCAACTGCTTCAGATTTGGCTAAGAATGCTCCGCCAGTTGCGGCATCCATCGCTCCTCTAAAGGTAGGGGACATCCCATTGTAAAAAGTCTGAATCAATAACCAATCGGGAATTCCGTGATGTGGACACTTCTTCCACAAATCCTTAAATCTCTCCTAAGCCTCATAGAAAGACTCTCCATCCAACTGCTTGAAACCTTGGATATCATTCCTGTACTTCGTGGTTTTGCTAAGTGGAAAGAACTTTGCTAGGAAAGCCTGAGATAATGTTGTCCAAGTCTGAAAGGATTCATTTGGGACAGTACTCAGCCATGCTTTAGCTCGATCCCTAAGTGAAAAAGGAAAAAGCCTAACTCGGATAGCATCAGTAGTGATATTATGAATTTTGAAGGTGTCACAAACTTCCAAAAAATGCTCCAAGTGTGAAGTTGGATCCTCCAAAGATAATCCTGAAAACAGATTATTCTGCAACAAATTTATGATAGCTGGTTTAATCTCAAAGTTGTTTGCTGCAATCGGGGGACGAGTTGCAGTCTGAATTGCTCCATCTTGCGGTACGTTATAATCTCTTATAGCTGGTGGTGGTGGTGGGTCTGCTTCAGTCATCGGTAAAGCAATTGGTTTCTTTTTCTTCTTATGTCTTCTCCTAATAGCACTCAGTGTTCTCTCAATTTCCGAATCGTATGGAACTAACTCAGGATCTTGAGATCTTCGCATGCACTGTAAACCTGCACAAGGAGTCTAATTCCACAATAACAAGGATAATGAACAAAAAGTAAAGTAATAGTCTACAGCACTAGATCAAAATAATTGAGTAATATTGACTTAAAACGCCTTCCCCGGCACCGGCGCCAAAAACTTGTTGTAAACGGTTTTACTACAGTTAAAAACCAATCGTGCAAGTGTACACTAACATACGCGTAGCACAATAGGATCGAACCCACAGGGAAGGTAAATCAATCGCTACTCTCTATTTCTGTCTAATCTAAAGACTTAACGGAAGCAATGGTTGTTTCTATTAATCTACTGATGCAGAAATTAACAAATAACTAAACTAAAATGGCAATTAACAACTTAACACACGAATTAACTTCAGTAAACTAAACAGGCCGGGGGAAAAAGCTTTGAATCATATAATCAAGAGCTGACGTGATACTCGTTTGACAAGTGTAATCCTACAACCTAGTCACTTATATTTGAATTACCCTCTCTCGAGGTATAACCAAGTGCTTAATTAGTGTTCAATGTTTCTCTCACAATCACCAAAAGTTAATTAAACCATATGAACAAGACTAGTGTAATTCAGTATTCTAGCGGCTCGACATGGAATAAGATTACTGTTGTATAAGCTAGGACCAAATCTCTTTGTACCCTACAACTTACAAGTATTGAAAACCCTCTAAATTACCATCACTCTTTCGATCTATAGGTAATTGCGACACGTGCTACGGGTGATCAAGCCATCGCAAGTCATTTCAACCCAGTTTTCAATCTAAGAATTAACACAAGTCATTCAAGCATCTCATCAAACATCTATCATGAAATCATCATCACTTCCCCCTATCCCTAGATAATTAGCTACTCATAATGGAAGCAAAAATCATAAAACTAAAGGAAATTGCATTAAAATAAAGCATCATCAAGGAATCTAAACAAAGTCTAACAATTAAACTCATAAACATTCAGCAATACTAAAAAACGAAACTAGCATATGAAACTAAAACTAAAATCAAAGGAATTAGTTTGGAAATTAAAGCAACAATAAAACCAAAGATTGTTCTCGGAATTCAATCCTGTCGTCTTCTCGAATTCTCTGAAAATCTTCTAAACTTCTGAGTCTTCTTCCAAACCCTAGGTCTTGACTTGGAATAGAAACTCTTTTTTTCCTCTGAACCTCCTCCTGTGGCCAGTAACGGGAGTTACTCCTTGTTTACTGCTAAATGGTAACGGGAGTTACCACTTTTTCTCCCAAAAATGCGTGGAATCGCTCTACTTCACCGTTTCGCAACTCCAACTCCATTAACACCTGAACAGAGTCAAATAAACACATAAACGCATCAAACGACACTAGAATATAATCTATTTAACGCTTAAAATCATGCAAAACCCTCGGGTGAAGTGAGCATGATTGATCCAGCCGAGCCTTGTTGGCTCGATGACGTCATCAGGTTTCTAAAGGATGGAGTTTATCCCACGAATAAAGTGAAAGCAAGGAAAATCAGGTGTAAGGCCCCTCGTTTCTCACGTGACAGTGAGGGTACACTCTTTAAATGGTCTTTTCAAGGCCCGCCATTAAGATGCTTGAGATCCTCGCAAGCCAAGGAGGTGCTCGAACATGTGCATAGTGGAAGCTGTAGGAATCATTCTGGCGGTCGAATTCTGGCTAAAAAGGTATTAAGAAGTGGGTTCTATTGGCCCTCGGTACTGTAGGATGCCATCAATTACTCCAAGAAATGCCCTAAGTGCCAATTCCACTCTAACCTCGCTCAACTGCCAGCGGCCCAAATGATCCCGATTGATGTTTTCTGACCCTTTGACCAGTGGGGCATTGACATAGTGGGACCTCTACCGATAGCGGTCGAACAAAAGAAGTTCGTGATCCTCGCGGTGGACTACTTTACCAAGTGGGCAGAGGTCGAAACGGGTCGTGGAAATAACATTTAGAGTAGTCAGAGACTTCATTTGGGAAAACATTAATTATCTGCAGATATGGCATCCCGAGGGTGCTAATTTCAGACAATGGCTCTCAATTCATCACTGCTGACACTGGAGAATGGTGCTCAGAGCTCGGCATTGAGCAACGCTTCATTTTCGTGGGCCATCCATAGGCCAACTGTCAAGCTGAAGTAACCAATAGAACCATACTCCAGCATTTAAAAATGATGCTCAAGAGTAAAAAGGGTGAATGGGCTGAAGAGCTCCAGAGAGCTTTGTGGGCATATCGCACTACCCCACGAGCGGCAACCGGGGAGACCCCTTACTCCATCATTTATGGCTCTGAGGCTATGGTACCTACGGAAGTTGCTCAGGAGTCCGCACGTGTTGCTTACTTTGAGTCTGCAACCAACGAGAGTAATCGGGTGCCCGAACTGGACTTGCTAGACGAGAGGAGGAACACTGCTTGGGCCCGGATCCGCAAGTACAAGGCAGTAGTGGCCCAACAGTACAACAAACATGTCAAAGAAAGAACCTTCCAACTGGGGGACCTGGTCCTCAAAAAGGTTGAAGTGTCCAAGCACGTGGGTAAGTTAGACCCTAATTGGGAAGGCCCCTTCAAAATCATTCAGGTACGAGCGAACAATACCTATCTGCTAGAGACTTTACAAGGCAAGAGTCTCCCTCGACCATGGAATGCATGCAACCTCAGAAGGTTCTATGTGTAATTGAAAATATTGTGAATGCCCGCTTGTGGCACCTTGTATCTTCTTTTGAACAAAAATTCAAATACATCAGTATGCATGTTTCATACATTGTCTATCATTTACCCGATTCAACTTATGATAAGTTACATCATGATTACATCAACGCCCACTCCATGTCGAGGGTGCTCCACGTCGAACGGCTTGATATCTACTCTCACAGGGGACTCTCTTAAACGAGCGAACCCCACTTTATATCAATGCTATCAGTGTGTCGAGGGTAATCCACGTTGAACAGCTTGACGGTAGTAGGCTTCTTAAGCGAGCGAGTCAAGAATTAGGGTTGCTATATGCTTAAATACACCAGCTAGATACTAATTATTCTAGTTCGTGCTTGTAAACCCCTAAGAGATCCTCATCTTAATGGATATGCGTACGCTTAAAGGCGATAAACACTTAGCAAATCCTCTTATTGAGTCCAAGTTTATACTACAGCTACGCTTGTTATTACTCAACACTTAGAATAATTTTTGTCAAAGTCACTTCTTCTAAGTTCAAGCCCTACGCTGAATATGGCCAGGGTACCCCTCATACGGAACACCCTCGCGACTATACCTTTGCATTCGACAGAACTTCAAACAATCACTAGGAAGTTAACAGACAGCACTCGAGACATTGCAATATTGGGAGGGATTAAAACCAGATTCATTTGCTAAAAAAGAAAGTTATAATACTTCAAAGTTAAAATTACTTCGCAGAAGGAAAAGAAATCAGTAAGAAAGGAGTTTGTTACAGTAGTTCAAAGCATCAAATCGGTCAAGGCTCGGGAGGGGCAGTTGATATGGGAACAGGTGCTAAGACTCGAGAATCTGCAATTTGAGCATCACCCTCACCTTTAGTTTGAGCGTCTCCATGGGTACCCTCATCCACGGCCATGGGCTCAGGTTCAATTGGTTTAGCCTCCATGAACTCATCCTGGAGCAAAATGACCAAATCATTGTACTCCGGTTCTGTCAAGTTCTCCGAGGGATCCCCAGTTCCAATGACCGGCTCCAAATTTTCATCGAGATCCATGCGCGGGCGATCGTCGGTACGAGCGCTGGGGGGCACCATTCCCAATTTAATCAGTTAGCTCACAGACTTCCAGAAGAAACGTTTAGCATTGACAAAACAGTGAAGGTTGGCAGCAAAGTCGAAGGCCATTGAGCATACAAATTTGAGGACCGCATCCCAGGTAACCCTCTTTTCAAGATCTGCTACTTACCCTTGGAGATCGGCAAGTTCCTTCCTCATTGACTCCAGTTGGTGGTCGCGCTCGTTTAGCTGCTGAGTAAGGTCTTTTTTGTCATCCCTCAGCTTATTGAGCTCAGCCTTCAGCTTCTTGTGTCGTTCGTCCAATCTCTACCAGGCTGCCTCTCGCTCCTCGAGTGTCTTCTTCACCTTCTCATGCTCGATCATCAGAGATGTGTATTGAGCGGAGACCGTATTGTAATCTTCCTGCAGCCGGCCAGGGTCAGTGATGTGCAACAGCTTCTTGTATTTGGCCTTACGCTCAGAGTGGGTCTCCGAGCGCCTCTGTAAGTTTTTAAGCCCAGGAAGCACTCCCTGCACATGAAATAAAACTTTATCAAGTACTTGATTACTTGAGAAATTCCAGATGTTAGAAAGAGTGCTCGTACACTTACCACCACCAGGGCATAGCAGGCGTCTGTCGCCACCTCCGCCACGGTTTGCTTGTTCAGTTGTTGGTGATCCCCAGAGAACTGTATGCGGTGGACCATCCCAGAAATGACATTGTGGGTAGAGGGAGTATCATGTAAGAGCACAGGACCATCTTCTACCGAGCGTTTGTAATGTGCATCCCCGGTGCGCTCAAATTTCCAAAAACTCTCATCCTTGGAGGATGAGGTGTCACTGTCCTCACCGAGGTCCCCCACTACCACTTTTTTTCCTTTGTCAGAGATGGGGATGGAATCAGCCAGTCTCTTCATCTTCCTGGAGGGTTGGGACCTATCTCCACTAAGATCCCTGAGGATTACCCCTGAACGGTTGTGGTGAGTAGCGTCGGGGTCCAACTGTACACTTTCCTCAGTGGGCTCAGGAATAAAGTTGCCCGGGGGAGTGGCACCGCGAGCGTTCCCGCTCGACGTGTCCACAACTTGGCATCCCCACGGCCACCTCCTCCAGCCCCGCGACCATCACCTCGGCCGCTTTCGCCTCTCCAGGAACCACGGCCCCCTCGGGGCGCCCTCTGTGGTTGTTGTTGTTGTTGCAACTGATTATTGCTCGCTCTGCGAGCACACATCATTGCCGCCACATTCTCAACTCCTGCTCCAGCCATCAGTATAGCTATATCTGCATACAGAGAGATAAACGAGCGTTAGATTAACTTATATAGTGCAACAAAGTTTAAAGAGTTAGTGTTCCTACTCTAAGTGTTAGCAAAGTTAGTTCCTAAAATCTAACCGTCTCTATTCATTGTTTGAGTGGGAGGATTAACGATCATATCCGGAGGACTCACAAGTCCATAGCGGAATAATATCTCCTCATTGCGCATCAAGTCTTTAGCCTTAATCAGTCTTTTCTCATTCTTCATAATGGGAGCCAAACTCTTTGCCCACTGCTCAAAGGGTATATCTCCAGATCTGTGTTTCACAATGGGTCCCTCTCCATGTATCACCTACTCACGGAGAACTAAAAAAACCCCACCGGGTGCCCCCACGAAGAAAAACTTCTCTTTCCAGTTCTCTCCATATGATGTTGAGGGTGAATCAATCATCCTTAAGCCCGATTTAGCCTGGGAGTAATAGAAGCCATCCCTCGGGGATGAGCGCGGAGAACGGGTCACCTGGATCAAGCTGTTGAAGTTGTCGATCGAGGGCTCGTGGCCTGCAGCCCTCATCAATATTACAAAGGTGTTCATTAAGGCTATTCCATTGGGCAGAATCTGTGAAGGGCATAAATTCAGGGAATTCAGGATGTTGACGTTCGGAGTCGAAATTGGGAACCTCAAACCCCTTGCAAGAACGGCATCCCTATAAACGGTCATCATCCCGGGGGGCGGACTATTGGCTCGCTCACGCTCTGTGGGGAGACGAGTTGTGTAGACTGCATCCTAGTAAACTTGGGTCTTTAAAGTGGCCAGCTCCGCGAGTGTCAGGGAGCTCTCAATTTCATCCGGAGCCCTATATGTTTGATAAGGGTTGGACTTCCTTACTTGGGTTGCTGGTTCTTTCCCCTTTCGACGACGTTTGCGGGGAGGCTCTCCACCTGCCTGACGTTCGAAAACCCCCGCTTCTTTCTGAGGGCCAGCAATAGCCACCGTGACTTGGTGGTCTTGAGGCCTAACGACACTATTCATCAGGGGGTAAACCCTCTCCCCCCTGATTTTGCATCAATAACGACAAATCCATTTCTTCAAAAAGTTGATACACGCCCTCAGGATCACACTCGTTCATCCCTTGAACTGCAGCGTCAAGTTCTTCGTCCCTAGCCTCCTCTGGGACCCTCGCTATCGGAATAGCGAGCGGAATATGGCCTTGAGGAGAAAGGCTTACACTAGGCATCTCATCTATCTCTCTCGCTGTCTGATTTACAATCTCTTCCGCCATTACTATTCTTTTCCTTGAAGGTGAAGGGTTTTGCAGAGAGTTTTAACAGGAAAAGGGAATTTTTGTAAGAGAACAATCACTCAGAAGGCTTCCTCATGCGAGATTGGTGATCAACACGACCTAAATCTAGGGTTAGTACAAAATCACAGTGGTTTACCTGAGTTGGAGTGGAAAGTTTGCCTGAAAACTCACTGGAAATGGCAAGGAATTGCAGAAGAATATGTTTTTGTTTTGCTTTGGAGATTGCTGAATGCGTAAAGAGTGAAAAGGGGTTTACAAATCCCTATTTATAAGGAGGAGTTATACGCTTGATTGGGGCATTTAATTCAAACGTAATCATTCCCACCTAGAAAACTCCCCACTTTTGGTAACTGTCACAAAGCTACCCATGTTCACGGGCCGTTTCCTTAAAACGCGCGCCCACGTCTTCACTCAGCATTTAATGCGTGCCTGCTTGAGTCTTAGAACTGAAAGGACTGCATTTAATGCCCTTTCAGAAGATGTCCCTTATGGAGTGCAGTGACCGTCGCTTTCCTCCAAAAGATTGACCCATGAATGTTCGAGGCTAATGCTCGGATTTTCAAATTCTACAGTTCACTCAAGTGTAACTACAGAATCTGGGGGGCAAAATGATGGGCCCAAATCACGCTCAGATCAGTACCAAACACGTGTCGCAATCTGAATGGCTCATCTAAGCTATCCGAAGATTCTAGAGCTTGGACGCTCGTAATAATGGGCTTGTGAAATAGATCCAGCCTATTCACTCATTCTCTCACTGGTTAAGACTTGCGCGCCTCAGCCCAAGCCACGAGCCTGGGATTTACTTACCAATCCCGTCTGACGCTCGCACTGCAGCCCCATGGAATGCTCTCTACCCGGAGTCCATCCCATCCGCACCAGGGGAGCCTACTGTGAGGGAACTCGCGCTCGATCCCATACTTCGGTCGAGCTGTCCGACGCTCGAACCAAGCCGCCAGAGGAACTTTTCCTCTTGAGCGCTCCGACGCGGGAGCATCCGTTCAGGGTATCCCAGCGCTCGTACAGGGGGCACTCACTTCCCAGAGGTTAACCCCCTCCTTAAATAAAGGATTCCCCTCAAGGGCACACCCAGTTACTAGAGGAGGCTCTTTGGGTGCCTCTACGATCGTTTGCTGCTCTATAACCACCTCTTGACACAGTGGTAGTGCGCACACCAAGCCTGGCACACTGCAACCGCCTATCACTAGGTAGCATTCAGGGATATCACTTTCATACCATCACACACTGCCACGTGCCTAGGGCAACATTGGGTTTGGGACCACATGGCCACTTTTACCAAAACACCCATGCCCTCAACATATAAAGAGGGAAATTCTAACTCACATTCCCTAAGTCATATCTCACATACAAAATCACATACAGACATTGCATATAACTGGGCATTTTCACCTTGATCTTCATCTCCTTCCTAATGCTCACCACATTTCACCGTTGTCTGCATTCTCCGTTGCACAAACCCTGGTGTTATCCTAGCTGGAAGAACCCACGCTCATTTGAAAACCCAGTTCCTGAGGCTTTAACGCCTGTGATGGTCTTCCTTTCCTAAACAAATCTTAAAGTGATTGGTGATTTACGTTTATATAGATTCCTACACTATCATTTTTAACTAAATAAAATTAAGTTCTTATACACACTTACTTTTTATTTGCTTTGAGTTTTTCTTTGTTTTGTTATTTCTTTCCTTCCAACGTGCGCTTGCTAAAGTCTTAAGTTGTTTAGCTAGATTCACAAAGGATTAAGGCCACATGAGAGTTTGAAATATTAAATATAATTATTAATAATTGCATAATCAAAAGAAGTTTGATGGTCTGCAGAAAATTAGAGAGAAAACTAGAGAGAAAGAATACCAAAAATGGATCGTGAGCCACTTTAGTGTAGGTGAATATATTCTACCGCAGACCGTTAATTCCTCAAGAGTGTAGGTGAATATATTCTACTGCACACCGTTAATTCCTCAAGAAGTTTACAGCCAGATATTAGGTGTTAGAAGTTTTCATCATTATTATATTTAACATTGTAAAGATGAAGCTTTGTGAGGATCGAAAAAGAAATTGACGCAGGCAAGGATATACTTATTTCACAATTAGAGAGCCTCAATTCAACAAGGGATTTGCAGGTAAAGAGGCACTCTGGCAACTTCATGCAATAATCAAACTCAAGTTCAATGTTTTGAACCTTTCCGCGTGCATAAATCGCATAAAGATAATTAGATTTTGTTGGAGCATAAATCGCATTAAGATAATTAGATTTTGTTGGAGCATAAATCGCATTAAGATGATTGTTTAGAAAAATTAGAAGGAAACAATATGTACACCGCACAATAAATATGGTAAGATAGAGTTACATTGAGTTAGGATATATTTGAGATGAAGTTAACATTTATGATTGGATATATTTAAGATGGCGTTAACATTTAATGCCAAGTTTACATCCAGAAATTAGGCGCGTTTGATGGGCTTAACATGTATTTTCTTTTGTTTTCTTCAATTGGGTCCAAGCCCGTGTCAAGTGGCAAAGCCCGTGTGTTGGGCGTGGACTGTTTAGAAAAATTAGAAGGAAACAATAAGTAGATGCACACTAAATAGTGTAAGATGGAGTTACCAACATGAAGGTGGGTTTTGCATGATGCAAGATTAAGTTAGGATATATTTGAGATGGAGTTAACATTTAAGATGATGCTAACGCAATCATTGTTGGGTATCCACGTCATAATCTAACCATTATTCCATTTAGTAAAATATATAAACATTTACACAAGTTTGGTGGGAAATTTTCGCACCCAAAATCGTACTTTTATGCTGCATTTTTACCCTTTTTTTGTGGAAATTTTTACCCGTTTTCTTGATATGTTGGGCAGTTGTACTTCAAATTGGAACTGGTTTGGAGGCAAACATAATGATGAGCAAAATTGCGCTTCTTAATGTGTTTTACTGCATATGAAACCCCATGAATATACTATTTATTGTAATATTTTTGGACTGGTTTTCAGGAAGAAGAAGGTCAGATTAGAGATTCTTTAGAAAAAATAGGTGCATATTCACTAATATTAGGGGTGGAGTCGTTGAAATCCGAACTTGGATCAAGTCTTCTGGCAAGCACAATTGGCCTACATAGTGTTCTGTATTTATTAGATAGTCACGTTTTTCATGGTCATGTCCTTAGAAATATCACATGTGAAATCTTCTGACAAACTCATAGCTTTTTCCAGCAAATTTTGTTCTCAAATTGACACATTTTTTACTTAGTGGGTTACATTTGTCGCCTGATTGTGCTCGAAATTGGTCTGCTAAGGAGGTCGACTCCGGGAGCTCGAATCACTTAGAATTTATATGAAGGGGAAGACTCTCGAGTAGATCTGATAAAGAGGAGAAAATGTGAGCTAAAGGCCAACTGGGGGAATAGGGGTGATATCCCAGTAAGGGTGTTCAATCGGTAAAACCGAACCGAAATTTCAGTACTCCCTTTTACTGAATCGAATACCGAACCGAACTCCATTTCGGCAAAAATGGAAAATATTTCGGTTTGGTTCGGTTAAAAACCGTTTAACCAAAATTCAATGGGAAAATAAAAAATAAAAAAAAAAACAGGAAAAACAAGGCAAAAACCTGCTTGCAACCTGAAGTGAGTAACACAAACATTATTATATGAAGATTAAAAACCATTTAGAGTGCATATTTAAAAACATCCATCATCATGCTGACACCATTCATTAAGTTTAGAATACAAATTGCAAATAGACAATGAAAATAGTCTTCAACAAACATCCCACACAACTGAAATAAAAGTGATAAATAGCAAGTCTTCACAATCATCCATGATCCAGCAGAAAGTCTTCAACAACTTCAGGCCATTCTTAGTCACACCTACAATACATTGCAATGATGTTTCAAAGATAAAATAAAGGTTATATATATATGGTCAAACTTATCACAATAATAAAGGTTTTACCAATTAACGAACACATGGTTGAATAACCCATCATAATCCGATGATATTTAACTCCGTTCCAACAATGGACACCAAATCTACAATAAAAAAACATAAATATTATTAAATCTTTAAATTAAAAATAGTTTTACAAAAAGCATAAATCATTAAAGCTTACCTTCTTCAATTGTTTGAATGAACTCATATTCTTCCTCATATGATTTGACAGGACAACGACAAAGCCAATCTTGACAGCAAATCAAAGCTTGTGCCATCTTTGGAGTTAATGAAGATCTAAAGTCATCAATGATGCGCCCCCCGGTACTAAATGCCGACTCCGATGCCACGGTAGAAACGGGCATGGCAAGCAAATCACGAGCCAATCTAGATAAAATGGGGAATCTAGGGGAATGCGGTTTCCACCAATCGTTGATTTCAAAATCATCAGAATCTTTCTCAATCCCTTCGTTCAAATACATTTCCACCTCTGATTGATCGACTTTTCCAATTTCTGATATCACCTTATGATATTTCTTTCTTTTTGTCCTTGCAGCTCTTCTTTCTCGCTCAGTTTCGGATAAAGGAGATGAGTTTCCATCACTACTATCCGAAGGAGATGAACTAGAAGAAGTCCGTGATGGTGGAAGTGTAGCAGAGTAAAACTCCTTGTACTCTTCAAAAACATCAAAGAGGGCTTTTTTGGCCAAACTTATCATATCTTGTCCAGTGTCCTCACCATACATATTCTTGAATACATAATCAATATATTCCAATTTGTGACGAGGATCAAGCATCACGGCAACATATAACATCATATTCATCTTTGAGATATTTCCCCAATATTTATCAAACTTTAGCTTCATTCTCTTTGCCATGTCTATCAACACATCGTCGTTGCTCTTGAACCACTCCTTTAGCAAATCATCTATGTCACTAATCTCATCAAGAAAAGTGTTAGATGTTACAAATAAAGAACCAGAAACTCGAAGAGTAAGTTCATAGAAATGTTGCAACACTTTAACCAATTTGTCCACCATGGCCCAATCCTTTTTTTATGGCAATCCCAAATCTCCATGAGTTCCACCAGGCGTAAAATCAGACCAGAAGTCAGCATCACAAATCTCATATATATCTATCAAACACACCCTGATAAATCAAAGTTGTCTCTAACATCATATAAACTGAATTCCACCGAGTTGGAACATCTAAACACAAGGATTTCTTACTTTGCACTTTCTCCTCAGCCATATAATTATTGAACTTCCTCAATCTAACAGGTCATTGCTTGACATATCTTACCGCGGTGCGAACACGTTCAATAGATTTATTCATTTCTTTCAACCCCTCTATAACAACTAGAGCTACAATATGAGTCAAACACCTCATATGCAAATACTTCCCACCCAAAATAGAAGTACCCCAAGTAATCAATCTTCTTCTCAAGTAAGCCACGGTAGTATCATTTGATGAAGCATTATCAACAGTTATTGTAAAGATCTTATCAACACCCCGATCAAGCAAGCATTTCTCAATTAATAATCCTACTTTATCACCTTTATGTGAAGGACATGGAATGAAATTAAGAATTATTTTATGCAATTTCCAATCCTCATCAATGAAGTGACCAGTCAAAGCCATATGTGTTAGTCTTTGATTCGAAGTCCAAGTATCAATGGTCAATGAGAGGCGTTGTCCAGATTTCTTAAAATAATTCTTCAATTTTGTTTTCTCATCAAAGTATAACTTGTAAGAATCTCTTGTAATGGTTGTTCTTGATGGCACATGAAATTGAGGACACACAACAGACATAAAGTACCTAAATCCTTCATTTTCAACAAACTTAAAAGGCAATTCATCAACAACAGTCATGCGTGTTAAAGCCTTTCTCACAGCCTCATAATCAATTTCCAATTAGATAACATTGAATTATCACCAGTCACACTTAGATAAAAACTTTGAATGGTACGAGTACCAACTGATGAGATATTATCGGGGTGTTTCTGACATACCTTCATGTGACTATTCATACCCGAAGTCCCATTTTTGGGTGGATCAGCTGCATAGGTTCGACCACAATGCTTGTATTTTGCTCTTAGTCTTCCATATTCGTCTATATAAAGAATGAAATAATCCCAAGCCTTGGCCCTCTTAGTCATCTCCTTTCTCTTTGGCGTTCCTTCAGTCTCCTGTTGAGCTTCTAATGGATCTTTTTCTTTTGATTCAGCATTGTCACTCAAATTTAAATTTTCAACCGGAATATCTTCAAAAGAGTTAAGATTGGGTGGACTCAAAGATTTGGAAGGTGGATTCATTGTTGTTGAGTCAGTGTTTTCAGCTTCTTTTTCCATTCTGTAAAAAATTAGAAATCACAGATTATAAAACAAACCCGTAACATATCGATCTCTGTGTGAAAATGGAACTATGCAAAACCCCAAAACAAATCAGCATGATTAGACCGAAGCAGAAGAGGAAATTTTACACAAATTTCACCAAAGAAACCAAAATTAAAGCTTTGAATTTATAAAGAGGAAATTTGCCAACTATAAGAAGGGACATTGCAACCACACACACTTCAACAGAAACCCCATGACTAGAAACGAAGCATAAGACCAGAAAACCACAACAACAACAACATTTACACAGCTCAAACTCAAAAATCACCCATAATTCATAAAATTGAAATACACTCTACCACAAGAAAGAATATGGAAATTACAAACCTGTATTCACAGAGGTGGATCTGGGGAGCCAAAGACAAACTCCAACTTGCTTTTTTTCAGGGTTCAGGGTCGGTGGGGCGGCAAGGTGTGTAGATCTACCTGAGATGGCGACGGCGGCAAGGCCGGGAGATGGGAGGTGGGAAAAAAACTAGGGTTTGTGTCTCTGAACTCTGAAGTCTAAAGAGAAGAGTGAAAACTGAAGACCGAAGTCTCTGAAGTCTGAAAATGAAGAGTGAAAAGTGTAAATTGTCAATTGTTTTTGAAAGTTGAATGTTGAAACACGTTTTTGAAGCACAAATGTAGAACTCTCAAATCTGTATTAAATTAATATCTTTATATATATATATATATATATATATATATATATATATATATATATAATTTTTTTTTACATATATATAATTTTAGTATTCGGTAAGGTTCGGTAAACCGTATCGAAATACCGAAACCGAGCCGAATATCGAAATGTCCAAAAAAATATAATCGAATACTGAACCGAAATTTTGGTTCGGTAATTGGTACCGACCGAAATTTCGGTTTCGGTCGGTTCGGCCGGTTTTCCCAAATTATGCACACCCCTATATCCCAGTTTGGCACTCCGACGCTCAAGTCAGGTACTTGCTCAAGAGAATAAGAGTTAGTACTGAAGGTCGAATGAACAGTGATTGTGCTTACCAATGCCATAAATGCTGTGGATATTTATTGGCCCAAAGGGTGTGCGTGACACCTGTTCACGTACTAGAGGTGCATTTAATGCTTCAACCAGTTTGCTGGGGAACAGTAGTACTGTACAACCCCTTTGGGTCAGAGTTGGTTCCCTTGCACCATGGGAGGCCCTCGACCCTCCCTCCAGACGATTGACATGTAGTATGGCTCGCTGGTTGACGACGAGGGTGTTCAAGTGGATCAGGAGGTCGAGGTCTTGCTTATGATGGAAATGGTAGGACCTGCTCATGGCCCGGTCAATTTGTCCTCCCCAGGAAGGTGATCAACCAGTTGAGAGGTCGAGGAACGACATCAATCGACCTCCAGATACGAAGTGCGGAGTGACATGTCATCTGATGTGGCATCTATGAGCCACGTGTCAACTTTCATTTGTTGTGCCACGTGGCGTTCTCAGAAAGTGCCCCGACACCCCCAAGACTGGCAGGTATATATAACGTGGTTGGAAAACTGTTGACCGTATGGGGCGCATCCGTACACGCGTCGCTTGGCTTTTGGGTGAGATTTTTCAAAATTTGACTTTTCGGGCAAGCGGGAAAGGTGTAATCATTGCGCTTTATGGCGGTGCTGAGTTCAATGATGGCGTCTTGACAGGTGTCGAATCTGTCAAAAATAAATAAAACTCCTATTCAATGGCTAAACAGAGAGTATATTGCAAAACAGGGTCGATCCACAGAGACTGGTTAATTTATTTCTAACAATTCCAAGGAATTCACGAAAAGTAACAATTAAAAGGGGGGTTTTGGATTATTATAACTAAAGTATGCAATCAAAATAAATAACAAGAATTAAAAAGCTAACTAAAACTAAACAAGTAAGATCATGTAGGGTTAAATCAATCAGAGGAAACATTATTTAGCCAGGGATATTCGGTTCGAATTATTATATTGATCATTGACTCAAAGATGAATTCAAGTTATTCAGACAGATTGGCTATAGTTGATAGAGACACTCGACTCAACCTTGTTTTTACTTAATTAATCGGATAATCTAGAGACACTCGACACTTATCTTCCCTACAAATTCACAACCCCTAGAGACACTCGACAGGATTTAATGAATTTGCAGCATTAAGAACAATAAAAATACCAATCCTAATTATCAAATCCCTTAGTGAACGAGGAATGTTATCGCTAAGACCCTGCCACTAATTTACCACAATTTATCAATCAACTTTACATACACTTCAAGCATCATGATTAGCAGTATGCAATTAAATCTACCTAGATGGTCGGACCCTACCACTAAATAAATCAATCACAATAAACGCGAAACATGGAGATAAGATAAATGCATGAATAAACATGAATTGATAAAAACATTTAGGTCTCACAATATCCAAAATCGAATCTTAATCCCTAGCTAGATAATTAAGAATTTAGCTACTCATGTTGCAAAAATCCATCAAAACAATAGAGGAATTCTTTAACATAAATAAACTAAAAAGCGAAAGAAGTAAACTAAGTATGAAGAACGGTGACGAAATCTGCTCCTCAATGTTGCTCGCCAAGGCTTCGAAAGCTGCTGCTCCCAATTATGTTACGTGATATTTTCCAAAGTTGATGCCTCAATATATAGTCACATTCCAAAGAATTCTCTTGCCAATTGGATTCTTAAGTCCAATTAAAATTGGACTAATTTTTGCTCTCCAAGCCTTCAATACAAAACTGGGCCTGCTCAAATTAATTCCAAGACATGTGCCAGACCACTAAAATTCAAACGTGCAGCCCACTACTTTAAAGTCCAACATTAAATTCACAATGTGCAGTCCCAATTTCAATTAAAAACAGGTCAAACATCCACTAAATAAAAACAAATCCACCACATCTTATGGTGACGTGCATGCATGCAAAACTAATGCCCATAAATCTCCCAATTTCCTCCAACGATTCATGCAGAAGCAATCATGCTTCATTACGCCAAGGTTCAACAAGGCCAGGAGGGTTCACCCCTTTTGCATGGATTTCTTCGTAAAATGATCAAATTCATACTAATTTCATCTTCGAGTCCCAACTCTACAATATAAACAACAAAGCATCAATTTCTTCCAAGATAGTATCAATTAAAGCACAATTCGGGGTAATACTCAATCATAAAGATGGTGAAATAATGAGTTATCACGTCTTTTCATATTCCGAGCACTTCCCCTTATAAATAGGGGTCCTTGTCAGCTTTATTTTTCACAAGAACTCTTAAGAACTTTCAAGCACCCTTCAGAGATCAGAGAGCCCTTCGAGAGGGGCATTTTTAGAGAGCGCTTATTGAACGTTGTTTAGGGTCGATCAAGAGTCCCCAAGTCCCCTCTTCAAGGTACTCTTCTCGACCTCCCTCTTTACTTCCTGCACTCTTCTGTTATTCCCTATGCCATTCCAGGAGCAAGTCCCCATGCCTAAAAATAAACATATCCCCGAGTTCTATGAGCGAGGCCTGGTTGATGAATCGGAGCAGAATCTAACCCCGGTTGGTATGTAGGGATCGCCCCTGTGAATTTTTCATCCGGGTTATCTTCTTCAGAGAGTGATTCTGGCACGGAGTCCCTCGCTTATGACGAGGAGGGAGTGGTTGATAGTGGGGAGTGGAGGTCGACGATGAGGAGGAAACTGGAGCAGAAAACCCAAGAGCTGATCAGGAGGAAGGCTCGACTAGAGAAGAACTTCCCTAGTGATCGATAGGGGGAGCCCCCGATCGAGATGGAAGCCTCAACCTCAGGTTCAAAGAAGAAGCTAGAGGGGCCCCAAGTTACCGTTCTCCATCATTCCCAAACTTGGAATGCGGTGACCGATGATGACATTGAGGAGCTTCAGGGAATCCTCACGGGCTATGGTCGATCCAGGAAGGGTCAATGGCCCACCGATGACTACAAGGTTATAAAATCCAATGAAGATCAGAGGATGGGAAACCCCCCATCAAATTGTATAGCAGTTACAACCTACGCTATAAGGTATGGGATGAGGGTTCCTCTCAATCCAGATTTTGTGGCCCTTCTCAATACCCTAGACATAGCTCCCATTCAACTCCTTCCGAACGCGTACCAGTTAGTGAAAGAATTCAGACTTCTGCAACATTTCTTACAGCTCCCTGCTTCCCTTGCTCATTTCGACGAGGTGTTCTTGGCCTCCAGATGGCAGGGGCTTTGTGAAGCTGTAGGCCCGTCCCAACTTTCAGATTGTTAGGGCCCACACTACTTCTCATGGGCTTGGCTGGAAACATAATTTTTTGTATATAAAGTGTCCGATCGAATAGCCCAAGCTGAATCACACTTCTTGGCACGATATTGAGAAGGCTAAGAAGCCCAAAGGAAGACTTACTTGGCCGCCCACTCTGATTCAACGACTGAAGGAGATCGAGCCCATGTGTGCTCGATTCTTGACTCAGCTTCAGCTCATAGTCGAGGTGGGGATGGGCCCCAGGACCCTTAGATATAGGGACTTCACTTTGGGTACAAGTGATATTGTCTTCAATTTCGATCACCCAAGAACGTTTTGTTCTGACCCCTCAATTTCTTTTGGTATTTGGAGTTTGTCAAACTTGGTGGTCGAATTTCTTTCTAATCGACTTCCCTTTTTTTGTGTAGGTACGATCTTGATGGCTTCCAGAAAAGAAATCCCTGTTGCCAAAATTAATAACCGAGATGCCAAACTAAAGAAGAAAAACCAACCCCAGTGTCGGAAGCAGAAGTGGTCGCACAAGAGCAGCGAGCTTAAAGCGCAGTCGAAACGGTAATCCAGGTGACGGCCCAAGCCCCCTACTTCCAGGCTCTCGTAGACAACTGCCAAGGCTCAGGTCGTGGGAAGAGAAAGAGTCCCGAGACCGGCGACTCTGGGTCAAAAAAGAAGGCCTCAGGCACCCCCCGCAGCAAAGAGGATAAGGCCAGACCAACGGTTGAGTCTGGTTCGAGCGCTCACAAGGACAACCAAATAATGCCCCCCCCCTTCTTTCAGCCCCCACGTCCAGATCCTCCGAGTCGCGCACCCACATCATTCCCTAGAACAGAGGGAAAGGGATCAACTGGACTCCTCGAGGATTATAAAAAGTTCTTCAAGTACGCTCGAATGAATGAACCCAACTACCCGACCGGACGGGAGCGAGCGGGTGATAGTGAGTGATCCTTATGACCTGAACGCTGTGCGCCATTTCTACAATGCCATGTAAACGCAAGCCGACCATGAGCTTTTATGGCAAGATGATGACCAAACGAGCGAGGACAACTTTATCCACGATCTCTTCTCGGTAAGTTATATTTGTTTGCAACATTTGCTTCACATCTTCCCTCTCGATTCTGTGATACTAACCAATCGATTTTCCTCGTAGGCTGTAATTCGAGGATTTTATAATTCTCATCGTTGGAAGGCTTGCAAAGCTGCCCGAGCCCAATTGGAGAAAGATAACACCGAGTGTCGGGATATTCGATAAGTGACCGGTCAAGTTTACGACCAGCTCGATGCTGAAAAGAAAATCACGGTGGATTTGAAGGCTAAACTGGCGGAGAGAGAGGAGGCGTTTGTGAAGGTCGACGCGGAATTGATGCAGGTAGTTCAAGGGAAGTCCGCGCTTGAGACGAAGGCGAACGACTTGGAGGGAAAACTCGAAAAAGCTCAGCAAGACTGCAACGATGCTTGGCTCGAGGGTCACAAGGCTGGAATCGTGTAGGGGCATAAGAATGGCCTCCTGGCAGCCAAAGAGACTTATAAATATCTGCTCCCGGGGGATCAAGAACTATGCGGTCTTCCGATTTGTTGAGTGTCTGATGTTCACTAGAGCAGCCATGATAAAGGGAGCTACTGATTTCGAGGACGGGTTCGAGCTCTGTATGGCCCAGGCGAAGGAGGCGGGATATCTTCCCACAAGCTATGATATTAACAAGATTGGTACCGAGTGTCCCGACCTCAGACCGGGAAAAGAGAGGCCGAAAGCCCCCTGGAATGAGGAGCCTGATTGGGATGAAATGGAGTTCAACTTTACCCTCAGCCAGGTCCTAAGGATTCCTGATGGCATGCCTGACGCAGTCAATTTTGAGAACACTATGGTGAAGAAATTGGTAGCCTATAAATCGACTCAGGGATCTCGCAGAGCCTTGACCCTCCAGACTGATGCCTCTTCGAGCCAACCTCCCTAGTGATGAGGCTTTTTGATAATCAACTTTTTCCTCGAGATAAAGTTTCTTTTTACTTTTTTTGTTTTAGATTAGGGTAACATAGGTAGATGCTCGGTGCTTTCAAAGATCGACTTATTTAGTGTTGGCCCTGGTGGATTCGACGAGTGCTCCAATTCGGGAAAATCCAAAGAGCTTTCGAGCTCAACTTTTGTAATGCTTTGCCCTTTAATTAATATTAATTGCTTCCAATCGAATAAACATTGTTTATTTTTGCATGTTTGATTTTCATTGTTGTCTTATTGTTATTTTTCCTTGCTTGAATTAACGTTTACTCATAACGCATGTTCGAACAAGAGGCAAGGAGGTAGAATGAATTAGTATCCATAGATGACACATGTTCAACTTGACTAGAAATTAAAAGACAGAAAATGTAATAGTGGCATTAAACGATCCATAAACGGAATTCTTTCATTGAATGATAAAAGCTCCATCTTTACAAATGACAATCAAGAGTAAAAACGCCTTAAGTTATGAGCATTCCATGATTAGGGAATCGAGCTCCCATCGATCTCTTCCAGATGGTATGACTTGTTTTTCCCAATTTTACAGATGCGGAATGGACCTTCCCAATTGGGATCTAGTTTTTCCATATGCCGGGTAACATCGACCCTCGTCAAGACCAAATCTCCCACTTTAAATTCCTTGGCCAAGACTTTCTTGTTGTAGTTGTGAGCGACAGATGCTCGATATTGTTGCATGCGTTGGTAGGCCCTCTCTCTTTTCTCTTCGATCGTATCGAGCTCAAAGACCCGGTTCTCATTGTTTCGATCCAACTGATAATGGGATATTCGGGCAGTCTGATGCAAAACTTCAGCGGGATCACTGCTTCTGACCCATAAACAAGCGAAAATGTGGTTTTGCCTGTGGCCATTCGTGGGGTCGTTCTGTAGGCCCAAAGGACTCCGTCGAGCTCATCCGCCCAAGCTCCTTTCTTGGCCTCAAGGCGAGTCTTCAAATTCTGGACGATGATTCAATTAGTTACTTCCGTTTAACTATTCGCCTACGGATGCCCAACTGAAGTGAATTGTTGACTGATCCCCATAACTGAACAGTACGCACGAAGTTGCTCGCTTCTAAACTGAGTCCCTTTATCGCAGATAAAGACCTTTAGAACGCCAAAATGGCAGATGATGTTCTTCAATATGAAGTGCATTATGACCCTGAAAGTGATCTTCGGGACTGCCGCTACCTCGACCCATTTAGAGAAGTACTCGACACAAACGATCACAAATTGACACTGACGAGGAGCCAAGGGAAAAGGTCCCACAATATCGATCCCCTATTGGTCCAAAGGCCAGGCGACATCGATTGGAATCATTTCTGTCGGATACTGATGAGAAAGGTTTGAGTGCCTTTGATAGCTGGGTTTGAGTGCCGGATGCTGATGGAATCCTTGACCATGGTTGGCTAATAAAATCCACTTCGATCAATCTTTTTAGCCAAAGATTTCCCCCCGGAATGATTCCCACAAGTTTCTCCGTGTATTTCCTCCAACACATCTTTTGCTTGGGATGGTCGGAGGCACCTTTTGGCCGGGTCCGTGTACGATTTCTTAAATAGTTTTCCATTCGAATCGAGCACATAGCTAGCTGCTTGAGCTACCAATCGACGCCTCTCCGCACGATTCTCCGAAAAAACCCGATCTCTCATAAATGAGATGATTTCGTCCAACCAGCAAGGCTCAGCTGGATCGATTGTGATGATTCCTTCGTGTGCTGCGTCAATGACTCGAGCGGTAGTTGATAGAAAAGTAATAGCTCTATCCCTGGTTCCTCTTAGATCGTTTGTAACTTTGGAAAACGCATTTGCTCTTTCGTTTTCTTCTCGAGGGACCTGCTCGAGTCTGAAATCTTTAAATTCCCCAGCCAGGGATTTTACCTTGGGCAAATATTTCACCATTGTTTCCACCCTGGCCTCGTAGGTTCCGGCCAATCGTCAGCTTCTCGATCCCCTGCTCTCGAGTGATTTTCATTCCGGTAATAAGGGCCTCGTACTCGGCCTCATTGTTTGTAGCTGGGAAATTCAAACAGATGACGAAATCGAGCTTGTCTCCTTCTCAAGGACACCCCCACACATCCCCCCAAACGTGGTTGAAGATCCATCGACGGATAGGATCTAGGTGGTCGAAGCCTCCGGGGTCGATACTGGGGCTCCCTTCTCTATCAAAAAATCAGCCAGGACTTGTGCTTGATAGGCGGTTCGAGGTTGATAACTTACATAGTATTGTCCCAATTCGATCGCCCACTTCACTAGCCTTCCTGAGGCATCTGGTTTCTCGAGCACCTGCCTCAAAGATTGGTCAGTTAAAACGATTATAGAGTGCGCTTAAAAATATGGTTTTAACTTTCGGGCAGTGTGCACCAGAGCCAAAGCAAATTTTTCGATCTCCAAATATCGAGTTTTTGGTCCGTGGAGGATTTTATTGAAATAATAAATCGACATGTGTTTTTTGTAAAGAATGGCGACCAGAACAGAGCTAATCGCTTGATTGGAAATAGCCAAGTACACATACAATCTCTCTCCAGCCTCAGGTTTCGTGAGCAATGGGGGAGACTCGAGGTATGCCTTTAGCTCTTCGAAAGCTCAATCGCATTCTTCCATCCACTCGAAGTTCTTGATGTTTCTTAGGATTTTGAAGAAAGGGAGATTTCTTTCAGCGGATCTTGCAATGAATCGATTGAGCGAGATGATCCTTCCAACCAAGCATTCTTCCCACAAACGGCGCCAAAATGATCGTGCTCAAAATCGGTCTGCTAAGGAGCTCGACTCCGAGAGCTCAAATCACTTAGAATTTATATGAAGCGGAAGACTCTCGAGTGGATCTGACAAAGAGGAGCAAACGTGAGCTGAAGGCTAACTGGGAGAATGGGGGTGATATCCCAGTTTGGCACTCCAATGCTCAAGTCAGGTACTTGCTCAAGAGAATAAGAGTTAGTACTGAAGGTCGAATAAACAGTGATTGTGCTTACCAATGCCATAAATGTTGTGGATATTTATAGGCCCAAGGGGTGTGTGTGACACCTGTTCACATACTGAAGGTGCATTTAATGCTTCAATCAGTTTGTTGGGGAACAGTAGTACTGTACAACCCTTTTGTGTCAGAGTTGGTTCCTTTGCACCATGGGAGGCCCTCGACCCTCCCTCCAGACGATTGACATGTAGTATGGCTCGCTAGTCGACGACGAGGGTGGTCGGGTGGATTAGGGGTCGAGGTCTTGCTTATGATGGAAATGGGAGGACCTGCTCATGGCCCGGTCGATTTGTCCTCCCCGGGAAGATGATCGACCGGTTGAGAGGTCGAGGAACGACATCAATCGACCTCCAGATACGGAGTGCGGAGTGACGTGTCGTCTGATGTGGCATCTATGAGCCACGTGTCAACTTCCATTTGTTGCACCACATGGCGTTCTCAGAAAGTGCCCCATCATCGCCGGAAAAAAAATATTCCAAAACTACAATTTAAGGATATATAATGTTCCGAATTTGCATTTTTCATCTGCGTAAATGTTTATTATTAATTCATCAACTAAAAAATCTAACACGAAGGAACAAAAGTAAATTAATAATCGGAAATTTAAGTAGTAATAATGCGTTTTTGAACGAATAATAATAGACTTTATCCCCGTCAAAAAAAATAATAGACTTTGTCAACATAAAAAGCTAATTAAACAAAAAAGATTCGTACAAATATACTATCAAATAATATTTTTAAGATTGAAAACAAACATAAATTAAATTTTCTTGTTTTATTGAAAAATATATTTTGTTTAAGTACATATTTAAATTCTAAAAAGAATATTTCGATGCCTATACAGTACACTCGGACTTAACTAGTTTCTTTTTTTCCCCTTTTTTATTCTTTTAATAAAAATAAAATTTTATTGGAAGCTTCATTTCTGCATAGCGGTTTTAACTAGTTATCTATGTATAACAAAGCAGAATGCATGAGACATCTCTCTCTGTTTTAGTCCTAAAATTTACTGGGTCATGACACTTGTTTGATTAGACGATTATTAGGTGATCCAAAAGACCTAATCAATGAGATTTGGGGCGTTAATTTAATGATCTAACTCCCAGTAGTAAATCATGGGAGACTACATTGGACCCTTGCTATCTATAATATACGAATACATATACGATAATAAAGATATGACACAGTACGGATACAAATATATATATATATATATATATATATATATATATATATATATTTTTTTTTTTTATTATTATTTTTTACATGAGGAGTATTAGATACAACACGACACGATAAAATAATATTTCTTTCATATTGGTTTCAAGTTCTAGTACTCTTAATAAGGTTCTCGTACACTCCTAATGATCATGGAAAACCCCAAGAAATAAAAAAATCTAAATAAATGTGAAACTTAACCATCGCAAAAAATCATAAAAACAATGTTTTTTATATTACACATGTTTACATATTTAGATTTGGATTCTCATATTTGATCACATTATAAATATCTTCATTTGGTTTAATAATAAAAAAACAAAGCTTGTGGAGCGCAGATAACTACCGAATTAATTGGTTCATTCCTTAAGTTTTGGTATCAAATTAAGTGATGATACTTGTTTTGTTTTGTTTTGTTTTTTTCTGAAATTCAATTAAAGAAGAGTATAACATTAACAGCACCAAATGAAAAAATGCTTTACACCACCATAATCATGTATCTAATTCAAAATGAAGCGCATACATTAATTAGCTTCCAAAAGCAAGGGAAAAATGCAAAATCGGGATATGAAGTGACCCTCATTAGTAATTTTAGGACACAAATTACTCCGGTTACAAAAGTGTTCAATAACTTTCAAAATATGTCAATTTCAGGACAAAGGTCGCCGGAGATAGCTGACGTGGCGCCGGAGTGCAGATGTGGACACATGCACGTTACACGTGGCATATGACACATCAGGTTTTGAATGAGTCATATGCCACGTCAGCACTCAGGCGCCACGTCAGCTATCTCCGGCAACCTTTCTCCTGAAATTGACACATTTTTGGAGTTGTTGGACACTTTTGTCGTCGGAGTAATTTTGTGTCCTAAAATTGTTAGTGGGGGTCACTTCATGTCCCAATTTTGTAATTTTCCCATTAATATATGATCAAAATTACCAAATTATCCCTAAAGTTTACAAATATAAATAAAACAATCCTTACAAAGTACATATTTAACAATAGAGTCCCTAAAGTCGCAAACCAAATTAAAAACATTTGGGGTAAATTTTGAATGACATAACGGAACCCTAACGGATCTCAGAGATGAGAAATGATTCTAAAAAATTAAAAAATAATATGTAGTTTCTCGATCTAGATAGTGTAATTAAACTTAAATGCAGGGTAGTCAGAAGTAATTATTACTAAAAATATCTACAAGATATACTCAACACGTTCACACACCCCCTTCCCGATCTAGATGATATACAAGAAGTAATTATTTCTAAAAAATGATATGTAGTTTCTCGATCTAGATAGTGTAATTAAACTTAAGTGCAGGGTAGTCAGAAGTAATTGTTTCTAAAAAATATCTAAGAATGCACGATGAAAATTTCATCAAGTTGATGAAGTACCAGCACCACCAGTGGAATTTCTGTAGGAAGTTCCAGATGAAATTCTTGAAGAGGAGTATCATTTATCGAAGATCTTCATGTCGAAGGATGACGGTTAGGCCGCATACCTAGCACATTGTCCAACATGTTGGAAAACACGAATCAGAAAGTAGCGGAATTTAAAAATTGTCCCAACAAAAGGACCTTGAACTCGCAATCGTGTAACCAAATTCGTAAAGATAGAAAACTTACTTTTCTTTTGTTCTTTCTTGAAGCGTTTCAAGCCACCCAAGAACGCTCTTCTCGCGGCTTGATCCCCTCTCCTTGGTAAAGCTCGAATCTTCAAACTTCTAACTTGAAGTCTCTAGAGAAAGTCCACCAACTTGATCACAATCTAACTAGTAAGGATGCTAGTTCTCTAGTTAGTGTTTAGGCTTAACCTAGGGTTTAATTTAATCTCGGAGAAAGGAAGGTGTTCAACACATGAACCAAAAGAATTGTCAATTAGCTCTAAAGGGGAGCATGAGCTCCCCTATATATAGGAAAGGGGAGGGGCGGCCAAACCTAGTCCTTATGGACTAAGGATTTGGTCCCTCTCTCTCCTATTACTTGATCATCAAGTATTTTCCAACTTTGACTTTGAATTCTAATTCAAGTCAACTTTTAAGAGAGCTAAAAATATCCAAACTATTTTTGGATAATTTTATACTTTATTTATTATAAAATAAATAACTTATTTTTTTATCTAATTAATTAATTTGTAATTAATTAACTAGATTATTTTCTCCAAAATAAGACTTTCTTTTTAATTCAAAATTAAACCAAAGTCTATTAAATAATTAACACATTTAATTATTTAATACATATATATATATATAATATATATATATCCACACGTGTGTGACACGTGTCATAGTGACACGTGTCACTCACGTGAGCCACACATGTGATTTCACACGTGTGGAACCCTCTTGGTCCGATTAACTCGTTTAATCTTTTTCAAGCCTCAACTCATGTAACCAAGTTGTTATGTGTGACCCTCTAGGTTCTCAATTCAATTAGCAGTGACCCTAATTAATTAATTCACTAATTAATTAATCAGTCCACAGATTAAACGACCATAGTCTAGCAACAGGTGTTTAACCCCTAGCTGAATTGGAATGTTCGGATTCGACAGAACCTTTAAGTCATTGATTCATGAGAGATACAATCCTCCTACTTACTATCTCTCAACCAAGATCTAGGGCAAGGGAATAATCAGAACCCTAATAATCCGGTCTTAAAGCTAAGTGCATTTCATATCCATTTGATCTCAATCCAAGAAACACTTTTCTTGATGTCTTGATCTACTGCCTTGGCCAAGGACTCCATATGGCATATGAATGACTTACACAATAAGAGATCACCTTGCAAATGCAAGTGTAGGTCCTTTCTTGATTCTCATTCACTTTCATGAATCACTTGTGCAGCCCCAGCATAAGCCTTGAATCAGTTGTCTAAGGCTACACCCTTTAAAGCTTATACCTAAGACTACAGAGTTAACTCATAAAGTGACAAGGAACCTCAAGTCTAAGGATCAATTAATCACATCAATGACTCGTGAGATATTTCCTAATCTGGAAGTTTCCATTTCCTGAAATAGAAACTTCCTTTCCCATTTAGGAATGTTCTCACACGGGGCACCTCAGTGAACTTACTTATTAAAGTAAGCACCCTCATGTATCACGCACGTATCAACTATACACTTTGCACCTCCATGAAACAAGGTGGTCCTTCTTAAGGGCGTGATCCCACAAGCAAGCCTTAGAGGAGTCAGGTTGACACTCCCACTGTCTGTAGGACTCATCGGCTTGGAGTATTTTACTAATCATGACTTATGTGATATAGGGCTCGTTTCATGAACCATTTCACCTAAATGGTAGAGTCCTAAAGTCATCAGGATTAGGGGAGTTCTCATACATGCACAGCTAAAGTAAACGCATACCAAACAAGAGCATATAAAGAAGTGTTGCCTCAATTCGTTATTTTATTCAAAGATTGTCTGTGATTACAATAAGGAAAAGCACAAAGCGGATATACAATCGGCTTTCTAGGGCACTATTCCTAACACAACAATGAGGAAAGATGGCAGTCAGATCGTATGTCTGACAGAGCGTCAAAGGAATGCGAACCTTGGGTTTTCCAATTTCAAAGTTGAACCTCGAAAATTTTGTTATTTGCCATCGAGGAAGGATTTGCCCAATTTCAAAAGGCGAACCTTGGGAAATTTATTCGTTATCGAAGAAGGTTTTCCAATTTCAAAAGATAAATATTGGGAAATAGTTTAACATCGTGAAGGAGGAGGACGATCCCAAGTTCAAAGACGAAACTTGGGAGATGAAAAAACCTAAGTTGGGATATCATGAAAAAATATTTGTTTTCTCCATTTATTCACATCATAATACAAAGTATATATAAATTACAAAGATATAAATCCTATGTAAGCGATGTATTTTAGAGGATTCTAAAGGATATAGAAAATATCTATTTTATAAGAAAATATATCCTAATGATATACACAGAAGCAAATATCTAAATATAATTAAGTGTAATATTCTTATTATTTAATTAACTATTTTTTCTAAACACTTTATATTGATTATACGATACTTATAAATTACCCGCTATCATCCCATTATATTAATTTGATAGAATTAGATTGTGATTAGAATTTTCCTATAATTTCAATTATGAGAAAATTACAAAATCGGGACATGAAGTGACCCCTACTAGCAATTTTAGGACACAAAATTACTCTGGCGACAAAAGTGTCCAATAACTCCCAAAATGTGTCAATTTCTGGACAAAGGTCGCCAGAGATAGCTGACGTGGCGCCTGAGTGCTGACGTGGCATATGACTCATTTAAAAGCTGATGTGTCATATGCCACGGGTAACATGTATGTCCACATCAGCACTCCGGCGCCACGTCAGCTATATCCGGCGACCTTTGTCCTGAAATTGACATATTTTGGGAGTTATTGGACACTTTTGTCGCCGGAGTAATTTGTGTCCTAAAATTGCTAGTGGGGGTCACTTCATGTCCCGATTTTGCATTTTTCCCCAAAAGGAAGCAAAACATGACATAACGGATAAATTAAAACGACGAGCAAGCGTGTCTAGAATCCGAGCTTGCTACGGCGGCAATGGCGGCGACGCTTGGTGTTGTCGTCAGTGTGCATCCGGATCCGGTAGGGAATAGGTCTTGTGCGACGGCATTGTTGAATTCGGCCGACAGCGGCTGAGAGCTCCGCAGCTTTAGGGTTTCCAGCTGCTGCATTAAGTGATCATAACTTTTTACATATTTGACCAATAAATAGGGTACAAAAAGATTCAGAATTAGCTTGCTCGCTACCTAGCTAGCTATAACTTGTATAGTTGTATTAACTGAAGAAATTATTTGATTGAGAGCTTCCTTAATTAGTCTATCTTTGAGGAATGAAATCTTCTTCTTTCTTCCATGCTCTGATCAGTTTTCAGGTCTTGTTGGAATATGTTTTCTCTGCCGATATAAAATAGTGAGCACACACACACACACACACAAAATTCTTCAAGTTTCTCCCCTCCTAGTAATCAACCTAACCCATGAAAATTCTATTTATGAGAATAAATGGAATTTTCATGATTAAGGTTGTGATTAGGAGGGGAGAGATTGAAGAATTTTCTTGTGTGCTTTTGAACTACGAAGAAGGTGACATGAATACCATTCAAATGAAATGATGAATATATACCGTATTGTATACAAAATTTATAAGATAATTGTTTGGAAAACCCTATGCAATATCGAAAATGTAAGATAAATTCTATGTTTCAGAAATTAGCATAAAAAATCTTGTATTTTATAAAAATAATTATAAAAAAACCTAGCGTGCAGTTTAAGCCACACACATTAGAAAATTCAACTTGAAATATGAAAATTACACTTTTGCTTCTTTTTTTTTTGTGAAGATAAAAGTAAATATTAGACAAAAGTATTTATAAATAAAAAGTTTCAAAGAAATGTGATAGAATATATAAAAGAAAATAATAGAAATAATATATAAAAGAAATAAATGAATAATATGCCACAAAAATTCTTATTTAGAAATAAAAGATGACATCAAAGAAAAATTAGTGGATAAAAAATTACATATAAAAATAAATTATTTTAGAACTTATTTAAAAATTTCTATAAATATTAGGGTAAAAACTAAGAAATTATGCATATAATACAAAAACAATCTTGTTGTAAAGAAAATACGCACAACCCCCGCGAATAACACAATTGCCGGCCATAAAATTTTTTGTGCAAATTTTAGAGAACATAAAGTTTCCTATTTCAAATAATACAAAGGGTTGGGTGCATAGAGCTCCAAAAGTTATATGGGTTTCTTCTGAATATAACCATACGTAGAGAAAATTTATAGAGAACAATGATAATAGAATGGAGAACTAAACGTCTAAACGAGTGTGAGTAGGAACTAAAGATGTCAACTGGGCCAGGCTGGGCTAGTCCAGCCCAAGCCCGTCTAAGCCCGCTACAGTAACGGGCTGTGTAACGCCCCGATTTCATTTATTAATATCTTATGTTTAAAATAATTTTATAAATTATATTTTATAAAACTTTCATGAGATTTTATCAATTTATATCAAATTGAGAATTCCTTTCATGACTTGAAAATATTTATTTCGTGAAATAATTACCGAAAATGATTTAATTGTCAACTTGCCCCTATATGTTCATTCTTTTAAATTTAGGGACCAAATTGCATAACATTTTCAAGGACTCAATTGATCAATTCCCAAAGCTTTTCATCCTTAGTTGAATGACTTAAATATTTGAGGGACTAAATTGCAAATTGATTATTTCATCAATTTCATGGATGATGAATCACGTAAGAATGCATCTCCAAGCTTCCTAGTTCATTTTCATCCCAAAATTCACCAACATATCCATCTTTCTTGCTTTCGGTTCTTCAAGTAGAAAAGGGAAGAAGAGATTTTATCATCACCATCAAGTTTGCTCAAGAAACTCCAAGCTTTTAAGCTCCAAATCATCCATCTTCATCTTCTTCATCCATTTCTTTCATTCAAGGTGGGTATATGGTTTGTTACTTGATTCTTGAGCATGTATGAGATAACTAGGGTTTGAGATTTATATGCTAAATGGATTAATTGTAGATGGAAGCATGATTAAGAGATCATTTCTTGAATTATGGCATGATTTATTCATGGAATTCTTGAATATTTGAGCTTGATTGATCAAAAGTAGTATGAGCATGCAACTTTGATTCTTTGATGATTTGCCCTAGTTTAAGTGTTTAAGTGTTATATTGTCATCTTATGAACATATATGCATGAGTAGTGCCAGAAATAATAGCATTTGGGGATCAAAATTGGAACTTGGTGGCTTGGTTGTTGCTTCCCGTAGCTATGCTCTGTTCTTCTCTGTTTTCTTCATTTGCAGAAACTAGGAACGACCGTTCCCAGCCTTAAGGCATTGTGGGAACGGGCGTTCCCACCTTTTCAAACAAAACAGGCGGCCGAGCATGGGAACGACCGTTCCCATTTTGGCCTTAGTGCCGGAAGGGCCGTTCCCAGACAAGGCGCGTTTCTTAAATTAAAAACGCTGGCACGTTTTGGGATTTACGGGAACGACCGTTCCCATTTACAAAGGGAAGCCGGAACGACCGTTCCCACCTGGAATGCAGAACAAAAGTTTCTGCATAAAATTACGTTTTTAGCCCCTCGATCCGACGACTTCTTTGACCCCGAATTGCTCTTATATGTGCTAATATGTGCGGAAACAACATGTTATCATGCCACATTGCATTTTTCTCGTCATCTCGTTGCATTTGCGCCGTTCGTCATATTTGGTCCATTTTAGAGTCAAGTCTCACGTGTACACGTCCATTTTGCACAGACCAGCTTCGTAGGGATGAGGAGCAAGCCCCGTAGGCCGTGCCTACTTGTCTTTTGTCGGTAAATGTGAGGTTTAATTGTTAGTTATATAGAACCCGTATATCCCTTATGTGATATTTCGGCCAAAAAGGTATTTATAGTTATACTTTCTATAAATCATTGATCATTTCAAGTCGTGTTCAAGCAAGCAAGCAAGCCATGTATTGTTTCGTGCATGTTTAGGCGAGTAGCATGACCGGTTACGTTTGGGCCCGAGGGTAGTGGCCAGAGCCAACCGGGAAAGCAAGGGCTGACGGGTAACTCTGGTGCTATCCTCACCATGTTTGGGGTCACCCCTGAATCCACTAGGAGGTTAGTGGAGGAAGGAGCTCCGGGCTTAGGGATTCATGTACCCTCTGCTCAACGAGATTGGATGTTGGGGCCTTGCAATCCCATCATCAAACCGGAGGAAGAAGGAGACTGGGGACGAGTCCGGCACCACGGATGCGTCTCGGGTTATTGCATGATTTCCATTTCATGAACGTGTTATATGATTACACTATCGCACGATTGCACGATAAGTGAATTGCATGATCACCTATTGACTATTAAACAAGCAAGCATGTTCATGTACGTTTGGAGTAAGGTAGGAGACCGCCCTCACTCGCCGGGGCCATATATTGATTGCATGAAAATAAACAATTATCTAATATTGATGATTGTATTCTCGGGCGAGTTTTATGTTATTATGAACTTATATTACTTTGAATTATAAAACCTTACCCGAGAATATAATTTGCATGTTATTGCGCGAATATATTTATGCCCCTCACTCAGTCTTCGGTAGACTGATACTTCACTTTTCAGGTACTTGAGAGCCGGTCGTGCTAGGTGGGAGTCTGGTCCAGTCTTGCATTGTCACGAGTCTAGCAGTGTACCATCATGTATATATTTTGCTACTTCTCATGTTATGTCCGTTATTATCACATTCTGAATACTTGATCATGTATAGGTTAGTAAGAGATGATAATGTATTGATAGTTAGTTTGGTATCTATACGTATCTATCCGATAAATATGGTACCTATATGTATTTATGAAATAATGCTCCCGCTTTTAACTGTTATGTCTTGGTTCTGTATTGCTTTGGGGTTTTGTCCCGCCTAGCCCGTCTTTTCTTTTATTTGTCACCCGTTCGCTATAGGTTAGTTCATGTACGGATTGTCCATTTCGTAGGTGGATTGGCCTATAGTGCGGGGGTGTGGTATCTTTACGGATAGGGGTGCTACAGGCTAGGTTAGCCCCGGACCACCTTTGAAGTGGGCTGGGTCGGGCTCGGTTTGAATTAAATTATAGTGGCCCATCTCAGCCCATGAACCCATAAATAATGGGTTGGGCCGGGCCTGGACCGGTTCCTGACGAGCTGGGCCTAATGGGTTTGGTGGGTTTCGTCTATTAATTTTGATGGGCTAAATTTGTGGGTCAACTTTTCATTTTTTTTTTTATCCTTTTGTTATATTAAAATTTAAGATTCTTTTTACTTTATATTAATGATTTTTTATTTTATTATATTTATAAAATTGCAAGATTGCTTTTGTTTTGTTGTTTTGTTATTAAAATTTTCTCAAGTTATTATTTATCTATGTAAGTTTATGTCATATTTCTATACTAAAAAAACATTTAAAGAGACATTAATATTTCATCCTATATTCTTAATAAACAGTTCTAATTACATATACAATAACCTAATGATTATATATAATTAATATAATAATTGTTTCAATTTTATTACAAATGTGTAATTAAATAGCTAGTCCAAATTTATATAGATTGGGCTTGTCTTATTTAATTTGTATTTGTAACTCTATAATTAAAATATTGTATTTGTACGAATGGGGCCAAGAAAAGAAAAAACAGAAAAAATAACACATTGAATAGTATATTGGAAGATTTTGTGCTAAGGGAATAGCGGGCCTGGGCTGGTCCTGGGTTACGGGCTGGTCCGGGCTAGTTATGGGTTTAAGTGGGCCTGTTTACGGGCTGGGCTGGGTTTTAGAATCAAACCCAATAGGGGCCCAGCCTAATACCCCAAACCCAGCCCAGCCCACCTCATAATATTCATGCCGGTTTGAAGCCGGACTGGGTCACGGGTTCGTGGGCTGGCCCGGCCCGTTTGACATCTTTAGTAGGAACAGGGTGTAGGATGGATAGGGCGTTATTAGGAGAAAATACACATAGGAAATATCAATGCGTCCAACTCTTTGTCGACATACAAACACTTTACATACGCCATTCCTCAGGAGGAATAGGGTCATTCAGCATCTTCAGGCATCCTAATTCCTAAATAGCATGTCAAGCGTTCCTTCAATGGTATCGAGGCCGCGGAAATGTAGGCAACGGGCTTCGAAAACGTCAAAAAAATGCAAAATATGCAGTGAGGACGACGTTGATTGCAACGACAGCACAGTGGTGATGATGGAGGGCCAGAGCGATGATCTGCATCACCTGGTTTCCACGCATGGCAGCTATTATTGAATTCTCTGTGTTACGAAGATTGTGTGCGGTGTATGTATAATGTACTGTTGTTTGGGCTCTTTTTGTGTAATATATATCACATTATGGGTGTTTATATGTAGATTTGGACTCGGCGGAGAATGCGATTGGTATTGGAGTGGTTGCGAGAGATTCGGATAGAAATTGTGTGGGTTGAGAGACGGATATAAAAACAAATATCTTAGACTTAGACTCCAGCCGAAACAAAGACTTTTACGACGTTATCAGCTGCTCGGTTAGCACGTGACTTTAGATTTTTTATTTTTTATTTTTTATTTTTTGGGAATTAGCGTATGACTTTAGATGGCAAGACGTAATTTTAGAAGGTGAATGTTTGCGAGTGATAAACCAACTTAAGAGCTCCGAAGATGACTTCTCATCGTTGGGCAATATCATTAGTGACATTAAACTTCTTTGTTCTAACTTTCCTTAGTTGTAAGTTCTTGTCGGTTTATACGTGGCCCGAATAGAATCGCTCACAACTTAGCTCATTTGGCCTTCGTTGATTCTTTTAAAATTTATTTTTGCGCTTCCAACTTTATGGCTTTGGATTTGCAATAAATTTGCCTCGGGGCCCTAGATCCTAAAAAGTATGTTGATTTGGACTCCAATATTATTTATTTTATTTTAGGTAATTAGTTAAAATTACATCATTTTTATTGGACTTCATCAACTTTTATAAACTATCTTGTGTCCTTTGTTGGGCACGAGATATCATTAACAAAATTATAATTTTCTTTTTGAGAGGAAGAAAATTATGAATTAAATATATGTGACATGCATACTTCATAAGAAATTAAATGGAACATATTTAAATTTGTCAGATGTAGCACCCCTACACGTGGAGATGCCACACCCCCGCACTGTAGGTCACTCCACGTACGAAACGGATAATCCGTACATGAACTAACCTATAGCGAACGGGTGACAATGCAATAGAATGACAAGCTAGGCGGGACTAACTCACACATGCAACATAATAAAGCGGAAGCATAGTCGATTCACTTGCAAATATAACTATTTAAAACATACTATATCTCGGATCATCTACTCGATAACTTATATATACTAGTTCACATATCAATACATTATCATCCCCGAATACATAACAATTAACTTTAACAACAATGTCGTAGGCAATGATAAATAAGCAAATAAATGCACCGTGCCTGACTCGACTACATGGACTGGACTTGAGTCGATTCCCGCCTAGCGTTCACCTGCAATAACCTGAAAGGTGGAGGCGTCAGTCTGTGAAGACCGAGTGAGGGGTTTAAATAATATTAGCGCAAATAACATGCAAGTTATATTCTCGGGTAAAGTTTTATAAAAGATAAATGTATAAGGTTAATAATGATATATCTTCGCCCGAGAATACAACTATCAATATTAAATACTTGATCATTTTCATGCAATCAATACATGGCCCCGACGAGTTAGGGCAGTCTCCAACCTTACTCCAAATGTACATGAAACATGCTTGCTTGATTGTTAATCAATAGGTGATCATGCAATTTAATTATCGTGCAATCGTGCGATAGTGTAATCTAGTAACACGTTCAAGGAATGAAAATCATGCAATAACCCGAGGACAATCCGTGATGCCGGACCCGTCCCCAATCTCCTTCTCCCTCCACTGATGGGAAGGTAGCTAGCCTTCACCATCCACGACGTGTTGAGCAGAGGGTACATGAATCCCTAAGCCCGGAACTCCTTCCTCCACTAATCTCCTAGCGGATTCAGGGGTCATCCCAATGTGGTAAGGATAGCGCGAGAGTTACCCGTCAGCCCTTGCTTTCCCGGTTGGCTCAAGCCACTACCCTCGGGCCCAACGTGAACGGTCATGCTTACTCGCCTAACATGCTTGATTCATGACAATAACATGGCTGGCTTGCTTGCTTTTCATGAACATGACTTGCTTGAAATGATAAGTGATTTCATGAAAATTATAGATATAATTACCTTTGGCCGAAAGATCACATAAGGGGTATACGGGTTCTATATAGCTAGCAATTAAACCTCACCTGACAGGCGATACAAGGACTCGTGGATGCATGAACGTGCCCACGATCAATAATCTCCGCCCTGGAGAAGAACTGGATAAGAAAACAGGACATACGTGCATACGTGAGACAATACTCGACAATGGTACCAAGTATGACGCACGGCATGTTCACATAATGAGATATCGTGCAGTAAACAATGTAGCATAAAATTATCATGTTATGACATGTAATTGATCATATAATCAAAATTTGGGGTCAAATAAACCATTGGATTCAAATCCCGAAAATCTATTTTTATGCAGAATGTTTCTGCCTATCCAGAGGCCTGGGAACGGCCGTTCCAGCCCTTAGTTCAAAAATGGGAAGGGTCATTCCCAGCTTCCCGAAGATGGGAACGGCCGTTCCGGCTTACAAACCAAAACGGGAAGGGTCGTTCCCATCCTCGCCGCCATGCACACCATTCAAAATATGGGAACGGTCGTTCCCCAATTACAAAGGGAACGGGAAGGACCGTTCCCGTTACGCAGGAAGAACAGAAACAGAGCATGAAGAACAGGGGAGCACGAACCACTTCTAACACCATCTCATAATCCATGAAATCAATTCCCAAATGACATAAATCATGCAAGGAACATACTTAAACACTTATAGTTCAATAAAATCCAATATTAACACTTGAATCATGCCTTGACTCTCCTAATTATAAATTTTCACCTAATTAAGAACTCATCACATATCTTCCTAAATCTCAAGAATTCATGTACCAATTCATGTTTAAAGCATAGAATCTAGCTTCCAACATAAACTAATCAAGTTAGCAAGCTTAAACATTAACCCTAGCTTCAAGAATTATAATCAAGAAATCACATATATGATCATATATACCTTGAGGTGAAAATAAATGGAAGAAGAGGATGAATATGGATCTATGATGCACGGACACGGCGACACGGACATGACACGACACGGATAAGGCGACACGGATTTTTTCTTGAATTTCCCACGTAAGGAGTGTCGACACGTGTCCGACACGACACGTCAAAATGATATTTTTAGAAGTGTCCGTACATCATAGATATGGATGCTTGAGCTTCAATCATGAAATTCCTTAGCAAATTCTAGCTTGGAGATGATGGTTTTCCAATTCTCTTCCTCCTTTGATGAAGGAAATGAGAGAGAAAGAATGGGGATGAATATGATGAAATGAAATGAAGTTTTGTGGAAGGGATGCATATACCGTGATATATTTTGGCAAAATATGATATTTGTGATTAAATACCCCAAGTTCATAAGTTATGCAATCAAGTACAAAAGGTTTGGAAATGATCAATTGAATCCAATAATGTTTTCATGCAATTTTGGTCCTTTAATTTAAATAAATGTCAATTAAGAACAAGTAAGCAATTAAATCATGTTAGGCAATTAATCCATGTACCAAATAAATTTCATATGTACAATGATTCTCACGTTGGCATTTATTTCATATATTTTCACGTGATCATGTTGAAATACAATTTATAAAATTAATATAACACTTATAAATTGAATAAACGAAAATAATAAAATAAATCCTAACGCTCGAAACTCACACGTGTCGAGCGTACCTGACTGTCTGGAAATCGGGGCGTTACATCAAATTATTTCTGTTATTGTCCAGGAGCGCTTTAAAATGCTTGAAACTAGAAATGTCAAAAATGAAATGTGATCTTTTGCTACTCATTATTTTTCTTCTAATTATTTTTATAAGTATTTTTTATTTATAAAATAATTATGTTTGACGGACCAAATCTTTAATACTATATGAATCTATTTATTTTGAATAAAAATATTTATAATCAAATATTTTTTTTTATCGGTAAATGTTGAAACGAAATCGGATTGAAATTCAAATCGTTGATAACCCTAATTTAAATTTTAACATATGTGTTAACGAAAACAAGCCATTGTGGAAGGCTCGGCCCACTCAAGGTCAAAAATAATTAGATGGGAAATTAAAACAAGAACTATAACTCTAAATTCAAATTGGCAATGTGGTCACTAAAATACCCTTTTGGGGGGAAAAAAGAAGAAAAAGACAAAAAAGGAAGGACTCAACAAAAGTGCGAAATTTAAAAAGAAAATGTGAAGAAAATCATAAAATAAGAATACATTGAAATTTAAAGGACAAAAAATAGCAAAAATAAGATGGGATCTAAGTTACAAAATGCTGATACGCGAGCGAATGTGGGTACGACTGCATTAGTATCCAAATTATTTTTAAAAGAAAAATTGAACTTAGGAGCATCTTAAATTGTCTAATAAAAAAATATTTTAAATAATTATATGTATAATACAATCTCATTTTATATATAATTTTGACTAAATTTTAAGAAATAATATAAGACAACTCATTTTATTTTGAATTATTTTATTAATAGTTTTACGATAAATATCAATTTTGTCAAAACAAAATTATATTTTTATAAAAATTATCCAACATGTATATTGCGTAGTTTATATATAAAAAAATTAATTTTATTTAATTGTCTTAAAGCGAGAAATGATCATAGATTTATCAAAGGAAAAAATCAAAATCTTAAGGGGTCTTAGTTTAAAACTACTCATGGGTTGTAAAAATTTTAGTTAGCTCCCCTTTTTGAAAATTGTCCCTACTAACTCCCCATATGAGATTTATAATTTTGGTTTGCTCCCTGTTGACCTAAAATGACTGCTTTACCCTTTCATTTATTATTTTCCTTACTTTTCAAAAATTATACTACATATGAATGATTAAATACATTATTTTGCTATTTTTATACCACATTTCACCAAATTTGTACTACATGAATAAGGTTGTATAATTCCACCTCCTGGGGTACATAAAAGCGAATGCTTACTTTTCAAAAATTTATACTTCATATGGATGATTAAATATGTCATTTTGCCTTTTTTATACCACATTTCACCAAATTTGTACTACATGAATAAGGTTGTATAATTCCACCTCATGAGGTACATAAAAGCAAATCCTTACTTTTCAAAAATTTATACTACATATAGATGATTAAATATGTAATTTTGCCTTTTTTATACCACATTTTACCAAATTTGTACTATATGAATAAGGTTGTATAATTCCACCTCCTGGGGTACATAAAAGCGAATCCTTACTTTTCAAAAATTTATATTACATATGGATAATTAAATACATCATAATATCTTTTTTGTTCCACATTTCACCAGATTAATGAGAGTTGAGAATGGGAGGGGAAGTGATAGCCTTCCGGGACAATTTGGTAAAACAGCACACAATAGGTAGTGAAGTAAGAAGGCGTTTGGTATGGTTATTAACCTTCATAGATCTGAACAAGAGAAGGTAATATCGTGTTTGGTATCGTCTATTAGCCTCCGCGGGCCAACTCAACTTAATGCATGGCCCGCACGAAGCCCGACACTATTCACGATTTAAGGGTTGATATTCATATCCATTTTCAGTCGTTATTAAGTGTCGTTGTTTGTACCAAGCTTTTCCCCATTACTGTTCACAATTTTTTTTCCCAAGTGTTGCCCCTGAGTCAGGCTTTTTAGCCACGCCTTTTATCATTTGCTGAATATTTCTTCTAGGGTTTCTCAATTTGGGGATCGACATTTCAGGTAGAAGCACTGAAACAGAACTCCATCTTGGTATATCGCTAACACGAGAAAACGTTGTTTTTGGATCTGAAATAGAAGCACTCAATTTGTTATGTCTGATTCTTTACTCTCCTGTTATTCCCAGTGGGAACTGGTGTTTTTGGCTGAACTCGGGGCAACGGCGACACCGCATCTGACGAGGTAAGGATGCGACGCCTTGGAGTGAATTAGAACTTGCAAATGGGAAGTCGTTGTTTTGTCGTTGTTTGAAATGCTATTCACTATGTATTCCCCTCTATACTGCTCTGACTTGCTTGAAAGGCTTGGTTTGTATATATGTTAATGTGGTCTCCTACAGTTTCAATGAAATATTCCCATTGAAGTAATCACCGGATATGAAGCTGTGTGTTTTTTCTGGATTAAAATGCTCCAAACTTTACTCTGTTATGTATTACATCCACTTTGAGGCTACGTATATATCTACCAGGTGTTGGCGTACTATAATGTGCATTTCATTTTTAAGTTCGGCTGCCATTTGCAGATTTGCTAATTCACTTTTCAATGGACCCACAAACAAGGTTACGTTTTGTTGCATGGGTAGAATTTGTTCTTAAACGCACGGCTGTTACCCTTTCATTGCTGTACTTATTGTTTGTGTGGTATAAGCAAACGGTTGAGAGTGAGAGGCCCACACGTCAGCGTAGATATTCTATCATTGCTAATCAACCGGATCAGTTGAAACATTTGCGCCGCTTTACTGAAGTGAGCGATCAAAACTGCATTGATAATCTTAGGATGGATAGGAATGCATTCTGCCGTTTGTGTTACCTTCTTGAACATTTTGGGGGTCTGAGAAATGAGAGGTTTGTGACTATTCCGTGTAAGTCTGCCATGTTTTTTAATATCTTGGCACACCATAATAAAAACCGTACAGTGAAGGGTGATTTCTATTGTTCTGGTTATATCGTTAGCCGTTATTTCCGGCAAACGTTGAAGGCATTGCTTCGCATCAGCAACATGCTTCTAATTGAACCGGTCGGGGTTCCACAATCTTGCACCACCGAACCATGGAAGCATTTCAAGGTCAGTTTGGTTGCATTTCAGTTGATGGAATCGATATTAAATGAACAGCTGCATCTTGTTACTGCGGATACTGTAATTGAAAAGTTCTATTTCTCTTTAAAATGTATGTATCCATTTCATGAATATTAATAATCATTTTCTTTTTAAATGTAAGGCAGACATTTCTGTCCCAAGTTTTTTAATAATGTGCAGAATATATGGGTTCAGATGGTAGTCATTAAATTTTGTCCCAAACTTCATAATAATGGGAATTACTTACGTTTTTATGTAGGCAGTGATTCCATCAATAAATTTTGTTATCCTTGAGTAAAGTTGCCGAAAGTTTTAAACATCGGGTATTTACGTGAGTTGTGGTAATTCTGGTCAATTTATATATGGCAGGGGTGTCTCGGTGCATTAGATGGAACGTACGTCGAAGTGATTGTCCGGCAAAAGGACCAGCCTAAATATCGCACTAGGAAAGGCACAGTTTGTGTTAATGTTCTTGGAGTTTGTAACCCGCAGATGAACTTCATCTACGTGCTTGCCGGGTGGGAAGGTTCGGCTGCCGACAGTCGTGTATTATGTGATGCCTTACACCGTCCTAACGGCCTTAGGGTGCCAGCTGGTAAGAAAGTTAATACAAATGTAGCGATTATTTCCCCGTTTACCTCTTAATGAAAATGTAATGCCATCTCTGTTTCTATTTTTGAATAGGTTGCTATTACCTAGCCGATTGCGGCTACACCAACGCCGATGGATTCCTTACCCCGTACCGCGGTACTCGTTATCATCTAAAAGAATGGGGTGCGGGCACGGCTGGCCCCCAAACTCCTAAGGAACTCTTCAACCTGCGTCACAGCAAGGCGAGGAACGTGATAGAGCGAGCCTTTGGTCTCCTGAAAGGAAGGTGGGCCATATTACGCAGCAGGTCGTGGTATCCAATCAAAGTCCAGAATTGGACCATTCTGGCTTATGCAATGCTCCATAACTTTATTCGTACCCAAATGGAGGTTGACCCAATAGAGGAGGAAGTGCTTCGGGACATGGACGAGCATGTGGGCGACGATATGCAGTATATCGGGGGTATCGAAGCCACTCCCATGTGGACCAATTTCCGAGATAATCTCGCTAATAGCATGTTTCAGACATGGAGGCACAATTGAATTGTTTAACTTGCTGGAATTTAAGTAGAGTGTGATTTGTGTAATTATTTTTTTGATGTGTTATGATAGGGGTGACTGGTACTGCTGAAAATTACTATGGATTTCAGTTATGGTGTAGAGTTCGTGTTTTTGGATTGTAACCCAGGGTTTGCTACGATATGTATATTGCCTTATGTCAACATTGTGTTATGAGCAATTCAGTAAAACATGCATTTTTTATGTGACAAAAAATTTGACTGGAATTTCCTTATGTACCTGTATTCCCAATGTTTTGTTCCTTTAATGTGTCTTTGATGTGGTTTCTTATCAGTGCAGGAAATGGATGCAACGCGAGGGACTTCTAGTGTGCGAACTGAAACAGGGAAAGGTAGTAACGTGGCTCGGAGATTCTGGACGAACAAGGAGGAGGAACGCTTGCTCGTATCATTGGAGGTTCTATACGCGGAGGGGGTTAAGTTGGATGGCTCACTCCGTAGTACATACATGATAAGGCTGGCAAATATGATCGGTGAAATGCTTCCGGGATGTGGGATAGAACCTAAACATGTGAAGTCGAAGTGTGCAGTTTGGCGGCGAACTCATATAGCCATAGTTACCATTCTTAGGGCAAGTGGGGGGGCGGGCTTCTCTTTTGATCCGGCCAGCCACATGATTGTCCAAGAGAAACCTGAAGCTTGGGCAGATCAAGAGAGGGTAATGCTTACATTAAACTATTTCTGAAATTATAATACCTTGTTGATTACAGTTACGTATTGTGGTAAGTTACACAAAATGAACTTTCTTGATTGTTCGGCTAGGTTTACAAAGAGGGCGTCAAGTTAGTTCGAGGCAAAGCGTTTCCATGGCTAGAGAGATGGAATGTTCTATTCGGGGTCGGATCGAGCCACCGGGGATGCAGCGGTAGATGTTGGTGATGCGTACGTAGATCTTCGAAACCCTTCAAAGCAACCTGCAGGCAGTCGAGGAAAATGGGTCAATGATAGCAACACGCCTCGGTCGAAGAATCTTATTGACTTAGACGAGGAAGGTGATGACGCCACATCAACGACCCCGCCAAGCTTAGACCGCGTGGAGTCCAAAAAAAGTACCACGAAGCGTCGCCGTTCGAGTAACCTTGACGCGTCACAGATCAAGGATTTGATGCACGATCTAATGGAATCTGCCCAAGTTACCCTGAGCTCATCCCCTGGACACTTCGGACCAACTTCTTCGAGTACCCCCTACATACCCGCTGATGATATTGCTGCGAAACAGGACGGCATATATGATGCTTTAATCTCGCTTGTCGATCTGAGCACGGAAGAGGTGATGTGGGCTGCCCATCACCTCCCCAACAATCACGGCGATCTTCGTGCATTTTATGGGATGCCAGTGCATGTCCGCAGCACGTTTGTTCGAAGTCTGAAGCATTTCACTAATTAATCCCGTGCTTGGGACTGAAAGTTGATGCAAGTTGTGGTTGAGACTGGTAATTTATTGTTTTTGTCTTGTTTGCATGAAACCATTAAGGGCTCCTTGCTACTTGTCGGGTCAAGTTGTAATGTTGATAGCTAAGAAACCTACTGTCGATCAAAACAATTTATTTTTATGATATTTGCAGTTGCCCGTTTGTTATTTATTGTCGATTTGTAGGGGGTTATGCTGATGTTTTTCATAAGCGCAACCAAATCTTGTCTGACCTTTTCGTAGCCTCGTACTTATTCAGAGATGAATGCAACCATCGGTTAAGGCTGGGAAAAGTTTAAAATTAAAGATGTCCAACTTACTACACAATCTGGGCATAACATAACATACGCAAACATCATGGCTAGAAGTATAAAAAACATCTACTAACACCCACTAGAGGAAAAAACAATAACAAACACCCACATCCGATACGGTGGGCAACGAAAGTGGTTCAGCTTGTTCAGTATTCATTATCGGAGAAGACATCTGGATCAACGTAGTTGGTCTTCGGCTCACCGGGAAGCAGTGCTGCCTTTGAGGTTCGAAACACATAGTGCAGCTCATGGTAGAAGGAGAAGCCGTTAATCCGAAAACGACGATCCTGCTCGGACTCCTGCGAATACAATAACTTAGAAAAACGAAGGTATGATATAAACCTCAAAATTACGATATTAATTCGGTGAGTTTGTGTAATTGATTACCTGGTCACCGAAATAACAAAAATATTGAGCATCTACATTGACAACATTAATGCCGCCATGGTATGTCACCCCAACCTTGTTGGTGAACAATCGGAAGTCCATGTAAATTTCACGAAGCTTCATGATGTGAGAGCTAACTTCGGCTTGAGACATATCTATATCTAATCTCCGACTAACGTTTCGGGCAATTTTCTCAACGGCGAGAGCCATAACTACAGGTTCGCTCATAATTACATTTTGACTCGCAAACTCATATAGCTCCATAATAGGAATACGCTCCGTGCAAGCACAATAGGGGCCAATGTCCTTCAATAATGAAGGAACACATGCACGGCAGACACGAGACATTGCAAAATGAGGAGATGTAATTTGGTTTGAAGGTTGAATAACTGAGTACATGGTGAAAATTACCATCCAATTAGGCCATTATTTATAGATATTTGAAGATGGGGTGTTTTGTGTTGAAAAAAAAAAGTGATGTGGGACAATGCATACTAAAGCATCTGTTACCTAAACTTCCCACAAAAAATCATATTGTCCGCCAACATCTCAATCCTCATGCATGCGCAAAATATAAAGCTGTGAAGATTCTTCTTCAAACATTGGAATGATGTGTAAAAGAGCAATGGGTTGAGATCCTCATATCTTGCATAGTGAAGATTCCTGACTGTCAATAGTATGAAGCGAAAAAGATGTTTAACACGCTGCAACCTAGCGCATGAAACTGTCCTTACCAATGTGGTTTATTAAATGGTTTTTACTACAGTTCAGGAAAATTAAATCACAAGGTACATTGATCGCGTTATCAAATCGTGAAGTTCATGTCCATAACGTAGATCTCATAACGTAGATATCGCCCGTAAAGCTTCAAATGAAATTGCACCTCCACTTCGCGTACGTGTAGACATATTCTCTTGTCCTGAGAAATAACACACCCAAAGAATTACAATTATATAAACAAAATTTTGGAGGTCACAAGACATGGTATGGACAGTGCTACCTCTGCAATATTCTCATAGCCATGTGATTTTGGTTTCTTGCATGCATGTACATATTCACGCATGCCATTTGCAGTTTAGATTCTCTTCAAAGTGCACTTTAGAATCTTCAATCACATCTACAAGAAAGGTGCAATACAATATAAAGTGTACATAATTATCACACCACTCCAATACCAAAACCAGAGTTAAATATCAAGTCCACAAATATTAAAAAAAGAAAATGAACGCCAATCAGGGGCGAAATCAACCCAGGTTCCCATGCTCGAATTGCTTCAAGCACATCCTAATTGGAGAGCTTCATGATTACGTTAGCAATCATGTGGTGGTGACTGAGGTCGAAGCTTTGTGGGCTTCTGGGTGGATAGCAGGTGAACTTGGTCGAAAATTACGAATCGGAGTAACCCAAAACCGAGTCCGCAGGGGAATCACAAGCTTGAGGGCCGAATATATTTCTTTTCGTAATTTTATGAAAATTCCAGGGGTCACATACGATGCGGACGATAACCGAATCGAAATCACTCCTCAATACATTACCAATCACATGTTACAGGTTAACACAAGTTATAATTTCTCTTAAATGAGTTTAAGTACAATTCAAGTAATGTATTCATCTTATTTCGACCAGGAAACTGATATGGAAGCTAATTTCCGAGAAAATGGCTTTCACAATTGGGATGAACTTCATGAAATATTCAGGAAAAGATTATTTCCCAACTTTCTAAATGACTTACCGGCATTGTTCGTTGATCCTGCACTTTATTCTGACTCTGATGAAGATATCCCGTAGTCGTCGGGGTGCCATAATCTGTACATCATGTACAGCAAGGTTGTGGCTTTTATCCTGTAATCCCATCTGATGTGTTAGTGTGAATGTCGTCAATAATTTCATGTAATGTTGTTTTATCCAATCAACAGGAATAAACAGATTTATGCATCAATTAGATTATCCCATATCATTTCCAATTTACAGATTACCATTAACTGCGACCTTACCATTAAAATAGTGGAGCCACAATTCTGTTATTCGAAAATTGAAAAATAAGTGTAACTCAAGCTAATTGGTAACGTCACAAATCGGAAACAAGACTCTACGCACTCATTAAATCCATTCATGGATATTACATGTAAACAAAAGCAAACCACCAACATAGACAGATTATAACACAACAACGTAATCAATGCCAGAAGAAATTATTCGCGACAAATGCATCCGACAAACAACCACCACGAGATTACAATTAAGATACTACATAGGTGGACCGAAAATATGCACAAGTGAATTCCACGCTGGCTCGTCTTGGTAATAATACCAGAAGCAATGAAGTTTACCCTGCAAATGATGATTTAAAAGTGTCAAGGGCCGGCCATCGTTCTTAAATTCCAATTATACGAATTAACTTATTTGGAGAATAAGTTAGAGACATGCCTCTTCACGGATTAGATCCCACGTACCGGGTGGGGCATTCAACACTCCCTCGTGCTCGGATTGACTGACGCCCGACAAAGATTTCAAATAGTCGAAGGTGTGAAATCGCTCTTGTAACATGCGAAGACGACGGAGATAGTAATTTTGGTCGTGGGACAAACTGAAGAGATTATTAAGAACGGTGACTAACCCAGCAACCACATCTTTATTCAAATTGGACCATTGGCCACGCCTACTCCGAGCTTCACGTTCGAGTAAAGCTATAAACGTGGAGTCGTGCGTGCTGGACCATTCGTTACGGTAAAAACAATTCTGTTGCCTATACATTTCTGCCAGTTGTTGCACAGAGCGGCGTGCCATAGCTAACAAACATATGTGAACTTCTATATGATAGAACAATGGAATATATAGACACAATGCTACCTCACATTTGTTGCTTCCAAGGGGGACTTAACTATTGTACATGTGACATGCAAAACAAAAGAGAAGCTAATCATCTGAGCCACAATTATAATTGAAGGAGAACACTACAAATACCCTATTGGTAGTATGGCTCATCTCATGATGCACTTTTTGACAGAGCCAAAGATTATACTCACCAATATGACAGTTGTACAAATAATTGAAGAAAAGTGATGCCACTAATACACCCAGTTGAGAGTCCGTGCTAACATGAACACATGGTGATACATAAACACACAAAAGCAGCTCCAACTAGCATACACTAGAGTTTGTAGTACACTATCAAACCATAATATTACAGACACAAAAATAAAATCTTGCATAATTAGGGCCAGATTACATTAATAGAACATTGTCGCCAAAATGAGAATACTTACGTACCAATTACCAGACACATTACACAGTAGGCTTCACAGTGCACGTGCAATTAGGACACCCAAAAGAACACCAACTAACAATACAACAACATATGAGAACACGTAAACATGAACAAGAGGTACAAGAATACGACCTCTTTCCATCTCCCAATTCAGGTTTCCCAAGGGTCCTGTTTCGGAGGTACCCGTGCCTCGCATATAATCAGAGTGCAGTTCAGGCGGGCAGTGGCATTCACTCGACACATTCTCATCTGCGACAGTGCACCTGACTCCTTGCTTCTTTGAATCGGTTGTTGAGTAGTTTGCGGAGCAAGTATCCCCCGAATACGGGCGACTACCACGCTTCTGATACACATCCCACCACACAAAGAAGCCTTCATGCTTCATTTCCAGCGGGCATATGTAGTACATCCTCCCGGGATTATTGATTGAGTGCGATGTTCGGAGGATCATCTCCCCGTGCCCTTTCGGACACTATGGAGTTGGGAGCAAGCTCATAACGGTTTAACCTGCAGAACAACACGAAAGGACTCTCCTTACATCAAAACAAGTACCCCACAGTCAACAGAACGCGATAATAAACCAACGACAAAGCAATTCTCATGTTCTCAGGTTCTGAATGTTTGAATGAAACTTTTGAACTAATATTGAGCGGAGCAGGTACACTATAACTCATTTAAATTATGGTAGTGCAGCAAAAACTCAATAAAGGGTAACAAACAACTATAAACAACATCAATTTTTGGAAGCACTATTGCTTCTCTCAATTGGGGGAACCACTGGCATTGACTTTCGAAATTGAAATTAGAAATAAATTATACCTCAATAAGGAAAATTGAAACAGGCGACATCACTAAAACCTAGTTCATGCTATTACATCACGATACCGCACAAGGATATATCGAATTGCTACCATAGCTGTACAAAACGTTCATTTTGATTAAAGATAAACAAATACAAAATAGATCACACAAATTACACCGGGCTTACCTTCCACAAATAAGGCTAAACGGTGAGAACCGCTTCGTCTGAATGCGAACACCAAGCCGTAACCCTCGCGATCCTCTCTACTGTTGTGAAACCCTGCAATTTGAAACTGAGCAATGAATGTTGTAACCTTGCCCCTTTCACTCTTAAATGAAGGGCAAATGTGTAATTTCAATGTATGACGTAAGTTAGTATAAACGAACCAAACAGGAAATTAGATGACCCAATGAATTGCATTGGGTCATTCAAATTGGTACCAAACACAAAACTAAACTCTGCTTGACTTAGCTAAAATAGGTTAGTAGGCCCGAATAGTATTAGATGGAATTAAGTGTGAAAGGGTACCAAACGCCTCCTAAAAATATTAAAGTAAACTAGAAGTTAGTAAGGACAAATTTGAAATAGTGGAGCTATGTCAAATTTGAACCCCGCATTGAGAACTTTTCCCTAATTCCCCCAAATCTTAAATCAGTATTAAAGCAAAAAAATACATACAAGATTGCAGAGAATTGAGTGCGAAACTGCGAATATTTAAGTGGATAGAAATATTATGTGATTTAGGGTGGAATATACTAAGCAATATGAAATTATTAATAGTTATTAATTTAGTATTTATTACTCAATAGTTTATTAGGCCATACAACAAATTTCTTGGAAAAATACTAATTTTGATCATATGTAATAAATAAATAATCGAAGTAGCAAAGGTGATGGCGAGACCGCGAGACAAATATCCACACGGACATCGGGTGGCGTGCTTTCTGTGAATTACCGAAAACACCCCCAGCTTTCTCTGACAATTACCTTCCGAGTTACACAGTTCAGCAACAGCTCTATACCTCCCTTTCCCACTCACACTCACTACACTTGAACACAGTGAACCTTCTTCAATGTTCATTCAATCTGCGCAAATCTAAGCCTCATTTCGATTCTGGGTTCGTCCCAAAAGTACAGTAAAACGGGAGAGAGAAAGAATCTCATTCCCTCACTCTTTCTTCTCTTCCAGAATTATCCATCTTCCTAAATAAAAAAGAAAAAATGCCAATCAAGACTGAATCAGGCACGCCGCCGCCGAGGATCGGAAAGATCGGGCCGTACACGGTGTTTGTGACACCGAATCCGAGCCCGGTACCGGAATCTCCGAGTAAAACATCTCCGGTTCAATTGCCGGTCCAGATGCCGGTTCGGCTTCCATCTCCTCCCCCGGTCATGGCGCCGCCTGCACAGCTCTACAAGGAGAAGCCTTCTTCTCTTTCGTTCTTCTGGGATACGGTCGCCAAGGTTCAAAACGGTGCGTTTTGTGTACATCCCTTTTTGCTTCTGATTTTGTTTAAAATTTAAATTGAATGGCTGAATTGTGGGGTTTTGGCTTTTTGTGTGTTTGTTTTGGTTCTAATTTGAATTGTTTTTTCAGCTCATGCGAGTTTGGACGAGCAGGTTGCACATTGGTTTGGGTTGAATCAGTCAAAATATCAGTGGGCTTTGGATGATTACTATGAAAGCAATGAAAAGGTGAGGTCTTGAGGATTTTTGTTAGCTCGTTTCGTTTTCTGAATTTTAGCTGTTAATTATGGTCAAGATTATGATTTATATTCCCCTTTGCTCTGAAGGATGAGGTAATTTCTGAGGTTTAGTACTGAGAGAAGTTTATGTTGTGATCATGTCAAGAATTCAAACTAGTTTGGCTCAAGTAATAAATAATTGGAGAAGAATTTGAATCTTTGCAAATTTATTTCTCACGAGTATCCACATCATACCTTTGAACCATTGATCATACGGCTGAAGTATTGTGAAATTCTTTGAAATCAAATTTTGCACTTCTCTTCTTCGTCGATGATAGGCAAAAGGAGAACATGTGAGAGAACTAGCGAGTACATTGATTAGAAAAATACATAATGTGTCATACCTTGTGCCCTTTTGATGCGATAGCAAAAGCTCAAGATCTTTTTTTTGTCCTCTGATATTTGGAAGACTTGCCCAAGTTTCACCTTTCCGGTTTCTTCTATTTACCTTGAATATAAATGGTGTTGGCTGGAAAAACACAAGGAAGTGAAAGAACAATGTTCCTTTTTCTTTTTTCATCATAAAATGTTCCTGCGAGTTTTCTGAATCTGTCAATTGGCCATGGCAAAATGAAACAATACACTCGTTGTATGATATGTGGTAGGGACTCCCTCTTAGTGCTTTAGGTTTGACTTAAACGCATTTTGGTACTGAAATGCACACATATATATCTTGTGTATTCTTTTTTCCAATTATTTCATGACCACATTTCGTTTATGTGAAAAACTCCCAACTTGGTCTATATCCTTATATTTCTAGACAACCTTATGTTGCCTTAGGTCAATAAGAAGGCTATTCTCGTTGTTAATTTAGAATGCATTTACACATAGACATACTTGTCTATGTCGGGCAACAATGTACAAACTTTGGTAAAAAGATCGTAAGGTAAAACTATGAATTTCACAACTAAATGAGTCACTAAAAGTAAAAATGTGCTTTCATCTCTTTGATTTCCTTGTTTGTAAGTTCAAATCCTATTAGTTCTTTCTTCTATTATCAATTTCCTTCAAAGCTAAATCGTTGATATTTTGTTGGTGTGCCTACTACAGAATCAAACGGAGGCAAAACCACAGGTTAAACCCAACAAAATTCAGAGTGTGTAAAATGCTTGTGAGCAGGTAAGAGATGTTTTATCAAACTCCTTCCATTGTATCAAACTTTCAAACCTCTTCCAATGTCTTTTCGTTTCATGAAATTAAACTTTGTTCGTATATTATTTCCTTACGCAGGGAACGACTGCAGAAGCCCTTTTGGTATTTCAGTTCCAAGTATTGAAACACCGGATTGGAGAAACTATTGACAGTTTGAATGTTTGATGAGAAATTCGTCTTCGCCTACATTCTTTTCTAGCTGTTTTGTGACATTGTAGCTTCCTGTTGAATGGCGCTATCATCCTACAATTTTCTCATTATCACCCTTAGTTTTTTTTGTTAATGTAGCTCACAAACTTTATTGAGCTTGTTGTACTAATATTTGTTGTAAAATTACTAGTATTTCACCATATGTATAATGTAATTTATCAGTCTCCTAAGCTTAACGTTGTCAGCAGCTGGTTATTGATACATTTTTCCATTTATATCTGCTGATTTTACTTCTCAGAATAGTCCAAATTTAAAATAGACTAATATCCTTCTAGAAAACTAAAAAAGTATAAAGAGAACTTAAATTATTCTACAGAAACGTACATCCTCGAGTTGAATTAACAATTGTGGCATCAAATTTGACTTTGTTTGAAATAATTTAAAATGGGAGGTTTTATTTGAATTTGGTTCAATCAAATTGTTATAATGAGGAGCGAATGTTTTATACTTACCGTATGGTTAGTGAAAAATTTAGAGAGAACGACAAACTAAATGACAAGTGTAATACATTTTCCCTTATGATTGATTGGATTCAATCAAACCAAGTTTTGGATAGAATTTTCCATTTAAAACCTTGGTCTAGGGAAACACACGCAGACATTATCTTAGTTAAACTGAGAAATTTCCCTCAAAAACCCAATGAAGAAACGAGAATTTGGCCACAGAAATTAAAACTGCCAGTGATCAGAACATTCTACTCGAAGCATTCTCATTACAAACAAATTTTTCCGACATCTGCAACATAACCATAGACAATACGGACATGCCAAGGAGATTCACTTACACAGTACAAGTATGGAGGAACAAAATTAACTCATGAGAGTCTATTGTCTCTCGTGATTTACAGACACGGATTACAGAAAGAGACACAAAAGAAGAGCACGAAAATAAGAACAAAGACAGGACAAAGATTGTAATATATACATTGTGTGCAGTGGCCGAACATCTCTACACAGCGGGTATGTTGGCAAAAGAGAAGCCTTTGTAGCCCTTATAAGCATAGTAGGCTATCCGTGTGTAATAGAATCCCGGGAGGAATAGAATTGCACCCAGTATCGCAAAAAATGTCCCTGCAATACAGCATGATATTAAAACAAATCTATAGTGAGGGAATTGGCAAGAAATCCTCAATTCCAATGAGAAAATGAAACAAAAGCCACACAACTGCTCTGGGAATAACTACACCTAACCAAAATCCTGGCTCTGAACCTGATAACAGGTCGAGTGGAAACCATTCATAGCAATATTCTCCCAATAAAAAGAAACAATCAAAGACTCTTTGCAATATTTTCACAAAAGAAAAACAACCATAGCAGCAAAAACAGTTTCGGCACTTGAGACCAGTTACCTGTTGGTTGGCAATGGTGTAGATGCAGCCTTTTCATTTAATAATTATAAGAGAAATAATCATGATACCTAACTGCATTCTATTTGGCTCGAGTCCAAGGAACAAGATGAAACGTTCTTATCACATTCAACAAATTAACATACGAATATCCTGATACTAATTATGTGTACAAGTTAACAGAGAATCTTCATGTCCATTGCTACTAGAACTTCAGATGTCAGCTTCATTCATGTATCCATCTCATTTTCTGTAAATCTTGTTGCAAATATCTAAATTTATTCACAACCTACTCCCACACATACTTAAACAACGATTCAGGCATCCAAAAAAGGACCTAATGTTTTATCATACTGCATTTTGTTAAACTCAGGTTGAGCTATTAAAGTCTCCTATCTTCTCACCTTACTGTAACTATTTGTGCAGTATAATTATGTAATATGATCAGCAAGCTTTAAGCCTTAAACACTAAAGAACAAGAAGAACGAATCTAACAAATAACTTAAGAAATTAACATCGACAAAGAACACCAAAATTAGATAAACAAAAGGTTTCCAGAAAAAAGCTACCACAATAACCTTCAATTTCATACAGCGGAAACAAACAATCGGGCCATCAAAATTTTCAGAACTATTAGGGCTTGTTAGTAATTAATCGAATACTTGAAAATCCAAATTAAAAACTAAACAAATACAATAAACTTAGCTAACCCTAACCACCACAAAATCCAAAATAGGTGGCAAAATAGAGGCTTCAAGAAGCACAGAACAGCTAAAGATTTTGAACAACGGCAACAGTAAATACAGAGAAGGGCAAAACTGGAAAAATACCGTGAGCGCGGTCGCCGCCGACTTTATTGGTCGCCATGTAGATGCCAAGCACGATTCCGAGGACGCCGAAAACGAGGAGAGCAACAGCAAGGGCGATCTCCTTGATGGGGGGCTTGTTGTTGATAGTATACGAGGTTCCCATCATAATATCATCGTCCGATATCGAGAAAGCGTGATCTACGTACGCCATTGCAATTTTTTATCACAGATTTTTCGATGGGGTTTTTCTACCACTACTGCAATTCTTCTTCGAGGGTTTCACGGAGCAAGCTTTGATCTGTAAGCTCAAAAAATTCTGGGAAAAAAGGAGAGAAGAGAGAGATGCTAAGCTTATGAAGAAGGAGATGTAAAAATGGCGACTTTTCTTGTGCTTACTGTAAGGAAGAAGGAAACTGGAAATAACAGTGGATACGGTGCACCAGCACAAGGGTTTTTATTTTGAAATGGTAATATCATAATAATTATTCTAGAAGGTTTTATTTTAAATAAATAAATATAATATTATTTGGCTCACTTATAATTAGGAGTATATACTATATACAATTGGGAAAGAAAAGAAAAAAAAAAAAGAACAACTTTTTGATTTAGAAATTATATTTGCATGCATTACGAGTTTGTTAATAGATTACAAACTTCTTTAATTTATGAACACTTTTAAGTAAAAAAAATTTCGTATATCGAATTCCTCCTTGCAGGAGATTCCTTCTTGCGAACAGCTTTTTCTCGAACTCGTTTTGTCCCTCCTGACCGAACTCACCCAAAAAAGAAAAATCGAAAAATTCATGTTACCCGACACTCCTCATATTTGCATCATCATGTTCATTTCCATTATTATGGACAAACTCCATCCATTTTGCTTCTCTACGGTTTAAATTATTTTTCCTCAAAAAAGTTTGTATATATTGATAACTTATCAAATTGAACTATCAACATTATTTTAGCTCTGAAACTTATAAAATTACTGCTATTTTCTAAACTTTTCAAAACAATTTGTATTAAATAGTTGAAAATGTTCAATCTTATTAAAATTAATATTAAGTTTTTTCAACCATGGGGTGATATAAACTTACAATGTTAATTTTAAATACATCTGATACTAGTTAAAATGTAACGAAAAAAATTTGTTTTTTTTCCTTAACAAAGTCCAATAAGTAAAATACTTGTAATATATTAAATTATTAACAAATTACGAGGAGTACAAGTGTAATTTTTTAAATTCAAGGGAGTTCAGGAATAAATAATTCAAACTACATGAGATCTAGAAGTAATATAAACTAAATAAAATTCCCAAATATTTGTAAGGTAGGAAATAATTTCGTGCAATATACTTAATTTTCGTTGAATTAAAAGAGGTCGTTGATATGTATTAGGGTTAAGTATACTTTACATATAGTCCTCATAAAGTTTCCAACTAACATCCATTATTACTCGCAAGTCTAACTAAGCAAATGTAATATAGGCTGACTAAATTAAATGCTTAGATAAATGTTTTAAATACTGATTTTATTCCTTAAGTTTTAAATTTGAGCATTTTAATTCCATTAATTACTTTTACGAAATTAATACTTTTCTTGAATCTCCCTTAACTAAAAACTTAGTGACGTTGGTACTGTATTAATATGGATCGGACACAACAGAGACACGACCAAGCAGCAAATTCTTTCTTAATTGTTTTACATGACAAATTTTTAATATAATACAATACAGTGGTATGATATTTTTGAAATTATTCGTTGGTACTTTGGATTGATCACCTCTTCTCTCTCTATACAGTGGGTGAACTATTCAAAGTTTTGTATATAATTAAAAAAAAAAAAATAGTATTAGTATGAATGGAATAATCCAACCTTATATATTAGTAGGGGCTTGGCCTTGAAGTAATAATAGTAATTTTCCAAGTTATGACCACATAGGCTCAAACCGAATTATTGTAGAATATCTAGTTTATTATGAGTGTTGATTGAACTACACAAAAGTCGAATTTTGATGGAATTGACTTACATTCAGGTCGGCGTGCCTCTTCGAACAATAAGAAATCAACATTTAATGCACAAAATCCTCTGATATGCCATACGTCATATGTTCACTTTGTCCCTCTATAAATCACGTTGAAACAATCGCCAAATTTGTAGTCCGCATTAAATACACATTAGACTGATCATGTTAGCGCATTTAATGCATTTCAGGCGGTGTACTTGTCATGCATATGAGTCCAACCTATAAATACGCCCTGTATTTATGTCGGTAGACAAGTACATCTATTGAATCTTTCGAGCTCTCTCTAATTATTCTCTATTTTTTAATTTAAATACTGACTTGAACGAAGGTGAGTGAAAGCTAAGTCTCACCTCCATTCCTCAAGCTTGGTTCAAGCTCACATTTGGTGATCAGTCCTACCAGGCTGCCACTTTACTCACACATTGAAAGTTTTACTATTAATATTTTGCTTATTATTATTTATTGAAAAGCTAAATTTTATATACCGACTATTTTTCTTCGTCTTTTTGTTTTGGTGTGTTATATAGTTAGAGAGTCTACTTAATGTACTTTGTCATTTTTATTTAGTTTCAAATACTCTCAACATCTATCTCAGTTATGGAAAACATTATTATAATTGAAAATTCACGAGAAATACTTAAAATTTTAATAATGGTTACAATTGATTCTTAAAGTGAGTTAGCTTGATAAAAATGGCGAACGTTATCACCTATTTTTCCCCCTCTAAAAATCCAATTATCCATGCATGCGTCTTCATTTCCTAAAAAATGTTGGAAAAATTATAACATTGGTGGTCATATATGACATATATACGGACATTTTTAAAAATATTTTTTTATCGTGTCGTATTGTGTCAAACATTCGTATCGAATATTATATCCGATACTTCTCACATGAAAAAATAAAAAAAAAAATTGTCTCGCCATATTTATATTGTGTTGTATTCGTATTCGGTATCTGTACGTAATAGATTGGTCATTGGAGGATCACTGGTTCAAGCGCAAAGGTACAAATTATTAACTTACAAAATTTTATGAATTTATTTATTGGGGAATTTGAGAAAACTCCCCAATTGGGGGGTCAAATTTCTTTTAGCTCCCTATTTTCAAAAATGATGTATTAAAACTCAAGAATCGTGTATCTAAAACCCCAAATGATGTATTTGAAATATAAGAAAAAAAATCATGTATCTAAATCCCAGAATCGTGTATCTAAAACCCCAAATGATGTATTTAAAAATGGGGAGCAAACTCAAAATTTTTCAACTCATGGGGAGTTTTCTCAAAACCCCCATTTATTTATCATTAAAAAGAATTTCTCAATTTTATTTTTCTATTTAGTTAATTATGGCCGTCCTCGTAGAAGACGCGTGTGGAGGCTTGTCTCACTCTCCGGCTTACCTACATAGTATCTCACTCGAAAGTCGAAACAACTAGCAATGATCGAATTCTTTGATATTTCCACTTTCGATAATATCAATGTTGCTATAATTCCATACAAAGACTGGTTCAAAGTTCAAGCAACAAGGAAATCGAGAATTTTCACGATCCAAGAAACGGAAAAACACTGCAATCTGCAAGAACTGCATGAACTATGCGACGTTTGGCATTTCAAGGTGTGCTAACAAACCTGTATTTACGAGCCCTTTTCTGTTCCTGAGTGTTTGTTTATGAGTTTTGATTTTGTGGGAAGTTGTGTGAACAGAAAGTGCAAGAATAAGGTGTAGATTGATGGGTTTTATTCAGTTTAGGAGATTCTTTGCTTATGCCAAGTAATCTGGATTCTTAAATTAGTGTCTGCATACTGTTTGATGAATTGACTCAAAGAAACTAGCACTAGAAATAATTGTGATCAGATTCACTTTTGATCTTTTTCGTTGAACTCTGATATGTGTATATACGGGTAGCTATGATGTGCGTTGGTGTGTGTGTTTCAATTATTGAAAAAGGATGTGATTTTGACATTCAAAGCTCAATGCAGCTATCGGTTCTCCGTCAGCTCAACTGGATATGCAGAGCACCACACCTGAAAAGCATTCACCGGCCTTATTCTTTTTACTTGGTGGGATAATATTTCTCCTCATTTTGCTGATCCTCATATATGTCTTCCGAAAAGCTATCACACCTGAAAAATGGAAAGTACTCGCTGCTCGGACATTGAAACGACCAGGTTGGTGTATTCAATAGTGTTAATGAGAATTGAGAGCAATTACTGGTCTTTTTTTTTTTTCTCATAATAACCTCACTTTAATCTCTTACAGTAACGAAAGATGTACTAAGTGGCAATCTTCGTACGATAAGCTATTTTGATTTCCAGACATTGAAGAAGGCAACTAAGAATTTCCACCAGAATAATCTGCTCGGGAGAGGTGGATTCGGGCCTGTCTACTTGGTACGTGTCACTAACAAACTTCCCCTATTAGGAATTACAAATACCCCTTTTGGATATTGACATTTATTCAAAATTGGGATTTTTTTCAATAACCTTGGATAATATGATCAAAACATGCAAGAATAACTCTATTATTGTACTCAAAACTTAATTATAGAATCACATTACCATGCACCAATAGCCAATAGAAAGGAGTATGTAATTGTAACCAAGGGTGGAAATAAGTTACAAGGGAGGTATGTGTAATTCTTAAACCAAGAAATGATATTTTTGTAAATTATATAGTTAGAGGGGAGGGTTCTGTAGTTATAGCTATTATTAGATTTTGTTCACATTTTTTTGCCCATACCAGCTCTAAGATTTTATTCCCTGAGGTTTAACCATTACACAAGTTTCACCCGACTTACTCTTAAGATTTGTCTAACACAGGCTATATAGTTATGAATTTAAAGGTATTGATCAGTGAGATCCAAGGGCAAACAGAGGATTCATATAAATTAGAGATGAAGTCATAAAAATTCATCAATTCAGATGCAACGTAAATTCTATGAAATGAGAAGTTCTGAAATTTCTCAAACCTCAGGGGAAGTTTGTGTAATTAAGACAACTTCATGATATGCCACTGTAATTATCTCTTTATCTTACAATAGAATTAGGTAAATCTCTCTTCTTTTCTTCTATTTTTCATAGGGGAAGTTAGAAGATAACCGATTGGTTGCAGTAAAAATGCTGTCCCTTGAGAAATCACAACAAGGAGAATCAGAATTTCTTTGTGAGGTTAGAATGATCACAAGTATACAGCACAAAAATCTCGTCCGCCTTCTTGGATGTTGCTCAGATGGGGCTCAGAGGCTACTCGTGTATGAGTACCTGAAAAATAGGAGCTTAGACCTCATCATTTATGGTATTTATACTTATCTTTTTCATACACAAAATCCTATTATATTTCATGGGATCAAAAAAAATATAAAATAATAATAAGGGATAATTACACTAACATACATGAGGTTTGGCCTAATTACACAAACTTCCCCCCGAGGTTTAAGAAACTACTTAAAGTTCCCTTTGGCATATCTGGAGGTTAGGCTAAATTATGTTATTATAGTCTTAAAATAAAATATTGACCAGTAAGTGTAAAGGGCGAAGATCGGGTTCATAAAAAATTAGAGGTGACATAAGCAAGATTCTTAATGCAGATGTAATGTGAATTCTTTGATAGGGGAAGTTTTTGTCATTTCTCAAATCTCAGGGGAAGTTTGTGTAGTTAAGCTAAAATTTAAGGTATTTCAGTGTTATCATCCCTAATAATAACCATAATCCTTGTTTTTATATTGCTGATGCAGGGAAAAGTGATGTATTTTTGAACTGGGATGTCCGGTTCCAAATAATACTTGGGATTGCTCGAGGACTGCAATACTTGCATGAAGATTCACATATTAGAATTGTACATAGGGATATTAAAGCAAGTAATATTCTCCTAGACGACAAATTTCAACCTAGGATCGGAGATTTTGGCCTGGCCCGGTTTTTCCCTGAAGATCAGGCCTATCTCAGCACTACATTTGCTGGAACCTTGTAAGTTCTCTTTGAGTAAGATTTTAGGAGACAGACAATATATTTTAGGACACATTCGTAATACAAAGATTCTGTTTTGCAGAGGTTATACCGCACCAGAATATGCCATTAGAGGCGAATTGACCGAAAAGGCCGACATATACAGTTTTGGGGTTTTAGTTCTTGAAATTATTAGCTGCAGGAAGAATACAGACCTTACATTGCCATCAGAAATGCAGTACCTCCCCGAATATGTACACCCTTTGATCCTTCATTTCCTCGAATTATTGTTTTTCTTTCCAACCAACAAAATTTTAAAAGCTGTCAACTTTTCTATGATCTTAAGGCCTGGAAGCTATATGAGAGGTCTAGGCTGATTGATTTAGTAGATCCAAGGATGCGGGAAGACGGGCTTTTGGAGAAAGATGTATTACAGACAATTCATGTAGCTCTCTTGTGTCTTCAGCCTCAGGGTCATCAAAGACCGCCTATGTCTGAAATTGTCGCAATGCTGACATGTAAAGTTGAAATTGAGGGCACACCTTCAAGACCAGCATTCTTGGAGAGGAAAAGAAGGAATTATGAGAAAAATTCATGGGATTCTATTTCAGAGCCTTATCCTTCTCCATTAAAGAGTGATTCGCCTTCCTTTCCTCGCCATATTAGGTAAGAATCGCAAAATCCTAAGATCTTAAAACATCCGTACGGTGATAACTTTTGTTTATTTATTCGTTTTTGGCAATTTTTGGAGTGTTTGGAAAATTGAAATCCCGCATGTGCTGTGTACGTATGAAGACGAATAATACTCACATGCGGGTGTCGTATGAGTTTCGAATTATTGTATTTTTTGTTTTTTTGACACGTTTAACTGTACATAATACTGGTATCATGTGGGATGTAAGAACATAATCTGTGGAACTTTGCTTTTGATCAAATATACAGAGTGTTAGTTGATCCATTCTACTGTTTCTTTATATACTGGTTTTGCTGTTTTACTCTTATGGTGAAAACTGATTAACCAACCAACTTCTGTATACATTTTAAGACTGAAATGTTATATAGTTATGTATATCTATATCTATCTACACACACACACACACACACACATATATATACACACATATGAGATGAGAGTTGGGTATTGCCCAGAACACAAGTTATAGACCTTTGTATGAACAAGAAAGTATTCATAGAGGCTAAGGTTGTAATGATTGATTAATCAACCTTAGTAAGATTGACAAAATGATGGCTTAGTCATGTATTTGTTGCCTCTCCTCTCCTGGGGTCCATAAATTCAGCTGTATCAGAGTTCAGAACCATTGGTCAAAGTCAAACGTTGGCCAGACTTAAATTAGTCTATTTATGTGATCCTATGGTGCTTGTCATTAAATTTATGTAAATTACATATTGCCCTTCAAAATAATTTTATCGAAATCTTTGTTTATTGGGTTAAATTATGAAGTTGCCCATGAACTTATGGAAAATTGCAACTATGAGATGTTAAAGTGTTTGGCAAGATTTTTATTAAATAAGATGTTTTTTTTTTTTTGAAAAGGTTAAATAATATGTTAATAAGCTTATAAACTCCTTTTTAAATGAATCGGAAAATACCAACTTATTTTGACACTTTGATTCTTTTTAACCATATTGATTAAACAATTATTATTACTAACATCTTAGAAGTTCTTGATCTTTTATCCAAACACTTCTAATAAAATGTGAGAACTTATAAGTTTCTTAAAATAAGTTTAGTCAAACACCATCTAAAAATTCGAATTTTCCTTCCCGCAATAACTTGTGGGACTAGATTGAATAAATCACGAGTCATGACCCCTACCTTGACCAGGTCGATCAGCTCTTGAATCAATAGTAAACCAATGGGTTCAAATTTCCTTGAATATGAGTTTTATTCTAATTAATTTAATACTACCTTATTTCTAATGTACAACACTTTGATTCTATTCGATAACCTAAACTGGATATATCACGATCCTCTACTTGCTCAAGTCGATGAGACCTTAACTCAATCGTAAAACTTGTCGGTTCAAGTTTTCTTAAATGTGAAACTCGTTCTAACTACATCCGAAGCTATATCAAACGTACACCGGCCAACTCGACTATATTCGATAACCTAAACTGGATATATCACGATCCCCTGTTTGCTCAAGTCGATGAGACCTTAACTCAGCAGTAAACTTGTCGGTTCAAGTTTCTTTAAATGTGAAACTCGTTCTAACTACATCCGAAGCTATATCAACCGTACACCAGCTCGACTATATTCGATAACTATCATTTCTACCGTAAATAACAAATTAAGTCCTAACCCCCCACCCCAAGATCAAACATTACAACTTATACCATTCAAAAGTGAAGAGGGGTGGTTTGGTTGATGGTTGACTGCAGATCATGAGGTAAGCGGGTCAAGATTCAAGAAAAGAAGAAGTCTCTCTCAAAGTGGAAGTTTGGAGGAGTAATTGAAGTGTGGAAAGTGACTATTTGTGAGAAAAATTGGGACAAACAAGTGTTGCATGCATGACAATGGGAGATTGCCAGAATGCTGCAAATGCCCTCAACACTCCAATAATTTTAACTTTTTTTCCTTGGAGAAATATAGAAACAAAAGAAAAGACTGGACTGCATTCAATTCAATTTTTTCCTGCAGCATGTGCGTCTGATGCACTGCAATTTAATGCCATTGCCGATATCAGGGAAATTGTCCCATCAACACCACCTAATTAATAACGAATTCAAACCAACTCCCACCTTATAAATATCAAAACTTTATTGTTGTTTGTCTTCTTTAGGGCCTTAACAAGAATAAATTAGTTTCGACCCAGGCCCAATTCAGTTGAATTCTAACTCGTAGGATGACAAAGTGTATTGTATTCGTTTTTTAACTGATCATTCTTTCTAAAATTCTCATTAATAATATGATATGCGCCAAACGATCTAAACTGTGCGATTTGATTAAGTTGAGTTTGAGTTGGAATTATAAAAGGGAAAGATTAGTCCTTTCCTTTTGCTTTTGAATAAGTAATTAAAGAAGAACCTAACCTAACTAGCAGATGCATTCTTTGAAATAATTGTCGGGCTTTCGCGTTGAAAAATTCTAATCTTGTTCCCACTTGGTGAATCCAACCAATTACAGTATAACAAATGTCGATCATTATGTGAAGTTGTGAAAAGTTATTACATTTATCCTATAATTTTCAACTTTAAATTCATTAAAATCAAGATTGAACTAGAGTTTCTTCGTTGCAGTATTATAATTAAGTAAGCTCATGGTCGATCTCAAATTAATATTTGCGACACAAATTACAATTATGTGACACGCCTGCTCATAGTGATAGAAAAAATCATCACTATAATTTTGTGACAAAATATCACCTAATTACTAAATTGTTACTATAGACGTGTCACTAAATGTCAATAACGACAACAATTTGAAAATAGTTTCTGTCACTAAACACGTTCGAAAAATCATTTTAACAACAAAACGAACTCATTTATCACCGAATTTCCGATTAAAAGTTTAAAACATACTATATTTTGCATGTATGTCATTCAATTCCCTAATTATATATGTTTGCATTCCTATATACCAAAAATGAAGAATTAAAAGTTAGGAATATGCTGAGTGAATTAAGGGGCCTTTCTCCACACCAACTTTGACCCTCCATAGATTTTCTGCAGCTAATACATGCATAATACAATCCTCTCGAGAAGGACAACAAATTAAATTTTCTAAGTCCCTTTCAAAGTAGATAGATATATCAACAAAATCTTTGGCACTTTCTCAACTAATTATCAATTTAAATACCAAATATATTATAACCTACATTATAGCATCCAAGAAATCAAAACAAAATGAAAGTGAAAAAAAGTTCAAGAAATTAAACATAAATGAATTAAGCAAGACCAATTAGTTATTACATTACATGCTACTTTTTGAGCTGAATTCTGTAAGTATCTTCTACCTGTTGTGAAGGGGGTTTGATCCAGTGGGGACGAAGCGCTTGTCTTCATGCACAACCTTGCTGGACGAGTAGTACCTCGCGAAGTTGATCCGGATCGTGTTTCTTTGGGAGGCGGAGTCGGGTAAGGGCGTGTTCCGTCCGTGCCTTTTGTTGGAAGCTGTGGTGGTGGTGCTGTCTGTCTGAGGGAGGAACATCTCTCCTGCGACTGTATTGCTGCTGCTGCTGCTGCTGCTCATCTGAGTGTGGACAAGAATTACAAGTAGGAGGACAGAGATTCTTCCCATTGTAGAATTGAGGTGATATCAAGTTTTGGAGATGATACAAAAGAATGTGATACTTATGGATTATGATATCTCATATATACTTGAAAATGACCATTTGTTTAGTATTTACGCCTCAAGGGTGGGGGTAGGACTTGGTGGAAGGGGGTATAGAGGTACTGTTTGAAGCTTTTTTCTTCCGACCTAATTCTAATCCGAACTTAATTCGGCTAAATCACTATGATGAGGTGGTGAATGTTTTATAACTGTCGTATGATTGTTAGAAAATTTAGGAAAATTGACTAAATAAATAACAAGTTTAGTATATTTGTTACTATAATTAATTGAATTCGACCAAATCGAGTTTAAACTAGGATTTTTGTACTTATTTATTTGGCTTTGTAGGCTTTAGTCCTCTATTTTCGGGGATGGAAAATTCTACTCCAGACCCGATTCGGCCGAATCAAACCAATTAAAAAGGCAAGTGTAATACATTTGTCATTTGATTAATTTGTCACTTTTCTTAAATTTACCATCAACCACACGGTAAGTATAAAATATTTATCCCCTCATTACATCGGTTTGGCCGAGACAGGATCGAGGTAGAATTGGCCGTGGGGGACCAGGCTAAGAAGCCAAGTATACCTAATTTGCAATAAAGGGTCATGGAGTTTAAGTTTCAATACACATTTATTAAGTAACAAGTTAACAACCATTTTGCGTAGTTTCTAAAAGATGGTTTAAATAGTATAGTATTTAATATTTAAAATTGTCTCGTTTACAGAAAAAATTTATAGCAAAAAAGTACCCTCACTAAAAATCTTGATGATATGTCAATTTCCATGCACCTAATCATCTCTAAGAATAAATGGTGACAACTCGAGTACCTTTTTATTATCATCACGACAATTCTAGACTAAACTTGATTTGGCGAGACTGAGGTCGAGCGTATTTTACATGTAATGATGTAAAGTTTAAGAAAAATCATTAATCAAATAACAAATATAATGCACTTATGATTAATTAAGGTCGAAGTTCGGTCTAGTCGGGCTTGGATTACAATTTCCCCAAACCTGAACGTACATATCTTCACTTATATTTTTATTTCCTTGTAATATTTACACCCAATACAATGGCAAGGACTCATTAGACGAAATACAGACTCCTGAACTCAAATACTTAACTACAAAGTGGATTAATACCAAAAAAGGAACAAGAAATGTGAATCATCAAGGGCCGCTGAGGTTTCCGGTGGAGCAAGCAAGTATTTGCAGATACATATATATATAAAGTCATTCATTTACTACATCAACAGTGATGCATCAACATCTACAACATTACTCGCAAAGGCCCTCACCAAACTGCATTGAATGCTGAGTTTTCCGAATCCATTTGATACGAAAAGGAAAAGAGGGGAACAGAATGCCAACCTGGGATTAATAACATTGCAAAAGAGAAATGGAAAAATGTTTCATCTTTGAACAGGGCCACCAATGGAGGCACCTGACATGCCAGGAATTTAATAACAAAGATAGGTTTCTGTTGCAGAAGCTGGGAGGGGAGGCCAATAAATTTAAGGGTGGGAGGGAGGTATGTGTAATATATTTCAAGTACTGTAGGAGGGAAAAAGTTCAAGTACGTGAAGAATTATCATTTTGCCATTGATTATATATGATGCCTTACCAAAATGTGTACGATATTTGTGAGCTTTTCTTGCAGGATTGCGAGGAGTATTGAGTTATTTTGAGCGATTTTAGGGTTATGGATTAAAGGTTTTCGGGATTTGTTTGTGTGGGTAAGTCCGGTAATTTTAAATTAGACTTTTTTTTTGAAAAAAATTAAATTAATTGGTCAACAAGACCGTAAGGTTATTACCTAGTCACCTACCTTATATATAAACAATCGGAAAACACAAAGTTCATACAATTATGCATGATCCATCTATCAAGAATGTAGTCAATGCAGAAATGCCCATGAAACTAAAAACAATAAAGATCTTATGGGTCTTATAATAGAACAAATGCTCAAAAATGTAGGCATCCTCCCAGATAGTCTTCAAAATCAACCCACCTAAATTGAGCCTCGTATCTTGAAAATTATAGTGATCCCTCTTATCCTTCGACTGCAGTAAGATATTCATCGACCTCCAAATGAGATGCCCAAACGTTCGAACTTTGGTATTAGAATGTATCGCACAACAAAAATCAGGATTAACGTCGAGAGCTTCCTAAGGGTCGATCCACTCAAGATTGTGATTGAGGTGTGTTAAATTTTCTAGTTGCCAACGGGCAATATGTATAAGATAACCGTCAAGATGAGGTAATTATAAGTGGTATCCAATGTTTAGATGTAATTCCTCCTAAAAAATTTTAAACTACACTACCTTGTAAATACACCCCATTTTTTATATAATTAATATATTTTATATGGTCTTTCTAAAAAAAAATATATTTTTTATATGAGAGCTATATATGTACCTAATGCATTATTTTGGGTGTGTGGGGGTGTGTGGGGGGGTGTTGAAATTAATTTTTTTTGAGTATATATTTTTTTTTTTGGTGCAAAAGAGGCCCAGACCGGGCCAACAAACTACTCAATGTTCCTCCTCTTGAACTCTTCTGGTTGCAAATCCCACATCATGAACTCAACCTTCAAATCATGGCCCATCTTAGCCAGCTTATCGGCACTCTCGTTTCTTTCTCTGAAGATATGATTGAAACGAATAGCCCAAGGCATATGGAGCAGCTTACGACAATCCGAAATAATATTGCGCATTGGGTGATCATCAATCTCATCCCTCATAACCCAGTTAAACACCACCTCCAAGTCGATCTCGACTTCGATCTTGGGGAATCTCCGTTCCCAACCCAATTCTAGCCCTTTGCGTAGCCCAAGGAGTTCCGCCATGTTGATCGAAATCCTCCCTAGCTTCATAGAATAACCACACAACCATTTCCCATCAGCATTCCGAATTAAACCTCCCGCCGTCGCCATATTCGAGTGCGTATAATAGCTACCATCAGAATTCAGTTTAACCCACCCATCACCCGGCTTCATCCAGGTCATCGGCTCCCTCACCTTCGTCTTGGCCTTCCCCCTAGTCTCCAATGTCTGCATAATATCAGCACATAGGTTCTGGACATTGGTCACAATAACTCTGTAGGGTTCCTTAATGTTCTGGTACTCAATTTTATTTCTTGCCTTCCAAATGCTCCAAACAATAGACAAACAAACCACCCACCAAGGCCAATTCTCATTCATGAGATGTTCATGATTCGTACTCAGCGTTGTTTCTAACCAAGAGGCCTCTTTCATTTGCTCAATTTTCCTCCAACTTGCAGGTTTCACCACAGCTGTCCAAACTCGTGCAGCGTGTCTACATCCTTTAAGGACATGCTCAATTTCTTCTCTCGCACTCCAACACCGATTACACTGGTCAGATGTCCCAAAGTGGCGATCACTTTTGAGAGCGTTGGTCAGCAGGCTGTTGCGCTTGCATAACCAAAGGAAGAGTTTGAATTTCTTCGGACACGGGATCTTCCACAGCCTCGTCCACGTATTATCCATATCGGACTCTGATCGCGTCAGCCATTGATAGGCTGATCGGCACGTAAAATTCCCATTCGTTGTGCCTAACCAGACTAGCTTGTCCGGCTCATCCCCTTCCGGCAGCGGTATCTCCTTAATCGCTGTAATAATGTGATCAGCTAGGCACGTCTCTAAGGCACTGAAATCCCATTTCTTATCAACAGAAATAAGGTCACTAACTACCAAATTTTCCTCTGCCAACTCCACTTGAGTATCTATCCGATTCCGGAGCGGTTCCGACGACAACCACCTATCATCCCATAACCAAATGTTATCTCCTTTTCCGATCCGCCAACGACAAGCTGGTTCCAACATGCAAATGCTCTTACTTATGCCCTTCCAGGCCCTTGAAGCCATCACCTTTGGGACATGATCAAGCACATCTTCAGTTTTCAGGTATTTCGCCCAAAATATACGGCTCCAACATGTATCCTCTTCCCGAATCATACGCCACCCTGTTTTAGCAAGAAGAGCGATGTTCATTTTTCTCGTATCTTTAATGCCCAAACCCCCGTCCTCCTTCCTCTTTAACACTCGATCCCATTTCACGAGATGAGTTCTTTTCTTGGAACTGTCCGTAGACCAAAGGAACAACCGGTTGAGGCGATCAAGCTTCTCACACACATAGTTGGGGAGCCAACTCGTGTGCATTTGGTACACCGGTATTGAGTTCGTGACCGACTTAATAAGTGTAGTTCGTCCCGCCAAATTCAGGTTTCTGGCTTTCCATCCCGAGAGGCGGTTTTCCACTTTCTCAATCACCCCATCAAAGACCTCTCTTTGGTTCCTTCCAAAGCACATTTTCACGCCAAGATATTTGCCCAGCTCCGTCGTAGCTTCTATCCCAAGCTTAGAGCAAATGGCAGCTTTCGTGGCAGAAGGGACAAGAGGGGCAAAAAGGATTTGTAACTTTCCATGATTAAGTTTGAGCCCCGAAGCTGAACAAAACCTGTTAATCACCTCCTTCACACTCTCCACGCAGCTGATGGTAGCACGAGTGCCCAAGATAATATCGTCCGCAAATAACAAGTGAGAAACCGAGGGTCCATTCTTGCAAACACTAATCGGTTTCCACTTTTCAGCCATGGTAGCCTCTTCGATTAAGTACGTAAGGCGTTCCATGCACAAAACAAACAAGTAAGGAGATAGAGGATCTCCTTGTCGAATTCCACACGACGGGACAATACTATCAGTTGGTTCGCCATTCCAAAGAATCTCCGGTCGTATGCAAGTAACCCCACTCATGACAAGATTGACAATATGCATCGGGAATTCAAAGAACATGAGAGTTTCACGCAAGAAATCCCACCTGATTTTGTCATAAGCCTTCTCTAAATCCAGTTTCAGGACCATACCCCCCGCCTTATCTCTGGATCGGTGCAGCGTGTGTAACACCTCTTGGAGGACCAGAATATTATCGTGGGTGCTTCTTCCCGGTATGAAGCTGTTTTGGTTGGGGCTGACCAAATTCGCCAGGAAGGGTTTGATTCGCATCACCAGCAACTTGGTGACAATTTTGAGAAGCACGTTACATAGCGTTATTGGCCGGAATTGGTGTATGAGCTCCGGTTGAGGTACTTTCGGAACCAAGCATATGAATGCTCTCCCAATGTGCTCCGGTACTTTCCCTTGTTCGAAACACTCCTTCACAAAGTCCACCGTTTGACTGCCCACAATGTCCCACGACGTTTGGTAGAAACACGCCTGGAAACCATCCGGGCCCCGGGGCCTTAAAAGGTTGCATGGAGGTTACTACTTCTCTCACTTCCAGTTCTGTTACTTGGGCCGTCAGGAGCTCTTTCCATATGGGTGTGAGAGTACGTTGTAGTGCACTCCGTGGTATTGGTGTGGCTGTTGCGTCTCCCGCATCACTGACCACGTTGGAGTAAAAGTTCCAAGCAAGCTGTTTGAGACGCTCACCATCTGTCTCCCACATGCCATCGACTTTCAAAGCATTAATTCTGTTCCGTCGCCTCCGAGGTATTACTTGTAATTAGCTCATCTAAATTGGGGTTAGATGTAATTAACCCGTTAAAGTAATGTGTTTAATGAAGAATTGACTAATTTATTTTTGGAGGAATATCGGATAGGACGAATTATATCTGGGTCCCCTAAGGTTTGGGGTAATCACAAGTTACACCCTACATTTTTTGTTTTTACATATATTAATTCCTGCAGTTAAGTTCCGTTTGAGATCTCTTTTGTTCGTTAGAGTTTTTTATGATTTTTTTCAAAAGCACCCCTCTGAAAAATTTTAATATTTCTGCATTGTCGAAAATATTTCCAGAGATTATTTTGTTATATATTAAATGTTAAGGACTTGTTTTGTAAACTTTTATAGATTTTGGGGACTATTATACATATATTCGTGTTTAATTTATATTACAAACTAATAGTTATAATTTATGTATATAATTAATAAATATTATTCTTGTTTTGTATTATACATATTTTGTATTTTTAATTGACTGCCCAAATAAAACCTAACTCTCAAATTAACTAAACATCCTCAATTTCTATTCCTCTGTGTGTGTCCAGAGTTGAATTCGATATATGCTTCCATAAAAAGGTCACAATACTAAAATTTCTTTTTAAGAAACTAAAAAAAAATCTGAAAAGTTAAAAAAAAAAAAAGTTATTAAAAACTATTACATATACGTGCACCCACAATAACTAAAAAGTTAGGAATATTTTCAACGTCTTTTACACAAGACGAAGGAAGAACCCTCCCTCTCTCAAACTATTATAAATGAGACATGCAAATCCTAGTACTTCATGTTATTTGATTCTAGTCTATCAGGAAAGATTATACAAGCATCAAAATCATCCCGATGACTGTTGGCACGGTATATTTCATAAAAACAAAGATATTTATATTTAGCAGAATAACATTAAATATATAATTTTTTAAATTTTAAATTAAAATTTAATATTATTTTATTAATTAAATATTTTTAAGGAATAATTTCATCAGACATTTAGATGAAGTCAAATTCGAATTTTATTTGGCAATTATTTTTTAAAAAAATAAATATATTAAAGAGATAAATATTCATGTGATTTTATTTGATATAAATATTAAATAATTTTGGATTGCACCCCAACTCTCAAAACTCCACTCCTCTTATAAGGGTTCATTATATACCCATTAACAGAAGGAGAAGAAGAAGGATAAAGTTCTGTTTACACACTCAAGACGAAATTAAAAGGCGTTCAAAGGTGTTCTTCCCCAAAATTACCAAAATCAAAACGTTTGATTTGCAATCAAGGTGATAAACCGGCAAACCGGCGTTATTCTCAAATCAAATCCGCAAGATTACTGAAGACCACTTTGATATTTAAATTCTTAAATTATTTGTACTATTTATTTTGTGTATACCAATATCAATAAACACAAATTCTTAAACACTCACTGGGACAAATCTTACCTTCACAAATCAAGCTCGGAGTTCAAATAGAGATCAAAAGACACCACTTCAACTCTCCAAATAACAAGTTATAAAAAAAAAAATACACCACGTAACCTGAACATATTGGAGGCAAGAGGATGGTCTCTTCATATTATCAAATTCCGGCTGAAATTCTAAGGGACAAAAGAAGCATGTCAAAAGATCTAATCATGTGTCATCAAATAAATCAAATTCAACTAATGTATACAGAGCACCAGAAAAATACCAGGTGCTACTGAAATTCATGTGAAAGTAAAAAATACTCCTCGATAGAGTCTAAACTGCCAAAAAATACTTCTTGACATGAATATAAACTGTATCCAAATTCAAGTCAAAAAAATACTCCCTGAAGAGTATAAACTGTCAAATGTACTCGTTAAATATGAGTATAAACTATTTAGAACTCCAAATCAAAACTCTTTGATACGAGTATAAATTATCTACAAATTCAAATAAACATCAAATTTATACTCCTTAAACATGAGTATAAATTGTTTAACATTAAATTCAAGTTACTTCTTAAACACGAGTATAAACTGTTTAAAACCAAATACAAGTGTACTCCTTAATATGAGAATAACTATTTAAATCAAATTGAAGTGCACTCCCTGACACGAGTACAAAATGTCGACATGTTTGCAAAAAAGTAAATATTGAACTACGTCATGATTTGATCATGTTGAAGAGGTATATAGACAATTGAATTAAATTTCAAATTCAGTCACATCTTTGAAAAAATGGTTCCCTCCATAAGTGAATGAATTTGAGCACTTCAAGTCTTGTCTTCATACAAACATTTGGCACGTTCTTCGCCAAGGCTTGAAGTGGGAGCATTTGTTGACACGGTTTATTTCATAAAAAATATTTATATTTAGAAAAATAACATCAAATATATAATCTTCCAAATTCAAGATTAAAAATTGATATTATTTTATTACACTACAAGAAAAAATGATTGGTTACTTACAAATTTTTTCTACGAAAATTTTCTGTTGGTAATGATGAGACACAAAAACACGCTCGTATCAGAGCCGTTCACGTGTCACCATTAGTTGACTTGAATGCTATACCCTCGCATTGATGGGCTCGTGGGCCAACCCAGCCCACTCACTTGCCAACTGGTACAGGCCCTTGAGCCTCGGCCAACTATTCAGGTAAAGAGCCCGAACCGACAGGCTCGGCGCTCCCATCTCGGGTTGCAGGGTTACCCTTCTCAGGGAATCACCCGCACGAGGGCCACATTCTTGGCGCTCGGGATTTCGGCGCTCAAGGGTCATATGCCGTGGGAAACCAATCCGGGCACTTTTCGAGCGTCACCAGCGCTCGTGTGTGATCTCCCCACCGCCGTGGTGGATTCGAACCTTAGTAAAACGGATCTTGAGCCCTCCTCTCACACGACCCTCGCCAACAACCTCTGACACAAAGGTGGTGCGCACCTTGCACCTGACACGTCGCCCCCTTTTTCAGAAATGTCATTCTCATGCCCTCATGGGCTGCCACGTGTTAGGGCAACACAGGTTTGGGACCACAAAGTCAAGTTACCCAATTACCCTCACCCCTAACATATAAATAGGGTAGAGCACATGCTTTCTCCCCTAAGTCATCTTCTTCACAAGACACCACACTACTGAACTGGGCATCATTTTCCTCTGCATCTTCATCTTCATCTTCTCCAAAGCTTCATATATTTCACCATTTCCTGCACCCTTGCAGCACGATTTCCTGGTGTTATCCAAGCTGGAAGAACCCACGCTCAAAAGGAAACCCAGATCCTGAGGCCTTTACGCCTGTGATGGTCTTTTCCCTTCTACAAACAAATTCTAAAGTGATTGGTGTTTAAGTCCTTTACAAGTTTCTGCACCATCATTTTTGGCGCCGTCTGTGGGAATCCATCACCACCGCCTTAATCATCATCAGTTTCTTCCCTAGAAAAGCTAGTTGAAAAGTAACACCAGCGACTCTCAACATGGTGACGGCAACGAGGTCGGGGGCGGTAGGAGGTAAGGGTGCTCCTCTCCCTGTCAACGAGGAGAATATAGGGAATGACGCCACCGCTGGCGGTACGCCCCCCTCCCCCCAACTCACCGGAAATACTGAGGTCGCCGCTGCAACTCTCCCTCCCGGAGAAAATGGGGCAGGAGGGTCTGGCTCCAATCCTCCTCCCCCAACCTTCACCCAGAATATGCCAGCCTCCCATCCCGGCGTGTACTCCATGGCCATGCCCCCGCCGGGATATGCCTATATGCAGCCGGGAATGATGCCCGGAATGGTACCCGTGGTCCAGCCGTATCAAGTGGGGACCCTAAACCTTCCCACGTCACTGCCGAGGGAAATACAAGGGGTGGAAATGCCACAAATCACCCCTCAGCAGCTGCAGGCGCTCTACGCGCAGTGCGAGGAACAAGCCGTTCAAAATGCCTGGGAACACTTTACCTCTGCGTACTTTCCCTCCATGGCAGGCGGACGCGCGGCTCCGCCCATTGGAGGACTCCCGGCTCATCCCCTAACAAGGATGCAGCCTACATTGAGGGGCCAGCAACCCTCCCCCCACCACCGATTCAGGAAGAGGAGGCCCCGCCGAGGGTCCAGCCAGCGGGAAATGAGAGGGTTGGAAACAACAAGGAGGTCCAATCAAGGGCCACAGAAAGGGCAAACCGCAGAGATGTCGGTGACCCTCAGCTTGCCGCAGTACAAGATCAACTTAAGGGGCTCCAGAATGTGGTGGAGCAGCTCTCTCGAGCAAGGTCTCAAGTCCCCCGAGATGGGGGCGAGAGGTCCAGGGCCAGAGACGCTCGCCGACCACGTAGCCCAATTTCTCGCCGCCGAAGGAAAGCCAGCTATGAGGATCCCGAGGACAGGGATTACAGGATTGTGACGGGCGATTCCCCCCTCATTGAGGAGGTATTGATGACCCGTGCGGGGAAAAGCAAAATCCCCACATCCGTCAACAGATATGATGGGACCACTGATCCAACCGAGCATCTAGATCACTTTGTGCACCTGATGCATTTGTATGATCACCCAAGCTATTATTGGGCCAAGGTGTTTGTCACTTCCCTCACTGGAATGGCCCAAGACTGGTACAAAAAACTTCCCCCGCGCTCAATCCGAGGATACTATGATCTGACTGACGCCTTCATAAGCCACTTCAACTCCTTGAAGGCACCAGCACCGGCCGCGACAGCTCTCTACAGCCTGGTCCAGGGGCCGAATGAGACGCTCCGATCCTTCATGGGAAGGTTTAACAAGGAAATCTTGTTGGTGGAGAAGCCCTCGATGGATTTCTTGAGGCACGTTCTTTTTGGAGCCATCAATATGAAACACTATGTCAGCAAAGAGTTCGTGGAGGAAGTGGCCAAGAAAAAGCCCCGCTCGTTGATGAAGATCAGGGACATAGCTGATTCGTTCTTTACCCTCGAAGATATGTACATCGCGAGGGATCAGAAGATGGCGAATGCCCCTCGCCCCAACAAAGCCCCCGAGGATAGAGGAGATTCTAACAGGGGTCGCCGCCGCAGCCCTATTCCCGTTCGTCGTAATTCTACGCCCCCGCATAAGTACGAGCGGATCCCCCTCAACCACCCCATCGCCGAAGTATATTCCATGGCGGACAAGAAACTGTTCAAAAGACCGCCAAGGTTGAGGGAGACTGAGGCTCAGAAGCGCTCGGGAAAGTACTGCGCTTTTCATAAGCAGAAGGGGCATGATACCAACGAGTGCCGCCAGCTTGAGAGCGAGATTCAGAGGCTTATCGCCGGGGGGCACCTCAAGGAGTTTGTAAGGGTGCTGGAAAGATATGATGAACACTGCGCTGAGCGAGCGCGTGGTGGAGGAAGGAGCCGTTCACGCTCGCGCAGTCCTCGCCACCACCATACCGAATCGAGCTACTGCGGAAAGGGGAAAGCAGCGGAGGTTGAGAATCAACCTTTTGCGGTCATTCATATGATCACCGGTGGACCCTCGGGGGGCGATTCTAATGCTTCCCGTCGCCGCCACATTCGGAGTTATGACCAACGTTCATCCCTGCCCAAGCCCGTACTCTCTGTCGACAGCTCTCCACGCTCGAAAGAGGATGACGTTGTAGGGTTTACGGAGAAAGATCTAGAGCACATTGTAACACCCCATGGGATCGGTGAAACCTCTGACTGTCCCATGGTGGTTAGTTTAGACGTTCATAACCATGTTGTAAAGAGGGTTTTGGTTCATAGTGGAAGCTCTGTGAACGTTCTCCCGTACTCAACGTTTCAAAAAATGAACATAACGAACATTCCTCTCGAAACCCTCAGAACAGCGCTCGTTGGCTTTTGAGGTTCGGAGATTGTCCCTCGCGGACAGATTCGCTCGGCCAACTCTTTTGGTCGCGCCCCACAGCGAAAAACTTTGAGCGTACTTTACACCATCGTGGAGGTGAACCTCCCCTACAACATCATTATTGGGCGCCCAGCCCTCGTGGATTTCAAAGTTATAATCTCCACTTATCATCAGAAAGTCAAGTTCCCCACTCCCGAGGGCACGGGCGAGATTCTATGCAATGTCAAGGAAGCTTGGGAATGTTATGTCCTTTCCCTTCGAAGCCATAGGCCCAAACAAGCCATTCAGGCGGGATCCACCAAAAAATCGGTTGACTTCCCCAAATTGGACGAGGATGGACCGGAACGCAAAAGGGTCAAGTTGTACAGAAAGAAGAATAAAAGGAAGACACCCAGTGGGGCCCAGCGCCCGGAGGACAAGCCGTTCGGGGCCGTCGAAGGATCTTCCTCCGAGAACGAGGGTGACGGGCCCTCGGGTGAGGAAGGGGGCAGACTTACTGGAAAGAAACGAATGCTCGAGGCTCCAAGGCCTGAGATTCGTATCGAGCCCACCGAAAAGTTTTTGACCATCGAGTTGGAGCCGGGGAATCCAGATAAGACCACCCAGATTGGCTCTAATCTCGACTGTCCCTCCCAGGTTATGATGATTGACTTTCTCCGAGAGAACCTCGATGTATTTGCTTGGAAAGCTTCTGATCTCACTGGGATAGATCCGAGTGTCATAGTCCACAGGCTCAACGTGGACCCGGCCTTCAAGCCAGTCAAACAGGAGAAGAGGGACGTTCACGGTTTCAGGAGGTGAGTCATTGAAGAAGAGGTTGGTAAGCTACTAGACGCTCAGTACATTGAGGAAATATTATACCCAGAATGGCTTTGTAACATAGTGCTCGTTCCCAAGAGCGCCAACATGTAGCGCATGTGCAATGACTTCACGGACCTCAACAAGGCATGTCCCAAAGACCCTTATCCCCTACCGAGGATTGACCAGTTGGTATACTCGACAGCGGGGTGCGAGCTCATGAGCATGATGGATGCCTTTCAGGGATATTATCAGATATTCATGGCGCCCGAGGATCGCCCTAGAACCTCGTTCGTTGTGCATTTGGGAGTTTATTGTTTCAAGGTCATGCCGTTTGGACTCAAAAACACGGGGGCAACTTATCAGCGCCTTGTCCACAGGATGTTCGAGCGCGAAATTGGAAAATCTATGGAAGTATATGTGGATGACATGATAGTGAAGAGTGAGCGTCGGTGCTCCCATCTGGAGGATCTCAAACAAACCTTCAACGTCTTACGCCATTATGGAATGAAATTGAACCCCTCCAAATGCACATTTGGTGTTCGGGGTGGTAAATTTTTGGGGTACATGGTCAGTCAGCGTGGCATAGAGGCGAATCCAGAAAAGATTAAGGCAATCCACTCCCGCTCGGCGGACGGGAACCTACCATTCTTCAGGATTTTGCGCAACGCTCGCAACTTCGCCTGGGGTGAGGAATGTGAGAAGGCTTTGCAGGATATGAAACGATACCTCACGAGCGCACCACTGTTGACCAAGCCTAGCCCTGGAGAGAACTTGATTATTTACCTTTCAGTCTCCGCAGAGGCTACGAGCGCTGTCTTGGTGGCTATCCGTGAGCGTAAACACATGCCGGTCTACTATTTGAGCAAAACTTTGCAAGGGGCAGAGAAAAGATATATGGAAATAGAGAAATTCGCTTTTGCACTCGTCAATGCTTCTCGAAGGCTAAGGCCTTATTTTCAGGCTCATTCTATCACAGTGCTCACAGACCAACCCCTCAAGCAGGTATTAGCAAAGCCGGACGTACCAGGAAGGTTAATAAAATGGTCCATTGAGCTAAGCCAATTCGACATCTCTTTCGAGCCTCGAACGGCGATACAGGCCCAGGCAGTAGCAGACTTGTTAGTGGAGCGATTCAGTTTGGATACAGAGCCCCCAGTGGAGGAAGGGTTGTGGCTCATGCATACAGATGGCTCCTCGACCTCGCAAGGGGGGGGGAGGGGAGCCGGGGTGACCCTCAGAGACCCTCACGGCATGGAAGTGGATTACGCTGTTAAGCTGGCGTTCCAGGTCACCAACAACGAGGCTGAGTATGAGGCTCTAATCCAAGGGCTATGGATAGCCCTCCAGAATGGTGTCGCTCGTGTAACAGCTTATGTCAACTCCCAGTTGATCGCGAGTCAGATTGATGGCACTTATGAAGCTCGAGAAGCCACTATGATGCAGTATTTAACAAAGGCTAAGGAAGTGATCGCCAAATTCAAAGAGTTCCATTTGTTGCAGATACCCCGAGCAGAAAACGAACGTGCTGACGCTCTTTCCAAATTCGCTTCAGCCCTCAATGACTCATGCGAGCGTTCAGTCACGTTCCTCAGGACAGATAGACCACTGATTAGGGAGGCAGAACCCTCGGGCGAGGTGAGCGTGATAGACCCCGCTGAACCTTGTTGGTTGGATGACATCGTTAAATTTATCAGGGAGGGGACCTGTCCGAGCGATAAGGTGGAGGCTCGGAAAGTTAGGAGTAAAGCCCCTCGTTTTTCTCTCGATAACGACGGTCGGCTATTCAAACGATCTTTTCAAGGTCCACCGTTGAGATGTCTGCGACCCTCGCAGGCTAAGGAAGTGTTTGAACATGTGCACAGCGGAAGTTGTGGGAATCATTCGGGCGGTCGAATATTGGCCAAGAAAGTCTTGAGGAGTGGGTTTTACTGGCCCTCGTTATTACAGGATGCCATCAGTTACTCCAAAAAGTGTCCTAAGTGCCAATTTCACTCTAACACTCCCCAGTTGTCGGCGACTCAGATGATCCCTATCGATGTTTCTTGGCCCTTCGATCAGTGGGGCATCGACATTGTGGGACCCCTTCCAATAGCGGTAGGGTAAAAGAAGTTTGTGATCCTCGCTGTGGATTATTTCACTAAGTGGGCTGATGCAGAAGCGGTCGCTAAGATAACGTTCAAAGTTGTGAGAGATTTCATTTGAAAAAACATCATCTGCAGATATGGCATCCCGAGGGTGCTTATCTTAGACAACGGCTCCCAGTTTATCGCTGCTGACACACGGGAGTGGTGCTATGAACTGGGAATTGAGCAACGATTCACCTCCGTGGGCCACCCTCAAGCCAACGGTCAAGCTGAAGTGACTAACCGAACCATACTCCAGCACTTGAGAACGATGCTCGAGAGTAAGAAATGGGAATGGGCTGAAGAACTTTAGGATGCCCTATGGGCATATCGCACCACCCGCCGAGCGGCGACAGGGGAAACTCCTTACTCTCTGGTGTACGGCTCCGAGGCTATGATGCCTGCGGAGATCGCTCAAGAATCCGCACGCGATGCCTATTTCGAGCCTGCAATCAACGAAGCCAATCGGACATTCGAATTGGATTTGCTAGACGAAAGGAGAAACAAAGCTTGGACTCGCATTCACAAGTACAAGGCGGCTGTGGCCCACCAGTATAACAAACGTGTTAAGGAAAGAACTTTCCAACTGGGGGACTTGGTCCTCAAGAAAGTTGAAGTTTCTAAACATGTGGGTAAATTGGATCCCAACTGGGAGGGCCCCTTCAAAGTCATTCAAGTACGAGCGAACAACACCTACTTGTTAGAGACTTTGCAAGGCGAGCGTCTCCCTAGACCGTGGAACGCGTGTAATCTTAGGCGATTCTACGTGTAAGTGTCCACCTTTGTAATCGTCCGCTCTCGGCACTTTGTACTTTCTTTTGACAGAAAGCATGATTGTAATCGTTTCAAGCATTGCAAGTGTAATGGTATGTATTTTATATGTTGTTATGTCATTAATTTGCTCTTCCCATTCATTAATGGTCTGGTTAATGAAAAGTTTACTCCGTGTTGAGCATGTTCCACGTCGAACGGCTTAGTTAATACCCCGATAATCTCAAATCGACGTTACCTATGCGGTAAAAAAGCTCCACAATAAAAACCTTGACGCTCATAAGCGTGTAAACCCCGAGGATGATCGTGTTAAATGGCGGGATGCTAAACGCTTAATTTACGCCAACTGGGTGCTCACCACGCCAGTTCGCGCTCGTAAACCCCCGATGACCCTCAACTTCTTGGGTAAGAGCACGTTCGTAAAATAGGGGATCCTAGACCAATCCTTTCATGGGTCCCTCAGAATGACGCTAACACTACGGTTACGCTCGCTTTGATCCCATACTTAGCAAATCCTACTGTTGGCTTCTAAGTACGTTCAATTCACTGGAGCGATCAGGATGAAGGTACACGTTGTTTGGCCAATACTTAGTTAAATCCTTAGAGGTTTTCTAAGTTCAAATTCGAGCCTCACTGTGGATACGGCCAGGAAACCCTCATAAGGAACACCCTCGCGCCCATACTTGCATCTCTCAAGTCACTAGACGCTACCAAATTCTAAACTGATGACGCATGGTGATAAGTGCTAGGGAACCTTCAAAGAAAACTCCCTCGTGCGCACACACACCCATCGCAGACACTCAAACAAGAAAGACAAGTGTACAAACGTCGAGCGCGATGAAACAACAATGATCAATATTTAAAAATAGAAGAAAATGCACATAAACATCCAGACAGTAAGAGAAAAGGTCCAAATATACTGGGGAAAAACATAAAGATATTCAAGTATGCTGCAGAAATCCTAGGGATTAAATACAGATATCAAATGTTCATAAGCAGGAAGGGAAATTTATCAAGCATGATTTGGGAACAGCAGTTAGAGGATTATCACTGGGCTTGGTTGTCAGGCTCCGGAGGGGCGGTCACGAGGGGAGCAGGGGCCAATACATTGGAGTCAGAAGTCTGGGCCTCCCCAGGTTCCTCTTCATCCGGCGCTTCCATGACGGTGCCCTCGTCTTCTATCTGAATGGGCTCGGGACGCAGGGGATTGGCAGCTATGAACTCTCGCTGGAGCATCATCACCAGATCCTGGTACTCCGGCTCTGCCAGGCTCTCAGAGGGATCCTCGTCTTGGACCATGGGCTCGCAGTTCTCATCTAGGTCCATGTGCAGGCGCTCGTCGGTCCGAGCGCTCTCAGGAGCTAGCCCTAGTTTCACCATCTGCCCAATTGCTTTGCGGAAGAAACGTCGGGCGTTGTCAAAGCAATGGATGTTGGTTGCGAACACGAAAGCCTTGGAACGTATGAACTTCATTACCGCGTCCCAGGAAACCTTCGCCGCCAGTCCTTCCACTTTCCCCTGCAGGTCCGCGAGGGCCTTCTTAGTCTCTTCATTTTGGCGAGTGCTCTCCGCCAGCTGCGTGCTCAGATCCCCGTTTTGGGCCCTCAGTTGGTCATACTCCTCCTTCAGCTTCCTATGACGCTCGTTAAGGACCAGATAGGCGTCATCGGACTTCTTCAGATCTTCCTTTAACCGGTCCTTCTCCAGGTTGGCACTGGTCAGTTGAGCGTGAACGTTATTGTAATCCTCTTGCAGTTGGCCGGGGTCAGAGACTCGCAACAATTTCTTGTACTTGGCCTTATGTTCAGAGTAGGCCTGCGCTCGACCTTGCAAATTCTTTAGCCTCGGGATTACTTCCTGGGAAGCCATAAGCGAGAGTCACTATCAGAATAGAGATGGAAAAAGGGGGAATTTTACAAAGGGAATTAAGGGTTAACCGTCAGGAGTGCGTGGCATGCGTCATCCCCGACTCGAGCGGCATCATGCTCGTTTAATTTGTCATGATCGGCGGAGAACTGGAGCTTTCCGACGATGTCGGAGACCATGTTGACAGAGAATGCGCTCTTTTTCAATAAGACGGGACCATCCTTCCTTTGGCGCTTGTACCGAGCGTCTCCCCGGTAGCCTATCTTCCAGAAATCCTCGTCCTCAGAGGAAGAGGTATCGCTACCCTCGCCCCGGTGGCCTACAACCACCTCCTTTCCCTTACCGGAGATTGGGATAGAGTCAGGCATCCTCTTTCTTTTTCCTTGGCGCTCGGCCCTAATCGCGTCATGGAAGTGGGCCAGCTCCCCAGACCGATTATGGGAAGTGCTGGAGCTGAGCGCTATAGGCCCCTCGGGGGCAGCTGGAGGCGGAGTAACCTCCCGAGCGCCACCTACTGTTAGATCCTCAACGGGGCCAACGGCTGGAGCCTCGCTTCCAGCACCCCTGCCCCCTTCGCCTCGTCCTTGCCTTCGTCGGATTCCTCTGCCCCTCGGGGCATTTGGGGGTCGTTCCTGCTGCTGCTGCTGTTGTTGCTGAGGATCAACACCCGGTCCCTGAGCGCCTATCATACGAGCAAGAGCCTCGGCGTTCATCCCTAATGATAATATCTGGACGTCTGCAAATGAGAAAACACGAGCGTCAGAAGGTGATTATATGGATAACAAGCACAGAAGTATAATAATCAAGCCAAGTCAGAAACTATTCTAAGAGTTAGAAGCAGTTAGTTCCTAGAATCTAACCATCGAGGGCCATGATATCAGCTGGTGGATTGGTTATCATACTTGGGGGGCAAGATAGGCCATAACGGAATAGCACTCCCTCGTTCTTCATCAAGACCTCAGCCTTGATCCACTTCTTCTCACTCCTCATCTCGAGGGCTAACCCATTTGCCCAGTCCTCAAAAACCTTATTCCTTATCCTTTCCCTAATCAATGGCCCCTCGCCATGTATCAACCACTCTCGGTGAACCCTAAAAATTCCCCCGGGAGCCCCCACGAAAAAGTAATTCTCTTTCCAATGCTCGCCGTAGGAGGTGGATGGAGAATCTATCATCTTAAAGCCCGATTTGGCATGGGCATAATAGAACCCATCTGTAGGGGACGAGCGTGTTGAGCAGGCCACTTGTATTAAACTGTCAAAATTGGCGATCGAGGGTTCGTGGCCTAGGGCTCTCATCATAATTACAAAAGTGTTGATTAGGGCTATGCCGTTCGGCAGAATTTGTGAAGGGCAAAGCACAAGGTGATGACAGATGGTGGCTACGGCGGACGGGATTGGAAACCTCAGGCCCCCGGCCAGGACTGCGTCCCAGTAGATCGTCAACATCCCGGGCGGCGGTCGGTTGGCCCTCTCTCCCTCCTCGGGAAGTCGCATAGGAAACAGTGCTTCATCCCAATACACTTTTGCCCTCAACTCCTCCAAATCATCGAGCGTCAGAATGCTCTCAATCTCATCCGGAGATCTGTCGGTTTGGTGGGGGTTATTTTGCCTCACTCGTGTTGCAGGCTCTTTTTCCCTTCTTTGACGCTTTCTGGGAGGTTCAGCTTCAGCATGACGCCCGGACGGCCCTGCACCGCCCTCAGGGACCGCGACTGCCACTGTGATTCTATGATCCTGAGGCCGCACAACACTGTTAAGCACAGGGAACACCCTCTCTCCCTGCCTCTGCATCTCCATGACGTTACCCATCTCCTCAAATAGATCATCCACACCCCCGGGAGCACGCTCATTCATTCCTTGAACAGCGGCATCGACGTCTTCGTCCCTAGCTTCAACCGGAGCCCTGGCCACCGGAATGGTGATTGGGGCCTCACCGCAAGGAGAGGCTCTGGCCAGCGGGACAGCCATGGGCACATCATCGTGAGGGGAAGAGCTCCTCACGGACATCTCATCTATCTCCCTCACATAATCGTCTGCTGGGTGTCCTGCCATGCCTGTTCTTTGATTCTTGGAAAATGCCGCTTATCGCAGAAAATGGTGAAGGAAGTCTCAGAATTCAACAACAGAAGGGGATTCCTTCCCTCAAGAGTTTCATCTCTCAACCTAAATCTAAAAGTTAGTACCCGAAATATAAAATTTTTGTGAATTTTACCTAGAAGATTGAAGAAGAAGTTTGTCGGAATCCGCAGAGAGTTGCAGAAAATTCTTATTGCTTGATTTGCTTGAAAAGAGTTAAGTGCGTGAAAAGAGTAAAAGAGCCTTCCGGAACCCTATTTATAGGGGAGTAGTTTACATTAATTAGGGTTGGGGATTTGAAAATGCAATCATTTCCCGCCTTGGGAGACTCCCACTTTTGGTAACCGTCTCACGCCTCCCAGGGTACACGCGCCCACGTTCCCACTCAGCATTAAATGCGGACATGACACCATTTAATGCAGTGTCAGACTGTGCCCGTTACGGAAGTCAAGCGGTCACCTCCCTTGCGGAGCCATGACCCTCGGATATTCAAAATTCAGGACTCCCTTCTTTTAAATTCTACAGTACGCTCGAGCGATACTACAGAATTTGGGGGGTAAAATGATGAGACACAAAAACACGCTCGTATCAGAGCCGTCCACGTGTCACCATTAGTTGACTTGGATGCTATACCCTCGCATTGATGGGCTCGTGGGCCAACCCAGCCCACTCACTTGCCAACTGGTACAGGCCCTTGAGCCTCGGCCAACTATTCAGGTAAAGAGCCCGAACCGACAGGCTCGGCGCTCCCATCTCGGGTTGCAGGGTTACCCTTCTCAGGGAATCACCCGCACGAGGGCCACATTCTTGGCGCTCGGGATTTCGGCGCTCAAGGGTCATATGCCGTGGGAAACCAATCCGGGCACTTTTCGAGCGTCACCAGCGCTCGTGTGTGATCCCCCCCACCGCCGTGGTGGATTCGAACCTTAGTAAAACGGATCTTGAGCCCTCCTCTCACGCGACCCTCACCAACAACCTCTGACACAAAGGTGGTGCGCACCTTGCACCTGACACGCCACCCCCTTTTTCAGAAATGTCATTCTCATGCCCTCATAAGCTGCCACGTGTTAGGGCAACACAGGTTTGGGACCACACAGTCAAGTTACCCAATTACCCTCACCCCTAACATTTAAATAGGGTAGAGCACATGCTTTCTCCCCTAAGTCATCTTCTTCACAAGACACCACACTACTGAACTGGGCATCATTTTCCTCTGCGTCTTCATCTTCATCTTCTCCAAAGGTTCATATATTTTACCATTTCCTGCACCCTTGCGGCACGATTTCCTGGTGTTATCCTAGCTGGAAGAACCCACGCTCAAAAGGAAACCCAGATCCTGAGGCCTTCACGCCTGTGATGGTCTTTTCCCTTCTACAAACAAATTCTAAAGTGATTGGTGTTTATGTCATTTACAAGTTTCTGCACTTTCGACCATTAGTTACGGATTTCTGACAACTTATAGACAGAAAAAATCATCATTTTTACCCATAGATTACGTACAACATATATTGTCGGTAAAACTTGCAGACAAATTACCTACGAAATATTTTGTCAGTAAAACTTGCAGACAGATTACTGTACAATATTTATACCAATAAGTTATTGAAAAGTAAAATATCTATATTTATTATTTTACCTACGGATTAGCCACAATATTTTTCTGTCCATAAAATTTTTTCAACGATTACCAACTAAATTTAATATAAAAATACGGAATAAAAAGATTTTAATACTTTAAATTAAAAAAAAATAGTTATTTTATTTAAATGGTTTGCTGTTAAATACATTAAAAATGTATCTATTAAAAATATAAATCTCTAAGTTGAAAAAAAAATGAATCTTTTTTTTTTATATTTACAATATATTCTAAAAAATTCTAATTTTTCTCTATCTTCTCATTCCCACATATTTATTAACTACTCTTCCATCAACTACACTACACGATCTCCTATTCTTATATTATCTTTATTATTGAAATATTTCTATCAGTAAAGAATGTTTTATGTTAATAACACTCTTTCGCCCACTGAAAATTTTTCTTTTCTTTATTAGTCAAAAAAAGTTTATTATTAGTGAAAAAACTAACTGACTTTCTATCCACTAGATCCACGTACAAGATGAGCTATTTAACTTCTCCAGAACATACCTATTTTTCACTAACAATGAAAAACTTTTGGAGACCAAAACTTTAGAATTCTCGTAAGAATATGTGAACATCGAGAAGTTAATTCTAAAGATAGGCAAGGGAAGACATCCAAGGTGAACTTAAGATATTTAATTACTTTTACATATTTATTGATTTTGGCTAATCTGAAATTTTAAATTATGGAGCAAATTCAATTGTTATTTTTTATTTTCTTGTTAGGTGTTAATGGCAAAGAAGGATGAAGTTGTACATAAACACACAATCTCAACATAATGGAATAAGTAATCAATTTTTCAGGATTATAAAATTGTGATTTTGTAATTTTTGTGCTAGTTTTCTTTTAGTATAATTATTTAAATTCTTTGATTTGTATTATTAATGCTTTGAATTTGAGAATATATTTGTAGATAATTTTTAATCGTTACAGATTGTAATTCTTTGAGTTTTTTCTATTTGTAATATTAATTTAGAAATGATTTTATAATATTACATATGAACAGGTGAAAAGATATATAACGTTGGCTTAAAAAAAGAAAGGTTAAAAGATATATAACTAAATAAGAAAGTAGAGGAAAAAACTATAAATAAATTAAAGATAATTATTTGGATTTATATAAAATAATTCAGTATTTTAAAAAATATTATATGCAATTTTTCTTGAAATTTTTATCAATAAGAAAATTAATAAATAAAATTATTAGTGGAAATAATATTTAAAAAATAAATATAAGAAATATATTTTCTACGGATTTTCAGTAGATGATCCGTCGAAAATGATCGTCAATTGACAAAATTAGTTCCATAGCGTTTTTGACATATTTTTTACAACTTTTCTACAAAATATAGTCGTGGGAAAATATTGTCGGTAATCCGTAGAAAATCCGTACATATATTTTGCTACGGGGCCTTTACCGACAAAGTGTATTTCGTAGATAATTCGTAAATAATCTGTCGATAAATAAATTTATCTAAGATCACCTACGGATTTGTCCATAGATAATAAGTCATTTTTTGTAGTGTCACGAGTGGACATGGCGGGTTCAAAAAATATTGAACAAGCTGGTCAAAGTGGTTTCGAAGCTACAATGCAAGTATATATATTAAAGATTTTTGGGGGGTTATTTTATATGTTGAAAATCCGTAATTCTTGGTTGCAGACAGGAAAAATCAATCAAGGTAAAGCAGCTGCGACAATTTAACGTCTTGCTTGTCTTCAAAAGTGAGATTCGCGAGAGAAGAGCCGTACGGATGCATCAACACGTTGATGTTGATGATTCTGTGAAGAGAATTTCACGATCATTTAAATTGCCGAAGATGTGTTATTTAATATTCTTCGACCAGAATTTTTTTTAAAATTTCCACACCTTTAATTTCCGGATGCGAACTTGTAACTAGGGCTGTCAATTCGGGTGGGTCGGATGGATTCGGGTCGGGTTGGGGTGGGGGTACTACAAGAAAAGGCCTGATCCGAACCCAACCCGAACCCAAAACAAACCCGAAACTCTGAACCCGAACCTGAACCTATCAGGTTAGGGTTGGATTCGGGTTGACCTGATTTTTTTCAGGTCACCCATTAACCCAACCCGACCTGATCAACCCGACCCGACCTGCATTTTTTTTTTTACTTTTTTTTCTTTCCTCCTTTTTTTGTTGGAACGTTTGCTGAATTTAAACCTTTCCAGTGCATTATATCGAATTACAGCTTCATGATAAGCAAGCTCTAACTTGTGCATAAAAACTAAATTATACAGAAAAACTGATAAACTAACATAGGCTAGTTTTGCATCACCATCATCTTCATAGGCTAGTATTCCCACAAACATAAAATAAGTTCAATTAACGATACATCCCAAAACAATACAATTCATAGGTTAGTTTTGCATCACCATCATCTTCCCAAAAAAAATTCTGCACCAATCATGCCACCTAAAATTAATAAGCAAGTCAATTTAAATTAGATTCATAATAAATATTAAGAATTCATATATTAGACATAAAAAAGACTACTTACCTATCAATCATCAACGTAAGTAGCCGTAGTAGATTGATCATCGCTTTGACTACACATAGCGATGATATTCTCGGTCAACTCATCCAATTGCACAACATTAGAAACTACAAATAAAACATATATATATATTAAAGAAAGCATTTTGAAAACACAAATATTAACTAAAGGCATAAAATCATACCTTGTTCCCCAAATAACCATTCCACAAACTCATCATCTTGGCCTTCTTATATACAGCAACACTAACTCTAGCAGAAATTTGTAACCATGAGCAATTACAGTTTTTGAACAATTAAACCAAACATGAGCAAGAACAACAAAGTGCTAATTTCAGTTTTGATCTATTCACAAACATGAGCAAGAACAACAAAGTGCAAGTCCGAGAAATCTCATTTTCTACATACAAAATACATCTAAACTCTAAAAAGTAATAGAAGAGACAGAATAGAACCACTTTATTCTGCTCAATAGAACCTCTCCCATTACTTTGCTGACTGCATGACTTAATCTCGCTCTCTCAACAGAAGAGGAAATGCATTACATAATAGGAAGTTGAAATGTGTAAGCTTTAAACACATACCTGAAAATGGTAACTGAACAAAAGCCCATTTTTCTCCATACAAATTCTCGGGAAGCTCCATAGGAAAGGGGTTATCAAGCGAAAGAAGTGGTTTAGACCCCTTCTGAAACCCTGGATGCTTCGTATACACAGTTTCATAGCGTTCTTCTAGCCATAGAACTAATGAGAGACACTGAAACAAAACAAGAAGCACACAAATTTAGCATCAACAGTAAAAATCTATAAAAAACACTAAAGAGACAACGAGGTAGCACCAACAGTTTCGCATGATTCTGAGTTCTAATTAACAATATCATTTATGCTATAAATCATGAATATAATGGAGGAATGCATGAATTGTGACCAACCCATTTACTTGGAATAGGTTTTATCCCGAGCTCATTACAAGCCCTTGTGATAATTGTCTGCATTTGTGACCTACAAATTCATGATCACCATGAAAACAACAACAGTCAACTTCACTAACATCATTACAGCATAAAAAGGAATCCAAGAACATACAAAGATGACCAAATCAAGCATCAAAAAGCACCCCACCTGAAAAATCGAATTTTCTGAGGCAAAGGCAGACCAATTCATCACAGATAGTAGCCAAAGCATTCTTAAGAGTGACACTGTTAATCATTGTAACGAAAGTTCGACAATATAAATAATTCAACTTAGCTCAAAAAAACATAATACAAAGGCATTTTCACAATGTGGATAGTCTGTAAGAATCTGGCCAAACATCATACCGAGTAGAGAGTCTGATTTGCAGTCAATAGCAGTTGAACAAGGCTGTCTTTCTCAGCAAAAGAATTCTCCAAAACCAATTTCTGCAATCTGTCAGCGGTGGTGGCCAGGCTCGAACACAATTTATCTTAAGATCTACACAAACTCAAGTGTATTAATTTCCAACAGAATACATCAACATATTTCTAAATAATTGAGGGATAAAATGTAGATCTTGTGGCTATAGAATGACAGAAGTACATGAGTTACTCAGTTCCTTGTTTCCACACCAATAACATAACGATAACGAAAGTTCTTCATACAGTGTAAGCTCCAAAAGTATTTTACAAATAAATTCTTATTAAGCTCCTTAAATAATCAAATCTTACAATGAAATTAATTTATTCGAATCTGATTATATGAACTTACTTTTGCCCATCAATCACATTCAGATTCTCAAGCTCTTCCGATATGAAAAGGAAAAAGAGAGAGAGAAGAGAAAAGGGTAGAAGAACTCGAACGTACCTGACGGTCGACGGTCGGCGGTGGTGGAATTCTTGGACAAACGATGAATCGCCGCTGGGAGAAAAAAAAAAACAAACAAAGAAAAAAACTGGTTCAAACTTCAACCGAGTCTTGAAGAAATTCAAATAAAAATAAAAAAAAGAAGATAGAGAGAGAGAAGAGAAAAGGCTTGATGATCTTGAATGTACCTGATGGTTGATGGCCGGTGGTTGACGGAGCGATGGTGGAATTCGACGGTGGAATTTTGGGAGAAAGGAGCAGCCGCTGGAACTCTCTTCTAGGGGGAAAAAACGAAGAAGAAATGGAGAGTATTAGGGTTTGTGTTTTATATATAGTCAAATAAATCGGGTGGGTCAGGTTTTCCGGGTCGGGTCGGGTTATAGGGTCACCCGAATTGTTTTTTAGGTCAACCCGGGTTGACCCTAACCCTGACCCTTTTTTCTCTCTCTTCTCCGGGTTGGAATCGGGTCCGACCCGAATTGACCCGAACCCAAAAACACCTAACCCTAACCTGAAAATTAGTCGGGTGGGTCGTGTCGGGTCTTCGGGTCGGGTCCGTTTTTGACAGCCCTACTTGTAACACCTTTAATTTCTGAATGCGAACTTATAACACTAGTAGTTTCTGCACACTCTATGCAAATATTGAACAAGGTTCCGGATACGAACTTGTAACACTAGTAGTTTCCGGATGCGAACTTGTAGCTCCTTTATCGACAAAGTGTATTCCGAATATAATTCATAAATAATCTGTGGATAAATAAATTTATCTACAGATTTGTCCGTAGATAATAAGCCATTTTTTGTAGTGTCACTAGTGGACATGGCGGGTTCAGAAAATATTGACCATGTTGGTCAAAGTGGTTTCGAAGCTACAATGCAGGTATATATATTAAAGATTTTTGGGGGGTTATTTTATATGTTGAAAATCAGTAATTCTTTATAATTCTTGGTTACAGATAGGAAAAATCAATCAAGGTAAAGCAGCTGCGACAGTTCAATGTCTTGCTTGTCTTCAAAAGTAAGATCTGCGAGAGAAGAGCCGTACGGATGCATCAACAAGTTGATGTTGATGGATTTTTGTGAAGAGAATTGCATGATCATTTAAATTACTGAAGAGGTGTTATTTAATTTCCTTTGACCAGAAAAAAAAAATTAATTTCCACACCTTTAATTTCCGAATGGGAATTAAACGAACCCCTTCGACCAATTCCACGAACCAAACTATTAATTAAATGTTTTTAAGGAATATTCTCTTCAGATGTCTAGCTGAAATCAAATTCAAGTTTTATTTGGTAATTATCTCTTTAAAAATAAATATATTAAAGAGATAAATATCCATGTGGTTTTATTTGAAATTATCTCTTTGAAAAAAATAAAAGAGATAAATATTAAATAAGTTTGGATTGAACCCAACTCTCATATTTCACTTCTATATAAAGGGGTCATGTGGTAGTTCATTATATACACATTACAAGACGAAAGAGAAGAAGAAGGATAAAGTTCTCTTTATACATTCAAGACGAAGTTCAAAAGCGGCATTTGATTTGCAATCAAGGTGTTAAACTAGCAAACCGGCATTATTCTCAAATCAAATGCATGATATTACCAGGCGTTATTCTCAAATCAAGTCTACGATATTACCAACGGGTTCACCGGTGTTCTTCGCGGCATTCATCAAACTCTAGCGTTTGATTTATAAATAAGTCAAAAAACCTACGAATTAATATTATTCAAGTCCAACCAAATCTCGAAGGAGATCAAACCAACAAATCCATCAAAGAGTGTTTAAGTATTCCAACAACTTCAAACCCGATGGAAGAATTAGAGGATCAAATTGAAAATTGAAGACCACTTTTTATATTTAAAGTCATCAAATTATTTGTGCTATTTATCCTGTGTTTACCATTATCAATAAACGTGACTCTTTAATGCAAACAATGACATATATTTAGTTTTTTATCTTCAAACTGCGACGTATAATATGAGTCTCATGATAACAAAAAAAACTTTCACATCTACGCTTGAAAAGGTAAAAATGGTAAAATATTTCTTTAAGAAACCAAAAGTATTTTTGTTGGCAATGCCAAAATATGTGTTTAAGAAACCAAAACTATTCTGGCTTTTATCTTTCAAAATCTTTAACATACTTTTGGTTGGAAATGCTAAAATATGTCTTTAAGAAACCAAAAGTATTCTGTTTTTTATCTTTCAAAGTCTTTTATATACTTTTGGTTGGCATGCTAAAATATGTCTTTAGGAAACCAAAAGTATTCTGTTTTTTATCTTTCAAAATCTTTTACACAAGACGAAGTGCAAGCAAAATATAGAGCCTCGCAAGTCCACCGCCACGACTGCTATTGTATGTAGAAATTGCATGATTTTAAGCGTTAAATAGATTATATTCTGGTGTCGTTTGATGCGTTTATGTGTTTATTTGACTCTGTTCAGGTGTTAATAGAGTTGGAGTTACGAAATGGTGAAGCAGAGCGATTTCACGCATTTTTGGAAGAAAAAGTGGTAACTCCCATTACCATTTAGCAGTACACAAGGGGTAACTCCCGTTACCCCTACATAGAAGAAAATTGGTAACTCCCGTTACCAGTAAAAGCGTTATGGCGATTTCAGGTCATTAACGGGCGTTAACCAGAGCAAGGCAAATATAGGTAACGCCCGTTACCTAGGGCGGCGAGAAATCTCCTAGGGCTGCTATATATGTGCGTTTTAGAGTCTTTATTAAAGGGGGAGAACAGGAGGAGGTTCAGAGAAAAAAGAGAGTTAGACAGAGAAAAAGAGTTTCTTTTCCAAGTCAAGACCTAGGGTTTGGAAGAAAACTCAGAAGTTCAGAAGATTTTCAGAGAATTCGAGAAGATGACAGGATTGAATTCCGAGAACAATCTTTGGTTTTATTGTTGCTTTAATTTCCAAACTAATTCCTTTGATTTTAGTTTTAGTTTCATATGCTAGTTTCGTTTTTGAGTATTGCTGAAGGTTTATGAGTTTAATTGTTAGACTTTGTTTAGATTCCTTGACGATGCTTTATTTTAATGTAATTTCCTTTAGTTTTATGATTTTGGCTTCAATTATGAGTAGCTAAGTATCTAGGGCTAGGGGGAAGTGATGATGATTGCATGATGGATGTTTGATGAGATGTTTGAATGACTTGTGTTAATTCTTAGTTTGAAAACTGGTTTGAACTGACTTGCGATGGCTTGATCACCCGTAGCATGTGTCGCAATTACCTATAGATCGAAAGAGTGATGGTAATTTAGAGGGTTTTCAATACTTGTAAGTTGTAGGGTACAAAGAGATTTGGTCCTAGCTTATACAACAATAATCTTATTCCATGCCGAGCCGCTAGAATATTGAATTACACTAGTCTTGTTCCTATGGTTTAATTAACTATTGGTGATTGCGAGAGCAACATTGAACACTAATTAAGCACTTGGTTATACCTCGAGAGAGGGTAATTCAAATATAAGTGACTAGGTTGTAGAATTACACTTGTCAAACGAGTATCACGTCAGCTCTTGATTGTATGATTCAAAGCTTTTTCCCCTTAGTTTATTGAGTCAATTCGTGTGTTAAGTTGTTAATTGCAATTTTAATTTAGTTATTTGTTAATTTCTGCATCAGTAGATTAATAGAAATAACCATTGCTTCCGTTAAGTCTTTAGATTAGAGAGAAATAGAGAGTAGTAATTGATTTCCCTTCCCTGTGGGTTCGATCCTATTGTGCTACGCGTATGTTAGTGTACACTTGCACGATTGGTTTTTAACTGTAGTAAAATCCGTTACAACAAGTTTTTGGCGCTGTTGCCGGGGAAGGCGTTTTAAGTCAATATTACTCAATTATTTTGATCTAGTGCTTTAGACTATTACTTTACTTTGTGTTTATTATCCTTCTTACTGTGGAATTGGACTGAGGAATTCTTTTTCCTTGTGCAGGTTTACAGTGCATGCGAAGATCTCAAGATCCTGAGTTAATTCCATACGATCCGGAAATTGAGAGAACACTGAGTGCTATTAGGAGAAGACATAAGAAGGAGAAGAAACCAATTGCTTTATCGATGGCTGAAGCAGACCCACCACCACCACCGACTATAAGAGATTATAACGTACCGCAAGCTGGAGCAATTCAGACTGCAACTCGTCCCCCGATTGCAGCAAACAATTTTGAGATAAAACCAGCTATCATAAATTTGTTGCAGAATAATCCGTTTTCAGGATTATCTTTGGAGAATCTAACTTCACACTTGGAGTATTTTTTGGAAGTTTGTGACACCTTCAAAATTCATAATGTCAATACTGATGCTATCCGAGTTAGGCTTTTTCCCTTTTCACTTAGGGATCGAGCTAAAGTATGGCTGAGTACTGTCCCAAATGAATCCTTTCAGACTTGGGCAGCATTATCTCAGGCTTTCCTAGCAAACTTCTTTCCACTTAGCAAAACCACGAAGTACCAGAATGATATCCAAGGTTTCAGGCAGTTGGATGAAGAGTCTTTCTATGAAGCTTGGGAGAGATTTAAGGATTTGCAGAAGAAGTGTCCACATCACGGAATTCCCGGTTGGTTATTGATTCAGACTTTTTACAATGGGTATCCCCTACCTTTAGAGGAACGATGGATGTCGCATCTGGCGGAGCATTCTTAGCCAAATCTGAAGCAGTTGCTACTGAGTTATTGGATAATATGTCGCAAAACAATGTTTTTGTGTATGAAAGGAGCCATTCGCAAACAACGAAGGTGTAAACAGGAGTCATAGAGTTAGATGGCTTAACCGCCATCAATGCTAAATTCGAAGGGCTTAACAAGAAATTGGACCAACTAACTGTCAATGCAGTTGAGATACAGTCCCAACCAGTTCAGGTAACATGTGAAATCTGTAGTGGTCACATGATTTTAATATGTGTCCTCATACCAATGCAGGAGAACAGGTACAAGAGCAGGTGAACTACGCAAATAACTTCAAACCAGCAAATGATCCCTACTCAAACACCTACAATCCAGGATTGAAGAACCACCCTCATTTGTCGTGGTCTAATAATCTGAATGTTCAACAACCACCCCAACCTAGACCACAGTTTCAACCTAGGCAGCAATTTCAACCACGACCACCAGCCCAATTTAATGTTGCACCACCTCAGCAGGAGCAAAAGCAGGGTTGGGAGGTCGCGCTTGAAAAGTTCATAACCGTGTCTATGGGTCGACATCAGAAGTTGGAAGCCCAAGTAGATCAAGTGGTAAATTAGACCAAAACTTTGGAGATTCAGATTGGTCAGATTGCCCAATCTTTGAATTTGAGGGGGCCCAGAAATGCTACCAAGCCAAACTGAAAACAATCCGAAGGAGCAATGTCAGCTCATATTTGTAAGAGACAATAGAGATAAAGAAGGTCCGAACGAGTGTGTAAGTTCAGATGTTAAGAAGGTTGTGCTTGAAAAAAGAGTACTTGAGAAGGCTGAAGAGAAAATTGATTTTAAGAATGAGAATTTGGAGGAAGAAGTGATTCAAGAGGTGATTCCAAGCAAGGAGAAGCCTGAGAACTTCACTACTTTGATACTTACTGAGGAATGCAGTGCTATTATTCAGCATAAGCTTCCTTCGAAGCTTAAAGATCCAGGGAGTTTTTCAATTCCCCTTAATATAGGTTCTTTGTAATTTCATAATGTTCTATGTGACTTAGGAGCTAGTGAGAGTTTAATTCCATTGTCTACTTGCAGGAAATTAGGAGTGAAGGAGCTCACGCCGACGAATACGACACTCCAATTAGCAGATAGATCGGTGAAATATCCGACAGGAATTTTGGAAGACATTTTGGTAAAAGTTGAAAATTTTCATATTCCTACTGATTTTGTGGTTCTTGATATTGAGAGCGATGAGAGGATGTCATTGATACTTGGAAGACCGTTTCTGGCTACGGCTGGAGCAGATATTGATGTTTAGAATGGACGGCTCACGTTCAAAATAGGAGATGAAAGAATGGAGTTCAGGAACTTTGGTTCCAGGACACCACCCGCAATTCCAGATAAGTGTTGTATGATTAAGGTTGTCAATGATACACCAGTCGGAGAGACTCTGTTTACGGAGCAAAGAGATGCAGTTGATTGGCAGAGAGAAACGAAGCTTCAGAGAGCAAGAATGAAGGATGTTCTGGATTTAGAAACTTGGAGATCAAGCTCTGGGTTTGTGAGTAACAAGAACGAGGTCACTCCTTGTGACTCATTGCTTGGGAATTGCTAATCCCAAATTGGTTCCTGCAGTCAAGCTAACGACTATAACTTAGAACTAACTTTTCCCTTTTTCTTTTGTTTTGTTTTGTTTTTGTTTCCGTGTTTTCGTTTCTGTCGTCCTCGTTTTCTCGTAATAATTGAGTTGTCTCTCTCGTTGCAGGTCACATGATGGTTTACTAGGTAGTCAAGATCTTGATGGTGCGAGGGTCGTGATTTGAGCGTCATTGTCAATAGTGAGGTCCATTTAATTTGTTCATATGCTTGTGCATGGTTTGATTGTCTTTCTTGAGGAGAATGAATTGTTGATATGAATTGTTATAGGTGCACTGTGATTTGATTGAATACTATGAGTTAATTTCAGTTAATTGACATGATTGAGCACTATTAGTTGTGTGTTTGTGTTTTAAATAAATTTTGGGCGGAATTATAAGTAACGGGCGTTACACCATTGCTGTTATTTTTTTGGTAACGCCCGTTAATGAGATCAGACGCACCGGGTACTAAAGGTAATGGGCGTTACACCTCATCAGTTATTTTTGGTAACGCCCGTTAATGGACACGGGCGCCTTGGCCAACAGGGGTTAACGCCAGTTGCCCCTTTTCTTAGGAAGACTGGTAACACCCGTTACAGGTCCGAATGGCGTAAATTGGATTTTAGGCACTCGTTTTTAGGGTTAATCTAAGTCTTGTCCTACCCAATTTTGGTTTTCTTTCCCCCAAACCTATAAATACACTTGCACCCACTTATCCCACCTTACTAGAGATTCAATTGTTCCCTTGGGTCAATCATCTTGAATTAACAAGCAAGAAGCTTCCCCTTCAAGTTACATTCTTACTCTCTTGTGAATCAAAGTAAGTTACCATTCCTTTGTCTTAGAGTAATTATTGGAGCTAGATTTTTCCAATCTAATGGATGAGAATTAGGATTGATTTGCATGCTAGAGATCACTATGAGATTAAATTGATGAATTTTGAGAGATTAACTATGCTAGAATTAGGATTGATGCTTTAAATTGAAGTTAACTTGAATTGGGTTAAATTTTTGAATAATCTTAAAGTTCTAGGTAGCCTTGTTTTTGAATTTAGGAGTTGAAGGTAGAGAATTGTGAGCTTAAATTGTAGTAATTAAGCTAGTGTGAATTTGAGATTGGATAGAGTGAAGAACTTAAGTTAGGACTCACTCACTAGGCTTAAGCACACAGGGTGTTTGATGAATTGCCCATGTGAATTGTGATTGATTTCTTTGTGCTTTGCTTTGCTATCATTGTTTGATTTAGGTATAATGGGTCGTACTAAGCGCTCTAGAGTCCTGGAACCTTTCACTACCTCGTCCAGACTAGACCACCAACCTTTTGGGTCGGATAACGTAACGGTTAATGTCTTTGGGAACCCTTTCCAAAGGAATCCAACAAGGAATATTGTGGGTACTAAGTTCTTCAAGCGGATGGATAGATTGGAGGTTTGGGATGAAGTGAATAGGTTATTCGATAACATAGGTTAGCTACCTTTCCTTGAGAGGAGAGATATGACCTATGGAGATATGACCGTTGCTTTCTTCCATACAATGAATTTTGATCCGGTGGAGAACACTTTGACCTTCACTCTTGATGATATGGAAATCCTGACTTGGAGTGTGAGCAGGATAAGAGGTATTCTTTGGTTTTCAGCTAATGCCACCACTTCTTTACCCGGATGGAGCGGGACTCAGCGAGAGGAGGTGTGGAGATCCTTTCCCTTGAGAGTGTCCCTAGTTATTCCTCCCGGTGTACGCATGACAACTATTTTGATTAGTTAACATGGGTACTAGTCCATAGGATTTTAGCACTGGGATTCTGTGCCAGATACGGGAGAGATAGCCATATTACAGAAACTGAGTTGGGCATCATGTATTTGATGAAGGAAGGTATTAAGTTCGATGGTACGATCGAGTTCCTTTGGAAGCTGCAGGAAAGTGCTGGGAGTGTGACGGGCACGATTGCTCATGGAGGCTTTGTGACGATATTTGCTAGAGAAATGAACTGGAGACCGAGAGGGGCTTTGCCTATTAGTTTTTGACATATTGGCCCAGAGTACTTGGAGACCGTAGGCTTAGCTATACCTTGGGAGAGTGGAAAGTTGAAGAATAGGATTTTGTCATGGTGGCCTATCCATGAGAGAGATCATTTCTGGCAGATGTACAGCTGGGGGATAGCCCGGTTCGATGAGCTTTCTACGAGGCAGAAGGAGCTCTTGGCTCGGATTCCTGACCGGCCTGATGATGAGTTTGCGGGACTTCGCAATTCCGTACCTGTTGTTGCCGAGGCTAGTGACGATACTCCCGTGACTTTGAGAGGCGTACGTGTAGAACTAGTAGGATTGAGGGTTGATTTGACCATCGTTATCGCTAGAGTTGAAGATTTGGCACATTATGTAGATGAGCGATTCGATGCATGGGAGGCCAAGTTAGAGGCCAAGTTGAACGGGTTCAGTGCTCTCTTGGATCAGTATTTTGGAGGACCCCCATCGCCCTGATTTTGTCATCTTGATATTTTTCCCCCAGAGTTCTAGGCACTTGTTTCGTTTATGCTTTACTATGTTTGGATATTTGGTTACACTTGAATTTTTGCTATGTTCGGTTTTCTGATTTGGTTTATGCAATGGTGATTTTATTTTCGTGAATTTGTGACTATTATTATACTTGTTGGATGCATGTTGATTATCAATTTCCCGTGCACTTGATCCGTGTTTTCTAGTCACTTATTCAATTTTTGGAAGTATTGCAAGCACATTGCCGGTTCGTCAATAATCAGGAAGTTTTCTAATCCTTTAATTATTTCAAATTGCATGAGGACATTGGAAAGTTTAAGTGTGGGGGAGGAATGTGCATGCTTGCTATGAGCTTTATTGAATATTTGCATGATTAGATGTAGTTTCACTAGTAAATTGCTAAAATTCGAGTAATTTTGAAAATTTTTGAAAACTTTCCCTTATTTTGAACTTTTTCTTGGAAGTTTGATTGTTGAGCTTTTGCTAGAATGAATTAGGCTTTTTGAATTAAGGAAAGTTGCATGAGATTTGATGATTTAGTGTGTTAGTAAGCCCTTATATTTTGAGCACCTTTAAACGAAATAATGTACTTAACTTAGAGAGATGAGTTGATAATTTCCGAATGAGTCTACGATTTGATTAGGATGCACTTTAGTCCTATCAAGGCGAAATTTTAAGTTAATGAAAGACTAAGGAAGTGAAGTAGGCATTCTTTGTCGGAGGATTTTAAACTTTTTCCTATTTAGCCGTTTTTCATTAAATAATGTAATCTTATTGACCCTGCTGAGCCTAATTGTTATGCAAAGATTTTTGTAGCCACATTATAAACCCAGGCAAAACATAGAAATACCTACCTTGATAATGTAGTTCACCAAGGCTTGCTCATTTGAATTTGTATGACGAGTATCTATTCTTAGACCCCTTTTTATTTGTTCTTGTGATTGAGAATGAGGAGTTATTGTGCCAAAAAAAAAAAAAAAGGAAAGAACAAAGAAAAGAGAGGAAAAAGAGTGAAAAGAAAAGATATGAAAAGAGAAAGAGCAAGGAATAGAAAATTAAGATTATGCAAAGTGTGAATTTGAAAGTGTGGGATTCAATTGAAGAATTAGGGCAATTCTTGTGTTAATGGTGAATAGAAGTGACCATGTTTTGATTAGATTAAATGATGTAAGCTTGGTGAGTAGTCACTTGATCCAAATTTCCATAACCTTACCCTAAGCCTACATTATAAGCCCGAAAGACCTACCGATCCGAAGTTTTGATTTAATTCCATTAGTGGAGATAGGTGCGAAGAGTGTGTTCCAAAGTTGATGATTAGAGCTTAGGAGGAAATTGTGAAGAGGTCACTCTAATTTTTGTACATTATATCGTTTGACTCACACACTACACAAGGGTTTACTTTTCATACTAAAGTTTGAGGATTTCATATCGATGAGTATTTGATTTGATTGGCTAGACTTGTTTAGGCGAAGGTTTGATGATTGCTTAGAGGAGAGGGTTTGATGAGGATGTGCTTTCTTAATTTCTGTATTACTCGGGGATGAGCAATGTTCAAGTGTGGGAGATTTTGTTGTGTGTAGAAATTACATGATTTTAAGCGTTAAATAGATTATATTCTGGTGTCGTTTGATGCGTTTATGTGTTTATTTGACTCTGTTCAGGTGTTAATAGAGTTGGAGTTACGAAACGGCGAAGCGGACCGATTTCACGTATTTTTGGGAGAAAAAGTGGTAACGCCCGTTACCATTTAGCAGTACACAAGGAGTAACTCCCGTTACTGGCCACAGGATGAGAGGTTTTGGCGAGAACAGAGGGGTAACGCCCGTTACCCCTATATAGAAGTAAATTGGTAACGCCCGTTACCAGTAAAAGCGTTATGGCGATTTCAGGTCATTAACGGGCGTTAACCGGAGCAAGGCAAATGTAGGTAACGCCCGTTACCTAGGGCGGCGAGAAATCTCCTAGGGCTACTATATATGTGTGTTTTGGAGTCTTTAGTAAAAGGGGAGAACAGGAGGAGGTTCAGAGGACAAAAAAAAAAAAAAAAGAGAGTTAGACAGAGAAAAAGTGTTTCTTTTCCAAGTCAAGACCTAGGGTTTGGAAGAAGACTCAGAAGTTCAGAAGATTTTCAGAGAATTCGAGAAGACGACAGGATTGAATTCCGAGAATAATCTTTGGTTTTATTGTTGCTTTAATTTCCAAACTAATTCCTTTGATTTTAGTTTTAGTTTCATATGCTAGTTTCGTTTTTTAGTATTACTGAATGTTTATGAGTTTAATTGTTAGACTTTGTTTAGATTCCTTGACGATGCTTTATTTTAATGCAATTTTCTTTAGTTTTATGATTTTTTCTTCAATTATGAGTAGCTAAGTATCTAGGGCTAGGGGGAAGTGATGATGATTGCATGATGGATGTTTGATGAGATGCTTGAATGACTTGTGTTCATTCTTAGTTTGAAAATTGGTTTAAACTGACTTGTGATGGCTTGATCACCCGTAGCATGTGTCACAATTACTTATAGATCGAAAGAGTGATGGTAATTTAGAGGGTTTTCAATACTTGTAAGTTGTAGGGTACAAAGAGATTTTGTCCTAGCTTATACAACAGTAATCTTATTCCATGCCGAGCCACTAGAATATTGAATTACACTAGTCTTGTTCCTATGGTTTAATTAACTATTGGTGATTGCGAGAGCAACATTGAACACTAATTAAGCACTTGGTTATACCTCAAGAGAGGGTAATTCAAATATAAGTGACTAGGTTGTAGAATTACACTTGTCAAACGAGTATCACGTCAGCTCTTGATTGTATGATTCAAAGATTTTTCCCTTGCCTGTTTAGTTTATTGAGTTAATTCGTGTGTTAAGTTGTTAATTGCAATTTTAATTTAGTTATTTGTTAATTTCTGCATCAGTAGATTAATAGAAATAACCATTGCTTCCGTTAAGTCTTTAGATTAGAGAGAAATAGAGAGTAGTGATTGATTTTCCTTCCTTGTGGGTTCGATCCTATTGTGCTACACGTATGTTAGTGTACACTTGCACGATTGGTTTTTAACTGTAGTAAAATCCGTTACAACTGTTCCCTTAACTCCCTTGCCGCCCTCCACCATGTTACCTTGATCATGGATACTTTAGCCATGGTTAGTCCAATTTGGTTTTTTAATATCACAATTCATATAGATCCTTAATGTAAAAGATTTTAATTTTGAATCATTATGTGTTCCAGGAAATTGTAGTTCAGAATACTGTGGAATCGTCGACCAATCAAGACAATAACAGACATTTTAGAAACTTAATGAAGAAGAGAGGTGGCTAGGTTTTGGCATTCCTCTGTTAGCTAATCGTTTTTTTAGAGAAAAATTTTTGCCTCTCTTTAGCGAGGAAGTCAACCACATCAGAAGAAGCACAAAAACATTCAAAACAGGTGGCAACCATGGAGAATACTGAACACTCGACACCGGAAAAGGACCAACGGGGTGGTATTTGGAATCACTAACCGGAGTTAAATCGAGCAAACTTAGATTTGATGAATCAATGATACAGGACCTAGATATGATTCAAGTATTGTTGGAAAACACAGAGTAAATGCAGTGTAAGTTTAAAATTTTTTCCAACAAGAGATCGTGATCTTGCAATGTTTGTTTCAAAACTTTTTAGGGATTCAAAAAACTTACAAGAATTGAAACTTTCCTGAAACGTATTGAGCCGCCCACAAACGTTTTTCATGCGGTAATGAATATCCCCATTTCTTGAACGATTCTTTCTTCGAGATTCCTAAGCGAAAATCCTCTAGAAGTATCCACACCAGTCCTAAATTCAAATCATATCAGTGAGTATGCTAGTACTGTAATATGTGTATTAAAGAAACAAGAAACGAGATAAAATTAAGAGCATGATTAAATCTCCCTTCAAAACCCCTGTATGACGAAGATTGAACTGCCACGCCATAACCCTTTGTGAAGAACACGTCCGGTCGTCTTCTGTAAGTTTCGACCCTTTTTTCCCTCAAAAATCGTATTTTTCCAATCTGAATATGTCATTAAAAAAATCATCTCATCAGCCCTTAATATATATTTGGGATTTCTTAAATCCTAAGTTTATCTAGGAACAGGATTCCTATTTTGACTTTTTTTCTATTTTTCTTTCTCTCCAAGTAATAACGTCTTATCTAAATAAGGCATTATCTACTAGAAAAAGGACCTCCTAATCAAATTAGGAATATTTAATTATTCTAATAATAATTAAATATCTTGTCTTAATAATATCTTATTTTAATCAAATTAGAATAATATTAAATAAAAGACATTTTATATTTAACTTATTTATTATTCTAATCAAATTAGAACAATTAAATGATTAAATATCTTGAATTAATTCTCCAATTAATTACATAATGGGCTTTAGAATTAATTCACTAATTAATTCTAACGGGATATAATTAATTCCTAATTAATTTCCTTTTGGGCTATTTAATTAATTATAGAGCAAATTACATTTTTGGTCCCATAGGATTGGGCAATTTGCAATTTTGGTCCCATTGTTTTAAAAAAATGATAATTTTGGTCCCGCTGGATTCAATTTGTGATATTTTTGGTCCCAACCGTCCAATTTTGGACGGAAACCGTTAAATGCGTTTGGCGGTTAACGATTAAATAAAACCATTGACAAAAGGAGACAAGGAATATGCTTATGGCCAAGTGGTTGGGAACCTATCTTTTCTAATTGAGGTCCTGTGTTCAACACCCACGGATTATAATTTTTTTAAACTATATTAAATATGTAATATATATTTTTATATAATATACAAATATATATTATATCTTAAAAAATATTTTAACATAATAATATATTTATATTTATTATTATATTATTATTATATATATTATATGTATATATTAACGCATATATATATTATATTATATACATTAATAATATATATATATATTAACATATTTAATATACAAATGTATAATATAGTTTAAAAAAAAGTGTAATCCTTTGGTGTTGAACACAGGACCTCAATTAAAAAAGATAGGTTTCCCACCACTTGGCCACCAACGTATTCCCTATCTTTTTTTGTCAATGATTTTATTTGACCGTTAACCGCCAAACGCATTTAACGGTTTCCGTCTAAAATTGAACGGTTGGGACAATGTCACAAATTGAATCCAGTGGGACCAAAATTGTCACTTTTTAAAACAATGGGACCAAAATTGCAAATTGCCCAATCCTATGGGACCAAAAATGTAATTTGCTCTTAATTATATTGTGGCTTTATAATTAATTATTCAATTAATTATATTTGGGCTTAATAATTAATTCTCCAATTAATTAACACATGATCCAATTTCTCAATTGGACCCATGAGTCCCAAACAATTGCTCTCGAACCCACACGTGTACTTTACACTTGTGGTCTCGTTTCAATTATTTGATATTTCCAATAATACCTTTTGAACCTAGCATTTGTGTGGGACCCTCTAAGTTCAGTGAGCCTAATTAATTAATACACTTTATCAATTAATTATCTCACAAATCACACGACCATAGTTTAGCAAGTAGCAACAGGTGTGTGACCCCTACCCGAAATATGAATATATATTCGAAAGAACCTTTCAGTCAATGGCATCATATAGGATACGATCCTCCTACCATTCTATTTCTCGATTAAGATCTAGGGTATGGGAATATAGAGAGCCCTACTAATCTTAATCTTAAAACAAAGTTCCTTTCATATTCCATTTGATCTCAATCCAAGAAAACCTCATTTTCTTGATGTCTTGATCTAACCACCTTGCACAAGGATTTAGGGATGGAAATGAATGACTTGTGTAATAAGAGATCATCTTGCTTACAGCAAATGTAGGTCCTTTATTGATTCTAGCAATTCTCATATGCCACTTGTATAATCCCAACATAGGCCGGAATTCAGGTGTCTATATGGTGACACCCTTTTGAGCCTATATCAAATATTACAGAGTTAGCTCATATGAGACAATGTGGAATCTCAAGTCTAAGGATTAATTCCTCACGTCATTGACATGCGAGATATTTCCTAATTTGGAAGTTCTAGTAACGTCCTTTCCCATTTATGAATTTTCTCACGTGGGACACCTCAGTGAATTTGTTCTTGTAACAATCACCCTTATATATTACGCACACATCATCCTATGCACTTTACACCCCATGAAATCAGGTGATCCTTCTTAAGGGCGTAATCACATAAGCAAGTCTCAACGAAGTCAAGGTCGACACTCCCACTGTCTATCGGACTCATTGACTTGGAGAAGTTTCTAATCCTTACCTATGGAGTTAAGAACTTGTTTCATGTGTCGTTGTTATAAGGACAAAGTTGTTAACGGTCTCATCGGATTAGGGGAGCTCTAATATAGGCGCACGTAATGGAAATAAACAAAACACGTAATGGCACATAAAGAAGTGTTTGTCTGTGATTACAATCATTCGTACATTATTCAAAGATTGTCTGTGATATAGGGAAAATCCCAAAGTATACCAGCTTTCTAGGGCACTATTCCCAACATGTAATAGAGCCAACATAAGATTATTCTTACCCGCGTGTTGTGATTGATAAATTAATGAGTATTGGGGTCGGATACAATCAATCTGGAAAGATGCCTTAATTCTCAGAATACTAGGTAGAAATGTGAATGTCAATCTCTTGGCCACAAGGATCGAGAGACTATGGAATCTGAGGGAGGGGACTATGATCTAATTGATTTGGGACATGGATGTTACATTGTGAAACTGGCGGATAAAGATAAAACGTTATACATACTAACCGAGGATAATCTCCGGCCGTTACCTAGTGGTACACAAATAAATGCCAAGGTTTCAGGCATCCAAGGATAGAATAACAACTGTCATATCATGTGTTCGTACACTGAAATTATTTCTCGAATTCTATAGGGAGGAGATGATATTTAAAGTGGCATCAGTTGTAGAAACACCCATAAAAATTGACAAGAATACTTATTATGGATCCAAGGGGAAATATGCTCATGCATATGTCCAAATTGATTTGGGAAAACCACTACGAAGGGTTGTAGAAGTTGATGGCATGCTATGGTCGATTGCCTATGAGAATTTACATGCGATCTTTTTCCGATGTGGAAGGGTTGTCCACAAAGTAGGCAGTTCTGAGGAGAAAACCACGGCAGAGAGTGCACAGACTGAAGAGGCGATTGTAGCGCCTAGTGTAGCAGTGCCCCTTGAATGGGCAAAAAGACCGGAGCATGGTAGTTGGATGATTGCCAAGCGGGGCAGAGGTGGACGTACGAGTGGTGGTATCGGAAGGACGGCGACGGCAGAGTCGTCTTCTTTGGCAGGCAATAGATTCGGCCGTTTTTCCAATATGGAAATAGACACAACAAATTCGGAAATGGTTAGGAAAGAGGTTGAGAATCTGAAAAACCCCGCTATCATGGAGAAAATTAGGAAAACGAATATTAAGTAAAAATTATCAGCTATTAAGCCAGTTAGCATTGATAGTAAATCTAAAAGATCAAAACGAGCTAGTAGTAATGGGCTCATCAAGTTTCAAAGGCCTCAAACCCAAAAGGAGAGTGAGACACGTCCAAAAGTGGCCCCAGCCTCGTTGGTGGACTTCACCAACAAAGAGTTATATAACAAGAAAACTATCTCTCATAGACAAAAGGTAGATCATACTATGAGGGAAAATATTCGGGAAAATCCAATTTTTGTTGGCCAACAACATATGTCTGAAAGTACCATAAAAAAAAAAGGAAGGACTGTAGGAAACGCCGATAACACAGGGAGGCATGAGCTGTATATGAGCAATAAATTTGGGCACGAACCTCCAAGCCTACCAGGAGAAAAGAGAGTCAAAACGAGTTTTGCTTTAGAACCAGATCCTGGAGAAAAAGAAATGGGGAATCCGTTTGATGAAACTCACAACATAAACTTGTGGGTGGACATGGAGGGCTTCTCTCCGACTTTGGGTTATGTTCAGGGGACGAATAATTGATGACCTCACAGCTTTCGTAGAACAGTTTAGTTTATCAATAAGGATGTTATTGTGGAACTATCAAGGCACTGGGAGTAGAGAATTCCAACGGAATTTCCAAGAGCTTATGGGGCACTGTAAACCAGAGATTGTTTTTCTTCTTGAAACTAAAGTATTTGAGGATCGTGCTATAGAGATTTTTGACCAAGCTAGGGTCTCCAAATGTGTGCAGAGCACCAAAGGTTGGAAGAGAAAGAGGTATGGCTACTTTGGGATGAAGGAAAAACGCATCTCAAGATACTTGTGTTAAACTCTCAAGCCACTTATACGTTTGTGAGAAATCACAACAATTCAAACTGGATATGTTCGAGAATTTATGTTAGCCCACAAGGGAGGAAAAGAGAGGAACTTTGGTGCCACCTGTAGGAGGTAATCCGTGATCAATCCCTTCTGTGGATGCTTATGGAAGATTTTAATGATAACATCAATCCTAGTGAGAAGATGTTGGGTATTACAACAAGATGGAGAAGATGCATGGGGTTTAATGATGCATTAACAAGTTGTAATCTCATGGACTTAGTCTTTACGGGGTCTACATTCACATGGTCAGGTGTTGTCAATGGGGGTCATCGAGTACGTAAACATTTAGACAGAGCATTGGGCAATGTTGAATGGCGCGCACATTTCCTGGAATGTCCTAGTTCAGTTCTTCCTAAAACTTATTCTGATCACAATCCTATTGCAATGCATTGTCTTGGAATTACTAAAGTACCACGCAACAAACCATTTCGTTTTGAGATGACTTGGAATACTGGCAGTAGTTGCAGAGAACTTATTAAGCAAATCTAGTGTAATGAATGTGATATTTGTAAGGCGCTAGAAAGTGCCCGGGAAAAGCTCAAGGCTTGGAACAATGATCATTTTGGAGGTGTTTCGACGGAAAAGATTACTTTGAGCCCGGATTACTGGAATATAAAAAATTAATTATAGTCATTTACATCCATACCTGCGAGAGTTGGAAAAGAAACTGGTGCAAGAATATAATCAAGTGTTTCGACAAGAGGAATTGATTTGGTTCCAAAAGTCAAGGATTCAGTGGCTACAACACGTAGATGGAAACACCCCCGGCCCGATTTTGAAAAATTAGATGTGGCGAATCAAGGACAACACAATGTTGCTGCTAACAATGTCAGCAAGTGGTATGAAGCAGTTTACCTGTTCTCATTAGTTGAAACATTCATCAGTGATTCATACTCGGGTTGCTGTGTAAGTTTTCAAATCATTTTTGTTTTGATTATTCACCACTTAATAATATATAATTATTCTACGGTTATGAATGGCGTGCTTTTATACTTATACTCAATTTATTTAATACATTGAATTATATTTGCTATTAATTTTAAATATTCCCATTAATAATATATACTAGCATGAATTGAATATATATATCAAGCATTAACAATTTATTTTAAATTGGTAAATATAAGTCTTGAGATTTAATGGAATTAATAACAATTAAAGTATTAAACTAAATAATTTATTATTGGGGGAATCACTACTAGAAAACATTCATTTTGCAACCGAAAATTTGCAACCGAAAAAATTCAGTTGCAATTTGAAGAATTTAGTAACCAAGTTTGCAACCGAAAACCAAACTTTGCACATTTGGATTTGCAACCGAATTTTTTGGTTGCCAAATCAGTTGCAAACCTTTTGCAACCGAAATTTGGTTGCGATATCAGTTGCAAAAAAAAGTTGAACGGTCAACTTTTTTGAGTGTCTTTGCAACAGATAATTCAGTTGCTAATTCGGTTGCAAAAGTCTTGCAACCGAGTTTCAGTTGATATTTCGGTTGCAAAAATAATGAAAATGGTCAATTCTTGTCAAAAAATTTGCAACCAAAAATTCGGTTGCCAAATTGGTTGTGCATCAATTGCAACCGAAATTTCGATTGCAAAATTTTGAACTAGATCAATTATTTTTATGTAAAATTTACAACTGAATTTCGGTTGCAAATTTTTTATGCAACAGCTTTGCAACCGAACTTTGGTTGCAATAATTTTTTTATTTATTATTATTTATAAAAATAAAATAAATAATAATTTAAAAAATTTGTTGTTATTTGGTTACAAAATCAATTGCAAAAGTTTTTTTTACTTTTATTATATTTAATATATACATAATAATTATTAATTACTCGTCTCCTAAAAAGTTTTAAATCCTTTAATCATTATATAATATAAGTTTTCAAATTAAAATGATAATAAATGCTATAATATATAATATATTTGTAAAGTGAAAAAAAATTAGTTAATTATAATTACTTCTATATGATCATGTTATGGTAGTATTAATTAATAATTGTTAATATATTGTTGTAATTACTATAAATTATGTAATAAAGTTTAAAATTGTGTTTCATAAGATATAATATACATTATAAATCATTAAGATATTATACTTGTATAATGATATGATATCGATCATATATCATATAAAATATTTTGAGTATTGATATAACGCGTAATGTTATATATGGTGTACAGATCGAAGTAATTTCTACAAACGATAGATATAGTATAATAGATATTAAATGATTATTATTACTTATATAATCATATTGTGGGAATGTTAATTAATAATTATTGTTATATTGTTGTAGCTACTAAAAACTATGTAATAGAATTTAAAGGTTATGTTTTATAAGATATAGTATTTATTATGAATCATTAAGGTGTTATACTTGTACAGTGATATCATATTATATATCATATACGACATTTAATTTTGAGAATTGACATTACACACGATATTATATATGATATGCTAGGGTAATTTTCACATATAAGTTTATTAAATAGTTAATGTACAACTCTCTCTCTCTCTCTCTATATATATATATATATATTGTAACTCAATTTCCGAGAATAATTAAACACAAGAAAAATGATCACAAATGAATTTTATTGATTTATTTGAACTTGCGGGTACAATCTCTAATTTATTCCTCTGATTCTTCCTACAGGAATTTGCTGAAATTTGGAAGGTTTGAAACTCCTTCGTTGACTTCGGAGGTTCGATCTTCCGTTGGATTTGATTTGTTTCTTTAAACGTTAATTGTGGGTCTTTAAACTTGATCGCGAATTAAACGCCTTGATTTGATGAACACCGAAGAACACGCCGATGAATACCTTTGATGTTGATTTGAATTTGATTTGAATTTGTTGAGGAGCAACACCGAAATCTGGATTTGATGCTTTGATTGCGGATTGAATGCCTCAGTTTGTTGATTTTCTCGAAGAACACGCTTAGAGCACCTTCGAATTTGATTTGAGAAAAACGCCGGATTCGCTGACTTAACGCCTTGTTGTGGATCGGACGCTTCGATTTGGTTAATTTCCACGAAGAACGCGAAGAACGCCTTGAATCTCGCTTCGATCTTTGAGGAGAGCAACGTCGAAACACCACTTCGATGCCTTGATGTCGGATCAAACGCCGTTGATGCTGACTTCTACGAAGAACGCAGTTGAAGATGCTGAAGAACACCGAAGATGCTGAAGAACACCGAGGATGCTGAAGAACACCAGAGAGCTTCTTTCTCCTTGCTTTGTAGCTTGCTCCTTCGTATCACCAAATTGTGTGAATTGTGTTGTAGAATGTCTCTATTTATAGGCGTAGGGTGGATCTTTGTGATAGTTATCCCTTAATTAATTCATTCATTTATTAAAGGGATAATATCAAACTTATTTATTTATTTATCACTTTAATATAGATTTATATTAAAGAAAAAATTAATAAACCACATGTCTTGACTTGATTGGTCCACGTGTTGAAACATGTCATGTGTCATCATTTGATTGGTCATAACCAATTGAATTGCAAGGTTCGATTTGATTTGCCGGAACACTTCAATTTTGACATGTGTCGATAGTTGATTTGATGACAAAATAAATATTAAAATTATCAATTAAATCAACTATTCAAATATTTCATGGATTTTGAATTTAGTTACATTTATGATAGATATTATAAATCATATGATATAACAATATCTAATAATATCTTACTTATTACTACTATAGATAACTATAAATTAAATCAAATGATATAATTTACAATTATAAGTTTATTAAACAACATACGAATAATTATAAGACTAATAAATAGTTTAAAAATTATATTGATGATAGATATTATAAATCATATGATAAGTCTATTAAACAATATACAGATAACTATAGTTACATTTACGATAGACATTATAAATCATATGATATAAACAATATCTTATAATATCTTACTTATTAGTATTATAGATAACTATAAGTTATATCAAATGATATAATTTACAATTATAAGTTCATTAAACAATATAGAGATAATTATAAGACTATTAAATAGTATAAATTTATATTTATGATATAATTATAGATAGATATTAATTTTATATCATATCATCATAGCATAATATCTAATAATATCATATTTATTGACAATATAATATCTACGAGTTTAGTAAACCATATAATATATTTCTAAAAAAAATATATAACATATATTTAGAATTCTATTAAATGATACCATATATAATATCATATTCATTGACAAATTTGTTTTAAAAATAAATAATTTAAATATTACAATAGATTTCAATAAAGAACATAAAAAATTATAAAAATTTCCACCAAATTCGGTCGGAAACTCAGTTGCAATAAAAAACAAAACAAAAATAGTAGGTCCAAAATTGACGTGGGAATATTTCCCCCCTTAGGAAAAAATCTCCTAATTTCCCCCCTTTTGCTCCTAAGGAAAAAAAGCCCTACCCAGCCGCTTCTGTAGATCCACTCCGTGGATCGCCGCCCCAGCCACTCGCCGTCGCCGCCTCAGCCACTCAGCGTCGCCGCCTCAGTCCCTCGCCGTCGTTGCCTTAGCCGCTCGCTGTCGCCGCCTCAGCCTCTTGCTGTCGCCGTCTTAGCCACTCTCCTCAACCTCTCGCTGTCACCGCCTTAGCCGTTCGCCTCCTCCCCTTCGACCTCTCCTCCTTCCTTCTCCTCAGTCTTCAATCTGCGTTTGAATTTAGTGTATTTGTTGGTTAACCGTGTTTGTGTTGAACTTTCTGGACCAGTGAATGTTACTCTAAACGTAGCATACCCTCATTATATCCTCAAGCAAAGGGCATACTTCATGCTCTTAAGGAGAAGGGAGTTGATATTGCTATTGCTATTGCCTCAAGATCACCAACTCCTGATATAGCCAACACCTTTCTCGAGAAGTTGGGGATCAAATCGATGTTTGCTGCCCAGGTGAGCTAATAGAGTATAGTCCAGTCGTTTATGTGAGTATGCACATGGATTTTAATGTTATGAATGTGTGGATTAAGCAAAATTTCCATGTGGTTTGGTTAATGACTTGAGGCCTTTCTGAAAAATATCTTGTGACAATTTGTTTGGGAAGTAACATCATACTTGGTATTTGTAACATTCAGGAAATATTTTCCAGTTGGACACACAAGACAGATCATTTTCAGAAAATCAAACAGAAGACAGTGGTATGTTTGATTTTTGTGAGATTTAGCTATTTTAGTGCAGTATTGTATTGCTTGGATTTGGAGAAAATATTAAAAGTATTGCAGTGTATATAATGTGGCATGAAAGGTTATTAAGTATCTATTCTTGGTGGGAATCCTTATAATTAGGATTTGGAGAATTTTGAATTACATGCTTGGGTACATCACCAGGAAGAGGTTCTGCTGTTGCATTATACCCAGTTGACTCCAATTTCTAGACTCTATTTGGTTTCAATATTGTTGCTTTGAGACTTGAGTGATGTTCTGCTCAAATATTGAAAGTAAGAAATGTGATGCTTAATGACTTGGACTTTGATGGAATAATCAAGGATTCTTGAATCTTGGCTGAGCTGTCAAACCGAACAAGTTTAAATGTTGGTAATAAAGTTATTGACAAACTGTTGAATATACTTGTGATTAAAGAAAAAGGGTCTCGTTTACATATATTGAGACTAGGTTTTTAAATGTCTTTAGTGGGTTAAGGATTGAAGTTATGGTTGAAATCCCTAATGATGATATGTTCAAAACTCTTGCTAATAGTTTTGTTGCTGCTTAAAAATGGGTTTAGATGAATGGTTTGAATATTGTGGGAATAAAATGATAACAACTACAGAATATTGAATAGCACCAATTTTTAACTTACATTGAAAATAAATAAAATTAACACATATTTCCATCTTTCAATTCTTGTTTTACAGAACATGGATATACATGATCGTCGTAGGTGGCTTGTCATGTTATGATTTGGTAATGTTCTTCTTTCCTTATGAACAATGCTTATACCTTTTATGTTTAGATGAAATTTTTTTGATGAATTTTAGTAATCCGATTAGTTTGTGCAATGAATTTTGGTCCTTCTTTTTCTACTTCCTCTTACGAGTAGATAACAAAGATTTATGTATTTCAGATTCTGGAAGGACTTCTTAAATTGCCTGAACATAGGGAATGTGCTGATTGCAAAAGCAAGTAAGTATTCTACATGTTTGATTCCTTCTGAAATAGAAGAAGAGAAGTTTATTGTACATGCAAAACCTTTCAGCTCTAGAAAATTGCTGCCATTGATTCAGTACAAGAGTTTAAGCATGCATGTACCTGGAGATGAAATTAGAGGTTGTCTAGGTGCATTTTTCTGCATCATTTATTTGGTTTTATTGTGTATCACCTCTTTTACATAAGTGGTTGTTCCCAATTTATTTGGTTTTATTGTGTATCACCTGTATTCAACTAAAATATGACCTAGAGAAATATATGCAGGTAAAGCAAGTTATATGTGTTGGAAGATATTATGCACAGCCCTTTTTTATATTTATGAGAAACTGTTTCCAACTTGTTTAAAGCAGTTATGCTTGGTATTGTGCGTGGATTGGGCGAACATGATTATCATTTATTTACCAATTTTGGAAGATGCACTATGCACATCTCCTCTCTTTCTTTTCATTTCTTCCCCCTTCAGTTCTCATTGATATTTTAAGATAGGGTTCTGTTCACATTATATTAGAACTATATGCCTTTCATAGTTGAATTATCTGTTTTCCAGCCAAACATGTCCTCTTGTGCCATTTTCAGAGCCACCTGGAGAATTTTATTATTATCTCATTTATATTAATCTAAAATCGTGTACCCCAACACTTTTCATTTTCTATTTCATTTTGTTGTCTATAGTAGTACCATCAAGATTTGATAATGCTCCTAATTGTCTCATGTTGCAGCACATATGCAGTGGGGCCCACAGCTTCAAGTAACGACAATATGCCTCGTGCATCTGGCAAACAAACATCATCGTCCGCACTTCCATCCGATTCTTCACAAGATGGAATAGAGTATGATTTTTCCCCTTTGACACAGCTTTTTATTTAAGCTTGAAATATTATTTATAAGTTACATTTGGTGAACGATGATAGTAAAAGGGAAAAAGAAAGCAGCTATTCGCATGTTCAACCGGTTGGTGTGGTGAAATTACTATGCTTCTTATTTTAGTTTGGAAAGTCTGCACATGTTAGTTATTTGTATATAGTTTTTGTGTTGTAGTAGAGTAGCAAAGCAGACTAGAACACTTAAACTTTTTTCCCCCCCCCCCCCCCCTGTAAATGTGCTCATTTTGATGTATTTGTAGATATTGTTAACTATTTGGTGGTATTTTATAATGGTGAATGATTTATGAATTGTTGGTATATTTTTTTATGAATTTTAATTTGTTGTTGGTATATTTATTTATGTTTTATTGTTTTTGTGGTGAAACAGGGCCACTTTTTTGTAAATGAATTTACAAAATATTAAATTTTAATTTGTTTATATTTTGGCAACCGAATTTTGGTTGTAAATAGTTACAAAAAAATAAAAAATAAAATTCCTTTTTTCTGATCGTTTTTGCAACAAAGAATTCGGTTGTAAATTAATTAAATAGAATTTAATAAATTATTTTTTGCAACCGAATTTCAATTGCAAAATTGGTAAACATTTTAAATCAACTTTGCAACAAAAAAGTTCGGTTGCAAATTTCAATTGCAAAAATTACCTGCCATGTCAACTTTGCAACCGAATTTTTGGTTACAAAAGTGGTTTCATTTTTGTAACCGAAAATTCGGTTGCAAAGTGACGTGGCTTACCTGCCACGTCTGTGTCTTCTCGCAACCGGAATTCGGTTGCTATTTCGGTTGCAAAAACTTCGGTTGCAAAACTCGGTTACTAAAGTTTGCAACAAGGGTTTTTGCAATAGAATTTTTCGGTTGCAATTTGGTTGCTAAATACTATTTTTTGGTTGCAAAAGGCCCTTTTCCTGTTGCAAATCCGGTTGCAAAAGTCATGTTTTCTAGTAGTGAATTAGGGAAAAATCCCCAATGCGGGGGCTCAAATTTGACATAGTTCCCTTATTTCAAATTTGTTCTTACTAACTCCCCAGTTCACTTTAGTATTTTTACTTTACTACCTATTATGTACGATTTTACCAAATTGTCCCTGAAGGCTATCACTTTTCCTCCCATTCTCAACTCTCATTAATCTGATGAAATATGGTATAAAAAAGACATTATGATGTATTTAATCATCCATATGTAGTATAAATTTTTGAAAAGTAAGGATTCATTTTTATGTACCCTAGGAGGTGGAATTATACAACCTTATTCATGTGTACAAATTTGGTGAAATGTAGTATAAAAATGACAAAATTATGTATTTAATCATCCGTATGTAGTATAAATTTTTGAAAAGTAAGGATTCGCTTTTATGTACACCAGGAGGTGGAATTATACAATCTTATTCATGTAATACAAATTTGGTGAAATGTGGTATAAAAATGGCAAAATGATATATTTAATCATCCATATGTAGTATAAATGTTTGAAAAGTAAGGAAAATAATAAATGGAAGGGTAAAGCAGTTATTTTAGGTCAATAAGGAGCAAACAAAAATTATGAATCTCATGTGGGGAGTTAGTAGGGACAATTTTCAAAAAGGGGAGCTAACTAAAATTTTTACATCCCATGGGTAGTTTTAAACTAAGGCCTTATTTCTTATTCTCATGGTTTGAAAAAATAAAAAATAATTTAATTATCTTTATACTTAAATAGATAAAATTAATCTAAGAATATTTTAGTTTATTTATGAATTTTGGCCTAAAACTAAGATTAAAAAAAAAGAATAAATTTAGATTAATTTAAAATATAAGAACTATTTTAAATTTGCATCGAAAACATAAGAATGAATATCAATTTTTTTCCAAGACAAATAGGTAATCGTTTAAAAGTAATTTAGTCATATGGGCCAACTTAAAAGGCTGGGCTGCCATACTGCATTGTTAATACGAACTGTGGTCTAGACTCTAGCCCACTTATGAACACATTTGCCAAATCTTTAATTTTTATATATTATATATGTAATTAACTAATTATGAAGAAAAGGAAGACTCCACATAAGTTATCAAAATATGAAAGATGTTGAGGAAGATCTTAATATTCATTAAATTTCTATTGTCTTCATTAATATAATTGCTACCAAAAGTATCTTACTTAATATAAGAAATTGATTTTACTTATTTTCTAAGAGCTAAGAGACTCAAAACCTACTTCTTAAAAAAGATACTTGGGAAGAATTTTACTTGATTTTCTTGGAGGTAAGGATTCGAAATCTACTTGTCAATTGGGGAGAGTTAATTTTATTTAATTCTCTAAGAAGTTAAGGGTTTGGAACATACTTGGTAAAAAAATCTGTTGGAGAAAATTTTATTTGATTGACTTAGTTTTACTTTTTTTTTTTTTTTACTTGATTCTCTAAGAGGTGGGAGGTTGGGTTTGAAACCTACTTGTTAAAAAAAAACGTTAAGAAAAATTTTATTTGTCCATTGATTTGAACCCAATTGAAATAGTGAACCAAAAACATTAATATAATTTCATCATATACCTTCATCCAAATATAATTAAAATTGTTCATTTAATAACATTTTTAATTATTAGAAAAGATTAAAAAAAAAAAAAAAACCTCTTAACTCAATTTTTATGTAAATCTCTAAAATAAAAATTGCTACAATTTTGCAAGAAATTACATGGGATGATAGGAATTGGGAGCTGCCTTTTGCTGTAATAACAAAAACACCCAAAATAGAAATAGAAAACCAGAGCATGCCTTTCCTCCTCATATGGCAACACCCACATCCACCCTTCACAAAAAGAGAAACCGCTACACTCTTCCCATACTCTCTCTGCTGCTTCTTTCCCTCCTCTGCTTCTTCCTCTTCAGCAGAAGGGCTCTCGAGTCTAAGCTCGATCTTTACAGAGATCTCATCTCCGAAACCCCTGTTCCTATCCTCCTATCTTCTCCTCCAGGATCCACTCACTTTCTCGAGAAATCTAGTGATTTAAGGGAATCCGTTTCACCGGTGTTGTTAAATCCTGACGGCAATGTCGATGGGAACACTACAGCAGCACTGTCGGATACTGATTTTCGGGAAAACAGTAATGAAGAAAAAGTAGTGCCCATTTCATCGAAATCTGATCGTGTCGTTGAAAATTCTCGGGAAACAGAAGTGCCCATTTCGTCAAAATCTGATCTTGATGATGAAACTGCTGCGGTTGAATCTCAAGGGAATTTGGGTGAAATTACTGGTGAGCCCATTTCAGCAAATGAGAAAGCAGGAGTGCCTGTTTCGTCAAAATCTCATCTTGATGAGAAAGACAGAGGAAAACCAGGTGCTATTAGCTTCAGTGTGAAGTCTCGCGACGAGGTTGTTATGCCTGATAGTACAAATGGTATTGTTGATGATGCAGTGTTGGAGAAGCTGAAGAATTGCGATATTTACAAGGGAACGTGGGTCAGAGATGAGGGTTATCCACTTTACAGACCGGGGTCTTGTCCATATGTTGATGAGGCTTTTGATTGTCAAATAAATGGAAGGCCCGATTCTGCTTATCTTAATTGGAGATGGAAACCAGATGGATGTGATTTGCCCAGGTGCATTATCAGATTTATTGATATCTTTGGTCATTCCTTTTTTCATTGAAGTTTTCCAATTTGCTAATTTAGAGGGGTTGCCACTGTTATAATAGTTACTTGAAATTGTAATATGGTTGAGTTGGTTATACTACCTTTAGTAGCATTTTCTAGGGAGGTAGTCAGAGGAGGAGCTATACATGTTCAATTGTAACTTTTAATCAAGATATGACTCAAAGCTTTGGAGCTTAGACTAGATATTTGAGTCATATCTTGATTAAAAGTTAAATAATTGAGAATCATAAGATTGGAAAATAAGCATAGCACTGGTTCGAATTCACTAGGTTCATCTCTGGTGGGAGAACAGATAAGTGATGCAGTTGATCAAGTATAGTATCAGAATCTTGTTTGATATTAATTGTTTTTGTATTTGATATATAAATGAACTCCATTATGTATTCTAGTTAAGAGGGCTAAAATATGTTTTCTTTGGTGACTATCTTGAACAATATGCATGACACACGTTCTCGGTTTTCGTGTTGGAGCTTTCTCATCTTTTTGATACTCAAGCCACTGCATTTCAGTTCTTTTTTCCCACATGTGTTGAATTTATAGTCATATTCTTGTGTAGGTTTAATGCAACAGACTTTTTGGTGAGACTGAGAGGAAAGAGGCTAATGCTGGTAGGGGACTCCATGAACCGTAACCAGTTTGAATCTCTCCTCTGTCTTCTGCGTGAAGGTTTAACTAATAAGACCAAAATGTACGAAGTCCATGGTTATAAAATAACAAAAGGAAGAGGATTCTATATTTTCAAATTTGAGGTAACTAAATGTGGGATTTTTAGGTAAGACATTAAACATTAAGACGTATATCAATTATGTTGTGGTTGGTTGAACTGCTGGTTCAGGATTACAATTGTACGGTGGAGTTTGTCAGATCACATTTTCTTGTTAGGGAAGGTGTTCGTATCAATGGACAAGGAAACTCGAATCCAACTTTATCAATAGACCGTATAGACAAGAGTGCTGCTCGTTGGCAAAGAGCTGATATTCTTGTGTTTAATACCGGGCACTGGTGGACACATGGGAAGACTTCTAGAGGGTACATTAGTAATTTTGCATGTTATTCCATTTACTTGTAATTTATTTGTAATTTCTTAATGCTCTCTCTAAGTAGATATTCTTGCATGCAGAAAAAACTACTATAAAGAAGGGGACTATATCTATCCTCGCTTTGATGCTGTGGAAGCTTATAGGAGAGCCATCAAGACTTGGGCCAAGTGGATCAAGAATAACATAGAACGAAATAAGTTGGTGTTTTACCGTGGCTACTCTTCTGCTCATTTCAGGTATCGTTTTACCTAATCGGACTGGGTGGGGCAGTCATCCCTTCAAAACTTTACGGATGAATACAGTATTACAGTTGATACCCCTGCAATTTTGAAAAAATTACCAACAATTCCATCACTTTCTTTACTTACACAAACCACCCCTGAGAGTTCGGGAATATTACACACACCCCTACCAAAATAGAATGGTTTTTGTAAATCTAAACATTTTTAGGGAGTAATTTGTAGTTTTTTCAATCTTACAGGTACCAACTGCCACATAGTCACGTTTCGGATGGGGTGTAGGTGTATAATAATAAAAGGCTTATATGCATTCTATCAAAATATTCAATCTTGATACAAGATGGAAAAAAATCGGGCAACTATTAAAATTATGAGAGATCCTGTTGGATCCTTATTATCCAAAGCTTACATGTATTTATTGCATCTGTATATCTATCTATCCCTCTGAGGAAACGCAAAACTTTTGATAAAGAATATGTTCTTATACAACATTTGTCCACGAACAGAGGCGGCGATTGGGATTCTGGTGGAACATGCAACGGAGAGAAAGAGCCTGTAACGCGTGGCACTATTCTTGATAGCTATCCTCAAAAGATGACAATTTTGGAGAAGGTTGTTAAGGAAATGCAAGTGCCTGTTGTGTTGTTGAACGTGACACGTTTAACCAATTACCGTAAAGATGGGCACCCTTCAGTTTATGGAAAGAATGTGACCGGTCTGCAAAAGGTTTCCACGAGAAGGCAAGATTGTAGCCATTGGTGCCTTCCCGGAGTGCCCGATGCATGGAACGAGCTAATATATGCCACTTTGGTCGCTAGACAAACTTAGTTTCGAATCCTTGTACATTTACGTTCATGTTGATAGAGAAGTGCAATTTTTGAGCCCTATAGAAATGCATGTATCTTTGTAAGCAGATGCCAATGGTATAGTAGTTCTTTTGATCTCAGAGAAGAACATGTTCTTGCTTCTAGAGATGTCAGAGAAACCAGTTACTAATACAATCTATTCCTTGGATGGTATAGCTGTATAAACAATGAAGTGTTGAGGGAGATTTGTTCATGAGATATATAGTAGCTGCTTATTTAAATTTAAAGATTATTACACGTACACACCTCAAGATTTTATCTAATTACACAAGCTCCACAATAATTTAAGAAATTATAAAAACACCCCCCTCATCCCCATGTTTGGTTTAATGTCTGCTATTATATATATGAATTTAAAGTGAAATATTGAGCATAAGATTGATGAAATAGTCTATCTAATTTTTTTGAAATTTGATCTAATTAGACAAACTTCCGCCAAGGTTTGAAAAATTACCAAAACTTACCTTGAAATTTGGTCGAAGTATGCTATTATAGGCATGAATTTAAAGTAAATATTAAAGGGCCGATATCAACCGTAAAATAGTTATCTAAATTCATTGATTCGAAACATAATATAAAGTGAGGCAAAAATATAAACACTTGACATCAAAAAGTGTGTGTAATTTTCGAACCTTACGAAATACTAATGTAATTAGGTTAAATCTCACTGTATATCAGCATAAGTAGCTCTTAAATTTATTATATTTGCTATGCGTGTGAGAAATATAAATATGTTAGTTTTTTATGCATCTATATGAAAAATTGAAAAAAAACTTTTATTTATTGAAATCCCAAGTCCCAACTAATTTTAGTCACACCATATGGTTGGAAATTTAATTTAAAGCTAATTTACAAGAAAAACCAAAAAAAGTGAGGCAAGAATTAAGAGAGATGCTAAAGTTGAGGTCATCCAATTCCTACAAATGGAGTATAGATTAGAGCGTGGCCTTGCACTATCCCTGACCGTGACAACTGACGCCGGTCCCCTCACTACACAACTCACCTTCTTTACTATTTCTAATCCTATTTCTAATCTTCAACTATCTGTCGGTGACTCCTCCGTGACCCTATACATATTATATATATATATGGATATAAATACGATGATATAAATATAATATGACATGAATAGAAAGACATATATATTATCTCTATAATATACGGATATTGACGTGGGCTAAACCCGATACGTTACCTGGACCAATCACAGTGCGCCACGTGTCAAGCTAAGTCAGACATGATCTGGCAACTTGGTCAATGATGGTCAACTCGGATCTTAGGGTATGGGTCGGCTACCACCCGACACGTACGCCGCTAGCCCTTTGGTACCCGTCGAGTAGGCCTCGACCATCTTCTCTAACGGTCGAGTCGATGACTCTGGTCGATAAAGAAGTCGACGGTCGATACCGAATGCAGATGTGGGACCCTCCAGCCGCCTCCTGCATTAAATGCAAATTATACTATTGCACCGTATGTGGGGAGTATTAAATGCATCTGTCAACCGTACTTAAAGTCATCATTAACCTCCCAAGATATAAATACACCCTCATAAATGTCATTTGGTAAGCATATTTATTGCACTTCAAGTCAATTCGACTCTCTCTCTTAAGATCGATATCTGACTTGAGTATCGGAGTACCGAAGTTGGGTCCAACCCCATCTATCCCAAGTCGGTCTTTAGCTCATTCCTACTTTCCTTCTCGTAGCTCGACAACACACCAAAAATCTCCCAACAATACAAATTCAAGTGGTTAGTCGACCTTTTTCCGAGTTGCCCACCAACAAAAAATCGACTCGATCAGATATGAACACAAAATATATCTATACTATTATATATTTGAAAACCATATTTGACTATTTGACTTTTTGTGCATTTTGATGATGTGGAATTTTGTGGATTTTTTGAGAGTTTTAATTAAATAAAAAAATGTGATTGGTTGATTTTTATTTTATGTATTATTTTATTATGAAAATAAGTAATAACTAAGGAAAATAATTATTTTTGGCAGGTTTGACTGAATATATTTTGTATTCTTTTTAGATTAGAAAAAATATAATTGGCTTATTTTTATTTTGTATACTATTTTGTTATGAAAATAAATAGTAATCAAGAAAAATAATTATCTTTGACAAAATTCATAATATATTTTTTTATGTGTACTTTTTTTTTTTTTTTCTAATGTGTAATTCTTAGAATTTTAAATTATTTTTAATATTTAAAAAGATTATTATTGGTAGTTCCAAAATAAATGTTTTTTTTTTATTTGATATAATTACATTATTAATTCTTTTATGAGATATAAATTAATTTTTGTTTATCCTAATCATCAATTATAAAATAGATTCAATAGCTTTATTTGAATGTCAATATAATTAATCTCTTAAAAGCGAATTAATTAATTAGTTGTTTAAATTACTCCATCCAATTAATTAATTTTTTTAAATTTAAAATTAATATTTAATAAATTTATATCTATATCTATATCTATATGTATATTATTATATATTTAACGATGTTTGACTTTAATTGTGCAATTTTAACCAAATAGAATTTTCTTCTTTTTTGATTTTTTTTATTAACAAGAAAATTTCTCATTGGTCACTGAATTTATTAAACATAATATCAATATAAATTCCTTAATTTGTGTGAATCATTTGTAACAATTCCTTAATTAGCGATAGAGTTACTTAGGAAATTAAAATTTTCATAAACAAGCTTGACTTTTAAAATTTGAATTCAAATATTCAAATTTAAAATGGAAGAAATATTATTAATGATTCTAACACCCAAAAAGTTATAAAGTATTCCTATAATAGTGCGCATCAATAAGGAATTCTAATACAGTTTAAATTAAAATAATTACGATTAAATGAAACTAATTATTTGATTTTTTTTGTCAATATTATTGAGTGTTTAATGTTAATATAGTTATTCATATTCAATTTTTTCTTCTCCCTATTTTTTTCTTTGTGTTTTTGTTCTCATTCATGTAAATCGATTTATTTTTGTTCTTTAACTTTTTATCCACATTTTGTCTCTTATTATTAATCAGATTATTGATCAATTATCTATTATTTTTTGTCAGATAATGATCGATGAACACCTATATTGACATGACATCAATCACTGTTGATAGACCGGGCTAATTTTTTAAAGAAAATTGTAGTTCCTTTCGTGCAAAAGGTTAGAGAAGTTTTATATTTGTTTTCTTAATCCATTATTTGCACTATCATTCCAATCATATTTTTATATAAGTATTCTAATATTAATAACTATTAATTATTTTGGATGAATTTCTATTATATATTTTTTGAAATATAAAATATTGAAAATAATAGTGTTGATGGAGCATAAATATAACGAGGCCACGTCATGACACGTGGGCCCTCATGGATTCGCCACTTATATTTTCGGGCTAACTTAGCCGCCTTCATAAACTACTTGGAAATGGCTAAAGCCTAGCAAGTAGCAAAACTGCAAGTCTCCCCTCGGGCCCTCATAGGATCCCTCGAGCCCCTCGGCCCCTCATTGGTCCCCGGGCCCTCATTGGACTCTCGCGTCCCTCAGGCCCTCATTGGACCCTCGCGTCCCTCAGGGCCTCATTGGTCTCTGGCCCTCATCATTGGACCCTCGGGCTTTCATTGGACCCTCGCGTCCCTCAGGCCCTCATTGGTCCCTGGGCCCTCATTTGACCCTCGGGCCCTCCCTGGTCCCTGGGCCCACATTTGACCCTTGGGCCCTCATTGGACTCTCGCGTCCCTCGGGCTCTCATTGGACCCTCGTGTCCCTCAGGCCCTCATTGGACCCTCATTTGACCCTAGGGCCCTCATTGGTCCCCCGGCCCTCATTGGTCCCTCGGGCCCTCATTGGACCCTCGCGTCCCTCATTGCACCCTCGTGCCCTCATTAGTCCCTGGGCCCTCATTTGACCCTAGGGCCCTCATTGGTCCCCGGGCATTCATTGGACCCTCGAGCCCCTCGGGCCCTCATTGGAATACATAAAGTTGGGACCCCTCAAGGTCTTCTATCTTAAAGGTGCCTCAAGCCTACACACCCGCGTCAACCCCTCGATAACAACCATGTAGTGCTTTCTGACACTCCGTACTTGGCAGTGCACCTGCCACCATTGCTTTACAGCCACCTTTATGGAAGGCATACAGATGCTTTCCCACAGATCTCTCACATTGGGACCACGTGTCTAGGGCAACACTGGGTTTGGGACCACTTGATCAGATTACCCAAAACACCTTTGCCCTCAACTTATAAATAAGGGATTCTTCTCACAGGAAGTGATCTTCTTCCCAAGACACTGCATACACTGAACTGGGCATTCTCCTCCATTTTTCTTGTTCCTCTTCTTCAAACTCTGCATTTCACACACACCATTGCTGCATCTATACTGCGTTCTAACCCTTGGTGTATCCTAACTGGAAGAACCCACGCTTCATAGGAAACCCAGTTCCTGAGGCTCAACGCCTGTGATGATCTTCCCCTCATAAACAAATCTTAAAGTGTTGGTGTATTAACACACTTTCAGTTTCTACACCATCAGGTGTCTTCGTTTTCGATAAAATATTAATTTTGGTGAAAATACTATAACTTTAAGCATATAACTAGATTTATTGAATTTCTTTGGTATTATATCTCTTAATATATTTAAATTTTTTTTTAAAGAAAATTATATATAAAATTGTTGAACTTTTTTTTTAAATAAATTTTTGTTGTTCTTATTCTCTAATATTTGTGTGATATGAAAGGTACGTATATTTAGTATTTTATTTTATTCATTTTAATTATTTTTTCTTTTGTTTATAAATTGTTGCACAAACACTTTAATATATTATTAATTGAATTTTGCCATATTTTTATTATTTTTCATCTATTTGTATTTTTTCGTTTTTTGAGTCATTATCTTTATTTATTTTTAATTTTTATTCTTTTTTTATGACTTATCTCCAATGTTTATGTCTCTGTTCTTAATTAATCTTCTATATATATACTATTTTCTTTATTTTAGAAGATGCATTATGTTTCAATTGTCTTTAACCTTGACTTTTTTTAACTTCTATTTCATTATTCTTTATTTTTAATTTTTAAGTTTATTTTCTTTACCTATTATAAAACCTTTAAAGAGTTTATCTTTAGATAGTCTATATTTTTTAGCTTAATTTGTTTGGCTTTAAAAAACTGGAAATACTAAATTTAAAGATAATATTTTTTTGGAATATAATCACTAACTTAACCGACACTTTTATACGATCAATTTGATATTATTAATAATTTTTATAATATTTTCTATTAAAATAATTTAATTTCCTATTATTATAATTGCATATAATCATGGAACTACTATTATTAATATGTTCATTTATATAGTTTATTTTTAATTTATATTTGTTTGGGGAGCCAAATGACTTAAAAATGCAAACAATTTATGCATGAGATTGTTTATTTTTTGTAGAATATAAATTTATATGTACTTTACATTTTCAATTAAGTATTATAGTTATAATCTTAACTATGTAAAATAATATATTTATATCTTTTTACAAATTACATTTATTAAACAGATGTAAATTTAGAGTGTTGTTCACAACACATTAGTTTAGCTTTACGTGTTACAATAAATGAGCTGACCTAACAAAATGCATAATTTTAAAAATTGAAAATACTAATATTTAAATCTTTAATTCGGTTTTTAGAATATAATCACTACTAACTTAACCCATACTTTTATATGGCTTAATTGATATTCTTAATAATTTCTTTAATATTTTTTTATTAATATAATTAAATTAATTATTTTTTAGTTTTTAGTTTTCATATTCATATTTAGTAATATAAGTTGTTTCTTGAATTAAATAAAAAGATATACGATATATAGTTTTTGAATGCTATGAATATTTTGAGATAAAAAATATATGTAATATATGAAGTATATAATTATATTTTTAATATGTACTAATTATTTTCAATTATAGTTTGTGTTTTTCTTTGTTCATATATAATGTTTTATTGTTTTTATCGATAACAATAATTTTTAATTGTAATAACTCTACCATAATTGTAATATTATTTCTCAACAAAAATATAATTTATAATTATTTTAATTATTTTAAATATAATATAATTATAATAATTCCGTGCATCGCACGGGTTGAATACTAGTATTGATGGTGCTGGAAATCAGGTTTCCAAAAATGCAACAACACTTTAGTATTTGTATATGAATGGAAAGACCATCACAGGCGTGAGGGCCTCAGGATCTGGGTTTCCTCTTAAGCGTGGGTTCTTCCAGCTAGGATAACACCAAGAATGCAAGCTACAAGGGTAATGCTACTGTGGTGAATGAGAAGCTTGAGAAGATCAGGGGAAATGCCCAGAATGATGAATGTGGTTTGTATGCAGATGATCAGTTGGGGAAGAAAGCATGTGTTCTCCCCTATTTATATGTTAGGGGTGAGGGTAAATGGGTAAATTGACCGTGTGGTCCCAAACCTGTGTTGCCCTAACACGTGGCAGCCTGTGGTGGTATGAGAGTGACGTTTCTGAAAAGGAGGCGGCGTGTCAGGTGCAAGGCGCGCACTACCTTTGTGTCAGAGGTTGTTGGCGAGGGTCACGTGAGTGGAAAGCTCAAAGTCACCTTTGCTGAGGTTCGGACCCGTCGCAATGGGGTAGGATCATTCACGAGCGCTGGTGACGCTCGACGAGTGTACAGATGGCCCCTATGACAGATGACCCTTGAGCGCCGAAATACCGAGCGTCAAGAATAGGGTTCTCGTATGGGTGTTTCCCTGAGGAGGGTAACCCTGAGGGCCAAGACGCGAGCGCCAAGCTTGTCGGCTCCGGCCCTTTACCTGAATAGCGAGCCGAGGCCCAATGGCCTGCATTAGTTGGTAAGTGAATGGGTTGGGTTGGCCCGCGAGCCCATCAATGCGAGCGTATAGTTTTCAGCCAATCGATGATGACACGTGGACGGCTCCGATGCAAGCGCGTTTCTGAGCCTCATCATTTTGCCCCCCAAATTCTGTAGTATCGCTCGAGCGTACTGTAGAATTTTAAAAAGAATGGAGCTTTGAATTTTTGAATATCCGAGGGTCAAGCCCTTGCTAGAGAAGTGACCGCTTGCCTCCTGTAACGGACATAGTCTAACACAGCATTAATTGAAGTCATGTCCGCATTTAATGCTGAGTGGGAACGTGGGCGCGTGCACTCCGGGAGACGTGAGGCGGTTACCAAAAGTGGGGGGATTTCCTAGGCGGGAAATGATTGCCATTTGAAATCCCAAACCCTAATCAGTGTAAGATATCCCCTATAAATAGGGATGTACAGCACTCTAGGATCTCTTTCACGCATTTCGTCTTCTCCAAGCACATACGCAGCAAGAAATCCCTGCAACTCTTAGTGATTCCGGCGAGTCTCCGTTCTTCAAACTTTTAGGTAAAATTTCCTTACATTGTTCTTATCATCTTCGTGCTAACACTAGGTTTAGGTTAAGTGAGTGAAAACCTTGAGTGAAGAGCCAGTTCCTGCCATTGCATTTGTTTCAGAAATTTCTTTCTCTCCTTGAGTTCTCTGCTAGAAATCCCATCTTCAAAAGCCGAAAAACGAACATGGCCGGAAACCCAGCTGACGCTTACGTAAGGGAGATTGAGGAGATGTCCGTGGGGAGCTCTTCCCCTCACGACGATGTCCCTACAGCGGTTCCCCTGGCTAGGGCGTCCCCAGGTGAGGGGGTTCCCATGACGATTCCGGTGGCCCGGGCTCCGGCAGATGCTGGGGAAGAAGAGGTGGACGCTGCCGTTCAAGGGATGAACGAGCGTGCCCCTGGAGGGGTGAATGACCTCTTTGAGGAGATGCACAACGTGATGGAGATGCAAAGACAGGGGGAGAGGGTATTCCCAGTGTTGAATAGTGCCGTGCGACCCCAAGATCACAGGATCACGGTGGCCGTGATGGCTTCTGAGGGCGAAGCGGGGTCATCCGGGCGCCCGTTTGAGGCTGAACCTTCCAGGAGGCGCCAGAGGAGAGGAAGGGAGCCTGCTACTCGAGTGAGGTAGGATAATCGTCATCAGACTGACAGATCTCCGGACGAGATTGCGAGTATTCTGACGCTCGACGATTTGGAGGAGTTGAGGGAGAAAGCTTATTGGGATGAAGCGGTATTCCCCATTCGACTTCCTGAGGAGGGGGAGAGGGCCAACCGACCGCCGCCTGGGATGATGACGGTGTACTGGGACGCGGTTCTGGCCGGGGGTTTAAGGTTCCCTATTGCTCACTCCGCCGCTACCATCTACCACCATCTAGCGCTTTGCCCCTCACAAATTCTGCCCAACGGCATAGCCCTAATCAACACTTTCATAATAGCGATGAGAGCCCTAGGCTATGCATCCTCGATTGCCAATTTTGACAGCTTGATACAAGTTGCCCGCTCGCCACGCTCGTCGTCTACGGGATGGATTTTATTACGCCCAGGCCAAATCAGGCTTTAAAATGATAGACTCCCCGTCCACTTCCTATGGCGAACATTGGAAGGAGAAGTATTTTTTCGTGGGGGCCCCTGGGGGGATTTTTGGGGTTCACCGTCAGTGGATGATTCATGGCGAGGGTCCTCTGGTCAGGGAAAGGATAAGGAATAAGGATTTTAAGGATTGGGCACAGGGGTTGGCCTTCGAGATGAGAAGTGAGAAAAAGTGGATTAAGGCGGAAACCTTGATGAAGAACGAGGGGATATTGTTCCGTTATGGGCTATCTTGCCCCCCAGACATGATACTCAACCCTCCAGCCGACATCATGGCCCTCGATGGTTAGACCCTAGGATCTAACTGCTCTGACTCAGAGAACCACCTTCTAACTTGGTGTGATTGCTGTGTTTTTGTATCTGCGTTCCATGCAACAAATCTTCTGACGCTCGTTTCTTTCTACTTGCAGGTATCCAAATACTATCGCAGGGTATGAATGCCGAGGCTCTTTCACGCATGCTAGGCGTTCAGGGAGCCGGTGCTAACCCTCAGCAACAGCAACAGCAACAACAAGAATGACCCCCAACTGCCCCGAGGGGCAGAGGAATCCGGCGAAGGCAGGGGCGAGGTGAAGGAGGTAGGGGGGCTGGTAACGAGGCCTCAGCTGTTGGCCCCATCGAGGATCTTACTGTTGGTGGCGTTCGAGAGGTTACTCCGCCTCCAGTTGCCCCCGAGGGACCTATTGCGCTCAGCTCCAGCACTTCCCAAAATCGATCTGGGGAGCTAGCCCGCATCCACGACTCGATGAGGGCCGAGTGCCAAGGCAAAAGAAAGAGGATGCCGGACTCTATCCCAATCTCCGGTAAAGGAAAGGAGGTGGTTGTAGGCCACCGCGGTGAGGGCAGTGACACATCCTCCTCTGAGGATGAGGACTTCTGGAAAATTGGCTGCCGGGGTGACGCTCGATACAAGCGCCAAAGGAAGGACGGTCCTGTTCTCCTGAGAAAGAGCGCATTTTCTGTCAACATGGTTTCCGACATCGTCGGAAAACTCCAGTTCTCCGCTGACCACGACAAACTAAACGAGCACGATGCCGCTCGGGTAGCGGATGACGCATGCCATGCACTACTGACGGTTAGCCTCTAATTCTCTTTATAAAATTTTCCTCTTTTTCCTTCTATGTTCTGATAGTGACTCTCGCCTATGGCTTCTCAGGAGGTAATCCCGAGGCTGAAAAATTTGCAAGGGCGAGCGCAAGCCTATTCTGAGCATAAAGCCAAGTACAAGAAGTTGCTGCGCATCTCAGACCCCGTCCAATTGCAAGAGGATTACAACAATGTCAGCGCTCAACTGAATTCCGCCAACCTTGAGAACGTTCGGCTAAAGGAAAATCTAAAGAAATCCGATGACGCTTTTCTGGTCCTTAATGAGCGTCACAGGAAATTGAAGGACGAGCGGGACCAGTTGAGGGTGCAAAATGGGGAGTTGGGTGAGCAGCTGGCGGAGAGCACTCGCCAGAACGAGGAAGCTAACAAGGCCCTTGCTGACTTGCAGGGCAAAGTACAGGGCTTGGAGGCGAGGGTATCCTGGGAGGCAATGAAGAAGTTCTTGCGCTCAAAAGCTTTCGTGTTCGCGGCCAACATCCATTGCTTCGACAATGCAAGGCGTTTCTTCCATAAGGCCATCGGGCAAATGGTGAAGCTGGGCTTGGCCCCCGAAAGCGCTCGGACTGACGCGCGCTTACGCATGGATCTGGACGAAAACTGCGAGCCCATGGTCCAAGATGGGGATCCCACCGAGAGCCTAGCGGAGCCGGAGTACGAGGAGCTGGTGCAAACGCTCCAACGGGAGTTTATTGCCGCCAACAGGGTAGATCCCAAGCCCCTCCTGATAGAAGACGAGGGCACCATCATGGACACAGTGGATGTTGAGGAACCTGGCGAGGCCCAAACTTCTGACGCCAATGTGTTGGCCCCTGTTCCCCTTGCGACTGCTCCTCCTGAGCCCGACGCTCCAGCCCAGTGAAGCTCCCTTGGCAACTAACCTCTTGCCCTTGTCAGTTTAAATTCTTCTTTCCATTCACGAACAATTTTATATCTGTACTTAATTCTCCATTATTTTCCTGAGTACTTTGGATCCTTTATGTTGTTTTCCCATATAACTGAACTCCCTTTTTTTTTTTTTTTATGCTTGAATGTCTGAATGTTTTCTCCTTTCCTTTTAAATGATGAATGATGTTATTTCATTGCGCTCGCCGTTCTTTCTTGCATAAACTAGTCTTTCTTGTATGAATGTTTACGATGAGCGTGTTTATGCGCGGGGGCGTTTTCTTTAGGAGGGCCCCGGCATTCGCCACAACGCACCTTCAGTTTAAAGTTTGGCCGCGTCTGGTGATTTGAGGGGCGTAGATACGAACGCGAGGGTGTTTCCCTGGCCGTTTCTGTAATGAGGCTCGAATTTGAACTTAGGAAACCTCTGGGGATCCGCCTAAGTATTGGCCCCATAGTGTGCACCCTCATCTTGAACGCTCCATTAGGTTGTAGATACTTTAGAAATCATCAGTAGGATTGGCTAAGTATGGGATCAAAGCGAGCGTAACCGTGGGGTTAGCGTTATTTTGAGGGACCCATGAAAGGGTTGTTATGGGATCCATTGTTTTTTGTGTGTGCCCTTACCCAAGCAGTTGAGGGTCATCGGGGTTTTTTACGAGCGTGAGCCGGAGTGGCGTGCACTCGACTGGCGTACATTTAGCATTTTGCCCCCCGGTTGCCCGACACGCTCGTTCTTAGGATTTTACACACTTACGAATTGTCACACACCCAAATAGCGTTGCTTCAAAACGATTGGGGTATTACTTAGGCCGTTCGACGTGGAGGATGCTCGACACGGAGTAGGCCTTAAGTTTTGCTCAAATCATTAACCAATAAGGAAAACAAATAAATGACATAATCCAGAATTGAAAATGCTTACTGTTATATTCGCAATTTACAAAACGAGTACCATATGCTTTCTGTCAAAAGAAAGTACCCCATGCTGCCAACGGGCAATTACAACAAACCCGATGTTTACACGTAGAACCTTCTAAGGTTACATGCATTCCATGGCCTAGGGAGACGCTCGCCTTGCAAAGTCTCTAACAAGTAGGTGTTATTTGCTCGTACCTGAACGACTTTGAAGGGGCCTTCCCAATTGGGGTCCAACTTACCCACGTGTTTGGAGACTTCAACTTTTTTGAGGACCAAGTCCCCTAGCTGGAAAGTCCTTTCCTTAACATGTTTGTTGTATTGGCGAGCAACGGTTGCTTTGTATTTGTGGATACGTGCCCAAGCAGTATTCCTCTTCTCATCTAGCAAATCTAACTCGAGCGCCCGATTGGCCTCGTTGGTAGCAGGCTCGAAATAGGCAACGCGTGCGGATTCTTGAGCAATTTCCGCAGGTATCATGGCCTCGGAGCCATAAACGAGGGAGTAAAGGGTTTCCCCTGTTGCCGCTCGTGGAGTAGTACGGTATGCCCACAGGGCTCCTTGGAGTTCTTCTGCCCATTCTCCTTTCTTACTTTCGAGCATCATCTTTAGATGCTCGAGTATGGTTCGATTGGTCACCTCCGCTTGACCATTGGCTTGAGGGTGGCCCACGAAAGTGAATCGCTGTTCAATCCCTAGCTCATAGCACCAATCCCGCGTGTCGGCAGCGATAAACTGGGAGCCGTTGTCTGAGATGAGCACCCTCGGGATACCATATCTGCAGATGATGTTTTTCCAAATGAAATCTCTCACAACCTTGAAAGTTATCTTGGCGACCGCTTCGGCTTCAGCCCACTTAGTGAAATAATCCACGGCAAGTATTACAAATTTCTTTTGCCCGACCGCCATTGGGAGGGGCCCCACAATATCGATGCCCCACTGATCAAAAGGCCATGAAACATCGATGGGAATCATTTGAGCCGCTGGCAACTGGGGGGTGTTAGAATGAAACCGGCACTTAGGGCATTTTTTGGAGTAGCTAATGGCATCCTGCAGCACCGAGGGCCAATAAAACCCACTCCTTAAGACTTTCTTTGCCAAGATCCGACCGCCCGAGTGGTTCCCGCAACTTCCATTGTGCACGTGTTCTAGAACTTCCTTGGCCTGCGAGGGTCTCAAGAATCTCAACGGTGGGCCTTGGAAGGATCGCTTGAATAGTCGTCCCTCGGCATCCAGTGAGAAGCGAGGGGCTTCTGATTTTCCAAGCTTCAACTTTATCGCTTGGGCTGGTTCCATCCTGGAGGAATCTGACAATTTCGTCGAGCCAACAAGGCTCGGAGGGGTCAATCATATTTACCTCCTTCGAAGGTTCGCCTTTACTTATCAGCGGTTCCTCTGTCCTAAGAAATGTAATAGCACGCTCGCTAAAACCATCCAGGGTGGATGCGAACTTTGATAGAGCGTCGGCCCGTTCGTTTTCTGCCCTTGGGATTTGCAAAAGGTGGAATTCTCTGAACTTGGCTATCATCTCCTTAGCGCTCGCCAGATACTGCACCATGGTGGCTTCTCGAGCCTCATAAGAACCATCTATTTGACTCGCGATCAACTGCGAATCAACATATGCAGTGACCCGAGTGGCGCCATTTTGGAGTGCAATCCTGAGTCCCTGGATTAGGGCCTCATACTCAGCTTCGTTGTTGGTGACTTGGAACGCCAGCTTGATGGCGTAGTCAACTTCAGCTCCGAGAGGGTCTTTGAGGGTCACCGCGGCTCCTCCCCCTTGTGAGGTCGAGGAGCCATCTGTGTGCAGAAGCCACAGGCCGTCCTCTGCCGAGGGGCCTGTATCCAAGTTAAAACGCTCCACCAAAAGGTCGGCCACGGCCTGAGCTTGTATCGCTGTGCGAGGATCAAAGGTGATGTCGAATTGACTAAGTTCAATTGACCATTTAATTAATCTCCCTGAGACGTCCGGTTTTGCAAGCACCTGTTTGAGGGGCTGATCCGTGAGCACCACGATGGAATGCGCTTGAAAATAAGGCCTTAGCCTCCGAGAAGCGTTAACGAGCGCAAAAGCAAATTTCTCTATTTCCATGTATCTTTTCTCCGCTCCCTGTAGAGTCTTGCTCAGGTAATACACCGGCATATACTTACGCTCGCGGATTGCCACGAGGACAGCGCTCGTGGCTTCCAAAGAAACTGATAGATAGACAAACAAGTTCTCCCCCGGGTTAGGTTTGGTCAACAAAGGCGCGCTCGAAAGGTACTGTTTCATGTCCTGCAGGGCCTTTTCGCAATCCTCGCTCCAGGTAAAGTTGCGAGCGTTACGCAAAATTTTAAAGAAGGGCAGATTTCGGTCCGCTGAGCGGGAGATGAACCTATTTAGTGAAATGATTTTACCCACAAGCACCTGGACCTCTCTCAAATTGCGAGGGGAGGGTATGTCCAGGACTGCTTTGATCTTCTCTGGATTTGCCTCTATGCCTCGTTGGCCGACCATATATCCCAAAAATTTGCCACCTCGTACGCCAAATGTGCATTTGGAAGGATTCAGTTTCATACCATAACGCCGCAGGATATTGAACGCTCGTTTGAGGTCTTCTAGATGGGAGTATTGGCGTTCGCTTTTGACGATCATGTCATCCACATATACTTCCATGGACTTTCCGATCTCACACTCGAACATTCTGTTGACGAGGCGTTGATATGTCGCTCCTGCATTTTTGAGCCCGAAGGGCATAACTTTGAAGCAATAAACACCCATATGAACCACGAACGCAGTTTTAGGACGATCCTCAAGAGCCATAAATATCTGATAATATCCCTGGAAAGCGTCCATCATGCTCATAAGTTCACACCCAGCGGTCGAATCCACCAACTGATCAATTCTAGGTAGCGGGTACGGATCTTTGGGACATGCCTTGTTGAGGTCTGTGAAGTCATTACACATACGCCACTTGTTGGCGCTCTTGGGAACGAGCACCACATTGCAAAGCCATTCGGGATATAGAATGTCTTCTATGTACTGAGCGTCAAGCAGTTTATTGACTTCTTCTTCAATGACCTGCTTTCTGAACCCATGGACATCTCTCTTCTTTTGCTTTATAGGTTTGAAGGCCGGATCCACGTTCAGCCGGTGGACAATAACGCTCGGATCTATGCCAGTGAGGTCGGAAGCCTTCCAAGCAAAGACATCAATATTTTCCCGTAAGAACTCAATCATCATAATCTGAGAGGGACCGTCGAGGCTAGAACCTATCTGCGTGGTCTTATCGGGATTCCCGGGTTCCAATTCGATGGTCAGGAAGTTTTCTGTAGGTTCCACTCGCACTTCTGGCCTCGGAAGTTCGAGCGCCCGTTTCTTTCCTGTGACTCTCTCATTGGTACCTCCCGAGGGTATACGATCCTCGTCTTCCGAGGAGGAAACCCCGACCTCTCCGAGGGGCGAGTTCCCAGCATTTTCGGGTTTGTCCGTGGCCTTCTTTTTATTCTTCTTTTTATAGAGCTTGGCCCTCTTGCGCTCGGGGCCATCTTCATCTAGTTTGGGGAAGTCAACTGATTTTTTGGTGGAGCCTGCCTGGGTAGGTTGTTTGGGCTTGTGGCTCCGAAGGGAAAGTACGTAGCATTCCCATGCTTCCTTAACATTGCACAATACTTCTCCTGTACCTTCGGGGGTGGGGAACTTGACTTTCTGATGATAGGTGAAAATTACAGCTTTGAAGTCAACGAGGGCTGGGCGCCCAATGATGATGTTGTAAGGTAGGTCCACTTCGACCACCACGTAGAGAACATTTAAAGTTTTTCGCTGTGGGGCACGACCGAAATAGGTGGCCAAGCGAATTTGTCCGCAAGGGACGATCTCGGAACCCCCAAAGCCAACGAGGGCTGTTCTGAGTGGTTCGAGCGGGATGTTCGTGATGTTCATTTTTTGGAACGTGGAGTAAGGCAAAACATTCACGGAGCTTCCACTATCAATTAAGACCCTCTTTACAACGTGGTTGTGAACGTCTAAGCTAACCACCATGGGGCAGTCAGAGGTTTCACCGACCCCATGGGGCGTTACAATGTGCTCTAAGTCTTTTTCTATGAAACCTACGCTTTCATCCTTCTCCGAGCGTGATGATTTATCAACAGAGAGCACTGGCCTGGACCGAGAAGATTTCTGGTCATAACTCCGGATGTAGCGGCGCTGGGAGGCGTTAGAGTCGCCCCCCGAGGGTCCTTCAGCAATCATGTGGATGACCGCGAAGGGCTGGTTTTCCACGTCTGATGCCTTCCCTTTTCCACGGTCACTGGGCTCGGTGTGATGGTGACGCGGGCTCCGAGAGCGCGAACGGCTTCTCCCTCGTGCACGCGCTCGCTCCGCACAGTGCTCGTCGTATCTCTCCAGCACCTTTACGAATTCCTTAAGGTGCCCCCCAGCGATCAGCCTCTGAATCTCTCTCTCTAGCTGATGACATTCACCGGTGTCATGCCCTTTCTGCTTGTGGAAAGCACAATACTTTCCCGAGCGCTTCTGAGCTTCCGTTTCTCTCAATCTTGGCGGTCTCTTGAATAACTTCTTATCCGCCATGGCATATACTTCGGCTATAGGGCGGTTGAGAGGGATGCGCTCGAACTTCCGAGGGGGTAGAGAGTTTCGTCGAGCGGGAACGGGGCTGCGGCGGCGACCTCTGATTGAATCTCCTCTGTCTTCAAGGGTTTTACTGGGGCGAGGGGCGTTCGCCATCTTCTGATCCCTCGCAAGATACATATCTTCGAGGGTGAAAAACGAGTCAGCGATGTCCCTTATCTCCATCAATGAGCGGGGCTTTTTCTTGGCCACTTCTTCCATAAATTCCTTGCTGACATAGTGCTTCATGTTAATGGCTCCGAAGAGAACATGCCTTAAGAAATCCATCGAGGGCTTTTCCACCAGTAGGATTTCCTTGTTAAATCTTCCCATGAATGACCTGAGGGTCTCGTTCGGCCTCTGGACCAAGCTGTAGAGAGCCGTCGCTGCAGGGGCTGGAGCCTTCAAAGAGTTGAAGTGACTGATGAAAGCGTCAGTTAGGTCGTGGTATCCTCGGATTGAGCGCGGAGGAAGCTTTTTGTACCAATCCTGGGCCATTCCCATGAGGGAAGTTACAAACACCTTGGCCCAGTAGTTAAGGGGGTGATCATATAGATGCATCAAGTGCACAAAATGATCCAGATGCTCGGCCGGATCTGTGGTTCCGTCATACCTGTTGACGGATGTGGGGATTTTACCCTTTCCCGCACGAGTCATTAACACCTCCTCGATGAGGGGAGAATCGCCCGTCGCGATCCGGTAATCCCTATCCTCCGGGTCTTCGGGACTGGCTTCCCTTCGTCGGCGAGAGATGGGGCTACGTGGTCTGCGAGCGTCTCTGGCCTTGGACCTCTCGCCCCCATCACGGGAGACGTGAGACCGTGCTCGAGAGAGCTGCTCCACCACGTTCTGGAGCCCCCTAATTTGGTCCTGCACCGCTGCAAGCTGAGGGTCACCGACATTTCTGCGGTTTGCCCTTTCTGTGGCCCTCGACTGGACCTCGTCATTATCCCCGGCCCCCTCATTTCGAGGAGCCCTTTCATCTCTTACCGGTGGCGGATCTTGCTGGACCCTCGACAGGGCCTCATTTTCTTGATTTGGTGGTGGGGGAGGTTGCTGGGCCCTCAACGCATTTTGGGCCATCGTCAACGGATGCGCGGGGAGTCCTCCCAGGGGTGGGGCCATTCTAGCGCCTGCGTGCGAAGGGAAATACGCCGCAGTGAAGTGTTCCCAGGCGTTCTGGACCGCTTGGCCCTCGCACTGCGCATACAGCGCCTGAAGTTGCTGGGTAGTGACTTGGGGCATTTCCACCCCTTGTATTTCTCTTGGCAATGACATGGGGAGATTTAGTGTCCCCACTTGATAAGGTTGGATCATCGGCATCATCCCGGGCATCATTCCGGGTTGCACGAAAGGGTATCCCGGTGGGGGCATGGCCATGGGATACATACCTGAATAAGGGTAGGGAACGTTGGCGGTGTGAGTTGTAGGTGGAACAACGGAACTGGGCCCTCACGTAGCGTTTCCTCCCGGTGGGAGTACTGCAGCCGCCGTGTCTGGATTCACGCTTCCATTCCCTGCAGCTGGTGGGTTCACGCCCCCGACGGGAATATTGCTCTCCGCATTCTCTTCATGTACTGGGGGAGGAGCGCTTTTGTTTCCTACGGCCCCTGATCTTGTTGCAGTTACCATTTTCAGAGTTTAAGAGGTGTTATATCTCGACTAGCCTTCAGAGGAAGAATCTGGCGATGACAGTTGCGGTAGTGATGGATTTCCCACAGACGGAGCCAAAAATGATGGTGCTGGAAATCAGGTTTCCAAAAATGCAACAACACTTTAGTATTTGTATATGAATGGAAAGACCATCACAGGCGTGAGGGCCTCAGGATCTGGGTTTCCTCTTAAGCGTGGGTTCTTCCAGCTAGGATAACACCAAGAATGCAAGCTACAAGGGTAATGCTACTGTGGTGAATGAGAAGCTTGAGAAGATCAGGGGAAATGCCCAGAATGATGAATGTGGTTTGTATGCAGATGATCAGTTGGGGAAGAAAGCATGTGTTCTCCCCTATTTATATGTTAGGGGTGAGGGTAAATGGGTAAATTGACCGTGTGGTCCCAAACCTGTGTTGCCCTAACACGTGGCAGCCTGTGGTGGTATGAGAGTGACGTTTCTGAAAAGGAGGCGGCGTGTCAGGTGCAAGGCGCGCACTACCTTTGTGTCAGAGGTTGTTGGCGAGGGTCACGTGAGTGGAAAGCTCAAAGTCACCTTTGCTGAGGTTCGGACCCGTCGCAATGGGGTAGGATCATTCACGAGCGCTGGTGACGCTCGACGAGTGTACAGATGGCCCCTATGACAGATGACCCTTGAGCGCCGAAATACCGAGCGTCAAGAATAGGGTTCTCGTATGGGTGTTTCCCTGAGGAGGGTAACCCTGAGGGCCAAGACGCGAGCGCCAAGCTTGTCGGCTCCGGCCCTTTACCTGAATAGCGAGCCGAGGCCCAATGGCCTGCATTAGTTGGTAAGTGAATGGGTTGGGTTGGCCCGCGAGCCCATCAATGCGAGCGTATAGTTTTCAGCCAATCGATGATGACACGTGGACGGCTCCGATGCAAGTGCGTTTCTGAGCCTCATCAAGTATATATATATAATATAACATGAATAGGATTGTTATAATTTTTTTTTTAGAAATTTTTTACATGAAAAATATTTGATTAAAAACTAATATGAATATTCGACACGATACAATATAATAAACTAATATTTTCAAAAAATATTTTGTATATTAAATATTTACATTCACGTGAAGATGAATACTTTAATTTTTGTGCTTCAAATTCTTACCTTGAATTACAATTTACATCTGCATTTTCAAATTGGACACGTATTAACTAAGACAAGGAAGTTTTGGAACCTTGCACATTGTTTTCTTTGGCTTATTGAGTGGCAGTTCTTCTACATGGTCAAATCAAGATTCAGACTTTCAACAAATTTAAATAAATTTGCGTACGTGCAAAAAGCCAAAAACACTAAATGAACGGGAAATTCCTGAAAAATCCTCAAATGAGAACTCAAATTTGCTTTAACTCCCCATTTTTAAAAAAGTTCCTCTTTGCTCCCTAGATGACAGGCCAAATTTGCTTTAACTCCCCATGGTTGTATTAAAACTCAAGAATCTCGTACCCGAACCCCGAAATCACGTACTTAAATGCCCAAATGATGTATTTGGTACCCGAACCCCGAAATCACGTACTTAAATGCCCAAATGATGTATTTGGGGGCAAATACATCATTTGGGCATTTAAGTACGTGATTTCGGGGTTCGGGTACCAGATTCTTGAGTTTTAATACAATCATGGGGAGTTAAAGCAAATTTGGCCTGTCATCTAGGGAGCAAAGAGAAATTTTTTTAAAAATGGGGAGTTAAAGCAAATTTTTTCAACTTTTAGGTACTTTTTAAAAAAGACCCCCTAAATGAATTTGTTACTGCTTTAATTACATTCTTTAATATATATATATATATATATATATATATATATATATATATGTGTGTGTGTGTGTGTATACTTGAATAATAAAAAAATATTACACAAAATTAACTATTATTTCCTAGGCTAAATAAATTAATTGTTAAATATAACATATAACCACCATTGTCTCAAGTACGACCGAAGAAATAAATACAATTAAAACAGACGGTCTGCAGGTAAAGCATTAATATATATTTGAAAGCCCAAACCTTAGTAAATTCTATTTGATTTATTTTCATTTAATAATAACATATGTAAGTAGGTATAAATAAAATAAAAAATGTAGATTCAGCCCACCTATATGCTCAAAAATTGTTAATACACAAAGTGATGTTGTACAAACACTGTTAAGTAATTCATATCTTCATGTGATAAATTTTAAAAATAAAATAAAATTTATCATATTATGTATAGATTCTCATATTTATACGACCGTATGCGTGTTTTCTATTTAAGGTATTGCATTTGTTGCGGGTTTGAATCTCTTATTTTATTTTTGTATTTCATTTCTTATTTTACTTGTGTATATATGCTCTCCGCTAGAAAGTGACGGCCGATGGGGGGGTGGGACGGCTATGGCCTGGAAGAGACGAATTGTGAGGCAGAACCGGTACAATTTAGATTAAGAGAGAAACAATTGAGATATAAAAAAAAAAAAAAAAGTTTTTTTTTTGTTTTTGAACGGGGCGAGTTTACTTTGGGGGTTTGCAAACTATCGAGAGTTAGCTAATATAAAAATTCTGGATATATTACGTAAATTCCCATTTACTTTAATTGATAAACTTCCATTTAAATCGCTTTAAATTCTCATATTTTTTATTTTTCTATTTTATAATCATTATCTTTCCATGTTTCTCCTTATCTTATTTTACTAAAATAACCGTTACTGATATCCAAATAATCTATGCTTTTAAACTAAATTAATGGCACATTAATGTTCTTTTTAAAAATATAATTTATTTTTTCCATTTAATATTATAAAGATAATTATCCTCAATTATATCCTAAATATAATACTAAAAGAATATATGTAAAAATAATAAAATAATTACAATCAATTATATTCTAAATATAATACTAAAAGAATATCGGTAGAAGAGAAGCAGATATATTTGTTTTTAGATTTGGAATAGGATGGAGAAGAAAAAACACCTATAGGAAAATTATGCGGGAAAGAAAGTGGAAAATTTTTCAACGAAATTATCTCCAAAGGAAACGTGATATCTAGATATGAGAGGGAAAAAAAAAAGACATTACAGTAAAAACACCTCTCCCAAAAAAAAAGCTGGGTATTTAGCGCCACTTTCAACCAGATTATCTACTCTAAGGACTGGTTTACTTTGGGAGTTAGTAATCCATTAGATTCAGATAATAAACAGTTATTTTTTTGTTTATATAACCCAGTCTCCAATTTACTTCAACATTATTACTTTTTGTTATATAGTCCAAATACATGGTTCATTTACATTTCCATTTTGCAGCCCAGCAGAGTAAGTGGTATTTTACCTTATAGCGCTCACTTAGGGATATCAGGTATATGTGTATAACGCCTTAAAATTCATCACACCACCACGGTTGAATTCGTCGATGCAAGAAATTTTTGGACTTTTTTTTTGGTTTAAAAAAAAATCCAAGAGGTTGTTGCTATTTGTGACTATTTTTTTCCCTTTCCCCAATATCCCACACATGAAAGTCTTCACTCATTTGGAAAGGTAAGAGATATAAAATTACAAATATCTGGTATTTCGTTGTTGGGTGTTACTCTACAATTCAATTGGATTAAATTAAACTTGTTCTCAACCTGTTGATTTCATCTTGTTGTTGATATTGTAGGATTCAAAAATCTCTGATCTTCTAAGAAAATTTTGTCGTAGATGGACCAAGGAGACCGTGATTAGATTGATATATGAGTAAATTAATAACAGATTATCTCTTTTTAGCAAGAACAACGATATCAAGCATGGAAACTTTAGGAAAAAATGAGGGAACAAAACCTAAAATAAATACAGTAATACACCCAGTAGCAGCAAATTTAATAAAAACAAAAAATAAAAAGAGTGAGGGCAAAATTATAATTTCCCTTGATGCCAGAAAAATTGGCAAAATAGCCGCTCTCTCAGAAGGTGACTAATTACTCTTTCCTTTTCCTACAGAGACCCAGGGCTCCAGGAAAACGAGTTGTTAGCATTCTGTTGAAGTAAAAGATTGGATAGGGGGTCTTATTTAACCAAACTCCTCTATCCCATCAAAGTAAACCAGCACTAAGTTTTTTTCCATCTTAAATTCGGCTCCAAGAAAAGAGCCGATTTCTTTTCTATTAAAATAAAAATCTTTATTTTATTAAACCCGTTTATTTTTGTAAAATAAACAATGGGTGAGTGAAATATGAGATAAAATAAAATCTAAAACCGACCATACTTTGAATTTCACTAAATAATTGGACTCTTTAATTAAAGCATTTTGAATAATTTCAAACGGCCCTTCAATTCGAATACAAAGTACAAACCTATAGGCTACACCATGTTCGAGAAGAATATTTTGAAAAACTTCTCCCAAACGGGCCCTTACAGTCCCCTCTCCCTCTCTCTCTCTCAATCTCGGCGCAAAAGCCTCTCTCTCTCTCCCTAAATCTGCAAATTACAAAGATTTGTCTTATATTTCACAGAAAAGATGTGCTCTTGTAAGCATAAAATCCCAAAAATGCGCAGATTGTTCTTTCCCACAGAGTAAGCATCTGCCACCTACTTGCTCACACAAACACAGTCCCTTTTGAGGAAATGCTGAGACTCTACAAGAATTAGCGGCTCAAACAATATCAGCATCAAGAGAAGTGAAAGAAAGATGTTGGGTTTTCTCATCAGAAAAGATGTCAGGAAATTGCTCAAGCGCAAGGACAGTGACGTTGGTGAAAAAGGTTTCATTTTTCTTCTTTTTGAAGAAAAAAATTCGTTTTTTAACTGCTGTTCTGAATTTGCTTTTCCTTGATGGAGTGCTATTTTGCTGAAATTTGTTTCTCAGTCGGGGGTTCTATTCTACTTGAAGAATCCTTAATGCCAGTATGATTTGACTGTTTCTTTACTTTCTTATAAATTATTTGGTATTCTTGGAGTGAAGTGTTATACCCTGTTTGGCTTGGCTGTCTCCATGAAAATGAAAAAGAGTGATTATTAGAAAACCAAATTGAAGAAGAAGAAATAGGGCTAGTGAAATTGATTGATCTTGTAAAGTGGAAAGCTTTGATCTTTTTCCTATTTTCTTTTTCGATTTTTTGTCAATTTTCATTTAAGCACAGTGGCCTTAGTGGGTTAGAAGTCTTTTCATGTAGTTGATTTTTTCCTTGAAATGTCCAACCTTTGGTGGTATATCGGATAAATGTCTCTGGTTCTTCAAGTGTTCAAAACAGAGGCCTAAACAGTTATCAAGATTGGATTTTTAATAGCTTAAGGAGGCAAAATGCTATTTTGGGGATTGACAGAATCAAAAAGTAGGAAATAATACCAGATTTACCAACTACAAGTGTACATATTATGATGTTTTTCGAAATATTAATTACTCTGAAATTTCCCAGTGTGAATGCAATTAGTTTAGAGAGCTCAAGTCAAGCCAGGATAGGGGCAATGTTTCAAGGGATTCTAAAACATTGGTATTGTTTATTCCACAATGTCAACTGATTCAACATTTTATAATCTGAAAGATTTATTCAGAAATAAAACTTCTTTCGCAAATAGCTCTGTTTGGATTAAAAATGCATCCGGAGGCCGAAAAACTGCTCAGTGATCAAATGTAATGCGACATATATTGCAAAAGATTTATCCAAAGACAAATCTTGATGAAGAAAATCTGCAGCGAATGTGATTTGAAATGGTAGTTTATTACAAGTGGGTAAAAGAGAGGCATTGTTTTAATTTATGAATAGTGATTGACCTAATGCATGCTATTATAGTCATAAATTTAAATTCATGTTTGACCTAATGCACACTATTATAGTTATAAATTTAAATTCATATGTTGAATCAATAAGTGTCAAAGGCAAATTTGGGCATTCATGAAAAATTAGAAATGATATCATCAAAATCTATTTGATGGGGGAAGTTTTTGTAATTTCGCAAACTTCACGGGAAGTGTGTGTACATAGGCCAAACCTCAGGGTCTTCTTACCATGTTGCATATTCAAGCTTGATTTATCTTCTATCTTCTTTAGGTAGGGCCTTGGAGGAACTCCGTGCGTCTATGTTCAACAAGTTACGCTCAATTGGTGGAACCAAGCGCCAAAATCAATCTCTATGGGGCCCTACTGTTGCTCTCACATTTAATTTTTTGGTTTCTGTTAGTATTATCCTGATGAATAAATTGGTAAACCACTTACTTCTTCTCCTATATCATTCTATGAAATAATGCTACAATTTAGTCTCTCATGTTTTCCTTTTCTTTTTCAGGTACTTGTTAATGTTGGATTTAACTATCCCATTTTCTTGACTTTCATTCACTATGTATGTAGTTGGTTGATAATGGCAATCTTAAAAGCTCTGTCGATTCTCTCTCTATCTTCTCCTCCAAAATCATCAAAGTACTCTTCCTTGCTTTCTCTCGGTATTGTTATGTCTCTCTCCACTGGTCTTGCAAATGTTAGCTTGAAATACAACAGGCAAGTCATTATCTTTTCCTTTTACTTTTACTTCTTTATGTCTTTTTCTTATTTATTTCTCAAGTATATATTTTTTCAGTGTTGGATTTTATCAGATGGCCAAGATTGCTGTGACTCCTGCTATTGTTTTAGCTGAATTCATTCTCTTTCGGAAAAGAATATCAACAAAAAAGGTAAGAATCAGTTATCGAAGCTTTTTATTCAGTTTGGAAGGGAAGAAAAAAAGAAAAAGAAAAAGAGAAGGGAAGATTGTCTGTGCAATGATTTTTTTATTAATTTTCTCCAGGTGGTTGCACTTACTGTGGTTTCAGTTGGTGTTGCTGTTGCTACAGTAACCGATCTTCAGTTTCATCTTTTTGGTGCTTGCATAGCTGTTGCATGGATTATCCCAAGTGCAGTAAATAAAATATTGTGGTCTAATCTTCAGCAGCAAGACAATTGGAGTGCTCTCGCGTAAGTCTTTGAGGATCATATTTTTAAATGTTCTATCGTCTGCTAAAACAAATAGCGCAAGTTACACTTATGACCCCGGAAATTTGCTGAAATTACAAAAGGCTTCCCCAGTTTTCATTTCATGGAACCCTCGGTGGTTGTAAATATAATTCGCCAAATTAAATATTAAAGATTGCTATTGTTTTATGTATTTCTTTCTTACAGACTAATGTGGAAGACAACACCTATTACATTGTTCTTCCTGGTGATGTTGATGCCATCGCTGGACCCTCCCGGTGTCCTGTCTTTTGATTGGAACCTCTATAGCTGTTCGATTATTGGTGTTTCTGCTGTTCTTGGCTTCCTGCTTCAGTGGTCTGGCGCTCTTGCTCTTGGGTAAGTTTCTTGTGCTCTTATCGTTACTCTTATATTTGCTTCTCTCTAGCAGATTTAGTTATGAGGGTGATTTACACTGACCTTCCTTGTAACTATGTATAATTACAGGGGTTTCCAGTTTTTACTAATTGTATATAGTTAGAGGGGAGGTTACTGTAGTTACTACTAATTTTGTAATTTTACATCTATACTATTATATTAAGTGAGAGGGCTAAGTTTGGTCTCTTGGACTCTCCATTTTTTTTTTTTAATTTGATTTTAAAAAAAGAAACTCACCCATACAACAGTAACCGTTCTCAATCTATTTTTTTGGACTCTTTATTTCTTTTTAATTTTATTTTAATTTTAAAAAAAATACTAAAAAAACTCAACCCACATACAAAACTAACTAATCTCAAAGACGTGAACTAACTAATGCCAAATACATATTTTATAGGTTTTCTGCTTAAACTAATGTCAAACACATGCTTTATGGGTATTCTGCTTAAAAATATATGGATTTTCTGCTTAAAATTTTATATTGCACACGCATAGAGTGTGCAGAATTACTAGTCTATATTATCCGGTTAAGCCATTTTTGCAAGATTTTTGATATAATAAATGATATAGACTTAATCTCTCTCCTTGAATTAGGGCAACATCTGCAACGACCCACGTTGTACTTGGACAGTTCAAAACTTGTGTTATTCTTCTAGGGGGCTTCGTTCTCTTTGGTTCAAATCCAGGAAGAACAAGCATTTTGGGAGCAGCGACAGCTCTTATCGGTATGTCCTTCTACACGTACCTTAATCTGCAATCACGCCAGCAATCAGCTAAATTATCAAGACAATCTACATTGCCACTCTCAAAATCTAAGCTCGGCAAAGAAAATGGTGACGTCCGTGATGGAGATGGTGAAGACGAGCATGTCTAATAATATAGGGGTGAAGATTTATCACTAACTTGTGTACTTTTATGGATCCCATTTGGAGTTGGATTCTGAATCTCCTGGCTCTCGTTACGAGTAACACCTTAGACAACTTTCTTTGAAAAGAAACTTTGATACTCGTCCGAGTGGTTGTGTTGGGAGGGCTTGTAAATGCGATTCTTGAGTATTTTCGTAGTCGAATGGACTTCGTGTATATTGGTTGCAAGCTTTTGGTACTTCATTGACAACTTAAAAACGTTTATTTATTCTGAATACAGGAATGTACAGTGGTCCTTTGTACTTCTTTGTTTTAGTTTCTCTCCTATCCATGGAGCCAGAAGTTTTTTATTCGCGGTGAATGAAATTGAAGTTATACAAATTACAGAGGACACTCTTTTATTTGATTTTATTGGACGTATATTAATATATGATTTGTAGATTATGAAATTGTGACAATAAAGGTTCAAATGAGGAAGAAAAATTATTTAAAATTGAGATAAATTTTAATGAATTTATAAATTTGTTTGATAAAAAGAAATATAATCCTATGATAAATGTTGGAAATAGGTAAGTTGTATTTGCGTGTACTTCCGTGTGAAGGGTGAAGGTCTTGTCTCTAGCCAACCATTTTCCTTTTTCTTAAAAAAATTGAATAATTTTTGTGTTGGAATCGTGTCTGTGTCGTATTTGCGGTAGAACCGGTTAGTCGGTTGCTTTATGTACTTGTATTTTAATTTCCTTTACCATACTGTTCGACTTTCGTTGGAAAGATTCGTGATTTTGTCCGTCGGTCTTTTGCAACCCAATTGATGGCAATTGCAACTCTATATGACTTAGAGCATAACCTCTTTGATGCTGAGGTTTCGGCTCATTGGGAATAGATTCAAGTTATTTGAATATTGAACATCATAAATCATAATAATGAATAAGAATGAAAACGGCTATTACTCCTACAAGAAAATTATAGTCTAAACCAAAGACCAAAACAGAACTCAACGAAATAGAATATGTCATATACGTAGTAGTACAGTCTCTGTGTGTGGTTTTTTTGGTTCTTTCTTTTCTAATTTTTGACTATTTTTGTGTGCATGTTTATGTGAATAGACATTCAAGTTTCTTTAGCTTGGTCAATGAATCCTGCAATAGCCCATTACTGGCTATAAATCTCAATATAATAACACTGTTCACTGAGAACTTAATTAGTCACACACATAATTCATTGATAACGTTGTAATTTAATTTCAAACTTCATAGATATGCACAACTTCAAGCTCAACGTGAAACTCTATCAAGTTTCTCTTGTTATCCTCCCTTTTTCCTTTTATTGGACAATATTGCAATTACTATACAATTGAAAATAAACTACCAAATTACTAGAAGAATACTCGTATTTATGAGAATTGGAACCAACAATTTAAAAATTAGCCCGCTTCGACCTTACCACTTAGACAAATTCTCTTGGGGTTGTGCTGCTTAACTTATTCTTCTGTCTAAAAATGATAAATAATTACGTCTTACTACCCTATATTTAGGGTTAGTTACAATACTCCGATATTTTTAATTTTATTTGTGATTTCAGGCCATGTGTTGTTAAATTCACAATTTTTTTTATATTTGTAGACTTTAGGGATTATTTTATAACTTTGTCCATATATTCAACGTAACACTCGTACAAACCGCCAGAAATATAAGTTTACTTTTACAAATTTCGTTATGGACCTCAAACCAAACAAAACTTATAAGGACTAAAAATAATTTCTCAATTTAAATGTACTGTATTATAATTAGGGCTAGATACAGGATAATTAGAAGTAAATCACCCAAAATAATATATAAGTTAGATGCTAAATCTATAAAATTGGTACTCGGGTTGCCTCATTGAACTTGATTTTGTGAAATCGTTCTTAAAAGTCATGATTAAAGTCCAAAAACTTATTTTCTTTTACCAAATGAATAACACAAGAGCGACCATCTCAACTCAATTCTTCCACCAACGAGTACCTTAATAAAGAGATTCTAATTCTCTCATCTTACTAAACTAACTCATTATTGAGTATATTTTTAACTTTTGCTAGGTCTTGAAATCATATTAATTTGAGAAGACCTCATTGACAAACGGTCCAAAGCTTAGCACATTATTACCCAACATAACAACTAACAATATACTTTAAACAAGTAAATTATAAATTAAATCTGTGCAATATTAAAACATACTTGCAACATGCTTGATCGAGAAAAATAAATAAACTGGAAATCAAACGGCATAATGTCCCTTTGCCTCCTTATTACATAATATGTCACATGCAATAAGTATTTTAATACTTCATAAGATGCTGCAAATACAATTAATTAACTAGATTTATATATGTTTATTTTGGAAGAATGCCTCGAAGTGAGGCTTATCTTTTCCCAATGCACAATTCATTTCCAGCATAATTTAATTACATCAGAAGCATCCACATGCATGAAAAAAATAAAATAAAATGAGATTAATATCAACGTCCTTATGATTAAAAAGAGATTTACAGGGAATTAATTCGAATTAAAATTGTCATTTTCTTGTTTGACCTTCCGTGTAACAAGATCTTGTCATTAAACTCGAAATTAAATAAATTAATGGAAAGATTGGAAACAATTCAACGAGTATCTTTTGCATCTGGTCAGAAATTTAGATTTCCCTGTCTCCCTAAATTAATGTAATAGATTCTTAATCAAAACCCCAGGACAGTAAATTCTCCAAAAGTAACGTTAATTATTTTCAAATATTTCAAATATTAAATAATATAATGTCCAAGTTTACATCCGTGATATCTTCTCATGTACTAATACGGATACGACATGATACAAACACAACAATACACATATAGATCTTTAAAAAAAATTTAACACATGACAGATGTTTGAAACGAATATTTGACCCAACAAAATGATAGAAACAAGTTTGTGTTAGTTGTAGATCCTATGATGCACTAGGAATTAGGACACGACATGATATAAATGTAACAACAATACTTTTCTTTATTAAATTTACCACATGATAAGTATTTGAATTAATATTTAATACAACACAATACAATAAAATATAACATAAATCGTTTCCCGAATGGTGTCTATTCTACTTTAATGAATACTTCATATAAAACATAACCTTAAACAAAAATTAGAACCAAAAAAACTCAAAAACAAGATTAATTATTGAAAATAATGAACACTAACGTTTCCATTAATTAATAATTACTATCCTCCCCTAGAAAATATTCTACTTTCTATCTAGGTAAAAATAAAAAAGTAAAAACTAGTAATTAAAATAACTTGAGTAATAATTGAAACGAATTATAAGCATGTGTATACTAAGCTCAAAATACAAGAGCCACATGCAGGTTAGGCATATGATTTCCATGTTGTACACTGACTCCAACGGGAAAAATAATTAATTTCCTGCATGCATGCATCTTCAATCTCATCCTCGATTAATTTATCCCTCGGATTTATCACTTCCTCCAATTTTCTATTCTGCTCCGCCAAACAAATCCTTACAACCCCAGAAGCACGTAGTACAGAATTGTTATTGGCAGCGCTATCAACATTCCGAAAATAACCCTGCAGCAAATGGAGAAGGAATCAAGAAACCATTCACGAAATATGTTAGCGTGTGTAAATGTGTGTTTCGTGTGTGGGAAAGAGTACTCACGCGGTGCTTAGTATGTCCGGATGGACGTTGTATTCTTTCGCGAACACGAAGGGGACGATTCCCTGGGGAAGAGCGGCCTGTTTCCGATGGAAAATATTTAATGAAATGATCATTTGAGACATTAGGAAAGTATTGTTTGATTCGACCGAACCTGAACAATTGCTACGTGCAGGAGAACACCTCGGAGGCCGATAGTAATGGAAGTTGCAGCGATGACAGCAGGCCCGGTTAAGAACCTAACAGCCATTGAAAATGTGGCTACTGATTTCCCACAAGCTATGATCTTTGGTTGCAAAGCCATGAACAGTCCTGAAGGGGGAAGTTGGAAATTTATATGCTTTTTCGTGGATTATATCGTAATTTTACATATTTTTGGAAGTGTCTCAAGATAATTGTTACCTAGACTGAACATGGCCATGCCAAGACCAGCATCAGATAAAATTGAAATAGAGCCTTTCACAATTGAAGGCATTTCAATGTTCCACCTACATAACAAATCAATGAGCATTTCCAGAGATATTATTACAAATATTTCTTTGATATTGTTAAGAGTTGAGGATGTAAGAAAGGTTTGTGGAACCTGAATGATATGAGGGACCAAATAAGGCCTAAAAGACTAGAGTAAGTGTTGGGATTTCTGATGAGCTTCCTCCAAACCATGATGAGTATAAGCCTAGTCATGACACTGGCCGGGGGCATTTGCGTCTTTTTCTCCATCATCTCTCCTTCCTCTGGATCCATTTTCTTGCATGTGTACGGTGATGCATTGGCTGGAAACTTCACCGCGCCTTCAATCTCGATCTCCTTGTCTCCGTTCATTTTCCGGGCCGGGCTCCCATTTTCTATCAACCAAAATAAAATGCAAGAAAAATTACACCTTCCTTCCCTACAACTATCCATAATTACACAAACCTCCCTTCTTATGAAACCAGAATTTTATTCATATAAGCGAGAACACAACTTTAAGTGGAAAGAACATATACCTTTCGGGGTAGCAAGATCCTGCTGGAAAACAGCTTTAGCAGCATCAATATTGGCGAAATCAGCAGAAGCTGCTTTGTTAACCGCGTTACGCATATTCGCCTCCGACACCGGTGAAGCACTCGAACTCCAAACGAACATATGCAACTCCTTGTTTGGATTACTACTACTATTATTACCCACGCTCCCACTATCCTTCCTCCTCGGCCCTCCACTCCCGGAAAACATAGGATTCGGTGGCGGATACGACCCCTGCATCCCCCCGTTATACAATTCCCCGCTCATACTCCTCCCGTTCCCTGTCCTCTTCTTCCCGATCTTCACCATCTCCTCCTCGAAGTTCGAGGTCCTCGGGGTCACCCCCTTGGATGACTGCATGGAGAAAACCTCCCCCCCACCATAACTACTTGTGTACCCATGTTTGGGGCTGGCAGCTTTGCTGGCAGCCCCAAACATGGCATAAAAATCCGTCTGGTTGAAGCTCGATGCCCTCGGTGTGGGCTCTCTAGACGACTGGACGGAGTAAATCTCCACGCCCGTCAGGTTCGACGCGCGTGGGGTCATTGCGCTCGACTGCATCCCCTTGTTGTAGGACGAAATAACCGAAGCCGAAGCCGACCGCCTCACAACAACGTGCAGCTTCCCATCGTCCCCGACCTCGGCCTCCGCCTGGAGCGGCTCGCGCCCGTTGAGCGAGATCACATCGGACTCCACCTTGAACGATGTGATCGACCCCGCCGTCTCCGGGAACTGATCCGTGATGAGGAGCTTGGCTCCCCTGTACTCGAACATGAACAGCATTAAGGTATACCAGATCACACTCTGCATCACGACGATCTGCACCATTAAGTTCCCTGAGAAGTCACCATACATGGCCCTGAGCAAAGGGATCCCCATGACGAGGGTGTTGGGGAGTGTGGAAAGGGAGAAGAGAGTTATCATCCATTCCAAGCTTCCATTCTTGCTGAAGGCGTGCCAGAGGAACAGGGCGAAGAGGATCACCACCTTCTGGAGGGAATCCGCCGCGATGAAGTGGTAGTTCATCGCGTAGGGGTCGTTGGTGGAGATGAAGTGGAAGCCGAGCAGCGGCACGGCGAAGACCGCCACGAAACGGTTGATCCCGGAGCACTGATCGGGGGTGAAGATCTTCCACCACTTCACGGAGCCGTAGGCGAGGATCATGGCGACGTAGAGCGGGATGATTGCTGCGAGGACATCGTAGATGTCTTTGCCTGTGATCATTGTTGTGGAATGGTGATGGAGTTTGGAGATTGTTGGAGAGGTTTGTTTGGTTGGTGGGAGTTGAGTTTATAGGAGATTGGGAAGAGGTTGAGGCGGTGGTGAAGGACAAGAACACTTGTTGATCACATGGAACTGAGGAAGAAAAGGTTAAACTATGGCTTTTGTGGTGGTACTTGTGTTTCTGTGGTTTTATAATTCAAACTTGGCAGCTACGCATATGGGGGTCTTTGTAATTTGTTTTTGATTTTTCACACTGCGGGGTGAAATAAAGGTTCTTTAATAGTTTATCAGATTGGGAAGATATTTTTGGATTCTTTTGCTTTATTTTAATTTATATGTTTCGGGGATAGTTTTCGTTTTTACGCGGTTCTTTTTAGCCGAGTTAATTATGCATAAGTACTCTAAACTTATCGTGATGCTGATGCAAATTTTAACAAAAGTTACATCAGTCGAACTGCAAATATAATATAAGATATTAGTGTTATAGTCGATTGGTATTGGCCAAAACAGGTCGGGCTTCTACTTTTATATTCTGTTTTATAAATGTAGGCAGGTAAATTGGGATTTAGATAATTTTGTATTTCATTTTATAGTCGTGTGTAGCGTACAATGTAAGTCAGATGTACTCAAAATATACAATTATTGAAATATAAAAAGTGAACTAGTAGATTGAAATAATGGAACTTTCTTACGTTGTATATTCTTGTTTATATTTTATATTTTTGTAAAATTTGAATCGCTGAGAATTTATTATGTTTTCAGTACTGTTCATATAGCGCATGTTATCTACAGCCTACATTTGAGTAACTATTCACAAAGACAGGAACTATTTAACCAAATTACTTAATGTTTTCCGTATAATGTGAAATAGAAGCCATGAAGAAATCAAATTGGTAATTAGTTTTAGCTAATGAGGGGAGGTTGTCTCGTAAGGTTCCATTTGAATATGAGAAATGGATTGAAGCACTAGTACCCATATATAATGCACGGATATGGTGACACGTATTTTTTTTTTAATTTTTTTATGAAGAGTATCTGACACGACACGATAAAATGATATTTTTAAAAATGTCAATCCATTATACACTAGCACTAAACAGAGAAAGTAAAAGGTAAATTAGTCATTTCACGTCCAATAAATAGAGAAAATTAGTGTTCTAGTCGCGCTTTTAGCGCGTGTCCAACACCAGAAATTTTCAAGGTTCGTCATGCTAATATTTTGAAAACACAGAGTTTGTTACGTTAATTTTTGTAACACAGAGTTCTTTTTACCCATTTCACCTAACATAGGGGGTATGGTGTAAATAACTCCTACTTACATTTTCTATATCCAAATATGAATTTGAGTCGTATCGAACCAATAAGAATATATACAATTTTCCCTATTAATAATAGATACATATCCATGAGCACGAATACGAAAACTCTGATATTAAACTTTTTATAAATTAAGTAGTTACTTTGTTTAAAATTTATAGCAAACACTCTGACAAGTATAAATTACACTTTGATCGATCGAATGAGTTTCTGACTAAATTTACCTGTTTGAGTTTAGGAAAATTCAAGTTTAAATCTGATTTAGTCGAACCTAGTCAAGTAAAAGAGATTCGCCCTCTTATTATAGTGGTTTAATCCAATTAGGCTCGGGCTAGAATTAAACTTGAGTTTATATCAACTACAAAATAATTACAAATTTATTAACTAAGTTTTTGAAAATAAAAATCCATCAAGGGGGGAGTTTCACGTGGAATACCCTTTTGCTTTATTTGGATTATATAGTGCTCTTGACTCTCGAGTGATGGTGGACCAATATTTTTAAAAATATTATTTTATTATTTCGGATCATGTTGGATATCGTATCCGATATTGTTTAGTCAAAAACTGAAAAGAAAAATTCGTATGACCTAATTTATTAACTTATATGGACCTTTTACAATTTGTTCTTAGATTTTAGAGCTTTGTGGGCTAATTGTTTTAGGGCCCTTTAAGTTGGGCTTCAACCATGTTTTTGGCCATGAAGATGAATTAAAATTCTGTCAACATATTACATACAATAAAATAAAGGACTTTGCTAATCTCACAGACGTCTGTGAGATTTTTTCTTACAGATAATTAATTATCTCATTTTTTTTCATAAATAATCAATTATCTTCTCTCATAAATAATGATTTATACAAAGTAGAACTCTAAGTATTAATATTATCATAAAGACCCCAATAAATTTAAAACTTTAAAAATATAAGAAAATAACTAATCTATATGATTAGAATTCTGGTAAAACTTATCAAACTTGTCATAAAAAATTAAGGATCAATTATAAATAAATTAAGTAAAAAAAGAAAAAAACAAACTGTAAACAGAATACGTAGTCAAATATTACGGATAAGATAATGGTTAATCTAATGGGTTGTGATTTGTATGGTTGTGATTTGTCTGTATAAAAATCTATTTGTCTGTATAAAGCGATAAATTTAACAATAAATTATTACCAACGAACGTTAGCAACGTATTCGTGCAGACAATGGGGTCACTCTCTTTGATTGAATGATACTTAAACCTTCTATTTTGTCTCTCGTCTTCCTCAATCCTACCATTCTTCAAATTTCACCTTTACGTTCTTATTTATTAACATAAATTAATTATTGGAACTTGATGTTATTTTATTCCTAAATCTTTCTTATCCTATATTCTACAAATTATAAAATCTGTGGATGAAATTATTTTATAAAAATAATTATTTTACATAAAATTCAATCGAGTTCTTTATTTATAAATTTGATCTATCTAAATTAAGTCACTTAATTTACTAAGAAAATTGAAGAAATACATCAATACTATTAACTTAAAGAACAAAATTGAAAAAATTTACTGTATTTTATAGTTTAAAGAGAGGATATAATTTTCTTTATTGGGTTATAGAGATTTTTGAAGTGTCTCTCCAACATCGATTATGTACTTTTATTAATTCTCTGTAAATTCAAATTTCAACTGAGAAATTAAATTAATTAACGACATTCCAGTACACTCTTTAATCTATCTATCCACCTATCCATTAAATTACAAAATTGGTACACTAAGATATTCTTGTTTTGATTTGTATCAATCCTGTAGGAAGTTGAACAATGAGCATACATGTACTTTTGTCTGGGTTACAATTTATTTATACATGAATACTTATAAATAAAGTTAAAGTTTACCGTCGAATGATGTAGTTTGACGGTTCAACATTGTACTAGGTTAAATTTTATATTTTAGTGGTTTGTCCCTACTCCAATCTATAATAAAATATAATGTGTACTAAATTACTTAAATTTTGGAAATACAGCCCTATTTTATCGTTGGAAATGAAATGTACCAAAAATATTGAATTAGTCGATTTGGTATATCAAATTTGCAATTTCTCCATTTTACCCGTAATTACCCCAATGAAGGAAGTTGACCTATGGTAAATCTGGTATATATGCATGAGTACATTGTATGGACCATCCTACCTATGCATTTGAAGTAGGAAAAACTAACTATATATGTACTGCTGTCTGGGTAATGGGTGTGATTGATATAACTCTATACATCCGATCAACTTGGCAGAATTATAATCCTCTTTTATTAGTTTTGTCACAGTGAAATTGGACGTCCACTGTTCATACAATCGTATTAATATTAATTTGTCACAGTGAAATTGGATGATCACTGTTCATGCCTTTAACTTCATGACCCCAACATGCAAAGTTGCAAACACTCCTCCACCCTAAGTTATTTAATCACTAGGCTTAATTATCGTAATTAAGTTAATTTAATCATGACCTGTCGAGTCGGAATCATTCAATTAGTTTTAATCGAGTAAAATAGGGGAAATTGCAAATTTGGTATACAAACTCGTTTAATTCAGCGTTTTTGGTATATTTCATTTCCAACGATAAAATAGGCCTGTATCTTTAAAATCAAGCAATTTAGTGCATATTTTTTTGTTGGAAACCGATTTTGCCCCCCAAATTTACACGTGGCCACGTGTAAAACCGGTTCGGGTTTCTAACACAGAAAATTGAGTTCCGAAAAAAAAAAAATGCATTAAATTGCATAATTTTTAATACGATCCTATTTTATTATCGAAAAATAAAATGTACAAAAATTATTGAACTAGTCTAGTTGGTATACCAAATTTATAATTTCCCCGTATAATTATATTATGTTATGGTGATGTGCTACATTTTGAATATTAGGGTTAGTTATGAATGCATTTGAGGGTTTAGCTATTTATAAGAATGCGTTGGTATTTAGGTGTGGAATGAGAAAGTGTTCATCTGGAAGGCACAGACACAGCCAAAAATTGGCTTGTGCAGTGTTCAACACGTGTCGGATATGGATACACCTTAAACACAATTTCGACAAGTGTCGAACATGGTTGAAACGTGTTCAAAATAAAAAAAATAGAAAAAAATATTAGGACACAGTGTCGGACACAACAGGGTGAAGTGCCCGTCATGTGTAGGACACAACGGGAGCAAATTTTATAATTATACAAAGTTTTTTATGTCTTTTTTAATATTTTTAGAATTTTTTGGGGAGGAAATGAAATAACAAAATTTATTTAAGTTTTTAATATTATATACTTTTATAAATTTTTTATGTTACATAAATTATGCTTATAAAATATTTTTATTTACATATAAAATATAGTTGTGTCGAAACTGTATCGTGTTCTAAAATTTGAAAAAAAAAATTATCGCCGTATCCGTATTGTAATATGTCTGTATCCATACAACTTTGTTTTTCATATATAAGCCTGCTTTGTGCTGTCAATATAATTTATAATTTTTATGAGAAAAATGCAGAATTTGGATGCTAATTTCTAAGATACTGTAGGTTGATATTTTTGTAGAATAATTTGAATAGTCATCTGAGTCACGTTAACTCTTAAGATTTGCACAATTTGAAAATCAATGTCACCAATGCCCCAATTCCTCACCTGAAATCTGATATGTGTAAGTTAAGTTGTACATTAGTACAACACTATCTATATATAATTAATAAATACTAGCTTATAACTTTTCATATCATATTGAATACTTATCCTATAATAAATTAAAGAAAATAAAAATCATATTCTATCATTCCAAAATGGTATATATCATATCTTTCTATATGTATCCATAATTAGAGCATAATAGTTATATATAGGCCGAGAAAAAAAAAAAAAAAAAAAAAGGAAAATTAGAACACTCGCACTACATATCCGTGGTTTAAATATGTAATATTTTGATTATGAACTATGATACCTGCATACTTCTAAAATATCATTGTCGCATTGTGTTATATTACACATTTATGTCAAATTCATATTGAAAATTAAAAAAAAAAATTTGACGTCGTTTTATCCATTTGGCGTCTGTCCTGTTCGTGTACCATAGATATTCAATTTGATAAAAAAAAATCTACTCTTATTTTAAAAAATAAACTAGTGTTGAAAATATAGATTTGAAGTAGAATTGTTTCAGTATGTTACACACTAGTAAACACAAATTCAGGCAATAAAATGGGCTCTGGTACTGTTGGTTGGGCGTAATTGGTGTCCTAAATTATTGTGCCGAATTTATTGCCTAAATACAACTTGTCAAATTATTGTCCAAAATGTCAATTTGAGATCAATTAGTGTCCAAGTATATAACTTTTCTTAATTATTTATTATTATTTTGTCTCTCTTTTAATCAAATAAGTTCTTTAATTCATTATGTAAGCTAACCGGTCTAATCCGACATATTGGCTATGAGCCAAAATTTATCTAATTTCATCTCATATGGCTAAGGCCACATCCCCACTATTGGTGGAGGACTACTCTTGGCTTATGAATAAAAATCCATAATAATAATAATTATAAACACCCAAAATTGTAACGCTTGATGAAGTTAATTTTGGAATGCCATTAATATGAGAGAATTGTTAAATGCACCCCATAATTGTTAATGAGTTCAACAAAATTTATAATTTTTAAAACTGGAACATTAAATCTTTGAAATTATATATTTGTTTTCAACAATAAGAGAAATAGACTTAAAGATTTTCTTTGGTTTTTTTTTTTTTTGTTTTTGGTAATAAGCATTTTCTTTCTTTAAAATTAGTCCATTTTGAGAAGTTTAAGCGGAGTCGCTGATTCAACGGATATCAATTTAATGCTTCAATGAAATTGATGGTTCAATTCAAAAGTTTTCACTATTATATATAAATTCTTAACAGAAAAACATTTAGCGTCCTATCAAACCCTTAACAGAGTGGGATTTTCATAATCCGTTGTCGAAATATAAGAGGTGAAAATATAATTTCTAAAACTAAGAATAATTTAAATGTAGATGTGCCTAACTATAGGGGTCTACTTGTAACTCTACCCTAATAATTAACAAAAAAAAAAAAAAAAAAACTTTTTACATTCCTGCAGTAAAATTTCCTTCCAAGGAAACAAGTTGCTGGGAGAGATTAACAATAATGGTTGGAGAAGTTACAAGCTGAAAACTTTACAATAATTAATCACATTTTGACTGACTTTTATCTCCTATAACTCCCAACATCAATTAATTTAATTAAACCATTTTTCAGTACATTTTAGAATGCCCAAATACCCGTGCTAACTCCCGTTTATTGGCTCCGATTTGTGGTAGATCAAAGTATCAAATTAATTAATTAATTCTTTGTGAAACTAATTAAACAGTAAGTCAAACTTGAGACGATATTGTTAAGTGTCATTAATCTGAGTTTAATCTAATTAGTAATTGGTTTCCTCCTAGGAGTCATAATCCTAACGCATATGCCATTATTATTATTGCCACGGCATTCATAATCACCACTCCCAAATGCAATAAATACATAGTTAAAATTGTGATTAAATTTTCACTTCATATAGTCTTTGTTTATTTAATAATTATTGTTACTTTTTACCCCAATTGAAACAGTATAAATCCCCTTCACTAGACCTTCCTAACTCATTGACAAATTATCAAGAAAGCCAAAGAAAGAAACTTTTCCACCACCCTCCATGGATCAATACGATCGCGGCCACGACGAAATCTGTCTCGGGCTCGGCTTGGGTCTTGGCCTATCCGAGTACACGCCGAAGAAAGATAGCTCAAGAAATAATAAACGATTATTCTTTTTCGATCTCTCCATCCCATTCCCTCAGAGCGACGATCATGGGAGCAGTCCTGACTCGAGCTCGAACCTGAAAATTATTGGAGAGGGTAACAACCAAGGAAGCAAGGATAGCTTTGGTAGCAAAGAAGACGATGACAGCAACTGTTCCAGGGAATTTAGCAGGAAAAAACTGAGGCTTACAAGGGAACAGACAACCTTGCTTGAAGACAGTTTCAAACAGCATTCTACCCTTAATACGGTACGTATATTTAAATATCCTTCACATATATATATATATATATATATATATATATATAATATTAATATGTTGCTTATATGTTTTGATGACCGTTTCAGGCTCAAAAACAATTACTTGCAGAACGATTGAATCTCAAACCTAGACAAGTAGAAGTTTGGTTTCAAAACAGGCGAGCAAGGTAATTATTATTATTATATTTCATATGGTTTGATGAAATTCTTTTTTTTTTTCTTTTTCCTGTTGATTATTCCAAAGTAAATATTGCATATTAATTGACGTTTTAATGCAGGACAAAACTGAAGCAAACGGAGGTAGACTGCCAATATTTGAAGAAAAACTGCGAAAGATTGTCGGATGAGAACCGGAGACTGAAAAAAGAGGTGTTTGAACTACGGTCGTTACTGAAGATTGAAAGACCAGTACATCCACCGCCGACACTGGTGGCGCCGCCGCCGTTCTTCCGTCACAATCCAAAGGCGACGGCGGCTTCAGGCGAGAGAAGTGGGAAACATAGGGGAGGCGGTGAAAAGCAGGACGGTGGTGTTATGAAGGTGGTCCATCAACCCTAAAACAAATGATCACCAAAAACGGCTGCAATAGGGTTTGTAGGAGGAGGAAAAGAAATGTTTTTCTTATGTTTTTGGGAGCATAAATGACGTCATTTTTATGCTTTCCAAACCATAAAATGACGTCATAAAAGAGTTAAAAAATCCTAAATTGCGCTATTTTTTCTTCGGTAATGTGACCTTATTTGTATTTTTTTTCCCCTAAAATTAATATAAATAAATTTAGTTTTGTAATTTTTGTACATCCCATCATGTTAGTGTTCTCTTCCCGTTGTTTTCTTTTTTCGGATTATTTGATTTTTGATTGGAAATAATTTTTTTTGGAACTAATAAGTGGGGTACGTGAAAATATAAATATTATTTAGAATCTTATATAAGAAAATAGAAACTTTTTAAAGATAATAACTCAAAAAAATATCAAAGGCTCGCCTAGTTAGTACGGTTCATGCATTTACATAGGCATGGTAGTGTTGTCTCACAACTTTTATTACTTCGTAGAAATGTGCACAACTTTATTTTTTTAAACTAGACTATCTAACACAAGATGATGTCGTGATTACCGATTATCACCGAGTAGTTTAGTTTAATAATTCCGTACATGTTAATTTAACTATAAATCTTATACTTGACGTGAGTTCTGATGATACACATTATACTGTTGATACGGAGAAATTGTTCGTTTTGGTGCCTAAAATCGACACCCTCATGGTTTTGTTCATCCCAATGGCTAAGATCACCATCTGAGAAAAGGCCTCAACAATTGTTCATCCCAATGGCTAAGATCACCATCTGAGAAAAGACCTCAACAAGGGAAAGGTATCCACCCCCTTATAAAGGAGGTTTCGTTCACCTCTCCAACCGATGTGGGACAAACACTTATAAAGGAGGTTTCGTTCACCTCTCCAACCGATGTGGAACAAACACTTTAAGCTATTACAGTTCACCCCCCTAAGAGAGCTCGTTTACCTCTCCAACCGTTGTGGGACAAGCACTTATAAAGGAGGTTTCGTTCACCTCTCCAACCGATGTGGGACAAGCACTTTAAGCTATTACAGTCCACCCCCCTAAGAGAGCCTAGCGTCCTCGCTGGCACACCGGCCCGGGCCCCGGCTCTGATACCATTTGTAACAGCCCAGCAGCCCGCCTATTGATATTGTCCGTTTTGGTGCCTAAAATCGACACCCTCACGGTTTTGTTCCTCCCAATAGCTAAGATCACCATCCGGAAAAAGGTCTCAACAAGGGAAAGGTATCCACCCCCTTATAAAGGAGGTTTCGTTCACCTCTCTAACCGATGTGGGACAAACACTTTAAGCTATTACACTCGGACCCGTACTACTGATTATTGAGTACCAAAAATTTAATTCATTAAAATGTATATTAATTTAATCTACAATTTATATAAGATTTTTAATTAAATATCTAGATAATAAATTTTAAAAGAAGAAGGCCAAGAATGAAGTTTCGAGACTTAGAGCTACTTGGTAGATATATGTGGCATTATCCCATAGTTCAGATTACATAACAAAGCTGGCAAAATAATTCCCTAAGTTTATAGTAATTAATATCTTTTGTGACACCCAAATTCCATGTAACATGATAAATAATGCAAATTATTGTTCTTTTTATTTATGTTGGTAAGATATCTTGTAAGGAACTGTAGACTATACGAAATTACTTTTTAAAAAAATGGCATTTGGATCATGCAATATTATCCAATCGTAGAGCGTACAGTACCAAAAGGTTCTCTATAGCTCTTCATGAGAGAGAATTTGTCCTGTGTTCTATGGATATAGATATAAATTACCGTACATGACAAATCTCTTAAATTATAGCTATAGATAGAATTTGTCCTGTGTTCTATGTAAGAAAGCGGTGTTTGGAAAGTTTTTAACCCTTTTAGTTTGAGAAAATTACAAACAATACCCTACTCAAAGTTGTTATTTGTAATTTACCAGAATATTTTTTGTATTTTTTCAGATTTAGGAGTGTTTTTCATAATATCTGAATTATAAAAGTTTTTTTAATTGGATTAAATCTTGGAGGAGTTTTTAGTAATATGGAAAATAATTGAAATTCGAAAAGGTGTACTTATAGGACGATTTTTGCAATTTTATCATTAATACTTAAACACATCCCTATATGTTCTGGTCATATTAAGATTCAAGGTCTTATAAATTCCAAAAACATCTTATCAAATATGAGAGCATATAAATTATTTAAACTAAATTAAACTCTACCAAACACTGTCTAAACTTCACCGATGACCTTAGACTGACGTAGTATAAGAAATAAGAAGTTTCAATGGTGTGAATATAATCAAAATCCGACAATCATTTTACGTATAAATAATATCTCTAAGGTTTCTTTTTTTCATCTATAATTTCTTAAAACAAGAGGGACAATTTGGATGTAAAATCCCCCTAAGAAGTACTAAATTCGAGGTTTATTTCCAAAACTTAGTTACAAGATCAAATTCACAGTATATCATAGGCTATGGTACCAAAAAAATTGCAGCTTTTTACTTTTATATCTGTCCTTGCACGCGTAATTCAGCCAAGAATGCAAGTACAGACACTACATATGGCTATTTATGAACAATATTAATGTCTTGTACTGTAGCACCATCAAGATTATATCAACTATTATCCACCATCTAGCCAGAAGACTTTGAAATTAAATTTTGCGACATTTTCATAGCTTAATTAAGTTATTTGATTATTGGTGCATGCATGCAAGATCTATATACTAGCTAGTTACTATTATTACATTTACCCCCATTTCAAATATATCGTATTGAAGCATGTAATAACTAATATCTTTATTATTAGTATATTCTACTTGATTCAAATTATACGTATAGATACGGACACAATGAATATGATGATATGGATATATTTTCTCTTAAATTTTCTGCATGAAAAGTGTCAGTGCGGTGTCTGTCTCGAATGTTCGACATGAAATAATACGACAAACTGATATCATTAGAAATGTCTGTACAATAGAACATTTCACATAGAATGATTCATGTATAAGGAAATGTCTTATTATTCCGTAATAAATTAAATAGGGTTAATCCCGGTCACCCCCCGTTCTTTGGAGGGTTTTGCACTTTCCCCCTTATGCTTTGATTTTTAGGATTTACCTCCCCCAATTTTTGAAAAATATCACATTTAACCCCTTTTAATAAATTTTGACCGTCGATTTCTCATCCGTCACGGCTACCCAAGTTTCAAGACCACCGTCATCGTGTTCGTTTCTCCAAGGAGAACAAAACCCATACCCAGTCAACACTATTAGTCGCCAAAAGCTTCGTTCATTGTGCGTCGTCTTTGACTGATGATTTCTGCTTCGTCAGTTGTCGGATTTTGATTTCGAGACAACTATTGTGTTCCTTGCGTCGAGAGCTTCAATTTGATATATAAAATCAACACATTTGAAATCAGCTTTGTACAGATTTGCTTTGTCAAAGTTTGTTAAAAGGGGTTAAGTGTGATATTTTTCAAATGTTAGGGGGGTAAATGTTAAAAATCAAAGAATAAGGGGGAAAGTGCAAAACCCTCCAAAGGACAGGGGGTAACTGGGATTAGCCCAATTAAATATTACATACAAATTAAGGTAAAAATTCTACAGGTAATATCGGATAAATCCCCACTTGGGCATCATATTTTTACTTAACTCCCTAATTGGACATCAAAATTTTATTTTACTCCCTCATGTAGTATGAATATGATATAATGCAGTATTTATATCCTATTATGTTGTATAAATTTTCACCACTCTCAAAACATGTTGTATAATTTTCACATAATGTAGTACTAAAATGTTCTAATGCACTATTTATATCGTATTATGTAGTATAAATTTTCGGAGAGTAAAGTAAAATTTTCCAAACTGATGGAAAGTTATTTGAAATTGTCCCAAAATTCTATTTAGAGAAATACTATCATGTCCTGGGCTTGCGAACCGTCAGACACAAGATCAATTGAATCTCATGAAATTAAATTTAAATTACTATCCAGAAAGAATATAAAGTAGTTACATTGCCTTTTTTAAGTACTAGCTAGTAAAATCAATGTGCGTTGCACATTAAATATACAATTTATCTAAATATTATAAATAATTGAATTATTAAAATAAAAAATTTTAAAATATTAATTTTTAAATTTTAAATATAGTGATGAGGCCTCAATTGAAATTTAATTTCCTAATAGACACTCTGACATATAAATAAAAAGTTTATAGTTTTAAATTAACATTTTTATAATGCTCAAACAATTCTAAATATTATTGTATCATATGGTGTCATGTCATATTCAGGTTAGACATGATATATAAATTATAAAATTAACATGAAAAATTAAATTATAATTTGTATAACCCTAAATATTTAGTTTAATTTATACAATCTCTCATGTTTTCTTTTGATTAAATGAGTTTTGTTTCTATTTTATTAGTTATCGATTGTAATTCACATAATAAATATTTTTAATAAATTAATACTCCATAATAAGTATGTAGTGCTAATAATATTTGAACTAAGTTTAAAATATGAAAACTACAACTTGTATCAAACTGTCAAAATTACAAATTGTCCCCGTTAAATTAAAAAATCACAAATTCACTTGAATCCAACTGGAATGGTTCAATATGGAAAATTTTACTAATTATGTATCTTTATAAAGAAATTTTTTTATATTTATGTATGTGAATATATATATATATATATATATATATATATATATATATATATAATTGAAGGTTTATAATTTCAATTTATAATTAATTGTTATTTAGTAGTTATTAGCAATTATTTTGTATGTATACAAAAGATAATTTAATTCTTAATTTTGAATTAATAATTTATTTTGTTGATTTATGTAAATAAAAAAAAATTTCAATAATAAACTTACCGAAAATTAGTTGTATTTTTCATTAATTTTCAATCGTCATCAATTAGATCTTACTTATCTATACCATAACGTTAATAATAAAACAATGATGTAATTCATATTAACAAAATGTATTGATAAAAAATTATTTATTTTTATTGATTTACTAATTAGAACTTAAAATTCGTATTTATAATATGAACTAACTATCTTCTATGTTATGTATAAGCTCTCTCCTAACTCTCTAACTTTATACCACGTTTCTTCCTTGGCACCTCTCTCTCTCTCTCAACTCCAGCATGGTAGCACTCTGTCAATCGTCTTTGTTTTTTATTCTTTCGACCAACTCTTGTTATTGTCTCCTTGTCGATCACTCACTCAACAGTAATGTCATCACATACCACTATGTATGATTATATTTATGGTTTATTAATGATTCATTTTTTCTTAAACATGATTATCTGTGCGTGTAGAAATAACGACAGTTTGTCTCGTTTGATAATAGAAATTTTGTTCTTTGACATTTATATTATTAACTCTAGGACAATCTCATTAAATTTATATGAAAACTTTTCATCTTTTAGCCGCATCTGCATCTTTGACACTAAATGTCTTCTAACAGTCTAACACATGAACTTAGAAGTTGGTACATTTTCATGCTCAGGTCGTCAGGTCATTAGTAGTATTTTAACTCATAATATCTTATCGACCTCTCGACCTAGGATTTGGTCAATGGGGCCTCATTTGGCCTTTTGGACTTTTGGCTTTAGCCAATTGGCCCGCTTAGCTGCCGGATCGACTTCATGACTTCTCGTATATTGGTCGATCTGCAGGTTGTCTAGGCTGGCTTTGACTGTTTGGTCCATTTGCTCCAACTCGTTGACTCAATGACCTCATGTGTGGGTCATTTCTTGGCCAGTATGACTTTGCCATGGAGTTTGACCTCAAAGACTGTAATCCACGTGGCATCCCTTGGAGGTATCCATGTGGCCCTTCATGATTCGCCCAGAGCGGACTTAGGGTCAACATGATTCTCATATGGACGCGCTACGTGGTCCAATTGAAAAGTTACCAAATATTTATTTTTAATGTTATATTAAAATAATAAATATATATGTAGAAAGTAAAATGTAAGAGCTTAGTTTAACATACACGCCAACGTTAATAGGAATATTTTCAAAGTATACTATTTAAGTTCGATATAATAAAATTTAATAGTTTATACACTTACAAAATATTTAAAACAACTAACTTTAGATCAAGATAATATGAACTGTAAAAATAATTTAATTACATTAATGTATTAACATCTTTGTAGTTATTTTCTATCTCACTTCACTCTTTTACAAATGTGTATATTTTCTGGCATCTCTTTTCGTCTCTACTTTATACACTTACTCTTTCTTAGTAAATTCATTTTCAATATTTTCTATTTTTATTTAATATAATTTAATTTATGAGTTTTTTTTTATCAAATGTATAATATTATATTAAAGTAACACAAATACATCTTCGCATAAAATAAAATATTGTTCCTTGTAATATTGTATATGTTAATTTTAGTAAATAAATACAGTAAAAGTTATGAATATAAGTTCAATAAGTATTTATATTATTAGTAAAGTAATAGACTTAATAGGTACTAATATTGATCTAAATTGTAAATTTGCACCAATTTCTTTTACAGAGTCTTGAATTTAATTTAATTTTAGTTTTTAATTTTTCTTTTCTTTCATTCATTTGATTTCTCCGTACTTATATGGTATCGAGTATTTTTCTTTTCGTGTGTGTTTATTTATTTTCAACTGTACAATTTAATTTTTATTTTATTATTTATCACAAGTTGAAATTTTAGTAAAAATCATATTAGAAATATCTACCTATATTATTTTTAATAATTATTTGAATTGACTTTTTTTTTTATTTCTTTTAAATAATTATTCCTTAGAATTTTTTTTATTTATCCCTTTTATTTTTATCTAGCATTTTTTTTTCTTATTTATATTTTTTAATGAGTATTATTTAAGATTAATTTTAGTTTTTTTTTTTATCATTTATGTATGTAGTATATAAATGGTTAATTAAAAGAGTATATTTATATAAAAAATTAAAGGAATGTTTAATTGAACAATATAAAAAAATAATTATAAAATTAATATATATCTTGTTTTTATGTGCACACACGTTGAAATCTTTCCTTAATTTTAAATAACTTTGGTTAGACCTGTAATTTTGGTATGTGAAATATGTTTTTGAATTTGTAACAAATTTTTAAAATTTATTAAAATTTTGTCTAGTATAATACATCTAATCTCTTATTTAACTATATAAGTATGTATTTCTTTTTTCATTTCAAAATTTTTATCTACTTTATTGTTTTTCATTTTTGTACTTGTCCCTATCTATTAATTTTTTTCCACACTCTTACATAGTTTCATATATTGCTCTTTATTTTTAGTTGTACAATTAAATTATTTATTTTTTATTTATCAATAATTAATAATAAATTTTCATAGTAAAAATATATATTTATGTGAAACACGGTAAATATTTATTTTTATATTATTAATTTTATTTTTAAGTGTATAAACATCTTATAATATAACTTATAACTAATATATTAATTTTAGAAAAAGTTCTTACTATGATGCTTTATATATTTTTTATAAATTGGAATACTCTTAATTCTATTGAGTTCTATTTTCACTCAAATAAGTATTTTTAGAAAATTTAAATATAATAGCCTCTTATAATATAACTTATATTAATTAATTTTAAAAAGAGTCTTTATTATTGTATATGTTGTGTATAGATCGAAGGAGTCTTGATTCTAATTTACTGAAGAGTTCTATTTTCACTAAAATAAGTATTTTTAAAATTTTGAAATACAATAATATATAGTATGATTTAAAAATTATCCTCTAGTTTTATATTGTTGAAAGTATTATAGTGAGGATATTTTGGTCGATCACAAAGTTTCAAAAAACCAAAAACTCAACTCGTGTTTTTATAATATACTAGTGAAGCTAACGTGCGTTGCACATTCATCATATAGTTTATTTAAATAAGTTTTATTTTTTTAATAAATTAAAATATATACTAATAGTATTTAATTTCCTTAAATAGATGTAATGTATAATTTTTAACCAACTACCTTACTTTTGTAAAACTACATATAAAAAAATATTGGTATAAAATCTTATTGATCTAATCATGAACAATAAGTATGACCATTAAGATTAGAGAAACATCCAAATAAAGAAATAATTGAATGGTAACAAGCATTGATGCCATTGAGAAGCTGTTGGGAATAGTGCCCTAGAAAGCTGTCATACTTTGGGACTTTCTCTATATCACAGACAATCTTTGAATAATATACGAATGATTGTAATCATAGGCGAACACTTCTTATGTGCCATTACGTGTTTTGAGTGTTTCCATTACATGTGAATGTCTAGAACTCCCCTAATCCGATGAGGCCGTTAAGAACTTTTTCATTATGGGAATGACACATGAAACAAGTTCTTAACTCCATAGGCGAGGATTAGAAACTTCTTCAAGTCAATGAGGCCGACAGACAGTGGGAGTGTCGACTTTGCCTCTGTTGAGACTTGCTTGTGTAGTTGTGTCCTTAAGAAGGATCATCCTGTTTCATGGGGTGTAAAGTGCATAAGTTGATGTATACACAATACACAAGGGTGCTTGTTGTAAGAACAAGTTCACTGAGAGTGCCCCGCGTGAGAAGTTTCCTAAATGGGAAAGGATGTTACTATAACTTCCAGATTAGGAAATATCTTGCATGTCAATGACGTGAGGAATTAATCCTTAGACTTGAGATTCCACATTGTCTCATATGAGCTAACTCTGTAATCTTTGATATAGGCTCAAAAGGGTGTCGCCATATAGACACCTGAACCACGGCCTATGTTGGATTACACAAGTGGCATATGAGAATTGTTGGAATCAATAAAGGACCTACACTTGTTATAGGCAAGGTGATCTCTTATTACACAATTCATTCATGTTTCATCCTAAAATCCTTTCGCAAGGTGGTTAGATCAAGACATCAAGAAAATGGGGTTTTCTTGGATTGAGATCAGATGGAATATGAAGGGAACTTTGTTTTAAGATTAAGATTAGTAGGGCTTTCTATATTCCCATGCCTTAGATCTTAATTAAGAGATAGGATGGTAGGAGGATCGTATCCCACATGATGTCATTGACTGAAAGGTTCTTTCGAATATACATTCATATTTTGGGTAGGGTCCACACACCTGTTGCTAGACTATGATCGTGTGATTTGTGAGGTAATTAATTAATAAAAAGTATTAATTAATTAGGCTCACTGCTAACTGAAATTGAACCTAGAGGGTCATACACAAATGCCAGGTTCAAAGGGTATTATGGAAAGATCAAATAATTGATCGAAATGAGATCACAGTGTAAAGTACACGTGTGGGTTCGAGAGCATGTTTGGGACGTGTGAGTCCATTTGAGAAATTGGATCATGTGTTAATTAATTGGAGAATTAATTATAAAGCCACAATATAATTAATTAGAAATTAATTTTATCCCGTTAGAATTAATTCTAAAGCCCTTCATGGAATTAATTGGAGAATTAATTAAAGATATTTAATTATTTAATTGTTCTAATTTGATTAGAATAAATAAATAAGTAAAATATAAAATATCTTCTATTTAATATTAATTCTAATTTGATTGGAATAAGATATTATTAAGACAAGATATTTAATTATTATTGGAATAATTAAATATTCCTAATTTGATTAGAAGGGGCTCTTTCTAGAAAAATAATATCTTCTTTAGATAAGATGTTATTGCTTGGAGAGAAAGAAAAATAGAAGAAAAGTCAAACTAGGAATCCTGTTCCTAAAACAGACTTAGGGTTTAGGAAACCCCATATATATATATCAAGGGCTGATGGAAATATTTTTTCAATTGGGTAATCAGATTGAAAAATACGAGTTTCTTGGGAATACGATGTCGGTTCATGCAGAAGACGTTCGTACGATACGTTTTTCGAGGCAATGGCGTGGCTGATCAATCTTCGTCAAATAGGAGTTTTGAACAGAGATTTAATCATGATCTCAATTTAATCTCGTTTCTTGTTTCTTTAATACACATGTTATAGTACTAGCATACTCACTGACATGATTTGAATCGAGGTTGATATGGATTATTACTCTAGAGGATTTCTACTTTGGAATCTCGAAGAAAGAATCGTTCAAGAAACGGGGATTTTATGCCGCATGAAGAACGTTTGAGGGTGGCTGAAAACGTTTCAAGAAAGCTTCAATTATTGTAAGTTTCTTGAATCCCAAAGTTTTGAAACGAACATTGCAAGTTCATGATCCTTTTTGGATTTTTTTTTTTAAAACTTCCGCTACTTTTAGCTCTGCTGTTTCCCAACAAGTGGTATCAGAGCCACCTTGCAACTTTCGTTTTGAAACGTTACTGTTTTGAATTTTGACGGAAAATTCTTGAATTTGGATGATAGTTATGTATTCTTGGTTTTTGTTCGAAATACGAATCTGTCGGATCTAAACTGTTTCTTGAAAATTTCTGAAAAACTGTTTTCTTATTAATCTAGTTCAAAATTGTTTAAATCTGGATTTTTATGAACTATTTTAATTCGATACTAAATTTGAAATTTACTGAAATTTCGGAACGAATCGGAACACGGTGACGAGGGCCAAACTCATTGATCGCACGTCACCACCGCAGGGTTCATTTGGCTTCCGGCTTTTCGTTTCATGTTTTCGGTTTTGTGAAATCCCATATTTTAAATTTTGATTTTATTGTAAAATTATTTATTTTTAAAATAAATATAAAATTTGGATTTTATGAATTAAAATTGAGTTTATATTTTTCGAGAAAAATTATAATATCACTTTGAATGATATTTTTGACAAAAATTTAATTCTTGAATTAATTGAGGTTTTTTCATGATCCGAATTTGAATTTTGAATGAATTCTTGAATAGTGAACTATATTCAAATTACTTAAGCTACTAGAACTTGAAGTTAAGGGAATTTTAAATTTAATCGGTAAATTTAAATTCATGCGGATGATGCTAGTTTAGGTGATCATGGGTTAGTCTTATGAATGTTTTAATTTATGCACATGGATGATTTCAATTGGGGTCAGAGCCCCATAGTTGCGTTATTTCAATTAGGGTTGGAGCCCTACTTATGTGCGTACCGTTACTTGACTTATTATGTGACTTTCATTATTATTGTTTTTTGGCGGGGGTGTGCCCCGTGTATTTGTCTGTGGTCAATATGAAGATTGAGCCATATTATTTTATGTAAAGAGAGTAGAACTTAGGAAGTGAGGTTTTCTTTTCATTTTGGAGACAAGCACCCAATAAGCAAGATGAATCCACAAATCAAGGAGAAACGTGCCACAATTGAAGACCCCTCAAAATGTTAGGGAGGGTTGTTTCTATTAATGTAATAGAATAGGGTTTTCCATTAAATTCTGCACCCTTATGTGAAATATCTGTTTATGTGGCATGTATGTTAGAACTAGCAATTATGGAGTGGCTCCCATAATGGCATATAAGATAGGATATCCATGTCATCTCATATTAGTGCCATGCTAGGACATGTTATCTGCTAATTGCTTCTATGATGCATTTTATGTGAAACTGCATTAATCAAGACAATTAAAAATGGATAACTTTACATGTTGGTGAGGTCAAAACCGGACAACTCTTCGGTTAATTCGAAAATCCCTAAATAAAATATTGAGCAACTTTCGAATAAATAGGTATTCTATTACGGTAATAAAATTGCTAGCTTTCCATCAATATGATGTAAGAGTTAATAGGTAAGCTAATTGCCGTCTCACGAGTAGTGGGGTAATTAGTGCAGCCTATCAAATCTTAGTTTCTTGATTAATCACCTTAGGTGATTGATATTTCTTGATCATTTTGGAATGGGCGATGTCTCACCAGTCGTGGGTAGTTCCGGACTAAGTTTGATTAAGATCTTATGATTAATGGGTCCCACTCAACACTGAAGTAGATATGGATGTCTCACGAGTCGTGGGTCCATGATTGAAAGATCAATGATGCAAAAACATTACTAGGAATTCCATGGAGATGGAATTGGCAATTTTGTACATACCTAAAGATTCTTAGACCTTTGGATGTCTCACGAGTCGTGGGTTCAAAACTAAGAATGCTTGGGATCCTAGTACCTACTGAGAAAACAAGTTTATTCTAAGGTTGTTTGGGATTTATAGACCTTCTAAAAACAGTGGGAGCCACATACGATAAAAGGCCTAATCCGATGTGTTACGTTATTATTCAATATGCTCACTTTTTCTCTGACTAGCATTTAGGTTGTAGTTCTCTGATTGTCTACAAGTTGAAATGCTACCCATTAGTATCCATCCTTGAGTCAAACAAGTTGACTAAAGTCCTAACTACTTTGATTGGCTTCGAATCCTAAAAACCGTTTTAGATTCCAAAAGAGAAAATTGTTCTCTAAAAGGCGAACTTTTCACCTATTGTGAAAATTCGACCTAGGCTTAAGGAGAAGCAATTGAAAAGTGAAAGGAAATTCTCCAAACACTTAAGAGCAATTGTACTCCCTCATAAATGTGTTACAAAGTATAACACATTATAGGAACACTTAAGAGCATTTGTACTCTCTTATGAGCGTGTTACAAGGTATAATATATCGAAGGAATTGTTCCAAATTTGTATGAAGGAATGCACGTGTAACATGGACTGAAAGTCCTCACTAAGGAGGACCTTGCAGCCACGTACACAGACTAAGAAACGAGTTCTTAGTCCACTGATTGCTTGAATTGCTTCTATCATCATTCTTAACCCCTTTTGCTCAACCTTAGATGATGCTATTGTAGCATAGTTGATCAAATAAGTTGATAACTTAAGAGAGCATCCTTATGAAGGACTAAAAGGTAATGATGATTAGTTCTTCTTCTAAACCTATTAAGGTAAAGGCATCAAGGCCAAAGAAGAAGAAACCCTTAAAACCCGATGGAGGGGTGAGGGAAGGAAAAACCTAAAAGAAATATTAGACTTTAACTTCCATAGTGGCAAAACTAGGGCCTTGGAAAGGAACTGCAAAGAGTATAAGGATACTCCGTGTGTCTCTCGTTGTGGTAATTCCGATAGGATCAGAATTCACTAGTCTTGAGTTAATATTACACAAATTGTTGTGCAAAACTCAAAGCATTGATCTTTCGAATATACAACGAGATAACATAAGTAAGTAAGATGACAAAGTTTCAAATAACTTTGGAACGTCCTAAATGGGATTAGCAAGTTAATCATCTTAGGATCCTTTTACGAAAATGAACTCAAAGACTTATCTTCCTAAGAATCCTATTTAGAGGGAAACTTTCCCGAAACCTCATTTATGTGAAACGAGAAACACGCTCCAAAGTTCATATAGATCTCGATCCACGCTAATGATTTTGGATTGTTTAATGTAAGCACTAGTCAAAATCACTAGTTTAATCATTATAAATGTCCGTACTTACTAAAGTACGAATCTGAAACTTTTATGAAATTATTAGAATTTCAAAATGAGGAAGGTTAAGAACCATAGTAGTCAAAAGACATGAGCATTTCGATTTGATCAAAATGGCAAATGTCTCATAGACTAAATTTCTTAGTCATCTTTGAGATAATAGGATTATCTCTTAGTGAGCTCATTCAAGAATAACTTAGTATTTTGAATGAAGGAACATAACCCTTTAGGATACGGTTCAGACTTACTGACTTACCTTCGTTCTGAACTTATGCTTCAGAAAAACGCAGTTGGGATTTTGAATCTTGCAAATTCCAAATTAGTCCCTTAAATGCACTATGAATTGTGGCTTTCAAAATTCCCTAATAATTCTTATCTTAGAATTTTGGGATTGTCTTCTTATATGAAGAAAACAGTGGGAGTCTTCTTAAGAGAAGAAGACAGTGGGAGATAAACTTGAAACAAGTTCAAGTTTATATGAACAATATATATTGTTACTTTTGCAAATCTTTGGAACAAATGTTTGTTCTAAAGAATGTATCTCTCTTGAGTCTTCTTAATTGAAGGAGAAATTGAGAGATAAGATTGAAACTGGTTCAAGTCTGTGCAAACAATATAGAAAATTGTTTATGAGATTATTTTGAACAAATGTTGTTTGTTTTAAAGAATATACCTTTCTTTGGAAATCATTCCTAAGAGAGAAGAAAGGTAAGCCCAAAGACTTCAAAAGGTTTGAGGACAAAACCCACGCTACAAATAGGAAGAGATAAACCGTTCTGATAAAACTTAGTCAATCTTAAGAGATAGTACACGAGTGAACTCTCCTCCGTCGATGCATTCAGAATGCATTCCTAGATAGCCCATAAAATAATATGGTTTTCACCATGAAATCTTCTTAAGTGGATATAGATCCATTTACCCATGAGAAGGCGCTGTCAGATTTGGAATCTGAGCAGTGAAAAAAAATTATGAAATCTAAAATTGATTCCATATATTCAAACTAAGTTTGGACCTTAGTTAACTACTTGATAGGATCAAGCTTGTCTTATCAATATGAGATTGAAGAAGACATAAATATGGAACATCCATGGATTTCACATTTAGTGGGAGTAAGCAAAAGGTTTGCATACTCCAAATGATCAATTTTCGAAATTGAACTAAGCTTCTAGGAATTAGAGTATTCGAATTAGTAAAATAGTCAAAGTTGTTTGACCTAAAATTCGAGCATAGCGTGTACAAGAAAGTGTTAGAGACTAAAAGTTCAAATTTTGGTACTTTGCGAAGATGACATCCTTCTTATTGGGAATGCGAAGGATGGCATTAAAGTCACCAAAGCATGGTTAGGAACCATTTTGAGATAAAAGATCTTGGTGATAGATCCTACATTTTCGACACAAATATCTATGGAGATAGATTGAAGAGAATGATTGAATTATCACAGTCAAGGTACATAGACAATATACTAAAATGGCTTAGTATGGAAGATTCCTACAGAATTTTCAATGGACAATGGAACATCTCTTTTGAAGAGGATGTGTCCTAAAATAAATATGAGAAAGTTAGAATGTCCAAAAACCCTTTTCGGGAAAAAGATGTATAATGTATGCAAAGTTATGTATTTGACGAGATAGGGCTTCCCACATGACGTGATGGGCCCAATTCTAAATGTAACCTTAGAGAAGGTCACTGGACTGCTATAAAATTACCCTCTAAGTACTTTAGAAGAAATGAGTATATGTTTTAAGAGTCTAGCAAGATCTTGTCATTAAAGGATTATTTGATGTAATCATTGCATCAAAGTATAGATAATTATTGATCTATCAGAGGATACACCTTTTGCCTAGTAGGTAGAATAGTGCTTTGGAAGGAGTTCCAATCGAGAGGCACTGAAGATTCGACTATTAAGGTTGAATACTTAGCCGTATGAAATACCGTTAAGCTAAGTGTTTGGGTAAGAAACTCCATCTAATGGATAGATGAAGTTCCTAGCACGAAACAACACCATTATCATATGGTAAAATGAAATGGATGGTTGCTCGAGTAAGAGAACCGAGACCTCACCAAGGGACCAGACGCTTGATTATGAATCACACAAATAAGGAAATCGTGTTTTCTTAATGATGTGCAAATTAGAAACATTCGCATCAGCAGAGAATATAGCAGATCCACTTTGGAAACGCCCAAAGTCAATAAGGCTCTAAAAGTACATCTTGGGAAGATGGAACTTAGAATAGACCTAAAAGGCTTTTATGGGCAAGTGGGAGATTGTTGGGAATAGTACCCTAGAAAGCTGTCATGCTTTGGGACTTTCCCTATATCACAAATAATCTTTGAATAATATACAAATGATTGTAATCATAGGCGAACACTTCTTATGTGCCATTACGTGTTTTGAGTATTTCCATTACGTGTGAATGTCTAGAACTCCTCTAATCCGATGAGGCTGTTAAGAACTTTGTCATTATGGGAATGAGATATGAAACAAGTTCTTAACTCCATAGGCGAGGATTAGAAACTTCTTCAAGTCAATGAGACCGACAGACAGTGCGAGTGTCGACTTTGCCTCTGTTGAGACTTGCTTGTATAGTTGTGTAAGAAGGATCATCCTGTTTCATGGGGTGTAAAGTGCATAAGTTGATACTTACACAATACACAAGGGTGCTTGTTGTAAGAACAAGTTCACTGAGAGTGCCCCGCGTGAGAAGTTTTCTAAATGGGAAAGGACGTTACTAGAACTTCCAGATTAGGAAATATCTCGCATGTCAATGACGTGAGGAATTAATCCTCAGACTTGAGATTCCACATTGTCTCATATGAGCTAACTCTGTAATCTTTGATATAGGCTCAAAAGGGTGTCGCCATATAGACACCTAAACCACGGCCTAGTTGGAATTACACAAGTGGCATATAAGAATTGTTGGAATCAATAAAGGACCTACACTTGTTGTAGGCAAGGTGATCTCTTATTACGCAAGTCATTCATGTTTCATCCTAAAATCCTTCCGCAAGGTGGTTAGATCAAGACATCAAGAAAATAGGGTTTTTTTGGATTGAGATCAGATGGAATATGAAGGGAGCTTTGTTTTAAGATTAAGATTAGTAGCGCTCTCTATATTCCCATGCCCTAGATCTTAATTGAGAGATAGGATGGTAGGAGGATCGTATCCCACATGATGTCATTGACTGAAAGGTTTTTTCGAATATATATTCATATATCGGGTAGGGTCCACACACCTGTTGCTAGACTATGGTCGTGTGATCTGTGAGGTAATTAATTAATAAAGAGTATTAATTAATTAGGCTCACTGCAAACTGAAATTGAACCTAGAGGGTCACACACAAATGCCAGGTTCAAAGGGTATTATGGAAAGATCAAATAATTGATCGAAACGAGACCACAATGTAAAGTACATGTGTGGGTTCGAGAGCATGTTTGGGACGTGTGAGTGCATTTGAGAAATTAGATCATGTGTTAATTAATTGGAGAATTAATTATAAAGCCACAATATAATTAATTAGTGAATTAATTATAGAGCCCAAAGGAAATTAAGTAGGAATTAATTTTATCCCGTTAGAATTAATTCTAAAGCCCTTGATGGAATTAATTGAAGAATTAATTCAAGATATTTAATTATTTAATTGTTCTAATTTGATTAGAATAAATAAATAAGTTAAATATAAAATATTTTCTATTTAATATTAATTCTAATTTAATTGGAATAAGATATTATTAAGACAAGATATTTAATTATTATTGGAATAATTAAATATTCCTAATTTGATTAGAAGGAGCTCTTTCTAGAAGAATAATATCTTCTTTAGATAAGATGTTATTGCTTGGAGAGAAAGAAAAATAAAAGAAAAGTCAAACTAGGAATCCTGTTCCTAAAACAGACTTAGGGTTTAGGAAACCCCATATATATATCAAGGACTGATGGAAATATTTTGTCAATAGGATAATCAGATTGAAAAACTATGAGTTTCTTGGGAATACGAAGTCGGTTCGTGCAGAAGACGTTCTTACGACACGTTTTTTAAGGCAATAGCGTGGCTGGTCAATCTTCGCCAAACAGGAGTTTTGAAGAGAGATTTAATCATGCTCTCAATTTAATCTCGTTTCTTGTTTCTTTAATACACATGTTATACTATTATCATACTCACTGACATGATTTGAATCGAGGTTGATGTAGATTATTACTCTAGAGGATTTCTACTTTGGAATCTCGAAGAAAGAATCGTTCAAGAAACGGGGATTTCATGCCGCATGAAGAATGTTTGAGGGTGGCTCAAAAAGTTTCAAGAAACGGGGATTTCATGCTGCTAAAAGGATGAAACAAACGTAAGTTCAGAGGCCAAGACGGGGGAGGATGGGGGTTGGACCAGTTTTGGCACTCCGACGCTCAAGTCAGCAAAAAGCTTTTGGTCGGAAGAGGACAGGATGGGTTTTGTGCGCGAAGGGAAGCTTACCTTTGATGGTCATGGGGTGAAGTTTTTATAGGGTGGAGATGGACTCCGTGGGTGCAAGTACACCTTCCAGAAAGTGTAGATCTGGTTGGGAGAAGAGAGCGATGGCTTCTCGCCAGAACAGTGCTTTTCCAGCTAAAGCACTGCCTGCTCCTGCCCGGATCCCTGACACTGTACTGGACGCAGCTACAATTAATGCGGCCAGCGGTGGGTGGTGCTTGCATTGAATTCGGTTGTCTGGTAGCGACTGGGTCGGAGCTCCGTTGGGTCGCACCTCTCCAGGTCGAAAGGAGACCCTAGGTCGCGGGAGACTGCCGCCTGGCTATGGCTTGAGGTCTTCGACGAAGTGTTGGGTCGGTGGTTGCCTATGTGGCTTGGTCGTGGAGCGCTGACGTGGCACAGGTTGCCACGTGGCAGTGACATTTGGAGCCCGGTCATGCTCCCCGATTTTCCCCTTATCAATCCAAATCTGAATCCATATCCGTTATCCGATATGTATGTATGTATGTATATATTATCGGATACAAATTACGAATAAACCAGATAATAGATATTTCTAACGGATGTATAAATAAATCGGACGTGTGATTATCATATCATTATCCGTTTATAATTGGGATGTCTATAACCGGATACGAATAATATACTCTTTAAATGGATATAGATAATATCATCTTTAAACGAATTCTAATGGGGACGGATATCAAATTTTTTAATATCCATTTATAGCCTTACGAATTGTAGTAGTTATGTTCCTATAAGAAATTTGATCATCTAACTTTATTTATAATGATAAAAGGTTCACTCAAAGAATCATTTTGTCTTTGACTGACAAAACATCGTTTTGTCATGCAGCAAGTTGAGTAACTTATACAATTAATAACTCTTGATTTTTCAGTTAAGAGGACAATATGATGTAACAAATTCATTAAATATAAAAATGTATGTGTGCGCACACTTAGTTTGGATGCTTTTAGCTAGAATTGATAAATTTATGACTTTTGTTGAGTAAAGTCGAGACAAATAAACATAAAGAAAATTCTACTGTTGTTAATCTTATTCATAAAACATTATGACCTTGAGATGTACCAAAACAATATCTCCAAGTTCTACAATTATTCATAGTGGTATTGTTTTGGGTTAGAGTGCGTGAATTTGATTAGAATATTTTAAAATATTATATAAATCTATCCTATCTAAATAATATTTACGTATTTAATTTATATTTTAGTATATAGACTAAAGGAAGATTATATGATTAGTTAGATTTGGATATTATAATTATATTAGTATTAGTATTAGTCTATTTAAAAATATTTGCATAAGTCATTCAATTATATTATTTTGTTAATTAGACAAATTTATAAAATTATAATATGATTATAATTTAGGAGAGTTTATGGACTTAGACAATTAGAATTATAGACTTAAATAATTAAGAACCAAAAATAGACTTAAATAATTGGAATTACATTATGTTTAATTTATTGAATTAACTTATGTAACTCATTCAATTTAAATAATAATTTATTTTACATAATTATCAAATTTAATTAAAGTTTATAAAGTGAATCAACATATTGTCTTCCAATCGTTAGACATCTTTTATTATAATATTTCAAATTAGTCATAAAATTTAAATATGAGTAATTTATATTATAAAATTTGAATAAAATTAATTAACATATTAATATTAAAATAATCCTTGTTGAACTATATATCTTTTTTCTATAATTGAAGAAGTTTTAATTTTATCCTACCAAGAGTCCTATTTTAATAAGTACTTTTAAAATATATTTAAATTAATAATTTATAACATATATTTACATAATTATCCCTAACTAACAATTATTGATATAAGTATTATGAGGGCATTTTAGGCGATCCGTATTTTGTAAGAAACCTAAAACCCAACTCGTGCTTTTATAATATATATAAATATAATACATATAATATATAATATAATATATAGATAGATAGATATAGATAGATAATTTAAAGTGCTAATTTCAGACACTCTCTATCCTTTGAAGTTTAGTGCGTTTTATCCCTTAATCTTTGAATCAGTGCAGTTGTTTCGCTAATCTTTGAAAAAATGTAGCACTTAACTTCTTTCTGGTAGAATTTTAGGAAATATTATTTTAATATTTTTCGGCGTAATTTATTAGGTCAAATTTGTACAAATTAGATTTCAAATGTATTGACGCAAGGAACACAATGATGGTTTCAAAATCAAATTCTGACAACTAACGAAGGAAAAATCTCTGGTCAAAAATGGCGCAAGGCTGACGAAGCTTTGCAGACAAATTTTGATGCTTCCAGTGGCGGAGCCAGAATTTTCATCCAAGGGGTCGACCAAAACGTAATACTAAAGAAAAAAAAATTCATTCAGGGGTCGACCAAAGCATAATATTAAAGAAAAAATAACAAGTGAAATTCAATTATTTTTTTTAAAGTACTTACAAGTTTATGTGGTCTCAATTATTAATAATCTACTATATTGACCCTCACTAGTATAATTTTAACTTTGGTGAGGGGGGGTCAATAATGAAAATTTTCATAAAATTACATATACATATATCTTTATAACTATATAATAATTTTAAAAAATAAAATAAAATTGAGGGGGTTCAATTGTATCCCCTTGGAGCAAGGTGGCTCCGCCACTGGATGCTTCCTATAACCAATAGAGTCGAATGGAATATGAGTTTTGTTCGTCTCGAAGAGAGGAACACGATGGTAGCGATCTCGATTTTTGGATTGTCGTGATGAGGCAAAAATCAATTGTGAAAGTTCAACTTGAATAGAATATTTTAAAAATATTTTGCCGAAATTATCTAAAAAGTATTAAGTGTTACATTTTACAATTATTAGAAAGACAAATACAGAGATTCAAAGGATAAGGAGGATCGGGAATATCTTGAATTACCCCTAATTTAAGATATGGTTATGGGTTGGTATGAAATATAACTACTTATATCTCCTTATTTTAATTATTGTAATAAATTCCATTAAAATAAAATAATAATGATCGATCATCATTTTCTCGTACCTCATGGACCAATCTATCTTTCTGCTTTTAGTATTTTCTGAACATCCAAAAATATAAATTTTATCTGACTTTAACAACTGTAGCTTTATTTTGCAAATTAATATACGTACATTCATTTAAAAAATCTACATTTGGACGACTTTTCAAATTTGGAGACGTGTACAATTATTCCAACTTTTATAAAGCCCCCATAATAACTCGAACTAACTCTAGCAAATAGGTAAAAATTATTGGATTACACATTAATATTGGTAGTGTGGTACAAGTAGTATCATTTGAAAATAAAATAGCAAAAGAAATTCAACTAACTTTTCTTAAACAAATTTTAAAACACCGAAAACTGACTTTAATTACATAACAACTTTAATTTTTTTGATAAATTATATCAGGCTTATAAATGAACGATGTGACTAGTTATTATAATCGATAAAGAATTAATATTTGATATAAATAATAATAATAACAAAAACATCAACGATCATATGGGGAAGAAGTATATACATCTTAGTTTAAATATTTATCAAGCTAGATATAAAATAGGTTGAATAATGTGTCTGATCCAGCTCATCCTAAAAAATTAGTTGTTGAAAAGAGGGTTGTCAAGTGATTATATATTAAAATCATATCTTTGAATTTTTAACGTGGAATATTTGACACACACCTCTCACGCCCATAGTGGCGAAAGACATATGGGACAATTAAAGAGTGAAGTTTGCAGAAATCGAAACATCTACGGCTGGAGAGCTAGGCTTAGAATAGAATCTACTCTGATATCATGTTGAATAATGTGTTTTGGCTAACACACCTCTAAAAGTTAATTATTGAGGGAAGAATTTTCAAGTCATTATATATTGAAAACCATATTTTTGAATTTTCGATTCGGAACATTTGACAAAGTAAGATAATGATTAATAGAATGAGAATATATGTAGAGAAAAGCTTCCATAAATTACAAGAATTTAATAAAAGCAATTTATGAGTTGCTTACATATGTGCTTTATAAGTAATAAATACCTTATTGTAATCATAATCAAATAATATATAGATTTATTTATTTTTTTTTTTGGAAAAGGCAACAACATGTAGTCCATGGGCAATAAGTCTTTATTTATTGTACCCAAAATAAATAAATAATAATGACAAGTCGCCTATTTAATTTAAATCATATATGAAGTGATGTTTTGATTTCAATTGAAATAACGATCACATAATATATATAATTTTCCAGCCCGAATTAAACACCTATTGTCAACTATTAATAATTGATGGTTGATTGATATTCATTAGTGATTACTAATTATTAATTTGGAATAGTAAAATAGTTGACTACTTTCCCTTAAGAAATAAATTCTCAAGCATCAATAAAATCATTTGCATAATTTTGCTCAATAATTAAATAGCTTTGCTTTTAGTCTTAAACCTCTTATTATTCATTTTTGAGTCACATCAGCATATTAATAAAGATAAATTTTTTTTTTTTGGGTAAGAATTAATATATGAAATTTATACTATTTATGATAATTATGCTTCAAAAAATTTAAATATGACACCTCCTATTAAACTATCATAACATGTAAAAACACCCAAATCCTCAATTTGTTTTGACTTTGTATTTTCAAAATTCGATGGTAAAGGAATAACAAAATAAATAAGTTGAACAACAAGAAATCATAGCTACGTTATCCGATACACATTTACGTCGTCTCCTATAAACAATATATGATGTACGAATTCAGGCATGACTCATCACATAAATAACGATGTGAATTTTTTCTTTAAACTTTTCACTTCAAAAGCGTTCGACATGCATGATATTCGATATAAGTATTCAACAAAATATGATAAATAACGTTTTCAAAAATATCTTTAAATTATATAACGTACCTAAGTTAAATATTGGTGAGATATTTTAATTGTTTAAAAAATATTGATTTCGAATTTTTTGTTTCAATTATATATTCATCTCGTGTAACAAAACTAAAATAATCTTTAATTGCACTGTCGTAGCTTATTAATACGCTACAAATCTACAATAGTTTCGAAAAAATGCGTCACGTGACATGCAGAATGAGGTTTTATTAGCTATAATAGAAACATAATTCCCCCTACTGCAAGGCATCTTCTAATAAGTTGACTTTAGAAAATCCATCCTTAAAAATAAATCAAATCAAATAAGACAGAAATTAAGATCATGCTGGTACAAATCCTTATTGTTGTTTCTCTAGGAATTGATGGATTTGGAGTTTAGAATTTTATGCATAATAGCAACAAATTAATAAATTAAAGATATTGTTATTTGTACTCTTAAACTTTTAAATGCATTCAGGATTTATAAAGTAACGAAAACCTCAATTTTTTGAACACGATCTTACTATTTAATCTCATATAGTACTGAATCATTGAGTTACATAATTTGATAGTGCACAATGATTAACCAATGGAAGAATCAAGAATCTGTTGAATACCCTGTGCATATATATATAATTAATTGTTGGAGGATTAATATATATATATATATATATATATATGATTAATTGTTGGAGGATTAATCAATAATTATGCAAAGGCATATCAAGAGTTGTTTGGAAAATGTGCATTGGTTTTTGTGTCCCACATTGGAAAAGTAACACTAAATAGGCAGCTTTATATATTAAAAGGTTGTATGCGTTATTAAATTATGAGACCCAAGAGAGGACTAATAGGCTCACTCGGGGGAATGTGGCGTTTGATGACGCACTTTGCATCTATAACAGTTGAGTAGTGGGCATTCATTGGGATTGAATTTTAGGTCATTACACCTGAAATTAATCCATTCAAATTCTCATTACAGTTTTATTTGACCAACACTTGAGAGCTACAAATAGCTCCTTCCCTCACCTGAAAATACACAGCAAAACTCACCTGAATTTTGGCAAATTGCTATTGTCTAAATTCATATTTTTACCAGCTTGACATATATCCTAAAAGTAAATCGCCCGCAACCTTTAGCAAACTCAGAGAGTAGGACGATTAACATTTTAAGGACAGGGACTACCCGTGTCATTCTGATCCCATTTCTCTCAATTTCTCAACAGAATCAACATAACAAGGGTGTAACCAATGGAAGGTTCTCACCGTGTCCCCGTCATTGTTCTCCAACAATGTTCCTAGGTGAAAGGAACCACAACCACCATTCTCTTTCTTTCTTCGATTGTTCCAATCAAGACACGTGGTTTGATTCATTTCGTACTCCTACGAATTCAACTATACAAATTTGTTTCTAATTTTTTTATAAAAAATATTTGATACGACACGATACGAAAAATAGTATTATTGGAGATATTCATGCCTCGGAAGCAATGGTATATTATTGGTTGAATATAATAAATTTAAAAATTCAAATCAATTCCTATTAAGACCTGGCCCATTAATTTAACAATGGAAAGACCCGTACCCGTATCAGACTTGACCTTCTGGTGTACCACCTCAACCCACCCAGGTTTGAAACTTGTCGGGTCCGGGTCTAATCACCCGCAAATTATCTTCCAAATCTAACAATTATCTAAAGTAACAAATATAAAGAGTGCACAAACCAGATTAAAATTAAAAAAAAAAATACTCAAATTTGTATCAAGTTTCTTCAAATGACATCCTTTTAACACATAATGCAATAGTAATTTTTTATCATCTCAATTCTCAAATGACTCCCCCCCAAGATAGGAAGTATTAATCCAATCATTTAAGTATTATAATAAAATAATTATTAAATTCTTAAGTAAAATGAACGAGAACCTATTACTTTAATTAAAAACAATATATTATAAAAACTATAACATTTATAAATAAAAATTACATAGATCCAAACCCATATCCGAATTAAGAACAATATCCAAATAGATTCAAGACTCGACTTAAACCTAATTAGGTCTTCGATAGAAAGACCTACAACCCACCTTACAATTCCGGTTCGGGTTTAGAACCCTCCCAGTGAGGAGCGGTTTTGGGCCGGGACAAAATTTTGTAATAGCTCAAAATCAACCATTAACATTAGTCCCCAAATGTATATCCATCAATCCAAACAGGAGTCTCCAAAAGTACTTCTTCATGACCCAAATTAGATATCCCATGAAGGCCCAAAAAGTTGGAGCCAGAGAGCTTTTCGGTTTACTATATGCTAGGTCCATACCCACTAGGTCATTCCTCTCAAATTTTGATACTTGCCACTTTCTCTCTTTTCTTTACTTTTATGCATTATCCTTGTTTTTATTTAGTTTTTTCTTATTTTACCTTTCCTATTTCGTTTGATTATTATTTCTTACAAAATATATGATTCTATTTATTTTTTAATTATGATATGTATAAAATAAAATTTAATTATGTATATACCTTTTTTTTTTATATCTAATATATCACTTATTTTTTTTTCCTAACTTGTGAAATCATTACTATTTGAACATATTATACGTAGATTACATAAAATTTATTTTTTCTTAATATATTATTCAATTATGAAATGTTATTAATTATTAAAAAAAAAACAAATATAACTAATTTTAGTCGTTAAAGACAAAATGAATATATTTTGAAAGTAACATTAATTTGTAGATATAAAAAAGAAATTAATTCTCCATATACAACATTTTATTAGATAAAAAAAGTAATATAAATAATTAAGTTTTATTATATACATATCATAATTGAAAAACAAATAAAATTATATATTTTATAAGAAATAATAATCCAACGAAATAGAAAAAATGAGAAAAAAACTAAACAAAAACAAGGATATAAAAAGTAAAGAAGAGAGAAAGCAACGGAGTATCAGAATTTGAGAGGAATAATCTAATGGGTATATACCTAGCATATAGTAAACCTTTTCGGTTTACTCTATGCTAGGTCCATTAGAATTAGCTTTTTTGGCATATTTGGTTGGATAAGGTACTTGGCATGTCATTTTCTAAAGTTTGCTTCGACGGGTGTTGGGTCTTATCCAAAAAGGCAAACGACATTCTAAAGTTTGAAAATTTTTGCTATTATTCTTGGTTCCATGTATATTATTCGGTTCGATACGTTCTATCGGAGTCTTGTCGTATGCTAAATTTTTGTGTAAGTTCGTGTTTCCATGCTAGTATCGCATCCATACATCATTGACTTCATATTCCACAGATAAAGACAATGATAGCTATGCGACAGAATTTAAATTACAGATTCAATTGCATCAAGATTAAGAGAACGCAACTGTAATAAACATAAAGGTTCTTCTATCCTCACATATGCACCAAAAGCAGCATTGCCAACACAAGAACAGCACCCATATATTTGCTGAAACGTTGTTTTCATACCCATACCCTTTGGGTTTCACCACTGGATTTCATTCTTTTTCTTTTTGCTTCTTTTGTCCTTTTTTCTATTTCTTTTGGGGATGGGGAGGAAGCATAAATGCAAATGAGAGACAAACCAGCTCGCGAACCTAACCACTCGAGCCAACAAAAGATTTGAACTTGGCCTAAACCCAAGCTCGATTCGGGTGCTATTCAAGCTGAACTCTAGCAAGAAGGAAAATTTAAAAAACAGAAAAGAAAAAGGACCTAGGCTCGACTCTCGTTTGCATCTCTAACCGAACCTTTTAGAAAGTATTGAAATATTGCTAAAGAACTGCAAAACCACAAATTTGTTATCTCCTAAATGATTGGCAGATAATTATCAATAATTTTAAACAAATCTTTTAAAGTAGTTAAAAAATAGTTTGTAATTAAGATATACTCTATTCAACTCCTAGTAGAGTGTACACCATGTAATTAACTGAGAAAATACATATAAAAAAAACAAGAGCAAATTACATTTTTGGTCCCATAGGATTGGGCGATTTGCAATTTTGGTCCCATTGTTTCAAAAAGTGATAATTTTGGTCCCACTGGATTCAATTTGTGACAATTTTGGTCCCACCGTTAATTTTTGGATGGAAAACTCACTTCTGCCGTTAAGTCTGATTTTTGGGGGGAAATGCACTGTTCAATGTGCTATAAATTGGCGGGAACTTTGCTACTTATACCCTATGCAGTACCACATTTTCCAAGCTGCTCTTCTTTGCAAATTTGCTGTTATTTTCTTCAAAATGAATTCTTCTTCTTCTTCCCATGGCCAAAGGTTGATGTGTGATTGTGGAAGCCCACCTCGGGTGGTGACATCGTGGACCAACGACAATCCCGGAAGAAGGTTTGCAATTTGTGCGAGTGGCGCATGCCGGTTGTGGGTGTGGGTCGACCCGGAGATGGGGTATCGCGCGAAGGCAATCATTCCCGGGCTGCTTAACAAAATCAACATTGGGGAGGCAAAAATCGAGGCATTAGAAGCTGAGCTCAAAAGGACTAAAATGGCAAGGAACATTCTGGCAATTATCTTAGCAATTTCTTGGTTCCCTTTTCTTCTTGGGATTCATTTTTAGAACACATTGTAATAGGTTTTTCACCTAATTTTTAGTCTGTAATGGACGCTCGGATGTATGCTTTTCTAATTTCCATCAATGGAATGCATTATAGCATAAATATCAAAAATTTTGAAGCAATATACATACGGACTGCAAACTGATATATCATAAATATTGAAGCATTATATACTTAGTTCATTACAACCTGCATTACAGCAGAGCAAAGACAAAAAAAGAGGGCTGCAAACTGTTTTACAACCATTACAGCAGAACAAAGACAAAATAGAAGTTGTACAGCACATATCATCAGCCCCAAAACCCTAACATAACAAGACAACCTTTGTTCAAAATATGCTAATTACTGTCCAAAATATGGCAAGTATGAACTTAATGCAGGCCATTAACTCTTCCCTTACAGTCCCTTAAACCTGACACTCTTTTTCTTCTTGTTCTTTGAACTGTTTTCTCTTAATGCAGATTCAACAGCAGCTCTGAGATTTGGCATGGTAACAAATGATCTGCCTCTCTTTTGTAGCACTGGAACTGTGTTACCTTCCTCTCCATTTTGTGCAGCCCTTGGTGGATTGAACACCCTTTTCCTTGCCTGCAATAGACCCAATTAACAGTTATCACAGTTATATTTAACACATAACAAACAAAAATGTATAAACAACTGAACTTACAGTTATTTTGGAGAGTGTTGAAGCTTGCTGTTGCTGACTTTGTGATAGATCAAGCTGAGTTAATTGACTGCTCTGAGAATCCAATATCTGTGCTTGATTTGATGATTCTCCTTTCTTCAATTTGCAGCTTCTTTGATTGTGGCCTTCACCTCCACATTTCTTGCAATGCACATGGTATTTCTGCCTTGGAATAGACACCCTTTTCTTCTTCTTGTTGGCCTTGTCTTTTTTTTTACTTTGGGCCTGATCTTGATCCATCCTTCTAGCTCTTTTTGGCCTCCCCGGTTTCCTTCCAAAATTTGGTGGAAGTGGTGGAATGTAACCAGTTTGTTCCCACAAATCAGGCCCATCCATAGGGATCAAAGCATGCTGATACACCCGGCTATAACATTCAACAGTAAGCCATTCACTTACAAAATCCTCAGGGTCTAAACCCTGAGCCATGATTGCAGACATGCCATGTTTACATGGAATGCCACATAACTGCCATTTCCTACAGCTGCATGTCCTAAGACTCAAATCCACACTATATCTACTACCATCATAACACTCTAATTCATACAACCAGTCATTGCTCTTTATGGGAATGCAGTGATTAGACCTATTCTTCCTTTTCTCTATCAGTTTTCTGATTTTTGGTGTCACTTTCCTACCCTCCCATTTTCTCTCACATGTATCTCTACACTCCTGTAATTTTTCCATCATAAACTTTCTAATCCACTCCAACATTGTGATTATTGGCATCTCCCTAGCTTCAAGTATACATGAATTAAAAGATTCACAAATGTTGTTCAAAAGCAAATCACACTTGGTGAAAGTGTCAAAAGATGACCTGGACCATTGGGAAGGGGGTTTGTCTGCAAACCAATCCAAACATGCAGGGTCCAAATCTGCAATCTCTTGCATCCTCAACCTGAACTCTGCTGATGTGGATGCCCTAGCAGCCTTCCATAAAGCCAACTTGTAAGCAAGACCCTTGAAGCCTGTGAACAGAAACACATAATGCAAATTACTATAATAGTATTGAACAGAAACCAAACTGAGTAATGGAATATAAAAAACAGACCTGCAGTCCTCATGTTGTCATGTAGGTGTCTCACACAGAACCTCTTATGTGCATTTGGGAAGACTTGATCAAGTGCTGGAATCAAGCCTTTTTGTTTGTCTGACATGAAGGTGAATGTGTCATCTCTGATTATCTCCAAGTCTTCTTTCAATAGTGTAAGAAACCAAACCCATGCATCCTTGTTCTCACTACCTACTACTGCCCAAGCTATTGGGAATAGATTGTTGCTAGGATCAATTGAGACTGCAGTCAATAAAATACCCCCATGTGGTCCCTTTAAATGACAGCCATCAACTCCAATAATGAACCTACACCCACTCAAAAACCCCTTCTTAAGTGCCTCAAAACATATGTAGAATTTTTCAAACTTCTTTGTACCTTCCATATCATCTGATAATTTCATTATCACAGTAGATCCAGGGTTTTTTGACCTTAAAGCATGAGCATAATCCCAGAGCTTTGAGTATTGGTCATCAGTATTGCTGTCAATCACAGTCATTGCCCTTCTTTTAGCCCTATATGCTTGAGGTTTGGAAATATTGACACCCAACTCTCTCATTACCTGCCTTCTCCACCCTTTAATCTTCCTAGAAGAATCTGACCTGAAGTCCTTCTCATACTTCTTTGCCAACCATGTGGATTTCACATTTTTGCAGTGATAATCAGTGGCACACTTGTGTTTTGGCTGGTACTCCCTAATAACCCACTCATCTTTGGTTGTTGACTTAACTAGATTCACTCTCCACTCACAGTTCTGACCAAGACACTTTGCATATGATCTTCTCAAGTCATTTTTGACAACCTTTAAACTTCTTTTTGTTACAATGGCATGTGACTTAACAGCTTCAATGAAGAGTTTCTTGTTAGCAAACACTTGTTCAAGATAAAATGTAGGGTTCATTACATTAACCTCATTGAAAATGTCTACTGTCCTTTCCTTACCCTCTTCATCTGAATCTTTCCCACTATCAAACAACCCATCAGAATCAGAAAGTTCATCAGAGTCAACATCCTCACTTGAAGAACTTGAATGGACAATTTTAACTGTGTTATCTTCAAATGTTTCATCATCATTCTCATCACTACTATTAATGTCACTATCTACATGATAATCACTATCATCAAAGTCACTACCCTCATCCACTTCAACATCACTGTCACTCATGTCATTAACACCCCAATCTGTCCCAAAATCATCAACCAAGGCATCTAATTCATCCATACTAACATCAATAATTTCATTCAACTCACCAGTCACTAGTGCAGATTTTATACCATTCAAACCATCAGTCAACACTTCATTCAAACCTTCAGACAAATCATTCACTTGCTCTATTTCAATAGCATACACATTATCAGTGATCACATCATTCATATGCTCAGTGACTTGCTCAGGTTCAATAGCAGGCACATTTACAGTCAACACATCATTCAAAGGCATTTCTTTATTTTCTAAATGAACATTTTCAACAACATTCCTAATTTCAGCCAACAAGTCATCCAATTTCCCATGTACTTGGTCACTTTCTAAGGAATCAATTTTATCAAACACATCAGTCAATTTCTGGTTATTTTGTAATTCTTCTTCAGTGTCATTGTTCTGTAGAAGCCTATCAACCAATTCCTCCATATCCAAATCTTTCTTAACTTGTAAATTAGCCAGTTCATTATCATCCTCCACAACCACATAAACTTTCAATTCACCACCCCAAGTTGTCAACATTGAACTGATGTCAGTTTGATACAGTATTTCCCTAAATTTCTTGAAAGGGTCAATCCTATACACTCTCATTTTGGCTCTCAACCCTAACAACCTAATAAACATATGCATACTAGTCACCGTAAGGAATATCCCCTTAATACCTCTGACCAGTGAAACATTCCCCCCAACATATTTTGCCCTAGAAGATTTTCCTAAACTACCCCCATAGTGCACATGAAGATTATATATTTCACCTGTATAAAAAAACAGTAAAAAAAGACATCATGGACCACAAAAGCACATATAAAACTGGAAATGGGACATGGCGTGGTCCCTCAAGCAAAAAAGAAAGCAAACCCAGGTTTTGGGACCACAAATCGCAATAAAATACACACACAAATCAACGAATAAATAGAAAAAGAGGAAAGAGAAGCTTACGCTCAGGATTTGATGCCAAGGAGCCTTTCCCCATTGTGCGCACCATCTTCACGCCACCAAAGGAGCTGTCTTTGCCAACCTTCAAACCAGTATTCAACCGGAACCACAAATGATGGAAGATCGAGTTCGTAATTTGTGAAGAAATCGGGATAATTTCAAGTTTAAAGAAGGAATCTCTGTTGGCCGAAACCCTAAAATTTTTTTAGGACAATTTCAAATGAAATTGAAACCATCCATCCCCATCTGTAATCAGAGATAACGGCACACGTGCGTGTCACGTGAGTTTTCCATCCAAAAATTAACGGTGGGACCAAAATTGTCACAAATTGAATCCAGTGGGACCAAAATTGTCACTTTTTGAAACAATGGGACCAAAATTGCAAATCGCCCAATCCTATGGGACCAAAAATGTAATTTGCTCAAAAAACAATGTTTGCGAAACTAAAGCAGGAAAAAGTAAGATACAACAAAGGTTGCCATTAATTTGACTGCAAAAATGAAGTGCACCAGCAAAGTCTATGTTTGAACTAAGGTTGTCATAAGCAAAACTTATAAAGAATAAATATGCTTAAAGATCTTCATTTCTGTCAGTAGCAACGCCTAAAAGTTTCCCAAGTTCTCCACTTTCGTATGCATCAACGGTGTCTGCATTTAAACAAGTTCACTTGTCATTACACGGGAGAGGGGTAATGATATAGTCGAAGAGAAATAATAATCGAATTAGAAAAATATAAGCTAGATACCGTCAGAGCCTCCAATATGCTTTCCGTTTATGAAAACCTGTGGTACAGTTCGCCTCCCAACAATCTCGCTCAAAGCATCTTGAATTCGTCCTCCATCATCTGCAAATATTTTAAAAGATTATATTTAAATTAGGGAAAACTACATTTACTAGTGATATTTGGTGAAATTACAAATTACTCCATCAATTATCATATTTTCCACCCCCCGGTTAAGGTTTCATTCTTGCCCTCAATTGAGTTTGCCACGATTTTCACGAATTTGCGTGAATAATGAAATGGAGAATTTCGTAATAAATGAAAATTGATCAAGTATTTTTATAATTTTATCAAACATGAAGGGTAGTAACTAGTAACAGTATGAAGGGAACTACTTCCAGATTCATGATTCTAAATATGGGGATCTTTATGAAAGTCATACCTCTCTCATCAAGTTCGACTACATACGGCACCTGATTCAACTCCTTGAAGACTGCTTTTGCCCTTCTACAGTATCTATATAGCAACCACAAAAAAAGATAAGACTGCAACGATATTAATATTATATACATCCAAAAGATGTTAAATGAAAAGACACGGCCATACAAATATTCTCAATTCCCAGTAAAATTTCCTACAATTGCAGCAATTCTCTTAATGCAGCCAGGCACCATAAATAGCAGAAAGAGTATATAGTTGTACGAGTTTGATAAGAAACAGCTAAAAGGATAAGTTCAGCCGCAAATTTGGTCCTTGCGCAACTAGGTCATTTGGGTCACTATACAGCATTGGAGAAAGGTTCTATTCTATGCACCCGCTCCACCTAAACTTTTGCGGCCAGTGGAAATTCTTTTGTTATGTTTTTCAGAACCTTAATACTTAATTATGTACAAATTTTCAAAAATCGGACTCATTACCGAAAACTTTGTTTCTTTAGGATCATTTGATTAGATAATATTAGACATGCATTGTGAACATATTAACAAAACTTTAAAATCCCTCGAAACTAAGAGAAACACGATCAACTTGAGGAGAGCACCCCCTCAAAAAACAAAAAAACATTATAGTTCAAACCATAAATTTAAATAAATATACAAGACCACCATGACACATCCATACCGCTCACAGAGGAGAATTCAATTACTATCAGGGAACTCCACAAAATCTGGTTATAAGCACTTAAAAAGATTAAATATAAGTAGAAAAGGATCATATGTTTTATTTCACTATACATTCCACCAGTTCCTTTCTCTAGTCCACGAACAATAGCTATGATTTGTTTTCGATAGGTTCCCGTAGTCTACAGTTCATACACCAATACTTCTAGAATTTGACAGTCCATTACTAAAGCACAATCCACATATTGCAAGAAAGAGATGTCTTTGTAAGTCGCTCATACCTCGATTCATTCCAGCTAAACGTTTTAAGTTGCATTAGAAATACGGACGGCTAGTCAAGAAAAAACCCACTCCAGATTTTGAAAGTGCAAAACCTCCAACCTCACATAATTTTGTATTACCGTTCAGAAAATATCACAACTTCAGAGTACCTACTATTCACTTGCTGTAATCTCAAAGGGGCAAAGCACATTTCGGGCATACAAATTAAAATTAAGTAATTAAGCATTCAATCTGATTGATACTCAACCATATTCCAATCCCACATCAAAATCTCAAGAAAAACATCATCTTTGCACCCATAAACAACTTCTTAAACCCAATTCAAGATCGGATGATAAACCTACCAAAAAAAACACCATCTGCAATAAAAAACGCACCCAACAAAATAAATAACAGAATAAACCAAAGAAAACAAGTAAACTAAATGAGTTCAAGAAAGAGGGGAAAATAGTCATACGGGCAGTAAGATTTGGAGAAGATAACTATGGAGTGAGAAGCTATTGTTTTCTTCACAAAGGAAGCTGGTGATTTCGGCTTCGCTTCAGCAAACCCGGAGTAAGATGCCAGCAAAAGGGTTACCAGTAACGCGATCACCGAGATGAATTGCAGTTTTGATGATACAATTCCTGAAATTGCAGAAGTCCTCGCCATTCTCCAATGCAATCAGAGTTCAAGATCTGAACTTTTATAGATAAGAACGGTGATTGATTTTCAGGGTTCTTATCAAAATCTTTTCTTTTACACACTCGATTTGGGATATGGGATCTCTTGTGCCGTTGTGCGTTGTTATTCTTTTTCTTTATTGTTATTGTGCACTAATGAGTAGGGATTAGCAAAGTCTCGACTCTTGAATGTGGGGGGAGTTTACTAAATAATGCCCGCAAGACTTTTTTTTCCTTATGTAACCACTACTTTCTAAAGAATTGGTATATAATCCTCAGTTTCATTAGGATATAATTGGTGCTTGGTTAATTACTCAGTCTAATTAAATCATTGCTCGTCATTTTTTTAGAGTTTCATTTTGACCCCAAAATTTATATAAAATCAGAATCTGATCCCAAATCACAGTCAACCTAATCTTCTCTTCTACTGGCTCTGCGACGAAAAAACTAAACCCCTATTTTTCTGTAATTTCTTCTCTGATCTGTGTTGTTCGTTTGATTATTCGAAGAACCCTAAAGTATCAACACCTCTATCTGATTACACGGACAATGGCAAACGACGACAATCAAAGGTAAGAAAGATTTCGGTTCGTACGAAGTGTTTTCGGAACCCTATTCTGCGTTTTCACTGAAAAATCAAGAATCATTCTTTACCCACCTGGGTTTAGCTTTGTTATCTTTCTAACCTGTTTTGGACGCCAATACAACATGTCCATGCAGTATCTCAACTCATCTTTGATCGATTCGCCATAAAAACATGATTTTGGGTTTTCTTCATGCTGTTAACAGTGGTCGATATTAATGGTATCAATTGATAGATCATATATCTATTGATAGATCATACTATGTCGAGTAATAGATCTTTTTTTTTTCTTATTTTTTTACTGCATGCATGGTTTATTTTTTCCATGCAACGTGTTTCCATAGGGTTTTCTTAATTCAATGGCCCATGATTCATTTGATCGTGTGCTGGATTGATATATATCTAGTGCTCGACCATGATATTCTAGTGATAGATCATGTATCTCGCACTCTATTATATATATCTATCACTCGATCCCTTTTTTTTTTTTTTTGAAGTTCTTATGCATGTATGGATAATTAAATATTCTTTCCGACTGTGTACAGGACATTTGTTGTTGGAGTTGAATTTGGAGTGTGCCAAGAAGAATCCACTTGTTGGAATTGGGTTGCGGACAAAAAGCATGCCACTGCTCTTATTGTGACCAAGCAGACTACATTTCGAATGTTGATAAGTGATGTTCTTGAACAATCAGGACTTGCTTGCTCCCATGATGATGTACATGTGAAATATTTTCTTACAAGTGCACCTCCAACCAGTCATCCAACTGAAATAAAGTCTGATCGCAACCTTCAAGTTTACTTCGCCGATATCTCTCCTCAGGGTTGGAGGCTGATCTTGAATGTTTCTTTTGATAGGAGGGAGAGTCAAACAGAATCCGAACAGGTTGAGACAACCGTGTTTACTACTCAGGATGATAATGATCAATACGAACATCATTATGAGGATTTCACCCTTCCTGATAACAACGATGAAGACTGGACTCTTCGTGATAACAATGATGAAGACTGGACCCCAGCTCTCCCTGATAACAACGATGAAGACGTCTCTCATCCTGATGGTGTAAACGAAGAAATTATAAATTGTGGTAGCGAAGCAGTTCTTCAACATCCCTCTGAGGAAGCAGTGCCCAATCAATATATTAATGAGGAAGAAGCCATCATCTGTTATTATAATCTAGAGGTCGGGATTGAAAGTCATACGTGGGATGATGGTTCAGGTTTTAAGGATGACGAAGAGTTTAAAAACAAACAAGAAGCCGTTATGAAGCTCAACATAGTTACATATAAGGGAAGCTTCCAATTCCGAACACTAAAATCAACAAAGTCCCTTCTTGTTCTGCGATGTTGTTCCAATGATTGCAAATGGTGGGTTCGGTGTGTTAAATATCCCAACTCTGACAGTTTGTCCTCCGAAAGTATATTCGGATTCACAATTGTGGGTTGGAAGAGATAACTAATCATCATCATCAGGTAACCGCAAAAATGATAGGGGAGTTAGTGCAGCATATGTTTCTTGACAGGAAAGATCCCACACCAGGCGATATTAAAAAGTACATCGAACTTCAGTTGTGGGTCAAGGTTAGCTACTGGAAGTGTTGGATGGGCAGAAATCATGCTAAGAATATTGTCAGAGGCTCACCGGAGCATGGATATGAAATAATAGATGTATATCGGTATATGCCCACAAAAACGAATGAAGGAAGCATCACTGATTTGGTTCTTGACAACGAAGGCAGGTTTCTCCATTTTTTTGTTGTATTTTGCCCTTGCATACAGGGTTTTAAATATATGCGCAAGGTGGTAGCTGTTGACGGTTGCTTCTTGAAGGGTAAATATGATGGTACTATGTTTGTGGCTACTGCACAAGGTAGTGAGAACCATACGTTCCTCTTGCATGGGCAGTGGTCGATTCAGAGAATAATACATCATGGGAATGGTTTTTTAACAATTTAAAAAGCATAGTACCAGATGGTGATGATCTCTGTATAATATCCGATAGACATGTTTCCATAAAAAGTGTGGTTGCTAAGGTTTATCCTACTGCGCACCATGGATTTTGTACAAAGCACTTATCGGAGAACTTGAAACAATGGTTTAAAAAAAAGTACGATCCTTGAGCCATTTTTTAGGGCAGTCAAAGCATACACTGTCGGAGATTTCATAGACCGCTACAAAGAGATAGAACGTCTTCACAAACTAGGGGTGTCAATTCGGGTGGGTCGGGTGGGTTCGGGTCGGGTTGAGGTAGGGATATTACATAAAAAACTCCAACCCGAACCCGAACCCGAAATGAACCTGAAAACATCAACCCGAACCTGAACCTATCAGGTTCGGGTTGGGTTCGGGTTGACCAGAAAACTTTTCGGGTCACCTGATAACCCGACCCACCTGAATTGACCTGACCCGACCTGAAATATCAAAGAACTTACCCTAACATGCAAACAAGTATATTTTCCCCCTGAATTCAAAGAAAAGTGCAATCCCATGAACTGACTTGGTGCAATTCTAAAGAATGTCAGTGACTCCACAATCCACATCTTTGCCTAATTCCAGAACTTGTCTAATTCCAAAACAAACTTTAGAGTCCGGACACTTAAAACACTTGAGCATAAGTTCAAAATACTTCAAATAATTCAGAATTTAAACACTTAAAACGAACTTAAAGTCCCACAACAAATTCACAGCATTACATAATTCGACATCATCATCTTCTTCCCAACAAACACTTCCTCGAGCCATCCTACATAAAAATAATAGACAAGCTATAATTAGAATTAGATTCTTATTATGATAATCAAATATTAAAAACGATAGACAAACTAATTAGAATTAGAACAATATAAATAAACTATAAATTATAATCTGTTTTCTTATAAATAAATAAACTTACTTTTTTATAATACTGAAATGCAAACAAACAAACTGAAGTGCTCTAATTCTTAAAATACATTCGTAGTTATAATAGTTATAAACATATAGGCATCTAATCACCAAATTCCTAAAAAGGAATTTACCGGCCATTTTCTTAGATTTAGTAAATCAATGAAGCTGAATGCTTAGAATAGGTTCCTAGAGCAGTTCTTACAACATGAAAGATGAACAGAGGCTCCAGAACAGGGTTCATGAGATTTTGCAATCTCTGAAGGTTCATCACATATTCACATCTAGCACCACATTGTGAAAAGTACCAGAAAAAGAAAGAATCAGTATGTGAAGGATATAACTCCTGAAAATCACACAGATCAACACAGAATGTTAATCTTTAGTAGTTAACAAAGATAACCTGTTATGTTAAGGATCCATTGAACTCATGTCTACTCAGAATTATCTAAAGCCATTGGGTTCTCACTAATGTTTCTTTCACAATACCAACTATGTGATTTGGAATCCCATAGATTCTTAGTTTTGCACATTTTGCTACTTATTAGCTCAACAAGTTCTGAGGGGAAACACACAAAATTCAGCCCACAACAAACACTTAAAACAAACTTAAAGTCCCACAACAATTTCACAGCATTGTATAATTCGACATCATCATCTTCTTCCCAACAAACACTTCCTCAAGCCATTCTGCATAAAAATAATAGACAAGCTATAATTAGAATTAGATTCTTATTATGATATTCAAATATTAAAAACATAGACAAGCTAATTAGAATTAGAACAATATAAATACACTATAAATTATAATCTGTTTTCTTATAAATAAATGAACTCACTTTTCTTATAATACTGAAATGCAAACGAACAAACTTACTTTTCTTATAATACTGAAATGCAAACAAACAAACTGAAGTGATAATACGATTGTAGATCTGCGCAAGGGAGGGTCCAAAATCGGTATTTATGTTTCGGACACCACAAATTGGAACTGAAAAAGGTCCTACCATGTCAGGATGGAGGATGCCGGCGAAGGCTTCAAGCAACGATGACGACTATAGATCTGCGCAAAGAAGGGTCCAAAATCGATATTTATGTTTCAGACACCACAAATTGAAACTGAAAAAGGTCCTACCTTGTCAGAATGGAGGATGCCGGCAAAGGCTTCAAGCAACGATGACGACTGTAGATCTGCGCAAGGAAGGGTCCAAAATCGAAATAGGATTTTGAGAGGCATCAATGAAGAAATATAGGAGAAATTAAAAAAAAAAAAAACAAGAAGGAGAAGGAGAAGAAGAAGAGAGGAACAGTTACATACCTGGTGAGAGGCGGCGAGCCGGAGGACGGCGATGGCGACGGCTAGATGAAGGATGAGTGAAGAAATTTTGGAGGATTTTTGCTTGATTGAAGATGTCGGCGCAGCTTGAGAGAAAAAGAAATGAGATGAATGAATACTAGGGTAGGGTTTTTTATTTATATAGTGTGTTCGGGTCAACCCGGAACCCACCCGGAACCCACCCAACCTTTCTCTCTCATCGTCGGGTCGAATTCGGGTCCGACCCGATTTCAACCCGACCCGAAAACCCCTAACTCTAACCTGATATTCGGGCGGGTGGGTCGGGTGGGTTTTTCGGGTCGGGTCACATATTGACACCCCTATCACAAACGTGCAGCGGGATACTTGAAGGATGAGGTTGGTTTTGAGTTATGGAGCCGGGTACATTCTAAATCAAACAGGTTTGATGTCCTGACTAGCAACATCGCCGAGTCTATTAATTTTAGAATGCGATCTGAAAGAGAGTATCCTATCCATTCTTTGATTGAGTCTATCATACGAATTTTGGGAAAATGGTTCCACGATCAGCGAACGGATATGTTGAAGAGCATAACAATCCTGGTGCCATCAAAAGAGAAAGTTCTGCGGATTAATTTGGACAAATCTAAAGGTTGCGTTGCACAACAGTTCACCGCTCATGAATTTTCTGTCTGCGGCCTTGGAGATTCGGTTATGGTTGACTTGAACAATATGACATGCACATGTGGTGTCTTCCAGACGGAGAAGATCCCCTGCCCCCATGCATTATCAGCGTTAAAGCAGCAAAACGAAGAACAGTTTGGACAAAGAATATATGACGTATGTTCCGAATTTTACACAGTTGATTATTACATACTTGCATATTCGGAGACAATATTCCCTACACCTCCAGAGTTCGAGTGGGATTTGCCTGAAGACACAGGGATAAAACAAGTAAAACCACCACCACTGAAGTCTCGCGTCGGAAGAAAAAGGATGACGCGATTCCTGGCACCTTATGAGGGAATGAAAAGATACAATACTTGTTCAAAGTGTAGAGGAAAGGGACACAAAAGAACTACGTGTGACCAGGGTGTCGAGGAAACGAATAATTAATCACAAGTAACAGGGTGTCGAATGTATTTTTTGTGTTTTCTTGTAATCAAAGAAAGTTGATTATGTAATCTAGTGATAGATCTTTTAAATCAAGTACTCGAACTTACTGATCTAGCACTCGATTTATTTGATCTAGTATTAGATACCAGGCTGCAAAAAAAATTTGTTTATTTGGTGGAAATCATACAACAAACATGATAATTTTCAAGAGCAATTCGACCTAATAGAACGGATCTGCGACGGAACATGTTCCCTTGCGAGAGAGAGAGAGCGGCTACGGCGGTGGAAGAGAAGAGGGAGATTCATCAACTGAAAGGGAACTGGGATTTTTTCGAAATCAGGGTTAGGGGTTGGATATTTATATTTATATTAGTGTAAATTTTGTGTGTTTGCAAAAGAGCCCCTGAATGTTATTATTATTACAAAATAAAATAACCGTTGATATAATAGCCGTTGGTGGGATCATTATATATATAAGTCATTTGAATATCATTATGGATTGTAATGATCAGGGCAAGTTCAAATAGCTCAACTTATAAAAAAACAAAATCACTGAGATATAGAAAGGAGAAGTGCAGGGAATGCGATCAATGGACTACAATTAAGGTGGTTGATAGAAATAATGCTAACCGTGGAAGATTATTTTATTGTTGCAGTTCGCATGGCTTTATCCAATGGTTTAACCCAATAGAAGAGCAGTGTCCATATAACGATGAAGATGAGGTCTCCAGCAGAAGAATGACACCACCGATTATAGCCGGAGGAGAACAAAGTGTTGTGTACAACTTCATAATAGTCAATATGTGTCTATTAACAGTACTTTTGTTTATTTGCATTTTCAAGTCCTTAATGTAAAATGTTATCAAAAGTAATCGGAAAGAACTTTGTCTTATAAGAGTCGCTTTAGTTGCCAAAAATAGGGGAATATCTATCACTCGATCAAGGGGATCTATCACTAGATCCCTCATCGGAATGACCGCTTTTAATTTTTTCAATATTTTTCCAAGCATCCATACACCATCTATTGGCTTTCTATGCAGCTACAAGATGATATCGAAAACGTTGGATTTTTTTGGTGCAACATTGGGGTGTAACACCAAAACACAAGTTCTAATCATACACTAACTACTTAAGAATTGGATGAATCTTCAATCTTAGGTTGGCCCAAAATGAAGATCAGAGGCAGGATCTATCACTAGACCCCTCATCGGAATGGCCGCTTTTAATTTTTTAAATATTTTTCCAAGCAGCCATACACCATCTATTGGCTTTCTATGCAACTACAAGATGATATCGGAAACGTTGAATTTTTTTGGTGCAACATTGGGGTGTAACACCAAAATATAAGTTCTAATCATACATTAGCTACTTAAGAATTGGATGAATCTTCAATCTTGGGTTCACCAATGTTGCACACTACCGCCCACACGTGATGGAACAGACTCCCCAAGGTTGTAGAACACGAAAAACGCCTCTGATCTTCATTTTGGGCCAAAAATAGGGGAATATCTCTCATTCGATCAGAAGGATCTATCACTAGATCCCTCATCGGAATGACCGCTTTTAATTTTTTTAATATTTTTCCAAGCATCCATCTATGCAACTACAAAATGATATCGAAAACGTTGGATTTTTTTGGTGCAACATTGGGGTGTAACACCAAAACACAAGTTCAAATCATACATTAGCTACTTAAGAATTGGATGAATCTTCAATCTTGGGTTCGCCAATGTTGCACACTACCGCCCACACGTGATGGAACAGGCTCCCCAAGGTTGTAGAACACGAAAAACGCCTCTGATCTTCATTTTGGGCAAAAAATAGGGGAATATCTATCATTCGATCCAGTATCTCTATCACTCGCTCCAGAACATGATGATGGCAATGATTGGTGCCCATCAGTATCTCTATCACTCGCTCCAGAACACAACGTTGACAATGATTGGTGCCCACCACCCCACCGGGAACTACACCCCCACCAGACACAACAAGCAATCCACCGGGACCAACAACACCCCCAACTGTGACAAGACCCCCCACAACACCCAAACGGAGCTAATGTCATTTGGTTTATGCTTTAAACGTGCCACGTCAGATAATAGACGAAAAAGAAAAGGGGAAAAGAAATTGAGGGTTATATCCCTAAAAAAAGAGTTTGGCGTCCCTTGGGACCAAATTCCCTCCTTGAATGTGTGAGGACTGCACTAGGTTATCATATTATCATTAGCAACTGACATTCGCGTCTAAATAAAAATTTATTATTATATAAATATTTTTTTATTAATAAATATCTTTTTATTAATTAATATTTATAATTATAGCGTAGGACAGTATCATATTAATAATTAAAATAAAAAATTAAATATACATATAAGAAAATAATAGATGTATTTGAGTTGCCATTTTGTGACATAGAATGGGGCATTGTATATGATTGATTATCAAATTAAATTATAAAAGTTGTCAATCTTTTAGTTTTCCTCTTAATATCTATTTATTTAAGTAAAATATGTATTATATCAATATATATATATAAATAATGGAGTTTCATTTTAAGACATGTGATGTCACGTAACTCGTAGGAACATAATAAAATATAAATCTTGAAACTCGCATAGGAACGAGCTCTTAAGGAATTTGGACCCGAAAGATTAAAGGAGAACTCCTAAGCATCAAGACTCATCCAATGTACATCACTAAAACATACATATGATAAGTATCAAGATGCAACAAGAGAAAATACAAGGAGGGAGGATTGATTCGGTTAATACACATTAACTCTAGATGTACAAACCCAATTGAGAAACAAACCCAACCGGGTTACTTCAAATAATTAAAAAATTCTTTCACCATGATAATAATTTGAGATGAATTTCTTGGCCACTTAGAAATGTGTGAGTTAAAAATAAAAAAGAATCTTTAAATTTAGGTCTTATTAATATTTATGTGTATCAGAAATAACAAAACGAAGAAAAATTAATACATTGTTATCCCAAAATCCAAACAATACATTATCTCAAGAAATAAATCTTTTGAAAACTTTATTCTAAAGATATCCAAAATCATTAACGTGAGAGTATATACAAGATCTAGAACTGAGAGATCAAATCATTGTAATGTGAATTCAATCAGGTATCATTGCCATTGGTGTACTACTACAACAAAGGCTGAAGAAAAAGCTGCATGGTGCAGCAGTAGGACCAATGTTTTCAAAAGCGGACCGGAGGTCGAACCGGAAGGCTTACTGGTCACCGGTTCAACCGGTTCGATCGGTTCAACCACCGGTCGAACCGGTATGACGTAATAAATAAATAATAATTATTTTATTAATTAAATATAATATTATAAACATAAATAAATTTATATTTTCAATATTTAGATACAAAAATATTTTTTCTCACAATATTAAAAAAAAAATCATTTATTACAAAAAAAATAAATAATTTTTTCATATTACCATATTAATTATTTACCATAAAATCCAACCCATCTCAAAATAATTACTCAAGCCCTAAAAAGCCCAGCCCAAAACTTTGGAAGTTTGGAATCTCTACATTGAAGGTGGCTTCTCTAGCTGCGGCGGCGAGAAGGAAGGCGCAGGAGACTGGTTTTGATGTCAGCAACTTGCTCGCCTCGGCTGCTCTTTCTTTTCATTTGTGATTCAGAGGAATCAAAGCATCCCATTGCATTTCACCGGTATGTTAATTATTCCAATCGAGCATTTTCTTTGCCGCAACCAGAGAAAAGCTAACACAGATTTGAGGGGAAGATGAAAAAAAAGAAGAGAAAGTCCCAACCGGCGATCCGGTCCGGCTAGTGGAGCCAAAACCGCCGATTAACCGGCCGGTTCTTGACTGGTCCGGCCTCAACTGGGTTTACAGGGTCAATCAGACCGGACTGCCTGCTGGTCACCGGTCGGACCGGCCGGTCCGGTCCGCTTTTGAAAACACTGAGTAGGACACCTCAATTGGAAATTAATAATACTGCATTAACCAATCGCCAGATGAAAAGTTTGACCCCACTTAAGTAAATTTACCATGTTTGAGCCATATACAAAACCCCTCCATTTCAACATTTTCCCAAGATTTTGCTTGCTATATTGTAGTCATACATCACATCTCTCAATTCAATCCAGACCATACACAATCATTCCAAGTTTAATGCATACCCTAGTTGGGCATTGAAGTGAATGTCTCTTGAAGGCTGTCATGCTTAAAAAACTTAGAATTTAGCTTCCAAATCAACAAAGTTTGAACTGATTATGGTGAATTGTAATGACTAATTCTCTTATCGAATTGTAATCACAATTAATGGTGCAACGAAATTTAAAGCACATTCATACTTCAAAAATAGGATACGAACTCGAATATTTGGTTAAAAATTCATTGATGAATATCTTCCATTCAATTACAACCTTGTTAGTTCGGACATGTTTAGCAATGTATCAAAGCTAATACCAATTTATAATATAAACTTATGAGATACAGATGTAACATTGTGGATTTGTGGTGGAAAGATGGAATCAGTCTCAAAGGCGTTTGTAGATATAGATTTTCTCAAAGATTTAAAATAGACAAGTTATATTATATATAAATAAATATATTTTGTATTTTTTTGGTACTATAAATATATTTTATATGTACTAATTTATGTTACATAAGATATTCATATGTATTACAAATTCAAATAAAATACATGCATATCTAATTTGACATTTGGAAAATTGTTCAGAATTTTAAAGGGAAGTTCTAAAAATAGTAGAAGAGCCATTCGAATTTAAATTAAAAGTAATCCTATCTTCTGTGTCGAACACTCCATTACGCCGGATTCGACACCTATTTTATTTTTATTTTTATTTTTCTATCGGGTCACATGTTTTTTCTTCTTCTATCATTTCGAACACGTATCAGATATATCCGATACGTGCCCGATATTTCACGAGATCATTTTTCAAAGTGTTAGTGCAAGTAAAAATATAAACCCAATGCTACACATGGGATGAAACTAAAAATTCCACCATTTGTCACATGTCTGGCTAGAAAACAGTGTTTTCTGCTTAGATCCACAAACCCCACACCACCTTCAGTATTCTTTCTTTCCTCTTCTGCTGCATGATCATCACACAGTTGAATAAACTTATTCATCTTAACAGACTTACAGTCTCAACTTTCATGGTGGCGGCTACGTAAACACACACACACACATTCAAACATATTATATATATATATATAATACTCGCTGTATAAATCTGAGAAGTGAAGCTTCTGTCTTTCAGACAAACCCCTCTATTGACTATAACAGTAGCAACCTAGATCCATTCTCTCATGCCTTTGTCTTTTCCTCTTTGTTCTTTTCTTCACGATCCCTTTTCGTAGAATCTCTCCATATAATATAATATTGTAGATTATTCCTTTATTGCTCTCGAATCCACCAATTCATACGCTTCCCCGAGCGCCTCATATGGCCATTTTCGATGTTACAAACACGCCGCCGTCTCCGCCCCCGTCTGCTGCGGTGGCGGGGCCAAGAACCACGCAATTCAAGCCGGAAATAGCAGCGATTGTGGGTGTACTCACCACCATTTTCTCAATAACATTCTTGGTCCTGCTATACGTCAGGCACTGCAAAAGAACAACAACATACGCCAACAATTCTTCCAGGGGGTTTCCTCCATCGAGGAGAAACTCGGGGATAGAGAGAAGAGTGATCGAATCTCTGCCGATGTTCAGATTTTCATCCCTCAGGGGGCAGAAGGACGGCCTGGAATGCGCCGTGTGCCTCAACACGTTCTCGGCCGAGGAGGTTTTGCGGTTACTGCCCTCGTGCAAGCACGCTTTCCACGTCGAATGCGTCGACACCTGGCTCGATGCACACTCGACGTGCCCGCTCTGCCGGCACAGGGTGCACGCGGAGGACGTCCTCCTCATCGCCGATTACAACCACCACAGCGATCGATTCACGCCGCGCAGCAGCGATCATCACAGCAAGGAGTTAGGGGTTTCCAGGGTTTCCGGCCGCCACTCCTCCGCCGGGGAAAACGGCAAATCCCTGGGGATCATCGCGGAGAATCCAGGGGGAGCAGCTGATTTCCGGGGAAGGATTTCCCTGGACAGCTGGAAATCCAGGCGGAAAATGGGGTTCGGGAATGAATCCCGGAGAGACAGACAGCTTGCCGGAAATCAGGGGAGGAAGTCAAAATCAGCATCCAGGAAAGACGGGCAGCTGCCGGTGGCGCAGGGGGATCGGCGCCGCCTGGAACACCGGATCATAATATCAGCAACGGCTGAGGATAAACAGGACGAGGAGGGGCGACGGCGGTGGAGCGACGTGCAGGCGGCGGAATTCTTGTACTTGGGATCGGAGAAGCTGTTGGGGGAAAGGGAGAGTGGCAATGGCGTAATAAATGGGAGAAGTGTGTCGGAAATAACAGGGATGAGTAGGTACAGGAGCAATAATGGAGGAAGAGAGGGACAGGGACAGGAGGAAGGGGCTGTAAAGAGGTGGTTGGCTTGGATTTCGCAATCCCAACAGCCAGCTGTACTCTCTGCAACTGCTCCTGCTAATTCTGCCATTGTTGTTTGAGGAGCTCTGGATATTATTAATACACTCTGTTTTTTTTCTTGATTTTTTTTTTTTTTTTAGTGCAGGCCAAGAAATGATTTTTACCCATTAGGTTTATTGTATTGTATCAATCAATGTGTAAAACCCCTATCGGTGTCTTGAAAGTTATGAAACCCAACAATTTTTTTGTTTGTTAAGCAAGGATGTAAATTGTAAGAGAATCGAAGCCGGTTGCGATTCAGACGATTTTGAAGATTTTAGCCCAGGTTCTCTGACAAAGGTTTTAGCCCAGGTTCTACATCTAAAAACCTAGTTTTTGAAGATTTTAAGGTTAATTGAGCCTAGGCATTCTTGTTTTGAGGTTTGTAGACTGGCTTGCAAGTTTTTATGTTCTAATGAAATACCATATTAATACTTGAATTAGATGTTATATTCACAAATGTTTTACCAAATAGTTTGCTCGTAAACTCGAGTAAAACAATCTGATCTAAGCTGATCGAGCTCAAACCAACCCTTGCTCATGGGCTTGAGCTTAAGCCATACAAAAAAAATCAAAGTTACCAATCTGAGCTAAGCAGATCGAGCTCAAACCAACCCTTGCTCATGGGCTCGAGCATAAGCCATACAAAAAGATCAAAGTTTGGCTTGTTTATAGCCTTAGAGTTAAGGCTTCGAGGTCGACTTCTCCTTGACCCCTATCGGGGGCATGCCCCCTAATCAACCTCATATGTTCTACCGAAGCTAGAGTTACCATATCGCGCGCTTCAAACACTATAATACTGGTAACCAAATAAATACATACCATTAACACTTTATATCATAAAATTTACTTATCAAATTAAGGCCAAACATACTTTAAATCCACTAAACATTCTTTAAAAACCCTAATATCAAAAAGTATTCTTCCACTTATAGCCAACATAAAACAAATCCTTTCCTCAAATTCCGGAGCAAAGGGAAAGCACGTTGCTTAAAAGGATAGGAAGAAATAGTTTAATCTCGCATTTATTGGAGATGTTAGTCTAAATTAAGTGTTGTGGGCATTTTTAATAGTAATAATCCAAGCAATATTTATGTCAACATGTATGCATTGTAAGACATTGTCTATTTGTCTGTCAAGTGCAAGACAATGCTCAGCATACGATGGCTATGGGCAACCCACCCAAAATCGTAATCTATATGTAGCTGTCACCACTACATAATGTAGATCTTTAAGTCCAAATCTTGCATTGCTTGCATAAGATTTCCCCTTAACTTCAAAGTTATCCAGACTGAGTTGGAGGGTCGCCTCCGTAACGGGCCTCTCTATAGTACCCGGACTCTAGTTTGATGGTCACAAATGTAGAGAAGAAGAAAATGAACGGAACATAAACTTGCAGCGGGAGCTCTAGTCTGAAATACTAGTATGGATCGGGTGTTTGGTTCCCATCCATATGTCCGATGCAAGATTTTGCCACAGTTCATGAGTACCGACAAAGAACTGCTTGTATACAAAATGTGGAATGATCTTGACTAGTGGTGTATTCATCGGCCCCACGCCCGTTACATGCAAAACTTCGCTATGCGACAGTAGATATGTTGATAATTGAGGAGAAGAGTTAAGGGGACAAGCAAAATGAAGCTTAAATGAAGCTTATTTTATCTTGATTGACTATTATTACATCACACACATTCCATGTTTACTGAAACAAATTGTAAACAAATCATGAGCAATGATCTTATTAGCCTCTCTTTGCACTTTGACAAAGATGGAAAACGTAGCCGGGTCTACACACTATACATACACATATATATATTTAGATATGCAAAATCTTAATGTACAAATCACACTTGCATAACTAACAACATAGAAGTGCGGAATTTCAAATGCAGCAAGAACGGTGGGAGACATTCCCGTTGAAGATATACACACCTCATCCATACCTTGGTTAGTCATAATACGGTGATCACTTTTTGTCTGTGGTCACACCAACCACCACATTGCTTACCTGCGTTTATTTGAAATAACTACTTTCAGCAGTGGTTCGATTACAAAAGAAAAGGGAAATGAAGATTGGAAAAAAAAAAAAAAAAGGAGGGCGACTTAAGCGGTAGATTTACCAGCTTGCCACTCTTGTCAACGGACATCGGGTTTTCCACAACTACCGTTTGGCTCTGTGAATTGGGTAGTGCCTGCATTAAACCAAGAGTTGAAAAAAAATTAGGGATAAGTACACTGATATACCCTGAGGTTTAGCGTAATTACAAAAACTTCCCCTGAAGTTTGAGAAATTATAAACACAATTACTCCTATCAAAGAATTTACATTGCATCTGCGTCCATGACTTTCAATAATATCATCTCCAAATTATTATGAATACACTATTTTTCCCTTGACATGAACTGATTAATATATGTAAATTAATACATATGACTCAAATAGCATGCACTAGGCCAAACCTTAGGGTGTGCCAGGGGAAGTTTTTGTAATTTCTAAAACCTCAAGGGAAGTTTGTGTAATTAAGCCAAACATCACATATACGCCAGGTTAATATCCCCAAAAAACCAAAAAAATTCAAAATCTAGAATGGATATCTGAAACTCACTGCTGAAGTTGAAGGTGTTGATGCTGAAGAGGGTGGTCCAACTGGCCTATGCATGGGAATGGGGACTCTGACATTTCCCATCTGGCAGAAACAATGAGATTACAGCACAACAGATTATTGCAAAATGCAAATGATTGTTTATTGTACACAAAAAGTCCATCTTTTGAGATATGAATAAGGAAGCAGAAGATATTTTTCAATGTTCATAAAACTTCATGAATATACTTACATTGACATTTGTGATATATTGACAAACAGCACATTTGACGGACGGTGCGCCATAAGGGTACATGAGAGTTGTGTGACAATTTCCACAGTTGATGTGAGCAATATTAGGTGCTAACAAAACACAACCAAACACATGTAAATACACGAGAAGACAAATCAAGATCCGAAATGAGGTGGAAATTAATGAAGAAATATTGAAGTTTTGCAGCAATTCAGATATGTAATGATTAACTAATCTTAGTTTTGGCAAAGGCAGTGCTAATATAAAGTTTGGTCAAGCGCTTGGTTGAAAAGTTTCAATTGATAATATACAGTTCAAACAAATATTATATTATAAGGAAAACTAAGGGATTCCTGATGACATGTCGAAAAAACCCACTACAATGAAATAAATAATCAACTAAAAGGCAATATTAATAAAGCCAATAATGGAAAGGTTTGCAAAGCTACCATAGAAAGATAAAAACAAAAATTTGCAGAAAATCAACAAAGAAATACTTATTAACTTTCTGATCACCCAAGAGGTTATAACACATAAGACAGTGTCAATTTCAAACCGTAGTGACTGTTATGTTCCCAAATAATTTAGTATACTGGCCATTTTCTCATATTACCTGGTGCAAGATTTACTGTGCGACAACAAGAGCATCTCACACTTGTAGCACCACGAGTATACATCAACAATGTACGACAGCCCCCACATATTAGTTGGGCCATTTCCATTCCTGAGAATAAACAGCGTATGAGTTGTAAAGATTAATAACAAAGACAAATGTAGCATCTAGTTACAAAAAATTGTTATTTTAAAACAATTATGGGATTACTAGATCTTTGCTACATCAGTAATTTAAAGAAATCAGGGACCTTGTTGAAATTTGATTTCCACATAACATATTAAGTAGTTAAAAAGCAATTCGCAGTCTTAATTAATCAACTTAAGCTATAGTGTTTGATTCAAAAAAATATAGGATTATGCCAAGTCTTTGGCTACAACTCGAAGTGCATAATCTAAGTGCCAATGATATCAATAGACAGAAGACATCATTAAATTCCAACATCAGAGGTTATATGCTGCAACAACACCCCATAATCTTGAGGATGAAATGTGATTTGGAACTTGTGCGTGGAACTCGCACGCCAACTACCAAATATTCATAAGCATATAATACATCAGTAACCGATAGGAACATATTTTTGTTTATACGCTGTACAAATATTGAAGTTACAAATCTTCACATTCTCTTTTTCTTGCTTTCTCGTGCCAACACAAGATAAAGAAACACATGCTTTACATGTAGGCATGTAATTACATTCAATTCACTCGAAATATGCACAACTACCAACGCGAAATCATCAACAGATTCATAACCCCAAAATAAAGCATTATCAGATATAATGAATCTTGAAATTCTTTAGTCAGTGTATAAATTCCTTCAAACACATTTTACACACCAAATCCTCCATACCCACTATTTCCCCACCCCAACCCACCCACCTCCAAGTTAAGCACTTCATCATTTCCATTATTAATACTCTTCATCTTTTTGCAGAAACACACAACAATCTACATATTCTTCAAACTGAAATCAAGAACCCAAAAATAACCTGGAGGAGGGACTGTGGTAACGGTATTACATAAGGCGCAACACACATTGGTGGCCCCACTCGGGTAAATAAGAAGGCTCCTGCACCCGTTGCACACTATCTGGCTCTGCATTCCTCATCCCACACAAAACCTTTTTTCAACCCAATAATAATGTCAGAAAAACGTCGAATCAAAAACATTACAAGAAACCCACAAAAATTCATCCAAAAAAGATTGAATTTTTAGAACACTTACCAGAAATCAAGATTAGAAATCAATCGAGAAAACAAATGGGGCCGATGGATTCACAACACATCGGCTATGAAGAAGGCGAATCCGGTAGGAATTTCGAAAACCCAAATGGAATTGGAATCCTATTGGGTTCCTGTTGAATTAGGAAAGGAAGGAGATGGCGTGTGTCTTAAAACGTTTTTCATCTTTTTTTCTCTGGCTTGAGGAGTGATGATGGTGGGATGGCCCTTTCATTATTTACCTGATTATTTATTATTTTAATTTTTTTTTTATTCATATGTATATGAAGGAGGAAAGAAGGGATTGTCTTTGTTATCTCCCCAAGATTTGTTAAAATTCTCATTCACTGTTTCATTTTTAGTCCATCCCTACTAACTCCCCAAATCAAAGTTTGAATTTTTATTTGCTCCCTAATGGCCTTAATTGAGTGATTAACCCCTAATAACTTAATTGAGTGATTAACCATTAATAATATTACCCACCTTTATTACTATTATTATTGTTATTGTATATTTCAACATCGACCACCGGAAAAAAGGAAAAGGGGATCGGTGCAGCGCTGAGGAAGAAACTGGTCTACCGCCGGCGCCGATTTGAAGACGTTCCCGGTGGGTTTCCGGCGACGACTCCATCTTGCCGAGCGTACCACCCTCTCCCGCAATTTCTCTGCACATTTAGAAGATGTCATCTCTCTCGCCGTTCCTGTCGATGCAATTTACTGTAATCAGCTCCGACGACCTTCGCCGACGAAATGTAGGACTGATTATTGACTCCCCTCTTTGCTAATCTCAGGCAATTTCTGAATTAATTGTTGTCTCTGTTTCGGCATTAATTGTTGCCTCTGAGTTAATTCTTTCCTTTCACCATTTTTTAGCTCAGTTTGCTGAATTAATTATTGCCTCTGTTTCGGCATTAGACATGGGTAGCCCACATGAAGTTGGTGAATGTAGCACACCTGTGCGTCTTCTTGGTGGTATTCGTTATAATCACAAAATGCAGGTAATCTCAATTAGGGTCGACTTTAATTTGACGACTTTGAAGACAATTGTATGTGGTTGTTGGCCTGAGGTAAACATGAATGAATTAAGATTGACCTACACTGCGTCTCATGCTAAGGATCATGAAGTTAGGTTATTGAGTGATGAAGATGTTTATAACATGATTGATCTACATAAAACGTTCAATTTGACATATGTTGATATTAAGGCCACTGATAGGGATGATGAAACCGAGCATATGGGATCGACTGGGTTCAGGTACTTTGTGTTTTGCTACAATGTTGTATTTTGCTACAATGATGAAACTGACATGTTGTATTTTGCTACAATGATGAAACTGACCTGTTGTATTTTGCTACATTGTTTTGTTTGGCAGCCTTGTTAGGTACCGAGGAGAAGACAAAAAAGAATACCATCTCAGGTTGTCAAAAGAGCAATTACATGTTCACGGTGCAAGCGAAAGGGTCACAATCGCCGTGGTTGCAAAGAGACCCTTGATTCTTAGTTTGTTGAAATTCATTCGTAGTTTTTCTTTCAGTTGTGGTCACTTGTGTTTGATGTATTGACTTCTGTTTGTTGTGGTGACTAGTGTTTGTTGTATTGACTTGTTTTTTAATAAGTTTGTACGTGGAACTTTTCCAGAAATTATATGAGATATGGCCAATTAGATGCGGCATTCGGCCATTTATGTACGAACATATTGATAAGTGTGTACGAGATTGTTTTCCAGAAATTATACGAGATATGGCCAATTAGATGCGGCATTAGGCCATTTATGTACGAACATATTCATAAGTTTATACGAGATTGTTTTCCAGAAATTATACGAGATATGGCCAATTAGATGCGGCATTCGGCCATTTATGTACGAACATATTCATAAGTTTATACGAGATTGTTTTCCAGAAATCATACGAGATATGGTCGATTAGATGCGGTATTAGGCCATTTATGTACGAACATATTCATAAGTTTATACGAGATTGTCTTCCACAAATTACACGAGATATGGCCGATTAGATGCGGCATTCGGCCATTTATGTACGAACATATTCACAAGTGCGTACGAGATGAAGAAAGATGTGTCATCACAACAAAGGATACGTACAATTACTGAATTAGTACGAATGGTATGCCGTGTGATACTATAATGCATTATTATGTGCTATACGTACTAAATGAGATTCATTAATTGAAGCGTTTGGGACATCGCACCAAGTGATACATACTAGAGTAACATATATGTGGTGGTGCCATGTAGCAATTGAGACACAAATGCTATTATGGGATCTTATATTACATGCAATGTAATTATGTCACCTTGTTCTACCAACAATGACCACTTATACGACTAAAAGTTGTGTAATTCAGGTTTACGGGGGGTTGATAGAAGTTTATACGCGGAACTTCTCAAGAAATTATACGAGATATGGCCGATTAGATGTGGTATTAGGCCATTTATGTACGAACATATTCATAAGTTTATACGAGATTGTCTTCCACAAATTACACGAGATATGACCGATTAGATGCGGCATTCGACCATTTATGTACGAACATATTCACAAGTGCGTACGAGATGAAGAAAGATGTGTCATCGCAACAAAGGATACGTACAATTATTGAATTAGTACGAATGGTATGCCGTGTGATACTATAATGCATTATTATGTGCTATACGTACTAAATGAGATTCATTAATTGAAGCGTTTGGGACATCGCACCAAGTGATACATACTAGAGTAACATATATATGGTGGTTCCATGTAGCAATTGAGACACAAATGCTATTATGGGATCTTATATTACATGCAATGTAATTATGTCACCTTGTTCTACTAACAATGACCACTTATACGACTGAAGGTTGTGTAATTCAGGCTTACGGGGGGTTGATAGAAGTTTATACGCGGAACTTCTCAAGAAATTATACGAGATATGGCCGATTAGATGCGGCATTAGGCCATTTATGTACGAACATATTCATAAGTTTATACGAGATTGTCTTCCACAAATTACACGAGATATGGCCGATTAGATGCGGCATTCGGCCATTTATATACGAACATATTCACAAGTGTGTACGAGATGAAGAAAGATGTGTCATCGCAACAAAGGATACGTACAATTACTGAATTAGTACGAATGGTATGTCGTGTGATACTATAATGCATTATTATGTGCTATACGTACTAAATGAGATTCATTAATTGAAGCGTTTGGGACATCGCAACAAGTGATACATACTAGAGTAACATATATGTGGTGGTGCCATATAGCAATTGAGACACAAATGCTATTATGGGATCTTATATTACATGCAATGTAATTATGTCACCTTGTTCTACCAACAATGACCACTTATACGACTAAAAGTTGTGTAATTCAGGCTTACGGGGGGTTGATAGAAGTTTATACGCGGAACTTCTCAAGAAATTATACGAGATATGACCGATTAGATGTGGTATTAGACCATTTATGTACGAACATATTCATAAGTTTATACGAGATTGTCTTCCACAAATTACACGAGATATGACCGATTAGATGCGGCATTCGGCCATTTATGTACGAATATATTCACAAGTGCGTACGAGATGAAGAAAGATGTGTCATCGCAACAAAGGATACGTACAATTATTGAATTAGTACGAATGGTATGCCGTGTGATACTATAATGCATTATTATGTGCTATACGTACTAAATGAGATTCATTAATTGAAGCGTTTGGGACATCGCACCAAGTGATACATACTAGAGTAACATATATATGGTGGTTCCATGTAGCAATTGAGACACAAATGCTATTATGGGATCTTATATTACATGCAATGTAATTATGTCACCTTGTTCTACTAACAATGACCACTTATACGACTAAAAGTTGTGTAATTCAGGCTTACGGGGGGTTGATAGAAGTTTATACGCGGAACTTCTCAAGAAATTATACGAGATATGGCAAATTAGATACATGTACCAACATATTGATAAGTGTATACGAGATTGTTTTCCAGAAATTATACGAGAGATGACCAATTAGATGCGGCATTCGGCCATTTATGTACGAACATATTCACAAGTGTATACGAGATTGTTTTCCAGAAATTATACGAGAGATGACAAATTAGATGCATGTACCAACATATTGATAAGTGTATACGAGATTGTTTTCCAGAAATTATACGAGATATGGCCAATTAGATGCGGCATTCGGCCATTTATATACCAACATATTGACAAGTGTGTACGAGATGAAGAAAGATGTGTCATCGCAACAAAGGATACGTACAATTACTGAATTAGTACGAATGGTACGCCTTGTGATACTATAATGCATTAATATGTGCAGCAGGCTACAAAATGTTCAAGGGCCAACACTAAAAAATTACGTCCCGTCACAACAACATATTCGGTATTCAATTATTTAACAGAACTATACTTATAATAGAAAACAATATATACTATAGATCTTAATACCATGAAACCAGCCACGAAACCGTTGACGTAGGCTGCATTATTGTTCAGATAAAGACTCATTGCTCCCACCCAAAACTTATAAACAGCCACACCCCAGGCATACTCTCCAATGCAAGACAGGTCATCCACATAGCAAAAGAGTCCTCTAGGAATAGTACCTGAGCTCTGAGGAAACAACAAAGTCGAGAATACAAATAGTACATACAACCGGCAAAGATCTTCCACATCATCCTTGTCTGTACTCTGGACCAGCTCTTTCATCATTTCTGCAATTATTTCCTTCTTACACTTCAATAGATCGTTACCAAAAAATTCTTCAAGTGTCGATGATGGCAGCTCCGAGTGTAAATCAACGCTCAAACCATAATGCCATAGCCCATTAACTATACAGAATTCGGTATCGGTGAATGGAACATCGATATCTTGCCCCACAACCACAGAACAGGTTTGCACGTCGAATCGGGATATCAAGAGCTTCAGTCTGGAATGGGATGCATATGCAAACGGCATGTCCAAGAAACATCCAAATGGTAATCTAGAAATGGCTTCATGGTGTACGGGCCTCATTAAAACCCGAAGATTTTCCATTTGTTTGCAGAATGCCACGGGGGAACAACGGGTTTGAAAGCGGTCCATTGCTGCCAAATATAGCAAAACACAGTTCATAACAATGTAGGACATTCAATTTCAAACAAACAACTAATAAACAATTGCATTCATGGGAGAAGGAACCTTCACAGAATTCAGGGCATTTCAAATAATTCATTTAAAGGACAATTCCATGTACAAAATTGGTATAACAAGATGCCTAAATTCTGGAATATCATATGAAGCACAATGTGGGGACGAAAAGCTAAGGCTTTTATATTCAACCAACATACATCCAATTTTTCAGCATTTCTGTTCAATCAACGCCCAAATACACCAGGACATTCAAATTATATGAAAACCCAACCTTTTTCCTATACCAAAATTACCTAATACTTAACCTAATGCGCTCAATTTCGTATTGGAGCAAACTGATGAAAAACACCCAAAATTTTGGCGGAAATTACCTCAGTTTTCGTGGTCCTCGCCCTCATCGTCGCTTGAAAACGTTCTTTCTGATATTTCAGACCTCAATGTCGGCGACCCTACTGCGGCAAAATTCCGTCCTGCAACAAAACCTCCTTCAAATGCTGAGTCCGGCCACAAACCTCCTGCAACAAACCCTACCCCGGCCACCAACGTCGATTATTTCGCTCAAATGTCACTTAACGTCCGGTCGCCGCGAAATGCAGAGTCTGTCGCCGATTATTGGGAGTCACCGGTTATTTGGAGGTTGTGGGGTTTTGATTTAATTAAGGAATTAGAAGTGTTTGTGAGGAAAATTAATAAGGTTGAAGGGCATCTTCATAAATTCAGCCAAAATAGGGAGTAAAGGGAGATTTATAAAGTATGTTGGGGAGTTAGTGGGGAGAGAATAAAAATGGGGGAGTTGAAGGAAATTGGACCAATGGGTGGGGGAGTTATTTAGGATTTTCCGAGGAAAGAAATACATACCCTATATTAATTATTATTATTTGTATTTATAGTGCTTGAAAACCTAAAATCTTAACATCAAAATTCAAGAAACAAGGAACTCTTTAATTGTTTAGATTATTAATTATACAATTTACTCATAATTATTATTTTTATTTTTTTAAAGGTTTAGTTGCATTTAGCGCCTTTGGAATTTTAAATATTATAATTGGATCAATGTTAATCATTTTATTATAATTTGGCCCGTTCTAAAAATTATAAATTATACTAGATCAATTTTTCATTAAATTTAGAGTGACGCCATACACTTTCGGACTTGAATTTTTCGTTTTACCACTAAAATTTAGGATAAAACTTAGTATAAAAAAAATTAACTATTAAGGTACAGGTAAAATGAGAAATTCAAGTCACAAAATCTATAACGTCACCCTAAATTTAATAAAAAAATTTAATTTAATATAATTTATTATATTTAGAAAGGATTAAATTATAATAAAATCACTAATATGGGTCCAATTATAGTATTTGAAATTTTAAAAGGTACTACGTGTAATGTAATTAACCTTTTTTTTTTTAATTGTGGGACTTTGTTTAATGCCACTAAATCAAGCTCACCTGAATTATTTCATATAGAAGAGCTCTTAATGTAGATTTACTATTCTATCATTTATTTGATTATAAAGATTTCCAAATTAATCTTTCAATTTTTTTTTTTTTTTTTTCCGTTTTAGTAAGTGGATGACTCTAAATATTTGGAATACAGCTATTTATAAAGTGAGAATTTTAGACATTAACAATTTGATGTCTTCGGCTCACCTCAAACTCAACAAAAAGACAATAAAAAAGTTTACATCATTGGTGATGTTTGCCAAAAATTTGACAATCACCAAAATAATTTATTTCTTCGGGAATTCGATCGTAACGAGCTGTAATGTAGAATTGATTAGAAAGGAAATAATAAATAATTAATGAACAAGAAAAATAAAATAGCAGTGATAATGAAATAGATAGTAATATTCTCTGAATTCTGGAATCCATCTTCAATCGATACAACTGATGAAATACTTGCAAATCTGTAACAAATCTGGAAAGTGATCTAAAAAGGACTGTATGGAATCTAATAGAAAAATATGAGAATTCTCAATATAAGCGTAGGAAATTTGGTTGAAAGAAAACTGAGATAGTGTTGAACTCTGCTGTGACTAATTTTTAGAGAATATGTGGAGTGAAGGGTTTTTCACGTTCAATGTATTTGGCCTCCTTCCTCTTTCTCTCTCCTCCAAGGTTAGTTGTAGCTTCTCCCTAAAGTCTTGGCACGTTTAAAATCTCAAACCACGTCAACTGCTGACTTCTTCTCGCACAATCTTCTCAACTTCTCTTTTTTATAATTAATATTTCTTAATCAAATAATGTGGCCAATTTTGGCCCACATCATCGCTCCCCCCTACTCTTACAGTCGAACAGTGTGGACGGCTGTGAGAGTAGTACAATCTTGGAGAACAGCTCTGGATGTTGGATGTTTTAAACCGGCTGACCTCCCTTCCTGGGTACTGTGATTGCCTCATTAAAAACCTCACTCGGGAAAACCGCGTGGGACAAAACCCTCATGAGTAAAAAGAGAACAACCGTTGCGTCCCGTACCCAGGGTTTACTTGCGGTTCTGCTTCTGTAGTTGGCTCAACATTCTGCTCATTGAGATCCTCCTGACTTTCTACTTAGTATCTTTATCCCTTCAGCTTGTTGCTCCTTCCAGCTTGATTGACTTTCAGCTTAACTGGTTTTCACATGCTCCTTTCTGCTTATGTGTTCCTTTCTGCTTTCTTTTTCCTTCTGCTTTTCTTTCCCTCCAGCTCAACTACAAATGTTTCTTCTTCTCCGAGGTTTGGCGGGAATACATTCCTGCAATATATTTTATCGAGATGTGATATATTTCAAAAATATGATCATATCCTAGATTGAAGAGATAATTGTCCAATATCTTTGAGGCGAATCATCGAGAAGGATTAAACAATCCTTAACAGTAATGTGCTAAATAGAACCTTGGAAATTAAAAATCGACGTTGCCAAAAAATTATCAAAATATCTTTCTTGAATTCATTATGATAATTATCCAAAAAGGAAATTGGGACAATCCTTTGATGAATTCTCTCGATTCTGCATTATTGAAATCATAAGCATTGAAAAAGCTACTCTAGTCATCAATTTAGTAGACAACAAACTCAAAGCACCTTTAGTTGAAATATAAGATATAACTAGGACTCTCATTTATCCGTCAACTTCCACTACTTAAGCAAATGACTAAAATAATGATTAATAATTTCTTAAGAAAGGGTAAACTAAAGAAGAAAAAAGGGGAGAATATCACCGGGAATTTGGAAGTTTTGCAATTTCCTAGCTATTTCAGAAGTGATTCTGCATCTTCCTTGCACACTTCCCCAAACCATCATTCTCACATCAGGCTCCTTGTCTCCTTTGGTCGAAGCAACATACTTTAGCTTCCATATTTCTTTTTTTCTTTTTCAAATTACAGGGCCGCGCACCATGGTCGTCGCATCTTCGTCTCCATACGTCGCCGATCGTCCTCCGTCGGGCAGGTAAGGATTTGATTTAAATTTTATTTTCTTATTTTTCTTTGTTTCCAAAGCTAAGAAAGATCGTGGATGCCTCTCTTTTCACAGATCTAAACCCTTCTTGACGCCATATTAGTCGTCGTTGTTCGCCGTCAGCAGGTAACTGAGTGTTCTTCCTTTAACTCTTCTTTTTTCTCTCCTTTTATTTGAAAAATATGGAGATTTTGCCCGTGGATGGGAGCTTATCGGCCAGATCGGGCCGTTCTGCCTTGTTTTCGGTGTCTTCCGCCGCCGCTATCCCGCCAGCGTACAACCGCGCTGCTTCGCCCACTCTTCCTTCTCTTGCTTTTACTTTCTCTTCCTCTCTCATTATTTTCGGAAAACATGAGTTCTCTGCGCGTGTTGGTGGTAATCGACCCAGATTTGGCCGTTCCATGTAACAATCTGGGTAAATATTTAGTACCACAAACAGAGAATATATTATAATGAACTGAGATTCGAATGGAATTGTATTATCTCAACAATAAAACAGTAATGAAAGTTGCAGAAGAGAGTTGAGAAGGGAAGAAGACAGGGATGAGAAACAGACTAGCTTACAACTCAAAACTTGATCCCTAGAAATGACTCGTACTCCCCTAAATAACTTGCGCAACAAAACACATGACACACCAAAAGAAAATAACAAAATCAAGGAATGAATTCTGCATCAACGGTTTCCTCCACAGAGCTGGAATTGGTCCCCTCCATGACAGCAGCTTCCCAAAGCTTGTCAGCCGTCTGATGGTGTCCTTGATCAACGGTTGTGATTAGTAGCTTCCCAGAATCATTCCCCACCATTAGATCCTTTGTGCCAGATTCAACGGTCACGATGATACTTGGATTAGTTGGAACGACAGCGTTTCGACCTTCCCTTTTAAATAAGATCTGGCCGTCCACAATGAAACTCATCCAACGGTTCCCTTTAAAGTTGAACTTTGGCTCCAAATTAAAGCATTCCATGATATTACCCCCTTCTTTATAAGATCCTTGTCCCCAAGGATCAAACTCTGGAAATCTAGCAGTAATGGTATTGTAATCCTCCCATGTAGCATCTGTTTTAGTCCCTTGATTCCATTGCACCAAGATTTGAGCCACTGGTCTGTTGTTACGAGGAATCTGTCTCTTGTCCAATACTGCTAGGGGGAAGACTTTGAATACCCCTTCTTCACTCACCTCTGGTAATTTGCTGCATGGGACGTGCTTATTCCCAATCTTTTTCTTAAGTAAAGATACATGGAAAACTGGGTGGATTTGACTTTCAATTGGTAATTCCAGTTTATAAGCAACCTGTCCAACCTTGGAAATAATCTTGTATGGACCAAAATACTTGGGAGACAGTTTTAGGTTCCTCTTCAGAGCTAGAGAACTCTGTCTATAAGGCTGCAGTCTCAGATAAACCATATCACCTTCTTGAAATATTCTCTCAGTACGCTTTTGATTAGCATACAATTTTGTCCTTTGTTATGCCTTCTCCAAGTTTTCCTTCAGAACAATGTTGAATCCGATCCTCTCCTGAATAAGATCCTTCACCCCATCATTTTCAGATTCAAAATAAGGCCCTAATATAACCTTAGCAGGAGTGTTCCCATATAATGCCTCAAAAGGAGTAAGCTTGAGGCTTGAATGATAATTGGTATTGTACCAGAATTTAGCCATAGACAACCCCTTTTTCCACAATTTAGGCCTCATGTGACACGTACATCTCAAGTATGTCTCCAAGCACTGATTTACCCTCTCACTCTGACCATCTGATTGAGGGTGGTAAGCTGTTGATAATGCTAAGGTTGTTCCTGTCAACTTGAATAGCTCTTTCCAGAATTTACTGGTGAAAATTCTGTCCCTATCTGATACAATTGATTGTGGCATCCCATGTAGCTTATACACATTGTCTAAGAATAATTTGGCAATGATTTCGGCTGTAAATGGGTGAGACAGAGCAAGGAAATGTGCATACTTACTAAATCTGTCAACCACCACTAAAATCACCTCCTTCCCCTCTGATTTTGGCAAACCCTCAATAAAATCCATGGAAATGTGAGTCCAAGCTTGCTCAGGAATGATTAAGGGTTGTAACAGGCCTTGGTATTTTATATTCTCATGTTTGGCTTTCTGACAAACATCACATTCCTTCACCCCAGTGATGTATCATGTAGAGCTTGTATGATTCTTTCCTTTAATTTAGCATCATCACCTACACAGATTTTTTCTCTTTTCCTCAACAAACCTCCACACCACACATAATCAGGAAAATTATTCATATCAACAGCTTTTGCTTGCAGAATTTGAGTAAATGTAGAGTCATTGGTGTAAGATTCACTTACCTCTGTCACCCAAGATGGTACTACAGATGAGATGAAATGGCACTGGAGATCATCATGGTTGATTCTAGATAAAGCATCAGCAACCTTGTTCTCCACCCCCTTCTTATAGTGCACCTCATAATCAAACCCCAACAACTTAGATATCCATTTATGTTGTAGCAATGTGCCCATCCTTTGTTCCAACATATGTTTAAGACTCTGTTGGTCTGATTTGATAATAAAATGATGCCCTTGCAAATAGTGTCTCCATTTCTTGACTGCCATGAGGATAGCTACGAATTCTTTCTCATACACAGAGAGTCCCTTGTTCTTTTCCCCAAAAGCTTTACTCAAAAAAGCAATGGGCCTGTTCTGTTGCATCAATACAGCTCCTATTCCATCATTACAAGCATCTGTTTCCAGAGTGAATGTCTTCTGAAAGTCTGGGAGTATTAACACTGGTGCTGAAGTAATTGCTGCTTTGAGACTTTCAAATGCCATTTCTGCCTTTTCATTCCAATGGAAATTATCCTTCTTTAATAAATCAGTCAGAGGTTTACTGATCAACCCATAATGCTGTATAAACTTTCTATAATATCCTGTCAGCCCTAGGAACCCTCTAAATTCCTGGACAGTCCTAGGCTTAGGCCATTGTTTCATGATTTCCACCTTATCCGGATCAGTAGATACCCCTTGCTCAGAAATGATGTGCCCCAAATAATCAATACTTCTTCTTCCAAAACTGCACTTGCTCATCTTGGCATACAATTCATGATGTTTTAATATAGCCAGAACTATCTTGACATGTTCCAAATGCTCACTCCAAGACTTGCTATATATCAATATGTCATCAAAGAAGACCAAAATGAACTTTCTCAAATAGGGAAAAAATATCTGATTCATCAATGATTGGAATGTGGAGGGGGCATTGCACAGTCCAAAAGGCATGACAAGGAACTCATAGTGTCCATTGTGTGTAACAAAGCTAGTCTTAGAAACATCCCCTTCCCTCATTCTAATTTGGAAATAGCCAGACCTCAAGTCTATCTTAGAAAAATAGCTTGCACCATATAATTCATCCAACAATTCATCTATCACAGGTATTGGAAAATTATGTTTAATAGTCAGTGTATTGAGATACCTGTAATCAACACACATGCGCCATGTACCATCTTTCTTCTTAACAAGTAAGACTGGTGATGCAAAAGAGCTCTGGCTTGGCCTAATAATCCCTTCCTGTAACATTCCTTTGACCAAGGATTCAATTTCATCCTTCTGCACATGTGAATACCTGTAAGGAAATTGTTTTTTTGGCACAGCATCAGATTTCAACTCAATTTTGTGTTCAATTTCCCTTATAGGTGGTAAGGACTTTGGTTCTTCAAACACAACTCTGAACTGATCCAACACTTCTTTTAATGCTGAATCCCCAACTTCTTCAATGCGAGGAGTGGCTGTAAGAGAATACAGTTGGCCAATGTCTATGCTTTCCCCATTCTTGATCATCTTCTCAATGCCTGTTGCAGATATAAAATCAATATCAGACTGATTCTTAAGGGCTTGCAAGCTGATCCTTGTTACATTTTTTAGCACTGAAATTCTGTTATTCTTATAATCCAACCCCACAGGTGTCATGCTACTCAGCCAATCACCACCCATTACCATATCCACCCCTCCTAAGTCCAAGACTCTAGTTGGGAATTTGAACTTATGGTTCTGAATCTCCCATTCAAATTCTGGATAAATGGTATCACTGATCAGTTGAGTTTTTCCAGCTGCTTTAACTCGCATTGGTTTAGTGTTCTCCCTCCTCCCTGTTAGAGTTTTGGCCATTTCTTCATCCACAAAGCAAGTGGAGCTTCCACAGTCTAATAAAATTAAGGCCTCCTTACCTTCAATGCTCCCTTTCATTTTAAACATATGAGGACTACCTTTTCCAGAGATAGAATGTATTGAAATAGTCAGTTCCTCATTGTCACTCTCCTCATTCTGTAAACCATCCTCCACCTGAAAACACTCCTCTAGTCCACCCCAGTCATCCTCCTCTGGAATAATGATGAACAGCTGTTTCTGGGTGCATTTATGGCCTGGAGAGTAAGTTTCATCACAGTTATATCATAGATTTTTCTCCCTCCTAGCCCTCATCTCTGAAGCTGTTAAGTACTTCTTTTGGGTTGGGAAGGATTTGTTACTTTGCAGTACTTTGTTACTACCATTCCAATTTCTCATGGGGCCATTCTGATGTACAACTCTCACTTGTTGTTTCACTTGATTCGTATGTTTCAACCCCATATTTGCCCTTGCAAGCAAAGCATCAACTGCAGCCTCTTGATTTTTTGCGAAGCTAACAACATCTCCTAAGTTTTGGGGCTTATGGGCAAAAACAGACGCCCTGATTTCTTCCTTAAGACCACATATGAAGGCAGCTATGAAGTAATCTTCAGTTAAATTCTTGCAGAATAAGAGCAGCTGAGATTTAAGCTCTTCAAACCTAACAAAATACTCCTCTACTGTACCCCCCTGTTTCAGATTATGAAATTCTCCTATAATTAACTGCCTATCTCCTGCATCAAACCGCTTAAGAACTTCATCAATCAATTGGTCCCACAACAATTCTGGTTTACTTTCTATAAGGTTTTGCAACCATGTTTCTGCTACTCCCGAGAAGTAGATAGATGATAAAGTAATACGTTCATGGTCAGGCACAGTAGGTTACAACTGGAAGTACCTTTGTGCTTTTCGTACCCAACTCCTTGGATTATAGCCATCAAAACAGGGAAAATCGATGTACTTATGAGATGAAGAGTGACCACCAAAACTTCCCTGTGAATGCATTTCTGTCTGTAGCGTATTGTTGGATGCAGATCCCCCGCTCTTCCCGTTTGAAGCTGATAACCCACACCCAAAACAGACTTATTCCGATTGTAGTTCTGAACTTGATCCGCGATAGCCCCTACTTGCATTGTTAATTTCTCCAAAGCTCCGGTCAGGTCATCAAATCTCGTATCCATCTTCTTTTCTGCAGCCAATCTCATGGCTCTTTCATCGATCAGTGACCCTTTGAGCTCCTGCATATCCTTAGAACGTAGCCCATCTGCCATGCTTCAGGCCGTATGGATTCGTCGGCTCTGGATACCAAATGTAACAATCTGGGTAAATATTTAGTACCACAAACAGAGAATATATTATAATGAACTGAGATTCGAATGGAATTGTATTATCTCAACAATAAAACAGTAATGAAAGTTGCAGAAGAGAGTTGAGAAGGGAAGAAGACAGGGATGAGAAACAGACTAGCTTACAACTCAGAACTTGATCCCTAGAAATGACTCGTACTCCCCTAAATAACTTGCGCAACAAAACACATGACACACCAAAAGAAAATAACAAAATCAAGGAATGAATTCTGCAACAACGGTTTCCTCCACAGAGCTGGAATTGGTCCCCTCCATGACAACAGCTTCCCAAAGCTTGTCAGCCGTCCGATGGTGTCCTTGATCAACGGTTGTGATTAGTAGCTTCCCAGAATCATTCCCCACCATTAGATCCTTTGCGCCAGATTCAACGGTCACGATGATACTTGGATTAGTTGGAACGACAGCGTTTCGACCTTCCCTTTTAAATAAGATCCGGCCGTCCACAATGAAACTCATCCAATGGTTCCCTTTAAAGCTGAACTTTGGCTCCAAATTAAAGCATTCCATGACATTCCAATCTGACGCCGTTGGCGGTGCCTCTTGCCGTCAATAAGTTGGGTCGAGGCTGCTTCGTCCTGGTGGCTCTGCGGGCTCATCTGTTCTTCTTCTTTTATCTTGTAGTTATTTTCAACATTCCCTTCTGAATTGAAATGCTAAAGAATTTGGCCTTTGTTTGCAGATCTGAAACAGAACCCGATTCGCCGTCAATTGCTTCGGTTGCCGCCATCTCTGTTGAAGAGATCTCTTCTTGTTTGAAGAGGAAGCTAATTCTTTGAACTCCTGTTGATTTGTTGGTAGGTTGGTGCGCTGCTGGCTGCTGACTTGGTGGAGTATTGTTGTTGAATTAATGGGTGTTCTTCCAGCTTTCCAGAGGTGAATCGTGTAGCTTTTTCTGTCGTTTATCCTCTCGCTCGTATCTACTTTTGGGACACTAATGTTGAATTGCTGTTTTGATGATAGGTTGGTGCACGGCTTGCAGTTGCTGTTGTGATGGGATTCGAGTGAGTGCAATACATTCCCAGCTTCTTGAGAAGATTGCAGCTTTCTCTTCCAATTGTTTCCACTTGTATTTGTTTTTGAGTATTGCACTGAGTTGCTATTTTCTTGTTGTAAAGAAACCTTGAGCTTTATCTCCTTGTAATGAAAATGTGTTGGAGTTGGCTTTTATGCACAAACTTTATTGAGTTGTCTCTTTGGCTTTGTGTTGGAAATGATACTTGTTTGCTTTCTTCTGCTCCTTTAATTAGCTTCAATTTCCTCTCTTGAGCTTGTTGTCTTGCACCCTTATGATGGTTTGGGGTGAATTTCAGCTTCACGTTGAAAAGTGATTGTTGTTTTTCCTCCCAGCATTCTTCAACGAGCATGTGTGCCTAGAATCAGCAGGAAGTTGAGATCAGCAACTCGGTAGCAGGATGTTGAGATCAGCAACTCGGCAGCAGGATGTTGAGATCAGCCACTCAGTAGCAGGAGGTTGAGATCAGCAGCAGGAACTGCCTCCTGCTGAGCTTCTTGTGAAACTTCCAGCCAATGTCCGAATGTACCCTCCCGGTGGAGGCTTCCACGTTCAGTAGCAAGTATTGCGGCCAGGTTGGGCAGCTGCAGTGATAAAGCTGGACAGCTGTAAGCAGAAGGTTCGACTCCCCCCTGCTGGTACTTTTTCATCTATTACTCCTTTTATTGGGATTCCATCTGCCAGAGCAGCTAGTTTTCCAGCAAAGTCAGCAACGTAAGGGAGGTTTAAAAATTTTCTCTTGCATTTATTTTCCTAAACCTGCACAGACTTTAAAAATTTTCTCTTGCATTTATTTTTGGATTTAGTTTTCTGAGCTCTGTTCCTTTGAGCTGTACGTTGGCCTTTTGTTTTAGCTCATTTTCATTGAGCGCTCATGCATATCTTGGACACTTGATTTTTCTCTCTTTGGCACATGCTTGTCATATTGTGTGGGATTCTGGCTTGTGTTAGTCTTTCTCTTCTTTCATTTTCTTTTCATTTTGCTAGCAGGAAGTAGGCAGTCCAAGGAGGAGGTTCTGGTGAAGACCCTCTCCTTCCCTGCCTGCTGCCCTCCTGTTCAGATGGGAGCATGTCCTTCCTGTCAGGTATTTATGATGGAAGACTGCCAAATCCACTCGTGCTGAGGGTATTCTCTCCGACCCTAGCAATAGCTGCTCCCTTCTAGCTAGGTGGCCAACCCGACTGGTGGTAGCAGGTGGAGAATCACTCCCAAGAGCCTTTCTTCCAGCTCTTCCCAAGGCATATGCGTAATCAACGTGCCTTCCCAAGAGGGACTTATTTGTGTGCCCCCTTCATCTCGGGTAATCAATCATTGAAAATGTTATAATTTTCAGTAGTATAGCCGCGGAGGCTTTAGCATGCGCCTGTATCAAGTGTAAACTCTCCAATAATATGATGCATTCAGAGCATATCCCAACATTACTCATTTTTCTCATCATAATGCATATGCATTTAGAGCATAGCAGGAGATCGTTCTTTTCTCATCATCATGCATTCTTACAAATCTCATGAAGTTAGTCATTCTAATAAAGCATAAAGATAAAACATAATCTCCTTCCTTCTCATGAATCAAAATATCGAAAAGTTTATGTAAACAATGATCAAACATGTGAACAAAAACGTTGGAACCTGGAAGTGCTGATAATACGTTTCTCTTTCTGCTCTGCTTCCAGGTGTGCGTCGCGTGCCTGCTTAGCAGGAAAATCCCTCCAGGTTTTGGTTGGAACCTGAAAGCTCTGATAATACGTTCCTCTTTCTACTCTCCTTCCAGGTGAGCAGGCCACGTGTCTGCTTCGCAGAAGAACCTTTTCAAGTTTTGCACGTTCCAGGGTCGGGATAACTTCTTTCCGTTTGCATCCTCCAGCTCATAAGCTCCTCGATTCACGATCATTACGACTTTGAGGGGCCCTTCCCAGTTGCGGCCCAGCTTTCCTACAGGTTCCAGCGTTTCTGCTTTCTTAAGGATCCTCCTCCAACTCACTTTCTTCTGCACTTCCTGGTTCTGCAGGGGATGCTGGAATCAAGTGTCCTGCTGGTGAGGGATGTCTTATCTGCTCCTCCACCCTTGGTAGCGGATCCATCCTACCGTAGTTCTATCTGGGGGTATTCCTTCCAGGTGGTCTCCTTCCCGACAGGTTTCTTCCCGTTCCTTGAATCTGCATCAAAGTTTGTGATGGCGTTGTGTGCAGCCTGGTGTATCGATCGTATCGGGGGTTCAAATCAGAATGCTCTCGCCCTTCAGGTATTCTGATCCTTTTAGCTGGAGCTGGCAGGTGTCCATCCTCCTTCCTTTCCCTCCTCCTGTCAGCTGTTGATTCATCCTTTCCCGCTTCTGCTTCCTCGTAATTAATATACTTTCCGCTCTGGTCAGGAGGTCATCCCAGCTGGTAGGAGTCTTCTTGGAGAGCGAAGTGAAGAATGCTCCTTTCCTCAGGCCCTCTTGGAAGGCACTAGAGCGCACCTCCACAGTGCAGAAGGGACTTCCAACACAGCTTTGGTGAACCTGTTGATGTAACTCCTCAAAGACTCCCCCTCTCTCTGCTTTACCGCGAAAAGAGCATTTGGAGTCTTCTGGTAGCCCCTGTTGCTAGCAAACTGATGTAAGAACAGTGCAGCAAACTGGTCGAAGGAATGTATGGATCCAGGCTCAAGCTGTCGGGCCCACTCTTGCGCATTGTCTGTAAACGTGGTCAAGAACACTCTGCATTTCACCCCTTCACTGTACTGGTACAGAAGGCTAAATTCTCAAACCGATCCAGGTGCTTTTGGGGGTCCGTTGCCCCATTGTACTCCGGCAGCCCGGATGTCTTGCAACATGGGAGGAGTTCATCAGCTAGGATCATCTGGCTGAAAGGTCCACCCCTCCTGGTTATTCTGGCAGGTCCTGCTCTCATTTGTCTCTCCATCTCCTCCAGCCTCTGTTGTAACCTGGCAGCCCAGTCAGGTTGCTCGGGGAAGCCTGGTTCTCTTCTTCCCGTCTGGTAATCCATGGGTGGCGGTGGCGCCATTGGTTGCCATGCAGCTCTGCCTGCTGCACAATTTCCAATCCCGTCAGCTTCTTGCAGCACCCAGGGGTCCCTAACTGGCGGTAAGCCTTCTCCAGCTGAAGGGGGTATCATTCTTCTCATGGTTGGTTCTGTTACATGTGGTAGCGGGGCTATTCCGCGCCCCAGAGCTGGCTGCTGGTCTCGCTGCACCGTGGCAGCGACTACAGCTGCGTTAATCCATTGTTGGAGCTCCCCAGCTGTAAGGTGAATGGGTGCATCCGGCGGTAAAAAGCCACTTCCTGATCCGCCAGATCCATCAACTGCTCTCTTTGCTTGGAACTGTATGGCAACGGTGCTGCTTCCTGACGGCACCCCTCCAGGTATATCTGTCACCCTGGTAGTCTGCTGGGGGTTGAAGGTATGGTTCAACAATGCTTCCAGCTCTTCAGCAGACGGCTGGTAGCCCGCCTGCATGCCTGCTCCTGCGGGCAGGTTCAGCCTTTCAGGCAGGGACGTCCTTCCAGGTGAGGAAGCTCCTGCACCCGGAGAGGTCAGCAGGGCTGCACCCCCCACTTCGAGATTCTCGCTTCGAGGATTCTTCAAACCTCTCATCGAGCTGGATTCCGGGAGATCCACGTTGTCCTTGGTTAGTGGTGTGACTCCCGTAACCGTAACGATAGTGGAATCGATTAACACGGGGATACTTCCGATGAAGAGCGGATTTGAAGCACTCCCAATAGCGTTTTCAGCACCCGTCGTTGCCGGAGCAGACGGGTTGACTGAAGTTGATACACTGCTAGATCCGACCTTGGATGCCATGGGAATTCGCAAGAACTCACGCCTTTTTCTCGATTTAATCGTGTTTCCCACAGACGGCGCCAAATGATGTTTTCCAAAAATTTGACAATCACCAAAATAATTTATTTCTTCGGGAATTCGATCGTAACGAGCTGTAATGTAGAATTGATTAGAAAGGAAATAATTAATGAACAAGAAAAATAAAATAGCAGTGATAATGAAATAGATAGTAATATTATCTGAATTCTGGAATCCGTCTTCAATCGATACAACTGATGAAATACTTGCAAATCTGTAACAAATTTGGAAAGTGATCTAAAAAGGACTGTATGGAATCTAATAGAAAAATATGAGAATTCTCAATATAAGCGTAGGAAATTTGGTTGAAAGAAAACTGAGATAGTGTTGAACTCTGCTGTGACTAATTTTTAGAGAATATGTGGAGTGAAGGGTTTTTCACGTTCAATGTATCTGGCCTTCTTCCTCTTTCTCTCTCCTCCAAGGTTAGTTGTAGCTTCTCCCTAAAGTCTTGGCACGTTTAAAATCTCAAACCACGTCAACTGCTGACTTCTTCTCCCACGATCTTCTCAACTTCTCTTTTTTATAATTAATATTTCTTAATCAAATAATGTGGCCAATTTTGGCCCACATCAATTGGAATAGATATATAGTCAATAAAAATAAATATTAAAGCACATGTAATTCCCAAAAAAAGAAAAGCACATCTAATTTCAATAGAGGGCCTCCTCACTCAGCTGCCATTGGGCTTGTTTCAAGGTCGAGATATGTAGTTGAGGGTATCTTTTGAGAAATATACCCAAAGATGCCATAAGCTAAAAAACGAGGCTATAGTAATAGTAAGGACTAAGAACTTGTTTACTACGTGTAAAAAGGTTGGGTTGGGCCATATATAGGCCACGTACGAATTTTTTAATACACCATCGACCAATTTGAATTTGGGTCATTACCTGAAAAAGAAATCCTTTAATCGCTTGAACCAGTCCTTGTTGGCAGTTCCCGTACAAAATTGAGATATCACCCATTATTTTTAAATACTTTTATGTAATCTATTATTTATTAGGTTTTTACAAATTACATTTTTGTATCAAGGTTAGATTTTCAGTAACTTGAAAAATGTACCTGATGTTAGGTAAGAATGGATACTGACATCATTTCAACATAAAACATCAATTTAACAACCAATTAAGTTAAAAATAAGTTAGGCTAAGTTACTGATAGAAGGTTGGTTTAAGTGATTAATGGATTCATTTTTTAAGGTAATGATCGAAGTTCGAATCTCACTTGAAGGGGTATATGTGGGAAAAAGAAAAAAAAAAGTTATGCTAAGTTGGATCCCAACATCATCATCTTAAATCCAGTAAACAAGCCTCCATCTTAAAGACTTTTTGAGGCTCGTGCTTTCATTCACGTAAAGAGTCGCCTTCCCCGTCGGAAGACCACAAAAATGGAGAGATGACTTGTCCTAGGGTTTGAAGAGATAGTATTGGGGATTTTTTGAACATAGAGTGAGAAAGTGAGGGTTTGGTTAAATCTTTGTAGTCTTTTTTTTTTTTTAACACACACCTCAAATGGTCAAAAGGATTTGAACCCAGGTAATTGCCTTTGAGAAAGAACCCACAAACCACTTTGACAATCCCTATTGGCCGGTTAAATCTGTTGTAAAAGTACATTTATGCCCCTAACGATTTGTATGAGTATTACATTGAATATATGACTAAAATTAGAAAATCATCTCTAAAGTTTATAATATAAACAAAACGATCCCTATACAAATGATGAAATTAACAACATAGTTCCTGGAGTCAAAAATCAAATTAAGAAACTTGGAGGTATTTTTGGAATGACATAAGGGAACCCTAACGGATGCCAGGGACCACAAACGGTTCTCAAAAGTTAGAGACTAAAATTTAATTTTTCGATTTAGATGGATTGTATTGTAATTAGGCCTAAATGCAGGATACTTATTATTCTTATGGATTTTTTTATTTTTTTCTTTTCCGAATTCCTTGTGTTAGTCAAACTGATCAGCCAAAATAATCTTATAAATATAAATTATCAATCAAAAGAGACTCTATCTTATTAATTTTTTTATTGTAAAATTTTGGTATCATTGGGTGCATCTCATGCGTTAAATTTGCGAATTAATCTAACACCACTTTTCAACGTGAAATTTTAATTATCCCTTTTTTTGATTTAATAAACTAATTTTTCGTATCTTCAAATTTCAACCCCACATAAAATTTTGAGTGTTTTTATATCATAACCTTCTTTGAAAATGTCAAATTGAGACCCTTCATGATCAGAATCAGGTATAATTAACATTTTATACTAAAAAAAATTAGGGTATAATTGACGTTTCACGTTGAAAACGTGATATTAGATTAGCAAATTTAGTGCATGAAACGCACCTAACAATATCGGGATTTTACGAGTAAAAAATTGATAACGCACGATTTTTTGAATAATAATTTATAATACAGAGTTCTTTTGATTCATCGTGATTAACACATGGGGTTCGTGACAAAAAAATTCTATTCTTAAAGTTCCTCCTCAAGTTGGTGCTTCTTGTCAGAGAAAGTCCAACTCGGGTGTAATACTTCTAAACTAAGGTCTCCCAAGCTTTTCTTTTCTTTTCTTTTCTTTTTTCCTTTTTTTTTGGTTGTGAAAGCATCAACCAACCTGACGAGCTAAGGATATATATATGGGAAAAATAAACTTTTCTTTAAACTTGTTCCTGCCTATATGGAATTCAATCTCGGAATGTTTGGTTCTTTCATGGAAGACAAGGTTCTCTGTTATGTGGATGGTTGATTTGTCATCACATTTCAAAGAGATGAGAATCGATGGTGGTGATTCATTCATAAATTAGAAACAAACACATGCATCCCCAAGAAGTTCTTGATAAATATCTCATCAGGCATCAGCACACGTGTTATTGCATCCCCATAAACTTTTGTAGGCCAATTTGTAAAAAAGGTGTGTATTTTTGTGTGTAGTGCAATTTTAGTGTCCTTTCAAAAAGTATTACAAAAATGGTGTGTTCCGTTTTTGTGGAATGCATCTTTGAATAGTGTTTTGTCTTTTTCTTCAACTTGTGATATTTTGTTTGTTCTTCATTTAAGACCCAAATCTTTTGAATGTTTTCAATTAGGTCCATTAATTTCTCTTTCTTGTATTCTTTGTATAAACTTATTATTTATGTGATTTATTATTTTTCCTTGGTCGTCTTTTATACCTTGTATAATTGTATCTCTATTTAATATATCTTTATTTATTGTTTTTTCATAATTTTTCTGATATATTTCTTCTTTTTGTAAAGATGTTTCTAAATTTTTTCCCATTTGTTTAATTCTTTTAGCATTCATAATTTCTTTTGCTTGTTGTTTTTCTTCTGTTATAATATCTGTGTCTATTTTTGGTTTATAATTCATATTTAAGCGTATGCCATTTGATATGCTGTATTTCTTTTTCTTTTTATATTTTTTAAATCCGCGTTTGCAGTTTCTATCATTATTTCTTGAGTTCTTTATGGTAAATCTTTATTGTATTTTAAATCATGGTATGCTATTTTAACAAGATATTCATTTATGATAACTCGTTCTTCTATCGCTTGTATATCTCGTGCTATTCTCTTTTTATAATCGAATCTTTCCATTATTTTAAGTGTGTATTAGAAATAAAAGTATACCTTTAATATGTTTTAATTTTAGATATTTACAATATTCTTTCCATGCTTTTTCAAAATATTCGGTCTTTTCATATATCTCAATCATTTGTTTACTTATGAACATCTCTTCTTCTACTTGTATTAAAAATCTAGATAACTAGTATTTTAGTTGTTGACTCATATTTGTAGAATCGTATACGGGCTCTGATACCAGAAAGGATCAGAGTGTTTCCTTGATAGTTGTAGTTAATTTAGCCATTTGATCGGCTAATTGTGTGAACTCGTTTTCAGTTATTTCATTAGAAGATCCCTCTTCTTTAAAGTTTTTAATAGAGGCCCGTGTACTAGTTTCATTGGTTATTTGATTTGGTGGTAGATATGTATAACATGTACTTTTACTTCTTAAAAGTTTAGGTGTTTTATTTTGAAAATATTAGTATTAACATGGTGTATAATAGGTGTCTTTGGTATATATTTTATACGAGAAACTTCTCGAAATATATCTTTCATATATATCTTATCTGTGTTTTTAAATTGTATACTATGATAGCTGTTTGTTAGTGCATATCCAATGGTGTATGCTACTGAAAACGGATAATCGTTTGTTTCCATTAAATCTTGTCTTTCGAATTTATAAGCAATGTTTAAAGATTTATCTAGTTTCTCTGTTACAAGTGGTATAACGTAGTGTAAAGCTACATTAAAAAGCAGTTTAGTATAAGCAAGGTTTCCTTCAATTATTCCAAGTATTTTATCTTTTATGTTCATAATTCTGTCATCACATTTAGCTAGGTTTATAGGTGAGTTTATTCCCTCAGCAAATGTACTCTTAATTAGTATCTGTATTGTAGAAATATGTATATATCCTATTTCACTAGATGCATATTTTGCTTTTTTTATTTTCTGAATTATATCAGCTTTGTTTATCAATGAAATAGCCTGTGTTCCTTTTGTTGTAGAAATTTCAATAGGTGTTTCACATGTGAATTTTCCATATAATATTATGTTTTTTCTGTTCAGTTTAGTTTTTAAATCTGTTTTCATATCGTGTCCATCAATTAAGTTTAACTCTTTTTTTCTAACTTTGTTTAATTTTTTGTTGTCTATAACAATATCTTGAGAAAAATATCCATATTCTTCAGTTGTTTCAAAATGTTCAATCTGATCTATTAAACTAGTTTCCATCTATGTATATAATTTCAAATATGCAAAATATAAATGATAATTTCAGAATAAAGTTTGTTTTGTTTACCTGTTTGCGTATTTCTATCTACTGTCTTCATGTACTCCATGTTACCTGTTTATCTTTCTTCGAAGTTTATGTTTGATTTTGGTATGAGAATTGTTTGGCTGTGTATGGTTGTTTTGTGTATAGTTCTGCTATTCAGGCGTGAGGCCAACAGAAAAGAAAAGCTCAAAGGCTTAAAACTCAGAGAGTTTTTTTATCAACACATGATCTTTTTCTTTCTATTCCAGTCTCCATCTTACATACTATATTGAGGCCAATATATAGGCACTCGACTCACTGTTACAGGCGCGTTTTCATTTACAAAAAGTCAGAAAAGTAGAAAAAGACTTAAAGTAAAAGATAATAATAGTGCTCAACAACTGCACCTAAAAAGCAGACAAAGACATAAAGTCTGCATTATTGAGGTGTGTTCGTCATTGCTTACGTATTTCCTTGAGTGTTTGACGTCATTGCATGCGTCAGTTTACATTACTCTTCAGTAATAGTGTCTTCCTTTATTGACTCGTTTGAATTATGGGACCCCGTTTCTTTAGCTTTGTCTTCAGGTTTGTCTTGGCACATTGCACAGTTGTGTTCATCAATTATTTCACTGTATTCGCAGAAAATGAGCTTGATTTCCTTAGGAAGTGTCTTCAGGCTGTGTTCTTCAATCTTGATAAAAGTTTTCTCAAAATTTTCCAACGTTTTTAGCTGTAACGGTGGAATTGTGTATCTCGAAGATCCATATATCAGATGATAATTGGATTTATAGTTTATTTTGACATTACTGTCCTTGTTTATCTCTTGTGATGCATAAAATATTTGATTTAGTTGTTTTGCAACTATCTTATTTATGTCATCAAGTGTCTTCATTGTATCAATGTAGGGGTATTCTCCATTTGAAACTATCAGTTTGATAATTCCATGAGAGTATAATGATACTCCTTCTTCGTTGAAGATAGGGTATGAGAGTGTAGATTTGAAGACTATTTCTTTATCCATGTTTCCTTTTGAGACTCGTCTAGCATAGTCTTGAAGTGTCGACATTAGTTTTGGGCTGAATTTTCGAAAACAATTTGGGTTTTTGAAGTATAGGGTGTCAAGAAATCCATGTATGAAAAATTGGTATATCAAGTCTGGGTCTGCTTGTTCAAATATAACGACTTTTGGGCCGTTTCTGTTTACTGGGTACCAAAAAAGATTGTTTTTTTCTGTCTCTGGGTTGTATTCAAAAATGGATTTCAAAAGTTTGTCAAAATTTTCTTTTGAGGGTTGTATTTGGGCCTCTTTTTGGGCTGATGTTTGAACACGGTCCATTGGATTTACCATGGGTATATTTCCAAGGACTCTCATTCTTTCTTTGAAACTGTTTTGGGCTTGGAGTGTTGGAGTGGTTTGAAGGGTGTTTTTGTAGGTTTTTGTTTCTTCAAAGGCTTGTTTGGCTTCAGAAAGACTGTTGTATGTTTTGTATGATATTGCGGGGTTTCCTTGTATATGAACATTGGCTTTTGACCATTGATCATATATACCTCGGCTTGAACCATTGAATATGACATGCCATTGTTTAATTTGTTTTCTGTCATCTTCATCGTTTTGTGTAGCTGCTACTGATGATGAAGTATTCCCTTCTGCTGCTGTTTGTGGAAATGTTTTTGATTTTGTGAATGCCTTTGTTGTGTTTGATGATGATGGGTCCACCACGCTTGCTAATAACTCTGATGGTGGAAGCCCGACTGCTTGTCGAACAGCGTTTAATGCGGCAAGAAGTTCTTGACGTTGTATCATCTTGGATTCTGTGAATCTTTGTATCTCCAAATGTTTAGCTTTCGTGAATTGTTGTATCTCACGATCAATTGTTTCAATGTTTTGTTTCATCAAGGCTATCGCGGCCTCCATTCTCGTGTGAGTGTGTCTGCAAGAGCGTTCTCTTCTGATTTTATGTATACGATGTGAAACTGATATCTTCTTATCTCGAGTTGCCAACATATCAATCTTCCTTGATTATAGTTGTCTCTAAGTGTATACCTGTAGAAGTTTGTTAAGTATTTTGAATCTGTTCGAAGTTCGAATTTTCGAGGTAAAAGCTCAAGTTTCCATTTCCGAAGTATCTTTAGGCATGTAAGTGTTTCTTTTTCATGAACTGTATAATTTTTCTGGGTTTCTGTAAATGTCCCAGATTTGTATTTGCAGAGTTGTGTAATCTCGCGAACCTTTTTGGTTCTTGTATTCATATGACCTTCAAGGTCGTTTGTATTCATTTTTTCGGCTGGTATTGCAAGCATGCAACCAGACCATGTATCATTTGAAGCATCTGTCTCAATGATAATAAAATTATTTTCCTTTGGATTGTATAAAATAGGCAATGTTTCACAATACTGTTTTATTTTCTGTACTTGTATCGAATCATCAATTCGCCAATTCCATTGTATTTTTTCAGAAAGTTTCTTTTGTAATTGTGTTCTTTCTTTAGCAAGGTTCTTTATGAATCCTTGATCAGAAATGTAGTTTAAACATACAAGAAATCTTTGTAATTGTTTTCGATCAGTAATTTGATCTGGAAAATCGTTTAATTTTTTCAAAATATTATCTTGGAGAACTATGTTTCCTTGTGAATCAAAAGTATTTCCAAGAAAATCAATTTTTTGTTTACATAAAACTGCTTTCTTTTTGGAAAGAATCAATCCTTTGTCTTTACATCGTTTCAAAACTATTCTTAGTTTTTTCAAATGATCTTCTTTATCTTGATTACTAAAGATGATAATATCATCAATGTAAGCAAGACAAATGTCTTCTAAGCCTTCAAGGTTTTTATCCATAAATCGTTGGTATATTCCAGGTGCTTGTTTCAAACCAAATGGTAAAACATTCCATTGGTAATGTTTTTGTGGAGGACATGTAAAAGCTGTTAGTGGTTTTGTATCTTCATGCAATCTCAATTGCCAATATCTTGATTTAGCGTCTAATGTACTGAACCATGTTTTTCCTTTTAAGCTATCTTTAATATAATCAAATCTAGGAAGTTTATTTGCAACTCCTACAGTTTTTTCATTTAATTCTTTATAATTTATGACCATTCGTCGTTTTTCTCGTTTTATTTCATTTTTATTTTCTACATAAAATGCAGGTGCTGCGTGTGAACTTTTGCTTTCAGAAATTAATCCTTTTTCCAAAAGTTGTTTACATTCTTCTTTAAATTCATCAATATCTCGTTTAGAATAAGGTATATTATTTTTTACATTTACTTCGTCTAAAGGATTTTTAAGTTTAATTTCAACTATCATATGATTATTATTCTTATTTTTGTCTAAAGGATCTTCACTGGTGATAGAGTCTAAAATTTCTTCTATTTCTTTTTCAAGATTTGTTTTTACGAAAAATATCAACTCATGATTAATTAAATAATCTATTTTATCTATAAGATTACTTCTGTCTTCAATCTTTACTATAGGTATTTCAACAGTTTCACTTTTTTGAGATAGTTTTTCATTAACAGGTGATTTTAAAGTGATGTATTTTAAATCTTGACAAAAAGGTCTATATAGTTTCAAAAAGTTATTTCCTAGGATGAATGGTAATCCTGTTTCGTGTCGGTATATAGATGGTATAGTAAAACAATATCCCTATATCCAAACTTTTTCTAAGTGTGTAGCGTGCCAAATATAATAATGACTTGCATCTGCTATCATTATTTTTAATGGTTGTTTAAGTTTTTTCCATTTAAATATCGTAAGAGCTGGTGAAGCAAAGTATAAACTTGCTCCTGTATCTATGAATGCTTTAATTGTTTTATTTTTTATTTTCACTTCTATAAAAGTAGTGTTAGAGTTTTTCATCTAAAAATCATCAGAACTATATTCAGTTTCTGATTCTGTAACTGTTTCCAATTCATATATGTTTTCCAAATCAGAATAGTCTTCTTCTATTGGTTCTAAATTGTATGTTTGAGCTACTTGAAGTATATATAATCTTTTTCCAGATTGTCTTTGTTGTTTAGGGCATTCTCTTGCATAGTGTCCTTCTTCGTGGCAAAGCCAGCATTGACATTTTTTCTTTCCTTCTGGACAGTATTTTTATTTTGGTTTGTATTCTTTCTTTTTAAAGAAACGTCTTCTTTTTTTTTGAAATTTATGTTTATTATTATCAATCCATCTTTTAGGTTTCTTTCTCCATCTATATCTTTTATCTTTTCTCCTATATTTTCTTTTTTTGTTTGGACGAATTATGTATGGACTTTCTCCATATTGTTGAGGTACTAAAGGATTTCCCTCACAACATATCGTGGCTTTGTTTTTCACTGCATTGTGTAATTCTCTTTCATAACGTTTGTCTCCTATAAATTGTTCTACCACAGTTTGCGCTCCTCCTAGTGTTTCTGAAACAAACCCTTCGTTTACTTGTTTCTTAAATTCTGCATATACTATTTGTCCTACTGGGTACGGTAATTTATTGAAGTATAATGATAGGTATTTTTCTCTGTTTTCTCTGTTTAAATCATAGTAATACATATTGTATTCGCAGTTAAAGTGTTCTATAGCACACATGTCTAATATTTGTGTATTAGCTAAATGGAATGCTGCTCTATCTTGTTCTCTGTTTGTTATAAAAAATCCTGAATTTTGTATAGGTATTCCAACGAATTCTGAATATATTTTTGCAACTATGTTCCAAAAAGTATCTATAGAATCTCCTCCTATCAAGAGTGTTTTCTGTTCTTCTGATAATGAGGCTAAGTAATGTGTTACGTTTCCTGTTGTTTTATATTGTACAAAATTGAATATTGTTTTAAAAATTCCTAGTCTTAATCTATCTTCGGTTTCTATAATTAATCCTAGTTTATGTGCCCATTCGGTAATAAGTGTTGATTTGTTTGTTACACAGTCTAAATTTAATATTCCATCGACTCCTAATATTCCCTTTGTAGGTATATATTGTTCAGGTATTTTAGACCATCTTCCTTTTTTATTTGGAATATATCCCTTTTTAAAATTGTATTGTATACTTGTATTTTTTAGAGGATTAGTATATTTATCTTCTTGATAATATTCATATTCTTCTTCCTTTTTTGTATTACTAGCTTCTGGAATATCTTTCTTGTCTTTTTCTTGTTTTAATCCGTGTTCCATTCCTAACACATCGTCTTCTGATGACTCATATCCATATATCACTTCTTCGTTTTCTACTTCTGGTTTTATGGCTTCTAAAGTATGATTTTGTTTATTTTCTTCATCAACTATTTTTAATGATTCTAATAAATTGTTTAATTCTGCAATTTTCTCTTCTAAATCAAAAGTTTCCATTATAAACGTGGAGCTTCTATTTGAAAAGGTTTGAGATTTTTGTTTCCAAAATATGTTTCAAGATCAGCAATAGTTATATGTCTAGAATATTCTTTTCGTATAATCACTTCTTTAAGTTTTTTTAATAATTCTTGACAGTTTGACATAGGAAGTGTTATTTGTTTTTCTTCAGATGTACCAATTTGGTTTTCCACTGGTTTTCCTCTAAGTTCTCGTAGAAGTTTATCTAAAATTTCTTGCGTATTATCTCTTTCATTTATGACTTCTTGTTTTTTATCTAAAAGAATTTGTTGTAACATATCAATAATGGTGTTTAATTGTGGATTTGTAGTGGTGTGAAATAAATGTGGATATTCTCCCCCCTCGTGATGACAAGAGAAAATATTTTGGTCAATTTTATAATATGTCTCTAATTCTTGAGTATTAGTTATATTTGTTATTTTATTTTCTAATTGTAACATTTTTTTCATTAGTATTTATTAATTGTTTTGTTAATGTTTTTACAGTATTATTTAAAGAATGTATCTGTTGATTTAATGTGTCTACAAAATTTTGCAATTCATTCATGCTGATGAAAGTATATTTAATTTAGTTATTTGTTCTTGGCACCATTTTATTATTTATTCATTTTTATCCATTAATTCTGGTATTCCTTTTTCGGATTGTTTTATATGTTTAATATATTCTTCTAGTCTTGAAATAGTAAGAGGAATGTATGTTCTATTTTTTATAAGATTTTCTTCACTGCGTTTCATGTTTTGAAGAATTTTTCCTTGCATTTCATAATCCTCTGGATTAGTCGTTTTATCTGATATCTCCATTTTTTGTTTAATTAGTTCACGTATTAATTGTATTTCTTGTCGTTTCAATTGTTTTTCAAATTGATCCATATTTATCCATTCATTTCCCGTTGATATATTTTTTCTATTAATATTGTATTTATTGTATCAATTTGTTTAGCATTATCCGTTATATTTTTTATTTCATTTGGGTATTTAAAAATTTCTTTCCTAATAGAATAGTATTTTGTTGCAACTTTTAATTTCTTTCCCAATTTTCTTATATTAGTTTTGATTTTTCTTTGTTTATTCATTATATCTTTCAAATTTTTGTAGTATTGAAATAGTCTTTTGTATTTGTTCTTCATAATATTCTGCCCAATATTCATGATATCTCGTGATATACCAGTGTCCATTATTTTTAGCTATTAAGTATAAGTTTTTATGATTATTATATTCTTCATATAGATCTGTTAAATATTCAGTATATTTTTTCATGAAAAGTATTGTGGGTGAAAATATAATATTTCAAAGTTATTGTATTGATTTGTAAGAAAATATCAACTGTGTTATGAATTTTGAGTTTCGCTAATGTCATGTCCGGATAACACCATTCTTACAATAGTTTTGAATAGTATACTACTTTTGCAATATGCATTAAAATTTACACTATTTTTAGAAAATGACCACTTTTGTAGGTTGATCTACGAATTGATAAGTTGTCGAACCGAAATATATATCAAGTTTTTATACACTAAGATAAAATAATTTTTCCATTTAAATTGCACTAATATTTTTAAAAATATTATTTTAATTTGTCGTGTCGTCTTATCCAGAGGCGGAGCCAGGGGGGGGGCATGGGGTGGCGGCCGCCCCCCCCCCCCCCAAATTTTTGAATTTTTTTTTATTATATCTAAATTTTAGAAATTTTATTATTTTGCCCCCCCTAATTTATAAATTTGCCCCCCTCCCCCCTCCCCCCAATTACAACTCACTAATCCTAATAATTAGGTTTTATTTTTAGATTAATTTGAATTTTAGTATTAGTTTATTCTTTTTCTCAATCCAAATGCATTTTTATGCTTCTCAATAGAAGTCTTTTGATATTCTTTTCTTCTTTCACATATTAAAAGTCTCCAATTAATCTTTCTCTCTCTCTTTACCGTCTTTTTCTCTTTTATTTTTCTATTCTTCTTCTTCTTTTTTTTCTTCTACTCAACTTAAAACTCTTATTTTTCTCCAAGTTATCCAATAAAACTAAAAGATAATATTAACTTATATTTAATTTTAATTTTTCTATTTTTCTCTTATAGTTTTAGTCTGAGTAAATTATATATAATTTTAATTTTTCTATTTTTCTCTTATAGTTTTAGTATGAATAAATTATATAGATAAAATTTATAATTAATTTGTTAATTGTAAATTAGTTCAATATTTTAAGAAAAGATTGTATCTTTGAAAATAGGTTGAGTAATAATTGTGTTTAATTTTGGATAAATTAGTATCAGTATGACAATAGAATAAAGATAACTATGTTTAATTTTAAATAATATATTGTGTTTAATTTTAGATAATTTAATGTTAATATGAGTTCTGTGTATTAAGAAAATATTGTTTCTTATTTATATAACTGTGCTATTTTTCTTCTTTTATTATGGATAATTATTTAGTTAAAAAATTGTATCTAAATAGTAATTTTAGTTTGTATTTTATTATGAAATAAATGTGTTAATCTTAGTATTTCTTTTATTACAAATAAATTATTTAGCTAATAGATTGTATCTTAAATAATAAATTTAGTTTTCTTTTATAATAGATAACATTTATAATTAATTTCTTAACTGTATCTACTGTATCTTTTATCTCTATGATTATCAGAATAGAATATGTCAAATAATAAATAGAATATTATATATATATATTTTTTTTGTTGAATGGAAATATTATAGTTATAATATTTAAAAATTTGAGACACTTTTTAGTGCATTTTTAATCAAATTAAAGTTTTAAGTTATACATATTTTATTTATATATATCGAATAAAATAATATTTTTATTTTAATAAAATAATATTTATTTTTAAAAAAATATTATTATATTTTAAATTTTCGCCCCCCTTACCTGAAATTCTGGCTTCGTCCCTGGGACTCTTATCGGACACTTGTATATAATATTTGTGTTGACTAAGAATTAATTAATCATGTTTGTTTTACATTAGCAAATTCAAGTCTTGAAAAAAAATTAGCCCGAGGGTTGGCCAAGTGGTTTGAGGGTTCTTTCTCGAAGGCAAAGACCTAAGTTCGAATCCCTGATCACTTGGAATATATGTGTTAAAAAAAATATATTAAAAAAAAAGGAGTCTTGAAAAAATATTACTTTATATATTCCAAATCCTTATCGTAAAAAATTAAAAGGGTAAAAGTTTCGATTTTTGAGTATCTCTTATTCTAGATCAGACAATTAACACACACACACACACACAAAAAAAAAAAAAAGCATCATCAAGCCGTAAACCATATCATTCATGCATATATATGAAAAAAAGGACAACAGCTATGAATGTTCTTCCTTAATGTCCGTCTGTAATTAACCAAACCAAGCAAATTTATAATTGCGTCATTATTTTCCACAAATATCAGCTGAATTGGATTCAAACTAAACACTCGCAATAATCACCGTATATATCTAGAACTATATATTATATTGAGATGTGAACATAAAGATATAATAAAATACTTTCTGTGCCACCTGCATGGATATATAAATAGAACAAAATTAAAATACTTTATTTTCACCTACGTGTTTATCATGTTTAATTGACACTTGACAGATTCGAAGGCGTTACATAAATAAATTCAGTCAGGCACGCATAGCATGAAATACTAAAATATCCATTTATTTCAATTATAAAAAATACATTATAATTTATAAATATAAAATTCTATCGTGTTCCACTTTTTTAAATTAAATGTGGAGGAATCGTGGCTAATACTAATACATTAATCGGTGTTAAGCCAGATGAATCAATCAAGCTCGCCTTAATTGCTTGGTCAACTATTTATCATTTAATTTGTATAATACATTATACAAATTCACAAATAAGTATTATATATAATAAGGGGAAAATCGGGGAGTCTGATTTAGCGCCAGATGTCATTGCCAGATAAGCAGCCTACGCCACGTAAGCTTTTCACGACCGAGCCGCTTAGGCTATCATCGACCCACTACTTGACTGAACACCACAAGTCCCGGTTTGGCGGTGGTCTCCCGCGACTCAGGGTCTCCTTTCATTCCAGAGAAAGCCGCGACCCAGCGAGACCCCGACCCGATCACTACCGGACAACCGCACTTAATGCGAGTACCACCTACGGCTGGCCGCATTAATTGCAGCCGCTCCCAGTACAGTGGCAGGGATCCTGGCAGGAGCTGGCGAACAGTGCTTTGGCTGGAAAAGCACTGTTCCGGCCTGAGGACCAGGACTCTCTCCTCCCAACCAGATCCACACTTTCTGGGAGGTGTACTTGCTCCCGCGAAGTCCATCTTCATCCTATAAAAGCCTCGCCTGGCGACGGCCAAAGGTAAGCTCTTTTTCACGCACAAAAACTCTCAACTCTAGCAATTTCCATCCAAGAGCTTAAGCTGACTTGAGCGTCGGAGTGCCAAGATGGGTCCAACCCCCACTCTTCCTCGTCTTGGCCTCTGAGTTCATGTTTGTTCTATCTTTCCAGTTGGGAGAAGCGCCGGAGTTCTCCACACATTACAAATATCTTGGGTGATTTGGCGTCCTAGTCTGGAGCCCCGTGCAGTGTCCAGATTTTGACACGATCATCTTGGCGCCGTCTGTGGGAAACTCTGAACAAAAAGTCTTTCTTCCTCACCAGCTTAATCCAGCTCTCCACTGACGATGGTCCAAACACGTTACGGGCGACGAGTCTACGGCGAGAATGGTGAAGAGATCTTTCCGGATCTCAACACCTCAGGGGGGAACTTTCCACCCCCCGTAGTGGGGATCGTCGCTACAGATGCCGGCCCTAGTGCTCCTAGCCGTTTGATACTTTCAGAAGCAGATTTGGCGGCTTACGCGGAGAGCTGTCGGGCAGAGGCGTTGGCCGCTGCAAGAGAAAACAGGGAGCCGGTCATGCCGGCTCCCCCAAGAGGAAGCCCTTTGGCTCTGACCCCTCAGAATGTCGCACACCCCACGGTTCAAGGGCCTTCTGCACCAGGGACGTATGCTGTCCATCAGCATGCCCCTCAGCTAAGTATCTGGGGGTACCCGCAGCTCCCCTACGGTCAAAACCCCTACGCACAACCTCAGACCATATACATTGCTCCGGCCTTGGGAGCTCAGCATCCAGTCCATCTGGGTGCGCACCTGGAGGAGGGTTTCGATGACAATGAAAACCCACCCCGCCGACAGGAGCCAGCTAGAAGAAGGAATGGTCAGGCTGAGGAACGCCCCTCGCAACTCTTACGCAATATGAGGGAAACAGATAGGGGCGCGCGCCATGTTGCAGGGACGGCAAGCGAAATGAATAGAGACGTTCCTGTCCCTAGAAATGTGCCAGTTTTCGATCGCCTGGGGGCTAGGGTCCATCCCAACGCCTACCATCAGGCCAATCGGGGACATTGGGTGGGACAGGGCGATCTCCGAAATAATCTCCCCCGGAGACAAAGGCAGCAACAACAGCAACAACAGCAGCAGCAGCAGCAACCTTATGTACCCGACCCGGCGCCAGGGTCGGAGTATTTTGATCCACAGGAGGAAGTGTCATCACACTTCCCCCAAGGGCAGGTCTTCGAGGAAAGGGCACCAGCCCACCACCACGGTCACCTCCCCCCATGTCTGGGGAGGATGTACCGCAGCGAAAGGGAGACAAGGTCCCCCTTTTGCGACGAAATAATCGACGCCAAGGTGGTGGACAGAGTCCCCACCAATCTGCCTATATACCACGGGAGCACCGACCCCGTGAAGCACTGCTCCAAATTCGAAGCACAGGTCAGCCTCTATGGCCACTCCAAACTCATTTGGGCCAAGATTTTCGAAACCACTCTCGAGGGTCCAGCCCAAGACTGGTTTGAGCGGCTAGCTCCCCATAGCATCCGAGATTATGATCATTTGGCTAGAAAGTTCAAAGCTCACTTCTCCTCCATGACGGGGGTCAAGCTCCCGTCCACCTATCTGTATAGTATCATGCAGGAAGAAGGCGAGACCTTGAGGAGTTTCTTTTCACGATTCAACGAAGCATTCGTCAAGGTCGAGCACTTGGACATTGACATCCTGACCCAGACCCTGCATAAGGCGATCCGACACACGGAGTGCGCCGATGAAATCATCCTCGAGTCTCCCCAGAATATGGAGGAAATAATGGCCATAGCACGCCGTTTCATGCGTTTGGAGGAGGTCAAGTCCACAACGCGCGCTTTGGGGCGCAAAAGTGATCGACGAGCAAACGACCCAGCTCCCGATAGGTTCCCCAGATCCGACCCACCTCGGTCGGAGCCTCCAAGGATATCCAGCAGAATGGAACAGAGGCTCAAGCGGGAAGTGCCCTCAACGAGCGGGGTCAGGAAAGGTTACACACCTTTGGTTTGCCCCATAGAGGAAATTTACGAAGTCATGGATCGGGGACTCCTTAAAAAGCCAAAGCAGCTGAAAGAAACCAAGAAGGCTAAGGAGTCTGGGAAGCGCTGCGCTTACCACATGCAACCCGGTCATTGGACATCAGAATGCATCGCTTTAAGGGAGGGGGTAGAGCGATTAATTCAAGGAGGCCACCTCATGGAGTTTGTCAAAAAATTGGACGAGCGGGCCCGCCAAATTCTCGACCCAAGGGAGTCGCCTCCGCCCAGGAGGGGACGAAAGCCACCATTGGAGAAGCCGGGAGAGGCTAACCCCCACAACATGCCCACAAACGAAATCTTCATGATTGCGGGTGGCCCCGCGGGAGGAGACTCCAAGACGGCCCGCAAGCGGTCAAGGCGTCAGGCGGGTCGGGAGCTTTATGGGCCCAGAGAAATCATGCAAGTGGAGCAAGGGCAAGAATGGCGCGAGCAAGAAATCTCGTTTAGCGATAAGGACTTCATACCAGTAATGCCACGAGATGGGGGAATGCCTAGTTGCCCGCTGGTCGTTACTTTAGACGTAGCAAATTGCGCTGTTCATAAGACCCTAGTCGACAGTGGGAGCTCCGCTAACATTATCTTCTATTCCACATTGCAAAAGATGAACATCCATAATTCCCTCGACTATGAGCCTATTAAAACACCATTGACAGGTTTTGGGGGCTCGGAGGTCTATTCTAAAGGAAGAGTCAAGCTGGTTACCTCCATGGGAAAGCTGCCGCAACGAGCCACACAATTATTGGAATACTTGGTGGTGGAAGGCCCCTCTGCTTACAACATCATCGTGGGACGCCCCGCTCTGATCAGCTTCCGAGCGGTGATTTCCACTTACCACCAAACCATCAAGCTGCCGACCCCGCATGGGATAGGGGAGCTCCGTTGCAACATACCGGAATCATGGGAATGCTACTCCATCTCCATGGAAAAGGTACAACTTCCGAACAAAGCTGTCGTCCCTTTGATAGATGTAGGCGATTTCCTAGATGCGGAACTTGCCGACCCAGACGATCCCACCACCGAGATGTGTTCCAAGCAGATGACCTCCACCATAGCAAGAAAAAAGCGGAAGCTCGATGATGGTAAGATAGAGGCAGTAGGAGCCCTCGTCCCAGTCTCACTGGTTCCGGATGACCCAGAGAAAACCACGCACATTGGGGCGAATCTCAAAGGTAAGCAGCAGTGCATGCTCATCCAGTTCCTATGAGATAATGCAGACGTGTTTGCTTGGAAGTCCTCAGACTTGGTCGGAGTCGACCCAAAAATCATCGAACACCATTTGAATGTGGACCCAAGTTTCCGACCCATCAAACAACGGTTGAGGGCCCAGAGTGATGAGCGAAACAAAATAATCGAGCAAGAGGTCAACAAGCTGCTGGATGCCGGATACATCACGCCAGCCAAGTACGTGGATTGGCTCTGCAATGTCGTTCTGGTCGCGAAGACTGGAGGGAAGTGGCGAATGTGCAACGACTTCACCGACCTAAACAAGGCCTGTCCCAAGGATCCTTACCCTCTCCCACGCATTGATCAGTTGGTCGATTCGACTGCCGGCTGTGAGCTCCTGAGCATGATGGACGCCTTCCAGGGCTACTATCAAATCTTCATGGCCCAGGAGGACAAAGGGAAGACCGCTTTCATCGTGGTGAAGGGAATCTACTGTTTCGAGGTCATGCCATTCGGATTGAAAAACGCTGGCGCGACCTATCAAAGGCTGGTCAACAAGGTTTTCGCAGACGAGATAGGCAAAACAATGGAGGTCTATGTTGACGACATGATCGTCAAGAGCGAGAGGGCAGAGATGCATTTGGCCGATTTAGGTCGGACTTTCGACCTGCTCCGCAAGTACAGGATGAAGCTGAATCCCGGCAAATGCTCCTTCGGCGTAGAAGGAGGAAAATTCCTTGGTTACATAGTCAGCCAACGAGGAATCGAAGCCAACCCGGAGAAAATCTTAGCTCTCAAGGGCATCAACAGACCCCACAGCGTGAGGGACGTCCAGCGTCTCGTCGGTCGAATAATTTCACTAAACAGGTTCATCTCTCGCTCTTCTGAGAAAAATCTCCCATTCTTTAAGATTTTACGCAATATTAAAAAATTCGAGTGGACTGATGAATGCGATGAAGCCTTTGAGGGGCTCAAGGAATATCTTGCTTCTCCTCCCTTGCTTGCTAAACCTGTAACAGGAGAAACTTTGTACCTTTATTTGGCGGTCACGGAGGAGGCCGTGAGCTCTGTGCTAGTAGCCGTCCGCGAAAGGAAGCACATGCCCGTATATTACGTTAGCAAGATACTCCACGGCGCGGAAACGCGCTATATGGAGATCGAAAAATTCGCACTGGCCCTCGTGCATGCCTCCAGAAAGCTAAGGCCTTACTTCCAATCCCATTCCATCATTGTCCTCACAGACCAAGGCTTGCGCCAAGTCCTGGAAAAACCGGAAGCATCGGGAAGAATTGTGAAATGGGCCATCGAGTTGAGTCAGTTCGATATCAACTACCAGCCCCGAGCTGCATATCAAGCCCAGATCCTCGCAGATTTCATCATTGAAAAGAGCGACCCCCGTAAGGAAACCCCGCGCCTAGCGCTATGGACAATGTCGGTCGATGGCTCCTCAACCTCTCAAGGAGGAGGTGTGGGGATCTCCCTAACCAGCACGGGGAGCGAGACGCTTGATTTCGCCATCTCCCTGGACTTCCCAGCCACCAACAATGAGGCAGAATACGAAGCGCTCATCGCAGGCCTTAAAATCGCAAAGGAGCATGGGGTCGAAAGGATTGCCGTAATGACGGATTCCCAGTTGGTGGCGAGCCAGTTTCAGGGCTTCTACGAAGCACGTGAGGAAACTATGATCAAGTACCTCTCCAAGGTCAAATCCTTGGCGTCTCAATTCAAGGAATTTACGCTACAGCAAGTCCCCAGGGAAGAGAACACGTGTGCGGACGCGTTGTCAAAATTCGCGAACGGGATGAGAGGCTCCATGGACCAAAACATCACTTACTTGTCAAGCAAGGGGAGAGTGATTGATGGCGAGGCAGAGGTAATATGCTCCATCGACCCCGCAGAACCGTGCTGGGTCGACGAATTTATACTTTACCTCAGAGATGGAGTGTTACCTGCCGACCGAAATGCCGCGAGACGCCTCAAGTACAAGGCCGCAGGTTACTCCCTAGATTCCGAAGGGAGATTATACAAGCGGGCATTCATGGGACCAACCAAGCGGTGCCTACGTCCCTCACAGGCTTTGGACGTCTTGGAAGAGATACACAGCGGGCAGTGTGGAAATCATGCGGGCGGGCGATCCTTGGCCAAGAAAGTTTCCAGAAGTGGGTTCTACTGGCCCACTCTAAACGAGGATGCTAAGGAATACGCCCGTAGGTGTGTTAATTGCCAAAAACACGCCAACATCCCGCATCAGCACCCCGCAGAAATGGTCCCTGTAGATATTTGCTGGCCCTTTGATCAGTGGGGCATTGACATCGTCGGGCCACTGCCACTCGCGACGGGCCAACGGGAATACTTGTTAGTCGCGGTGGAATACTTCTCTAAATGGGTCGAAGCCCAACCCGCGGCAAAAATCACGGACAAGGTTATCCAAAATTTCTTATGGCGCAACATCATTTGCAGATTTGGGATCCCCAGGGTCCTCATCTGCGACAACGGAACTCAATTTCAAAGCGCCAGCACTAGGTCCTACTGTACAGATATGGGAATCAGTCAGCGCTTCGCGTCGGTCGGCCATCCCCAGGCGAACGGCCAGGTCGAAGTAATTAATCGGATCATTATTCAGAACCTCCAAACCAGGCTAGAGGCCAAGAAGGGAGCTTGGGTCGACGAACTTGACGGTGTCCTATGGGCGTACCGCACAACTCCTAGAACTGCTACAGGGCTAACCCCCTTCTCAATGGTCTACGGGTCGGAGGCCATGATCCCCGCGGAGCTTCTACATCAGACTGCGAGGGTTTCCAACTACCAGCTCGCCAGAAACGCTGAAGATCGAGCGCATGAGCTTGACACCATTGAAGAAATTCGGCAGAAGGGATTCCAACGCATGCAGCAATATCGAGCCACGGTGGCTCGGAGCTACAACAAAGGGGTCAAGCCCCGCGCTTTTCAAATCGGCGACCTGGTTCTCAAAAAGGTTGAAGTGACGAAACACGTGGGCAAGTTACAACCTAACTGGGAAGGCCCATACCGCATTGCTGAAATAGGGCGCAACAAAGCTTATCACCTAGAGGATATGGAGGGAAACGCCATCCCCAGATCTTGGAATGCGCATAACCTCAAGAAGTTTTATGTTTAAGAATTTCTCTAAGTTGTAGGCACCATTTTGTACTTTCCCCATGTTCGTCCCCAAATGGTGAAAAGTACTTTCAGTCCATCTGAATTGTCTTTTATCTTCAGCTAAGTATTGTAAAGTACTTTCAGTCCATCTGAATTGACTTTTATCTTCAGCTAAATGTTGTGATGTATCCGTTAATCGAAGTTTACGTGTGCAATCCGAAACATCTTAAGGAGGATGAATAACGAAAACAGAGACCAAGGAAACAGAGAAAACATCTCGGGGCGACTCGCGAAGTTAGTTCCCAGCGAGCCAGTGTTGGCTCGCGAGGGCAACCTCTTCCGACCCACGACATGCACTTTTCAAGTTTCATTTAAGTTTTCGTTCAAAAGATTGCGGAAAAAGCCATACTCGCCAACAAGACCAATGTCTTAGAAATAAACAACATTAGAATGAGACAGTATCAAAAGCAAATAATAAATGCTCGAATTTACAGGAGGAGGTGGGGGCTCAATCCCTAGAATATTACAAAGAAATAGCAGTAATAATGGTACAAATGCCGTTCGCCTTCAAGAGCTGGAAGGAGGAGTTGGAAGATTAGGCTGAGGCGCCGGGGGAGTCACTTCAGTGGCGGGAGGGAGTGATGCCAAAGGAGGGATCGCTAAAGCAGGACCACCCGTTTTCCCGGTCAAAAGGTCATCATCTTTCGACCCGCTACTTGAGGGAGCATAAGTAGCCAGCAAAGTCTCTTTTGTCCGCTCAATATCCACGGGGCCCGGCAAAGATACCGCTCCTGCCTGCTTGTCGAGTTGAGATTCAGCCCATTCCACGGCCCAGCCGTAGGTCACTTTGTTCCAGTCCGGCTCCTCTTCGTCTTCTTCACCATCTGTCGCTTCCTGATTCGCCCTTTCTTCGAATTCAACGCGAGCCATGAACTCTTCCGGCAATGTGTTGGGAACATACCCGTTCGCCGCATTGAGTTTACGAGGGTCGTTAAGAAGGGCATGGGGGATTGGGTGGTGAAGGTGGATCTGCGATAGAGCCCTCATGAAGCCGGTCTCTATGTCTGAAGCCCCCAGGGTGCCCGAGACGGTGCCAAACACCTTGGATTGAAGAAACTCTGCCACGGCGCTATCCTTTATCTGCGGCACTATTTTCTCGACCGTCCAGAAGGCCGTTTTGGTTCCATCCTTTTGCCCTTCCACAAAGCCATCCCGCCATCCATCCTGTTTGCCCTTGGCATAAGCAGCCTCGGTTTTCGCTTCCGCGGCGTCCAACAAGCTTTGCCGCGTGGCCACACCCATTCGCAGCTCCTCGTTCGCAGCCCTTAGTTCCTCCAACTCCTTCTCTAGGGCAGACCTCTCCATAAGGGAAGCTTTTACCAGCTTGTCCATTTTGTTAAGCTTCACGGTGTACGCTTTCTGGGCATCTTCCAACGCCTGGGATTGCCTCGCCGCCTCGTCTTTCCAGCTCTTCTCCTGCAACACCTCTGCCCTCTCCGCCAGCAGCTTGCGGCGGGCCTCATCGGCCAATTCCAGTCGCATGGCAGACTGGTGCTCCCTTACTATCAACTGGGAAGAGGAAAAGGAGAAAAAGTCAGAAACGAAACAATGAAAAGCATGACCCAAGGGAAAGAATGGCGAAAGGGCCCTTACCGCATTCAAGAGCGCAATCTTGTTATAGGAGAGGGTCGCGTTGCTCTCCTTGGCCAACTCTTGGTGGTCGCTCGCGGTTTGTAGGGAGTAATAGATGGCCCCCAGCACATCCTGGTCGACTTCCCCGGTAGCGACCTTCCTCTCCGAAACCCCAAAGGGATACTTAGGCCCTGCGAATGTGGGGACGGCGACTATACGTTCGTAGTCACCCCTCAGCATGGTGAAGCCGGGCGAGGTCCCCGGCCGAAGGGTTGGGGGAGCCCAGCCGCCCGGTGGCCGGAAAGGAGTATCACCCCGCCTAACAGGTTTCTTGGGAGCCCTGTCCTCCGCCTCACCCTTTTCCTTCCTCTTCAGAGTACGCCGACCCCCTGGGCACGTCCGAAGGAAACGACCCGGAGTTAGTCTCTGAGTCCGTATCCGGTCGCCCAGCAGAAGTGACCACCTTCCCCTTTGGTTTTGAAGGGACAGCGCCCTGACTTACCGGAGGTGGAGCCGGGGCATCGTTTGCCGGAGGGATCCAAGCGGCTCCTTGCGCGTCCGCTTCCCCCCCACCAGTAGGAACATGGGCGTCTGCCCACCTTTGCCCGGCCGCCCGCTCCACGGCCGCAATCCGACCCAGGGAATCTGCCTCCGTGAGGCCCTCTTCTCGCGCTATCTCTTGGACAGAAGGAAGCGGGCCAGGCACTCCTTCCTCAGCAATTTTCTTGGCCCTCTCGGCCTGTTTCTTCTTCAACAGGCGATCCACGGCTCTGGCTCGTCCAGCTACCATTATCGACCCTGCACTTGGGGAAAAAATAAAGTTCAGCGGGCAGATTTAGAAATCAGTGCGGTAAAGAAAGGATAAAGTCAGGGAAGGGAACGTGCTTGGCCTAAGGGTATTGAGGGTGTAGTTACCCATTCTGAAATCAATGTGTCTCCGTGTCCCCGGAGCCAACCCCAGGTTAATCAGCAGATGGGTGTTCGTGAAGATCCCTGTATCCAGGGGATGCACCCCCCTCAGTGCAGCTAACAAGGTGTTGGGCCAGCGTACCGGACCCCTCTCCAACCTTACCTGCGCCACGTCGTTCCAGGAGGTATGTTCTAGGCCGTTCCACCCGTCTGTATATTTCAGGAAGACAAACTTCTTTTTCCAATCCACGCCATGAGAGGACTTCTCGGTGTCAAAAATCTTATTCCCCGACCGAGATTGCAATTTCACAAACCCCCTCCTATTGGGGGAAGCAGCTGAGTCGACGGAAGCTACGAATAGTTCCGCAAAATGCTCCACGCATTCAACCTGTCCCAAGATCTTCATCAAGGACCTGAACGCAGTTACCATCACATGACCGTTTGGGAGCAGTTGAATGGGGCTGATCTGGAGATGATTAAACAGAGCCACCTGGAATGGGGAAAGAGGGAGTCGGAATCCATACTCAATGGCCTGCAGGGACATGGCGATACACCCTTCGGGGGGGGCTCCCATGTGTTCATCCTTGTTGGGAGTAAAAACTTCGCAACGGTCGTCCAAATCCCTCCAGCCGGTCAATCTCTTCAGGGCGGTGGTCCTCTCCGACCCATACACCTCGGCCCTAAACTCGTAATAGTACTTCGGGCATTTTTGCTGCCCTCTCCTTTTCGTTTTCCCCTTTTGGGGCCCCCGTTCAACATCCGAAGCTGCGCCGCCGCGACCTTCTTCCTCCAACGACATCTCCTCAATCTCTGCGGCCGTATCCTCTACCACTTCGTTGTTTACTTCGCCTTGCATTCTACCACCGCTTAAGGGGACAGATTCAGCTTCCATGGAACTTTCGCTGTCGGCCGGTTCCCTCAAAACCGATCCGGTGGCTTCCTCCGCTGGGTTCCTGAAATACATCGTCACAGTGGGATCCTCCCACCTGGCTCTCCCTGGAGCCTTAACCCCTATGCATTCTAGGGACACCTCAGAGTCCGACGGAATGTCCCGCGGACCGTAGCTTCTCACTTGCTCACTTGGGGGTTGGCTCTCGACAGGCCCGGAGACGTTCCTCTTGGGAGCCATTTCTAGGATGTGAGGGAGAAAGGAAGAGGGGAGAGATCTGGGATTGAAAAGCGTACCTCGAGAATGTGCTTGCGAATTCTCCCGGAGTGCGTTTTGACAGAGTCTGGTGGAAGGCAAGAGTCACTTCAAATCTAGGGTTTGCTCTTGTGGAAGGCGTGGAAGGGAGAAAAACCGCCTAAGTCCCCAATTTATAGCAACGTTTTAACTAGGCGTGATTAACCCCTCCCACGTGGCCATAAATTAGTATACTGAGGAAGAACGTGTCCCCTTACCCCCAAAACGGCCGCCTGCAACCGAACCTCAAAACCCGTGCAAGTCCCTCAAATTTCAAAAAGTGTAATCATGACTCTGACAAAGGGAGTTTCCAGAGTTCCCCGCCCAGTGGGGCACAGCTAGTATGCGCGCATGAGGCCACGCCTCATATCTTGGGTCGAAATATATCTGGGGTCGAAGGAGGTTGGCTCGTCGAATCCTGGCTCGGACAGTTTTCCCAACGACCCAGATCTCCACAAGATCATCGCGACCCAGGCCTCCCCCATCTTACCCCGGCCGAAAAGCCTTCCTTGAGATCAGACACCACTCTTTTAATGGTGCCCGATCTGGGGGGGCAGATGATAAGGGGAAAATCGGGGAGTCTGATTTAGCGCCAGATGTCATTGCCAGATAAGCAGCCTACGCCACGTAAGCTTTTCACGACCGAGCCGCTTAGGCTATCATCGACCCACTACTTGACTGAACACCACAAGTCCCGGTTTGGCGGTGGTCTCCCGCGACTCAGGGTCTCCTTTCATTCCAGAGAAAGCCGCGACCCAGCGAGACCCCGACCCGATCACTACCGGACAACCGCACTTAATGCGAGTACCACCTACGGCTGGCCGCATTAATTGCAGCCGCTCCCAGTACAGTGGCAGGGATCCTGGCAGGAGCAGGCGAACAGTTCTTTGGCTGGAAAAGCACTGTTCCGGCCTGAGGACCAGGACTCTCTCCTCCCAACCAGATCCACACTTTCTGGGAGGTGTACTTGCTCCCGCGAAGTCCATCTTCATCCTATAAAAGCCTCGCCTGGCGACGGCCAAAGGTAAGCTCTTTTTCACGCACAAAAACTCTCAACTCTAGCAATTTCCATCCAAGAGCTTAAGCTGACTTGAGCGTCGGAGTGCCAAAACGGGTCCAACCCCCACTCTTCCCCGTCTTGGCCTCTGAGTTCACGTTTGTTCTATCTTTCCAGTTGGGAGAAGCGCCGGAGTTCTCCACACATTACAAATATCTTGGGTGATTTGGCGTCCTAGTCTGGAGCCCCGTGCAGTGTCCAGATTTTGACACGATCATCTTGGCGCCGTCTGTGGGAAACTCTGAACAAAAAGTCTTTCTTCCTCACCAGCTTAATCCAGCTCTCCACTGACGATGGTCCAAACACGTTACGGGCGACGAGTCTACGGCGAGAATGGTGAAGAGATCTTTCCGGATCTCAACACCTCAGGGGGGAACTTCCCACCCCCCGTAGTGGGGATCGTCGCTACAGATGCCGGCCCTAGTGCTCCTAGCCGTTTGATACTTTCAGAAGCCGATTTGGCGGCTTACGCGGAGAGCTGTCGGGCAGAGGCGTTGGCCGCTGCAAGAGAAAACAGGGAGCCGGTCATGCCGGCTCCCCCAAGAGGAAGCCCTTTGGCTCTGACCCCTCAGAATGTCGCACACCCCACGGTTTAAGGGCCTTCTGCACCAGGGACGTATGCTGTCCATCAGCATGCCCCTCAGCTAAGTATCTGGGGGTACCCGCAGCTCCCCTACGGTCAAAACCCCTACGCACAACCTCAGACCATATACATTGCTCCGGCCTTGGGAGCCCAGCATCCAGTCCATCTGGGTGCGCACCTGGAGGAGGGTTTCGATGACAATGAAAACCCACCCCGCCGACAGGAGCCAGCTAGAAGAAGGAATGGTCAGGCTGAGGAACGCCCCTCGCAACTCTTACGCAATATGAGGGAAACAGATAGGGGCGCGCGCCATGTTGCAGGGACGGCAAGCGAAATGAATAGAGACGTTCCTGTCCCTAGAAATGTGCCAGTTTTCGATCGCCTGGGGGCTAGGGTCCATCCCAACGCCTACCATCAGGCCAATCGGGGACATTGGGTGGGACAGGGCGATCTCCGAAATAATCTCCCCCGGAGGCAAAGGCAGCAACAACAGCAACAACAGCAGCAGCAGCAGCAACCTTATGTACCCGACACGGCGCCAGGGTCGGAGTATTTTGATCCACAGGAGGAAGTGTCATCACACTTCCCCCAAGGGCAGGTCTTCGAGGAAAGGGCACCAGCCCACCACCACGGTCACCTCCCCCCACGTATGGGGAGGATGTACCGCAGCGAAAGGGAGGCAAGGTCCCCCTTTTGCGACGAAATAATCGACGCCAAGGTGGTGGACAGAGTCCCCACCAATCTGCCTATATACCACGGGAGCACCGACCCCGTGAAGCACTGCTCCAAATTCGAAGCACAGGTCAGCCTCTATGGCCACTCCAAACTCATTTGGGCCAAGATTTTCGAAACCACTCTCGAGGGTCCAGCCCAAGACTGGTTTGAGCGGCTAGCTCCCCATAGCATCCGAGATTATGATCATTTGGCTAGAAAGTTCAAAGCTCACTTCTCCTCCATGACGGGGGTCAAGCTCCCGTCCACCTATCTGTATAGTATCATGCAGGAAGAAGGCGAGACCTTGAGGAGTTTCTTTTCACGATTCAACGAAGCATTCGTCAAGGTCGAGCACTTGGACATTGACATCCTGACCCAGACCCTGCATAAGGCGATCCGACACACGGAGTGCGCCGATGAAATCATCCTCGAGTCTCCCCAGAATATGGAGGAAATAATGGCCATAGCACGCCGTTTCATGCGTTTGGAGGAGGTCAAGTCCACAACGCGCGCTTTGGGGCGCAAAAGTGATCGACGAGCAAACGACCCAGCTCCCGATAGGTTCCCCAGATCCGACCCACCTCGGTCGGAGCCTCCAAGGATATCCAGCAGAATGGAACAGAGGCTCAAGCGGGAAGTGCCCTCAACGAGCGGGGTCAGGAAAGGTTACACACCTTTGGTTTGCCCCATAGAGGAAATTTACGAAGTCATGGATCGGGGACTCCTTAAAAAGCCAAAGCAGCTGAAAGAAACCAAGAAGGCTAAGGAGTCTGGGAAGCGCTGCGCTTACCACATGCAGCCCGGTCATTGGACATCAGAATGCATCGCTTTAAGGGAGGAGGTAGAGCGATTAATTCAAAGGGTTTTCAGGTTTTAGAAAAAAGGGTTTTTCTAAGGAAATATTTTCTCAAAGTATTTAGCGAAATACTGCCGGAGCCAACACTCCAATTTCTTTATCAGGGATATTGCGGGGAAGCTCTGCCGGTTTCATGAGAAGATATCGAGGTGCTGGAAAAGTGCCATTGATAGCCATTTCTGTAGTACGGTAATACCGTTATGCTGCTCAAATTAATATTTGCATATTGTGATTATATGCTAGATGATTTAAAATTATGTTATCAATGCCTGTATATATTAGAGTTATGCTGCCCGATTTATTCCGCTGCTTTATTAAAATATTTTTGAAATATTTTGATAACGAGGTTATGGCAAATTTTTTTGAATATTACGCTGTACCGTCACTCTGTCTCGGGCCCGCCACAATCCAACAACTGGTATCAGAGCGGGGCTCTGATTATATACTCGCATTGATAAAGCATAAGATGCATAATTTTAAATCTGATACTGTGCACGTAAATTCTGTCTAAGAAGGCTGGGTTTTAAGTGGGACCGTTGTGACCCCTCCAGTGTTTCTGGGAGTTTGCGTGGAATGGTAATTTTCTGGGAATTGATTTCAATAATCTTCCTGGTTAATTACCGATTCAGTAAATATGATTTAAATTATGTGATAATTTAAAACATATTTATTTAAGGGACCATTAAAAAATTTTAAAGCGTGATAATTATGTGATAATTATTTGCAAGCATGCTTTTAATTTTAAAAATGGCATGATAATATGTGATATTATATTGTTTCAATTATGCATGATTTATTTAATATGATTAGATAAATAATGTTTAATAGAGATTAAATACGATGCATAATTGGATTAATATTTTGGCCTAAATTAATAAAGAGTTATTAAAGCCTTAGAATATAATTAGGATTATTTAAATAATCCTAGTGGGAGCTTATTAATTAGATTAATTACTTCCAAAATTAATAAGACGCCAAAAGTGATTATTTAAAGATAATCCACAAATTATATAAAATTCAAGTGGGAGCGAGATGAAAAGAGTTGGATTCTCACGGCCTCCATTACCCGTCTATAGTATAGTGGATATATACTACTCCCTTCGGCGGGTATGTATTCGCGGTATACAAGATTAGGCTTCTACGGATAGAATGAAATACGGGGAAAGTCAGCTCGACCACTCCTCCGTGGAGTGTCTGATCTAGTCGTACGAATTTCTAGGTAATGGTATACGCTTGACTGAGTAATGTATTAACCTCCCTTCGGAGCTATGTTACATTCACTTAGAGGCCAAAGGTAAACGTGGTGGATTAACATAGTTTGGTAAGAGTTACCTAGATGGCATATTAATTAAGATTAATACTTGCTTTTCTAAGCGGTTTTCGACCCCGCTTCTGGGGAGTCAACTGCGGTTAGATAAGTCACCATTGTGTAAACAAAAAATGCTTACGTGGATTTCATTTATTGGTTAGACGCAAAAGAAGTAAAATACAGAATCATAACTTGTATTTTTTTTAAATATTTCAGTTTTAAAGCAATGACGACCGCTAGCCCGCTTCAATCGATCCTAAAGGAAAATAGGCTTGAAGGGTCTAATTATGCTGACTGAAAGATGAATCTTGACATCGTGTTTGGTCACGAGAATCTAAAACAAGTGCTCACTGAACCTTGTCTGGGGGTACCGAAAACTACAGCCACTCAGGATATGAGAAATGCTTACGCCAATTGGATCAAGTCCAATGATTTGGCTAGGTCTTATATCCTGGCATCTGTCTCCAATGTTCTCAAGCATCAAATGCATGAGATGCCAACTGCTAGGAACATGATGGATCATCTCCATCAGATGTTTGGAGGACAGAATCGAGTCAAGAGGCTCGAATTGATGCGGAGGCTGTTAGTTACCAAGATGTCTGAGGGATCACCTGTTCAGGATCATGTTATGAACATGATGGCTTGCCTGAACGAAATTGAAAGCCTTGGTGCTAAATTTGATGATCTCAGCAAACAGGATATGATCCTATGCTCTCTGCCAAAGTCATTCGACACATTCAGGCAAAATTATTCTATGAACAAATTGGATTTTTCTCTGCCTGAATTGATGAACGAACTTAAAGTGGCGGAGGGAGTGATGAAAGCTAAGGGAACTGTTCTCCTGGCTCAGGCATCGACTTCCACGGCTCCAAAGGCCAACAAGTGGAAAAAGGGAAAGGGAAAGATTCCCAATCCTAAGAAAAAGGTTCAGAAGAAGAAAGGCAAACCCAGCAAGGGAAAATGTTTCCACTGCGGAGAGAATGGACACTGGAAGAGGAATTGTCCAAAATACTTAGCAAGTCTTCCTGCTAAGCCATCTGGACAAGGTATATCGATATCTTGTTTAATTGAATTATATTTAGTTGGAAGTCCACTAGATTCAACTAATCATATTTGCAATTCGTTGCAGGGGTTCAAGCTAACCAGAAAGCTTGAAGATGGCGAGATGCAGCTACTGCTCGGGGATAATACAAGTATATCTGTATTAGCAGTAGGGACTGTAAATTTGTATTTTGGTGATAGGGTTTTGATGTTGAAAGACACTTTGTACATACCGTGTGTTCGTAGAAATTTAATTTCTGTGAGTTGTTTAATAAATAATGGTTTCAGTGTTTGTTTTGAACAAAACTTTACCATTAAGCAAAATAAAAGGTTTATTTGCTCTGGCACGGTAAAAGATGGTCTTTTCTTGTTATACCCCGATAAAAACCCTAATTCCGAACTTAACACTACTACGCTTGACTTACCATCCAAAAGAAAAACTCCTATGCCTAATGAGGCGTACAAGTGGCATTTACGTCTTGGTCATACTAATCCATAAAGGATCCAAAGACTAATTTCAGATGAATTATTGAGTCCCTTGGACTTAACAGAACTACCAGTCTGTGAATCCTGCTTGGAAGGTAAAATGACTAAGAGATCTTTTAAATCTAAAGGTAATCGAGCCACAGAATTGCTTGAGTTAATTCATACGGATGTGTATGGTCCTATGAGTATTCAAGCAAGAGGAGGTTTTGAGTATTTCATCACTTTTACGGATGATTACTCCAGATACGGATACGTTTATTTGATGAGATATAAGTCTGAATCTTTTGAAAAGTTCAAAGAATTCAAGGCTGAAGTTGAAAATCAAACTGGAAAACGTATCAAAGCACTTCGATCAGATCGTGGTGGTGAGTATCTGTCTACAGAGTTTCTAGAATTTCTCAATACAAATGGGATTAAATCCCAATTATCTGCACCGGGTACACCCCAGCAGAACGGTGTTGCAGAAAGGAGAAACAGAACTCTGATGGAAATGGTAAGATCTATGATGAGTCATGCTACCCTACCAAGTTCGTTTTGGGGCTTTGCACTCGAAACGGCGGCACACATATTAAACCTTGTTCCATCCAAGTCGGTTCCTAAAACACCAATGGAACTGTGGCGAGGGCGAAAGCCCAGTGTCTCCTATCTTGGGATATGGGGAACCCCAGCTCATGTGTTAAGGAAGGATCCTGACAAGTTGGAATCAAGAACAGAGGTTTGCTTGTTCATAGGTTATCCTAAAGGAACAAGAGGTGGTATATTTTACGATCCGAGAGATCACAAAGTGTTTGTGAGCACTAACGCTAAATATCTCGAGGATGACTTTGTAAATGACCACAAGGGTAGAAGCAAAATTGTGTTAGAAGAAATGACAACATCAGATTCTGAATTCCAAGAACCCGTAGTAACTGAAAATGTGTTAGATACATATGATGTACCAGATACAACATATGATGTAGGGACAAGTACACAACAGCCTCGTCGTAGTGGGAGGATTGTCAGGGCCCCTGACAGATACTTAGGATTAACCCAAGTGGTTGAATCTGACGTATCTGATCCTGTCACATATGATGAAGCTATAAAGGATATAGACGCTGACCATTGGGTCAGAGCCATGGAATTTGAATTAGATTCAATGTATTCCAATAAAGTCTGGGAACTTGTAGAGGCGCCTGAGGACATTAAACCTATTGGATGCAAATGGGTCCACAAGAGAAAAAGGGGAGTGGACGGAAAGGTTGAGACCTTTAAAGCAAGGCTTGTGGCAAAGGGTTATACCCAGAAAGAAGGTATCGATTATGACGAAACCTTCTCGCCTGTAGCAATGCTTAAGTCCATAAGAATTCTCCTATCCATTGCTGCTTATTATGATTATGAGATTTGGCAAATGGATGTAAAGACTGCCTTCTTGAACGGGCACCTTCAAGAAGAGATATACATGGCTCAGCCTGAAGGCTTTATAGCCAGAAATCAGGAGCATATGGTATGCAAGCTTGATAGATCTATTTATGGTCTTAAGCAAGCGTCTAGGTCATGGAACATCAGATTTAATGAGGCAATTAAATCCTTTGGATTTATGCAATTACCTGATGAACCATGTGTGTACAAGAGACATCATGATAGTGTTATAACATTTTTAGTTCTATACGTGGACGATATTCTGCTCATTGGGAATGACATGGGAATATTGTCAGCAGTTAAGATTTGGTTGTTAAATCAGTTTGACATGAAAGACCTAGGTGAAGCCAGTTATATTCTAGGGATCAAACTTTGTCGTGATCGTAAGAATAAAATGATTGGTTTATCACAAGCAGCATATATAGATAAGATGTTGGCAAGATATAATATGGCTAACTCCAAGAAAGGATCGTTACCTTTCAGACATGGAGTTCATCTGTCTCGGGATCAGTGTCCCAAGAACCCAGAAGAGACAGAAGAAATGAAAGATGTTCCGTATGCTTCGGCAGTCGGAAGCCTCATGTATGCCATGTTATGTACAAGACCATATATCTGTTATGCTGTAGGTCTAGTCAGCAGATATCAGTCAAACCCTGGACCCCAACACTGGATTGCTGTAAAGCATATATTGAAGTACTTGAGAAGGACTCGGGATTATATGCTTGTCTATCGCAGTGATGAGCTCATTCCTATTGGGTACACAGATTCGGATTTCCAATCTGATTTGGATTCTAGGCGTTCGACGTCTGGATACGTGTTTACTCTAGGAGGAGCAACCGTAAGTTGGAGGAGTATTAAGCAATCTTGCATTGCTGACTCCACCATGGAAGCCAAATACGTGGCAGCTTCAGAAGCAGCTAAAGAGGCGTATTGGTTCCGGAATTTTCTAATGGATCTAGAAGTCGTCAAGGACGGACTTACGCCCATCACATTGTACTGTGACAATGCTGGAGCGGTGGCCAACTCCAAGGAACCTCGAAGTCATAAACGTGCCAAACACATCGAGAGGAAGTTTCACATTATACGTGATTATGTGGAACGTGGAGAAGTAGCAGTGGTGAAAATTGGCTCAGTAAATAATCTAGCAGATCCCTTCACTAAGACTTTGGCGCAAAAGAGTTTTGACACTCATGTAGAAGGGATGGGTCTTAGATATGTAGCCAATTGGATTTAGGGCAAGTGGGAGATTGTTGGGATTAATGCCCTGAAAATCCAATTATATTGTAAATATTTTGGATTAATAAAACTGAAATTAAAGCAAGTTATGAGTATTTTACAAATTTAATAATTAATGACGTGTGATGGTATTTTTATATGAAATGTGTTTTATAGGAAAAGACTTTAAATACCGGAAGTCACGTGTCATTAAAGTTCTTGTCAGTATGATAAGAAGATGTTCTTATCAAGACTATAATGTGTTATATAAGATGATTAGTCTTTCGTCATAGGGAAATGGAGTTTCCAATTATAACACATTGATGATTTTCAATGAGATTGGAAACATCGAACTGGACCACTGAGATTGTTCATTTTATACTGCTATCTAAAATGAACAAAATCTCGGAAGCATTAGACTCTTAATCCTGGCAGTGTTTCTACTTTAGGCATGTAGTGTTAATCACTGTGATATACTCAAAAGTGAGGTCTCGGTAACGGGTGACCAAAATACTTTGTACGTTCGGTGATTGCATGAAATGTGCTAGAGAGAAATATTGATCGAGGAATCTGTAGCCTTGCTGGAAGGTTAAAGATATCCCTGAAATAGATTTGCAAAGTTCAATTAAAACTTTGGCCAAAGTACTTCGTGTGTGCGTCACCGAAGTTGTATGTTGAATGTGTTTCACATACAGGGAATTTGAACTTAAGGCGAATCAAGAAATTTCATATTTAAAGTGAAAAATAAATGATAGTAGTATTGATTTATTTTTCATGGATATCTGTACAGAGGAGTAAAATGCAAAATTATTCTAGATCGAGAAATTCGTGAATAATTTAATTAATTTTAGAGTGCAATAATATTTATTTAGTGGAATTAAATATTGTTAAACTATAATCAATTATTGTCATGAGATGATAATAGATTGACCCGTTTGGAGCTAAGATTAATTAGTCCTGCAGGTCTCCCCACAAGCCCCAACGAAGATCAAAGAGAAAATATTAAAACGAGAGAGAGAAATAAATTTTCAAAGAGTTTGAAAATAGCCAAGAAATTTATTTTGAGAAAATAAATTAAAATTCCAAAGAGTTGGAAATGCCCGAAATTTTATTTTGGAGAAAATAAAATTTTTCGGAAAAAAAAATAAAAAATTGTTTACGTGGCAGAGGTGCTGACGTGGCAGGTGACGTGTCACGCCACGTCAGCGGGTCAGCGCCAAGTGGCGCTGACTGGGCGCCAGGTGGCGCGCCACGTGGACGGACAGGATCAGGCCAAGTCACGCGAGATCAGCGGCTCAGATTGGATCTGGACTAACCGGGTCAAGCCGCGGGTTCGGGTGCGTGTCGGGTAGGGTCGGTCAAAATTGGACCGACCCGAACACGTGGCATAACGAGGGAGTGACACGTAGCAGAGGTTCAGACCGTCTGAACCGGCCGGTTCTCTGTCGAACTGGCCCGAACCGCTGGACCGCTGGTCCGACCGGCCGGACCAGACACGTGGCAGGTGCTTGTGCCTGCGTGAGTGTCACACGCGCCAAGCACACAACCGCCACTTGGGCGGCGCGTGCGGCGTCTGCTGGGGGCGTGCTTCGCGCCGCTGGACTCGTGGCGGCGCGAGCTCCTGCGTGGCGTCATCGGATTTGCAGGCCGGACTTGGAGTGTTCGCCAATTTCATGAAATTTGCTGCATAGGTCCTCAATTTTAGCCTATAAATAGGCAGTACATGCCATTCCTTTTATTAAGCTTTGTAGCATTTCTTTTTTCAGCCGTTCAAAGCCATTTGACTAATTTCCTCTCTTTGATTAATTAATCTTTAATCAGATTAATTAATTACTTAATTAGGTGGTTATATAATTAATATATAATCCACTTAATTATTAGAAATTAGGGATTTTCAGGTTTTAGAAAAAAGGGTTTTTCTAAGGAAATATTTTCTCAAAGTATTTAGCGAAATACTGCCGGAGCCCACACTCCAATTTCTTTATGGGGGATATTGCGGGGAAGCTCTGTCGGTTTCACGAGAAGATATCGAGGTGCTGGAAAAGTGCCGTTGATAGCCATTTCTGCAGTACGGTAATACCGTTATGCTGCTCAAATTAATATTTGCATATTGTGATTATATGCTAGATTATTTAAAATTATGTTATAAATGCCTGTATATATTAGAGTTATGCTGCCCGATTTATTCCGCTGCTTTATTAAAATATTTTTGAAATATTTTGATAACGAGGTTATGGCGAATTTTTTTGAATATTTTTTTGATAACTACTTATTTTTAATACTAAAGACTATGTAACGATTTGTTGAATTTAATTACAATCCATGAGAATTATATACATTATTAGTGAATTTAATAAGCTAATGATAGTTATTATATTAATAATTGATAATTATGCATATGTAATTATACCTTGGATAAGTATTTCGAACAATATCAATGTAGATATTCGTGTTCTTCCCAATTGAAATCGAATTTATACATCATATTTAATATATTTGTGTGGCATTAATTTTTTTCCTATTTATTCCATTAATAAATAAAATTTGAGTTATTAAATTGATATTTTAAAGTATGATTTTCTTTTTTCTTATATTTATTTTATGGAAATTTCGAGGGAATTCTAAGAGATTTTCGAGGGAAAATAGAAATTCCGTCGGATATCAATTGAAATCCTCTCGAAATGCGCATTGGTCTTAGAAAATTTCCACATAAAAAATATCTAATGCGATATGATATGATAAAATGATATTTTTAATAGTGGACGTGGACCAGAGATCGTCCCCATTATTAACATATATATATTAGTCTATATATCTATATTAGTCCCTCGCCGACCATAACATTTTTAGAAAAACTTAATAACAACAAACACATGCATTAAACAGTTAATCATTAATTCCTACTTCAACGCATTATAAAAGGGCACGTCCTTAGCTCAATCCAAACCATCCCTACGCTTTTATCTTCACAACCATCGAAATAATTAAAGTCTCTTTCACATTCCCATTCTTTCCAATGGCTTCAATCTCCAAACTATTACTGATTTTTGCCCTTGTTTTTATGTTGGCCTCTGTGCATATTCATGTTGAGGGGCAAATGCGTCGGAACTATACTGAGTGCGCGCAAAGATGTGACCAACAATTATCGGATTGTTTAAGCAAATGTCCTCCTAATGATTCGGGTGCAGGCTGCCTAGCTGGTTGTGCGACTCCCATGGAAATGTGTCTCAACCCATGTAGGGGGATTACAGGCTAACCTAATTTAATTTTGTGCATCTGCAATGCTGGTGTCTGCATTAAAGGCTTGATTGAATAAGACCACATACATACATATATGTGTTTGTGTGTGTTGTGTCCTGTGTGTGAATTGTATTTGTACTTGTTCTAGCTCTTGAAGCTGTCAATTGTGCTTCTATTTTATTGTTGTATTTATTTTTAGTCCATTTTGTGTATTTACGGTCGATTTCATGCTTATCACAATGTTATCATCGAGCGTGTTGAGTGATTATAATATCTCCCGATGTGTCGCTATTTATATTAATTTAGTGACTATTTTTTTATTTTAATTACGATACGGTTTTTTTAGCAAGGGAAGCTAGTATTTTATTTGACATTTTTGGTGGTGAAACATCACAATTCGACAACAATATAAAAGTTTATTGGAGTGGTTTCGGCGGCTATGGTAAACTAACTTAAATATATATACTGGAGTGGTCTGGGCTTGGAATTTAATATGCACACAAGAGGCCCAATTCGCCAGGCCTAAAGAACGGAGTCCAACTTGTGAGGCCCAGAGAAGAGAATCCAGCTTGCAGGGCCTATAGGAGTGAGGCCCAAGAAGGTTTTGCAGCTGAACGGAACCCTAGCCGATGCAGTCAACCAGATTCAAATTCAAAAAGGGGCAAACCTGCTTTCTGAAAAAGGAGGAAGGATGGTGCAGAGAATTCGGAACAGCCATCTAGGGCTGTCAACGGGTTGGATTCGGATCGGATTCAAAAATTCCCGATCTGAATCCGACAACAAAACTGACTGACCGAATCCAAATCCAGACCCTATAGGATTCGGATTCGTCCAACCCAAATTCGAGTTGTTTCGAATCGGATTATCCGATGGATAAATCCGACCCGATAACAGTGCATTCAGTAAAAAAAAAAAGAGAATCAGAAAAAATACGGACCGGAAACAGGAAGAACATGAAATTTATTGAGAAAGTGCGTACATTCGCCAGCCGACTTCTGTGAATTGCAAGGTTTTCACATTAACACGCGTTGTTATTGCTCAAGCTCAAGCCAACTGCTCAAAATTTTGTCAGATCTAAAAAATCTTTTTAAGAACTTTGAACGGCAAGAACTTCCTCAGTTTTTCAGGTCTCAAAAAACCTTTCTTATGCACAACTCAAATCGAATAATAATAATAATAATAATAATAATAATCATCGAACAACGCTACAAAAATCCCTGATATGTTCTCTCTCTCCTTCCCAAACCTTCTCTATCTCCTTCCTTGGACGGCGCAATAATAGGAGAAATCTTACCCTAAATGCTCTAAAAAGGTTTATCTAATTACCTCTATATATGTTTTTAAAAATATCCTATTAATAAAAGATGTTATATTATTTTGAAATAAATGGTGGAAGAATATTATTAGAAAACACAATTAGTTTTCTAATATATATATAATTATAATTATAAAATAATTAGTTTTAATAAAATATTTTATTAACTCGGATTCGGATCTTTAACGGATCGGATTCATTAATTCCATATTCGATCCATTTATTTCGAATAACGAATATTTATAATCGGATATGATCCATCGAACTTTTTTATCGGTCGAATACGTTAAATTTCGGATCGAATTCAGATCGGATTCGGAGTAAAATCCGATCCATTGACAGCCCTACAACCATCCATGCATTTGAGGAAATCTAGCTCCATATATACCTGGATAGACCCTTATCATAAGACACAATAAAAACCTTCAAGAGCTTTTCTTCTCTCTATATACTCAGTTCACACACATCCGGAGCTTCATTTCATGCTGCAACTGATAACAATCATATCCTCCACGTTATTCCTTGACTGGTGATAGAAATCTCGAAGAGCACAACTGTCTTTCGTAGGATTCTCCTCGTCGGCAGGATTCTCGACAGATTATCAGTCAAGTATCATTGAAGAGCATAATTTAGTGATAGATTTCTTTCATATACTTAAGACTCTTGACTGAATATTATCTGTTTTCTTTATTTTTATCACTCTTCATACCATTTGTATTGGTTATAAATTAGTTAGCTCTTATTCTATTAGTCTCTATAGCGTTTACAATCCATGATGAATTTTTGTTGCCCAAAGCATGTGAAGCAGTCGTCTACAATCCATGATGATGTCCTTGAGCGGATGATCATCAACATCATCCCGAGTCACCCAATTCAAAACTACTTCAGAATCCACTTCAATCTCGATCTTAGGATACTGTCTCTCCCACGCTAGTTCGAGCCCCTGACGAAGCCCAAGTAGCTCAGCCACATTAATGGAGATTCTTCCAAGCTTGATGCTATAGCCGAAGAGCCGCGCACCTTCATCATTTCTAATCAGCCCCCCAGCCGCTGCATGCTTCGTGTGGTTGAAATAACTCCCATCGGAGTTCAGTTTAACCCACCCCACTGCCGGATTTTCCCAAACCATCATCGCTCGCCCTGTACCCTGCGTCTTAGGGTGCTTTCCTAAGGTCTGCACCATATCAGCAGCTAAGAAGCGAATATTGTTAAGGGTAACATTCCGTGGTTCACTCAGCCTCTGTTACTCAAATTTGTTGCGTGCCTTCCATATATTCCAAACCGTAGCTAGGCAAACCACCCACCAAGGCCATGACGGATCCAAACAATGTTTGACTTCTGCCTTTACCTGCTTTTCCAACCAATCACCGTTGTGCATCGTCCTCATTCTTCTACAAGATTTAGGCTCCACAATGCAGTCCCACACCTTCATTGCAAAAGGGTAGTCCCTCAGAACATGAATGATATCCTCGCGTCCCATTCGACATCTATTACAGCGGTCCGAATCTCCAAACTTGCGATCAAACTTCAATGCGTTAGTTAGGAGACTACGGTGTTTGCACAACCAAAGAAACAGGTAAATTTTTTGAGTGCAAGGAATCCTCCATATGTTCCGCCAGTTCTTGTCCGAAATACCCGCAGCCGGCATGAGCATCTTGTAAGCAGAATTAACGGAGAATTTACCATTTGGCGTGCCAGTCCAGATTAGCGTGTCCTGCGCCTCACCAGCCGCCAAAGGGATCGCTAAAATCTCCTTCTTAATATGATCTGGAAGCTGCGTTTTCAGGATAGAGAAATCCCAAACTCCACCAACCTTAATGAGATCTCCCATAACTTTGTTATCATCCGCATCATCAACCCGACAATTTAATCTCTCCCGCAAGGTCTCCGCTATCATCCCATAACCAGATATTATCTCATCTTCCTACCCGCCAACGACAAGCTGACTCAAGCGACTGTACACTTGAAATAATACCCTTCCAGACTTTCGAAGCATTTGCTTGCGGATTATGGTCTAAAATGTCAGCATCTTTTAGATATTTTTCCTGAAAGATTCGGCTCCATATGGTTTCTTCCTCCCGAATCATACGCCAACCCAGTTTAGCTAGAAGCGCAATATTTATCTTTCGTGCTTTCTTTATCCCCAATCCTCCTTCATCTTTCTGTTTGCTCACCTTGTCCCATTTAACTAAATGGGTACGCTTCTTTGTTATGTCTGTCGACCAGAAAAAGCTCCGATTTAAATGATCCAGTTTATCACACACCGAAGTAGGTAGCCAATTGGTGTGCATTTGATAAACTGGTATGGCATTAGTCACCGATTGAATAAGAGTTAAGTCGCCTGCAAGGTTTAAGTTTCTTGCTTTCTATCCCAGCAGCCTCTGTTCAACCTTCTCGAGCACCGAGCCATAAAGCTCGCGGTGATTCCCTTCATACAGGAGTCTAACCCCTAAGTATTTGCCTAACTTGTCTGTACTTGCAATCACAAGAATATTGCAAATCTGTTGCTTGACTTCTAAGAGATAACACATGCAGAGAAGAGCACTTGAGACTTGTTGTAATTCAGTTTCAATCCTGAAGCTGAGCAGAAAATTTCAATCACTCGTTTCACACAGTTTGCAGCCCGTGTGGTTGCCTTAGCTCCTAATATAATGTCATATGCAAATAACAGATTGGAAATAGGAATTCCCCTCTTGCTTGCCCGAATAGGCTGCTACTCGCCACTTTGAACCGCTTCCTCAATGAGATAAGTCAAGCGTTCCATGCAGAGAACATACAGGTAGGGAGATAGAGAATCTCCCTGTCAGATTCCACATGTAGGCGTGATACCCTCCGTCGGCTCCCCATTCCATAGAATTTCAGGCCGAATACATTTTACGGCTTGCATAATAAGCTGGATGATTCTTTGAGGGAACTCAAAAGAGATTAAAGTTTCCTCTAAAAACTCCCAACGTATTTTGTCGTAAGCTTTCACCAAGCCAAGCTTCAGAACCATGCCTCCTTTTCTATCTTTCGACCGTCTTAGAGTGTAAAGAATTTCCTACAGAACAAAGATATTATCGTGGGTACTCGCCTCGGAATAAAGCTATTTTGATTCGGACTGATCAAATTAGATATAAACGACTTAATCCGGAGAACAAGCAGATTCGTCACGATCTTCATTATCACGTTGCATAAGATTATGGGCCTAAATTCATTTATCCGCTCCGGTTGAGGAGTTTTCGGAATCAAACATATAAAAGCACGCCCAACCTCTTCCGGAAATGTCCCTTGCTCCAAACTGTTATTAACAAAATCCAAAACTGAAACACCGACAATATCCCAGTAAGTTTGATAGAAATTCGCTTGAAAACCGTCGAGCCCCGGTGCTTTGAAAGCACTCATCGATTGCACCACCTTGTACACCTCTGAAAATGAGGCTGGGCGTGCCAAAGATTCTCTCCAAGTTCCTGTAAGTTACTGTTGTAAGTTGCTGCGAGGTAAATGAATGCCAACAAACTCATCGGCCACGCTAAAAACATTGTTATAGAATTCCCAGGCGTGTCGTCGCAACCTATCTTCGTTTCTCTCCCACCCTTCTCCAATCTTCAAAGCATTTATGCGGTTCTTACGCCATCGCGTAATAGTTGAAAGATGGAAAAATCAGGTGTTCTTATCTCCAAATCGGAGCCAGTTAACTCTTGATTTCTGAAACCAGAGAATTTCCTCTTGACGGAGAATGCCATTAAACTCCCGAATCAAGTCCTTTTCCCAAGTCGCGAGCCACGGATGTAGGTTGTTTCGAGGTAATTTCTGTATCCCATTTAACCGAGCCTTAAGTAACCTCTTCTTGCAAAAAATATTACCAAAAGTGTTCACAGTCCAAGCCATCAACTCGCCTGGAAGTCTAGAGAAATTTTCCAGAACACTTGAATCCTTCCTCCACGTCTCCTCGATCAACTTCTTGCAATCCGGATGTTCATTCCAGGCTGCTTCAAACCGAAATGGACGCTTCCTTGGTGGTCGCGCCATACCGAGGCAACAGGTAAACAAGGGATGATGGTCCGATTGAGTACATGGAAGAACCACCGCCGTACCCTCCGGGAATTTCAGTCGCCACGACGGGTTGACGAGAACCCTATCTAGGCGTTCATGCACTCTCTCCCCTCCTATTACCGTTCCACTCCAAGTATATCTCGGACCGATAGCCCCGATATCCATCAAATTGCAGTTGTCAATGTGATCTTTGATGTCTAGACATCTATTCCAATTAACGTCCCGGCCTCTTTGCTTTTCACTAGGCCCCAAAATTTCGTTAAAGTCTCCCATCAGTATCCAAGGAAGATTATTCGTTGAGCCCAGATCCTGAAGTTCTCTCCACAAACCTTCCCACCGATTAAGGATTGGACTCGCGTAAATGCCTGAACACAGCCATTCCAAAGTGCTCTGAGGTCCTATGATAGCGTGGATAGCTTGGTGAGTGACCTGAAGCACTTCTATGTGAATCTTGTTGCCATCCCAAAGTAACCAAATACCTCTCTTGCGTCCTATCGTCGGTGCTTTGCAAGAATTTGGAAAACCCAATCCTGCCGCAATTTGATCAACCCTTACCTCGTCAACCTTAGTCTCAAGAAGAAAGACGACATCAGGTTGCTGCTCGCGCGTGATGTCCAAGAAATTTCTCCTGAATTCCGCATTACCGGTGCCCTTATAATTCTATGATAGGATCTTCATGGAACTAATTAATAGGGAAGGGGTTGTGACCGGGTTGCTAATCCCGATCCCTGCTTTGTCCATCAGGATCTGCTACCATAGCAAAGTCGTCAACATGTATTGTCTCGCCATCTCCTGTTTTGGTACATAGACGGACATCGAGCACATTCGACGCACCGGGTTCCCACTCAAATTGACCTCGGATGTCACAAGTAGCTGCCATAAAAGAGGATTCACCGTCAGGCTTCGAGTGAAGTCCAAGGTCAAATCGTAATTGTCGAACATCCCCACTTCCTGTAGATATTCCTCTATCATGTCGATTTCCATCCATTCCGTGTCCGAATCTGAATAATCCATTATTTTTGTCTATTGAACTTTTCATTTTCTTTCTTTTATCTATTTTTCTATATTCTCTTGCATTCTTTTTATTTATTTATTTTTCTTTCATTCCAATAATATATAATTAACTTCTTTTTTCTTTTAGTCCCAAGTGGTTTTCTCCTGGGCAAGCTTCATTTTCGAATCCCACTTGAATGTGTGTGTTTAATTTTAAAAAAAAAATTCTCTTTTCTTTTACCTTATTTCATTTTCTTCATGTAATATTTTTTATCTTTTATTCCTCATATTTCTAATTTTTTTAACTAATACGACATTATCTTACACTATTTATTCATTTAGTTATTATATTACATATTATTATAAAATATTTATTAATATAAAAATTAGTAACTTTTTACTTACACACACAACAAGTGTGCAGAGATTACTAGTGTTTATTATAATCAAACATTATCTATACTTCTATACCAATCATTAGAGGGGAGTTCGATCTCTTAGTCTCTTTTTTCTTTTTCTTATTTATTGACTTTTCCTGACCACTCTCACAATGAGTTAGTTGATTCAAGTTCCAAGAATGTGTTAACTCCCCTTTTCTTTTACTCCCTTTGATTCTTTCTTAAAATAATTATTTTATATTCTTTTTATCTTTGGGGCGGTCTTTGATAATTCCCCATGAGTTATACCAATTTTACATAGCTTCCCACTCCAAAAAGTTATGATACTAACTCCCCAATTGAATTTTATAATTTTCCATCACTCCCCACTCACCTAAGATGTCTATTATACCCTCAACATTTGCCTTTGCCTCAACCTTTGCCTTCTGATGCTAGGGTTCTTCTTTCCCCAAATTCTCTCTATGCAGATCGGGGCCATCGGTACCGCCCCATCTCTCCGGCGACGAAGGATATCCATCGACGGTAGTGTACTTCCTCAAGAAATGACATTCTTTTTCCTCTATCTTAGTATTATATCTGGATAGTGCTTGGTGCCCAAGTGAATCGGCGGTGGAAACAGGTGTTGGTATATAATTTTTCTTGTCTATAGGATGATATTGTGAATCTAAAATTTCAATCCTTCATTGATTTATATAAATGTTCTTGTTTATAGGATGATATTGTTCTTAGTGGGCATTCTATTGAATGCCTTATTAATGCAAAAGACACTTTCAAAAATTTCAGACCTGAACCAGGTATATTTCATGTTAATTAATTCTTGCCGGTAAATTGTTTTACATTTACACAATGTGTGATTGAATCAACTTGTTATGGAAAGAAATTTTATTTAAATTTCTGAAAAATGGTGCGGGATTGGATACTTGGCTATATCAATAACTGAGATTCTATTTACTCCATGTTCTAAAGAGGTGAAGAAATGGTTGTGGTCATATCAATCTACTCCATACCAACAGGTGAAGAGATGATTGTGAAGGGATTAGATACTTGGCCATATCAAGCTACCTCATACCAACAAGTGAAGAGATGGTTTGTGGTCGAAAATGAACATGATCAATTTGTTTTTCCACCTGATGTGAAAGTTCAACCTGGACGTAGAAGACAAAAGAGAATACCATCCCAAATTATCAAAAGAGATCTTACATGTTCACGTTGCAAGAAAAAGGGTTACAATCAACGTGTCTGCAAACAACCTATTGAATCGCAAAGTACCATGATTTGCAAAACGTATCAGTTTGTATAATTTATAAAAAATCTTTGTATTTAGATTGTTGAACTCATTGCATGATCCTTATTATTTGTAATGAATACTTGATTTTCAGTTTTTAGTACTCTGTTTCTGCTTTCTTGTGTTGCATATCCCCTAATTAGTACTATATCCGAAACCTTGCTTGTCTGGAATTTATACCTTATAATCAGATATATATACTCTATTATTGCTTCTCTATACTACATATTGCCCAATTTGTACTAGTGGAAAAAAGTTGTATGGAGTCACCCCTCTTGACCATCTAGATCGAATTCGTAGTTTTCACGAGTTTATACTCCACAATGATAATAAAATACTCTATTTTTGCTTCCTTATGCTGCATATCCCCTAATTAGTACTATATCCGAAATGTGGCTTGAGATCACAAAATCTTGCTTGTCTGGAATTTATACCTTATAGTCAGGTATATATACTATATTATTGCTTCTCTATACAACATATTGCCCAATTTGTACTAGAGAAAGAAAGTTGTATGGAATCACGCCTCTTGACCATTTAGATTGAATCCGTAGTTTTCACGAGTTTATACTCCACAATGATAATGAAATACTCTGTTTTTGCTTCCTTATGCTGCATATCCCCTAATTAGTACTATATCTGAAAATGTGGCTTGAGAGCACAAAACCTTGCTTGTCCGGAATTAATACCTTATAATTAGGTATATATACTCTATTATTGCTTCTCTATACTACAGATCGCCCAATTTGTACTAGAGGGAAAAAGTTGTATGGAATCACGCCTCTTGGTCAATATAAGCAAATCCGTAGTTTCAAGATTTTATACTACATAATGATAATAAAATACCTTAATTTTGCTTCCTCATGCTGCATATCACATAAAACTTAGGTCCCCCAAGCATTTTTTTTTTAAGCATCAACCAACTTGTATACGATCAGGATGGGAAGGATAGACTTTTCTTCTTGTTCCTGACTATGTAGAAGTCAATTTCCGGATGTTTGGTTCTTTCATTGAAGATAAGGTTCTCTGTTGTGTGGATGGTTTATTTATCATCACATTTCAAAGAGATGGGAATCGATGGTGGTGTCTGCAGCTCCTTCATGATATAAGATGTCCATTGCAATTCACATAAATTAAACTGTTGTCTTACTCCTGTACTATTTTTTGTCTTGTAGTTTTCGAAAAAATATGAGAGATCTTTCCAAGAGGATGCAATAGCTGGTAATTGAATTGCTTGACACATGAGACCCAATTCACATTACAGTATACATTGAGCGATGATGATTCATGAATTAGAAAACAAACACATGCCCAAGAATTTCTTGATAAATATCTCAAAACATGAGTTGTTGCATCCCGATAAACTTTTACAGGCTGACCTTTGAACCGACTAAGTTGCCGAATAGCAAAATTTATGTCAGGTCTTAATAGATTTAGGTAAAACAATCTTCCAACTAATCTTTTCTACTGAGCAACATCATGGTACAATAGACTTCCATCATCCAAAAACTTAAGGTTAGGATGGAAGTGGACTGGAAATTGTTTGCGAGTTGGAGAAAAACAATATCTTACGGTAAATCATGTATTCATGTATATATTTATTGTTGGGACCGCACTTGCCTCACCTTAACTCAGTATTAGTATGATATTGTTCCCTTTGGGCCAAGCCCACACGGATTTGTTTTTGGGCATCTCCCAAAATGCCTCATACTAATGGAGGTGGGTGAACACCTATATATTGGACAAATTTCTCCAATCTTCTGATGTAGGACGGGTTTGCTACCCAATAATCCTCCCCTCAAACCAAAACCACACCACTTGTGACCTCACCTTCAGGGTTAATCCATTTGATATGCCAACCATCTTGCACCGCCGCTAGTCCTTCGTGGGACACGCTATACGCCACCTGACCTCCTTAATGTCAATAAGACTTTCGACATAAGGTATCAACTGCAGATTTCCAATTGCCAGGTCACTTTACTTGACCTGCCAGTCACTTCACATACCACCTGACCTGCCAAACATAGGTCACTTCACCTACCAAACAACAGATCTCCAATTGTCAGGTCACTTTACCTGATCTGCTAAACATAGGTCACTTCAACTATCAAACATCTTATACCGCCTTTATCACCCAATGGGACCCGCTGCCTGACCAACACTTGTCAGGAAGACTTTCGACACAAGGCACCCCTGCAGGGCTCTGGTCCTGTCACACCGGGAACTCTTCATAACACGCAGTCCACCACTCCGATAAGCCTGAACCTGGGCTCTGATACCACTTGTTGTGGAAGTGGCGAACAATATTTAGAACTATAATACCTAAAATTGCACAAAGAAAAAATTAGGCAAATAATAAACTAAATATAACCCAAAAAAGCTATTAAAAGGCGTAATGAAAAGAACACCAAATTTAACGAGGTTCGGCCAATTAACCTACGTCCTCGGGCACTACTCAAATATATTTCACTAAAAAAATATTACAAAGTAGAGAGAGACTTTGTTTCGATGCACTAAGCTAGAAGGGAGATGAGGTTATTTATAGTGTTAGCTGCTCCGCAAACTATTCTAAAAAACCAATATGGGACAAAAACACTATTATCCAAAACTAAGCTTTCAATGTGGGATACAAATTATGCCACAAATCAATATTTGTGTTGATGACTAAGAATGAATTATTCATGCCTGTTTTAAATTTACCAACTCCAAGTCTTGAAAAAAAAAAAAATGCTTGACTTATTCCAAATCCTTATCGCAAAGTCAATTTTAAGTATTTCTGACTCGCTAGATCCAGACTATTAACACAAAAACAAAAACAAAAACACAGGCATCAGATTGTAAATCATAATCTTTAAATGCATATATATGAAACAAAAACAGCTATATATGGATCTTCTTCCTTAATGGTCACCTGTAATTAACCAAACCAAGCAAATTTATAATTGCAAAATTATTTTCCACAAATATCAGCTGAATTGGATTCAAATCACTCACAATAATCACCGTATATATCTAGAACTATATAATATATTGCGATATGAATATAATAAAGTACTTTCCATGCCACATACATGGATAAATAAAACAAAATTAAAATACATTATTTTCACATGCGTGCGTATCATGTTTAATTGAAAGATTTAAAGGCGTTACATAAATAAATTAAGTCAAAATGTGGAGGAATCGTGCCTCGTGGCTTATCCTAATACATTAACTGTTAAGCCAGATGGATCAATCAAGCGGTCTTAATTGGTTGGTCAACTATATATCATTTTGTATAATACATTATACGAATTCACAAATAAGTATATATATATTTACATCTATAAATAAAAAATTCTAACCCAAATTCAATTGTGTTACCGATCATACTTAAAAATCGGAATTTGTAGGGACTAGAATACTTTTTTTAGTCTCCTATGATGCATGAATATAGATGTTACGCACGAATATAAACAAGATACGGATTGTTTTGGGAATTGTTCAAGTGAAAAGCATTTGACATTACATGATACGATGAAATGATATTTTTAAAAATTGATGCGCAATGATACCCCACATTAATTATTAATAAATAAAAAAATAAAAAATATATAATTAGGTCCTCGCCGACCATAATGTGTGTAGAAAAACTTAGTAACAAACACATGCATTAAATAAATAATTAATCATTTAATTCCTACCTCAACACACTATAAAAGGGCACGTTCTTAGCTCAATCCACACCATCTCTACCCTTACATCTTCACAAACATCAAAAGAAAGAAAACCCTCTTTCACATTATTCCCATACTTCCCAATGGCTTCAATCTCCAAAATATGGCTGATTTTTTCCCTTGTTTTTCTGGTGGCCTCTGTGCATATTCATGTCGAGGGGCAGAATGAGTGCTATGAAAGCTGTAACGAACAACTTTCGAATTGTTCAAGTTTATGTACTCGTCCTAATGCTACCCCTACCTGCTGGACAGATTGTGGGAGAGACATGGAACATTGTGTCGCTCCATGTGTAGGCTGATTGAAATTGGCATGCCTAGTTAATTCGAGCATTAAAGGCTTGATTGAATAAGCCACACACATACACTTATGTGTCTGTATGTTTACATGTGTCTTATTATATATGTCGTGTGTCTGTGAGAATTGTATTTGTACTTGTTCTTGCTCTTGTTGCTGCTAATTGTGCTTCTCTGTTTTGTTATTATATTTATTTTCAGTCCATTTTATGTATACACGGTCGATTTTCTTACTTATTATAATGTTATCAACGTGTTGATAAAGTGATAATATACGACTCCCAATGTATCACTGTTTTTATTTATTTAATGATGAGAAGGTTTTTATTTTAATTACGGCTTCTTTAGTAACCGCAAAAATTAGTATTTTATTTGTCATTGTTATTGGTCGTGATAACTCTGTTAGAAATGTTTAATATTTAATGATATATTTTTATTTGTTCAAAATTTTAGATTAAGTGGTCATTTAATAAAGTTTCACAATTCAGGCAAAAAATATCATATGATCGAATTCTTGCCATCATTCATTTAAAAAGTACATATTAGAAATGTGTAAATATTTAATGGTACTCATTTAGGAAATATTGTTCTGATATTTGAGATTTTTTTAAAACCAAGCCCCTCAAAGGGGAATATTATTGCAAATCATGAAGAACAATAAAAAAAATATAAGAAAAAATAACAGAAGAATTAACGCAGGTCGAAGCCGCAATTCCAACAAATTTGTGAGCTATTATATTAGCATCACGTCTATTAAATGAAAAACGAACTCTAATAATAGGATTCGACTCCTTGAAATTGATTTTGTTCCTTCCAAGTTTCGCAGCCGCCCTTTCTCCGGATTGAGAAGAACTGCCCCCCCATCTTACCGCGGTTGCGGCTAACGGAGTTAGCCAGGGCTTCTTCCTTAAGTCTTGTCATGATCGCGCACTGAGTCAAAGATTCAAAGAAGGTCCTCACTCTGATTAGTTTGAATTCGATTAGCTGCTCGAACAGAAAAGCACATGCGGGAAAAGCAGAGCGCCTCTCGAAGGCGAATCCTATCTCTTCTCCGTTAGCTGGCTCTCATCGGTCGCAACTCTTGCTTGTTGATTTGCGGTCTGTCCATTCCAGTGGTTCAGGACTCGGTGGAAATTCCGCATGTCTCAGTACAGTCTCTGGGCTTTCATTGGATTAGTTTCCGGATAGGGGAGATGTTGGAAAACACGAATCAGAAAGCAGCGGAAATTTAAAATTTTTCCAACAAAAGGATCTTGGACTCGTAATCGTGTATCCAAATTCGAAGGAATTAGAAACTCACTTTCTTAATTGTCTTTCTTGAAGCGTTTCAAGCCACCCAAGAACGCTCTTCTCGCGGCTTGATCCCCTCTCCTTGGTAAAGCTCGAATCTTCAAACTTCTTACTTGAAGCTCTCTAGAGATAGTCCACCAACTTGACTACAATCTAAGTAGTAAGGATGCTAGTTCTCTAGTTAGTGTTTAGGCTTAACCTAGGGTTTAGTTTATCTTGGAGAAATGATGGTGTTCAACACATGAACCAAAAGAATTGCCAATTAGCTCTAAAAGGAGCTCGAGCTCCCCTATTTATAAGAGGGAGTGGCCGAAAATCCCTAGTCCTTATGGGCTAAGGATTTTGGTCCCTCTCTCCTATTACTTGATCATCAAGTAATTTTGACTTTGACTTTGAATTCGAATTCAAATCAACTTTCAAGAGAGCTAAAATATCCAAACTATTTTTGGATAATTTTATACTTTATTTATTTAAAATAAATAACTTATTTTATCTAATTAATTAACTAGATTATCTTTCTCCAAAATTAGACTTTCTTTTTCATTCAAAATTAAATCAAAGTCTATTAAATAATTAACAACTTAATTATTTAATATTCAATTAAATAATCACGTGTGGCACACGTGTCACAATGACACGTGTCCAGTCACGTGACCCACACGTGTGGTTTCACACGTGTGGAACCCTCTAGGCCCGATTAACTCGGTTAATCATTTTTAAGCCTCAACTCATGTAACCAAGTTGTTGTGTGTGACCCTCTAGGTTCTCAATTCAATTAGCAGTGACCCTAATTAATTAATTCACTAATTAATTAATCAGTCCACATATTAAACGACCATAGTCTAGCAACAGGTGTTTAACCCCTAGCTGAATTAGAATGTTCGGATTCGATAGAACCTTTAAGTCATTGATTCATGTGAGATACAATCCTCCTACTTGCTATCTCTCAACCAAGATCTAGGGCCAGAGAATAATTAGAACCCTAATAATTCGGTCTTAAAGCTAAGTGCATTTCATATCCATTTGATCTCAATCCAAGAAACCCTTTTCTTTATGTCTTGATCTACTGTCTTGGCCAAGGACTCCATATGGCATACGAATGACTTACACAATAAGAGATCACCTTGCAAATGCAAGTGTAGGTCCTTTCTTGATTCTCATTCACTTTCATGAATCACTTGTGCAGCCCCAGCATAAGCCTTGAATCAGTTGTCTAAGGCGACACCCTTTGAAGCTTATACCTAAGACTACAGAGTTAACTCATAAAGTGACAAGGAACCTCAAGTCTAAGGATCAATTAATCACATCAATGACTCGTGAGATATTTCCTAATCTGGAAGTTTCCATTTCCTGAAATAGAAACTTCCTTTCCCATTTAGGAATCTTCTCACACGGGGCACCTCAGTGAACTTACATATTAAAGTAAGCACCCTCATGTATCACACACGTATCAACTATACACTTTGCACCTCCATGAAACAAGGTGGTCCTTCTTAAGGGCGTGATCCCACAAGCAAGCCTTAGAGGAGTCAGGTTGACACTCCCACTGTCTGTAGGACTCATCGGCTTAGAGCATTTTACTAATCATGACTTATGTGATATAGAGCTCGTTTCATGAACCATTTCACCTAAATGGTAGAGTCCTAAAGTCATCAGGATTAGGGGAGTTCTCATACATGCATAGCTAAAGTAGACGCATACCAAACAAGAGCATATAAATAAGTGTTGCCTCAATACATTATTTTATTCAAAGATTGTCTGTGATTACAATAAGGAAAAGCACAAAGCAGATATACAATCGGCTTTCTAGGGCACTATTCCTAACAATCTCCCACTTGCCCGTCAAAGCCATTCTAAAGCTATTCTAAGTCCCATCTTCTGAAGATGACCTTGGAAAGCTTGTCGACTAAGGGGTTTAGTAAGTGGATCTGCCACGTTCTCTGCTGATGTGGCCTTCTCAATTTGCACATCTCCTCTTTTGATAATATCACGGATTAGGTGATACTTCCTCATAATGTGCTTGGTCCGTTGGTGAGATCTTGGTTTTCTTGCTTGAGCAACCGCCCCAGTGTTGTCACAAAACACAGAAATGGGGTCTTTCATGCTAGGAACAACATTCAACTCTTGAATGAAGTTTCTAATCCAAACACCTTCCTTAGCTGCATCATTTGCAGCTAAGTATTCGGCCTCAGTGGTCGAATCTGCAGTGGTAGTTTGCTTGGAACTCTTCCAACTCACTGCTCCGCCGTTTAGGCAGAAAATGTATCCTGACATTGACTTAAAATCATCTAAGTCTGATGCAATGCTTGCATCGCAGTATCCTTCGACAGTAAGATCTTTCTGACCTCCGTAAACTAAGAATAAGTCTTTAGTACTTTTCAAGTACTTAAGAATATTCTTCACGGCAGCCCAGTGACCATCTCCAGGGTCAGATTGGAAACGACTTGTTACACTAAGTGCATAAGCCACATCCGGTCGAGTACATAACATTGCATACATTATGCTACCTATTGCTGATGCATAAGGTGTATGAGTCATTCTTTTCTTCTCAAGGTTAGTTTTAGGACACATCTTCTTTGAAAGACATGTTCCTACACTCATAGGAAGGTTCTTAACCTTTGCTGACTCCATATTGAATTTCTTCAATACTTTGTCAATGTACATCGCCTGTGATAGTCCTATTAACCTTCTAGATCTATCTCGATAGATTTTAATTCTAAGGATATAGGACGCATCACCAAGATCTTTCATCTCGAATTGGTTTGATAACCATAACTTAGTCACTTTCATATCATCCTTCGAATTCCCAATAAGAAGGATGTCATCAACATAAAGTACTAAGAATTGCACTGAGGTCTCCAATTCCTTTCTATACACACAGGACTCATTCGAAATTTGAATGAAGCCGAACGCTTTGACCGATTCATCAAATCGAATGTTCCGATTCCTAGAAGCTTGTTTCAATCCATAGATTGAGCTTTGGAATTTGCAAACCTTTTGCTCACTCCCACTGAATGTGAAACCTATGGGTTGCTCCATATAAATATCTTTATCAATGTCACCATTGAGAAAGGCAGTTTTCACATCCATTTGCCATATCTCATAGTCATAATATGCAGCAATGGCAAGCATGATCCGAATAGACTTTTGCATTGTAACTGGTGAAAAGGTTTCATCAAAGTCCACGCCGGGTCTTTGAGTGAATCCTTTTGCAACCAGTCTTGCTTTGTAGGCTGCAATGCTTCCATCAACTCCAAGCTTTCTCTTAAAGATCCATTTGCAACCTATGGGTTTGACCCCATCAGGCAAATCTACCAAGATCCAAACTTGGTTGGAGTTCATGGAGTCCATTTCGGATTTCATGGCTTCTATCCACTGTTCAGAGTCAGAATCTGAAAGTGTCTCCTCATATGTTAAAGGATCATTATCCTTTTGAGAGATTTCATGGAAGAATCCATACCATCTCTCTGGCTGTCTAGGAGTGCGTTCAGAACGCCTTAGAGGAGGATTTACGTGTGTATCGAAATTCGTGATTGGTTGTAGTTGATCAGAAGGGGACGTTTCTTCAGTGGGTGACGTGGGGTCACTTTGTACTTCCTCTAATTCTATGATCTTGCCTTTCTTTTGTCTAAGAAATGGTTCCTCAAGAAAAATGGCATTTCTGGAAACAAACACCTTTTGCTCAAATTGATCATAGAAGTAGTATCCTATGGATTCCTTAGGATAACCTACAAAGTAGCATAAGTTAGAACGAGATTCTAACTTATCTCCCACTGTCCTCTTCACGTAAGCAGGACAGCCCCAAATTCTTAAGTAAGAATAACTAGGGATTTTACCATGCCACATTTCATAGGGCGTTTTAGGGACTGACTTAGAAGGAACTAGATTCAAAATCTTTGCTGTACTTTCTAGGGCATAACCCCAGAAAGAAGGTGGTAAGTCAGTGAAACTCATCATGGAACGAACCATATCAAGTAGAGTTCGATTCCTTCTATCAGAAACTCCATTAAGCTGAGGAGTTCCCGGAGGAGTCCACTGAGAGATAATCCCATTATCTTTGAGATGATTAAGGAATTCTTCACTAAGATATTCGCCTCCTCGATCAGATCGAAGTGCTTTGATCTTTTGACCAGTTAGGTTCTCAACCTCCTTTTGAAATTCCAAGAATTTCTCAAAAGTTTCAGATTTATACTTCATTAAGTATACATAACCATACGGACTAAAGTCATCAGTAAAGGTTATAAAATACTGATGATTGTTTCTTGTACTTACACTAAGCGGTCCACAAACATCAGTATGGATCAAATCCAAAACCTTAATGGCACGTTCCACAGTTCCTTTAAAAGGAACTTTGGACATTTTTCCTTTGAGACAAGATTCGCAAGAAGTCAGCTCTTTGAGATCATTTTCAGAGAATGATCCTAAAGTGTTTATCTTGCTAATTCTGTTCTTGGAAATGTGTCCTAATCTAGCGCGCCATAAGGGAGCTGAAACTTTGTCATCTCTCTTACGTTTAGTTTTTTGTTGTATATTCATAATATTGATATTCTGAGTTAGATAAAGTCCATTACTTAGAGTACCGATGTGAACGAAAGAGTTGTTCCGTTTGATAAAGTATTTACCATTCTTAATATAGGTTTCATAACCTTCACAATCTAATATTGGAACTGAAATTATATTACGAATAATGCTCGGTACATAAAGGACTTTGTTTAAGACTAACTCAAAACTACCTAAATCTAATCTAATTGTGCCTAAAGCTCGAGCTTCAACATTTGAGCCATCGCCGATCTTCAAGACACATTCTCCTTCTTTGAGTTGTTGGACTTCACTTAGCATTTGTACATCATTACAGATATGAGTTCCACAACCGGTATCAAGTACCCAAGAACTAGAATTAATAGAAAGATTTACTTCAACGAGAAAGATACATTTCTTTAGAGTAGCCTTGTACTCTGGGCAGTTTCTTCTCCAATGTCCCGCTTTGCCACAATGGAAGCAAACATCCTCTTTCTGATCACGCTTCTTCTTTTGGGCCTTCCCCTTCGAAACGCCACCAGTGGGCCTAAGGGGTTTCTTCTTCTTCTTTTGGGCTTTCTTGCCCTTACCTTTAGAAGGCCCAGAAGAGGAAGATGGAGCATTCACCATCAAAACCTTATTGTCCTTCTTGATCGTGCTTTCAGCAGTCACAAGCTGACTAATCAGCTCAGCTACAGTAGCACCAGCATGATTCATGTTGAAGTTCAGGACAAATGGGTTGAATGATGGTGGGAGCGAAGCTAGCAATAAATCCACTGAAAGCTCATCTTTTAGTGGCATATCCATGGAAGCAAGTTTCTCAGTAAGGGCGAGAAACTTGAGTCCATATTCATGGACACTTGAACCTTCCCTCATTCTTAAGTGGAACAATTCCTTTGAAGTGTTATACCTTGTAACACGTTCATGAAGGCGGTAAAGTTACTCTAAGTGGTCGTAAATCTCCCAAGCGAATTCCATGGCCTCATGTTGCCTTTGCAAGTCCGGAGACATGTTAGCCAACATAAGGCAACGGGCTTGGAGATTATCATCCTTCCACTTCTGGATCGCGTCCCGCTCGGTCCGACTGGGAGCCTCCCCTTCGGGACTAGGCTCCCCTTCGAAGAGAACATAAGTTCTCTTCTCAGAATCTAAAATGATTTTTAGATTCCTCAGCCAATCAGAATAGTTGGGACCAGTCAACTTGTTTGACTCGAGGATCGATACAAGAGGGTTTTTGGTTGCCATTTCAAAATACGTAGAGAATCACAGAATCTACGACCTAAATGGTAAAACAGAGAACTAGTGAGCATGCTGAATTATAACGATATACAAAAGATAAGGTCTTTATTCTAATGTAGCTCCCACTGTTTTTCAAAGATCTAGAATTCCCAAAGATCTAAGAGGAACACGTTTCCCAATGGGTACTAAAATCCTAGGCATTTTACCTCGAACCCACGACTCGCGGACATTCTAAGTAAAACCCTAGGTAGGTACAACTTACCAATTCTAACACCTTTAGAACTCTTAGTAATTATTTTTGCATCACCTATCTTTCAATATGGACCCACGACTCGTGCAACATCCATATTTACTTAGGCGTTAAGCTACACCCATCAATCATAAGATCATGATCAAAACTTAGTTCGAACGACCCACGACTCGCGGACATCGCCCTTGCTAAAATTGATCATGAAATATTGATCATTTAAAATGATCAATTAGGTAACTAAGAACTAATAAGCTCCACTAGCTATCCCACGACTCGCGGACAATAACTAGCTTCACTTACTAAACTTAAAACCTATTGATGGAATGCTAGGAATTTAATTCAAAATTTGCTTCTCGAATTAAATACCTATTCGTTCGAAATTAGCTTAATATTTAATGGGAATTTTCGAATCAACCGGAGAGTTGTCCGGTTCGACCTCACCAACATATATGTTATCCAATTTTATTAGTCTTGATTAATGCAAGTACAGTTAAATGCATTTCAAACAAGCACATAAACAGATAACATGTCCTAGCATAATACTAACATGTAATGATCATGGGTTCTACCTATCTTATGCGTGATATGTGGGAGCCACTCCACAATCACAAGTTCTAACATACATGCCACATAAATAGTTTAAATCACATAAGGGAAAGTGATAACAAAATACAAGCCCTATCTCTATTACATTTTACAATTGAGATTCCCCTCCCTAACATTTTGAGGGGTCTTCACTTATGGCCTCCTTGTTACTTGAATGTGGTCCATCTTACTCCATGGGTGCATTGTCTCCAAAATGAAAATAAAACCTCACCACCTATCTCTACTCTCAAATTACAATAAAAAGAAAAAGACATAAAGTAATAAGGCTCAATCTTCATATTGGCCTTAGACAAATACACGGGGCATACCCCGGCCTCAAAAACAGTAATATGGAAAGCCACATAATAAATCACATAACAGTACGCATATAAGTGAGGCTCCAACCTCAATTGAAAAACGCAATTATAGGGCTCCAACCCCAATTTAAACCATCCATGTGCATAAATTAAAACCATACATAAGTCTAAACCCATGATCATCTAACATGCATAAATTACAAGAATTTAAATTTAACTAATAAATTAAAATTCTCGTTTTAAGCTCTAATAGCTTAAAACACGACTTAGATGCAATTCTTGTTAAAGAGCCTTTTCAATAAAACCCGAAAAACAATAAACTAATAAAATTCCAATTAATTTCTGAAAATTAATAATTTTATTCTTTCAGTATTTTCATAAAATAAAGTTTGTAATTTTTTTCCAAAATTTAAATCGATCAATTTCTCAAAAATCCCAATTTAATCAAAATTTTAAAATAATTTTATTTTAGCAAAACTGATTTTAAAAGATAAAATTAAAATAAAATTAAATCGGGATTTTCAAGGACCAAAAACACGAAACACGAAAATACGAAAATTGGCCAGGAACCACCGCCCAAAGGGGGCACCGCCGCTCGGCATCAGGCACGCGCGCGCGCCAGCATCATGCGGCAATTGCCGCCCGCGTGCGCGAGCTGGGCGCGCGGCCCGTGCGCTTGTCGCGCGCAGCAGTGCCCGCCCGATGGTGGGCGGTCTCGGCCTGGGCGTCCCGCTGTGTTGCTGGACGGTGCGGGCGGCTGTCCCGCGCAGTTACAGGAGGGCTGGGCGGCGGCGACGGGGTCTGGGCGTGCAACGTGCTAGCACGCCTAGGCTCGTCCTTTTCGTGTTCCGTTCCGTATTTTGGGTTTCTCCAAAACCCTGTTCAATCCATAATTAAGAAAAATACGATTTAAATAGATTTCAATCAAAACGGTTTTCAAAAACACAATTTAAGAAGACAGTTTCAGAAATTCAAGAAAAATTACAGTTTCGTAATTCAAGCTTTCAAAAAGAACTCATGAATACCTAATTCGCATCTAAGCCTAAGAATTTCTACCAAATTCAGAATAATTGAGACGAATCAGAAACACGATTAACAAGGTGGCTCTGATACCACTTGTTTGAAAACACGAATCAGAAAGCAGCGGAAATTTAAAATTTTTCCAACAAAAGGATCTTGGACTCGTAATCGTGTATCCAAATTCGAAAGAATTAGAAACTTACTTTCTTAATTGTCTTTCTTGAAGCGTTTCAAGCCACCCAAGAACGCTCTTCTCGCGGCTTGATCCCCTCTCCTTGGTAAAGCTCGAATCTTCAAACTTCTAACTTGAAGCTCTCTAGAGATAGTCCACCAACTTGACTACAATCTAAGTAGTAAGGATGCTAGTTCTCTAGTTAGTGTTTAGGCTTAACCTAGGGTTTAGTTTATCTAGGAGAAAGGATGGTGTTCAACACATGAACCAAAAGAATTGTCAATCAGCTCTAAAAGGAGCTCGAGCTCCCCTATTTATAAGAGGGAGTGGCCGAAAATCCCTAGTCCTTACGGGCTAAGGATTTTGGTCCCTCTTTCCTATTACTTGATCATCAAGTAATTTTGACTTTGACTTTGAATTCAAATTCAAATCAACTTTCAAGAGAGCTAAAATATCCAAACTATTTTTGGATAATTTTATACTTTATTTATTTAAAATAAATAACTTATTTTATCTAATTAATTAATTCACAATTAATTAACTAGATTATCTTTCTCTAAAATTAGACTTTCTTTTTAATTCAAAATTAAACCAAAGTCTATTAAATAATTAACAACTTAATTATTTAATATTCAATTAAATAATCACGTGTGGCACACGTGTCACAATGACACGTGTCCAGTCACGTGACCCACACGTGTGGAACCCTCTAGGCCCGATTAACTCGTTTAATCATTTTTAAGCCTCAACTCATGTAACCAAGTTGTTGTGTGTGACCCTCTAGGTTCTCAATTCAATTAGCAGTGACCCTAATTAATTAATTCACTAATTAATTAATCAGTCCACATATTAAACGATCATAGTCTAGCAACAGGTGTTTAACCCCTAGCTGAATTAGAATGTTCGGATTCAATAGAACCTTTAAGTCATTGATTCATGTGAGATACAATCCTCCTACTTGCTATCTCTCAACCAAGATCTAGGGCCAGGGAATAATTAGAACCCTAATAATCCGGTCTTAAAGCTAACTGCATTTCATATCCATTTGATCTCAATCCAAGAAACCCTTTTCTTGATGTCTTGATCTACTGCCTTAGCCAAGGACTCCATATGGCATATGAATGACTTACACAATAAGAGATCACCTTGCAAATGCAAGTGTAGGTCCTTTCTTGATTCTCATTCACTTTCATGAATCACTTGTGCAGCCCCAGCATAAGACTTGAATCAGTTGTCTAAGGCGACACCCTTTAAAGCTTATACCTAAGACTACAGAGTTAACTCATAAAGTGACAAGGAACCTCAAGTCTAAGGATTAATTAATCACATCAATGACTCGTGAGATATTTCCTAATCTGGAAGTTTCCATTTCCTGAAATAGAAACTTCCTTTCCCATTTAGGAATCTTCTCACACGGGGCACCTCAGTGAACTTACATATTAAAGTAAGCACCCTCATGTATCACACACGTATCAACTATACACTTTGCACCTCCATGAAACAAGGTGGTCCTTCTTAAGGGCGTGATCCCACAAGCAAGCCTTAGAGGAGTCAGGTTGACACTCCCACTGTCTGTAGGACTCATCGGCTTGGAGCATTTTACTAATCATGACTTATGTGATATAGAGCTCGTTTCATGAACCATTTCACCTAAATGGTAGAGTCCTAAAGTCATCAGGATTAGGGGAGTTCTCATACATGCACAGCTAAAGTAAACGCATACCAAACAAGAGCATATAAAGAAGTGTTGCCTCAATACGTTATTTTATTCAAAGATTGTCTGTGATTACAATAAGGAAAAGCACAAAGCGGATATACAATCGGCTTTCTAGGGCACTATTCCTAACAGGAGAAGGGTAGCCTTCCTCTACAAGGAATGGAAGTGTGGATGAATCGCATATGTTGGTTGAGAATTACTCTGGAATTCATTGATAATGACTTTGCCAGGTTCTAGGGGGCTATATTTTTCTTTTTGTCGATCGAACCGCTCTTTTGTTCAATCATTTCTTGAAGGAGATGCTCATCTGCTTTGGTTAGCTCGGTAGAGTGGCAGGCGAAATCCATAAACTCTAAAACTAAACCAAGGACCGCCGATTGGGGTTGGGTGGTTCAGGCTTAACGCTTGCCGCTGGGAGCGAGGGAGGAATGTAATGACTCTAAACCTTGGGATTCTATCAGCCGAACTCAAAGAAACTTCGAAGCTGGGCTGAAACCTTTTCCCCCTATGCCAGGTTGCCATCAAAAGATTGAACATGTATGTGGGAGGATCCGAACGAATCCGAACTTTACGTGAGACGAGTTTCTGTCTCATACAGCTCGAGCCGAAAACCGGGGGAAGTTTAGGAACGGCTTATCGAGGGCGCGAACCCCGCATCGTATGAAGTTTTACCATGAGCCGATTGTATCCATTGAGCAAATATGGGTTCGATCAAAATTTGCTTTTCCGGAGTCCCAAAAGCAAGATACCTTGGCCTATAGCAGATAATTCGGGAACTCGGCCAAAAATTTCCTCGGAAAAACACAGAAAAAAAATAAAACTGAATCCAAAGAAACTAACTAAACTTCCATACGGAAGGGATAAAACTTCCATACGAAAGGCTCGAAAAAAAACATATAACTTAAACAGAAAAAAACAGTGACGCAAATCGTTTTTGTACCAAAAAATCCCGGAAGAGATAAAACTTCCATACGGAAGACTCGAAAGAAAATATAACTTAAACGGAAAAGAACAGTGACGCAAATCGTCTTTGTACCAGAAAATCCCACTAGATCTGGAAAAGCGGCGACGAAATTGAGACGATGACGGTAGATTCGAGAGAGTGGCAGCAGATTTGGGTGGATTTCGACGGAACAAATCTGAAAAGCTGATGACGACATAGAATTGAGTTCATGATAGTATTCTCCACCGCCGAATCAAAACTTTGATTGATTACCTTGTCTTGAGTTTGAATCACGTTCCGATATTTGTGATTAAAATGTCACCGTTGATTTCTTATTTTTGTTACAAGCACAACTATCAGAGATTTTAAAACTACCTAAAATATTCTTATACTTATATCAAAAACTTCAAGGGTTTGTAAATTTTAATTTTCTGTGTCAACCCTATATTATTATTAGGGAAAAATGCAAAATTGGTATACTAACTCCAACGATTTAGCGTTTTCGGTACTTTAAATTTTCCGATGAAAAAAAAACCCATAACTATTAAGAAAATGCAAAAAAAAAAACCAATTTTGCCTAGAATAGCCAAAACCCGCCGGATATCCGACTCGGATGCGCACGTGGCTCGCCTGAGTCCATGTTGTCCGAAAATGCCCGTCCACCTTAGCAAAAGCCGCCATGCTATAAATACACAAAGATAATTAAAAAAATCATAATAATTATATATATAAGTAATATAATATTTAATATATACATTATACATCAATTTTTTATAATTATCATATAAATATAATTAGTTATATTATTAAAAAAATTCATATAACATTATATACAATATAAAATTTATTGCATAAAATTAAATAATATTACAATAAATATATTCTATATATATACATATATATACACAATAAATTTTATAAATATTATTTGATAATACTTAACAAATTAGCAAATTTAAATGACATTATACAATTTTTTTTATGATTATAATAGAATATAATTATTTATATTATTAAAAAATTATAATTAGTTGGAGGAAATTTAATATATTTCAAATTATTTTATTCATAGAAATTATATTTTATTTGCATAATATATTTTTAATGAAGTTAAATTAATATAAAAACTCAAAAAAAAAAAAAGAAAAAAAAAATTTCAACCCAACCCCTGTATCGCGTCGGAGAAGATGAATAGCTCATCTGCATCAAGAATTTGGAAATTTTCGTTACTTTGCCAAATTCGACGTACGGATAGTGTTTTTCGATCACCGTGATACGAGGATCGTATTGATACTAATTTCGTGGCCCGATTTCTAGCGGTGGAGGCTCTATGAAGAATCAAAGTCGCGGCAATGGCGGACAACCACGACCAACACTCCACCCCCAGGCTCTATGAAGAATCAAAGTATCGCTTCACTCATCCCTGCCAACACTCCACCCCTTCTTCTTCTCCACAAAGAAAAGAAACCCTTTCTCCGTCAGCCGCTGCACCCATTCTCCTTCTCCCGCATCAAATCTGTAACACCACCATCGTCGCCGCCTACACCCTTTCTCCCACATTAGATCTGCAAACCCACCCATCGCCGCCACCTACCCCCTTCTCCCACATCAGATCTGCAAACCAACCCATTGTCGCCGCCCATCCCCCGTCTCCCTCATCAGATCTGGGAACGTGGTGGTGCGTGGTGGTGGTGGTGCGTGGTGGTCTTCCTTCGATGGCCGAGGGAGAGGGTCTTTCTTTTTGTTTATGAGTGGGGAAGAAGGGGCGGCGCGCGATGACGGACTGGGGATTGAGGTTGAGGAGTGGGAAATTATTCATCTTGTTGATTTGTAGGTTGATGTTCATATCCGTTGCTTTGCGAGGGTGAGTAGTCTTGGGATGAAATCGTAGTTTGGAGGGCCGTCGGCGAAAGGGGCGGCGGCTGTGGTTTGGGGGCCGACCATCGTGAGGCGGACGAGCGGCGGAGGTGGTGGCAGCGGGTGAGAGGTGGTGGGTTAGGGCGCGGAGGCCGTGGTGGGCGAGGCGGTGATTGGCATCCCCGTTGAGGAAGGCGGTGGATTTGGGGAGATAGAGGTGATGGTGGTCGCCATGGCGGCGGTGTCGGCGACAACCACTGCGGCGGACGAAGAATGAAGATGATGATTGAAGTTTTTTTTTTTTAATAATTAATAAAAGTTATTTAATATATAAAAAAACTAAGATAAAATTTTGATTTTATTTTATCTTAACTTTATGATATATATATATACATATTATACATACCCTAGTATTTTATTGTTTATGTAATTAATTAAAACATTAAATTTAATTAGTATCAAAGTAATAAGCATAAATAATTTTAATTGGCTTACTTGGCAATTTTAATTTTTTTAATCAGCTATGTGTATTTACAGCATGGCGGGTTTTTGCTGAGGTGGACAGGCATTTTCGGACAGCATGGACTCAGGCGAGCCACATGCGCATCTGGGTCGGATATCCGGCGGGTTTTGGCTATTCTGGGCAAAATTGACTTTTTTTTGCATTTTTTTAATAGTTGTGGGTTTTTTTTTTCACCGGAAAATTTAAAGTACCGAAATCGCTAAATCGTTGGAGTTGGTATACCCATTTTGCATTTTTCCCTTATTATTAATTACAGTGAAGATTCTGTTCCATTTCCTTTAAGATTCTATTTCATTTCGTTCAAAATAATCGATGTAAACACTCCTAAAATTCTGTATAAAACTTCTGTTCTTTCTTTTGAAACCTTAGTTGTGTAATTTCAGTTTTTTCTAACAAAACCTAACTACAACATATATATTGCACTTATTTGATTCGATTTTTGTTCTTAAAAAAATTATTTTATTGACATGATAATTATAAAATATTTCCACTCTAAATTGATGTGTCTGAATCAAGTTCGGACGACTTCCTGATTATCCCTTATGAATAAAGTTCATCCCATGCTGGTTGCATGCATGAATAACTAACCGTTAAAATGAGTTATTTTATCTCTGAAAATAAAATTGACTCACCGACCTACACATGATGTTTAATTAAAATATTTAGAGCGTGTTTACTTTTACAGATAATAGATATTTGTGATATATAACCAATATCTACGTGTATTTACATTGCATGTGTGAAAGCCTGTAGGATAGATTCTGACCTATGAGATTTGCGTGTTTTATTGAGATATAGATCACACGCCAAAAAGGCATGTGATAGATCACGAGCCCTTAGAGGCGATATGTGAATAAGTTAACAATTAAGTCACGAATTACATGAAATACTAAAATAATCATTTATTTAATAATACATTATAAATAGAACATTATATCGCAAGTTTTTTTAAATTAGGGGCGGGGATCGTGGCTTATCTTATAATTGTCAAGCACTACTCTCACCCAGCATTAATCCTGATCTTTGAAAAAGTAAAAAAAAAAAAAAAGAAAAGTCATAATTTCTTTTTTTTTTTTTTGGGTCAGAAAAAGTCTTAATTTCTTGTTCAACTGAATATCATTTTGTATCAACACATTATACAAGTTCACAAATAATTAATTAATTATATTTATATATAACAATCTATATATATATTATATTATATATATATATATATATATATTATTATAGCTTATAAAAGCACGAGTTGGGTTTTTGGTTTCTTACAAAATACGAATCGCCTAAAATATTCTCACAATAATTACTTCAATAACTATTAGTCAAGGATAATGGTGTAAATACATGTTATAAAATTAATTTAATTATATTTAAAAAGTACTTATCAACTTAAAATAGGACTCTTGGTAGAATTAAAATTTCTCCAACTTACCCAAAAAAGATATATAGTTTAACAAGGATTATTATTTTTTTTTTTTGGTGAAATTTTAATATTACTATATTAATTAATTGTATTCAAATTTTATAATATAAATTGTCTATTTTTTAATTTTAAGGTCTATAATTTAAAATGTTATAATAAGATATATCTAACGAATCAAAAAATAACAAATTGATTCACTTTATAAATTTTAATAAATTTTTATAATTACGTAAAATAAAATATTATTTAAATGACTTACATAAAACAACTTTCAATAAATCATTCCTAATGTAAGTCCAATTATGTAAGTTCATAGTTCTAACTATCTAAGTTTATAAACTTTCTTCAACTATAATTTTATAATTGTATCTAATTAACAAAATAATATAATCTATCTATCTATATTTGTATCTGTATATATTATAAAAGCACGAATTGAGTTTAAGTTTCTTACAAAATACGGATCGCCTAAAATATTCTCACAATAATTACTTCAATAACTATTAGTCAAGGATAATAATGTAAATACATGTTATAAATTATTAATTTAACTATATTTAAAAAGTACTTATCAACTTAAAATAGACTCTTGGTAGAATTAAAATTTCTCAAACTTACCCAAAAAAAGATATATAGTTCAACAAGAATTGTTTTAATATTAATATATTAATTAATTGTATTAAAATTTTTTGATATAAGTTGTCTATTTTTTAATTTTAAGGTCTATAATTTAAAATATTATAATAAGATATATCTAAAAACGAATCAAAAAATAACAAATTGATTCACTTTATAAATTTTAATAAAATTTTATAATTATGTAAAATAAAATATTATTAATATTGAACAAGTTACATAAGATAACTTTCAATAAAACAATCCTAATGTAAGTTTAATTATATAAGTCCATAGTTTTAATTATCTAAATTCATAAAATTTCTTAAATCGATATCATATTATAATTCTATAAACTTATCTAATTAACAAAATAATATAATTGAATAATTTACATAAAATATTTTTCAATAAATTAATTAATTCTAATATAATATTTTTTAATTAACTAATACTAATATAATAATATAATTGTAATTATCTACATCTAACTAAACACATAATCTTCCTTTAGTTTATATAATAAAATATAAATTAAATACTTAAAAGTACAAATAGCATTTTTGGTTTCTTACGACTTAATATACCACAATTTATCAGGCCGTTAGAGCAAAGTTACTTTTAATTAATAATCCTAAAGAGACTCAATGTGTGTTCATATAAAAATAAAATATAATTGGGGTTTTTGGTTTCTTACAAAATACGGATCACCTAAAATATCCTCACAATAATTACGTAAATAGCTATTAGTCAAGTATAATAATGTAAATACATGTTATAAATTATTAATTTAACTATATTTAAAAAGTACTTATCAACTTAAAATAAGACTCTTGGTAGAATTAAAATTTCTCCAACTTACCCAAAAAAAGATATATAGTTCAACAAGAATTGTTTTAATATTAATATATCAATTAATTGTATTCAAATTTTATGATATAAGTTGTCTATTTTTTAATTTTAAGGTCTATAATTTAAAATGTTATGATAAGATATATCTAAAATGAATCAAAAGACAACAAATTGATTCACTTTATAAATTTTAATAAATTTTTATAATTATGTAAAATAAAATATTATTTAAATTGAACAAGTTATTAAAATAACTTTCAATAAATCAATCCTAGCTAATGTAGGTTTAATTATATAAGTACATAGTTTTAATAACTAATAACTAATAAAATGAATATTTGCACAACAAACTTAATAGATTGTGATGCATTCCCGATGGGGAGCTTGAATTAAATAAAAAGCTACCTGCACTCTTTCCCGCAGTTTGACCGCCCAAAATTGCAGACGTGAAGATAAAGGGGTGCGACGATAGGTTTCCCAACCCAATCACCTTTATTAATATCATGCCCTATAAGTTGAAATTCTGCACATTTTCACCCCCATTTCATCACCTCCAAAAAGTTCTTCTTCTCTTTCTCTCTCAGATCTGGAATCCTTGATAAACAAAGTCATGAATCACCCTCCAACACCCATTAATGGCGAGGACGAAGCCTACATGGTTGAATGTCTTCGACTATATGCCGCAGACAACCAAATACATCGGCTAGAAAGCTTCGAGAGAGCCCTGTTTCAAGTGTCGTTTGAGTTGTCAGGGCGATTCCAAAGAGAATATTGGCCCCGGGATGTTATAGAAGCGGTGAAACGACTGCGGATAGTATTTTACAACTTCCATAGATTCTTGGGTTGTCCTGGAGTTAAAATGGGTAATGATGGTGTTCATTCCCAAATTGATACCCAGATATACTTTCGAGGGAATAGCCATGTTGTAAGTCGAATTCATACTCAATCCTTTTTTTGTGTAATTTTTGTTCATTATTTAATGTTTAATTTTACATAGGTCATCCGTCGGGAATCCATGGTCAGGGCACATGGATGCCCTTATTACGATGACATTAGGTTTATCTTCAAAGTGCGGCAGGCACACCTTTTGGAGGGAGAAGAGGAGCACCTCCACGCTTACAACATTGATGATAGGGATTCGGACCCCGAGTCCTTTGACAGTATGGATTATCCCGGATATAAACACTCTAAGGAGATTGTTAATTCCAACATTCCACAGGATGATCCGGATGAGGTTAATCAGTTTCCTCCCCCATAATATAGACAACGCTTCTCTAAATTTTGTTGCTTGTAGATTGTTTAAAGTTTAAATATTACTGTTAGTTTGATTGTAATGTATATTACTGGTTCTGTAATGAAATGTTTATTGTTGGTTGTAATGAATTTCGTGCAGAGCACTATGTAATGTTTATTGTTGTTTGATTATAGTATATCCTGCAGGGCATCAAGAAAAGTTTGTTTTAGTTTGAAGAATAAGAGTTAGTTTGATAAACTGATGAAATATATGACAGTTATATGAAAACAGATAAACTGATAAACTGCAGTTTGTCGAGTAAATAAGTCGAGTAAATAAGAATATGGGGTAGGGTAGAACCAAAAGTGTAGATTGTTTAGTAAAGGTGTGGTCTGCAGATTGTTGAGTAAAGGTGTGGTCGTCTGAAACTAATTCTGCAGTTTATCAAGTAAATAAGAATATGGGGTAGAACCAAAAGTGCAGATTGTTGAGTAAATGTGACGTTATCTGAAACTAATTATGCAGTTTGTCGAGTAAATAAGAATATGAGGTAGAACCAAAAGTGCAGATTGTTGAGTAATGGTGTGGTTATCTGAAACCAATTTTGCAGTTTGTCGAGTAAATAAGAATATGGGGGTTAAGTAAATTAGTATTTCAGTCCTTCCATATCGTTTTATAATGATATTTACTGAAAAAACATGGTAACTAATATGTTTGTTCTCATAATATATAAACTTTCAGTCCTTCCATATCGTTTTATGATGATAATTAGTGAAAAAACATGGTAACTAATATGCTTGTTCTCACAATATGTAAACCTTCAGTCATTCCATATCGTTTTATGATGATATTTATTGAAAAAACATGGTAACTAATATGTTTGTTCGCGCAATATGTAAACCTTCAGTCCTTCCATATCGTTTTTAATGTTTCACTGGACAAAGCCTGCCTTCCATCACGCATTTTTAACGTTTCACTAGACAAAATCTGCCTTTAATCACGCATTTTTAATGTTTCACTCGACAAAGTTTGCCTTTAATCACGCATTTTTAATGTTTCACTCAACAAAGTTTGCCTTTAATCATGTATTTTTAACGTTTCACTAGACAAAATTTGCTTTTAATCACACATTTTTAATGTTTCACTCGACAAAATCTACCTTTAATCATGCATTTTTAATGTTTCACTGGACAAAATATGCCTTTCATTATGCAATTTTTACGTTTCACTGGACAAATTCTGTCTTTAATTACGCATTTTTAACGTTTCACTGGACAAAGCCTGCCTTTAATCACGCATTTTTAATGTTTCACTGGACAAAGTCTGCCTTTAATCATGTATTTTTAACGTTTCACTAGACAAAGTTTGCCTTTAATCACGCATTTTTAACGTTTCACTTGACAAAGCCTGTCTTTAATCACGCATTTTCAATGTTTCACTGGACAAAGTCTGTCTTTCATTACGTATTTTTAAAGTTTTACTGGACAAAGTCTGCCTTTAATTACGCATTTTTAACGTTTCACTGGATAAAGTCTGCCTTTAATCACGCATTTTTAATGTTTCACTGGACAAAGTCTGCCTTTAATCACACATTTTTAATGTTTCACTCGATAAAGTCTGCCTTTAATCATGCCTTCATCAAGCATTTTTAACGTTTCACTGGAAAACTCTACCTTTAATCACGCATTTTTAATGTTTTACTGGACAAAGTCTGCCTTTCATTACGCATTTTTAATGTTTCAATGGATAAAGTCTGCCTTTCATTGCGCATTTTTAACATTTCACTGGACAAAGAATGCCTTTCATTACACATTTTTAACGTTTCACTGGACAAAGTCTTCCTTTAATCACGCATTTTTAACGTTTCACTAGACAAAGTCTACCTTTAATTACGCATTTTTAATGTTTCCATTAGATCAAATTGAGAAAACAACATCAAGCAATTTATTGAGAAAACAACATCAAACAGAAACAATCATAAGAGGTAGTGTATACGATTACAACAATAAATAAAATTCCTTAAAAAAGAGTGAATAAAATCAATCCTCAACTCCAAAACACGCAGTGGATCTGGTCAATCCTCAACTTCAAAACGAATAGTGGCCAAGCATGAACCATATCGGCGTAGGGGCTATATCTTTTCTTCTTGACACAGAATGAGATTACTGATCAGAATTAATATAGTCATGTTAATACAAAAAAAGAATAAATTAGAAATCCCATACCTTCTCTTCGATGCTTGCTTCCCACCTAAATAGGCAAAAGGCTGAATCGCCCTCATCTCAACAATGTTGAGTTTAGCAAGTTCATGCAATTGGATCATAATCGGAATCTGCCCGTCGTATCCCATACTAACCCACAAACCTTTTTTTATGGGGTGCAAGGTATTGTACCACGTAAGTATCAGAGTTGAAGTTTGACTACTCTTCACCAAGTTGCGCGTGAATCTTCTCCACTGACGCGCTCCGCCGAATTGGGAATACCGTAATTTCACCGTTAAACCAACAAACTTCCTAGGATTTGCTAGTCTTGAGCTTCATCACCGGCCAACGACATCTTCAAAATACCAATTTGAACTATCAGTTTGCAGAGGATCAATAATTCGATTCGATACAAATTATCAGCAATTTAATTCGATACAAATTATCAGTGAATTATACTGTCTAATTGACATAATTACCATTCAATTAACGCCAAGAATACATTCAATTAACATTCATATGCTGAGAATGCCTTAGAGCAGCACATGAAATAGGGCACGATGACTAAATCGACTCTCGTTGCCGCCGCTTATCAATATCCTGCTGTTTTCGTTGTCGTTGCCACCACCTATCTTTATCCTGCAGTCGTTGTTGTTAGCTCTCATTGCCGACGAAGTGGAAATGTGGTTGCAGAATATGAAATAAATTGTTCCCAAATTGGGAATCCATTTTTTCAACGAGGAAAAAAAAATTAGGGTAAAACAGACTTTTCAGGGTTATGGGGGTTTAGGAAAAATAACTTATGTATTAGTAACCTAAAACATACATTTTTCAAATTAGGAGGATTTATGATAACTTTTGAAAATATTTGGTTCTTTTAAATAACTGTTCCTTTTTTTTTATCATGTATATCTTAATAGAACTTTTTGAAACGCCTACCAATTTTATGCTTTGTTAAATTTTTTTGGCCCTATCTTGACAAAACTTTTTCAAACACCTCTCGATTTTGGCCTATCTTGACAGGACTTTTTTCAAACACCTCTCCTCTTCGAGATTTATAGAGATACCCTCTCAATTTTGGCCCTATCTAGGGCCTTTTTAAACACCTCTCATCTTTGAAATTCGTATAAATACAAATTTGTGATACGATTTTTGGGGCTGTAGACGAATTAATTTTCGTCGAATTAAAATATGACACGTATAAAATTAAATATTAATTATCAATATTAATTCTTTCTATTTTTATATTTTTTGGATAAATATTAAATTGAAATCCATAAAATATTTAAATAGTTGATTTAATTGATAATTTTAATATTTATTTTGTCATCAAATCAAGTATTGACATGTGTCAAAATTGAGGTGTTCCGGCCAATCAAATCAAGCCTTGCAGTTCAAATGGTGGTGACCAATCAAATGGCGACACGTGGCATATCTCCACACGTGGACCAATCAAAGTCAAGACATGTGTCATTTATTTATTTTCTTAATAAATAAATAAATAAATTTGATCTTATCCCTTTAATAAATGAATTAATTAATTAAGGGATAATTATCACAAGCTTCACCCTACGCCTATAAATAGAGGCATTCTACAACACAATTTTCACAACTTGGAGATACGAAGGAGTAAGCCACAAAGCAAGGAGAAAGAAGCTCTCTGGTGTTCTTCAGCATCCTCGGTGTTCTTCGGCATCTTCAACGGCGTTTGATCCGGCATCAAGGCAATGAAGTGGTGTTTCGGCGTTGCTCTCCTCAAAGATCGAAGCGAGATTCAAGCGTGTTCTTCGTGGAAATCAACCAAATCGAAGCGTCCGATCCGCAACAAGGCGTTAAGTCGGCGAATCCGGCGTTTTTCTCAAATCAAATTCGAAGGTGCTCCAAGCGTGTTCTTCGGCGTTCTTCGAGAAAGTCAACAAACTGAGGCGTTCAATCCGCAATCAAAGCATCAAATCCAGATTTCGGCGTTGCTCCTCAACAAATTCAAATCAAACTCAAATCAAAATCAAAGGTGTTCGTCGGCGTGTTCTTCGGTGTTCATCAAATCAAGGCGTTTAATTCGCGATTAAGTCTAAAGACCCGCAATTAACGTTTAAAGAAGCAAATCAAATCCAACGGAAGATCGAATCTCCGAAGTCAACGAAGGAGTTTCAAACCTTCCGAATTCCAGCAAATTCTTGTAGGAAGAATCAGAGGAAGAATTAGAGATTGTACCCGCAAAATTCAAATAAATCAATAAAATTCATTTGTGATTATTTCTCGCGTTTAATTATTTAATTAACACGGAAATTATATTACAAATTTTGGCATGCCCAGTGGGACAATCTCTACCTCTCATCTCCTCCTACTCAACAAACTTGAGGCACGAAATGACCAACAGTAAGATCGTTGATCTCGAGGCTATCATCTCCAAACTTATTGTCGAAAGCTTCGTCGTTGTGACAAGAAGTATGTCTAAGAAAGAACAGACGTCTTCCGGGAAAGCTCGATCCCTCCAAAGCGATGGAAAGAACGCTCGAATTCTCAGCTACGAAAGTGAAGGTGAAGAAGACGACTCGGCCTCGTCCACCCCTCGTCCAAGTTCTTCAAGTTTTGCGCCCGCCATGACGATAAGTGCAACAACTATAGAAGAACAACTTGTGAATATGACAAAGGTCATCGAGGGACTCTCCAAGCATGTTGAAGAGCAAGACTCTCGCATTTCAAAGTTGATGGACAGAGTAGACGGTGACAATGCTAGCCAAGTGAAGGGGAAGCGTTCGAATAAGCAAGAAGAGTCTCAAACTCCAACAAAAGCTCAATCAAGTGGAAATGAGAAGCCTTCAGCTAAAGAATTTCAAGTTTCATCAGACGGACTTATCCCGGTAGAGCAATTGAAGGAGTTCATCATGGGGACAATCAAAAACAAGATCGAGGGAGGCTCCAAATCATCCTTGGTCTACTCCAAGCCCTACACCCAAAGAATCGATAACTTGAAGATGCCGATTGGTTATCAACCTCCCAAATTCCAGCAGTTTGATGGGAAAGGCAATCCTAAGCAACACGTAGCTCACTTCATCGAGACGTGCAACAATGTCGGAACTTACGGGGATCACCTAGTCAAGCAATTCGTTCGATCACTAAAAGGAAATGCCTTCGACTGGTACACGGACTTAGAAGCGAACTCGATCGATAGTTGGGGACAACTCGAGCAAGAATTCCTCAATCGCTTCTACAACACTCATCGGACAGTTAGCATGATCGAACTCACCAACTTCCGACAATGGAAAGAAGAGCTCGTCGTCGACTACATCAATCGGTGGAGAAACCTTAGTCTAAATTGTAAAGATCGACTATCAGAGGCTTCAACAATTGAAATGTGTATTCAAGGGATGCATTGGGGTCTCCGCTACATTCTCCAAGGAATTCAGCCTAAGTCGTTCGAAGAGCTCGCTACTCGGGCACATGATATGGAGTTGAGCATGATCGCTACTGGAGTTGAAGGGCCGCCCGTCCAAGAGTTCTGCAGACCTAGGGAAAAGCAAGATTTCAGGAAATGGGGCAAACCCTTCACCAAACCACAAGCTAAAGAGTCCATGGCGGTGAATGCGATTCCTGTCAAATTTCGGGCTAAGACAAACGACAAGGCGGACGAAAGAAATGAAGTCCCCCAAGAAAGAACATTCAGAAAATTATCCTTAGCAGAAATGCAAGCCAAGGAATACCCATTTAAAGACTCTGATGTCTCCGGAATTTTCGACGACCTGCTCAAAGCAAACCTCATCGAATTACCCGAAATAAAGAGGCCCAACGAAGCCGGAAAGACTGACGATCCAAAGTATTGCAAGTATCATCGTCTGCTTGGACACCCAATCCACGATTGCTTCATATTCAAGGATAAGGTGATGCAGTTGGCACGACAAGGAAAGATCGCACTCGAAGATGTTAGCGCGACATCTAATGTTGTAACTTGCCTGATGATAAGTGAAGAAGAAGTTCCCAAGCAAACTCACCCCAAAGACGATGAATGCATGGCAACCATGACCTTCTCAGATGAAGATTTGCTGCTCGGTTCAAAGCCTCACAACAGACCGTTGTTCGTGACAGGTTATACCCACGAACAAAAGGTAAATAGAATGCTCGTCGATGGAGGTTCCGCAGTCAATATCTTGCCTTTGAGAATGATGAACGAGTTAGGAATTTCAAAGGATGAACTAGCAAACAGCCGTCTGATGATCCAAGGCTTCAATCAGGGAGGATAAAGAGCTCTAGGCATCATCCGGCTAAAACTGTTGATAGACGATATGTTATCAAACGTGCTGTTTCATGTCATAGATGCCAAAACTTCATACAACATGCTTCTAGGGCGACCCTGGTTACATGAAAATGGTGTTGTCCCATCTACTTGGCATCAATGTTTCAAGTACTGCCGGGAGGGTGTGATAAAGAAGGTTCTTGGAGATAGTAAACACCGAAGCAGAAGCCCACTTCGCCGATGCGAAGTACTACCGTGAAGAAGTGGAAGAAAACAAAGGAAAGGAAGTTTTTGATCCACAAGATAATTGCAATGCTGAAAGCAAAGTTGGAGCCTCAACTTCGATAGATCGCCAAGAAAATGGGGGATCATCACTTACAAAGTCCGAGGCACTAAAAGAGCTGACATTGCCCTCACCAAACTAGATGTTGTGAAGCCTTCTTCTCCACCACTCAATGGATTTGTTCGCCCGATTCAAGGAAATAAAATAGAACACGGGGAAGCAACCAAACTCCAAAATGCAAAGGAGCATGATCCTAAAGCATATAAACTTCTCGTCAAAGCCGGGTACAACCCACAAGAGAAGTCAAAGCTGGGAAAACTCATTCCAACAGCCAAGACAAAAGAAACAAAGTCGAGGTCGTCAAAAGAAGATGGTAGTGTCACCCCAAACTCGCGAGTAGGACTCGGGTTTGCCACGCAAGGCCCCGTTCGAATCGCCATAAACAGAGCGACGAATAACTATATATCTGAAAAGCTCTCATCAATTGAAGACACTTTTGATGAGAATGGAAGAAAAATCCGGCGAAAGTCAGTCTTCGATAGACTTAGTCCTCCCAAATGAGCCAAAGCTAGTCATTGGCTAAGAAGATGCAAGGCACAACGTTTCTCGAAACTTCAAAGTGCAGTTCCATCCCGTATGAAAAGGTGTAATAATTTGATCGTCTCATGCGATAAAGTATTGAAAGCTAGGTGGGAGACGATCATCTTCACGCGCGATAAGGACAAAGACGAAGATAACGAAAGCGTAGCATCGTCCTACCACATCACTTCGGTCGAAGAAGTTTCAATCGAGGAGGACGCCGAAGATGCGCCACCCAAGCTTGAAGAAGGAGTTAAGGCGACCGTAGACGATCTTAAAGAAATCAACTTAGGTAACGCCGACGATCCGCGCCCGACCTACATCAACGCCTTATTAACCGGCGACGAGGAGAAAGCCTATGTCGAACACTTGCTTGAATTCAGGGATGTGTTTGCATAGTCCTACAAAGAAATGTCGGGGCTGAATCCAAAAGCTGCAGTACGTCACTCTTCGTGAAAAAAGGCGCTCGTCCTGTAAAACAAGCTCAGCGATGATTCCGACAGGATTTAGTTCCCTTAATCGAAGCCGAAGTAAACAAGCTCATCGAAGTCGGGTTCATTCGAGAAGTGAAGTATCCCACGTGGATCTCTAGCATAGTGCCGGTGAGGAAGAAAAATGGGCAGATTAGAGTATGTGTCGACTTCAGAGACTTAAATATCGCTTGCCCGAAGGATGATTTTCCACTGCCTATAACCGAGCTCATGATCGATGCTACCGTAGGCCACGAAGCTCTCTCCTTCATGGACGGCTCATCGGGATATAATCAAATACGAATGGCGCCCGAAGATGAAGAATTAATAGCATTTCGTCCTCCTAAAGGGATATACTGCTACAAAGTGATGCCTTTCGGCTTGAAGAACACAGGTGCCACGTATCAAAGGGCGATGCAGAAAATCTTCGATGATTTACTTCACAAGAACATCGAATGCTACGTGGACGATGTGGTGGTAAAATCCAAGAAGCGAGAAGATCATCTAAAAGACTTAAGGAAGATCTTCGAACGATTAAGAAGGTACCAACTCCGGATGAATCCGCTCAAGTGTGCTTTCGGAGTTTCGTCAGGGAAGTTCCTCGGGTTTATAGTCCGACATCGAGGTATTGAAATCGAACAAGCAAAGATAGACGCGATCTTGAGAATGCCAACACCTCAAGATATCCATGACTGGAAGAGTTTGCAAGGAAAGTTGGCTTACATCCGAAGATTCATCTCGAACCTGGCCGGCCGGTGTCAACCATTCAGTCGGCTTATGAAGAAAGGTGTTCCCTTCGAATGGGATGAAGCGTGCCACAAAGCCTTCGAGAGCATAAAGGCGTACTTGATGAGGCCACCTGTCTTGGTCGCACCCACTCCGGGACGGTCATTGATTCTCTACATTGCAGCTCAAGAACGATCTGTTGGTGCCTTACTCGCCCAAGAAAACGACAAAGGAAAAGAAAGTTCTTTGTACTACTTGAGTAGAACGATGATGCCGAACGAGTTGAAATATTCGCCCATCGAGAAGATGTGTTTGGCCTTGATCTTCGTAATCCAAAAGTTGAAGCACTATTTCCAAGCACATACTGTACATCCCGTCTCAAAGGCGAACCCTCTAAAGTATATCATGTCAAGACCGGTGCTTTCGGATAGACTCGCAAGATGGTATCTCCAACTTCAGCAGTTCGAGATCGTTTATATCCCCCAAAAAGCGGTGAAGGGACAAGTTATGGCTGACTTCTTGGCAGACCACACTATACCCGCTGAATGGGAATTGTCTGATGACTTGCCTGATGAAGACGTACTTCTAGTCGAGGTCACTCCCCCTTGGAAGATGTTCTTTGATGGAGCTTCACATAGAGAAGGAGCCGGTGCCCGAGTTGTATTTATTATATCCGACGGGGAGGTTCTACCATATTTCTTCACCTTAACACAGAAGTGTTCCAACGTCGCCGAATATCAAGCCCTCATACTAGGGTTGGAAGTGGCAGTCGACATAAAACAGTTGCATCTCAGAATATATGGAGACTCAAAGCTGGTGGTCAACCAATTGGAAGGCTCATACGACGTCAAAAAGCCTGAACTGATCCCCTATGTTAACTATGCTAAAATGCTGATGGGATGGCTCGGAGATGTGACGATCGAACACGTGCCTAGAATAGAGAACAAGCAAGCAGATGCGTTGGCGAAACTTGCCTCTACATTGGTGATGCCGGAGAAGGAAACTTGAGTGTCGGTTTGCAAGAATTGGGTTATACCTCCAATCTTCGATGATGAAGACTTTGAAGAAGAAGAAAATCACGTTGTTGAAGTATTCGAAGTCGAAAAGGAGGATTGGCGACAACCCCTTGTTGACTATCTCAAATATGAAAAATTGCCCAACGATCCGCGAGAGAGAGTTGATGTGTGACGACGCTCAGCTCGATTCATCTACTTTAAAGGTACACTCTACCGACGCTCGTTCGATGGAGTCTTCTTGAGGTGTTTGGGCGAAGACGAAGCAAACCAAGCCATGGAAGAAGCCCACTCCGGAGTCTGCGGTGCTCATCAATCGGGCCCAAAGCTGCACTTTCGTATAAAAAGAATGGGATATTATTAGCCAACAATGGTGAAAGACTGCATAGAATACGCGCAACGATGTCAGGCTTGTCAGTTTCACGCTAACTTCATTCACCAACCGCCCGAACCGTTACATCCGACGGTTACCTCGTGGCCTTTCGATGCTTGGGGATTGGATGTGGTAGGCCCCATAATGAAGTCTTCTGCCGGTCATCTCTACATTTTGGCTACGACCGATTACTTTTCTAAATGGGCGGAAGCAGTTCCTCTAAAAGAAGTGAAGAAGGAGAATGTTGCCGACTTCATCCGAATAAACATCATCTTCCGCTATGGCGTGCCTCGTTACATTATCACTGATAACGGGAAGCCATTTAGCAATAGCCTGATAGACAAACTCTGCCTGAAGTTCGGATTCAAGCAAAGAAAGTCTTCAATGTACAACGCCGCTGCCAACGGTCTTGCCGAAGCTTTCAATAAAACTCTATGCAGTTTGCTGAAGAAGGTGGTTTCCAAATCGAAACGAGATTGGCACGAAAGGATTAGAGAAGCTTTGTGGGCTTACCGAACCACCTATAGAACACCTACCTAAGCGACCCTTTATGCGTTGGTGTACGGTGTCGAAACCATTGTTCCCCTTGAACAACAAATTCCATCGCTAAGGATAGCGATTCAAGAAGATCTAACCCAAGATGAAAATGCTCGCCTACGACTTGAAGAGTTGGAGGCGCTCGATGAGAAGAGGTTGGACATTCAACAAAGGCTCGAGTGCTATCAAGCTCGTCGCTCCAGCTCATTCAACAAAAAAGTGAGGACTCGTTCGTTCCAAGTTGGGGATTTGGTGCTTGCTGTGAAAAGGCCAATCATCACTACTCATCGAACGGGGAATAAGTTCATCTCCAAATGGGATGGTCCATATGTTGTGAAGGAAGTTTACACGAACGGCGCTTACAGGTTGATCGCCGAAGATGGTCTGAGAATTGGTCCCATAAACGGGAAGTTCTTGAAACGCTACTACGCATAAGTTGAAGATTGCTCCTTGACGTACGAGCCTAAACTGCATGTCACTCCTGACCCCGCATGAGTATAAACTGTGTACGGTATCCACTAATGGTAAAGCAAGTGGCTAAATTGCTAAGTTACTCCACTGATGGTATTTCGTGTGGCTAAAACAGGAATTCCCCACTCTTGTTCAGGGTGGTTAAACTTTGAATACTCCTGGCATAAACTGTGAACGGCCCCCCAATCTTCTCAAAAGAAGTTTTCCCTTGAACTACGTTATGACTTGATCCCTTCACCCGGGTACGTAGGCAGCTTGAAAATTAACTAAGTTCAGTCAAGATTATCCGTTAAGTTATGTTTTTCTTGTTGAAAACTTTATTCTTCAAGTTAAACAAATCAAAATAAGTGCAAAGAAGTTATGAACTACTGAAACAAAAGAAAATGCATACGAGATTGGAATAAAGCAAATAAAGTCTTTATTAAATAATCTCAAAATTGATAAGGTTCATTAAACTAGGCAATAAATCAAAGAAACAAAGAAAAGTAAAAGCATCCTAAACTATCAAGGGGAGGGGCTCAAATTCTTCAAGTCTTCCTTCGCCATCTTCAGAAGTGCTAGTGAATCTTCCACAGCTTTGAACGCCTTGAGGACAATGTTGTCATCCAATGGGGGAGTCTTCTCAAGGGTCTCGATCTCTTTGCTGATAGTCTGAATTAGGGACTGAGCATTCTCGTAAAGGAGTTGATGCTGCCCCAATGAAAGTGACAAATCTTCCTTTTGTTTCGTTAAGTTAGCAAGTTTCTTCGTAACAGACTTCAACTTCTTGTCAGTTGCCTTAACTTGACTCGCCGCAACTGCTTCTTCGGCTTGGCCAATGACTTTTCGACGGCAAAAATGAAAGGCTCGTCAAAACCCTTAGCATCATTAAACACTGACTGAACTTCGTCCTTAAGAGATGAAATGGAGTTAAATGGAGTGCTCTCAATCTTCTCGAGGAGATTGCCCCACATCAACTTGACAAATTGTTGCTTCTGAGCGGCGATAAATGTGGATGCTTGGAAAACTGAGACTGTGGGATGCTGAGGCATTTGCTTTTCTTCGGATATCAAAAGTGTTTTGGATTGCACCTCTCCTTCAGAAATAAGACCTGTCTCCAAAAGAACCGGTCCGAGGATCGATCCTTGAGACTTTACATCATCAGCTTTAAGGGGCTCCTCTTCCAACTGCAAGTGAAACACGTTCGATGTTTAAAGAAAAAATAGAAAAAAATATTGAAGAACCATGAAAAGAAGAGGGGGAAAACTACCTTTTCACCAGACTTGTCAGCTGAAATCTTATCACGCTTCTTTGGCCTCTTCCAATGGCGATCTGCAATGCCACTTTCACTCTTTGCCAAAGGGACAGGGGAAGTCTTTCTCTTTTCTCCTCCAATCGGATTAACTTTCTCAACTTGGATTGGGGCGACTTCCACATTGATCAATTTCATGATGTTGTCATCAAAGAAGCTGCCGTGAGTTCTCGACCACCATTCCGTATAACTCTTGGCACACAACTTCTTAACAGCCGCAGTTGTTGGGGGAAAGACCACTCCATCCATAGAATTCGATAAAGTGCACACGCGCCAATGGTTGAGTCATTTGTCTAGAGAAGCATCACGAAAATCATTCTTGAGAACTCCGGGTACCACTTGATAAAACCCGAACTGACGAGCAAACCGGTGAGGACTGTATGGCTCGATGATGAAACGATCTCCTTGTCTCAAAGGTAGGTAGCAAGATCGAATTGACATAAAGTAGTTGTGCTCCTCCTCTGAGCCTTCCCCATTGTCAGTATAACGGAACTTCTCGTGGAGCTTCATCGCATTGCAATTCTAAGCCACGAACGCCGACTTGTGGATTTTCTTACGGGCCTCCCTCGCATTATAATCCTTTGCCCCTCTCTCACCAGAAAACCGCATCATTTCCGGACCACGGATGTCTTGATAAGCTTGGCGATGTGTCTTGAAGTAGTGTGCTAGCCAACCATAGACGAGTGAACGGGAAATGGAGCATGACCTTGAGTCGGTCGGGCAGATGCTGATATCTTATTCAAACCACGATAGATGCTTGCCAACACCGGAACAGCCAAATCAACCTTGAAGCCGCTTGCCATGACGCTCGCCATCTTGAGAGTACTTGGGCGTATCGAGTCGACGCTTTCTGTTGGAAGAACGAAGAGACAAAGCCAACAAGCTATGAACGTCGCCAAATAAGTATCTTCCCTTCTGTTCCCGGCGAGTCGGAATCTAGCAAACAACCTCTCTTCTGCGGTATTCCAAGCTTCATGAGGTCCAAATTCACCAAGTGGGCATTCAGTTGATTTGTCTTGGACATACTTCTTCGCCTTTTTGCACCAAAAGCTCACCCAGGGCTCGATGGAAACTTGACCGCCATGAACATCCTTTCGCAGCAAGTGATAGGCGTGGAATAAGTACTGGCAACTAGAGGGGGCATATCTCTTTCCGAATTCGCCTTTCTCGGTGAGTTCCTTTGCATCGGGGACCACTTCGTCGTAGAGAAGACCCGTCCTTGGGAGACCCGCCAAAGAGTACAAATCCCAAAGCGATATGGACAACTCGCCGTTTGATGTCAAAAGAGTGTTGGTTGCAGGACACCACGCTTCGCAGAACCCCTTCATGATCTCCGAGTTGCCATCATAGATGAATAGTAAGGCACGCACAGAGCTGTATATTTGGGCTGACTGCAGCTTGTCCTTGCACCGGCTGAGTATGTCCTCGGTCCATTCCCAATATCCGGCAACATAGTGGAAATCGCCATTAAACCGAAGGTCGTCTCTCCACTCCACATTGCCTTCGATGATGCTTTGCCCTAGCTTCGGTAGATGAGCCGGTTCATTTGAGTGTTGATGATGACCCGCTTCCAGAACCCACACGTGCAACGTTTGGCTCAACTTGATTCGGTATGACCACTCCTTGACGCGAAAGGGCACCGTCACCTTTCCCCGATCGCCCGCATATGGTCCGGTGAGACAAGGATGAACCACCAATTTCGTGCCCGTCTCAAGCTCTTGCTTCTTGTCGTCGAGAATCACTAATTGCTTAACTCCAGAAGCTAAGGTGATGTCTTTGAAGTATACCATGATTACCTGCAAAACGACAAATCCAAAGAGAAAAAAAAACAAAGTTAGCCGAATTGTCAAATATGTACCGGAAAAAAAAAATCCCTTGTATTCGGTAAGCTGCATTGATTTGATATATATATATATATATATATATATATATATAATCACGAAAATTGGGGAAACAATTTTTCCAAAGGAAAATCAACATTAATTATAATGTTTGAAGTGGTGGACCTTCATTAAGTCTGATAATGGATTTTATTTTTGGGGATTCCTGCCTGGCACGCACATATGTATATATTTTGCATATAAAATATATATATATATATGTGTAAAAAGGGAAAATGGGGAATTTCAGCCCACTGTTGGGGCTTTGATTTTAGAAGAAAAAATCTCAGTTTTTCCGTCACAGAGAGGAAAAAATGAGACCCTTTCTTGATTAAAATAAAAAAAAATAAATAAAAAATAGAAGAATCAAAGAGAAGAAAGTTCTGTACTTTTCCCCAACCAAATTGACAGCAGAGTCTCAATTCCCTGCCCAAGTTCTCGACCCAAAGCCTCGACACCTGCAAGATGGAAACAGACATTATTCAGCGACAAGGAATAATATATGTGTATATACATACATATATTCAGGAAGAGACAAGAAAGCAAAATCTGAAGTCTGCCGCGGCTCTCTGGGGGAATTTAACAAACACATTGGGGCGTAAGTTTTGCAAAGAAGGACCATGGAGGTTTGTATGAAGAAGGTAGCCCAAACAACGCAAGAAAGAAAGAAATTTGATCGGATGGTTCGGCAAGACGGTCACAGCTCCGGATTCTCACCAAATAAATGTCTCTAGCTCTTGTTGCTGCGTTGAGTCGAATTCTCACCGAATAAATACTCCCAAGTTCTCGTTGCTGCACGTTGAGCTGAATCTTAATTGGAAGTTCTATTTGTGATAATTATGCCATGATTCATTGTGTTTATATAGACTCAGAAAATATGGAGTCTGATCGAGTCGGATTTCGGATCAGTGACGTGTCTCGAAACAGCAGACTTTGACCACTTAGAATTTGTTGACGTGGTAGAGCTCGAAATGGAGTTGACCTAGGAGAAGCAACAAACGTGAGCTTCGGACCGACAAAGGACTGGAGGGGTGGTTCCCTTTGTCGGCACTCTGACGCTCAAGTCAGTGTCGAGTGGCTGAGAGCTTATCGAGTGACTTGTGCGCTTTTAATGTGGTGGTTGTGTGTGTAAATGGCATTTATGGAGGGGGTATTTATACCTATGGGGGTAATGATTACCTGCACAGTGCAACATGCAGATGCATTAAATGCGCCACCTGCTCCGTACGGCATGTCAGGCTTCATTAAATGAGGGAAGCGGCGGAGTGGGCCCTAGGGATGGTCGACCCCAATTCGACCTAGAAACTACGCTGTTGAGTTTTCACCGACTTGCCCTGGAAACAATCGATGGTGTTTCGACTATTCCTGAGGTCAATCGAGTCGACAAGGTTGAGTGGTCAGCACTTGCCTTCTTGGAGGGTCTGTCGTTGAGGTGACCGATTAGGACGCTTGCGTGGCACTCTTGACCGGTCATTTACTCCACGTGTCCCGACTGGAGTGGTCCACGTAGTGCTTGCGTGGCGATGCTGGATTGGCCCACGTCATTAGCCCCCGAAAAGGCGGTGCCACGATGACGTGGCGGCGTCCTTTCGGATTTCGAGAAGTGGGCCCCCAAGCGTAATGATGGCGACGGTTCGCCTTCGATTTTCCCGCCCAAAGTAACCCTTATAAATAGCCCCATAAGGCCTTCATTTCTTCCCTTCACTTTTTAGAAATTTTCAGAGCATTTCGAGTTCTTCAGAGCTTTTCGAGCATAGCAATCGGAGTTTTCAAGTCGATCAAGTCAAACGCGAAATTTTTTCGGTAAGCTCACTCGACCTAGCTTCCTTCCCTCTTGTTTGCTTCAATTTCTTTATTCTTTATTCATTCGAGAGTCCGTAATCGAGTGAGAAGATCCCATTCTCGAAAAACGTTCGACTCGACCCCTGACGCCAAAACCTTGATCCTTGTTTCAAGGAGAATGCGGAACTCAAGGGAAACCTGTCGAAGAAATATTTGAGCAGTGGGATGCCTTCTTCTACCTCGACTAGCTCAGACTTATCGGATAAAATTCCCGGCCCAGGGGAAAAAATAAATTCGCTCTCCTCGTCTCCAAGCAAGGAGGAATCGGTTAGCTCCCAGGCCTCGGGTGAGGTAGGCGAGTCGGAGGAGTCGGGGAGCTCGGAGGATAGGCAGTCGGCCTCCCCCTTAGGTCCCGTAACCTCCGCAGAGCCTTTGACAGCAATTCCCCCTGTGGGGATGAACCTGGGGGCCGAATATTCGAGTCGAGCGGGAGGCGCGGGGCCGTCGACTTCGACGAGCCGGGGCGAAGATGCCATACACATTCCCTATGGTAGGAAATCCCCCGACCGGATTCTGGACAAGGATCCTAGATTGGTTGATAGCAAGGTATCGGCTAAGATGTTTGAAGACTTTAGGAGGATGCTGTTTGGGGGGGACATAGAGTTAGGAGGGTGCAGTATAGTTCGACCTCGACGAGGAGAAACCATGACTGACCCCCCGACCAACTGCATAGCGGTAACCTGGAAAATGGTTCAAGTAGGGTTCCGAATCCCAATAGACGACGATATCCTCGACATCTTGAACCACTTGAACATCAGCCTGGTTCAATTGATGCCGAATGGTTACGCGAGGCTCAACGGGGTCCGAGTCTTGATGAAATATTTTGGGATCCCAATGCTTGGAGTGGCCAAGGACCTCTTCCATGTGAGTGTGACCAAGGAGAAATCCGGGTCGGGCTATGGGTTTGTGCAGTTGTCGTTTAAACAGAAACGCAAGCTCACGACATCGCCGACCTCTTCAAACGGGCACACTTGGAAGCAACAGTTCGTGTATGTCGAGAGTGAGTTGGGGTGGCCACACCTATGGAACAGAATGTGGTGTTGGAAGCCGAGCCCGACTTTACCGATCGCCGCTACACGCTGGTCGAACACTTTTATTCGAGACATGCTATCCCTCGGACAATTCGACTGCAAGAGGTTGATCGAGGACAAGGTCCTATTGAACTTTGGCTTAGCCCCCGGGATTTCCAGTCGGACATTCGACCCTGGTAAAGCAGGCGTCCGAATCGACTTACTTAACTGATTGCTGTTCTTTCCTGAATTTTGTAACTTTCAAGTCGATTCTAACCCTTAGTTCCTCCTCTCTGCAGATAAAGTGATAATGAGTCGGTTGGCAAAAATGAGGGCCAACATGGAGGAGCTCGCGGCCCAGCACATCATAACAAAGGCCACCGAGGTGGCTCAGCCCCATAAAACAATGGACGCCGCCCTCCCGAGGCCATCTGATCGAACGGGGATCGAGTCGAGTCAATTGCCTGCCTCCCCGACTTTAAAGAGGAAGGAGAAAGCCCCCGTATCTGAGCCCGAGAGAAAACGATCGAAGAAGGAGAGAGACCCGAAGGGCGTGCCCGCCCCCAAGCAGACGAAAGATACCGATCAGGTAGGGGGCAGCCAGTCGAGGGTCACGATCTCCAGCGGCTCTCTTCCCTCGACCCCTTCTGGGACCGAGAAAGCACCGGCCCCGTTCTCTGCCGAGGTCGTAAGGGCGTCGCATCTCCCGTTCCACCCACCAAAGGGCGATATCTCTGACTTCTTCAGAATGCTCAAAATTTTCGAGCCGTACCTTCCCGGGGGTTACAAATTGATTGGGGATGACGGTAAGCCTCGGAGGATTGGGTCGGTTCCCCGGGACAACCGTGTTGCGGGGGCGGTGTACCACTGCTGTCAACTTCCAATCGACCACGAATCGAGGTGGAAGATGTCGGAGGTCGAGCTAGAAATGTCGGCGGCCGTGAAGGTAATAGGTGTAACGACTTGAACTTTTTCTCTCTTTTGCCTCGATTAGGATTCGGTCATTGACCTCCTTTGTTTCTGTGTTGCAGCTTGCTCAAGACGTGTACCACATGAGTAGGAGGCCCAAATTTATAAGGAGGGGAGGGCGCGTTTGGAGGCCAAGGCCGGGATCGACTCGGAGGTCGAAAGCTTGAAAAAGAGGGTGATGGATCTGGAGACTGAGAAGGCAAGTCTCAGCTCGAGCGCGAAGGCGGCAGGGTTGGCGAAAGAGAAAGCGGAGATGGCCCTCAACGAAACCAAAAAGCAACTGGAGGCCAAGAAGCAGGAATTGCTCGATGCCCACAAGAAGCTTGACGCCGAATCCTTGAAGGCACTCTCCTCCTTCCGAGATGGGGAAGCGGCCGGGGAAGTGAAGGGTGCCCGAGCGGCTATCGAGAGGTGTCAGGCCAAATATGACGATATCGTGGCCGAGTCGGAGCGGTTTGGGGCTTATCGATTCATGAAATCGACAGCTTACAAGAGGTCGACCGCTACCTTCGGGCTAACAGATTTGAAGGAGGTGTAACAGCCCAAAGACCCGCCGTTCGATATTGTCCGCTTTGGCCAAGGGTAGACCCCAAGCGCCTCACGGTTTTACTTTTTCCCGACAGAATTTAAACCACCACTTAAGGGGTGCCTGTCCAGGAAAACGCGTCTACTAAGGGGAGGGCACGATGTGGGTTCGCTACCCCTCGTGAGTCTGTATATGTCTGGATGGTTAGGGCCGCCGGTGGCTCTTCCATCATTGGTGTAGAGAAGAGTGTATGATTTCTGTTTTGTTTGTTCTGAGGAGTAAAGGTTGGAAGCTCGTTCTCGCCGAGCATTATGTTTTGTTATGTATGTTTGAGAAGTATGAATCGGGATAGGGTTTATGAAATCTTTTAAAGTATATGTATTTGATTTGGAAAGTTTTAGTTTGTAAAACCTATTCCGGTTCATAATTTCGCCCTTTGCTTTGTGCTCTGCTCTATATATATGTAGGGTGTGGGTGTGCGTTAGCCCCCTCACTCAGTCAGTTGACTGACTCCTCGTTTACTCTTTTAGTTGCAGGTTTTGGGAGCGTGAGCTAGGCGGAGAAGTGTGTCTGCTTTATACACTTGTCGGTCTAGGTTTCGTTAGGTGCATTTACATATCTGCACTTGATTATTTTGTAGTTGTATAGTTATGATTTGTATATACTTATACACTATTTTGTTCGAGCCGGGATGGCTTTTGTACAGGTTTATGTGTTGGTACCTATATGTAAATACTATATGGCTGATTAAGTGTTGGTACCTATGTATATATATGTGATGATTTTGTTATTGCCTTTATTTATTCACTTCCGCGCACTCTGTTTCCGGTTGGTCTAGCTCCGCCTAGCCTAGAGTGTGTGTTTGGTCTCCCGTTCGCTATGATTCGGATTCGGGTGCGGACATTCCATTTCGTATTCGGGTTCGGATTATGGTGCGGGGGATGTGGCCCTACGTGTGGGTGCTACATCCTGAAGTGGTATCAGAGCGCGGTTGCAAAACCGAGCTCTAGTGTCGTGTGGGTCTGTCTAGGTCGTACGGCTTAGGGCAACGTGATTGTGTGATTATGTGCATCTATGATTTGAATGTGTGATTACTTGATTACTTGATTATTTTCTTAAATTGTATACATATTCATACACTAATGTACATGCATCCATATTGCTTGAATTTGTGAATTCCAGGATGCCTCCAAGAAGACATAATTATCGTGAACAAACCCCTGATTTGAATGAACCGGCTCCACAGAATGCACCTCCGCCACCACCTATGAACGCGGAGAATATTGTTCAAGCCCTACTCAATCAACTCCAAAACAATCAAAGGGGTAATGCCAATCCGGGTGAAGGACAAGATATTTCAGCTGTATATCGGGACTTCCGGAACAACAACCCTCCAAAGTGGTATGGAGGTGATGATATTAAGGCGGAAGAGTGGTTATCTGAGATTCGAGGTATTTGGGAGATATGTCCAGGGACTTCCCAGGACAAGGCTATTTGCACGGGTCGTATTATTCAAGGGCCAGCGGCTATTTGGCTTAGGAGTGTGAGATCCAAGCTTGAGAGAACGGGTATGGAATTCAACTGGGAGACGTTTGTGCAGGAATTCCATGAGAAATATATCCCTCATAGTGCACAAGAACGTCGCCTCCAAGAGTTCTCCAATTTGAGGCAAGGCAACCGGACGGTGGAGGATTATATTTTGGAGTTTGAGAGGTTAGCTCCTTATGCTACTCACATCACCGACCATGATGATCATAAGGCCCGAGCGTTTCTTCATGGACTTCGTCGGGATATTCAAGAAGCTTTACAGGCTACCAATGTGAGTACTTGGGCCAAAGTTACAAAGAGGACAATTCAAGTTGAGGCCCAAATGGCTCGGTTGAAGCCTCCGCCTTTCTCTTCGACTCGAGGATCGGGATCAGGTTCTGGATTGGGTAAGAGGCCCATTTCTTATGCTCCACGAGCTCCTGTTCCACCGGCTTTTCGTCCCCAGGGTTTAGGGAACAAGAAGCCCCGTATTACCGGTCCCGTGGCACCTCCTGTTGCTCCAGTTCGACCGGCTCCAGCTCAGGGACCACCCGTTTGTTCTCATTGTCAGGGGAGACACCCGGTGGAGCGGTGTTGGAGACTTCTGGGTAAATGCTACGCGTGTGGGTCTTCTGATCACCTGATTGATGCTTGCCCGAATAGGAGGCCGGTTGTGCAGGCTCGCGTGTTTGCTCTGGAGGGAGAGGAGGAAGCTGCTGATGTTGACCCGAATGCCGTGATAGAAGGTACAATAAACATTCATGGCATATCACTACATGCATTGTTTGATCCCGGGGCCACGCATTCATTTATTTCCCGGGATATTGTTGCTTCTTTGCCTTTACTTGATGAATTATCTGCGCATGTGTATGTGGTGAATACTCCTTTGGGAGGATCTGTGGAAGCTGACAGGGTGTTCAGGGAGTGTCCGGTAGGGTTTGAGGGCCGAGTTTTTCCTGCAGACTTGATAGTTCTACCGTTGAAGAAGTATGAGGTTATTCTTGGTATGGATTTTCTCTTCAGATACCGAGCTCAGTTGGACTGTCATGAGAAGAAGGTTTTGTTGGGGACAGTGGTCTTTACGGGTGAGAGGTTGAAGTCCAGCCCGTTTGTGTCTTTTATGGAAGCGAGTAAGCTCCTCCGGGACGGTGCGACAGGTTTTGTGGCCTATCTTTTGAATAAACCGAAGGATCAGGCCAAACTTGAGGAGACAGAGATCGTGAGTGAGTTTCCCGATGTTTTCCCTGAGAATTTGGGTTCTTTGCCACCTGATAGGGACATCGAGTTTGTAGTCGACCTTTATCCTGGAGCTGAGCCTTTCTCTAAGACACCGTATCGGATGGCTCCTGCTGAGTTGAAGGAGTTGAAAACTCAGCTGGATGAGCTTTTGACTTGCGGTTACATCCGTCCGAGTACGTCCCCGTGGGGTGCTCCCGTGTTATTTGTGAAGAAGAAGGATGGGACTTTGAGGATGTGTATAGACTACCGCGAGTTGAACCGGATGACAGTGAAGAATAAGTATCCTTTACCTCATATCGAAGAGTTGTTTGACATCTTGCAAGGGTCGCAGGTGTACTCTAAGTTAGATTTGAGGCAGGGATATTACCAACTTCGTATCCGGGAAGAGGATATCTCTAAGACTGCGTTCAATACCCGTTATGGACACTTCGAGTTTGTAGTGATGCCGTTTGGGTTAACTAATGCTCCAGCCGTGTTCATGGATATGATGCACCGAGTGTTTAGACAGTATCTTGACAAGTTTGTGGTTATTTTCATAGACGACATCTTGGTGTATTCTAAGTCTGCAGAAGAGCACGCAACGCATCTCAGGATTGTGTTGGAGACACTTAGAGAGCACAAGCTTTATGCCAAATTTAGCAAGTGTAAGTTCTGGCTCGACAGAGTGTCTTTTCTGGGTCACATAATTTCAGGTGAGGGGATTGAAGTAGATCCTTCTAAGATTGAGACCGTGGTTCAGTGGGAAAGACCGAAGAATGCCTCCGAGATAAGAAGTTTTCTCGGGTTGGCGGGTTACTATAGGAGATTTGTGAAGGACTTCTCCAAGATTGCTTGCCCGTTGACTCGATTAACTAAAAAGGAGGTGAAGTATGAGTGGGATGATGGGTGCGAGAGAAGTTTCCAAGCTTTAAAGGAAAGATTAACTTCAGCACCAGTTCTTACCCTACCCGAGGGATCCGAGGGCTATTCAGTTTTTGCAGATGCTTCTAAGGAAGGACTCGGATGTGTATTGATGCAAAATGGCCGAGTGGTGGCCTATGCTTCTAGGAAGTTGAAGGAACACGAGAAGAACTACCCCACTCATGATCTTGAGCTTGCAGCGGTTGTGTTTGCTTTGAGAAAGTGGCGTCATTACCTCTATGGGACGACTTTCGAGATATTCACGGATCATAAGAGCCTCAAGTATCTTTTTACTCAGAAGGAGCTGAATAATAGACAGAGGCGTTGGATGGAATTCTTAGAGGATTATGACTGCACGATTCAGTATCATCCGGGCAAGGCCAATGTTGTGGCAGATGCTTTGAGCAGAAAAGCAAGTGTTTCAGGTTTGAGTGCAGAGTCTTCAGGACAGGGTTCGACAGTTTTGGTTTCAGTGGCTCGGTTAGCTAACATCTCAGTTCAGCCGGATTTGAAACAGAGGTTGTTGGATTCTCAGGCTTCGGATGCAGAGATTCAGAGATTAGTGGTTCGGTCTAGGATAGACCCCGAGACGAAGTTTGGGTTTGATGATTCCGGTTTGTTCAGGTTCAAGACCAGGGTTTGTGTCCCAGAAAACCTCAAGAGGTTAATACTTGAGGAAGGACACCGTTCTGGATATTCCATTCACCCCGGTGGTACGAAGATGTACCGAGATTTGAAGGAATACTTCTGGTGGAATGGCATGAAGAGAGATGTCGCGAACTTTGTGAAGCGGTGTCTCACGTGCCAAGTGGTGAAGGCAGAACACCAGAAACCGGGAGGAACTCTCCAACCACTTCCGATTCCTGAATGGAAGTGGGAGCAAGTGACTATGGACTTTGTGTCCGGCTTGCCTAGATCAAGAGGAGGTTATGATGGAATTTGGGTGATAGTCGACCGATTGACCAAGTCTGCTCATTTTCTCAAGGTAAAGATGTCTTACAAGACTCCGAAGTTGGCCGAATTGTATTGTAATGAGATTGTGAGACTTCATGGGGCGCCTGCTAGCATTGTCTCAGATCGTGATCCGAGATTCACAGCTAAGTTTTGGCAGGATCTTCAGAGTAGGTTGGGCACGAGGCTTAATTTCAGCACCGCTTTTCATCCTCAGACGGATGGACAATCAGAGAGACTGATTAAGTATTTAGAGGATTTGTTGAGGGCGTGTGCTTTGGATTTCCAGGAAAAGTGGGACAAGCATTTAGCTCTGGTTGAGTTTGCCTATAACAACAGTTTTCAGACTTCTATTGGTATGGCTCCCTACGAGGCACTTTATGGAAGGAAGTGTAGATCGCCTCTATTTTGGGATTTGGAAGATTGGCGGTGGACAGAGGAGAACAAGCTTGAAAGAGCAACACCTCGAGAGAGATTGGATAAGACCACTGCCAAGGTTAAGTTAATTCAGCAGAGAATGAAGGCAGCTCAGGACCGTCAGAAGAGCTATGCGGATAAGAGGAGAAGGCCCCTTGAGTTTGAAGTCGGAGATAAGGTGTTCTTGAAAGCATCTCCGAGGAAGGGATTTTCTCGAATAGGTCGAGGTGGGAAGCTTAACCCGAGATACCTTGGACCTTTTGAAATCCTTGAGAGAGTTGGAGAAGTGGCGTATAGGTTGGACCTACCGCCGAGACTGACCGGGATACATAATGTGTTTCATGTTTCGCAGCTCAGGAAATTTTATCCCGAAGAATCAACTATTCTCCCTGTGGAAGAGGTACAACTTGAGACAGATTTGACGATAGTAAGGCACCCGGTTGAGATTCAAGACCGGAAGATACAAGTGTTGAGGAATAAACAGATTCCCTTGGTCCGAGTTCTTTGGAGAGATCAGAAATCTGAAGAGTCTACTTGGGAGACTGAGGAGAAGATGAGACAGTTGTACCCAGAGTTGTTCTCAGGTCAGACAGTTAACCTGGGGACCAGGTTCTCCGAAGGGGGGGAGGTTGTAACACCCCGACTCACAGTCGGTACAGGTAAATTATGTGATTTAATATTATTTGCGTTTTAGATTATTTGTATAGGACCATTTTGAATTATTTGAACTTATATGAATTTATGTGAATTTATTCGAATGAATGTTGCATGCGATTTATTCGTTTTACTTTGAGTTGGCCTTATTTGAACCTGTATGTGTTGAACCGAACCAACTTGAACCAGAGCACCTTGAACCGAACCCGTGAACCGAACCGGTCCAGCCTTAAAAGGCTGAACCATTCTTCCTTTCTCCTTTCTTACGTGAATCAACAGCAGCAACTCTTGAGCTAGAGCCAAAACCCTCAAGTTTGATCATCCAACTTCCCAAGCCAATATCTCTCTCGTTTCTTCGTCTTTTCTCGAACTTAGGTATGTTTCGGAATCCCCTCGTCGTGCTCGTCGTTTCTATGGTTTAATTTCTGAGTTTGGAGTTAGTTTTGCATGCCTTTGCTTCCTTACGTGAATAGTAAGGGTTTAGAGAAAAACTTGGATACTTGCTCCTTGCTTGAGGTACTTGATCCCTAGCTTCATTTATGAGTTATATGGGTTGTATATGTTGTCTTTATTGCATTTAAACCTTGGTTGGTTGAGTATTTATGAATGATCATGTTTTTTGTTTGAAAGTTGCATACCCTTGATCATGCTTTTTAACTCCGTTTTCTTGAGTTATTTGAGTGTTTGTATGTCAAGCAAGATTTATATGTATTGTTTGTGCATTTTGAGAGGTTGTGGCAACTCTTGGGATTGAATTTTGGCCATTTTGGCACCATTTTGGAGCTTCCCCTGTTTCTGTAATAAAATCTCTGCTCCAGCTTTCGAACCAGGCCGGAACGGCCGTTCCCGCCCAGTTTTAAACTGGGAACGACCGTTCCCAGGCCATACTGTTCATCCCGAGAGTGGGAACGACCGTTCCCAGTTTGTACTGGGAACGGGAACGGCCGTTCCCATGGCCGGAACCCCTCCTACTGGGTCAAATCCGCGAGGGAGGATTTTTCCCTTTGGAAAAATCCGTGGGGGTGGATTTGAGGCAGTAGCTCTGGAAAAATCCGCTAGGGTGGATTTTTCCCTTTGGAAAAATCCATGGGGGTGGATTTTGCCACTTTTTCTCTTTGCCTTGTTTATGCATTTGTATGATTTTAAATGCTTTTCTTTTGCATATTAATTGTTATAATTTGATTGTTTTGTATAGTAAATTGTGATTAAATATGTTATGCTATGATTTGTGAATTATATGACCTAATTGTGACATTTTATCTATGAACATGAATCATGCATTTTGCCGAGCGTCTTCTTTGGTTCATATAGAGTCTAAGTCTTGGGCTTTCGTGTTTTCTTTTCAGAGGAGGTTCCAGTTGACGAGCCCGAGGCGTAGGTTGTTCACGTCTGCTCATATTTTTGTCACGCACAAGGTGAGGTTTAGGAATTTTATTAGCTAAGCGACCTAAAGCCTTATGTGATGTTTTCGGGCCGTGCATGTGACTATATATTATATATATAGATATGTAAGTGTTGATTAGACTATGATTATGATCTTGTGAACAACTTTGTTTTGGGAAAAGATATTAAATAAGCTTATGTAAGCTATGTTTTGGAAAAGGCTTTACAATTCTGTTAGCGAGATCGCCATGAAAGATTTGGCATATGATATGATATGATTTGTATGTGTGGATCCAAGGAGCTACGGGTAAGGAACCCTCGGGACGGTTCGGGCCGTCGAGGTTCGGCCTGTGCGTAGTCTCCATCCGATATATCACACGCGACCCCTGGGAGTTTGGGAAGGTGTGATATTTCGATGCCTTCGGCGTAAAAACCGGGGAGGGCACGATGTGGGTTCGCTACCCCTCGTGAGTCTGTATATGTCTGGATGGTTAGGGCCGCCGGTGGCTCTTCCATCATTGGTGTAGAGGAGAGTGTATGATTTCTGTTTTGTTTGTTCTGAGGAGTAAAGGTTGGAAGCTCGTTCTCGCCGAGCATTATGTTTTGTTATGTATGTTTGAGAAGTATGAATCGGGATAGGGTTTATGAAATGTTTTAAAGTATATGTATTTGATTTGGAAAGTTTTAGTTTGTAAAACCTATTCCGGTTCATAATTTCGCCCTTTGCTTTGTGCTCTGCTCTATATATATGTAGGGTGTGGGTGTGCGTTAGCCCCCTCACTCAGTCAGTTGACTGACTCCTCGTTTACTCTTTTAGTTGCAGGTTTTGGGAGCGTGAGCTAGGCGGAGAAGTGTGTCTGCTTTATACACTTGTCGGTCTAGGTTTCGTTAGGTGCATTTACATATCTGCACTTGATTATTTTGTAGTTGTATAGTTATGATTTGTATATACTTATACACTATTTTGTTCGAGCCGGGATGGCTTTTGTACAGGTTTATGTGTTGGTACCTATATGTAAATACTATATGGCTGATTAAGTGTTGGTACCTATGTATATATATGTGATGATTTTGCTTATTGCCTTTATTTATTCGCTTCCGCGCACTCTGTTTCCGGTTGGTCTAGCTCCGCCTAGCCTAGAGTGTGTGTTTGGTCTCCCATTCGCTATGATTCGGATTCGGGTGCGGACATTCCATTTCGTATTCGGGTTCGGATTATGGTGCGGGGGATGTGGCCCTACGTGTGGGTGCTACAGGAGGGGTTCGACTTATGTTTGGCCCAATGCCGCGCCGAGGGATACCTTCCGGTCGACTATAACACCAACAAAATCGGCCTCATGTGCCCCGACCCTCGCCCCCCGCCTCCACAAGCCGATGAAGACCCCGAGGAGGACTGGTCGAAGCATGAGTTTGTATTTGCTATTCCTTTGGCCAAGTCCATGGTCGGCGGCCGAGAAGAGGATGTGAGCCAGATGCCTCAGGGGGCCGATCCCATGGTCCTGAATCATGCCAGGATATTTCCGGAGCTCTTTTTCGAGAAGACCACGAATACTCCTTCCGATGAAGAGATCGACTCGATCCCCCGCCTTCCCGCATTACCCTTGCCTCTGCAGTCTGCTATTATTATTACTCTTCTTTTTTCTTTTTTTTTTTTTTTTTTTGCTATGTACCATGTCGACCCTGGGTGGTCGACGAACGTTCCCATCGAAAAATCCAAATGTAGTCATTTTCTGAATTTTAATGGAATTTTTTTTTTTTATGGTTATCTTCGAATTAGCATTATCGAGTACGCGTGTTCGAATTAAACTCATAAATCTCTTAGATTGTCGATATCGACCGCTCAAACTGTTACCAAATAATAGCAAACATTCAAGTCGATTCTAAGAAATTGCCGGGCTGTTTAACCCGTCGAGGGCATAACACCCTGCAAAAGTAATCTCCACTAACCTTCTGTTCGACTAGATGGCACAGACTATTTAACCCATCAAGAGTATAACAGTCGAAAGAATTGTTTTGATTTTATTGATTGACACATTGGAGTTTACATCTTTTTCAAACGTAAAACATTCTAAGGTTGTGGGCGTTCTAGGATCGAGGTACCGGATCGCCGCTCAACTCTTCGAGGTGGTAGGCGTGGTTCTTCCCGACCTTGGAGATGCGAAAGGGACCCTCCCAGTTGGCATCGAGTTTCCCGACGTGTTTGACAACGTCGACTCGTTTTAGGACGAGATCGCCAACTCGGAAAACTCGATGGAGGACCCTTTTGTTGTAGCTTCTGGTCATCGTCGCTCGATACTGTTGCATTCGTCGGAAAGCCCGATCTCTCTTCTCTTCAATCATGACCAAGTCGAGCTGACGAGTCTCTTGGTTGTGAGCGAGTTGATAATGGGACACCCTATCGGTCTGGTGTATCAGCTCGGCCGGGATCACCGCCTCGGAACCGTAGACCATTGAGAATGGGGTCTCTCCTGTGGCGGTCCGAGGTGTAGTTCGGTAGGCCCATAAGACCCCATCGAGTTCCTCGGCCCAAGCTCCTTTGCTCCCGTCGAGGCGGGTCTTCAGGTTCTGCACGATCGTTCGGTTGATGACTTCGGTTTGGCCGTTGGCTTGAGGGTGGCCGACCGAAGTAAAACGTAAGCTGATGCCATACTTGGAGCAGTAACTCTTGAACATTTTGCTTCGAAATTGGGGCCCGTTATCGCAGATCAAGGTCCTCGGCACTCTAAATCGGCATATGATGTTCTTCCACAGAAATCGAGTCATCACTGTGTGGGTGATCTTGGGAACTGGCGCTGCCTCGACCCACTTCGAAAAATATTCTACACAGACAATGGCGAATTGTTGTTGTCTCGGAGCGTGGGGGAAAGGCCCGACAATGTCGATTCCCCATTGATCAAAAGGCCACGTTATCTCGACCGGGGTCATTTCCCTTGGATGCTGGCGGGTGATGTTCGAATTTTTTTGACAGCTGGGACATTTCTTCACTAGATTGATCGAATCCCGCAGGAGGGTCGGCCAGTAGTAGCCGGCTCGAGATACTTTCTTAGCGAGTATTCAACCTCCCGCGTGGTTTTCGCAGGATCCCGCATGCACCTCCTCGAGAACCTCCTTGGCTTGGGAGGGCCGCAGGCACCTCTTGGCCGGCTCCCTGACAAATCGCTTGAATAGCATGCCTTCCGGGCTGAGGGAGTAGCTTGCCGCCCGGGCTACCAATCGGCGCCTCTCCGTTTTATTTTCGGGCAAGAATCGATCTCTTAGATGTAGGACCAGGTCGTCTAACCAGCACGGCTCGACTGGGTCGATGCTGAGAACCGGTTTTCCTTTTTCCTCGATTGCTCGAGCTGTGTTAGTGAGGAACGTGATCGACCTATCCCTTGTTCCCCTGAGACCATTGGCCACCTTGGAGAGGACATCGGCTCTCTCGTTTTCTTCTCTAGGAACCTGCTCGAGCCTGAAGTTTTTGAATTTCGCGGCCCATTCCTTGACTTTCTCCAAGTATTTGGTCATCGACTCCTCCCTTGCTTCATAGGAGCCCGCGTATTGGCTTGCAATCAACTGTGAGTCGGTTAGAGCCGCCAGGTAATCGATGCCGTGTTCCTTGGCGATTCTCATACCTACTAGAAGCGCCTCATATTCGGCCTCGTTGTTTGTAGCGGGGAAGTCCAGACAGATGGCGAAGTCGAGCGTACTTCTCAAAGACACTCCCGCACCCCCGCCAGATGAGGTCGAGGAACCATCGACGGTCGATGTCCAATGATTCTCATTCCTCCTGGGCGAGGTCAAGGGTTGTTTTTCGATCAAAAAGTCGGCCAAGACTTGGGCTTGGTATGCTAACCTTGGTTGGTAGGATAAGTCATACTGGCCCAACTCGACAGACCACTTAACCAGCCGGCCCGAACTGTCCGGTTTGGACAACACCTGCTTGAGGGGCTGATCTGTGAGCACGACGATCCGGTGGGCTTGGAAATACGGCTTTAGCTTTCGGGTCGTGTGTACGAGCGCGAGGGCGAATTTTTCGATTTCTAAATATCGTGTCTCCGCTCCGTGCAGGATTTTGCTAACATAGTAAATCGGCATGTGCTTTCTCTCCCTTACGGCGACCAGGACCGAGCTGATCACCTCGGCCGACACGGCCATATAGAGGTATAAAACTTCACCTTGCTTCGGCTTTGCTAAGAGTGGGGGCGACTCGAGGTATCTTTTCAACGCCTCAAATGCCTGCTCACATTCCTCCGTCCATTTGAATTCTTTAACGTTCCTCAGGATTTTGAAGAATGGTAAGTTCTTCTCAGTCGACCTGGAAATGAATCTGTTAAGGGAAATAATCCGACCAACCAAACATTGTACCTCTCGAATCATTCCCGGGCTGGAAAGGTTGCGCACAGCGTTGCTTTTCTCGGGGTTTGCCTCGATCCCCCGTTGACTAACCATATACCCGAGGAATTTCCCTCCAGAGACCCCGAAGGCGCATTTGTTCGGATTGAGCTTCAGGTTGTACTGCCTAAGCAGTTTGAATGCCCGGGTTAGGTCTTCAAGGTGGTCGCTCGACCGTGCCGACCTTACAATCATATCGCCGACGTATACTTCCATGGTTTTACCGATCTCATCCTAAAAAATACGGTTGACCAGCCTCTGATATGTGGCTCCCACATTTTTAAGTCCGAAGGGCATAACTCGGAAGCAATAAACTCCCTTCACGACTATAAAGGCGGTCTTACCCTCATCCTCGGGCGCCATAAAGATTTGATAGTAGCCTTGAAAGGCATCCATCATACTCATTAGCTCGCACCCCGCAGTCGAGTCGACTAATTGGTCAATATTCGGGAGAGGATAGGGGTCCTTAGGGCAGGCTTTGTTTAGATCTGTAAAGTCGTTGCACATGCGACACTTTCCCCCTGTCTTAGCCATTAGAACCACATTGCATAGCCAGTCGACATATGTGGCAGGCGAGATGTATCCAGCGTCCAGTAATTTGTTTACCTCCTCCTCAATTATCTCATTTCTTTTGGCACTCTGGGTTCGTAGCCGCTGTTTAACCGGCTTGTAGGATGGGTCGACGTTAAGCTGGTGTATAATCACGGAAGGGTCGACACCCACCAAATCGTTGGCACTCCACGCAAAGACATCCGCGTTCTCCTGGAGGAACTGGATAAGGAGTATCTGTTCATGTTCCTTTCCCGGTTCGGCTATTCCGACATGGGTGATCTTCTCTCTCTGCCCTGGAAGAAGCTCGACCTCCTCCGTTTGGGTCGATGCCTCGAGTCGATTATCTAAAACTTTCTGCTTCTTCTTAGCTTTCTTCGACTTACGGATAGGCTCATCGCCCGTTGCTTCAAGATCCTCGATCTCATCTTCGTCCCCATCGGGAAGGCCCAGAACAGGGACGATCCGGCGATCGGGCAGTTTCACCTTCTCCATGGAAATAGAGTAACAAGCCCAAGCCATGGGCACGTCGCATCTCAGTTCTCCTATTCCATTAGGGGTTGGGAGTTTAATCAATTGATGGTAGGTTAAGATAACCGCCCTAAAGTCGATTAAACCAGGCCTCCCTAAAATGATATTATAAGCCGAAGGCTGATCGACAACCAAATATTCCAGTTCGAGCGTCGACCTCTTAGAGAGTGTTCCCATGGAGGTGATCAATCGAGCTCGACCCTTCGGATAGACTTCGGACCCTCCGAATCCCGTCAAAGGAGTTTTGAGGGGGTCCAAATTTAAACTTTTAGCTAGGTTCATACGATTTAGAATCGAGAGATAAATAATATTTACAGAGCTTCCGTTATCAACAAGGGTTTTGGATACAGCGTAGTTGGCCACGTCGAGCGTAACCACCATAGGACAACTAGGCATTTCGCCTTCCCGTGGTGGCATGCCGACTAGGTCCTTATTGCTAAAGCTAATATCCTGATCTACCCAGCTCTGACTCGGTTCGGCCTCCATCACCTCATGAGGCCCGTAGTAGCTTCTTTGGGCTTCTCTCCTGGTCCTCTTTCGTGCCGTTTTCATGTCGCCCCCGGCTGGACCGCCCGCAATCATATCGATTCGACCGAGGCATGGGAGGTTATGTTCATCCCTCTCGGTTGGTGGCTTCGCCTCTCTACGTCGAGGTGGACTTCGGTCGTCGGCTCTCAGGGCCAGCTCGTCCAGTTTCTTAACGAACTCTTGGAGCTCTCCTCCCCGGATTAGCCTCTCGATTTCATCCCGCAGAGCGAAGCATTCTGAAGTGTTGTGTCCCGACTGTCGGTGGAAGTGGCAGAACTTCCCCGAATCCCTGGTTTTCTGAGTTTCCTTTATGGCTTTGGGATTTTTGAACAGCTTTTTGTTGGAGATGTTGTAAATTTCTTCAATCGACCGATTCAGGGGGGTGTAATGCTTTTTAAAGCTACTTCCAGGGCTATGGTCGACTCGGCCTTTTATGTCCTTCCTGGGTTCACTCTTGGGCGGCCGAATGGTCTCCAACTTTCGACCCGGGGCCCCTTTTTGGGCCATCTCGACCTCTTCCACCCTCATCCAGGAGGAGGCGATATCAAGCAATTTGGATATCGATGCCGGGTTCTTCCGGATAATGTGCCGGGCGCACTCTCTATCCCTCAAAGCGGCGTGGATCATTGGTATCACCATATCCATGCTCGGGGACTGAACTTGTACCGCTGCACGAGAGAATCGAGTGAAGAAATCTCTCAGGGTCTCGTCTTCCCTCTGCACGATGTTGTAGAGATAAGTGGCCGGGAGCTTGTCGCCCTTCACGGAGGAGAAGTGGGCAACGAAGCGCTCGACCAACTCATCGTAGGAGCGAATGCTTCTCGGAGCTAGCCTTGAGAACCAGTCCTGGGCTGACTCGACGAGAGTGGTGGCAAAGATCTTGGCCCTGACATCCGATGAATGGCCGAACATACTTATTTCGATTTCAAATCGATCAACGTGCCGCTCTGGGTCAGACACGCCGTTATAGGTCGGGAGGTTGGTGGGCATCTTATCCGCAGCCATGGCTGCCAAAATCCCTTCACAAAAGGGGGATCGCACTTCGCGGGAGCTCCGGTATTGATGAGTCGGCCTCCTTTTGGGTGGAGGTGACCGATTGCTGTAGGATATTTCCTCGTCGTTCTCAACCCGGGAGGGAGTCTTACCTTGTCGGGACCGCTGGGGAGAATCTCCCCTCCGAGGCAAGCGGTGTCTCAAATTCTTCCGCCCAACGGGGAGTCCTCGGTTCGACAATCTGGGGGCTTCGGGAGAGGCCCTAGCCCCCAGGCGATCGAACGCCCTGGAATTTTTTGGTTGCTGCTCTTCCTCATGGTGAGAGGGGCTCCTTGATTCCCTCGTATCCCTCGATCCTCGGGCGGTCCTTTGCTCACCTTCCTTTCCCTTGGTTTTTGACCTCGCACCTTGAGGTTCTAGATTGACTGGGTGCTTACCTCGGCGCTGAGCCGACTGGGCCTCTTGGTCGGGAGGTAACACCTCGGTCTATTGTGGCTCCTGACCTGCCCCTTGCCGCTGGTTTTGACCAGGCGGTGGGGGCACGCCATAGGGATCTTGATGGTAAACCACTGGTCCGGGCTGATATCCCCACGGGGGAGGGGGCGGATACCCGTAATGCGCTGGGGGTCCACAGTAATACGAATACGGTCCCGGCATTGGGACGGCCGGACTGGCTCGAGGTTTCTCCGGGAATACCGGGGCTCTGCCTTCGGCGGCTGCTGCTACTGCCTCAGCTTGACATTTTTCAAGGTAGGCGTCTAAATCGGGGATCGCACAGACTATGGGGACAGGGGCGGCCCTAGTCTCGGTCGTAGGTCGTCCCTGGGCCTGGCTCGTCCTATCCGCCCAATTTTGAATCTCTGGATCGCGGTCGTCGCCTCCCAGAGTGCGGTGACTGCGTAGCTCCATTACCTTTCGACTTCTTGCTCGTTTCCCACAGACGGCGCCAAAATGATCGAGTCGGATTTCGGATCAGTGACGTGTCTCGAAACAGCAGACTTTGACCACTTAGAATTTGTTGACGTGGTAGAGTTCGAAATGGAGTTGACCTGGGAGAAGCAACAAACGTGAGCTTCGGACCGACAAAGGACTGGAGGGGTGGTTCCCTTTGTCGGCACTCCGACGCTCAAGTCAGTGTCGAGTGGTTGAGAGCTTATCGAGTGACTTGTGCGCTTTTAATGTGGTGGTTGTGTGTGTAAATGGCATTTATGGAGGGGGTATTTATACCTATGGGGGTAATGATTACCTGTACAGTGCAACATGCAGATGCATTAAATGCGCCACCTGCTCCGTACGGCATGTCAGGCCTCATTAAATGCGGGAAGCGGCGGAGTGGGCCCTAGGGATGGTCGACCCCAATTCGACCTAGAAACTATGCTGTCGAGTTTTCGCCGACTTGCCCTGGAAACAATCGATGGTGTTTCGACTATTCCTGAGGTCAATCGAGTCGACAAGGTTGAGTGGTCAGCACTTGCCTTCTTGGAGGGTCTGCGTTGAGGTGACCGATTAGGACGCTTGCGTGGCACTCTTGACCGGTCATTTACTCCACGTGTCCCGACTGGAGTGGTCCACGTAGTGCTTGCGTGGCGATGCCGGATTGGCCCACGTCAGAGTCCATCTGCACAAAGGAAATCGAGTTCTATCTGGACTCAACTTCTCGCAGCCGTAACCCGGATTGACTTGAATCCTAAATTCAAGATACGGGGAAATCCGGGATAGCTCCAAGCAGATTTATTTTATTTATTATTGAATAAAATAAAGAAGAGGATAGTGATCAGGAGGTTGCCAAGAATGCTCGGAATCTTGCTTCAAGTGATTGTTGTTGAGAAGAATTCATACCAGCCATGTTTCTGAACGCTGAAGACGAAAAAGGATGTTAGAGTTGCCTAATGTGAAGTGGGGTAATTTGTGGACAATTGGGCCTAATCCCTTTTCTTTTATTCAAATTCATGGGCTAGATTATCCCTTGGGAACAAATGTGAGGATTGTTCAAATTCAAAACAAAATTGGTATTCTGTTGGGCCCATTTGTCAAAAAAAAAAGGGAGGCCTAAATTTTCGTCTGATGTATTATGAAGAAAGGCCTTTCAAATTCCAACAAGTGCTAACGGAAATTGGGCCGTCTTTTATTAAAATTGGTTCAATACTCTCAACATTCATGATGACGCATTTCTCAAGTTCAAATGGCCAATACAGTTGGGCTGTGTATTTCTCCAAATAAATTAGTCACATATTTCCAAGTCCCATGATGACTAAAGTTTTAAATCCAAATTCCATTAGCCATTGGTGGCATCCGAAATGATTTTAAGGATTTTAAATCAAGTCCTTCAAAATCCCGACGACACGATCGCTTGACACGTTTCTCGCCGAGCTTTGAAGTGGGGGCATTTGTCGACGAATTAATTTAATTCGAATTAAAATATGACACGTATAAAATTAAATATTAATTCTTTCTATTTTTATATTTTTTGGATAAATATTAAATTGAAATCCATAAAATATTTAAATAGTTGATTTAATTGATAATTTTAATATTTATTTTGTCATCAAATCAAGTATTGACATGTGTCAAAATTGAGGTGTTCCGGCCAATCAAATCAAGCCTTGCAGTTCAAATAGTGGTGACCAATCAAATGGCGACACGTGGCATATCTCCACACGTGGACCAATCAAAGTCAAGACATGTGTCATTTATTTATTTTCTTAATAAATAAATAAATAAATTTGATCTTATCCCTTTAATAAATGAATGAATTAATTAAGGGATAATTATCACAAGCTTCACCCTACGCCTATAAATAGAGGCATTCTACAACACAATTTTCACAACTTGGAGATACGAAGGAGCAAGCCACAAAGCAAGGAGAAAGAAGCTCTCTGGTGTTCTTCAGCATCCTCGGTGTTCTTCGGCATCTTCAACGGCGTTCTTCGTAGAAGTCAGCATCAACGACGTTTGATCCGGCATCAAGGCATTGAAGTGGTGTTTCGGCGTTGCTCTCCTCAAAGATCGAAGCGAGATTCAAGCGTGTTCTTCGCGTTCTTCGTGGAAATCAACCAAATCGAAGCGTCCGATCCGCAACAAGGCGTTAAGTCCGCGAATTCGGCGTTTTTCTCAAATCAAATTCGAAGGTGCTCCAAGCGTGTTCTTCGGCGTTCTTCGAGAAAGTCAACAAACTGAGGCGTTCAATCCGCAATCAAAGCATCAAATCCAGATTTCGGCGTTGCTCCTCAACAAATTCAAATCAAACTCAAATCAATATCAAAGGTGTTCATCGGTGTGTTCTTCGGTGTTCATCAAATCAAGGCGTTTAATTCGCGATTAAGTCTAAAGACCCGCAATTAACGTTTAAAGAAGCAAATCAAATCCAACGGAAGATCGAATCTCCGAAGTCAACGAAGGAGTTTCAAACCTTCCGAATTCTAGCAAATTCTTGTAGGAAGAATCAGAGGAAGAATTAGAGATTGTACCCGCAAAATTCAAATAAATCAATAAAATTCATTTGTGATTATTTCTCGCGTTTAATTATTTAATTAACACGGAAATTATATTACAAATTTTGGGACGCCCAGTGGGACAATCTCTACCTCTCGTCTCCTCCTACTCAACAAACTTGAGGCACGAAATGGCCAACAACAAGATCGTTGATCTCGGGGCTTTCATCTCCAAACTTGTTGTCGAAAGCTTCGTCGTTGTGACAAGAAGTATGTCTAAGAAAGAACAGACGTCTTCCGGGAAAGCTCGATCTGGACGGCGGCATAAGCCGATTCCACTGATGGTTTGGTATCTTGTTTCAGTAAGTCATTCCGAACTGAGTCAAATCTTTCATCCACACCGGTAAGAAACTGATATAGTCTCTGTTCTTGGGTGATTTGGTTGAACATTTTAATATCTTCTGGACATTTCATTGGATTTGGTTGTCGCCGATCGATAGCCATACAAATTGATTGTAATTTGTTCCAGAACTCTTCCAAGCTTTCGTTCCCTTGCTTCTGAGTGTTTGCTCTTCGATGTAGGTTGAAAAGCTGTAACGGGTCTCCCCCACTGCCGTAGGTGGTCGTGAGACCATCCCACAGAGTTTTTGCAGTTGGGTATTGGAGAATGTTATTGATCAACGCTGTCTCCATGTTCTGTATTATCCAGGTAAAGACGGTTTAGTCGTTTTGCTCCCATTGATCGAATTTTGGATCAGATTCTTCTGGTGCCGGAGGGTTGCCGGTGAGGTGAGATCGACACCCTCTTCCTCCAATGGCCATCTTCATAAGTCTCGCCCAAATCGGGTAATTGTCGCCGTTAAGGTTAATTCCGATCGACAAGTTATGTGATTTGAGCATGGTTGTTTGGGTTTGGGGAACGATGATGAGTTCCTGGTTGTTTTCTGTGGATTTTGACATGTTTGATTTTGGTTCAGGTTTGTTGCCGGTTCTAGGCAATTAGGTTTTGGGAAAGGTGTTGGGACGATGATGTTAGGACCGAGTCCCCAGGATTTCAACGCTGCTTTGATACTATGTTAGAACATGGTAACTAGAAGAAGCAATGGTGTTTGTATTCATGTTTGTGTGTTCTATTGAGGAAAACGAGAGTGCCAAAGATAAATAGGAAAAACTCTAAGACCTAGAATCCCTACAAATCTGCTCTAATTAGGGATTACAATCCATAAGTCAAACTTTCCTTATCTAACAATGAGTACTGATGAAAGTTTCACAACTCGTTTTTTTTTCTCTAAGTAGCATATGACAAATATAAGTAGAATCTCAATTTTACAACATTTTCTTTTCTAAGTAGCATCTGCAAGTCTGATTAGATTGTGAGAGCATCGCGAAAATCTGTAAATCGATTTCGGGAGTGTTTGCAAACTCTAAAAATAAGTAAGTGCTTATTTTTAGCCTTTTTAGAATGTTTGGAACAACTACTTCTACTTATTTTAAGCAGAAATAAGCCAGAATCTAGAAGCAGCCCAAGGCATGCTTCTGGATTCTGCATTCTGCTTATAGATTATACGGTTAATTAAAATTCTATTTGACAATAATATCTCATAAAACATTTATATTTCTAATTTGACCTTTTATATACGTATACAATATATTCCTTGCATCTTTTCTATTTCAACTCAGTAATATCTTTTTCTAGTTTATATAATATTATTTAATAGATGCATTCATGTATTAAATTAAGGTTATAAATAAATTTAATAATTTATATTAAAATATAATAGGTATTTTATATTTTTATAAAATGATCTATTTAATATGTTATTGTTTATAAATGGAATATAAATGAAGGAATATATAAAATAATTCAATGTTTGATTAACTATAAATAATTTTATGTAATTTTTTATATTAATATAATATTTAAAAATACTTTAAAATACGTCAGGGTAAATTAGTAACTTAATAACTGTTAAAATTGATTGTCAACTTTTCTCTGCAAATACTCAACTGATTATTTTTCTACTTATAACTTTTTTTTTCTAAACACTCACCGCTTTTACTACTACAAATTTTTATAACTTTCACTTGTACTTCTGCTTTTGATTATGCAGTAGAGTTTGCAAACAATTCCTTCAAGGGGTGACAAATATTGAGGGGCGAGAGACAGGCACAAGCCCCATTCGTATATATCAGAACAATGTAGGAAATAATATTTGAAGCAGAAAATTCAATTAACTGGAATCCCAAAGCTAAAATTTTACCTCTACTATCATAGGTTTAGCCTGTGTAATGATTGACACAGACCATAGATTAGCTCTAACTAATTAATATTAATATTAGCTCTACATTCATTCATCATGCATCAAAGTTCAAAACACCACCACCACTAAGACTAGGCCAAAAAACGCATCACCCCCCTCCATTTTTGATAATTACACGTACACCCCAGATGCGCGTTAGTGTAATCATCTCAATCAAACAGGGGCAAGAGTGTCGATGATCTGATAACAATCCGTGAAACCAAGATGCAAACCATGCTCCTTATAATAGGGCTCCCTTCGAAAATCCACCAACACCTCAAACATCTTATCAGAAAACCTGTAAATCATTATCTTCCCAAGCACATGTAGCAACATCATTGAATCCTCTTCCCCGTCTCCTCTAATCACTCCCACAACTCCGGTACTTTCTCCATTATTTGCAGAAATTGGATCAAGATCAACACGGTACTTCTCAAACCAGACGTAATCGTCTTGATTCATTTCAAATACACGTAAAAAATCACTCTTATCCAAATTCCGAGGAAGCACAACATAATGCAAATGCCCGTTTGATTCCGTGATGTAGTTCTTGGCTCCCCCTCGAATTCTCGGAACTCTACTAATCTCATAAAAGTCGTCGTCAAAAATAAAACGATAACACCGTACACTAGATCTGATAAAATAAATTCCACCATTCATGTAAACCCCACCATATGTCTTATTGTGTCCGGTGGAAATTTGACGCCATTCTTTCCACGAGTTAGTTTCCGAATCATATACTCCTACATAGCGAGGATTATGGCGCAAAAAGTAAAGAACTTTGTAATGAGGTGATATCGAAGGATCAAACACTAAGCACGGACTTGAAATCCCGGGATAAGAGGAAAACCACTTCGATTTCGTCGTGGTTGGATTGTAAACAGAGTAGGATCTCTTACCGTGGGGTGTGTCCCAGCACTCGAGTAACAAAAGCCCGTTACAGGATTGCAGGATACTTTTGTAGGCAAATCTGGCAAATTTACAACGGAACGGGAAACGGAAAGGGATTAGTTCTTTCGTTGTGGGATGACACATGTAAAGTTGTGATGTCTTTGAACGGAGGAGGAAGGACGGCTGAGGCTGGCGCCGGCGGCGGTGGTGGTGTAGGGTGTGGAGGCGAGAAAAAGATTTCGAGGTGATAATAGAACGCCACCGTTTGCATGCTAATTGGAATCTAACGAGGGATTTTGCTGGTAAGAAGAGGAAGATTTCCTGCATTAAGTCTCTGTTGCCGCCGATTATATCCGCTGATCTCGGCCGCGATGACCTTTTCGTTTTTGGTGGCATGGTTCTTATTTTGAAAGGGAAAAGCTAGCCCTAGCCGCCGGTGTGGTGGATTTTCAAGCCGATGAAAAAGTAACGTGGGACGTATAATTCGATGTAAATAATAAATACTTTTTATTAATTTTCAAAATATTTAAGAAATTCAAATTAATTTTAAAATGCTCATCCTTATTTAGATATTTAGGATTATTTTAAATTTAGACAACATATCGTAAAACCCACGTATTCCTCAAAATTTTGTTAGTTAAAAATATTTGAATTTAAAATAAAAATATCAAAATCAACTCTAATGAAAATTTTCTTCTAGATAAACGTCTAATCAAATCTCATATTATTTGCTAAAATTTTTTTATTTGAAAAAATTATTACATCCGACGATAAATAAATAATATTTTTAAAATTTTAGTCGAATCTATATTTATGCTATAATATATAGGAGGAGTGTTTGACCAAAATTAATGCAATTTTATTAAATAGTGAATTTTTAAAAATTTTAATTATTTTTAATTAATAAATAATTTCAATTGAGATTAATATTAAATGCTGGATTTGTTTTCCTAATGTATATTTTTAATTATGTCAAATAAAATTTTAATGGCAAATTACGTCCATGATAAATCCATAAAGAATATTTAGTTATATTTGTACACAATTTAAAATGTCATTAAAATTTCAAATTTAAATTCAAACTTTTGATAACAAAAACAATTAATTAGATTTAATTTAATTACTTGTTAAAGATATAAATATTACATTTTATATAATTTTTAAGGAAAATTACATCTGACTACCTTGCTAGATAGGGTAATTCCAACGTAGTCCATTTTTATTCGAAAATTATAATTTAATCCCTAAATGTTATGTGATCCCTCGATTCTGTTAAGATTCTGTTAGGATTGGGTCTATCTTTCCATTAATTTAATGAATAAAATAATAAATTCATCCTTACAATATACACATTCCAACAAAACGATCCTCTTTGAACGTATACGGATAATATCCTCTTTAAACGAATTCGGATGCGAATAGATCTCAGATTTTCGGATATCCATTTACAACCTTTGTTGTACCAAACAAGTTTCATTAGTGTTGTATCTTGTAATCTCTCTACATATATTAAAGTTGTAACGCCCCAATTTTTCCTGTTGTGCATTAAGTGACATTATATGAACGATATTCTTATATGTTTATGTGAAAATATATGTGATATTATTCTCAAATCATGAATTATTGCATAATTTGTATTTAAGTGATACGTGAATTAATTGCCGAACATGACTTAATTGATTATATAACTTTACTTGATCTATTTCCATAATTTGAGGATTAAATTGCATGAACCTTTCTTTGGATTTAATTGATCACATTTCATGAGTTAGAACTTATTTGCATCACTTAAATTCTTGGAGGATTGTTGTGCAATTTCCTTCCTTTCTTCCTCCCTCAATCACGATATAATATATACACACCTACATACATTTCCTCCTTCATTCTTTATACAAGAACAAAGCACAAACATCTCTTTCTCTCCTCCCTCCAATATCGATCCAAGCCAAGCAAGGCGAAGCCAAGGATTATCTTCCATAATCACCAAGAATTAAGCTCTATACCATCTCTTTCTTTTTCCCCTTCATCTCCTCTATCTTCAAGGTGAGAGCATGCATATATCTTTAAGGATTCATGATAGCAAAGTTAGGGTTTTGTGGTTCTTTGCATTCCATGAGATTATATGAATCATATATGATGGTCTTGGGTTGGTTTTGTGCATCTTAATCATGAGTTACATGAAGTTGAGCTTGGGTGATCATTTGTGTACATAAGGGTTTCATATGAAGATTTTGATGAATTAATGTATGATATCTTGGTTCTTTTGATGCCTAAGTGATATATATGACTCATATGCATGTTATATGTTGATTTTGAGATGTTTTATTTGTTGTGGTATGGTGTGGGAAGGGTTGGGAGCCATTCCCGCGAATTCCCTATTTTTCCCCTGCTATTTTTCGGACAGAACCTTCCCAAACGCCCGTTTGGGCTTCTAGTTATAGCACCAAACGCCCGTTTGGCACTGTTACAGGAGGTTTTCACACGCCCGTTTCTACTTTCAGACCAATTTTCAAACGGGCGTTTCTCCCTCATCCAAACTCCAAATGACCTGATTTTTTAAGCCACAGAAACCTCTTGAAGTCTAGAACAACTTCTAATTAGAATCATCTTAATATCTTTTGTAAATTGTGAGATATAATCAATTCTTTTAGGTGTCGCCACTTTCCCGACAAACTGCACTCGCCTAACTTCAAGCGTATGCCATTTTCTCCTCGCTTTGAACTAGAAAACGAGCCATATACCATCGGAAAGTTCTTTGTGTCTAGTTTCATTCCCAATAAACAAAACTCAATTCCCACTTCTAGAATTAAAGATATTCCAGTTTTCCCTCAGCATGTACGTTTCCTGAAATTGTCCGTGTAACAGCCCGAAAACCCCCTTGTGAATATTGTCCGCTTTGGGAGGGGCCAACCACCCCCGCACGGTTTTGTTTCTGAGCCAGGGCGGAACCATAACTCAAAAGGCCTTCACAAGGTAAGGTATCCACCCCCTATTATAAGGAAGGCTTAGTTCTCCTTACAATCCGATGTGGGACATTACATCCACCCCCCCTTGGAGGGACCAGCATCCTCGCTGGCACACCAGACGGGGTCCCCAGATCTGATACCATTTGTAACAGCCCAAAAACCCCCTTGTGAATATTGTCCAATTTGGGAGGGGCCAACCACCCCCGCACGGTTTTGTTTCTGAGCCAGGGTCGAACCATAGCTCAAAAGGCCTCCACAAGGTAAGGTATCCACCCCCTATTATAAGGAAGGCTTAGTTCTCCTTACAATCCGATGTGGGACATGACAGTCCGTTTTTACCAAACTTCACCAAAACCTTTCTTATTGCATTCCTTTCACTCTCTTGGCTCCCATATGTGAATTATATGATATATATACTTGATTAATTTGTTGGAAAACAGGAATCAGAAAGCAGCAGAAAATTAAAATTTTTTCCAACAAAAGGATCTTGGACTCGCAATCGTGTATCCAAATTCGTAGAGATCAAGAAACTCACTTGGGTAGTAGCTTTCTTGACACGTTTTGAGCCACCCTCAAACGCGCTTCATGCGGTAATGGCAACCCGTCCCTTGAAAGTCTCTTTCAACTTCAGAATCCATTGTAGGGATAACAATCCACACCAACCTAGATTCAAATCATGTTAGGGGAGTTCTTAATAATTTAACATAAAGACAGAAACATGAAACGAGAAAAGCATGATTGAAACTCCCTTCGAAAACCAGTTTTGCGAAAGTAGAAATCTGCCAGCCATAAAACCCTCGTGAAAAAATTCATCCTTCAGGATATCGACGAACGGTTTTCGCCATCTTCTTTGGTTCGATTTTTTCACTCGTTTTCTGTTGGGTTCAGAATCGTTTCATCATCCCTTCTGATCGTTTTGCTTGATCCCCACTTTTTGGTAAAGCTCTAATCTTCAAAACTTCTAACTTGAAGCTATCTAGAGATAGTCCACCAACTTGGCTTCAATCTAACTAGTAAGGATGCTAGTTCTCTAGTTAGTGTTTAGGCTTAACCTAGGGTTTTGTTTATCTTAGAGAAAGGATGGTGTTCAACACATGAACCAAAAGAATTGCCAATTACTCTCTAAGGGGAGCATGAGCTCCCCTATATATAGGAAAGGGAGGGGTGACCGAAAATCCTAGTCCTTATGGACTAAGGATTTTGGTCCCTCTCTCCTATTACTTGATCATCAAGTAATTTTGACTTTGACTTTGAATTCAAATTCAAATCAACTTTCAAGAGAGCTAAAATATCCAAACTATTTTTGGATAATTTTATACTTTATTTATTTAAAATAAATAACTTATTTTATCTAATTAATTAATTCGTAATTAATTAACTAGATTATTTTTCTCCAAAATAAGACTTTCTTTTTAATTCAAAATTAAACCAAAGTCTATTAAATAATTAACACTTTTAATTATTTAATATATATATATATATATATATATATATATATATATATATATATACAATATATATATTCACGTGTGAGACACGTGTCACTCACGTGACCCACACGTGTGGTTTCACACGTGTGGGTCCCTTTTGGCCCGATTAACTCGTTTAATCATTTTAAAGCCTCAACTCATGTAACCAAGTTGTTGTGTGTGACCCTCTAGGTTCTCAATTCAATTAGCAGTGACCCTAATTAATTAATCAGTCCACAGATTAAACGACCATAGTCTAGCAACAGGTGTTTAACCCCTAGCTGAATTGGAATGTTCGGATTCGACAGAACCTTTAAGTCATTGATTCATGTGAGATACAATCCTCCTACTTACTATCTCTCAACCAAGATCTAGGTAAGGGAATAATTAGAACCCTAATAATCTGGTCTTAAAGCTAAGTGCATTTCATATCCATTTGATCTCAACCCAAGAAACCCTTTTCTTGATGTCTTGATCTACTGCCTTGGCCAAGGACTCCATAAGGCATATGAATGACTTACACAATAAGAGATCACCTTGCAAACGCAAGTGTAAGTCCTTTCTTGATTCTCATTCACTTTCATGACTCACTTGTGTAGCCCCAGCATAAGCCTTGAATCAGTTGTCTAAGGCGACACCCTTTAATGAAAATACCTAAGACTACAGAGTTAACTCATAAAGTGACGTGGAACCTCAAGTCTAAGGATCAATTAATCACATCAATGACTCGTGAGATATTTCCTAATCTGGAAGTTTCCATTTCCTGAAATAGAAACTTCCTTTCCCATTTAGGAATCTTCTCACACGGGGCACCTCAGTGAACTTACTTATTGAAGTAAGCACCCTCATGTATCACGCACGTATCAACTATACACTTTGCACCTCCATGAAACAAGGTGGTCCTTCTTAAGGGCGTGATCCCACAAGCAAGCCTTAGAGGAGTCAGGCACTCCCACTGTCTGTGAGACTCATCGGCTTGGAGTATTTTACTAATCATGACTTATGTGATATAGGGCTCGTTTCATGAACCATTTCACCTAAATGGTAGAGTCCTAAAGTCATCAGGATTAGGGGAGTTCTCATACATGCACATTTAAAGTAAACGCATACCAAACAAGAGCATATAAAGAAGTGTTTGCCTATGATATTAATCAATCGTATATTATTCAAAGAATGTCTGTGATACTAGGAAAGTTCCAAAACGGATTATGACTAATCGGCTTTCCAGGGCACTATTCCTAACAATCTCCCACTTGCCCGTAAAAGCCATTTAGGTACTCTAAGTCCCATCTTCTCAAGATGCACTTTGAGAGCCTATTGACTTTGGGCGTTTCCAAAGTGGATCTGCTATATTCTCTGCTGATGTGACCCTCTTGTTTACACATCTCTTAGGAAACACCTTTTCCTTAAAAAATGATTCGTAATCACGTGTTCAGTCTCTTGGTGAGGTCTTGGTTCTCTTACTTGAGCAACCATCCTTTTTATCATACAATATGATAAAGGAGTTGTTTCATGCTAGGAACTTCATCTAACCAGTTAGATGAAGTTTCTTACCCAAACACTTAACTTAGCGTTATATAATACGACTAAGTTCTCAACTACGATAGTCGAGTTTTGTAATGTCCGTCCTTGGAACCCCTTTCCAACATATTGCATTACCATTCTGGTAGAAGTTGTATCCTTTCAATGATTTCATAATCATCTATGTTTGATGAACGGTTACATCAAATATCCTTCTAACAACAAGATCTTTTGGGCTCTGTAAACTAATACATATCCTCATTTCTTCTCAAGTACTCTGAGGACATCCTTTACAGGAATCTAATGACCTTCTCTGAGGTCATATTGGATTCGACCCACTACGCTTAGTGTTGTGCCATATCAAGTCTAGTACATGACATTTCATACATTATGCACCCTTTCACTTAAAGGGATTTTGGACATTCTAACTTTCTTAAAGTTATCTTAGGACACATACTCTTCAAAAGAGATGTTCAATTATCCATACTAAACTCCTTTTAGTATTATGGTTATGTACTCGTTTTGTGATAATCCTTTTATTCTCTTAGATCTATCTTCTATAGATTTGAATGTCGAGAATTTAGGATAATCACTAAGATCTTTCATGTCAAATTGTTTCTTAAACAAGAATTGGTAACTTTCACGTCATCCTTGACATTCCTAATGAGAAGGATGTCGTCTTCTAAAGAACTGTAATGGACTCTTACATCACTAACTTTCATATGTACACTCTGAGACTTATTCGGCTTCCATCTGTGTAAAACGATTTGACTGTGGAATCGAATTGTCTAACTCCCAGAAGCCTTTATCAATCCACAGATTGACTTAGGGATTTGCATACCTTATGCATACTCCCACTGAATATGAGATTTATAGAATTACCTTATTTCAGTCTCTTTCAATCTCATATTGAACAAGGTAGTTCTCATATTCATTTATCATAGCTCATAGTCAGAATATTAGGATGTGGTAAACACAATCCAAATGGACTTTTGCATTTCAACCGTCATGAAGGTTGTAATGCTTTCATTCACTCGAAGCTCCACGAGCTTGATCCTATCAGGTGGATCAACCAAGGTCAAAACTTGGTTTGAGTATATGGAATCCATATTGGATTTCAAAGCTTGCTTACACTACTCAGATTCCAAATCTGACAGTGTCTCCTCTTCAAGTAATTCCTTGGACATCTAGGAACGCGTTCTAAACAGGTCTTAAGAGAAGGGTTTCATACGTGTACATACTCTAAAATTTGGCTAAGTTTTATCAGATGGGCTCGTTTCTTCTATATGTGGCGTGGATATTTATCCTCAAATTTCTTTGAGGTTTGCTTACTTGTCTTTCTTCTTCTATAGGAACGATTCCTTAAGAAAGGTACATTCCTTGAGAAAAACAACCTTTGTCCAAGGGAATCGCAGAAACGATATCCTATATTGTTGTATAAACTTGAACTCATTTCAAGCTTATCTCCCACTATCCTCTTCACTTAAGAGGATTCCATTAAATTCTTGGATAAGAATAATTACGGAATTTAGTATACCACATTGCATAGTGCAACTAAAAGGACTGATTTTGGAAGGTACTAAATTCAAAATATCTAACTGCATATTCTAGGAGTTTATTCCTAGAATGATTATAAGTCAGTAAAGCTTACTATGGAATGGACCATATCCTATTAGGTTTCATTCCCTCATTCGGAAACACTAAGGTGTTCTCGAATTAGTTTACTGAGAGATAATCCTATTATCTCTAAGATGACTAAGGAATTAGTTGCTAAGATATTGGCTATCTCGATCATATCGATTTACCTATAACTTATGACTACTTCGGTTTCTAACCTCCTTTTGAAATTCTAAGAATTTCATAAAAGTTTCGAATTTGTACTTCAACAAGTATATTCATTCATAATGATTAAACTGACGATTGTATCTAGTGCTTACATTAAGCATCTAACACTCATCAGCATGGATCGAAATCCACTATAATTTTGGAACGTTCCACGTTTCTTATAACGGGATTCAGGAACGTTTCCCACAAGACAGGATTTACAGAAAGTCAACTCTATAGGTTCATTTTCATAGAATAATCCTAAGGTGTCTGACTTGCTAATCCTTCTATATCTCAACGTTCCAAAGTAATTCGAAGCTTTGTCATCTCACTTACTTTTGTTATCTCGTTTGTATGTTCAGAACATTAGTGCCTTGAGTCTTTGCACAACGGATTATGGAGAATTGACTCAAGACTAGTGAATTCTATTCCTAGTAGAATTACTAAACGAGGTAACATTTCATAGTACTCATACTCTTTGCAGTTCCCTTTCAAAGTCCTTATTTGCTACCATAGAAGCAAACGTCCAATTTGATCTCTAGTGTCTTTTGGGCGTACCCCTTACATGCCCCTCCATTGGGCTCTTAAGGGTTTCTTCTTCTTTAGGCCTTCAAGCCTTTAACTTAGTGAGTTTAGAAGAAGAATTAACCATCACAACCTTTTGTTCCTTCTTAAGGATGCTCTCAACCATTATCAACTTAAATGATTAACTATGCTACATTAGCATCATTCTAGTTGAGCATAAAGGGTTTGAATGATAGTCGAAGCAAAGTAAGCAATCAGTGCATTGAGAACTCTTTTCTCAGTTGATGATCGAGACCATAAGATCTTCAAATAAGATCTTTAGACCTTGTTCGTGTGCACTTGTTTCCTTATTTGGAATATTGAATAATTCCATAATGTTATACCTTGTAACATTTTTATGAGGTGGTTCAATTGCTCTTAAGTGGTTTGGAGAAATCCATTCACTTCAGATCGCTTCTCTTTTGGCCCGGGTTGAATTTTCACAATTGAAAATCTCGCCTTATAAAGAACAATTTCTCTTTTCGGATTCTAAAATGAATTTTAGGATCCGAAGCCATTTTAGAGTTAGTTAGGACTTAGTCAACTTGTTTGACTTAAGGATGGATACGAATGGGTTTGCATTTCATATTGTAGAGAATCACAGAACTACAACCTAAATGCTAAGCAGAGAAAATGTGAGCATGCTGAATTATAACGATATACAAAATATAAGGTCTTTAATCTAATGTAGCTCCCACTGTTTTTCAAAGATCTATAATTCCCAAAGATCTAAGAGGAACGCGTTTCCCAATGGGTACTAAGATCCCAAGCATTTTACCTCGAACCCACGACTCATGGACATTCTAAGTAAAATCCTAGGTAGGTACAACTTACCAATTCTAACACCTTTAGAACTCTTAGTAATTGTTTTTGCATCACCTATCTTTCAATATGGACCCATGACTCGTGCAACATCCATATTTACTTAGGCGTTAAGCTAGACCCATCAATCATAAGATCATGATCAAAACTTAGTTCGAACGACCCACGACTCGCGGACATCGCCCTTGCCAAAATTGATCACGAAATATTGATCATTTAAAATGATCAATTAGGTAACTAAGAACTAATAAGCTCCACTAGCTATCCCACGACTCGCGGACAATAACTAGCTTCGCTTACTAAACTTAAAACCTATTGATGGAATGCTAGGAATTTAATTTAAAATTTGCATCTCAAATTAAATACCTATTATTCGAAATGAGCTTAATATTTAATAGGAATTTTCGAATCAACCGAAGAGTTGTTTGGTTCGACCTCACCAACATATATGTTATCCAATTTTATCAGTCTTGATTAATGCAAGTACAACTTAAATGCATTTCAAACAAGCACATAAACAGATAACATGTCCTAGCATGATACTAACATGAGATGATCATGGGTTCTACCTATCTTATGCGTGATATGTGGGAGCCACTCCACAATCACAAGTTCTAACATACATGCCACATAAACAGTTTAAATCACATAAGGGAAAACGGTAACAAAATACGAGCCCTATCTCTATTATATTTTACAATTGAGATTCCCCTCCCTAACATTTTGAGGGGTCTTCACTTATGGCCTCCTTGTTACTTGAATGTGGTCCATCTTACTCCATGGGTGCATTGTCTCCAAAATGAAAATAAAACCTCACCACCTATTCTACTCTCAAATTACAATAAAAGAAAAAGACATAAAGTAATAAGACTCAATCTTCATATTGGCCTTAGACAATTACACGGGGCATACCCCGGCCTCAAAAACAGTAATATGGAAAGCCACATAATAAATCACATAACAGTACGCACATAAGTGAGGCTCCAATCTCAATTGAAAAACGCAACTATAGGGCTCCAACCCCAATTTAAACCATCCATGTGCATAAATTCAAACCATACATAAGTCTAAACCCATGATCACCTAACATGCAACTTGCGAGAATTTAAGTTTAGCCAATAAATTAAAATTCTCGTTTTAAGCTCTAATAGCTTAAAACACGACTTAGATGCAATTCTTGTTCAAGAGCTTTTTCAATAAAACCCGAAAAAAACAATAAACTAATAAAATTCCATTAATTTCTGAAAATTAATGATTTTTATTCTTTCAATATTTTCAGAAAATAAAGTTTGTAATTTTCCAAAATTTAAATCGTTTTTAATTTCTCAAAATCCCAATTTAAACAATTATTTCAAAAATAATTCTAATTTAATAAAACAAAATTTTTCAGAAAAATTAAATCGGGATTTCAAGGATCGAAAATACGAAAAACACGAAAAACTGCCAAGAACCCCGGAATGCGAAGCACGGCAGCGCGCGCGAACTCGCGCCCCAGCAGCGCGCACAGCGTGCGGCAGTTGCCGCATGCGTGCGCGGCTTGGGGGGGATTTCGCCTGGGCGTCCCGCGCGGTTGCGGGATGGTGCGAGCGGGACGTCCCGCGTGGTTGCAGGATGCCTGTGCGGGCTGGTCTAGGCGGCTCCCGCGCGGTTGCGGGAGGTGCTCGTGGGGTTAGGGCGTGCTACACATTGGCACGTCCCAATCCCGCGTGTTCGTGTCGCGTTTCGTTTTTCGTATCACAGGTTTCTCCAAAACCCAATTCAATCCAAAATTAAAAATTACGATTTAAACTAAAACAGCTTTTCAAAAAAAGATTTAAGAAAGCAATTTTCAAAAATTCAAGAAAAATTACAGTTTCGTAATTCAGGCTTTCTAAAAGAACTCAAAAATACCTAATTCGCATCTAAGCCTAAGGATTTCTACCAAATTTAGTTTAATTGAGACGAATCAGAAACACGATTAACGAGGTGGCTCTGATACCACTTGTTGGAAAACAGGAATCAGAAAGCAGCGGAAAATTAAAATTTTTTCCAACAAAAGGATCTTGGACTCGCAATCGTGTATCCAAATTCGTAGAGATCAAGAAACTCACTTGGGTAGTAGCTTTCTTGACACGTTTTGAGCCGCCCTCAAACACGCTTCATGCGGTAATGGCAACCCGTCCCTTGAAAGTCTCTTTCAACTTCAGAATCCATTGTAGGGATAACAATCCACACCAACCTAGATTCAAATCATGTTAGGGGAGTTCTTAACAATTTAACATAAAGATAGAAACATGAAACGAGAAAAGCATGATTGAAACTCCCTTCGAAAACCAGTTTTGCGAAAGTAGAAATCTGCCAACCATAAAACCCTCGTGAAAAAATTCATCCTTCAGGATATCGACGAACGGTTTTCGCCATCTTCTTTGGTTCGATTTTTTCACTCGTTTTATGTTGGGTTCAGAATCGTTTCATCATCCCTTCTGATCGTTTTGCTTGATCCCCACTTTTTGGTAAAGCTCGAATCTTCAAAACTTCTAACTTGAAGCTATCTAGAGATAGTCCACCAACTTGGCTACAATCTAACTAGTAAGGATGCTAGTTCTCTAGTTAGTGCTTAGGCTTAACCTAGGGTTTTGTTTATCTTGGAGAAAGGATGGTGTTCAACACATGAACCAAAAGAATTGCCAATTACTCTCTAAGGGGAGCATGAGCTCCCCTATATATAGGAAAGGGAGGGGTGGCCGAAAATCCTAGTCCTTATGGACTAAGGATTTTGGTCCCTCTCTCCTATTACTTGATCATCAAGTAATTTGGACTTTGACTTTGAATTCAAATTCAAATCAACTTTCAAGAGAGCTAAAATATCCAAACTATTTTTGGATAATTTTATACTTTATTTATTTAAAATAAATAACTTATTTTATCTAATTAATTAATTCGTAATTAATTAACTAGATTATTTTTCTCCAAAATAAGACTTTCTTTTTAATTCAAAATTAAACCAAAGTCTATTAAATAATTAACACTTTTAATTATTTAATATATATATATATATATATATATATTCACGTGTGAGACACGTGTCACAATGACACGTGACCCACACGTGTGGTTTCACACGTGTGGGTCCCTCTTGGCCCGATTAACTCGTTTAATCATTTTAAAGCCTCAACTCATGTAACCAAGTTGTTGTGTGTGACCCTCTGGGTTCTCAATTCAATTAGCAGTGACCCTAATTAATTAATTCACTAATTAATTAATCAGTCCACAGATTAAACGACCATAGTCTAGCAACAGGTGTTTAACCCCTAGCTGAATTGGAATGTTCGGATTCGACAAAACCTTTAAGTCATTGATTCATGTGAGATACAATCCTCCTACTTACTATCTCTCAACCAAGATCTAGGGTAAGGGAATAATTAGAACCCTAATAATCTGGTCTTAAAGCTAAGTGCATTTCATATCCATTTGATCTCAATCCAAGAAACCCTTTTCTTGATGTCTTGATCTACTGCCTTGGCCAAGGACTCCATATGGCATATGAATGACTTACACAATAAGAGATCACCTTGCAAACGCAAGTGTAAGTCCTTTCTTGATTCTCATTCACTTTCATGACTCACTTGTACTTGAATCAGTTGTCTAAGGCGACACCCTTTAAAGCTTATACCTAAGACTATAGAGTTAACTTATAAAGTGACATGGAACCTCAAGTCTAAGGATCAATTAATCACATCAATGACTCGTGAGATATTTCCTAATCTGGAAGTTTCCATTTCCTGAAATAGAAACTTCCTTTCCCATTTAGGAATCTTCTCACACGGGGCACCTCAGTGAACTTACTTATTGAAGTAAGCACCCTCATGTATCACGCACGTATCAACTATACACTTTGCACCTCCATGAAACAAGGTGGTCCTTCTTAAGGGCGTGATCCCACAAGCAAGCCTTAGAGGAGTCAGGCACTCCCACTGTCTGTGAGACTCATCGGCTTGGAGTATTTTACTAATCATGACTTATGTGATATAGGGCTCGTTTCATGAACCATTTCACCTAAATGGTAGAGTCCTAAAGTCATCAGGATTAGGGGAGTTCTCATACATGCACATTTAAAGTAAACGCATACCAAACAAGAGCATATAAAGAAGTGTTTGCCTATGATATTAATCAATCGTATATTATTCAAAGATTGTCTGTGATACTAGGAAAGTCCCAAAACGGATTATGACTAATCGGCTTTCTAGGGCACTATTCCTAACATAATTGATAAGTATACTCCTACTTGACACTTCCTGGTACTTAATTGCTCAAACGTGATTGTGTGACTCCATGCCTTACATGAATTGAACTTGAATTAATTAAAGGATATGACTACATGATTTCTTGATACTAATTTACTCTCTTAAGTGTTAATTGGTTCTCATACATGTTTAAATGTCCCTTGATTGCTAATTTGTTTGGGTATTAAGGTGTTAAATGAGCTTTGTCGTACGTCATACTTGGTCTCATATTGAGTCTTGTCTCACGAGTTCACGTTATTTCCTTTCTTGTCCAGTTCTTCTCCAGGGCGGAGATAATTGATCGTTTGGACATTTTGTTGTATCCTTGTATTGTTCCGTCGCTCGTCAGGTGAGGTTTAATTTCTAGATATATAGAACCCATATAACCCTATGTGATGATTTAAGCCAAAATGTATCTATATATCTATAGCTTTCCAAACTCTATCGATCTTCAACTGATTCCATTGAACTGATTGATTGATTGACTGTTTTGGCGAGTAACGCATGATCACTTTGGGCCCGAGGGTAGTGTATTGAGCCAACCGAGGAAGCAAGGGCTGATGGGTAACTCTTGCACTATCCTCACAACCTTGGGATGACCCCTGAACCCACTAGGAGATTAGTGGGGAAAGGAGTTCCGGGCATAGGGACTCATGAACCCTATGCTCAATGAGATTGGGTGGTGGGGCCTTGCAATCCCACCATTACCGGAGGGAGAAGGAGTCACTGAAACTGCTACTTGTGAACTGTAAATTGATTGTTTGATCACCTAATCACTTAATAACTGAATGATTGTACACTGTTGGAGTAAGGTTGGAGAACTGCCCTCACTCGCCGGGCCACTGATTGATTGATTGAAATTGATTATAGTGTCTAATCTGATAGTTGTAATCTCGGGCGAGTTCTAAATATTCTATTCTTGAACTTATATTGTTTTCTTTTATAAAACCTTACCCGATGTTATGACTTGCATGGTAATTGCGCTAATATTTATTTATAAACCCCTCGCTCAGTCTTTCATAGACTGACACCTCACACTTTTCAGGTTTTCCAGTGTTGGCGTTAGGCGGGAGTCGAGTTAGTCCAGTGTAGGGATGCAAACGAACCGAGCCGAGCCGAACCCTAGTCATTTTTTTAGGTTCGGGTTCGAGTTCGAGCCAATTTATACGAACCCGAACCCGAACTCGAGCCTGACGAACCACAAAAAATTAGGTTCGAGTTCGATTCGGTTCGAGTTCGTCTCATATGTTCGAATTGAATCTGGAGAGATCCAGATCTAAGGAATTAAAGAAAAAAATAGAAAGAGGAGTGGCCGAGTGGGTGGCGACGCTAGGTGGAGTAGTGGTGCGACGAAGTTACCGGTGAGCGTTAGATCTGAGAAGTAAAACAAAACTTCTGACCAATAAAAGAAGAAAAAGGCGGAGAATGGCAGGCTGCGTAGCGGATGAGTGGTGGCGCCGGTAGAGGCGGGCGGAGACAAAGTGTCGTGAGCTGTGGTGACGTGGCAGTAGAAACGGCAGTGATACGACGAAGTGGTGAGCAGCGGCGGAGGGTGGTACGCAGATCTGGGGACTGGGGCGGCCAAAATACTTCTGCACATTTCTTGTGCAGAGAAATAAGGGTATATGATACAGGTTATATGTATAATTACAATAAAGGATATAAAATATAAATAAATATAAATATTTATATATATATATATATATATATATATATATATGTAAATAATAATTTTTTTAATTCGGCTCGCGAACCTCAAAATGAAAAGGAATGGGTTCGAGTTCGGTTCGAATGACACTCGAACCGAGCCTGGGTTCGGCTCGGGTTCGAATTACACGAATTTGAATTCGAACTTTTGTTGGTTCGGTTCGACAGGCTCGCGAACGGGTTCGGTTCGTTTGCATCCCTAGTCCAGTGGTCTTTATTTCGAGTCTAGCATTGCATTTTCATGTTCTTGTTATTTCCGGCTTTATCATGTTAGGGATCTTGTAACTTTTGGAGACTTATGCATGTATTGAATATGGGAGATGATAATATATTGATGTTTGAGCTAGAATAGGATGAGCATTTGGATATTTGGTATATGATAATGAAATGTTAGTGTTTATACTTCTGATTTCGAATTTTCATGTATTGGATCAAATTGAATTGGGGTCTAGTCCCGCCTAGCTAGATTGTTTCTTGCATTGTCACCCGTTCGCTATAGTCTTAGTTCATGTACGGATCATCCATTTCGTATGTGGACTGAGCTATAGTGTGGGGGTGTGGTATCTCGGCGTTCCGGGTGCTACAAAAGTGACCCATTCAAAATTCTAAGTATGAACAACTTAAAGTTGTGGATTAATCCTCTTGATTCGTGTTTTCACAACCATTACGGTCAAACCACTATGAATGTCTTGCCTATTCTCTTACATTCTGGATTATCTTGTTTAAGGAATTTTGGTTGTTTATCAAAGCTTAATATTGTCAATTCAGAATTGTGTCACTGAAAGTGAACAACTTCTCTAAGCTGCCACCTTGATACATCTTAACATGTTTACTTGCTCATTGCTTAAGTATTTTGAGCTTTACAAGTCTTATAATTGAACGCATTGTTCATTAATCAGACTTGCTGATTGAATATTTTGAAGCGAAGCATTGCTGGTTTAAATTTGAACAACATTAAGAGACTGCACTCTGATATATGTTGATAAAATCATTAGCTCATTTATTGTGTTGTTGAGTTATACAAATCATTGTGCGAAAAGTTGCTCATTGAATCCTCTTCCTATCACTTCCACAACTCCGACTCCAATATCATTCCCAGAAATTGGACCAAGATCAACACGGTACTTCTCAAACCAGACGTAATCGTCTTGATTCATTTCAGATACACGTACAAAATCTCTCCAACCCAAATTCCGAAAAAGCACAACATAATGCAAATGCCCGTTTGATTCTTTGACGTATTTCTCCCCTCGAATTCTCGGAACTTTGCCAATCTCATAAAAGTCCTTGTCAGTAGAAAAACAATAACTCATTGCACTATTTCTGATAAAATAAACTCCTCCATTCATGCATGTACTTTATTGGGTACGGTAAATCTTTTACGCTGAATCGTCCACGAGTTAGTTTCCGAATCATATACGTCTACATAAGGAGAATTGTGCCCGATGAAGCGAAGAACTTTGTAATGAGGTGATATTGAAGGATCAAACACTAAGCACAGACGTGGAATGCCCTGATTTACCTGATCTAAGGATAATTCTCTCGATTTCATGGTGATTGGATTGTAAACAAAGAAGAATCTTGTGCCGTGGGGTATGTTCCAGGCTTCGAGCACGCGAGTAGCAGAAGCCCGTTACAGGATTGCAGGATCTTTTGGTGGAAGAATCGGGCAGATTTACCACTATGCAGGAAAGGGAATGGGACTAGTTTCTTCGATGTGGGATGACACATGTAAAGTTTTGTTTGGGCGGCGTTCCAGACGAGGAAGGACGGCTGAGGCTGGTGGTGGTGGAGGGTGTGGAGGCGGGAGAATGATGTGGAGGAGATAAGTGAGCGCCACTGTTTGCAAGCTAATTGGAATCTAATGAGGGATCTCGCAGGTAAGAAGAGGAAGATTTCCTGCATTAAATCATCATTGCTACCAATCATTTCTGCTGATCACGGCGACGATGACCTTTTCGAAGACATGGTTCTTTTCTGTCTTTTATGGTCTTTTGCCTTCTCTCTCAGCTCCCATTTTATAGAGCTAGGGTTTGCTAAAATACTTTCATACAGACTTAGAGTAGGTTGGACTTGGGATCTTAAATTGGCAAGCTGGGCTCTCGGGCCCTGATTTCACTTGGTTCGGAGAATGGGGCACAATAAGGAACAAACAAAAAAGAAATTACATATTATTAGAATTCAACTAATTAATTTTAATTAGTTGAGATTTTGTCCAAGTCAACTTTTTATGGTTCTATATGAAATCCCACCACAAGAAACTGCACGATATGCTCAAGGATTTAGAGGAAAACATAAGTATACTGATTTGGAAAAGGGTAGGATCCTCTACGGCATTGTTCCTGTAAATCCCGTTCTAATCAATAGAATATATATCAGGCAATGCAGGGAAACTATGTTTTAAAACCCGGACCAGACGTCGAACCGGAACCCCTACTGGTTACTGGTTTTACTGGTTCGACCGGTTAGACCACCGGTCGAACCGGTGTGACGTCATAATTATGTAATAATTATATTTATTATATATTTATATATAATATTAAAAATATCAATTAAAAATTAGATAAATCTATATATATTTTTGGGCTTTTGCCTTAGGCCCTAAATAAAAATTAGATAATTTACAATTATCTATGGGCTTTTGCTCTAAGCCCAATATAATTTGTCCCAAAGTCATATATGTGCCCTAATTTACACCAGCACCTTAACACAGCCTTCCAAAAGAAAAAAGAAACCTCTCCTTCTCAATTCTCACATACGATCAATTTTCTGTGCGCACCACCACCTTCGAATGTTGTTCGTCGCCGGCAGCTTTCCACCACCTCTGGAAGCTTTGTATCTCTCTCAATCGTCGCCGGCAGCTTTCCACCACCTCCGGAAGCTTTGTATCTCTCTCAATCGTCGCCTTTCTCTATCTCTCTCAATCGTCGATCAATTTTCTGTGCGCACCACCACCTTCGAATGTTGTTCGTCGCCGGCAGCTTTCCACCACCTCCGGAAGCTTTGTATCTCTATCAATCGTCGCCTTTCTCTATCTCTCTCAATCGTCGCCGCCGCCTAACACACGCCACAACTGACTCATTTTGATAATTTTTGGTAGGAAAATAATATTGTTCTGGATCTACCGGTGGCTCAAGCTCTTCAAACACGAAAATGGCTGATTTTTCTTTTTTTTTTTTTTTTTTTTTTTTTTTTTTTGGGATAATAGCCGGGTCAAACGGGCCGTTAACCGGTCCGATCCGATCATTTGGCCGGTTTTCAACTGGTTCGCCCCGGTTCCCTCCGGTCCATTCGAGCACTGGTTTTAGTGGGCAAATCGGACCGGACAGGCGGCCGGTCACCCGTTGAACCGGGCTGACCGGCCGGTCCGGTCCGGGTTTTAAAACATAGCAGGGAAAGCAATGCAGGAAATATTATTTGAAGCAGAAAATTTGATTAATATGTCGAGATTCAAAAGTTAAAATTACACCTCTACTATCATAGTTCAGCCTGTGTAATAATTGAAACAGAAATAGATTAGCTCTAACTAATATTAATCGGATTTCCTCTACATTCACTCGTCATGCATCAAACTTCAAAACAACACCACCACACCTTGGACTAGGCCTAAATGCGCATCACCCTCCTCCATTTTAAATAATTACACATACACCCCAGGTGCGCTAGTCTAATAATCTCAATCAAACAACGGCAAGAGTGTGGACGACCTGGTAAGAATTCGTGAACCCATTATGCAAACGATGCTCCTCAAAATAGTGCTCCCTTCCAAAATCAACCAACACTTCAAACATCTTATCAGAAAACCTGTAAATCAATATCTTCCCAGGCACATGAAGCAAAATCACTGAATCCTTTTCCTTCTCTCCTCTAATCACTCCCACGACACTGGTACTTTCTCCACTAATACTCCCAGAAATTGGATCAAGATCAACCCGGGAATTCTCATTCCAGACGTAATCGTCTTGATTCATTTCAAATACACGTAAATAATTCCTCCTACCCAATGTCCGAGGAAGCACAACATAATGCAGATGTCCGTTTGATTCCATGAAGTAGTTCTTGGCTCTCCCTCGAATTCTTGGAATTTTAGAACTAAACGCATGACAATTGTCGGGGATAAAATGATAACACTTTCCACTTATTCCATTAGATCTGATAAAAAAAACTCCACCATTCATGTAAACCCCACCGTGTATATTACAGGGTCCGTAGGAGATTTGACGCTGATTCTCCCACGAGTTAGTTTCCGAATCATATACGTCAACGATATAACGAGGATCAGGAAAGACCGGTCTTCTAAAGCTAAGAACTTTGTAATGAGGAGACACTGAAGGATCAAAAAGTAAGTACGGGGCTGAATTGCAGAAAGGTAAGAATATTTGTTTCGATTTTGTCGTGGTTGGATTGTAAACAATATAGAATCTTTTTCCGTGGGGCGAGTTAGAGCACTCGAGTAACAAAAGCCCGTTACAGGATTGCAGGATCTTATTGTAGGAAAATCTACTATGGAACCCGCGGAAATGGAAAAGGACTAGTTTTTTCGATATGGGATGACATATGTAGAGTGGTGATGTGAATGGTGGTGTGATGGAACAGAGGAGAAAGGATGGCTGAGACTGCTTGCGGCGGCGGTGGTGGATGGTGTGGAGGTGGGAAAAGGATGCCGAGGAGATAAGCGAGCGCCATCGTCTGCAAGCTAATTGGAATCGACTGAGGGATCTTGCCGGTAAGAAGAGGAAGATTTCCTGCATTAAATCATCGTTGCAGCCGATTATATCTGCTGATCCCGGGGAGGATGATCTTTTCGAAAACATGGTTCTCTGTTAGAGCAAACAAGGTGTGTACAAGTAGATGAAATACAAACTTGAAACAGTAGATAGCAGAACTAGTCGTTGCGGTGGACTTGGTGAACTTTCTGTAATAATAAATGCCTGTGAAAAAAGTAATGCAACTTTGATAAGAATTTGAAGAGTCTAATTTATTTCATAATTTGGATAATAGAGATGTATTTCAAAAGGCAGAAAGGTCCATGCCCCCTCGTTTTCTCTCACAATTTTAAAACCCTAATTCAGTGTATCAATCTATACAATAATTTTAACTATGCCTACATATACTACATATATATACACACACACACGTACCTAAACATATGCATAAAAGTGTATAGAAATTACATTGCTAGAACCTGATGCCTCCGATTCAAGAGTCTCTTTTCTCTTATCTTCTCTTATGGTGTATGTATGGTTTTTTGCCTTCTGTTAGCTCCCTTTTTATATTGCTAGGGTTTTGATTCATCTTATTCTCCTATTCTAATTAGAATTCTTTAATCTCTATCTAGTTACTTAAAAAATGTTCAAAATTCCTTAGACGTTTTCTTAGTGTAGGAGTCCTGGTATGCCCTTTGGACTTGTTAAGAGTTGGCTCAAAAGACGAGCTCGCTAGCTCATCTTTGTGGGTTGGCATCTTAGCCTGGCAAGCTTTGCTCTCTGGCCCTAATTCTACTGGGCCCAAATTTGGGGCACCATAAATATCAAAATTACATATTGTTAGAATTCAATTAATTACTTTTAATTACTTCATAAATTTTGTGTATTTTTTATGGTTCTATATATCATTTAGAGTACAGACTTGGAACACGAGTCTGTACCTAAGTACTCAACACGAGATCCTACCCAAGGATATTTAATATTGGGGGAAAATTACATCCAACTACCCTATAGTTAGGTCTAATTACAATCCAGTCCAACATTATCGCGAAATTACAAATATGTCCCTAACTTTTATGTTCCGTTTGAGGTCCCTGGAAGCCGTTGGGGTTCCATTAGGGTTAGGACCTGAAATGACAAAAATACCCTTGAATATTTTATTATTTTTGTGATTTTACCAAAGTACCCTCAGGGACTGCAATGTTATTGTCACATTATTCAGGGACTGATTTGTTAGAATATGTATTATCTAGGGACTATTTTGTAATTGTTAGGCAAAAACTAATATGGCCGTTTATAGCCGTTAGAACCTTTGCTTATATATATTATGGGCGTTCTTGTTCTGTTTTAAACCCAAAAATCATGGTTACATCACATAGCTCAACCCATACAACATGTAGTTCATTACGATATCGAAAAGAGAAGTGCAAGGAACATTATTGCAATCTATGGACAAACATCAAGGTTGTTGAGAAGAATACTCCTAATCGTGGAAAGCTTTTCCATTGCTGCGACTTCCATGGGTTTTCCCACTGGAGCAATCCTATCCAAGAGCATACATTTCAAGATGCAACTCAAGATGAAGATGAAGCTACAAGCCAATCACCTACAACATTTACAACAAGACATGGAGGAATGGAATCACAGTTGATAACCAAGTTGTTAGTGCTGAATTTGTTTGTATTGGCACTGTTACTGATCTTTCACTTAATGAAACTCATTCTATACTAAAATCTGTGAAAGTTGTAACCAAATTTCTAGAACAATGTATGACATTCAATAGATCAAAATAGTTTCCACATATTTCGTTGTTCAAGTTAAATGGCATTAAATGCCCAAAATACCAACACATAAGTCGCCCCATCATTCACAGAAGCAAAATACTGCAAGAACAAAATAACTGTGTCAATTGTATCAAGGGCTTATAAGATAAAAAGATTGACTGACCAACCAAATATTAGACCCCAAATATACGTTTCAAGTGCATTTTTTCAAAGTTCAGTTTTTTTCTGGCTTGTAGACTTTGGTGGGAGGCTCAACATCTGACTGTGAGGCTTTGCACTTTGTAATGTTGCACCAGAACCCTTTGCACTTTTCTATCAGCACTTGCAACAATTTTTTTCACCTTCATAGCAGTACATGGCACCAAGGTTTTCTGTTTACCTCTGGAGCATACATTAGGTTGAGTGTATGACTTTACTCCTCCATCCTTGCTCAATCTTGACATAATCTCTGATGTATTATTGACAGGGACTGACTGGGATGCATACATTAGTGATTTCCCTATCCCCATTGCACTTGCATCTTTAATGTTTTTTGGATTAGAAGGGGCAGGCTCATTAATCACTGAACACTTTGCAGGGGACTTTTTACATCTCTTCTGCATGGTCATCTTTGATTTTTTTTGTTGGTCTTTGTACTTCCTCCTCTGTAAAAGATAATAAATAAATTAATAAATAGCACATACATACAGTGATCACCACATATCCATAAAATTACCTGTGGAAATGATGTACAAATCTTCAAGCCTCCTTTTCTTTATGGTCTCCATTCCTGGAATATCATTGTCAATGTTTGCGCCTTGCTCTGGTGCATCATTGACAACTGGTGTATCCATTGGTGCATCATATTGATCCAAAGATGCATACAAAGCTTCCAAATCTTCACCATTCCAGTCGTCAAAGTCATCTCCTAACTCAACATTGTTCTGATTTCCATTTTACTGGAATAAGCTTAAGTTAGTGTCAGAAGTAAATTTGAAAATCTAAGAGAATTAAGTTGTGCAGAAGTAAACTTTAAAAACTACTGAAAAGGCAGGTAAACAAACATTCTCTTCAACAGATGCATTCAGGGCATCATTAGTTGCCCTGTTTCCAGAAGGAATATGTGATCCAGATTCTTCCTGCAAAAAAGGAAAACCATTTTAAAACCAGAAATGTAATATGACCAACATAAATTAGTTAACAAAACTTACACCAACAGTAGAAGGGCATGTTCTCCTATTGTGGCCAACATTATGGCATTTTTTACACCTAACAACAGCTTTTCTTGGTAAATTCAGACTTGCGTCACCAGGTTCTTTCCTCATATTCTTCTTAGGCCTCCCTGGTAATCTTTTTCTTTCTGGTGGCTTCAAATCTTTAGGAATGACATAAGGCATGTCTTCCCAAAATGACTGATCAGGGGCAAGAGTTATCATGTGGCTATAATAATTCATGTATGTCTCCCTTGAATAAACATTTGTTGTATAGTCCTTAAGTTTCTCTCTCCTGTAGGCAATGCAAGTATGTGCATGTCTACAAGGGATACCAGAAATATCCCATTCTTTGCACTGACATGATTGTGCAATCATATCAACCACATAATGAGTACAACCATCTTTTATCTCATATTTGTCATCCCCAGCAATTAAAATGGAGCACTTCCTAATATCATTCCTGATATTGTTCAACTTCTTAACAACAGTAGGCACTATGTGATTTTTCCAAGATAATCCCCTAGTTCTTCTTTGATTCAATCTACTCATTAATTTTCCTCTTAAATCATCCACAAGTGTGAGAATAGGCTTACCTCTTAACTTACCTACCCAGTGATTGAAGGACTCAGAGATATTGTTAGTGCAATGATCGTTCTTCACAGCAGGATTGAAGGCATGTCTGGACCACATAGAAGCTGGAATCTCAGCCAAGTATGCATGTGCCCTTGGATTTAATTCCTTTATCTTCATCATAGCAAAATTATATCCTCTTCTGTTGTAGGTCCTAACTGCTTCCCAGAAGTATCTCTTTAAAGCATGCCTTGGGAATTTCATCCTGAAATTTGCATATATATGTCTAGTGCATCTCCTATTCTCTGCATGAGGCACAATTTCATTGATTGTCTCTGTCAATCCCTGCACATAGTACAAAATAGAGTAAGTATATTTATGTAACATATGTTATAAAGTACAAAGAATGCATTAACATTAACAAATACCTTCTGTCTATCACTCATGAATGTCCATGGAATATTTTCTGCAAAACCTCCTAAAAATCTTGATAGATTTTCAAAGAAAAAAGTCCAGGAATCTTTGTTTTCAGTTTCCACCACAGCATATGCTAGAGGGTAAAGACCATTATTACCATCAAGAGCAATAGCAGCTAAGAGAACACCCCCAAACTCACCCTTCAAATGGCATCCATCAAACCCAATAAAAGGAGTACAGCCAGCAAAGAATCCTCTCTTCAATGGATCTAAATCAACAAAAAATCTCTGAAATGCTGTTAGGAATAGTGCCCTAGAAAGCCGATTATATATATCCGCTTTGTGTTTTTCCTTATTGTAATCACAGACAATCTTTGAATGAACTAACGAATTGACGCAACACTTCTTTATATGCTCCTGTTTGGTATGCGTTTACTTTATCTGTGCATGTATGAGAACTCCCCTAATCCTGATGACTTTAGGACTCTACCATTTAGGTGAAATGGTTCATGAAACGAGCCCTATATCACATAAGTCATGATTAGTAAAATACTCCAAGCCGACGAGTCCTACAGACAGTGGGAGTGTCAACCTGACTCCTCTAAGGCTTTCTTGTGGGATCACGCCCTTAAGAAGGACCACCTTGTTTCATGGAGGTGCAAAGTGTATAGTTGATATGTGCGTGATACATGAGGGTGCTTACTTTAATAAGTAAGTTCACTGAGGTGCCCCATGTGAGAACATTCCTAAATGGGAAATGAAGTTTCTATTTCAAGAAATGGAAACTTCCAGATTATGAAATATCTCACGAGTCATTGATGTGATTAATTGATCCTTAAGACTTGAGGTTCCTTGTCACTTTATGAGTTAACTCTGTAGTCTTAGGTATAAGCTTTAAAGGGTGTCGTCTTAGACAACTGATACAAGGCTTATGCTGGGGCTGCACAAGTGATTCATGAAAGTGAATGAGAATCAAGAAAGGACCTACACTTGCATTTGCAAGGTGATCTCTTATTGTGTAAGTCATTCATATGACATATGGAGTCCTTGGCCAAGGCAGTAGATCAAGACATCAAGAAAAGGGTTTCTTGGATTGAGATCAAATGGATATGAAATGCACTTAGCTTTAAGACCAGATTATTAGGGTTCTGATTATTCCCTTGCCCTAGATCTTGGTTGAGAGATAGTAAGTAGGAGGATTGTATCTCACATGAATCAATGACTTAAAGGTTCTGTCGATTCCGAACATTCCAATTCAGCTAGGGGTTAAACACCTGTTGCTAGACTATGGTCGTTTAATCTGTGGACTGATTAATTAATTAGTGAATTAATTAACTAGGGTCACTGCTAATTGAATTGAGAACCTAGAGGGTCACACACAACAACTTGGTTACATGAGTTGAGGCTTAAGAATGATCAAACGAGTTGATCATACCAAGAGGGTTCCACACGTGTGAAACCACACGTGGCTGGACACGTGTCCTTGGGACACGTGTGCCACACGTGAATAATTATTTGTATATTAAATAATTAATGTGTTAATTATTTAATAGACTTTGGTTTAATTTTGAATTAAAAAGAAAGTCTAATTTTGGAGAAAATAATCTAGTTAATTAATTATGAATTAATTGATTAGATAAAAATAAGTTATTTATTTTAAATAAATAAAGTATAAAATTATCCAAAAATAGTTTGAATATTTTTAGCTCTCTTAAAGTTGATTTGAATTAGAATTCAAAGTCAAAGTTGGAAAATACTTGATGATCAAGTAATAGGAGAGAGAGGGACCAAATCCTTGCCCAACAAGGATTGGGTTCGGCCGTCCCTCTCCCTTACCTATATATAGGGGAGCTCATGCTCCCTTTAGAGCTAATTGGCAATTCTTTTGGTTCATGTGTTGAACACCATCCTTTCTCCAAGATAAACGAAACCCTAGGTTAAGCCTAAACACTAACTAGAGAACTAGCATCCTTACTAGTTAGATTGTAGTCAAGTTGGTGGACTATCTCTAGAGAGCTTCAAGTTAGAAGTTTGAAGATTCGAGCTTCACCAAGGAGAGGGGATCAAGTCGCGAGAAGAGCGTTCTTGGGTGACTTGAAACGCTTCAAGAAAGAATAAAAGAAAAGTAAGTTTCTTAACTCTACGAATTTGGATACACGATTGCGAGTCCAAAGTCCTTTTGTTGGGAAAATTTTTAAATTCCGCTGCTTTCTGATTCGTGTTTTCCAACAAATGTTGGGATCACATTCAGACTTGGACCAGGGGGAAAGTATTTTGCTTTGTTTTCTTTAAAAAGGGATGATTTTTTAGTTCTTTTTTCCGAACATCTAGGTTAACTGGTTTTGTTTCCTATTTTATAACTGAGAATTTAACTTTCTGAAATCATATCCTTCAAGAAAACCATTAAATCATTACTTAATTTAACTTTCTCTATTAAGGTACTTGTGGAGACCCAATATATCACTGCCACAGATATTAGAGGGGGACTTTTACTGAAATTTCATATATCATCGTGATTGAATTAGTTGTGTAACTTTTGTGGTTCATGATCTCATTTAAGTCTTAATGTTTAATCTACGTCAACTTTACAACGATTTTCAACTCGTGCAGGCAAATATTGAGAGGATTGAACAATTAGAAAGTCGAGAAGGTAATTTTTGTTTGTTTCTTAGTTAAACTTTTCCTAATAGTTTTGTCTAACTTGTTTGCTTCTCAGTTCCTGATTCGACAGTAAGTTGATAGATTTCTGATTCAAATGTGAGATTAAAGACTATAAGGTAATTTACTCTACTTGGGCCATGTGTAGCCATTATAAATATGACCTTGCCATCGTGCTTTAGCCTTCAGAAAAATCTAGAAATTACAAATAAAAGCTTGGATGATTTTCAAGAGAAATACTAAATAGCTCTTTCAATACTGGAAGAAAAAGAATCTCCCGTCTCTAAATTAAAGCACTCAGGTAGTCGCACTTTGGTTACCCACACTGTTATTTATCTTTTTTATGGAAAAAAATTCAATTGTTTTGAGATGATTTTCTGGTAATTGCAATCTTTTTATTTTTACAAGGCCAAGGTGATTCTAATGTAAGGAAAGCAATGTCCAGGTATTATTAATAGCACAAAGTTAGTTCTTTATTTCTTATTACAATATTCAGAGACATAAGTCAAACTATCTTTCGGTAGATTTCAAGGTAAGATCAAGACAATTCATTGTAGTTCATTGTATGAATGAATGTGATTATTATGCTTTGTTTTTTAGATCTGATTTAGTGTGTTTTTGGATCTGAAACTATTAAGATTGCTTATCTGATGTATGTTGTGGGATTAAAGAAGAGAATTCATGTCGGATAGATTGTCTTTTTAACTTAGAGGAAGATATTGCCTTCTTTAGCCTACTTTACTGAACTTTATTGCCTTGTTTGAGTATTGTAGTTTTCCGGTACTTCAGTCTTACTATCCTTCAAAACCTGTGGCTTATGTATGATTCTTGGAGTACTGCATAGCTGTGAACATTAAGATATGTAGATTTAGTATTTTGGCTCTTGTACTCCAACAACTTTGTTTCACTGGGTGGTTTTTGTGTTGATATTTGTGAATCAGTGTCATTAATTGTATATGTGGTCAAACAACTTCCATTAAATGTTGATCTGAAGATATTGTCCAGTCAAAACGATTATGCATCATGCATAAAATGGTTGCCAAGTAAGTTGATTATTCATTTTCATATTCTTTTAACTATTGTACCAACTACCAATCATAAATGTTTTGAGGTCCCATATAAGTTGATCAAGATGTCTGAGACATATAGCTATGACTCAACTGGGATGAACATATTGAGCTTATGTGGACATATATGTATTCCATTCTGCATATCGTGGTCTTGTTCTTATTCCACTCATAATTAAATGTAGATTTGTTGGTTGTGTAGTATCCCAGATGATGAAGATTTTCAAGGATTATGATGCTGAGAAATCCCTCCTTCAAGATTTTGCATATTATGGTCAGAAACAAATAGATCAAATGGGGGATAAACAATAACATTTTTTTGTTAATCACCTAGTTGAAGATTATGGGGGTGAATCTTGTGAATTCATATTTGTAAGGATTTGTCTTTTTGTAGTACATCGTTATGTTAGTGATGTTATTTAAAATTATTGCTTCGATTATGTAAATTTGATGTCTCATTATATTACATTTTAGGAAAATACAAGAAAAAATACAATTTAATATAAATTATATAATAATTATCATAATATTTTTTTTACTATGAAATATGGATTGTAGCGAATACTATCTTCTAAACTTGAAATGTTTTCATTACGAAGTTTTGATTGTAGCTAATATATATTTTTTTACTACGACTAGCATATTCGTAGTAAAAAATAGATGTATTTGTCTTATATTTGCTAGGAAATATTGTTCGTAGTAAAAGCTAATATATTCGTAGTAAAAAGTTTTTACTACGATCATTTGATCGTAGTATAATATTTGTTACGGCCACATCAACTACGATCAGAAATTCGTAGTAAATGCGTAGCAAAAGGGTTTTTACTACGAATTTAGGCTTTTTACTACGATTATTTGTACGTAGTAAAAAGCCGTTTTTCTTGTAGTGGAATCATCTACATTTTCAACTTGCACATTAAAATCACCCTCAGTAGACAAAACATGCACCTCAAACAACTTATAATCACTGTTCATATCAAACATCCTAATAACATCTGAGTCAGTATAAACAGGGAACTTTGCTTTGCCACCATGTATACTTACAACTACGAAGAAGGGGTCATGATCTAAAGTAAACAAGTCCTTCAAATCGCCACGGAAATCAAAGATATTGTACCTGTCTGGGTTAATATCATATAGACTTGCGATTTTGTATTTGTAATGACACACGAGTGTGTAAGTTTTTGAAGCCATAGCTCCTGAAAAAATAAAAAATCAACCACAACACTTTTAGTGAAGGAAATAAACATGGAACCAAGTGTTTCAAGCATACAAATTTAAAACCAGACATCCTAGATCAGAAATTTTAACTGGAAAATGAAGCCCTACATCAAAAAATTAGGGATTTTTTTGAAAATCCAACAAACCAACATCTATAAATGATAAGATGATGTCATATAGGGTTTTTAACCGGGGAAAAAAAAAATTACCAAAAACCCCCAAAAATTTCACCAAGACTCACACGCAAACTCCATCAGCTACTTAGAATGTTAAGTTCAAGGACATAATCAAGGGTTTCAAACGTCAAACCACGATTTTATTGAGGCTAATGTTTAAACCAAATCCTAATCACCAATAATTTTTGCATGCAGTATTCTCAACTCACCTCAAACTTCTCTCGCGTAACCAAAGAACCCAGATATACAACCCCTACGATGCGTGACGGTAAAACATGCAACAAACTTGAAGATTTTCAAGCTCAGAGCAGTCGATTAAGGTTGATGGTTGATCTGCCTTAGGGTTTGTCTTTTTTGCACAAGGAAGAGAAAAAGGCAGCAGCTTGGTACTTGGCAAGGTTTTTTGGAGGGATAAATCCCGCCCTTTTGGTATACATCATAGAAAGAGGGCAACATTGTCATTACACAATTTTAATAATCAATTAAAAAATATGAGGAAAAAGAGTGGGAATTCCGTTAGGGGTATGACGGTAAATTTACATATTCCGTCAGGGACCTCACGCCAAACAGTATTTATAGGGACTTATTTGTAATTTCGCGATAATGTTGGACTGGATTGTAATCAAGCCTAACTATAGGGTAGTTGGATATAATTTTCCCTTAATGGTATGAACCGTATGATTAAGTATTTCTTGAACTGCAGGATATCTCAAGGATATATATATATATATATAAAATCCAACTAATCGAACATCTGTTACATAATTCAACTCATGTCATCGATCTGTATACGTTCATCTATACTAAGAAACTAATATGCATTTGGCAAAAGAAAAAGAATCAAAATTTAAAGATAATATTGACATTTTACATCTTTTTATACCGACATTTTTACATGTATATATAGCATGCTAAATAAACTATTTGGATGCGGTGTGCAAAACACTAATACCGAGTTTTTTCGTTTTTTTAGCAAGGCCCCCTCATAAAAAAACAAACAAACACTAATAACGAGTTGTTTACAATGAACTTTTATGAAACAATATTTTATAGAGAAAAATTATAAAAATGGGATGCCAACTATCTGAAATTTGTAAATTTGGGACTCTTATTTTTTGGTGGCAAAATATCCCTAATAACTAAAGAAAATTGACAATTTCACATTAAACTTTGTGTGCATATCTATACTATTATATATTTGAAAACCATATTTGACTATTTGACTTTTTGTGCATTTTGATGATGTGGATTTTTGTGGATTTTTTTAGAGTTTTAATTAAATAAAAAAATGTGATTGGTTGATTTTTATTTTATGTATTATTTTATTATGAAAATAAGTAATAACTAAGAAAATAATTATTTTTGGCAGGTTTGACTGAATATATTTTGTATTCTTTTTAGATTAGAAAAAATATAATTGGCTTATTTTTATTTTGTATACTATTTTGTTATGAAAATAAATAGTAATCAAGAAAAATAATTATCTTTGACAAAATTCATAATATATTTTTTTATGTGTACTTTTTTTTTTTTTTTTCTAATGTGTAATTCTTAGAATTTTAAATTATTTTTAATATTTAAAAAGATTATTATTGGTAGTTCCAAAATAAATGTTTTTTTTAATTTGATATAATTACATTATTAATTCTTTTATGATATATAAATTAATTTTTGTTTATCCTAATCATCAATTATAAAATAGATTCAATAGCTTTATTTGAATGTCAATATAATTAATCTCTTAAAAGCGAATTAATTAATTAGTTGCTTAAATTACTCCATCCAATTAATTAATTTTTTTAAATTTAAAATTAATACTTAATAAATTTATATTTATATCTATATCTATATGTATATTATTATATATTTAACGATGTTTGACTTTAATTGTGCAATTTTAATCAAATAGAATTTTCTTCTTTTTTGATTTTTTTTATTAACAAGAAAATTTCTCATTGGTCACTGAATTTATTAAACATAATATCAATATAAATTCCTTAATTTGTGTGAATCATTTGTAACAATTCCTTAATTAGCGATAGAGTTACTTAGGAAATTAAAATTTTCATAAACAAGCTTGATTTTTAAATTTTGAATTCAAATATTCAAATTTAAAATGGAAGAAATATTATTAATGATTCTAATACCCAAAAAGTTATAAAGTATTCCTATAATAGTGCGCATCAATAAGGAATTCTAATACAGTTTAAATTAAAATAATTACGATTAAATAAAACTAATTATTTGATTTTTTTTGTCAATATTATTGAGTGTTTATTGTTAATATAGTTATTCATATTCAATTTTTTCTTCTCCCTATTTTCTTCTTTGTGTTTTTGTTCTCATTCATGTAAATCGATTTATTTTTGTTCTTTAACTTTTTATCCACATTTTGTCTCTTATTATTAATCAGGTTATTGATCAATTTTCTATTATTTTTTGTCAGATAATGATCGATGAACACCTATATTGACATGACATCAATCATTGTTGATAGACCGGGCTAATTTTTTAAAAAAAATTGTAGTTCCTTTCATGCAAAAGGTTAGAGAAGGTTTATATTTGTTTTCTTAATCCATTATTTGCACTATCATTCCAATCATATTTTTATATAAGTATTCTAATATTAATAATTATTAATTATTTTGGATGAATTTCTATTATATATTTTTTGAAATATAAAATATTGAAAATAATAGTGTTGATGGAGCATAAATATAACGAGGCCACGTCATGACACGTGGGCCCTCATGGGTTCGCCACTTATATTTTCAGGCTAACTTAGTCGCCTTCATAAACTACTTGGAAATGGCTAAGGCCTAGCAATTAGCAAAACTGCAAGTCTCCCCTCGGACCCTCATAGGATCCTTCGAGCCCCTCGGCCCCTCATTGGTCCCCGGGCCCTCATTGGACTCTCGCATCCCTCAGGCCCTCATTGGACCCTCGCGTCCCTCAGGCCCTCATTAGACCATCGGGCCCTCATTGGACCCTCGGGCTTTCATTGGACCCTCGCGTCCCTCAGGCCCTCATTGGTCCCTGGGCCGTCATTTAACCCTCGGGCCCTCCCTGGTCCCTGGGCCCACATTTGACCCTCGGGCCCTCATTGGACTCTCGCGTCCCTCGGGCTCTCATTGGACCCTCATGTCCCTCAGGCCCTCATTGGACCCTCATTTGACCCTAGGGCCCTCATTGTTCCCCGGGCCCTCATTGGTCCCTCGGGCCCTCATTGGACCCTCGCGTCCCTCATTGCACCCTCGGGCCCTCATTAGTCCCTGGGCCCTCATTTGACCCTCGGGCCCTCATTGGTTCCCGGGCATTCATTGGACCCTCGAGCCCCTCGGGCCCTCATTGGAATACATAAAGTTGGGACCCCTCAAGGTCCTCTATCTTAAAGGTGTCTCAAGCCTACACACCGAGCGCGTCAACCCCTCGATAACAACCATGTAGTGCTTTCTGACACTCCGTACTTGGCAGTGCACCTGCCACCATTGCTTTACAGCCACCTTTATGGTAGGCATACAGATGCTTTCCCACAGATCTCTCACATTGGGGCCACGTGTCTAGGGCAACACTGGGTTTGGGACCACTTGATCAGATTACCCAAAACACCCTTGCCCTCAACTTATAAATAAGGGATTCTTCTCACAGGAAGTGATCTTCTTCCCAAGACACTGCATACACTGAACTGGGCATTCTCCTCCATTTTTCTTCTTCCTCTTCTTCAAACTCTGCATTTCACACACACCATTGCTGCATCCATACTGCGTTCTGACCCTTGGTGTATCCTAGCTGGAAGAACTCACGCTTCATAGGAAACCCAGTTCCTGAGACTCAACGTCTGTGATGATCTTCCCCTCATAAACAAATCTTAAAGTGTTGGTGTATTAACACACTTCCAGTTTCTGCACCATCAGGTGTCTTGGTTTTCGATGAAATATTAATTTTTGTGAAAATACTATAACTTTAAGCATATAACTAGATTTATTGAATTTCTTTGGTATTATATCTCTTAATATATTTAAATTTTTTTTTAAAGAAAATTATATATAAAATTGTTCAACTTTTTTTTTAAATAAATTTTTGTTGTTCTTATTCTCTAATATTTGTGTGATATGAAAGGTACGTATATTTAGTATTTTATTTTATTCATTTTAATTATTTTTTCTTTTGTTTGTAAATTGTTGCACAAACACTTTAATATATTATTAATTGAATTTTGCCATATTTTTATTATTTTTCATCTATTTGTATTTTTTTGTTTTTTGAGTCATTATCTTTATTTATTTTTAATTTTTTTTCTTTTTTTATGACTTATCTCCAATGTTTATGTCTCTGTTCTTAATTAATCTTCTATATATATACTATTTTCTTTATTTTAGAAGATGCATTATGTTTCAATTGTCTTTAACTTTGACTTTTTTTAACTTCTATTTCATTATTCTTTATTTTTAATTTTTAAGTTTATTTTCTTTACCTATTATAAAACCTTTAAAAAGTTTATCTTTAGATAGTCTAAATTTTTTAGCTTAATTTGTTTGGCTTTAAAAAACTGAAAATACTAAATTTAAAGATAATATTTTTTTAGAATATAATCACTAACTTAACCGACACTTTTATACGATCAATTTGATATTATTAATAATTTTTATAATATTTTTTATTAAAATAATTTAATTTCCTATTATTATAATTGCATATAATCATGGAACTACTATTATTAATATGTTCATTTATATAGTTTATTTTTAATTTATATTTGTTTGGCGAGCCAAATGACTTAAAAATGCAAACAATTTATGCATGATATTGTTTATTTTTTGTAGAATATAAATTTATATGTACTTTACATTTTCAATTAAGTATTATAGTTATAATCTTAACTATGTAAAATAATATATTTATATCTTTTTACAAATTATATTTATTAAACAGATGTAAATTTAGAGTGTTGTTCACAACACATTAGTTTAGCTTTACGTGTTACAATAAATGAGCAGGCCTAACAAAATGCATAATTTTAAAAATTGAAAATACTAATATTTAAATCTTTAATTCAGTTTTTAGAATATAATGACTACTAACTTAACCCATACTTTTATATGGCTTAATTGATATTCTTAATAATTTCTTTAATATTTTTTTATTACTATAATTAAATTAATTATTTTTTATTTTTTAGTTTTCATATTCATATTTAGTAATATAAGTTGTTTCTTGAATTAAATAAAAAGATATACGATATATAGTTTTTGAATGCTATGAATATTTTGAGATAAAAAATAACTATATGTAATATATGAAGTATATAATTATATTTTTAATATGTACTAATTATTTTCAATTATAGTTTGTGTTTTTCTTTGTTCATATATAATGTTTTATTGTTTTTATCGATAACAATAATTTTTAATTGTAATAACTCTACCATAATTGTAATATTATTTCTCAACAAAAATATAATTTATAATTATTTTAATTATTTTAAATATAATATAATTATAATAATTCCGTGCATCGCACGGGTTGAATACTAGTAAACATTATATTTAACATACAATTTTGTCTTTGATACTTGAGTTTGTGAAAAAATTTCAATAAATTATAATTAATAATATATATTATGTTAGATAGTTTAGATTTCAATGAGTTATAAACTTATAATTAATATTATGTTAGATTAAAAATTTACCTTCAATAAATTATAATTTCATCTAATTGTAACTTCATACACTTTTTGTCGCACCCACTTTTCGTGATCCGTAATAGAGGTAGAGGGTTAACCTCACCTAATTAAATTCAAATAGCCTAATATAATCTAATTAACACAAGATAAAATGAAATTAAATCAAAGAAAAAAGTTTAATCCATCATATCTAACTCTTTCTAATTCTACAAGATGTAAAAGTCAAATAGAACTCGGTAAGTTGGCAAAAGATTAACCTTCTCAGAGACAATAGCTATGAAAGTAAGGGTTAGAATTTTTGCTAAATATAGCTTTTCAAACAGGAACCAAGGTCTCTACAAACTGATGCGCACTGTTACCTTGAAACAAAAAGAATGGACCCTCTTCTTCATTCAAGTTAAGTACAACCTCAAAACTATCATCAAAAACTCTATAACAAACGACCTTCTCCGGAAAATGCAACAAAATCAAGCAGTCATCTTTCCCAGATCCTCTCACAATCCCTACCCCAAGTGTCCGAAAATCCATCTCCGGGAACGCCTCTGCCACGGGATTCAGACCGACACGACACTTCTCGAACCAACCCGAATCATCATCCGCCAGTTCAAATAATACCAAATACTTCTCTGTGTTATGCGCATTATGTATGGAGACACAATGAATGTGACCATTCGATTCCATTACATAGTTTTTGTTGACTTCATTGGTTACGGGCCGTGGAATCTTTAACCAAGGAAGAGTTACAAAACTACCCGATTCAAGATCCAAGCATACTGATCTGGAAAAGGGTCGGATCCAATATATGGCATTGTTCCTATAAATCCCGTTTGAGAAATTCGTGCTCAATTCAAAAGGAGATGAATCTCTTATACACGTCCACTTTTCTGATTCGGAATCATAAACTTCGATCTTGCAAAGCGAATCCCGTCTCCACAAACAAACGATTCTGTAATGGAAAGACTTTGAAGGGTCGAAAGCCAAACATAGTCCAGACATATACATACCGTCGTATACAATGGGAACTATTCTTGATTGTTTCCTAGTGGTGGTGGATTGTAAACGCAGTAGTTTCTAAAGCCGTAGGGGAAATTTCTGCACTCGAGAAGTAGAAGGCCGTTGCATGACTGCAAGATTCTGGTGTAGGAAGCTTTGAAATAGAAAGGTCGGGGTATCTTCGCGGCGAGGTCGAAGCAGGAGAACCTGGGCGGAGTTAGGCGGAGGATGAAAGTCGGTAGGGTTTTCCGGCGGTGGTGGCGGTGGAAATAGGGGCCGGAGATGAGAGAACGCCAACGTTTGCTTACTGATTGGAATCTGACAAGGGATTTGGCGGGGAGGTGGCCGATTATCTCCGTCGGTAAGTCATCGTTGCCGGCGATTATTTCCGCCGACCGTCGGGAGTTTGGTCTTTTGCAAACGCGCATCCTGAAAATCAGGTTTCTTTGATCAATGGAGTTAAAGGATTATGTTAATGAATGTAAATTGTGTACGAGGATGTGATTAAATCAGACTTCTTTGATTTCAATGCTCTCCTCTCTCCGAATGCGGTGAGGAGTTTGAATTTAAAGTTTTAAACTTTGGAGTTTCTTTCGACTTTGGAGATCTATCCGCATATGGAAAGGATTTCTTTTTTCTTGGAGCTACATGGAAACGATTTCACAAAGAGTTAAAAGAATTTTATTTGGGAGCTAGATTTTGTAGGATTGTTGGCTATGTTTTAAAACCCGGACCAGACGTCGAACCGAAACCCCTACTGGTTACTGGTTTTACCGGTTCGACCGGTTAGACCACCGGTCGAACCGGTGTGACGTCATAATTATGTAATAATTATATTTATTATATATTTATATATAATATTAAAAATATCAATTAAAAATTAGATAAATCTATATATATTTTTGGGCTTTTGCCTTAGGCCCTAAATAAAAATTAGATAATTTACAATTATCTATGGGCTTTTGCTCTAAGCCCAATATAATTTGTCCCAAAGTCATATATGTGCCCTAATTTACACCAGCATATTAACGCAGCCTTCCAAAAGAAAAAAGAAACCTCTCCTTCTCAATTCTCACATACGATCAATTTTCTGTGCGCACCACCACCTTCGAATGTTGTTCGTCGCCGGCAGCTTTCCACCACCTCCGGAAGCTTTGTATCTCTCTCAATCGTCGCCTTTCTCTATCTCTCTCAATCGTCGATCAATTTTCTGTGCGCACCACCACCTTCGAATGTTGTTCGTCGCCGGCAGCTTTCCACCACCTCCGGAAGCTTTGTATCTCTCTCAATCGTCGCCTTTCTCTATCTCTCTCAATCGTCGCCGTCGCCTAACACACGCCACAACTGACTCATTTTGATAATTTTTGGTAGGAAAATAATATTGTTCTGGATCTACCGGTGGCTCAAGCTCTTCAAACACGAAAATGGTTGATTTTTCTTTTCTTTTTTTTTTTTTTTGGGATAATAGCCGGGTCAAACGGGCCGTTAACCGGTCCGATCCGATCATTTGGCCGGTTTTCAACTGGTTCGCCCCGGTTCCCTCCGGTCCATTCGAGCACTGGTTTTAGTGGGCAAATCGGACCGGACAGGCGGCCGGTCACCAGTTGAACCGGGCTGACCGGCCGGTCCGGTCCGGGTTTTAAAACATAGATTGTTGGTCATGAGAAAAAAATTATGATGGGCGAAATTAAAATATCCAAAATTAAGGGGTGAAATTTCGAATTTGAAGGTTAAAAATATAAAATTTTCAAAATATACATATAAAATTAAAAAAATTTCAAAATTTGGGGCACTTCATGCCCTCCTTTGGCTATAACACCACGCAGATAGGACGATATAATTTTTTTCTTGAATTTTTTAGATAATGTCCAACACAAATATCCGATATAATATTGATGAGACCTAAAATCACTCTCGAATCAGAGCCGTCCACGTGTCAGCATGCCGCTGACTAAACCCAGACGCTCGCCTCGAAGGGCTCGTGGGCCTTCCCAGCCCACTCATTTGCAAGCTAGAATGGACCGTCAAGCCTCGGACGATCATTTCGGTAAAAGTTCAGATCCGACGAGTCTGGCGCTCGCATCTCGGCCCTCAGGGTCACCCTTCACAGGGAAGCACCTATATGGGGGTCCCATGTTGACGCTCGGGATCCCGTCGCTCGAAGGTCATCTATTGTGGGGAACCCATCCGTGGGTCTTTCGAGCGTCATCCACGCTCGGGAATGAGTCTACCCCTCATGCGATGGATTCTCACCTTCAGAAGAAGACATTAGTCCCTCATCCTACGCGACCCTCGTCAACAACCTCTGACACAAAGGTACTGTGTACCGTGCACCTGACACGCCGTCTCTTTTTCTGGAATGTCATTATCACCCCACCAAAGGCTGACGCGTGTTAGGGCAACACAGGTTTGGGACCACATGGTCAATTTACCCATTTACCCCCATCCCTAACATATAAATATAGGAGAACCCATACATTCTCCCCCAAGTCATCTTCTTCACCAAAAACACCACGTAACTGAACTGGGCATCATTTTCCTCTGCATCTTCTCCAAAGCTCCCTGTATCTCACCCTATTCTGCACTTTCGCTGTACGATTTCTTGGTGTTATCCTAGCTGGAAGAACCCACGCTCATTGGAAACCCAGTTCCTGAGGCTCTTGTGCCTGTGATGGTCTTCCTTCTTACATACAAATTCTAAAGTGTTTGGTGTTCAAGTCCTCCACAAGTTTCTGCACTATCATTTTTGGCGCCGTCTGTGGGAAGCCATCACCACCATCTTTGGTATTATCAGTTTCTTCCTTCAAAAGCTAGTTGAAAAGTGACACCAAAGTCTTTAATCATGGTAACTGCGACGAGATCTGGAGCAGTCAGAGAGAAAGGCGCTCTTCCCCCCGTCAACGAGGAGAACGCGGAAGGCAACATCCCCGCCGGAGAAGCAAACCCCCCAGCCGCCGGAAATGGGGACGAGAACACAGAGCCAGCGGGGACAACTCTCCCACTAGGTGGGAACGTTGCGGGAGGACCCAGCTCAATTGTTCCACCTGCAGCTCACACCGCCCACGCTTCCTACCCTTACTCTGGGATGTATCCCATGGCCATGCCCCCTCCGGGATACCCATTTGGGCAGCCTGGAATGATACCCGGGATGATGCCGGTGATCCAACCCTATCAGGTGGGGACCCTGAATCTCCCCACGTCGTTACCAAGAGAAATACAAGGGGTGGAGATGCCCCAAGTTACAACTCAGCAGCTTCAAGCGCTGTATGCGCAGTGCGAGAGCCAGGCCGTCCAGAACGCCTGGGAGCATTTCATGGCAGCATATTTCCCCTCGCAGGCTAGCGCTCGTCTGGCCCCGCCTCTTGGAGAGCTCCCGGCGCATCTCTTGGTGATGGCCCAAAATGCGCTAAGGGCACAGCAACCTCCTCCACCAGCACCGAATCAAGAAAATGAAGCTCCACCGAGGGTCCAGCAAGAACGACCAGTTGTAGGAGATGGAAGGGCCCCTCGAAATGAGGTGGCCGGAGATAATGAAGAAGTCCAATCAAGGGCCACAGGGAGGGCAAACCGCAGAAATGTCGGTGACCCTCAGCTAGCAGCAGTACAAGACCAAATTCGAGGGCTCCAGAACGTGGTAGAGCAGCTCTCTCGAGCACGGTCTCACGCTTCCCGCGATGGGGGCGAGAGGTCCAAGGCCAGAGATGCTCGTCGACCACGCAGCCCAATTTCCCGCCGAAGGAGAGAAGCCAGCTATGAAGATCCCGACGAGCGGGACTATAGGATCATGGCGGGCGATTCCCCCCTCATAGAGGAGGTCCTAATGACTCGCGCAGGGAAGGGTAAAATTCCCTCGTCAATCAACAGATATGATGGAACTACGGACCCAGCCGAGCATCTGGACCATTTTGTGCACCTAATGCACCTGTATGACCATCCGGACAACTACTGGGCCAAGGTGTTTGTCACTTCCCTCACCGGAATGGCCCAAGAATGGTACAAAAAGCTCCCCCCGCGCTCAATCCGAGGATACTATGACCTGACGGATGCTTTTGTCAGCCACTTCAATTCGCTGAAAGCACCGGCCCCGGCCGCGACCGCTCTTTATAGCCTAGTCCAAGGGCCGAACGAGACTCTCAGGTCCTTCATGGGGAGGTTCAATAAAGAAATTTTGTTGGTAGAAAAGCCCTCGATGGACTTTTTGAGGCACGTTCTATTTGGGGCCATCAATATGAAGCATTACGTCAGTAAGGAGTTTGTGGAGGAAGTGGCCAAGAAGAAGCCGCGCTCGTTGATGGAAATTAGGGAGATTGCCGATTCTTTCTTTACCCTCGAAGATATGTACATAGCGAGGGATCAGAAGATGGCAAATGCCCCTCGCCCCAACAGAACCCATGAGGACAAAGTGGAGCCCAACCGGAGTCACCGCCGCAGCCCAATACCCGCTCGCCGTCGTTCCTCTCCCCCGCGGAGGCTCGAGCGTGTCCCCCTCAACCGCCCAATTGCCGAAGTATATTCTCTGGCGGACCAGAAGCTGTTCAAGAGACCGCCCAAGCTGAGAGAAACCGAGGCACAGAAGCGCTCGGGGAAATACTGCGCTTTCCATAAGCAGAAGGGGCATGACACTAATGAATGCCGCCACCTGGAGAAGGAAATTCAGCGGCTGATTGCTGGGGGGCACCTCAAAGAGTTTGTGAAAGTACTAGAAGGGTACGATGAACATTGCGCGGAACGAGCGCTCGGAAGGAGAAGAAGCCGTTCACGCTCCCGAAGTCCTCGTCGCCAGCGCCCTGAGACTAGCGAGCGCAGCAAAGGGAAAGGGGTGGATGTGGAAAACCAGCGCTTTGCGGTCATTCACATGATCGCGGGAGGGCCCTCAGGAGGCGATTCCAATGCTTCTCGCCGTCGCCATGTACGGAGCTATAACCAGAGAACGTCACTCCCTCGCCCAGTGCTCTCCGTGGACAGCTCGTCTCGCTCGAAGGAGGATGATGTCATAGGGTTTACTGAGAAAGATCTTGAACACATTGTAACACCCCATGGGATAGGAAAAACCTCTGACTGTCCCATGGTGGTTAGTTTAGACGTTCATAACCACACTGTAAAGAGGGTTTTATTTGATAGTGGAAGCTCTGTGAACGTTCTCCCTTACTCAACGTTTCAACAAATGAACATAACGAACATCCCCCTCGAACCTCTCAGAACTGCCCTCGTAGGGTTTGGAGGTTCCGAGATCGTCCCTCGTGGACAGATTCGCTTGGCCACCTCTTTTGGTCGCGCCCCACAGCGAAAAACTTTGAGCGTCCTCTACACCATCGTTGAGGTGAATCTTCCTTACAATATCATCATTGGGCGCCCAGCCCTCGTGGATTTCAAGGCCGTAATTTCCACCTATCATCAAAGAGTCAAGTTTCCAACCCCCGAGGGTACCGGAGAAATTCTGTGTAACGTCAAAGAAGCTTGGGAATGTTACATACTTTCGCTTCGAAGCCACAAGCCCAAGCAGTCCATTCAACCTGGGTCTACTAAGAAGTCCGTCGACTTCCCCGAATTAAACAAAGATGGCCCCGAGCGCAAAAGAGCCAAGCTTTACCGGAAGAAGAATAAAAGGAGGACCCCTGGAGATGTTCAGTGTTCAGAGAATAGGCCACCGGGGGCCGTCGAGGGCTCTTCTTCAGAAAACGAGCGTGATGAGCCCAAGGGTATGCTCACCGGGAAAAAAAGAGCGCTAGAAGCGCCGAGGCCGGAGGTTCGGATCGAGCCCACCGAGGAGTTTTTGACCGTTGAATTAGAGCCCGGGAACCCGGATAAAACCACCCAGATTGGCTCGAGCCTGGATGGGCCCTCGCAAGTTTTGATGATCGACTTCCTGCGGGAGAACCTAGACGTTTTTGCGTGGAAAGCTTCTGATCTCACCGGAATAGATCCGAGCGTCATTGTCCACAGACTGAATGTGGATCCAACCTTCAAGCCCATCAAACAGAAGAAGAGGGACGTTCATGGCTTTAGGAAACGGGTTATCGAAGAAGAGGTTAGTAAGTTGCTGGATGCTCAGTACACCGAGGAAATCTTGTACCCAGAATGGCTTTGCAATGTGGTGCTCGTCCCAAAGAGCGCCAATAAGTGGCGTATGTGCAACGACTTCACGGACCTTAACAAAGCGTGCCCCAAAGACCATTACCCACTACCGAGGATCGATCAGTTGGTAGATTCGACAGCTGGGTGTGAACTCATGAGTATGATGGACACCTTTCAGGGATATTATCAAATCTTTATGGCGCCCGAAGATCGCCCCAAAACTTCGTTTATTGTGCATTTGGGTGTTTACTGTTTCAAAGTCATGCCATTTGGGCTCAAAAACGCGGGAGCGACGTATCAGCGCCTTGTCAATAGAATGTTCGAGCGTGAAATTGGAAAATCTATGGAGGTATATGTAGACGACATGATAGTCAAGAGTGAGCGCCAACGCTCCCATCTGGAGGATCTCAAGCAGACTTTCGACATCCTTCGTCGCTACGGAATGAAGTTGAACCCATCGAAATGCACCTTTGGCGTTCGAGGCGGTAAATTCCTGGGATACATGGTCAGTCAACGTGGCATAGAGGCAAACCCCGAGAAGATTAGAGCAATCCTGGACATACCCTCCCCTCGCAATCTGAGAGAGGTCCAGGTGCTCGTGGGAAAGATCATTTCACTAAATAGGTTCATCTCTCGCTCAGCGGACCGGAATCTACCCTTCTTTAAAATTTTGCGCAACGCTCGCAACTTTACCTGGAACGAGGATTGCGAAAAGGCCCTGCAGAACATGAAACAGTACCTGTCGAGCGCGCCTTTGTTGACCAAGCCAATCCCGGGGGAGAACTTGTTTATCTATCTATCAGTTTCTTTGGAAGCCACGAGCGCTGTCCTCGTAGCAATCCGCGAGCGTAAGCACATGCCAGTGTATTACCTGAGCAAGACTCTACAGGGAGCAGAGAAAAGGTACATGGAAATTGAGAAATTCGCCTTTGCGCTCGTTAACGCATCCCGAAGGCTGAGGCCATATTTTCAGGCTCACTCCATCACAGTGCTTACAGATCAGCCACTCAAACAAGTGCTATCTAAGTCGGATGTTTCGGGAAGGTTAATTAAATGGGCGATTGAACTCAGTCAGTTTGATATCTCCTTCGAGCCTCGTACAGCCGTACAGGCTCAAGCAGTGGCCGATTTGTTGGTAGAACGTTTCAATTTGGAGACTGTGCCATTGGCTGATGAGGGTTTATGGCTTTTGCACACGGATGGCTCCTCGACCTCTCAGGGGGGGGGAGCCGGGGTGACCCTCAGGGATCCCCTTAGGGCAGAAGTCGACTACGCAATCAAGCTGGCGTTTCAAGTCACCAACAACGAAGCTGAGTATGAGGCCCTCGTCCAAGGGCTCAGGATTGCGCTCCAAAATGGGGCCACCCGTGTCACAGCCTACGTTGATTCGCAGTTGATCGCGAGTCAAATTGACGGTAGTTATGAGGCTCGAGAAGCCACCATGGCACAGTACCTGTCGAGCGCCAAGGAGGAGATAGCCAAGTTCAAGGAATTCCATCTTTTGCAAGTTCCGAGGGCAGAAAACGAACATGCTGACGCTCTTTCAAAGTTTGCGTCCGCCCTGGACGGCGATAGTGAACGCGCTGTTACATTTCTGAGAACGGAGGAGCCATTGATAAGTAAAAGTGAACCTTCGGAAGAAGTGCACATGATTGACCCCTCCGAGCCTTGTTGGCTTGACGAAATTGTCAGATTCCTCCGGGATGGAACCAGCCCGAGCGACAAAGTCGAGGCTCGAAAGATAAAAAGCAAAGCCCCTCGCTTCTCATTGGATGCCGAGGGTCGATTATTCAAGCGATCCTTCCTGGGCCCACCGTTGAGATGTTTGAGACCCTCGCAGGCTAAAAAAGTTTTAGAGCATGTACACAGTGGAAGTTGTGGGAACCACTCAGGCGGACGGATCTTGGCAAAGAAAATCTTAAGGAGTGGGTTCTATTGGCCCTCGGTATTGCAAGATGCCATTAGATATTCCAAGAAATGTCCCAAGTGCCAGTTCCATTCCAACACTCCTCAGTTGCCGGCAGCTCAAATGATTCCTATTGATGTTTCATGGCCTTTTGATCAATGGGGCATTGATATCGTGGGACCCCTCCCAATGGCGGTCGGGCAAAAGAAGTTCGTAATACTTGCTGTGGACTATTTCACTAAGTGGGCTGAGGCAGAAGCGGTCGCTAAGATAGCGTTCAAGGTTGTGAGGGATTTCATTTGGAAAAATATAATCTGCAGATACGGCATCCCGAGGGTGCTCATCTCGGATAACGGTTCCCAGTTTATCGCTGCTGACACACGGGATTGGTGCTATGAACTAGGGATTGAACAACGATTCACTTCCGTGGGTCATCCTCAAGCTAATGGTCAAGCTGAAGTGACCAATCGAACCATACTCCAGCATCTGAAAACGATGCTCGAGAGTAAGAAGGGAGAATGGGCTGAAGAACTTCAGGGAGCTCTGTGGGCGTACCGTACTACTCCGCGAGCGGCAACAGGGGAAACCCCTTATTCTCTCGTGTATGGCTCCGAGTCCATGATACCTGCGGAAATTGCTCAAGAATCCGCACGCGTTGCCTATTTCGAGCCTGCCACCAACGAGGCCAATCGGGCGCTCGAATTAGACTTGCTGGATGAGAAGAGGAATGCTGCTTGGGCGCGTATTCACAAATACAAAGCAACCGTTGCTCGCCAGTACAATAAACGTGTTAAGGAAAGGACTTTCCAGCTAGGGGACTTGGTCCTAAAAAAAGTTGAAGTCTCCAAACACGTAGGTAAGTTGGACCCTAATTGGGAAGGCCCCTTCAAAGTCATCCAGGTACGAGCAAACAACACCTACCTATTGGAAACTTTGCAAGGCGAGCGGCTCCCTAGGCCATGGAATGCATGTAACCTTAGAAGGTTCTACGTGTAAACATCAGTTTCTTTGTAATGGCCCGTTTGTGGCGTGAAGGGCTTTCCTTTGACGGAAAGCATGTTGTAATCATTTCCCAAAGATGCATTTATATAACAGTAAGTATTTAACTCTTTGTTTTTATTATTTGCTTGCTTTGTTATTTTGATCTAATGACTCGAGCGACAAGGGGCATACTCCGTGTTGAGCATCCTCCACGTCGAAAAGCCTACGCGAAACTTCAATCGTTCCAAAGCTACATTGTCCAGGTGTTGATAACCATCCACCTATAACAGTTTGAACGGTTTGTAGTATAAAGTCCTAAAAATGAGCGTGTCAGACAACGGGGAGCGCAATGCTCAGTTATAGCCAGCTGAGTGCTAACCACTCCAGCTCGCGCTCGCAAAAACCCGAATGACCCTCAACTTATTGAGTAAAAATACACTCATAAAATAATGGATTTTAACTCAGTCTCTTCATGTGCTCCTCGAAATAATGCTAACCCTATGGTTACGCTCTATCCTCTCCCACACTTAGCAAATCCTATTGGTGATTTCTAAAGCGCATATAACTTATCGGTGTGTCCGAGACAAGGGAGCACGATTGCTGGGCCAATACTTAGGCAAATCTCCCAAAGTTTCCTAAGTTCAAATTCGAGCCAAGGAGTACGCATAAAACGCCTTAGCGTCCGTATCTACGCCCCTCAAATCACCTGATGCTGTCAAACTTTAAAATGGAGGCGCGTTGTGATAAACGCCAGGGTACCCTCAAAAGTAACACCCTCGTGCATATATACACTTATCGCAAACGCTCAAACAGCAGATATCGGTATGAAAGCGGCGAGCACAATGAAATAACATCATTCATCATTCCAAAGTAAAGGACAACGCATTCAAACATCCCAGCAGAAAGAGAAGAATTATAATATATGAGGAAAAAGGGCATAGAGAAATCCAAAACATTCAAGGAAGTAATCCGAAGATTAATTACAGACAATAATTGTTCATAAATGGAAAGGGGCATGCAAACAGACAAGGGCAAGAGATTGGTAGCCACGGGAGCTTCACGGGGCCGGAGCGTTGGGCTCGGGAGGGGCAGTTGCGAGGGGAACTGGGGCCAACACATTAGCATCAGAAGTTTGGGCCTCGCCAGGTTCCTCGGCATCAGCTACGTCCATGACGGTGCCCTCATCTTCTATCAGGAGAGGCTCGGGATCTACCCTGTTGGCAGCTATAAACTCCCTTTGGAGTGTTTCCACCGACTCCTGATACTCAGGCTCCGCCAGGCTCTCAGCAGGATCCTCCTCCTGGACCATTGGCTCGCAATTCTCATCAAGATCCATGCGAAGACGAGCGTCAGATCGAGCGCTTTCAGGGGCCAGTCCCAACTTCACCATTTGCCCAATCGCTTTATGGAAGAAGCGTCGAGCGTTGTCAAAGCACTGGATGTTGGCCGCAAACACAAAGGCCTTGGAGCGCACGAATTTCTTCACCGCCTCCCAGGATACCTTCGCTTCCAAGCCCTGTACTTTGCCTTGCAAGTCAGCAAAGGCCTTGTTGGCTGCCTCGTTCTGGCGAGTGCTCTCCGCCAGCTGCTCACCTAGCTCCCCATTTTGGGCCCTCAACTGGTCCCGCTCATCCTTCAATTTTCTGTGACGCTCATTTAACACCAGAAAGGCGTCATCAGATTTCCTCAGATTTTCCTTCAGCTGAGCGTTTTCAACGTTGGCGGAATTCAGCTGAGCGCTGATATGGTTGTAATCCTCCTGCAGTTGAGCAGGGTCTGAAATGCGCAGCAACTTCTTGTACTTGGCTTTATGCTCAGAATATGCTTGCGCTCGCCCTTGCAAGTTTTTCAGCCTCGGGATTACCTCCTGGGAAGCCGTAAACGAGGGTCATAATCCGAACGTGGAAGGAAGAAAGGAGAATTTTGTAAAGGGAAGTACAGACTTACCGTCAGAAGGACGTGGCAGGCATCATCAGCAACGCGAGCGGCGTCATGCTCGTTCAGCTTGTCATGATCGCCGGAAAATTGGAGTTTCCCAATGATGTCGGAGACGAGGTTGACGGAGTAAGCGCTCTTTTTTAGGAGCACCGGGCCTTCAGTCCGCTGGCGCTTATAACGGGAGTCGCCCTTGCAGCCTATTTTCCAAAATTCTTCATCCTCAGAAGATGAAGTGTCGCTGCCTTCGCCACGGTGGCCCACGACCACCTCTTTTCCCTTGCCGGAAATGGGGAGGGAGTCCGGCATCCTTTTTCTTTTCCCCTGGCGATCGGCCCGGAGAATTTCGTGAATGCGGATAGGCTCCCCCGAGCGGTTCCGTGACCCGCTTGAACTCAGGGAAATTGGGCCCACGGGGGCCGCCGGCGGAGGAGTGGCCTCGTGGGTACCCTCCACTATCAGATCCTCGATAGGGCCCCTGGGGGGAGCCTCATTCCCTGCTCCCCCTCGAGCATTGTTTTGCCCTCGGCCGGCTCCTCGTCGGTTTACCCTCCCCCTCGGAGCATTGGGAGGGCGGTTCTGCTGCGGTTGCGGGTGTTGAGGATTGACTGCGGGCCCCTGGGCACCCAACATACGGGAAAGGGCTTCAGCATTCATGCCTTGAGATAGTATTTGGATGCCTGCAAGTAAAGGGGAACGAGCGTCAGAAGATTGGTTGTTTGGATCGTATAAATAAGAAAACAACGATAACTGTAAGTCAGAGAACTATTCTAAAGGTTAGAGATGTTAGTTCCTAGAATCTAACCGTCGAGGGCCATGATGTCAGTTGGAGGGTTGAGTATCATGTCAGGAGGGCAAGATAATCCGTAGCGGAACAATACCCCTTCGTTCTTCACCAATGTCTCCGCCTTAATCCACTTCTTTTCAGCCCTCATCTCGAGGGCTAACCCCATCGCCCAGTCCTCGAAATCCTTATTCCTCATCCTTTCCCTAATTAAGGGACCCTCGCCATGAATCATCCATTGCCGATGAACTCCGAAAATCCCCCCGGGAGCCCCCACGAAAAAGTACTTTTCCTTCCAATGCTCGCCATAGGAGGAAGATGGAGAATCTATCATCTTAAAGCCTGATTTGGCCTGGGCGTAGTAAAATCCGTCTGTAGGCGACGAGCGTGGCGAGCGGGCTACTTGTATCAAGCTGTCAAAGTTGATTATCGAGGGTGCTTTGCCCAAGGCCCTCATCGTTATTATGAACGTGTTGATTAGGGCTATGCCATTGGGTAGAATTTGTGAAGGGCAAAGCCCTAGATGATGGTAAATGATGACGGCGTCGTGAGCGATCGGAAACCTCAGACCACCAGCAAGAACTGCATCCCAGTAGACCGTCATCATCCCAGGCGGGGGTCGATTGGCCCTCTCCTCTTCCTCAGGAAGTCTCATGGGAAACACGACTTCATCCCAATACGCTTTCGCCCTCAACTCCTCCAAATCACCGAGGGTCAGAATACTCTCAATTTCGTCCGGAGATCTGTCAGTCTGATGGCGGTTGTCTTGCCTTACTCGAGTGGCAGGCTCTTTGCCTCTCCTCTGACGCCTTCTGGAAGGTTCAGCCTCAAATGGACGCCCGGATGGCCCCGCTTCACCCTCGGGAGCCGTCATAGCCACTGTGATCCTGTGATCTTGGGGTCTCACAGCGCTGTTCAAAACTGGGAATACTCTCTCCCCTTGTCTCTGCATCTCCATCACATTGTGCATCTCCTCAAAGAGATCGTCTGTCCCACCGGGAACACGCTCGTTCATCCCTTGAACGGCAGCGTTCACCTCTTCCTCCACGGCGTCAACCGGAGCCTGGGCCACCGATATCGCCATGGGAATACCTTCACCTGGGTGCGCCCTAATTAGAGGAACAGCTATGGGGACATCGCCATGAGGGGAGGAACTCCCCACCGACATCTCCTCAATCTCCCGTACATAATCATCAGCTTGATTTCCGGCCATGGTCAGTTTTCAATTTTTGGAAACGGGATCTCTAACAGAAAGCTCAAGGGAGGATAAGATTTCTGAAACAAATTCAATGGTAGACAGTGGCTCTTCCCTCAAGGTTTTCACTCACAGAACCTAAAACTAATGTTAGCACGGGGAAAGTAAGAAGAAGGGTAAGGAATTTTTACCTAAGATTTGAAGAGAAGGAGTTCGCCGGAGCTTGTAGAGCTGGCAAAGATTTCTTGCTATGTATATGCTTGAAAGAGCTTGAGTGCGTGAAAGAGGTACCAAGGCCCTACAAACCCCTATTTATAGGGAAGATGGTACATGGATTAGGGTTGAAAATTCAAAAATGCAATCATTTCCCGCCTAGAAAACTCCCCACTTTTGGTAGCCGCCTCACGTCTCCCGGAGTACACGCGCCCACGTTCCCACTCAGCATTAAATGCGGATTTGACAGCGTTTGATGCGGTGTCAGTTTGTGTACGTTACAGAAGGCCAGCAGTCTCCTCGTTGGTAATGGCTTGGCCCTCGGATATTCGAAATTCAGAGCTCCTCCTTTATAAATTCTACAGTACGCTCGAAGCGATACTACAGAATTTGAGGGGGCAAAATGATGAGACCTAAAATCACTCTCGAATCAGAGCCGTCCACGTGTCAGCATGCCGCTGACTAAACCCAGACGCTCGCCTCGAAGGGCTCGTGGGCCTTCCCAGCCCACTCATTTGCAAGCTAGAATGGACCGTCAAGCCTCGGACGATCATTTCGGTAAAAGTTCAGATCCGACGAGTCTGGCGCTCGCATCTCGGCCCTCAGGGTCACCCTTCACAGGGAAGCACCTATATGGGGGTCCCATGTTGACGCTCGGGATCCCGTCGCTCGAAGGTCATCTATTGTGGGGAACCCATCCGTGGGTCTTTCGAGCGTCATCCACGCTCGGGAATGAGTCTACCCCTCATGCGATGGATTCTCACCTTCAGAAGAAGACATTAGTCCCTCATCCTACGCGACCATCGTCAACAACCTCTGACACAAAGGTACTGTGTACCGTGCACCTGACACCCGTCTCCTTTTCTGGAATGTCATTCTCACCCCACCAAAGGCTGACGCGTGTTAGGGCAACACAGGTTTGGGACCACATGGTCAATTTACCCATTTACCCCCATCCCTAACATATAAATATAGGAGAACCCATACATTCTCCCCCAAGTCATCTTCTTCACCAAAAACACCACGTAACTGAACTGGGCATCATTTTCCTCTGCATCTTCTCCAAAGCTCCCTGTATCTCACCCTATTCTGCACTTTCGCTGTACGATTTCTTGGTGTTATCCTAGCTGGAAGAACCCACGCTCATTGGAAACCCAGTTCCTGAGGCTCTTGTGCCTGTGATGGTCTTCCTTCTTACATACAAATTCTAAAGTGTTTGGTGTTCAAGTCCTCCACAAGTTTCTGCACTATCAAATACAACACAACAAAATAATATTTTTAAAAGTGTCTATGCATACAGAAAAAACAAATGTTTTTTTTCCCTAAATATATTTGGATTATATTAACTAGTCCCCCAATCCTAAGTAGCTTAAAAAGTTAAAGATTTGAGATAAGTACGTGAGAGGTTAGGCAAGGATTACAAAAATAATGAAAAAGGGTTGGACAAGGGTTACGAAAATACCCCAAAAAAAGGTTGAAATTTTGAGATAGATACTTGAGGTTGAACAAGGATTACATAAATACCCCAAAAAAAAATTGAAATGTTTTAGATAAATACCTCAGGCTTTTTAAAAAAATATATATATATTCACATTCAAATGGCTATAGGAATTGAAACCCGAACTCTAATATGAATTATTGCTCTAAAAAAAATAATTCTTTAACCTAATCTCTATTAGCTCATAAATACCTAAATTTTTTTTTTTATTTAAATACATATACCCAAACGGAATTCGAATTCGAGATTTTACCCTAAAGAATGAATCATTAATCATTTGAACTAACCACCGTTAGCTAATAAATACCTAAGGTTGAACAAGGGTTAAAAAAAATCAGTTGTCTTACTAACTCATAGGAAAGAGTGGAGAAATTGAGAAAAATATGTGAGGTTGCACTAGGGTTACGACGAACACTCTTTGGATTTTTCATAATTGAGTTAAGCTCATGGGTATTAATTCATAATTATACCTCATTATAATTATATTTTAATGTTAAAAATTGGGTATTATAAGGCAACGGGCTTGGAGATTATCATCCTTCCACTTCTGAATCGCATCCTGCTCGGCCCAAGTGGGAGCCTCCCCTTCGGGACTAGGTTCCCCTTCGAAGAGAACATAAGTTCTCTTCTCAGAATCTAAAATGATTTTTAGATTCCTCAGCCAATCAGAATAGTTGGGACCAGTCAACTTGTTTGACTCGAGGATCGATACAAGAGGGTTTTTGGTTGCCATTTCAAAACACGTACAGAATCACAGAATCTACGACCTAAATGGTAAAACAGAGAACTAGTGAGCATACTGAATTATAACGATATACAAAATATAAGGTCTTTAATCTAATGCAGCTCCCACTGTTTTTCAAAGATCTAGAATTCCCAAAGATCTAAGAGGAACACGTTTCCCAATGGGTACTAAGATCCTAGGCATTTTACCTTGAACCCACGACTCGCGGACATTCTAAGTAAAACCCTAGGTAGGTACAACTTACCAATTCTAACACCTTTTGAACTCTTAGTAATTGTTTTTGCATCACCTATCTTTCAATATGAACCCACGACTCGTGCGACATCCATATTTTAATATTTTCCAATCGACAAGAAATTTCCTTTTTATTTCACTTTTCATTTTTTGTTAAAAATTGTCCTAGTCTGGTAGGAGATCAATTCAAGGATTTTCCACCCTAATTTCAGGCATCTTGACTAAATTTAGCATTGAGGTTGTATAAAGTATTAAAAGACATACTATTAGAGAAAGAATTCAAGAAGCTGCTCTCATAACTGAATATGTTTAAAATATCTCGCAATTAGTGGTTCAAATTAAAGTTATGTAATCAATTAAATTATCTCCAACTAGTATATGATTAATTTTTTCTTTCTAAAATATATAATATTCTGGCCGCCTACCTGCCTCAAAACCTTAAAAAAAGGAAACTAAATAAATAAAATCCAATGCAAAATTACATAAAAATCTAGGCCGATGTAATGAGGACTTTTTACATGGTAATATAAGTTAATTTTCCCCCTCCTCAAATACAATATGGAAAATTCGTTCGAATGAATCTGGTCTGGGTTAAAACTATTTTTGCATTTTGGTCTGTTTTTGGTAAGTTGAGTAAGTGTCATTCACTACAACAAATTATTGATTTCGCAACGATATTTTTAGCAACGATTTTATTTTTGTTGTAAGTAGTTATGTTTTTGCAATGAAAATTAGATTTCGTTGTCTTTTCTCTCATCTATTGAAGTACATCATTATATTTATTTCACATAACTTGTATAATTTTATTTATTAATCTAGGTTCTGTTACAAAGAAAAATGTTCGAGGATGCACTCGAGGATTAGGTCTTCGGAAGTTAAATAGGATGAACAAACAAAAGTTAGTTGTCCATATTGATCATGCATTAGGACGCCCTGTTGATAATGTTGAATCGGCAAAATTGTCTAGTGAGCTTGGACAGCTAGCCAGAGAATCTATGCCAGTTCCTACAAAATGGAAAGAGCTTAAGGAATCTGAGTTGATGATTGCATTCGACCAGCTTGATGTAAGTACATTTGTTTACATAAAAAACTCAATAACATTTATTAATTTATTAATAACATTCGGTCAGGTATATGTACTTTTTCCAATATCTAGTTGTTTGGTTTTTGTCTAATTAATTTTCATAAAAACTCAATAACATTTATTAATTTTACAAAACTATGACCGATTAAAAATGTGTGTTTTGTGGCCTCAATGTGATATACCACATGCTGCAAAAGTGGAAAATGATAAATCGAAGCACTATTATGTTGTTGGTATTGAGTATTGATATAATTAGCTTCACGAAAATGCAAGGGAGCTTCATTTCCATTTCCATTCCCCATTTTGTGGTTGAAGTATATTTATAATTATTGGAATGTGTATTTTTCAATTGATGGCAAATCCTATGTCCCTTGGTTTTATTTTTATTCCTGATGCTTTTAAGTTACACAAAGCTTAGACTTACTTAAAAAAGAAATTTAAACTTTAATATATTTAACTACTAAATTTTGTTTCTTGCTTTTCTAAGTTTAAGAACAGCTAAAAGTTAGAAATTTTAATGCATGAATATTGATATGGTAATACGAACATCAAGCTGATCGAATGCAATCAACAATCATCAAGCTTAAGTAAAATAATTTATGTTTTTATTATTTAAGAATAATGATGTAATTACTTCTTGTAGATGAATTTGACAATTGATAATCCAGACCAAGAAACCATTGAAGATGTCTTGGAACTTTTGAAGCATCGAAGTAGGCATCAACGTCATAAATTGAATAAACATTTCAAAAAATTCTCTTCGGTGGAAGAAGCTATACAAAACAAACCTTGTTTCGGTGGTTTAACACAGGAGAATTGGGAAATGTTATGCAATCTTTTTAATGATCCTAAGTACCAGGTTATTACTTTCCCTTGTTTAATAAATAACTTTAATTTTTTATTGTTGTATAATTATTTTAATAAAATTCGTAGGAGAGGTGCAAAACAAACAAGGAAAATCGATCAAAGATGAAGACAAACCATAACCAAGGATCGAGATCGTTTGTAGTAGCCCGTCATATGCTTGTAAGTTTTTCTATTTATGTTTTATTTATATTGTAGTGTACTTATGGAAAAAGTAATATTTATGTAATTAAATTTAAATATTTGATTTAGAGTCAAGAACCGCAATTTAATGGCAATGAGGCTGATAGAATCAGTTTCTATAAACATTGTTATTATACAGAAGGAAAGGGATGGGTTACTCCGCAATGTGAAGACAATCATGTAAGTGTTTTGGTATTTTCCTGTTGATTATATTTTATTCTAACTTTCATTGAAGTTGAAAATGTTCAGTGATATATTATTTTCCTTTACTTTTGTTACTACAACATTTTATAAATCTTGTCATCTAATTTTTGTTAAATCAATGTATAGGTGAGAATGGAGTGTCATAAAATTGCTGCAGAAACAGAGGGAGAGGAAGTAAATGTTGATGAAATTGTAGATGAAGTTCTTGGGAAGAAATCTTCTTACATTGTTGGACTTGGATATGGTCCTAAGCCTAAAAAGGCTGCAGCGAATGCTACTATAAAGATGCTTCAAGAATCGTTGAAGGAGAAAGAGAAAGAAAATGTGGAGCTCAAGGAGAAAATTTCCAACCTAGAATCAACTCAAGAAGAACACGGTCGTCTTCTTCAAAAGTTGTTGGAGTCTCAACAATCTACAAGTAACCTTATTTGAAATTTACCATCTACGAGGCCATATAGAGAAGAATTTAGTAAAAGGTATGTTTACCCCCTTTATGTATTTTTCATTATGTTGAATTCCTTTTTTTTAGTCGGATGTGGGTTGTGCTTGATGTGTAGTGAAATAAGTAAGTTTTCAGATGTATGTTTTGCTTGATGGTCATATTTGCTGAATTTGTTGACTTAAGAGCTTATTTTAGTGTTATTAGTGAGTTTTAACTGTTGGGGGTGTAGTGAAATTGATAGAAGTGTGATTTTGTTGTAGTGTTTAAAAAGCTCTGATCTATAGGGACATGCATGCAATATAGGATAAAACATGTCTAAATTTCTGTTTGATTTATAGTGTTAGCAAAATATGTGTATTGACTACTTAATTTGCAAAATTTGTGTTGAGAGAACATGATTTTAGGTATCAGTAATGTAAGTTTTTCTATTGTGATCCGGGGGTTGGTGGAAAAGTCATTTGTTGTGGTTTGAGATTTAATTTAATTATCTTTTATGGTTTTACATCTCAGGACGAGCATTGAATTATATATGTTGTGTAAAATATAGCAATAGCTAACATTAGAGTAACATTTTGCTAAGATGGGAGTGAAAAATATGCTTCAATTAAGATGCACTGCCTCATGACTCAATGTTATTAATTGTTCCCTCCCCCGTTCCCCACCCCCCATTGTTAGTTTGATGATGAAACATATACAAGGTTGAAAATAATCTAATGAACTATAAACACCAATGCCGTTTCTGATGAATCTGTATATGTGCAATTCTTGATGATTAAGCTTGTAGGAAACGAGAAACGCTGTTATTGTGTTTTGATTTGCAATCACTAGTGATGAAACTTTGAGCTCCAAACCCTTGCCTTTCTTACCCTTGAATTAGCTATGCAGAACATTATCTGAAGCACAACGTTAGGTTGGTCCACACACGTGATTCTTTACTCTATGACTTTAATGTAAAAATATTTTGTAAATACCTTTGGAGGCAACCTTTTTTGATAAGTAATTACCGCTTCATATGAATGCATTTTTACGAGTTCACTTATCAAGTTAAATATGACAGCTATGGTCTTTTCTTCTGCTAAGATCGATTCTTTGTGTCTGTATCTTAACCTACTTATTTTACATTGCATCTTAATTCTAATATGCTTTGGCACTTGCTATGATGTGTATGACTAATTTCCAAGTCTAAAGATGTACCTATACTGGCCTCAACTTAAGAATACCATCAAGGGGTTAATCATCTTACTTGTCTATGTGGCTTGTCGAAAATTTCCATCAGCAGGTTTCTTACTCTTGAGGTCGATGTTCTTCAGATAGGTTTTTAATTCTGCAATGTGGTTCCTCACAGGAATCAGAGAATTCACATAAAAAGTGAATCTGAGCTTTTTTCTCACCAAGCTGGGTAACATGTTTTTTAGTAATGGTTTTATATTTGAGTAACATTTATGGAAATTTTTATAGCAATAGCTAACATTAGATTGGTTATGATTTGTGATATTCCTCTCCCATCGAAGTACCATTTATATGCTTTATAATGACTGTGTTGCACGTTATTAATTAGCCTTTGGTGGTGGTGTTGGTTGAGGATTTAGCCAGCTACCTTTTATTCATAGTTTTTTTTTTTTTTTGAAGTATTTGATTGATTACTCCCATATTCTTATTATTTTACTTATGATTTTGCTGGATATTTGTACTTGAGAGGTTAAGTTGTATTAAATTTAATGAATATCTGTATTTGTGATGATGTCAATCATATTTATATATTTCAATTTTTAAGTTTGAATTTCTTAACTTAAGTTGTTTTTAGTGTGCAGATTTTCAGAAGAACCTGGTAGGAGATCAAGATATTGCATTGGTGATGTTTCGAATCGTGTTAGTTATTTTTTATATTCTTTTTATATTTTCAGTTGATTTTAAATTTTAGGTATTAGGAAAAAATCTAGTTGATATAGTTTTGTGGTACTTTGATGTGGTAATTTTATTTGATTGTTAGGACGGATATTTAACATTTCTTGTTTTAGTGAATAACAATTAATGCGTTGAATTTCTCTCTTTTTTCCTTCTGTATTTTTATTTTATTATTGTAGAAATTAGAACCATATATAAAGCTAAATTAAAAAATATTGATAATTATCAAATAATTAATACTGCACAAAATATGACAAATAATTTCGTTGCCATAGATTTGGGTAAATTGTCTTATAAGAACTATTATGAACAAAATATTTCGTTGCCTAACATAGTAATCGGCAAAAAAATATTTTGTTGTTTAAAATTGTATTTGGCAACAAAATTAATTTGCTGTGAAAAAATAATATTTTTAGGTACGACAACATTTATTGTGAAAAATGATATTGAGTTGTTGCCTAAAACCTCATTCCACTACAAAATATTTCGTTGTAAAATATTGTTTATTTTAAAAATTACATTTGGCAACAAAATTCATTTTGTTGCACAAAAATACTTTAAGGCACGAGATATTTTGTTGTGTAAAATATTGTATATTGTGCAACGAAATATATCGTTGAGAATACTAATAAATTATAGTTTTATAGAAATTCATTGGCAACGAAACGTTGTATTTGCCTACAAAAAAATATAAAATTAGCAACAACAAAGTATGTTGCCTTTTTCTATCACATTTTGCAACGAAAAGAATTTCGTTGTCAATTTTATAATTTTAGTTTTTATAGAAACTCAATTGGCAACGAAACGTTGTATTTGCCTACAAAAAAATATAAAATTAGCAACAATAAAGTATGTTGCCTTTTTCTATCACATTTTGCAACGACAAGAATTTCGTTGTCAATTTTATAATTATACGCAACGATATAGACTTTTCGTTGCCATGAACTTTTAGTAACGAGGATTTGCCTACGAAGCTGGCAACGAAAATTTTTCGTTGCCAATAGAATAGGCAACGAAAATTTATATTTTTGGCAACAAAAATATTTGTTGTTAAAAATGAAATTTCTTGTAGTGATTCATGAATGTCATTTCCTTGGCCAAAAAGAGTATCATGACAAGTTGTAGGGTAATTCTAGCCCGAGCCTGGCTCGGCCAAACCGGTGTAACGAGGGGGCGAGTGTTTTACACTTGTCGTGTGGTTGGTGGAAAGTTTGGGGAGAGTGACCAATCAAATGGCAAGTGTAATACACTTGCCTTTTTAATTGGTTGGGTCCGGCCAAGCCGGGTCTGGGCTAGAATTTTCCCAAGTTGTAAAAAGTATTCAAATTTTTTCCTAAATAGTAAATAGGCATTTTATTTTATGTCCCAATTGGATTCTTGATAATACCATCATAAGTGTGAGACATTCAAACCTTCCTGAATAAGTCTCATCACCACCTATAAAGTATTGCATAAACGAATCCAAATCACACAATTATTAGAATACAAAAAATTATACCTATACCATGGGTTTGATAACTTACCACACCTTGAAGAAGACATATTTTTACAACTTCTACCCCACCAAGGCTGAGGAGGAGGCAGCAGCAGCCGCCGCCACAGCCGCAATGCGCGTGCCGTTGATCGGGTTTCGCCACCGACGCTTGATGGTGGAGATGAGAGATGTGCATCCACCACCGGTGTTGGATCCCCACCACCCGTGGCAGATCAAGAAAACCCTAAATCACTATGAGATTGCATCCGGCAAGATCGTCGTGTCGTTTCACGACACGTTTGAGTATGTTCTCCGGTACTGGAACTTTTGCATGGCTAACCACATCGCCGTTTTAGGCCATAGGGTTGCCGTGGTCGTGTGGGACGTGACTAATGAAAGAAACCCTAAGAAGTACGAGGGAAACGACGTGTATTTTCAAATTACACCGAGTGAAAACTACATTCTTACGTGCGTGGAGATGATGAGGGATAGAAACTTGAGGGTGGACGACTACATTGGTCTGTACTGGGACTCAAGTGATTGTTGCTTTCGTATTAAATTGTTTAATACGAGTACTCAATAAAGTGAGCCATTTTTGAAGAGTTAATGAGATGAAAATCGTGATATATATAATCAAATCATCATTTTAAAACAATGATTTGATTGAGATTAGGAATTGACATTGTTGGATAAGTACAAATACAACTAAATGTAGTGGTTACATATCTTGTATCTGCATCCTGTGTAATATAGACAGTTTGCTCTGCTTTTGATTTCTTTAATTTTTCTATATTCGAGTTGTGTTTTTATATTCTTTTTTAATATTCTATTATGGGTTTAAACCGTGCTGTACTTCTAAAGTGTAAGGCTCCTCTTACCAACTGTAGCTACATTCTTAGAAAGTCGAACATGAAACTTCTAATTAACATAGCACCGAAACACTTAGTCGATGGTTCTGCTTTTACATGAAGTTATCATGACAACAACTAGCAGGAAAATTGAAATTTATTGGCTAATAAAAATAATAAATGGACTGGTTCTACATTCCTGTACAAAATTTCCATGCCTCACACTACTATGCAAATCAATGAACTCTGCATTTGCAGGTTTCCTCATTCTATGCTAAACAATTGCCAAAAGCAAATGCATTTTAATTACTTAAGGTGAACACTTTGCGAACCCACAGTAAATTGAGGCCCAAAACAATATCAAGAAACTAACTTCTGAAAGTAAGAAAATGAATCGGGAAACTTCATTTTATCTCCGTTTCTGTTAGCTGGCATGACGAAGACAAACAGATGCCTGAGGTTGTTTCTCGGGAAATTTGTTATGCTTCTGTGTAAAGACGGCATTCTACGATCCTTTGCTGAAATGAAGCGGTTGGATTTGGCAGATGGAGTGAGTGAAGAAGGCATGATCTCTTAGAACAATTGGTGTGACATCTTAAGCTTATTCTGTTTCCATTTGGGCAACTTGTAAAAAGCTCTCTTTGCCATTCCGAATTTCTCTTGGAATTCATCTGTGGACAAATAAGCCTGCAGAACAGCAAGACCAAACCTCAGAACAATAACATAACAAATGAAATGATTACAGGCTTTACAGAGCATTCTTACATGTAATTATAAGAAATTACACAAACCTCCCCTATTGTATTCAAAATTACAAGTGCCTCCTCCATAATTTACCTTGCTCAAGCATTCAACCTCCGCATTCATTAATTATACTATGTTTAGTGACAATACTGTCTTTGAAGCCAAGAGGGGTTTTGGCATAGCCTAATTTGAGCAGATTACAAGTTCCTATAGGTAAGATGTCTTTGAAGCTCATTAGCTCCTACACATCTTATTTTGAAAAAAATTTGTTAAAAATGTTTGGATAGAATAAGATCTAACAGCTTTGTGGCATGTTGTAATTTCGTTGAGTAAAAATGAGACAATAATTTTTAGTACAACAATGATAAAAAAATAAATAATAAAATTAATTTTTTAAGAAGATAAAAATATAATATTGAAAGAAAATCAAGGATATTCACATAGTTTGGGTTTTTGGAATTTGATAACTTACAAATTGTTTATTTTGGAAGAAAGTTGGTGGGAGCTTACTTTTTTTAGCTTTCCAAACAACTTATTTTTGAAGCATACAAGGTCATTTACTAAAAAATAAAAACCCGGACACGTTAGAGGAAGTTATAAACTCTCAAACAACATATAAATTGTTTAAGGAGCTTATATAAGCTCATCCAAACCCTCATAATAAACTTTTTCAGAATTCTCTTGCATATATTGATTATATCAGCTAAATCATGCATACCTCTCGTCTGGTTACGTCAATATCTTCAAGGGGATCTTCCGATGTCGTCTGGTCATATGGGTGTACTGGAAATCTTCCTCCTCCTCTGCTTCACCTTCCGTTGCATCTTCCTCCATCGTCTCTGGCTTTGGCTTCGATGAGTCTATAGAGTTCTCTCTAGAAATTGAATCGCCTCTTGATTTAGGTACGTCTTCAATAACATGATTTCAAAATACACCATTAGAACCTCCAAGACTGAATCATTAATTGATGGGGAAAAGCTTGAGAAAAGGTCCATTATACTCGTAGGCAAAATTGTAAAAATCTTCTCTATGTACACCCATAAGCTGCGATACTCTACCTCACAAGATGACTTGCTCGATAGCTTGTTTCTTGGTCTTCCAGGAAATCAAGGCGCCACCTAACAAAACACAAAACCCTGTTAGTGACTTTCTAGTAAGATGGTAAGCAGCCCAATTTGCATCAATGTAAGATGTCAAATTGAGAGAGTTATTAGCTGGGAAAAATAATCCAGCAGATCTTGCTAGGTAAGGGCTCGAAATAGTACTGTTCTGGGACCGTACTTAAATTTTTTTCCTTAATATGCAGGTACCAAAATATTTCTAAAATATTTAAATATAAATAGCGGAAGACTAGCCGGATCTACTCAAGTGTATACATGCAATTGATAATAAATTTTAAATCACAAAGCAAATAAATAAAACATGCAGTTAACACTTAAGAGCACCTAATTTATCATCTTTAAATAAAATATAATATAAAAATACCTTTCACGGAAGATGGCTACTACGCTCTGAATTCACCTCCCGAGAATCCGATACACGATCTCCTCGTGAAACGGGCAGAGCTTCCGAACAATATCCCCAGAGAGATCGTTGGAGTGTGGGATCTGAAAGTATTTCTCTAAAGACTATAGAAAATAAAACTTTAAACTAGAAAAACCTTTTCAGGGTTTAATCTCCCGAAATTAAGTGTTTTATATATTAAATATATAAACATCTAATTAAAATTAGTTCCAAAATAATAAGGAATTAATTAGGAGAAAAGGGATATGATTTCAAAGTCAAGAACTCAACCAAAATCTCTCCTAAAGTTGTGAGAAAAAATAAAGTGTCAAGCCCCCTATTTATAGAGAAAAAACCGAAAGTGAAATAATAATTTTACATCCCACTTGTGTGTGCAACTTGGATGCAAATTCTAGAGTGACTACGTTATAGCTCTCATCACCACGAGTCCAACACCGCCAAGTACTCGCCGAAACACCGCCGGACGCGCCTTCACGCTCGGCCTGAAGATGGTGCGTGTGTGGCACACGCAGCCACCTAGGGTTTATGTTCCTATGTGTCGAAATTTCCTTGCCAAGCTACATGAAACAGATTTCCGGAAGTCCACAGAAAAATTATTGCTAATTGACCGAAGTGAGAACTGAGAAGCAAAAATATTCTGATAAAGACGTTCCTCAGTAATATCATCATGACTTTTGAAGTCATGTGCGGTAGCAATACCAAACCAAATACAATAAAATAGTAGGGCCCTGAGCTAACCCTTGGCTAAACCTTGGAAATCTTAATGCCATAATGCCTTTCAAATCCTCCTTGCCATTATCCTTCTGCAATAATTCTTGCTAAGAAGAACGCCCATGTTGTGGCAATTCCACCCAGAAGGTAATGGGTTACTCCTACAGCACGTCCTCGTACAATGCTCAAGGCTCTTGGCTGAGTAGCAAGAGCAACTTTTAATTTATTATGAGCCAAAACGATGGATTCAATAAGTTCTTGCCAATAACCACGTCCACTGAATAGAAACATTAAACTAAAAACCCATACAAAACAAGAAATCATGCATATTCCGACGAAAAATTCCGAGGGAAACCTTCCGTCGGAATGCCGTCAGAAAATCCGAGGGAATTCCGACGGCATTCCGATGGGCTTCAATTTTTTCTTAAAAAAATAAAAATTAAATAATTCCAATGGGATTCCCCTCGGAATCCCGTCGGTTTTTTAAAATATAATATTTTAAAAAAATATTAGATAATTCTGACGGGATTCCGAGGGAAATCCCGTCGGAATTATTTAAAACGTAAAAAAAATAGAAATTAAATAATTTTCGAGGGGACTTCCCTCGGAATCCCCTCGGAATATTTAACACATAAATTTTGATAATAACATAAAAAATTCCGACGGGATTCCGAGAGAAATCCCATCGGTTTTTTTAAAACGTAACAAAAAATAGAAATTAAATAATTTCCGAGGGGATTTCCCTCGGAATTCTTAACGCATATAGTTTAATAATAACATAAAAAATTCCGATGGGATTCCGTGGGAAATCCTGTGGGTTTTTTTAAAACGTAAAAAAAAAATAAAAAAAATAATTCATATGGGTTTCGAACCCATGACTCCATAGAACTTAGCCTCCCATTTCACCAATGAAGCTAACTGAAAAGTTAAGTTGAAATTGAAATATATTTTAAACAACCTATTTAAAATATAAATATAAAAAAAAAATTAAAATAGAAATCGACAGGACTCCCTCGGAATCCCGTTGGACGGCAACGTTCAAATTAAAAGATTTGAGCAGAAATCTCTCAGACCCGCTGTGCCCTAGCCATCTCTCTCCGTCTCTGCGCAGTCGCCTCCTCTGGCCACCTCCGCCGGCTTCCTCCTGCTCTGCCTCCGCCCACTTCCTCCTTCGCCTCGTTGTTTGCATCCGCCCCCTTCCTCCGTCTGCTCGTCGTCGTCTGCGCCCGCGTCCGTCTTCACCCGACTGCATTCGTCGTCAGCTACTTCTCTCTTCTCATCCACTCGTTGTTCGGGAAGGACTTTCGATTCTTCTTATGAAGATGATTCGTTGAACAGCCATGGTGTTGTATCCTCCGGTTTGCGTACAACCCTAACTCCTTTATTATTTTCTTTTTCCTTGTTTATTTGCTAAATGTTTTGGTATTTTGTGATAGTAGCTCACGAATATTGTACTCGTTGGTTAAGTTCCATTTTTGTTCTGTTAATTGTTAGAGGCGAAATTATGATAAGAAGAAGGGTGATGGAACTGCCGGGGGATTGAAGGAGGTGAAGGACACCTATAAGGATGTTGGGGAGTATCTTGATACTTTTGAGCCACTCTTTTTTTGAAGAAGTTAAAGCCCAGATTCTTCAAGGGAAAAACGAGGAAGAAGGTCTTTTAAATTTTTATTTTTGTTTTTTCAATTTTTGGGAGTTTGGTTTCTGTTAGTTTATCAATTGAATGAAGTATGCATTTAAAAATGTGTTTTATATATATAGAGACCGAGTGGCAGCAGGCGGTCATGGCAGAGTGTAGTGAAGTCAATGGATTTCATTTACCTATGGTCATTTCTGATGCAGAGAGTATATCACAGAAGGATCTTTTGTTGCTTTCAACTAAGAAGGTAGTTTGTTGACAAACTCAAGATGATTGTTGTGGTGCCTTTTGTTCCTTTGTTAGAATTGAAAATAGTTTTAACAAATTTTGCAGTTTGGTGAGGGCAAACAATTGCCAGCTACATATGCCTTTGCCTTAGTTGAGCATTGTCAACAAGATAAGATTAAGCTTCGGTTATATTTGAGTGGAGAAATTAGAGGATTTGATACAGATGATGTTCAAACTTCCCCAAGGCTGTTAAGTATGCTTGCTGTTGTTAGTGTAGTGAAGAAACATTTCTATGTTTTGAAGGTAAAATTGTCTAACTCAAACAAATTATGAATGGCACTTTGTTTTTCCGTTTTATTGCCAATTCATGAGATTTTCTCAATCTGTATTTTTCTTGCTTACATGTCTATGATAATTCTTTCCTATGTTTATTTTTACGATCCTCTTGTCTACCATATCTGCAGCTTATCAACTATAGTTCGTGAATATCTTGCTCTGCGGTCCATTAGCTCTCTCCCATTCAAATATTTGATATTGTCTGCAGCTGACACTGACAATAGTACTGAAGATCGTGCCTGGAAACTGTCTAGATCTCTAAAAGAGTACTTTGTTGAAAGCAATCCTAATAAATCACAACTAGAAGCTATATACGTGAGCATTTTAAGCAAATCTTATTGTTAATTTTTTCAGGACTCTGAATAATCTTGTCTTCTTTCTAACATTCTCTTTTAATTTCTTTCGAATATTATTGTTATCTTTTTCTGTTAATATTTATTTTCTTGCTTTGAATGTTTTGCAGGCAGGTCTTTCCCGCAGAACCTTTGTTTTGATACAAGTTTCACTTTTATTCTCTTGAATTCCCAAACAACTGATGCAAAATAGCTTGAAAATGTGTTTATGTAACAGAATGGTTGCTTTTCGGGTCCCCCAGGAACTGGAAAAACTCAAACTATCCTTGGACTCCTAAGTTCTAAATATTTGGAGGGGAAAGTGGTGGCCTGACTTCCACTTTAGAGCTGCAACAGAAAGAATTTAAGGAAGAGGTAAGTCATTGAATATCTTTGGGATGCCATTATATGGTTTGAGTTAAGCAGTAGAAAACCTTTTTATTTTCCTGAATCTTGACATTGCGCTTAAGTTGTCCATGCTCAATGAGTTATTGCTGCAAATATCACAATTCTGGTATAAATTTGCAGATGGATTACAACTCAGGCTGGTTCTGTAGGTTCAAAATCTCATCTTCAATTTTCTGAAAATATGATCTTAAAAACTTGGCTTCATATTCAATTTTTAGAAATCCTGATCTATATAGACATAATTTACAAGGTGCTATTACAACAGAAGGCATATATGAGAAGTCAAACCTTAAAAGTTCTTGTGTTTGTCTGCTTGAACTATTCTTGCGTTCCAAATATTCTTTGCCTGCCCATCTTAGTAGTTATGAAGTGATTTCAGTTTGACTGTTGGGTTGGCATATTATCCCTTAATTAGAAATATTCAGAATATGGTTGTTTCCTTGATTACAGAAGCAGTATAATACAGACACAGTGCTGGATCCAGTTTCATACTCGGAAGATACAAAAAGGATGGAATCTTTATTCCAATCTCATAGATTGTCAAAGTACCATTTTATAATAGATAATGAGTAGATAATTTTTGTATGAATTAGTGTTTGTAATGTTATTTGATGCATTGATTTTGAATAAATATTTTGAATGGTTGTAAAATATATTTTTTTTTTGACTTTTTTTTTAATAATTCCGACGGGATTCCGAGGGGAATTCCCGTCGGGATTGTTTAATTTTATTTTTTTATTCTAAAAAATCCTACGGGATCCCGAGGGAATTCCCATCGAAATTATTTAATTTAATTTTTTTATTCTAAAAAATCCGATGGGATTCCGAGGGAAATTCCGTCGGAATTATTTAATTTTATATTTTTATTTTAAAAATCCAACGGAATTCCGAGGGAAATCCCGTCGGAATAGTGTAATTTTTTTTTTTTTTACTTTGTTTATTTTTAGTAAACCCAACGAGATTTTCCTAGGAATCCCGTCGAAAATATTTTATTTTATTTAAAAAATTCAATTTTATTTTCCCTCGGAATTCTGTTGGTTTTCCCTCGGGATTTTGATTCCGAGGGAAGGTTTTCCTACGGACTCATTCAGGTCGGATTTCACAGTTTTTCTTGTAGTCCTACTGCGCTGGTGCTGAGTCAGCGCCACCTCACCCTCATTTGCTGACGTGGTCTAACTTGTCAGCTTAGATGTCATGCACTGCCACGTCAGCATGCCATGTCATCAATTTTTTTTTTCCCCTCCAAAATAAAATTTCGGGTATTTTCAACACTTTGTAATTTCAATTTATTTTCTTAAAATAAATTCCTTGGCTATTTTCAAACACTTAGAAAATTTATTTCTCTCTTTCACTTTAACGTTTTATCTTCGGGTTTTCAATTGGGGCTTACAGGGGGACCTGCAGGACTAATTAATTTTAGCTTCAAACGAGTTAATATATTATCATCTTATGATAATAATTAGTTACTGTTTACAATACTTAATTCCACTAAATAAATATTGTTGCATTTTAAAATTAATTAAATTGTTTACGAATTTCTCGATCTAGAATAATTTTGCATTTTACTCCTCCGTGTAGATATCCATGAAAAATAAATTAATACTACTATCATTTATTTTTCACTTCTAATCTGAAATATCCTGATTTGCCTTAAGTTCAAATTTCTTGTACGTGAAACACATTCAACATACAACTTCAAGGACACATCACACGAAGTACTTTGGCTAAAGTTTTAATTCGAACTTTGCAAATCCATTTCAGGAATATCTTTTAACCTTCCAGCAAAGCCACAAATTCCTTGATCAATATTTTTTCTTTAGTACACTTTATGCAATCACCGAATGTACAAAGGTTTTGGTCATTCGATATCGAGACCTCACTTCTGAGCAAGTTACAATGATCAACACTACATGCTTAAAGTCGAAATACTATCACTACTAGAAAAACGCCCGATAGCAACGGAAATTTAGCAACGGAAATTATTCGTTGCTATTTAGCAACGGATATAACAACGGAAAAAAAAATCGTGGCAAAATGCTTTAGCAACGGATTTTTCGTTGCTAAATCCGTTGCTATTTATGAAAAAAAATAGCAACGAATTTTTCGTTGCTAAAATTAAATAATACAAAAAATAAATAAATTGGTATATATAGCGACGGAAATTCCGTTGCTATTAAAATAAACACCTAATAAAAAATAATATAATATTTATAAATATTTGCAACAAAAAATTCGTTGCTATATGAAAGCAAAAAAAAAAAGAAATAAATATAAAAAATATTAGCAACGAAAAATCCGTTGCTAATTTAGCAACGGATTTTTCGTTGCTATATAGAAGGAAAAAGAGAAATAAAAATAAACAAATATTTAAAATATTAGCAACGGAAAATCCGTTGCTATTTAGCAACAGATCTTTCGTTGCTATAAGGAAGAAATAAAAATAAATATAAAAAAGATTAGCAACGGAAAATCCGTTGCTATAAACATATGAATAAAAGAAAATTAAAATATTTATAATTTAGTGACGGATTTTTCGTTGCTATATGGAATAAAAATAAATGAATAATAAAAAATAGAGCAAATTACATTTTTGGTCCCATAGGGTTGTGCCGTTTTCAATTTTGGTCCTATTCTTTTAGAATTAGACAAAAATAGTCCCGTTGGTTTCATTTTGTTACATTTTTGGTCCCAACCGTTAAATTTTGGACGGAACCATTAAGTGCATTTAAAAATCAAACACTACAAGAAAACAGGCGAATTCCGAGGGAAATTTCCGAGGGAATTCCGAGGGAATCCCTCGGAAAATGTCAGTTTCCGAGGGAATTCCGAGGGAATTCCGAGGGAATTAATTCCCTCGGAAAAAGCCTCCTCGGAATTGGTTCCGAGGGAATTCCGAGGGAAAATCTCAAAAATTTTATTCCGAGGGAATTCCCTCGGAATTCCCTCGGAAATATTATTCCCTCGGAATATAGAGGAGTTTTCCGAGGGAATTCCGAGGGATATATCCCTCGGAATCTTATGTTGATTTATTTTTCTAAAATTTTATTTCCGAGGGAATTCCCTCGGAAATTTGAAATATAATTTTTTTTTAAAAAAAAAAAATTTAGTTTATTTTTTTTATTTTAAATAATTATTATAAATATATGTATTCATAATATGAAATATTAATTGTATATTAATTCCCAAATATGAAAATCTAAATAGAATTACAATAAAGTTGATTAATAAACACAATTCTCAAAGACAGTCTATTCGTACACCAAAAAATAATAATAATAAATTGTTCATTCAAATAAATACATAAATTTACATACATTTTTCTCTAACAACCCTTTCCCCAAGTCCTACACTCCACAGCAAGACTAACCAATAATATGAACTATGTGTGCCTGTATAATTGCTCTTCTCTTGCACAAAGTCCCAAGTCCAGCTAAAATTTTCTAGCTTCAACAAACAGTAAACCTGAAAAATATTAAGGGTAAGAAGTTAAAATTAAGACAAGGTCAAAATCACTGATCAAGAAGACATGAACAAACCTTGAGCAAGTTGAATTATATAGTCAAAACCATCTCTTACAGTTCCAGGCTCTCTTAGCTGGAGGCGTGATAACTATCTATTACATGAAAAGAATAAATTCAATTAATGTCAGATATCATTTAATTCAAATATAGAATAAGTTCATAATGCATCAAAGATCAGAACGTTACAGTAATTGAAAATAACCATGAGACTGATCTATGTGAATAATAAACAAAGAAAGCAAGAAATATGTTGATAATTTGTATAAACTCATAGTTCAATACTAGAAAAAAAACCCATATTTCAAAAGAAAAATATAATAAAGGAGCAGAGAGACAATTCGACCAAAAACTAGTTTATCTTCATCAATACGAGGTAACTTCCAATACAAGTTGAACAAAATTATTGTCACCGAAATCAAGTAAGAACACATTTTCTCTAACATATACACAACATAAAAGTTGAATAAACCAAGCACTTCAAGTAGAATATCATACCTTAAAAATGCATACGGAATCTGGAGAAAACAAAGCGCGAAAAGCCACCGGCAGTTAAAAACTAGTTCTTCAAGCTAAACTTCATCAAATTCTGAAGCAAATTACTGAATCCTTTTGTCTAGCACATCTGGTCGATCCCCATTTCAATTACGTATAAATGAAGGCCATTCATCTACATATATAGCAGCCATCACATTCTTGATTATGAGTCAAAGAAAAATCCATGTGCTTTTGTTTCTCAACTTTCACAGCCCACCACATATCCACTTAACATCAATTCTAGTTTTCCTATGTATACACACAGCATAACTTCATGATTACAACCATCAACAAGTTCTCAAAATACTTTTAATTTCCTCCGATATAAACTAATCTTCTTGAAACAAAAGGCTTCCAACCATCAAAATTAAGGAAAAATCTTAATAGGCAGTAACACATACATTTATATTTAGAAGAATACTATGTCATGTACTCTACTATATGACATATAAATAAAAGAATACACAAATCAGCAAGATCATGTACGCTACTCCTTTGTATATCAGATAGTGCTCAAGTTATATGCCTACAAAATATTAAAGCGTTTCTTTAGTGTTATGATAAGGTAAACAACATATCCACTTACTAAGGTGAACATATACCGTGCACCCAAGCCCAGACCGGGGGCTGTTACCGAGTTGAACAGAACTGAGAAACCGAGCATTATAAACAACATCAAGTAATGTTGCAATGCAATTATACGAGCTCTCAGTATATCCGCCACAATTTGAGGTAATTTCGTTCAACGAGAGGAGCAGAAACTCATTTTCAATCTTCATAGCTCGCCGCACAGTCATGCTAGTTGATAGATACCAATTAGCATCAAGTCATGTTATAGTCTGGCAATGTGCAAATCATAGCTACTTATCATTTGCAAAGATCATGTTAATGCACAATCAAATCCATTTCAGCATTAACTTCAACTTTCAAGATTCAAATGTTATGGTCTGATCACACACCATTTAACTGATCTCAATCCTCAATAAAGGCAACTCAAAACAAGAAAGAAAAGAATTCCAATCAGAAGGGGGAAAAAGAACAAGAATCCAAGAACCATAAATCTCAAACAGTTACTCGATCTAGGTTAAACAGTCAAAAGCACATAATCAACACACAACCATTAAATCCCAAATGCAATCAAGAAAATCCCATCCCGGATTACATGAAAATCTAAGTTAACATTCCGAAAAAGAGAAAAGCCCTAAATCCCCACAAATAAACACGAATAACAGAAGCTTAGCTACAAATCGTTGAAAAAAAAAAACCGCCGCCTACAACCAGAAATCTCAAAAGCAGATACAGAATCTCTGTTAAATACCTTGACTGGTGAGACTTGAGAGGCGGATTGGCAGAGACATAAGCCCCTTGAGAGGGGGGGGGGGGGAGCAACTCGGCTTGATAAAAAATCCAGCTTTCTCTATTTTCCTTCGCCAGATCTGGGAAACAATTCCACATGCGTCATATAAATACAGAATGCGCGTGAGCTATGCAAAATTCACTACGGCGGAAGTATAAACAGAACCAACGAAGCACAATTAACTCCAAATTTCAAAATCAAGCCGAAAGAAGCAAAAACTAGGGCAAACGAAAACCTAACACAGACAAACTCGCCTGAAAAATCAGATTCTTCCTCAGCAAAGCATAAGCCTGAGTTCAAAAACTCGACCGCCCATTTGTTGAATCCGCCATTCTTTTCGAAAACTTGATCTCTGCGCCTGAAATTCCTCTACAGCCAGATCTGGTAAAATATTTAAAGCAGAACTTCAAATTGAATGTCATAAAATAAGAAAATGGAAGTAGTGAGTATTGAGGGAGATTTAAGTACTCGAAATTTAGATCTGTGTCTGTGATTGCTTCATTGACGGCGCCGACGATGTTCGGTGGTGCTTGGCGGCAACAGTAATTGGAAGCTTCACGGTGGCTGGCGTTCGGCGGAGATGAGAGAACAAAGAAAGGTTGTGAGAAGTTTGAGACAGAAACGGAAGAGACGAGAAGCAATGTGCTAGGGCATGAAATATGTAATATGTACAGTGCTTTCTTTTGTGGATATGATGATTTCTTGTTTGTCGGGTGTTGGTGGTGATTATTGATCCCAAACACATACCCTAAAATTTAACGAAATAAAATACATCAATAAAAGAAAATGTCTAACAAAATTGATTATAATATATGATACAAATTAGTGTCTTATGGAGTAGTACCATAAATATTAATCTATATAATAAGAATATAAGATAAATATATATTATATATGCACATAATACATTATTATATAATATTGAAATAAATATGTTCAAATAAAAAAACATAGGCACACTGACATAGTATGTTCAAATATTAATTTCAGTCCACGAATAATATTTAGGTGATTGATTGCTCATTGATTGTATTTAAACTCAACAAATTATCATGTAATATTTAATTTTAAAAATTATATAGTGTAAATTCCGAGGGAATTCCGAGGGATTTCCGAGGGAAAATGAATTCCGAAAAAAAATAAATATTAAAAAAAGAGAAAAAATTGATTTTAAATATTAAATGTAATAACATGATGTTTTCTTTGTTAGATCATTAAATAAGAAAAAATTCTCTTCCAAAAATATGTGAAAACGAAATTCGATTTCGATTTAAAATAAAACGAATGTCCTTAACGTATGATATAGTTTGAAATACTTACCAAATGTTTGATTACATATGTATAACCATCAATTCACTCATTTAATAACTAAAATTATCTTTCTTTATTCACTAATTATACATATAATTCTCATGGATTGTATTTAAACTCAACAAATTATCATGTAATACTTAATTTTAAAAATTATATATTGCAAATTCCGAGGGAATTCCGAGGGATTTCCGAGGGAAAATGGTTTTCCCTCGGAAATCCCTCGGAATTTCGAAAAAAAATAAATATTAAAAAAAGAGAAAAAATTGATTTTAAATATTAAATGTAATAACATGATTTTTTCTTTGTTAGTTCATTAAATAAGAAAAAATTCTCTTCCAAAAATATGTGAAAACGAAATTCGATTTCGATTTAAAATAAAACGAATGTCCTTAACGTATGATATCGTTTGAAATACTTACCAAATGTTTGATTACATATGTATAACCATCAATTCACTCATTTAATAACTAAAATTATCTTACTTTATTCACTAATTATACATATAATTCTCATGGATTGTATTTAAACTCAACAAATTATCATGTAATACTTAATTTTAAAAATTATATATTGCAAATTCCGAGGGAATTCCGAGGGATTTCCGAGGGAAAATGGTTTTCCCTCGGAAATCCCTCGGAATTCCCTCGGAATTTCGAAAAAAAATAAATATTAAAAAAAGAGAAAAAATTGATTTTAAATATTAAATGTAATAACATGATGTTTTCTTTGTTAGTTAATTAAATAAGAAAAAATTCTCTTCCAAAAATATGAGAAAACGAAATTCGATTTCGATTTAAAATAAAACGAATGTCAATAACGTTATGATATCGTTCGAAATACTTACCGAATGTTTGATTACATATGTATAACCATCAATTCACTCATTTAATAACTAAAATTATCTTACTTTATTCACTAATTATACATATAATTCTCATGGATTGTATTTAAACTCAACAAATTATCATGTAATACTTAATTTTAAAAATTATATATTGCAAATTCCGAGGGAATTCCGAGAGATTTCCGAGGGAAAATGGTTTTCCCTCGGAAATCCCTCGGAATTCCCTCGGAATTTCGAAAAAAAATAAATATTAAAAAAAGAGAAAAAATTGATTTTAAATATTAAATGTAATAACATGGTGTTTTCTTTGTTAGTTAATTAAATAAGAAAAAATTCTCTTCCAAAAATATGAGAAAACGAAATTCGATTTCGATTTAAAATAAAACGAATGTCAATAACGTTATGATATCGTTCGAAATACTTACCGAATGTTTGATTACATATGTATAACCATCAATTCACTCATTTAATAACTAAAATTATCTTACTTTATTCACTAATTATACATATAATTCTCATGCATTGTATTTAAACTCAACAAATTATCATGTAATACTTAATTTTAAAAATTATATATTGCAAATTTCGAGGGAATTCCAAGGGATTTCCGAGGGAAAATGGTTTTCCCTCGGAAATCCCTCGGAATTCCCTCGGAATTTCGAAAAAAAATAAATATTAAAAAAGAGAAAAAATTGATTTTAAATATTAAATGTAATAACATGGTGTTTTCTTTGTTAGTTAATTAAATAAGAAAAAATTCTCTTCCAAAAATATGAGAAAACGAAATTCGATTTCGATTTAAAATAAAACGAATGTCATTAACGTTATGATATCGTTCGAAATACTTACCGAATGTTTGATTACATACTTAAAAAATAACTATTCAAAATTTCGAGGGAATTGCGAGGGAATTCCGAGGGAATTTATCAAATTAATTTCCGAGGGAATATTTCCCTCGGAATTCCCTCGGAAAGTAGTTTTATTTTAATAATTAAATAAGTTTCAATTTTCCGAGGGAATTTTCCCTCGGAAATTCCCTCGGAAAATACTAAATTGAATTATGCGAATATTTCCCTCGGAAATCCCTCGGAAAATAATTTTAATTAAGAAATTAAATAAGTTTCAATTTTCCGAGGGAATTTTCCCTCGGAAATACTAAGTCGAATTATGTGAACATTTCCGAGGGAAATTTTCCCTCGGAAATCCCTCGGAAAATAATTTTAATTTAAAAATTAATTAAGTTATAGGTTTCCGAGGGAACTTCCCTCGGAAAATCCCTCGGAATATTATTTTAATTTAATAAATAAATAATTTTTATTTTTCCGAGGGAACTTTCCCTCGGAATTCCCTCGGAAAACTTAGCGGCTAACCTTGGCGCTAAAATTACCAAGGGATTTCCGAGGGAAAGTTCCCTCGGAAATGAATTTGGCGAATTCCCTCGGAATTCCCTCGGAAGTCCCTCGGAAATTTCCGAGGGATTTTTTCCCTCGGAAATTTCCCTCGGAATTCGCCTGTTTTCTTGTAGTGAAATAAAATTTCACTGAAACAAAACACTAACGGATTTTATCCAAGTTGGTTGGATGCTCATTTTCTTTTCATGAGGTCCTGGGTTCAATCCTAGGCTCTCTCTTTTTTATATATGTATATATATATTTATTATACAATATATATTATTATTATAATATTATATAATATTTAATATATTGATATTATATATATCGTATATATATTATATATTATATAATATTATATAATCTATAATACATATAATATTATATACATATGTATATTATATATAAATATATAATATTTATAATACATATAACATTATATACAAACGTATATTATGTATAATTAAATATAAAATATTTATAATATATATACGTTTATATATATATATATATATATATATATATATATATATATACATCTACATATACACTCACACACAATGTTATTTATATATAAGTATATATATATTATATAATATTATAATAACATATACACATCTACATATACACTCACACACAATGTTATTTATATATACGTATATATATTATATAATATTTAATATATAGACATATATATCTTATATCTTAAATATTAAATAATAATTAATATTATATGTTTATATATAATATACGTACATATATATAATATGTGTGTATAATATACATTATAAATCATTAATATTAAGAGAAAAGTTTTTCATTTAACGTGTAACGGTTGCATAACACAATAATTTCTTAATATTTAGATTTAATTCTACAAATTTTAATATAAATTCATTATATTAAAAGAAAACTTCTTAATTTAACATCTAATGTACGGTTGCGAAACACAATAATTCCTCAGTGTATAGATATAATTCTATAAATTCAAATATAAATGTTTCATATTAAGAAAATAATTCTTTATATTAAGTTATTCAACTACGATTGCTAAATAATACAATAGTTCCTCAAAATGCAGATATTGTTCTACATATGTATAATTGAATACTTCATATTGACATAAAATCAGTTCTTTATTCAACTACCAACTAAATCTAATTATTTAATTATGTAAACTTTCATCTTTTTTTTATATGTCATAAAAACTTATACTTAAGTTCATATACATTACTATTATATATATACATGCTTGGGGTTTATATAGAATTTAACACAATAATTCTTCAATATTTAGATATAATTCTACAAATTCAAATATAAATGTTTCATATTAAGAAAATAATTCTTTATATTAAGTTATTCAACTACGATTGCTAAATAATACAATAGTTTCTCAAAATGCAGATATTATTTTACTGATGTATAAGTGAATACTTCATATGGACATAAAATTAGTTCTTTATTCAACTACCAACTAAATCTAATTATTTAATTATGTAAACTTTCATTTTTTTTTTATATGTCATAAAAACTTATACTTAAGTTGATATACATTATTATTATTATTGTTATTGTTATTATATATATACATGTTTGGGGTTTATATCGAATTTAACACAATAATTCTTCAATATTTAGATATAATTCTACAAATTCAAATATAAATGCTTCATATTAACAAAATAATTCTTCATTAAGTTATTCAATTACGATTGCTAAATAATACAAATGTATAAGTGAATACTTCATATAATATAAAAGTTCTTTATTCAAAAAACAATTAAATCTAATTATTTAGTTATGTAAAACTTTCATCCTTTTTTTTGTATGTCATAAAAAGTTATATTTAAGTTGATATACATTATATTTTTATCTCATAACTAAAACTTGAGATATGTAGTTAATTAATAAATATTTAAATTTTTAACGGAATATGTATTATAATATAAATAATTATATATTTAAAAATATTTTTATTTAAAATATATGATAACAAGTATTTAATTATTTAAATTAGTATATGAATATTTGATAGTGGTTAAATATAAAAAATTACATAATAATAACAACAATCGAGTTAGCCCAGCTGGTTTGGGGTTCAACTTTCTTCACATGAGGTCCAGGGTTCAATTCCTACCCAATGCGAATATGTGGAATTAATGTGTTGGCTCGCGTGGTGCTCGGTTGGGGCTCGGCTCGGTTAGGTGGGGTGATCCGGGCCCCGCAAATGAATTTTTAATTTATTAATTTGAATTATTAGTTTTTGCGACGGATTTTGCAACGGAAATCCCATTGCAGAAAGGCAGAAAATTAATTAATTATTGGTTGGTTTGCAACGGAAAATCCGTTGCTAAATCTGTTGCTAAAAAAATCGTTGCTAAAACCTTTGCTAATTTCTGTAGGTAGTAATTCGTTGCTAAATCCGTTGCTATAAGTTCGTTGCTAATTCTGTTGCTAATATCCGTTGCTAATAATTCGTTGCTAAATCCGTTGCTACAGATTAGCCACGAGGGTTATAGCAACGGAAAATTTTCGTTGCTAAATTCGTTGCTAAGCCGAAATCCGTTGCTAATAGTGTCAAAATCCGTTGCTAAATCCGTTGCTATAGGACGTTTTTCTAGTAGTGTATCAGGATTAAGATTTCAATGCTCCATGCATGAGATTATTCATTTTAGATAGTAGTTATAAAATGAACTCTCTTAGTGGTCCAGTTCGATGTTTCCAAAAAAACATCAATGTGTTATAACCGAAAACTCCATTTCCCTATGACGAAAGACTAATCACCTTATATAACACATTATAATCTCAATAAGAACTTATTCTTACCTTACCGACTAGAACCTTAATAACACGTGTTTTCGGTATTCAAAGTCTTTTCCTATGAAACACATTTCATTTAAGAACACCACACGTCATTAATCATGTTAATATACTCATAACTTGCAAATAATTTCAGTTTTATTAATCCAACAAAATACGAAGTATTTACAAAGAAATTAGATTTTTCAGGGCACTAATCCCAACAAATCTAATACCAGCAAGATAACGCAACACATGCATAGTAGCATCCCAATGTGTCTGCATACGGTTAGACACAAATTGGCTTAATTATTGCACTGAAAAACTTAAATTAGGCCTAGTTAAATTCAAGTATAACAACCGGCCTATCAATCTTCTATACTGAGCGGGATCAGGATAAGGAGACTCAAAATCATGGGTGAACTTATAACCATGAGGCAAAGGAGTGGAAACACCCTTAACATTTAGAAACCCAACATCAGATAATAAATCAGAAATGTACTTTTTCTGAGTAAGCACCATTCCATTGGAGCATTTGAATATTTCAAGCCCCAAGAAATACTTAGCAGTACCTGAATCCTTGATAGTAAAAGCATTGTGTAAGAAATTTTTGATATCCAAGATCACAGCATCATCTGATCCTGAAATAAGAACATCATCAACACAAACTATTAGCATGATCAAACAGGAATCTCTAGAAAATGTAAAGAGACAGTGATCATGTGGTGATTGTGTAAAACCATATGTACGCAACTTATTAGTGAATTCCATATTCCATTGTCGGAAGCCTATTTGAGCCCATATAAAGACTTCTTTAATTTACAAACCTGACCAGGCCCAGCTTTAGATCCTCATCCAAATAGCCATGGAGAAAAGCATTATTAATATCAAGTTGATATAAACCCCAGTTTTTAGCAGTTGTCACAGACAGAAAAACTCTTACAGTCACTAACTTTGCAACAGGTGAAAAGCTATCATAGTAATCAATACCAAAGGTTTGATTAAAGCCTTTGGCAACCAACCTAGCCTTATACCTCTCTATAGCCTGAGTATAGGTAACAGGTTCTGGTACAAGGGTAATTTTAGACATAAAAGCCAAGTAGTTAGAAGAATAAGACAGATTATCACTCAAAGACAACATACCAACTTCAGTAACATCATTAACAACTTCAAACCCAGCATTACAGACATAGTCTTTCATCCAGACAGGAGTGCTTCTAACCCTATGACTTTCCTTAAGATGTATCATATCAGGAACAACAGGTTCAGCAATATTATCATCAGTATTAGAAATATCCCTAATCTGGACCTTGTCATTAATATCAACATGAGGATCACAATCATCAATATAGATCTGAGGTGCAGAAGAATCAGCCTCATGCATGTTTTTATAAGGAAAAACTGTCTCAAAGAATTTTACATCTCTGGAAAACAAAACACTTTTGGAACCCAAATCAAAAGGCTTGTAACCTTCTTACCATTAGCAGGACCTAGCAAAACACATCTAAAAGCCCTGGAAGAAAATTTATTTCTATTGACACCATTATCAACAGCATAGCAGAAGCAACCAAAGGTCTTAAGAGACTCATAAGAAGGTTTCGTATTCATTAATCTGTAGTAAGGGGTGTCCCAAGAAATAACTCTATTAGGCAGCCTATTAGTGATATAGGTTGCATTCAAAATGGCATCCCCCCCAGAAATAAAGAGAGATGTTAGACTCGAGCATGAGTGCTCTAGCAATTTGGAGCAAATATTTGTGTTTAATCTCCACAACCCCATTCTGTTGTGGAGTATAAACACAAGTAGTTTGATGTGTGATACCCATAGTTTGGAAGAGAGTTTTGCAATTGAGATTTACAAACTCACTTCCATTATCACTTCTGATGACTTTAACTATTTTCCCATATTGAGTTTTCACAAAGTTTAAAAAGTTTTTGAGTAAAGAAAAAGTATGATCCTTATAAGCATCAGGTAAGTCCAAACACATCTAGTAAAGTCATCCACAATAGTGAGAAAATAGTTACAATTTGAATGGGTTTTAACCTTAAAGGGGCCCCAAAGATCTATATGAATAAGATCAAAGGGCGCCTTAGAGGAAATATTACTTACTAGAAATGGAAGCCTTTGTTGCTTAGATCTCTGACAAACAACACTGTTAGGATCAGTATTCACAGAAAAATCTAAATGCTTCATAACAGTGTCAGAGGCATGTCCTAGCCTCTTGTGCCAGACATGAAAATCCTGAGTTTTAATAGAGAAGTAGTTGTCATCTCTGTTACAGTTTACAGGAGGCTTATTCAGATTCCCTTTGAGGGAATTACAGCTAGAATCAGAAAAGTGTACGTTTTCAGAAACAACAGTAACATGGTGTACATCAAGTTCTTTAGTATCAAAAATATAAGGGCAGTTATAGCTTTGTCCAGAGGCAAGTATTTCCTTAGATTTTTAGACCTGCAAAGCTCAATGAGTTTTAGAGAAGATAAACTCACTATCAGTCACCTTATTAACTGAAATAAGATTAAATTTAAAAGAAGGAATGTAGAGAACATTCTCTAAGATAAGTTTATCAGAAAATCTAACTGTTCCAATGAACTTGACATGGTGTGAGGTCCCATCAGGTAAGTAAATAGATATGTATTTATCAGGGATATGATAATCAGTGAACATATCAAGCATAGAACAAACATGACTAGTAGCACCTGAGTCAATAATCCAATGATCAGGAGTAAGCTTACTAGACCAAATAAGAATACACTCCCAAGGGATACCTGAAAACCCAGATGTGAAGTGGAATTGCTCTAAGCTTCTAGATTTGTTATCTTTGAAGAATTTGATCAGTTCCTGCCTTATCAGATCGGACATGTTGGCACCAGACATGTTAGTAACAGATTAACCAAAGTTTTGAGCCAGATCCAGTGGAGTCTCAGCTAGAGTATTGGCCATAATGTTGAAAGAACATTTAGAAGATCAAACTCCACTGGATCTACTTTCCTTATAGGCCTTATACCAATCTGGTTCACCAGTAAGCTTGAAACAAGTATCAGTGTTGTGTGTGTTACTATTACAAATGTTACAGTGCCTATCATCCTTGTGTTTTCTTTTGGTTGAAACCCTTTCCTATACCAGTCCCTCTATTAATAGCCTTAGTAAACATAACAGAGTTATTTGACACATCATTGAAAGCAACATGAACATCATATTGAGACTCAACCTTAGAGATGATAGAATAGCCCTTATTAACAGTAGGAAGAAGGTCCATAACCAAGATCTGATTCCTAACAGCATTATAGGAATCGTTCAAACCCATAAGAAACTGGATCAGTATGTCAGAGGAATGAGATTCAGTAATATATCGAGAAACAGCACAGGTATTTCCAGATTCGCACGCAGACGGATCGTTCAAATTAGCAAGCTCATCCCAGAGAATTTTAAGGCTATTGAAGTACGAGGCCAGAGAAAGGTTACCTTGTGAAATGGAACTAAGATCTCGTTTCAACTGGTAAAGCAGGGGGTCCATTTCACTGGCCATACCTTTGTTCGAGATCCTCCCAGAGTTCTCTGGAGGTGGTGGCGTAGAGGAAACACTGATGGATCTCTCGCTTAAGGGAGTTCATGATCCAAGCCTTGACTATGCTGTCCACACGCTTCCAGGATTTATATGTAGGATCATCAATAGATGGCAGATCTATACTTCCATCAACAAATCCAAGCTTTATCTTGGATTCCAGGGCAATTTTCATAGTCCTTCGCCAGGTGAGATAGTTTTTACCGTCCATAGTGACGGTAACCACAGAAAGAAGCGAGGAATCGCTATTGGAGATGCTAAGAGACTCAGCCTGAGGGGATGAAGATGTGGAGATGACGGATTTGTTCTTATCATCAAGAGCCATGGAGACTGAGAATCGAAGGAATCAGAACCAAGGAACAAGGAGCAAAAATAACCGATGAACCAACAGATCAAAAGAAGAACAAGACAGCAGATCAGGATGTAAAGTAACTTGCTATGATACCATGAAGAGATGAAGAAGCTCAAAGCGGCGGGAGCAAGAGAATAGGGTTTGCAAAATAAAACGTGAACTGGAATAATGAACTTAGGGTTTATAAATACAGAGCCATTACAAATATATACCAACACGCATCTAACGACTAAAAAACACGCGTGACAAAAACGCTAAGAAGAATAAAAACAAAACACAACTCTAGTGAGGAAAAATAAATACAAAACAAAAAGTACAAAAGTCAAAACTATCCGAATCCAGAAAAAGCACAACATAATGCAGACGCCCGTTTGATTCCACGACGTAATTCCCCTCTCCCCCTCGAATTCTCGGAACTTTACTAATCGCACAAAAGTTGTCGTCGATAATAAATCGATAACACTGTGCACAAGATCTGATAAAATAAACTCCACCATTCATGTAAACCCCACCATATATCTTATTGGGTCCTGTACGAATTTGACGACGATTCGTCCACGAGTTAGTTTCCGAATCATACACTTGTACGTAATGAGGAATGTACCCTTCAAAGCGAAGAACTTTGTAATGAGGTGATATTGAAGGATCAAACACTAAGCACAGACGTGGATTGCCGTGATGTGCGGATAATTCTCTCGATTTCATCGTGGCTGGATTGTAAACATAGTAGTATTTTGAGCCGTGGGGTGTGTTCCAGCACTCGATTAACAAAAGCCCGTTACAGGATTGCAGGATGTTGCTGTACGCGAATCTGGCAAATTTACAACGGAACGGAAAATGGAAAGGGACTAGCTTTTTCGATGTGGGATGACACATGTAGAACTGTGATCTCATGGAACGAAGGAGGAAGGACGGCTGAGAGAGTGGCGGCGGCGGCGGTGGTGGAGAGTGTGTAGGCGGGGGAATGATGCGGAGGAGATAAGTGAGCGCCATCGTTTGCATACTAATTGGAATCTAATGAGGGATTTTGCCGATAAGAAGAGGAAAATTTCCTGCATTAAATCATCGTTGCTGCTAATTATATCTGCTGATCTTGGCAGCGATACCCTTTTCGAAGACATGGTTCTTTGTTAGAAAGGGATAAACCGTTGTGTTGAATTTTCAACATTTATAGAGTTTGAAGTGTTGTTTTGTAATAATGAATGCCAGTGAAAAAGTAATGAAACATTGGGAGGAATTTGAACAGCCTGATTTCTTCCAGAATTTGGACCATAGACATGTATTTCTGACGTTTAAACTTTCGAAAAGCAGAAAGGTCCATGCCCGACCTATCTTTATTGGAAGGGATCTCCACGATATGCTCAAGGTTTTAGGGGGAAACAGGTAGAGAAAGGAAACAAAGCTGCTTAATCATTATTTTTCTTGGAAGTTTAAACGTTAAATCTTCAATCCTATCAATTTAAGTAATCTAAGAATCTCTTTGCATTATTCCACTCATGTCATCTATATGTTGATCTATAATCAACAGAAAAACCTGTCACTAACAAAGAAACTAATATGCAATGATTATGGTTTAGTGTATGCTAATTGCTAGCTAGCCGCTAGGGCACTGCCAAGCGGGTTAGTACAAATTATTTCGGGATAACAAGAAATCTTGATCATTCATGTTGAGTATAACCAAATTTATATATATTAGTCTTGTGAAATATGAGGTCACAAGTGGTTATCATATCCACTGACGCACATAGATTTAGATTAAAACGAAGTTGAAATATACCAATCTGCTGTACGTATTAGATTGAGAACTACGTGAAACAGGGACTAAAAAATTCATTCAATTCAACATTAAACTAATTTCCCTAAATTAGCCATATAGTTTGGTCATTAATACATTTAGGATGGCCTCAAGCTCCAATTCATCTGGGCTGATTTTGGCACTTGGTTTCTAACGGAGAAAATTGCAAAACTAAGACTTTGCTAAAGACTCTATTTACTAAAATTTGAAATACGTATAGTGATTTTAGTGATTTAGGATTTTATTTAATAAAAATTTGCAATTTTGGGACTCTGTGTAAAATTCCATGGATATGCAGAAGAAAATGAGTGAAAGAGAATACGTATAATCTGGATATTTTCAATATTCTGTATTCTCAATGAAATCCTAAGATACAAACTACATATATATAACCTCAATATTCTGTATTCTCAATGAAATCCTAAGATACAAACTACATATATATAACCTATCTAACATGGAAGTTATTAAATAGATAAGACTAAATATTTAAATTTTAATTATATTTCTAATACTCCCCCCTCAAGTTGGAGTTCGGGAAGAATGAAGAAATCCAACTTGAAGTAACTTGAACTTCTGCAACTCTTGGTTTCTTCGTTTGATTTTCTCCAACTCTCTCATCTTGATTTTCTTCAAAGTTTACAAACTTGATTTTCTCCAACTCGGCTTGATTTTCTCCACAAAATCTTGAAAACTTTATTTTTCTAGTTTGCACCTCTCCGGGCTTCTGATCCTTTCCTTTTTTTTATTTTTTATTTTTTATTTTTGTATCGTGCAAAATTTGATGCACAATTTAACATTGGTCCAGTTACATCTTCTGGAACCTTCTTTTCATATATTTAATCCATTGATGGATTTCTCATGGCCAACTTTGCCATGGATAAGAAAATTCTCATGACAGACATGTCATGGATTGATTACTCATGGCAGACTTTGCCATGGATTGATTACTCATGGTGAATTTACCATGGATAGGAAAAAAAAAAATTCTCATGACGGACATGTCATGAATTGAACTCATGGCAGACTTTGCCATGGATTGATTACTCATGGTGAATTTACCATGGATAGGAAAAAAAAAAATTCTCATGACGGACATGTCATGAATTGATTAAAAATGGATCAGAAGAATTTAATTATGGTGGAGAATTTTTGTTTTAGAGGATCTTGAACCAAAGGAGAATTTTGTTCGGCAACGGAAGAAATCTTTTGGATTTTGTTTGGGAGGATTTGTTTCGCAGCGGAATCTTTGCTCTGATACCATGTAAAATTCCATGGATATGCAGAAGAAAATGAGTGAAAGAGAATACGTATAATCTTGATATTTTCAATATTCTGTATTCTCAATGAAATCCTAAGATACAAACTACATATATATAACCTATCTAACATGGAAGTTATTAAATAGATAAGACTAAATATTTAAATTTTAAATATCAGATAAAACTAAATAGTTATATAAATTATTTTATTTCCTAATACTCTGGTCCTCCCAATTCAATTTTTAGCTACGGGAGTCCCTAAATTGAGAATTTTTATTAAATAGAATGTTAAATTACTAATATCACGATAAGTATTTCAAAATAAGTGGAGTTCCAATTTACAGTTCTCTTCCTCATTTGGAAAATAAGCTAGTATTAAGGGAGATTTTAATCAGATATAATTAAAAATGTAAGTAAAATCTCAATTTTATAACTTTTTAATTTGATTTCGTGCATTAGGGTTTTAGTTGATAGTGAGAGCATTCCGACAGATATAAGTAAAATCATAATTTTATAACTTTTTCTTTGCGCGATACTGATCGATAGATATAACTAAAATCTCAATTTTATAACTTTTTATTTTAATTTCGTACACTGGGGCTTTATAATTCCATTTCGCGCATTGGGGCTTTAGTTGATTATGAGAGCATTCCGACATATACAAGTAAAATCTCAATTTTATTACTTTTTCTTTGTGCGGTTCTGACAAATATAAGTAAAATCTCAATTTTATAAATTTTTCTTTTCTAAGAAGCATCGACAGATATAAGTAAAATCTCAATTTTACCTTTTCTTTTCTAAGTAGCATCTGCAAGTCTACCTACCTTAGTTGATTGTGAGAGCAGCATCGCGAAAATCTGTAAATCGATTTCGTGCATTGGGGCTTTAGTTGATTGTGAGAGCATGGCGAAAATATGTGATTCAACTTCTAGCATTGGGGCTTGAGGATGAGTACTGATTAAAGATTCACATCTTTTTTTTTTTTTTTTTCCTAAATAGCATACGACAAATATTAGAATCTCAATTTTACAACATTTTCTTTTCTAAGTAGCATCTGCAAGTCTAACTACCTTAGTTGATTGTGAGAGCAACATGGCGAAAATCTGTAATTCAATTTCGTGCATTGGGGCTTTAGTTTATTGTGAGAGCATGGCGAAAATCTGTGATTCGGCTTTAGTTGAGTGTGAGAGCATGGCGAAAATCTGTGATTCGATTTCGTGCATTGGGGCTTGAGGATGAGTACTGATGAAAGTTTCACAACTCGTTTTTTTTCTCTAAGTAGCATATGACAAATATAAGTAGAATCTCAATTTTACAACATTTTCTTTTCTAAGTAGCATCTGCAAGTCTGATTACATTGTGAGAGCATCGCGAAAATCTGTAATTCGATTTCGGGGAGTGTTTGTAAACTCTAAAAATAAGTAAGTGCTTATTTTTAGCTTTTTCAGAATGTTTGGAACTCTAAAGTACGGACACGCCTAAAAAATGGCCCGTGCAGTGTCGGACACGGACACGGCTCGGACACGGCTGAAGGAGTGTCCGAAAAAAAAAAAATAATAAAAAAAAGGGACACGGTGTCGGACACGGCCAGGTGGAGTGTCCGACACGGCTCGGACACGGCGGGACAAATTTGATCATTTTTTTATGTTTTTTTTAATATTTTTTGAATTTTTTGGAGAGAAAATTGAAATAACAAAACTTATTTTAGTTTTTAATATTATATATTTTTATAAATATTTTATGTTACATAGATTATACTTATAAAATATTTTTATTTATATATAAAATATATTTATTTATATAAAATATAGCCGTGTCGGAGCCGTGTCGTGTCCTAAAATTTTGAAAAAATCCGTGTCGCCGTGTCCGTGTCCGTGCAACATAGGTTTGGAACAACTACTTCTATTTATTTTAAGCAGAAATAAGCCAGAATCTAGAAGCAGCCCAATTTGCTTATAGATTATACGATTAGTTAAAATTCTATTTGACAATAATATCCTATAAAACATTAATATTTCTAATTTGACCTTTTATATACGTATACAATATATTCCTTGCATCTTTTCTATTTCAACTCAATAATATGTTTTTCTAGTTTATATAATATTATTTAATAGATACATTCATGTATTAAATTATGGTTATAAATAAATTTAATAATTTATATTAAAATATAATAGGTATTTTATATTTTTATAAAATGATCTATTTAATATGTTATTGTTTATAAATGGAATATAAATATTATAAATGAAGGAATATATAAAATAATTCAATGTTTGATTAACTATAAATAATTTATATAAATTTATAATAATTTTTATATTAATATAATATTTAAAAATACTTTAAAATACATCAAGGTAAATTAATAACTTAATAACGGTTAAAAGTGATTATCAACTTTTCTCTGCAAACACTCAACTGATTATTTTCTAATTATTTTTCTACTTAAAATAACTTAATTATTTTTCTATTTATAATAATTATTTTTCTACTTATAATTTTTTTTTTCCAAATTACACTCACCGCTTTTACTACCGCAAATTTTTATAACTTTCACTTATACTTCTGCTTTTGCTTATGCAGTAGAGTTTGCAAACAACCCCTTCATGTATTGGGGTGACAAATATTGAGGGGCGAGAGTCAGGCACAAGCCCCATTCGTATATATCAGAACAATGTAGGAAATCATATTTGAAGCAGAAAATTCAATTAACTGGAATCCCGAAGCTAAAATTTTACCTCTACTATCATAGGTTTAGCCTGTGTAATGATTGACACAGACCATAGATTAGCTCTAACTAATTAATATTAATATTAGCTCTACATTCATTCATCATGCATCAAAGTTCAAAACACCACCACCACTAAGACTAGGCCAAAAAACGCATCACCCCCCTCCATTTTTGATAATTACACGTACACCCTAGATGCGCGTTAGTGTAATCATCTCAATCAAACAGGGGCAAGAGTGTCGATGATCTGATAAGAATCCGTGAAACCAAGATGCAAACCATGCTCCTTATAATAGGGCTCCCTTCGAAAATCCACCAACACCTCAAACATCTTATCAGAAAACCTGTAAATCATTATCTTCCCAAGCACATGTAGCAACATCATTGAATCCTCTTCCCTGTCTCCTCTAATCACTCCCACAACTCCGGTACTTTCTCCATTATTTGCAGAAATTGGATCAAGATCAACACGGTACTTCTCAAACCAGACGTAATCGTCTTGATTCATTTCAAATACACGTAAAAAATCACTCTTATCCAAATTCCGAGGAAGCACAACATAATGCAAATGCCCGTTTGATTCCGTGATGTAGTTCTTGGCTCCCCATCGAATTCTCGGAACTCTACTAATCTCATAAAAGTCGTCGTCAAAAATAAAACGATAACACCGTACACTAGATCTGATAAAATAAATTCCACCATTCATGTAAACCCCACCATATGTCTTATTGTGTCCGGTGGAAATTTGACGCCATTCTTTCCACGAGTTAGTTTCCGAATCATATACTCCTACATAGCGAGGATTATGGCGCAAAAAGTAAAGAACTTTGTAATGAGGTGATATCGAAGGATCAAACACTAAGCACGGACTTGAAATCCCGGGATAAGAGGAAAACCACTTCGATTTCGTCGTGGTTGGATTGTAAACAGAGTAGGATCTCTTACCGTGGGGTGTGTCCCAGCACTCGAGTAACAAAAGCCCGTTACAGGATTGCAGGATACTTTTGTAGGCAAATCTGGCAAATTTACAACGGAACGGGAAACGGAAAGGGATTAGTTCTTTCGTTGTGGGATGACACATGTAAAGTTGTGATGTCTTTGAACGGAGGAGGAAGGACGGCTGAGGCTGGCGCCGGCGGCGGTGGTGGTGTAGGGTGTGGAGGCGAGAAAAAGATTTCGAGGTGATAATAGAACGCCACCGTTTGCATGCTAATTGGAATCTAACGAGGGATTTTGCTGGTAAGAAGAGGAAGATTTCCTGCATTAAGTCTCTGTTGCCGCCGATTATATCCGCTGATCTCGGCCGCGATGACCTTTTCGTTTTTGGTGGCATGGTTCTTATTTTGAAAGGGAAAAGCTAGCCCTAGCCGCCGGTGTGGTGGATTTTCAAGCCGATGAAAAAGTAACGTGGGACGTATAATTCGATGTAAATAATAAATACTTTTTATTAATTTTCAAAATATTTAAGAAATTCAAATTAATTTTAAAATGCTCATCCTTATTTAGATATTTAGGATTATTTTAAATTTAGACAACATATCGTAAAACCCACGTATTCCTCAAAATTTTGTTAGTTAAAAATATTTGAATTTAAAATAAAAATATCAAAATCAACTCTAATGAAAATTTTCTTCTAGATAAACGTCTAATCAAATCTCATATTATTTGCTAAAATTTTTTTATTTGAAAAAATTATTACATCCGACGATAAATAAATAATATTTTTAAAATTTTAGTCGAATCTATATTTATGCTATAATATATAGGAGGAGTGTTTGACCAAAATTAATGCAATTTTATTAAATAGTGAATTTTTAAAAATTTTAATTATTTTTAATTAATAAATAATTTCAATTGAGATTAATATTAAATGCTGGATTTGTTTTCCTAATGTATATTTTTAATTATGTCAAATAAAATTTTAATGTCAAATTACATCCATGATAAATCCATAAAGAATATTTAATTATATTTGTACACAATTTAAAATGTCATTAAAATTTCAAATTTAAATTCAAACTTTTGATAACAAAAACAATTAATTAGATTTAATTTAATTACTTGTTAAAGACATAAATATTACATTTGATATAATTTTTAAGGAAAATTACATCTGACTACCTTGCTAGATAAGGTAATTCCAACGTAGTCCATTTTTATTCGAAAATTATAATTTAATCCCTAAATGTTATGTGATCCCTCGATTCTGTTAAGATTCTGTTAGGATTGGGTCTATCCTTCCATTAATTTAATGAATAAAATAATAAATTCATCCTTACAATATACACATTCCAACAAAACGATCCTCTTTGAACGTATACGGATAATATCCTCTTTAAACGAATTCGGATGCGAATAGATATCAGATTTTCGGATATCCATTTACAACCTTAGTTGTACCAAACAAGTTTCATTAGTGTTGTATCTTGTAATCTCTCTATATATATTAAAGTTGTAACGCCCCAATTTTTCCTGTTGTGCATTAAGTGACATTATATGAACGATATTCTTATATGTTTATGTGAAAATATATGTGATATTATTCTCAAATCATGAATTATTGCATAATTTGTATTTAAGTGATACGTGAATTAATTGCCGAACATGACTTAATTGATTATATAACTTTACTTGATCTATTTCCATAATTTGAGGATTAAATTGCATGAACCTTTCTTTGGATTTAATTGATCACATTTCATGAGTTAGAACTTATTTGCATCACTTAAATTCTTGGAGGATTGTTGTGCAATTTCCATCCTTTCTTCCTCCCTCAATCACGATATAATATATACACACCTACATACATTTCCTCTTTCATTCTTTATACAAGAACAAAGCACAAACATCTCTTTCTCTCCTCCTTCCAATATCGATCCAAGCCAAGCAAGGAAAAGCCAAGGATTATCTTCCATAATCACCAAGAATTAAGCTCCATACCATCTCTTTTTTTTTCCCCTTCATCTCCTCTATCTTCAAGGTGAGAGCATGCATATATCTTTAAGGATTCATGATAGCAAAGTTAGGGTTTTGTGGTTCTTTGCATTCCATGAGATTATATGAATCATATATGATGGTCTTGGGTTGGTTTTGTGCATCTTAATCATGAGTTACATGAAGTTGAGCTTGGGTGATCATTTGTGTACATAAGGGTTTCATATGAAGATTTTGATGAATTAATGTATGATATCTTGGTTCTTTTGATGCCTAAGTGATATATATGACTCATATGCATGTTATATGTTGATTTTGAGATGTTTTATTTGTTGTGGTATGGTGTGGGAAGGGTTGGGAGCCATTCCCGCGAATCCCCTGTTTTTCCCCTGCTATTTTTCGGACAGAACCTTCCCAAACGCCCGTTTGGGCTTCTAGTTATAGCACCAAACGCCCGTTTGGCACTGTTACAGGAGGTTTTCACACGCCCGTTTCTACTTTCAGACCAATTTTCAAACAGGCGTTTCTCCCTCATCCGAACTCCAAATGACCTGATTTTTGAAGCCACAGAAACCTCTTGAAGTCTAGAACAACTTCTAATTGGAATCATCTTAATATCTTTTGTAAATTGTGAGATATAATCAATTCTTTTAGGTGTCGCCACTTTCCGGACAAACTGCACTCGCCTAACTTCAAGCGTATGCCATTTTCTCCTCGCTTTGAACTAGAAAACGAGCCATATACCATCGAAAAGTTTTTTGTGTCTAGTTTCATTCCCAATAAACAAAACTCAATTCCCACTTCTAGAATTAAAGATATTCCAGTTTTCCCTCAGCATGTACGTTTCCTAAAATTATCCGTGTAACAGCCCGAAAACCCCCTTGTGAATATTGTCCGCTTTGGGAGGGGCCAACCACCCCCGCACGGTTTTATTTCTGAGCCAGGGCGGAACCATAGCTCAAAAGGCCTTCACAAGGTAAGGTATCCACCCCCTATTATAAGGAAGGCTTAGTTCTCCTTACAATCCGATATGGGACATTACATCCACCCCCCCTTGGAGGGACCAGCATCCTCGCTGGCACACCAGACGGGGTCCCCAGCTCTGATACCATTTGTAATAGCCCAAAAACCCCCTTGTGAATATTGTCCAATTTGGGAGGGGCCAACCACCCCCGCACGGTTTTGTTTCTGAGCCAGGGCCGAACCATAGCTCAAAAGGCCTCCACAAGGTAAGGTATCCACCCCCTATTATAAGGAAGGCTTAGTTCTCCTTACAATCCGATGTGGGACATTACAGTCCGTTTTTACCAAACTTCACCAAAACCTTTCTTATTGCATTTCTTTCACTCTCTTGGCTCCCATATGTGAATTATATGATATATATACTTGATTAATTTGTTGGGAAACAGGAATCAGAAAGCAGCGGAAAATTAAAATTTTTTCCAACAAAAGGATCTTGGACTTGCAATCGTGTATCCAAATTCGTAGAGATCAAGAAACTCACTTGGGTAGTAGCTTTCTTGACACGTTTTGAGCCGCCCTCAAACGCGCTTCATGCTGTAATGGCAACCCGTCCCTTGAAAGTCTCTTTCAACTTTAGAATCCATTGTAGAGATAACAATCCACACCAACCTAGATTCAAATCATGTTAGGGGAGTTCTTAACAATATAACATAAAGAAAGACACATGAAACGAGAAAAGCATGATTGAAACTCCCTTCGAAAACCAGTTTTGCGAAAGTAGAAATCTGCCAGCCATAAAACCCTTGTGAAAAAATTCATCCTTCAGGATATCGACGAACGGTTTTCGTCATCTTCTTTGGTTCGATTTTTTCACTCGTTTTCTGTTGGGTTCAGAATCGTTTCATCATCCCTTCTGATCGTTTTGCTTGATCCCCACTTTTTGGTAAAGCTCGAATCTTCAAAACTTCTAACTTGAAGCTCTCTAGAGATAGTCCACCAACTTGGCTACAATCTAACTAGTAAGGATGCTAGTTCTCTAGTTAGTGTTTAGGCTTAACATAGGGTTTTGTTTATCTTGGAGAAAGGATGGTGTTCAACACATGAACCAAAAGAATTGCCAATTACTCTCTAAGGGGAGCATGAGCTCCCCTATATATAGGAAAGGGAGGGGTGGCCGAAAATCCTAGTCCTTATGGACTAAGGATTTTGGTCCCTCTCTCCTATTACTTGATCATCAAGTAATTTTGACTTTGACTTTGAATTCAAATTCAAATCAACTTTCAAGAGAGCTAAAATATCCAAACTGTTTTTGGATAATTTTATACTTTATTTATTTAAAATAAATAACTTATTTTATCAAATTAATTAATTCGTAATTAATTAACTAGATTATTTTTCTCCAAAATAAGACTTTCTTTTTAATTCAAAATTAAACCAAAGTCTATTAAATAATTAACACTTTTAATTATTTAATATATATATATATATATACAATATATATATTCACGTGTGAGACACGTGTCACAATGACACGTGTCACTCACGTGACCCACACGTGTGGTTTCACACGTGTGGGTCCCTCTTGGCCCGATTAACTCGTTTAATCATTTTAAAGCCTCAACTCATGTAACCAAGTTGTTGTGTGTGACCCTCTAGGTTCTCAATTCAATTAGCAGTGACCCTAATTAATTAATTCACTAATTAATTAATCAGTCCACAGATTAAACGACCATAGTCTAGCAACAGGTGTTTAACCCCTAGCTGAATTGGAATGTTCGGATTCGACAGAACCTTTAAGTCATTGATTCATGTGAGATACAATCCTCCTACTTACTATCTCTCAACCAAGATCTAGGGTAAGGGAATAATTAGAACCCTAATAATCTGGTCTTAAAGCTAAGTGCATTTCATATCCATTTGATCTCAATCCAAGAAACTCTTTTCTTGATGTCTTGATCTACTGCCTTGGCCAAGGACTCCATATGGCATATGAATGACTTACACAATAAGAGATCACCTTGCAAACACAAGTGTAAGTCCTTTCTTGATTCTCATTCACTTTCATGAGTCACTTGTGTAGCCCCAGCATAAGCCTTGAATCAGTTGTCTAAGGCGACACCCTTTAAAGAAAATACCTAAGACTACAGAGTTAACTCATAAAGTGACATGGAACCTCAAGTCTAAGGATCAATTAATCACATCAATGACTCGTGAGATATTTCCTAATCTGGAAGTTTCCATTTCCTGAAATAGAAACTTCCTTTCCCATTTAGGAATCTTCTCACACGGGGCACCTCAGTGAACTTACTTATTGAAGTAAGCACCCTCATGTATCACGCACGTATCAACTATACACTTTGCACCTCCATGAAACAAGGTGGTCCTTCTTAAGGGCGTGATCCCACAAGCAAGCCTTAGAGGAGTCAGGTTGACACTCCCACTGTTTGTAGGACTCATCGGCTTGGAGTATTTTACTAATCATGACTTATGTGATATAGGGCTCGTTTCATGAACCATTTCACCTAAATGGTAGAGTCCTAAAGTCATCAGGATTAGGGGAGTTCTCATACATGCACAGCTAAAGTAAACGCATACCAAACAAGAGCATATAAAGAAGTGTTTGCCTATGATATTAATCAATCGTATATTATTCAAAGATTGTCTGTGATACTAGGAAAGTCCCAAAACGGATTATGGCTAATCGGCTTTCTAGGGCACTATTCCTAACATAATTGATAAGTATGCTCCTACTTGACACTTCTTGGTACTTAATTGCACAAACGTGATTGTGTGACTCCATGCCTTACATGAATTGAACTTGAATTAATTAAAGGATATGACTACATGATTTCTTGATACTAATTTACTCTCTTAAGTGTTAATTGGTTCTCATACATGTTTAAATGTCCCTTGATTGCTAATTTGTTTGGGTATTAAGGTGTTAAATGAGCTTTGTCGTACGTCATACTTGGTCTCATATTGAGTCTTGTCTCACGAGTTCAGGTTATTTCCTTTCTTGTCCAGTTCTTCTCCAGGGCGGAGATCATTGATCGTTTGGACATTTTGTTGTATCCTTGTCTTGTTCTGTCGCTCGTCAGGTGAGGTTTAATTTCTAGATATATAGAACCCATATAACCCTATGTGATGATTTAAGCCAAAATGTATCTATATATTTATAGTTTTCCAAACTCTATCGATTTTCAACTGATTCCATTGAACTGATTGATTGATTGACTGTTTTGGCGAGTAACGCATGATCACTTTGGGCCCGAGGGTAGTGTATTGAGCCAACCGAGGAAGCAAGGGCTGACGGGTAACTCTTGCACTATCCTCACAACCTTGGGATGACCCCTGAACCCACTAGGAGATTAGTGGGGAAAGGAGTTCCGGGCATAGGGACTCATGAACCCTATGCTCAATGAGATTGGGTGGTGGGGCCTTGCAATCCCACCATTACCGGAGGGAGAAGGAGTCACTGAAACTGCTACTTGTGAACTGTAAATTGATTGTTTGATCACCTAATCACTTAATAACTGAATGATTGTACACTGTCGGAGTAAGGTTGGAGAATTGCCCTCACTCGTCGGGCCACTGATTGATTGATTGAAATTGATTATAGTGTCTAATCTGATGGTTGTAATCTCGGGCGAGTTCTAAATATTCTATTCTTGAACTTATATTGTTTTCTTTTATAAAACCTTACCCGAGGTTATGACTTGCATGGTAATTGCGCTAATATTTATTTATAAACCCCTCGCTCAGTCTTTCATAGACTGACACCTCACACTTTTCAGGTTTTCCAGTGTTGGCGCTAGGCGGGAGTCGAGTTAGTCCAGTGGTCTTTATTTCGAGTCTAGCATTGCCTTTTCATGTTCTTGTTATTTCCGGCTTTATCATGTTAGGGATCTTGTAACTTTTGGAGACTTATGCATGTATTGAATATGGGAGATGATAATATATTGATGTTTGAGCTAGAATAGGATGAGCATTTGGATATTTGGTATATGATAATGAAATGTTAGTGTTTATACTTCTGCTTTCGAATTTTCATGTATTGGATCAAATTGAATTGGGGTCTAGTCCCGCCAAGCTAGATTGTTTCTTGCATTGTCACCCGTTCGCTATAGTCTTAGTTCATGTACGGATCATCCATTTCGTATGTGGACTGAGCTATAGTGCGGGGGTGTGGTATCTCGGCGTTCCGGGTGCTACAAAAGTGACCCATTCAAAATTCTAAGTATGAACAACTTAAAGTTGTGGATTAATCCTCTTGATTCGTGTTTTCACAACCATTACGGTCAAACCACTATGAATGTCTTGCCTATTCTCTTAAATTCTGGATTATCTTGTTTAAGGAATTTTGGTTGTTTATCAAAGCTTAATATTGTCAATTCAGAATTGTGTCACTGAAAGTGAACAACTTCTCTAAGCTGCCACCTTGATACATCTTAACATGTTTACTTGCTCATTGCTTAAGTATTTTGAGCTTTACAAGTCTTATAATTGAACGCATTGTTCATTAATCAGACTTGCTGATTGAATATTTTGAAGCGAAGCATTGCTGGTTTAAATTTGAACAACATTAAGAGACTGCACTCTGATATATGTTGATAAAATCATTAGCTCATTTATTGTGTTGTTGAGTTATACAAATCATTGTGCGAAAAGTTGCTCATTGAATCCTCTTCCTTCTCTCCTCTAATCACTTCCACAACTCCGACTCCAATATCATTCCCAGAAATTGGACCAAGATCAACACGGTACTTCTCAAACCAGACGTAATCGTCTTGATTCATTTCAGATACACGTACAAAATCTCTCCAACCCAAATTCCGAAAAAGCACAACATAATGCAAATGCCCGTTTGATTCTTTGACGTATTTCTCCCCTCGAATTCTCGGAACTTTGCCAATCTCATAAAAGTCCTTGTCAGTAGAAAAACAATAACTCATTGCACTATTTCTGATAAAATAAACTCCTCCATTCATGCATGTACTTTATTGGGTACGGTAAATCTTTTACGCTGAATCGTCCACGAGTTAGTTTCCGAATCATATACGTCTACATAAGGAGAATTGTGCCCGATGAAGCGAAGAACTTTGTAATGAGGTGATATTGAAGGATCAAACACTAAGCACAGACGTGGAATGCCCTGATTTACCTGATCTAAGGATAATTCTCTCGATTTCATGGTGATTGGATTGTAAACAAAGAAGAATCTTGTGCCGTGGGGTGTGTTCCAGGCTTCGAGCACGCGAGTAGCAGAAACCCGTTACAGGATTGCAGGATCTTCTGGTGGAAGAATCGGGCAGATTTACCACTATGCAGGAAAGGGAATGGGACTAGTTTCTTCGATGTGGGATGACACATGTAAAGTTTTGTTTGGGCGGCGTTCCAGACGAGGAAGGACGGCTGAGGCTGGTGGTGGTGGAGGGTGTGGAGGCGGGAGAATGATGTGGAGGAGATAAGTGAGCGCCACTGTTTGCAAGCTAATTGGAATCTAATGAGGGATCTCGCAGGTAAGAAGAGGAAGATTTCCTGCATTAAATCATCATTGCTACCAATCATTTCTGCTGATCACGGCGACGATGACCTTTTCGAAGACATGGTTCTTTTCTGTCTTTTATGGTCTTTTGCCTTCTCTCTCAGCTCCCATTTTATAGAGCTAGGGTTTGCTAAAATACTTTCATATAGACTTAGAGTAGGTTGGACTTGGCATCTTAAATTGGCAAGCTGGGCTCTCGGGCCCTGATTTCACTTGGTTCGGAGAATGGGGCACAATAAGGAACAAACAAAAAAGAAATTACATATTATTAGAATTCAACTAATTAATTTTAATTAGTTGAGATTTTGTCCAAGTCAACTTTTTATGGTTCTATATGAAATCCCACCACAAGAAACTGCACGATATGCTCAAGGATTTAGAGGAAAACATAAGTATACTGATTTGGAAAAGGGTAGGATCCTCTACGGCATTGTTCCTGTAAATCCCGTTCTAATCAATAGAATATATATCAGGCAATGCAGGGAAAGTAATGCAGGAAATATTATTTGAAGCAGAAAATTTGATTAATATGTCGAGATTCAAAAGTTAAAATTACACCTCTACTATCATAGTTCAGCCTGTGTAATAATTGAAACAGAAATAGATTAGCTCTAACTAATATTAATCGGAGTTCCTCTACATTCACTCGTCATGCATCAAACTTCAAAACAACACCGCCACACCTTGGACTAGGCCTAAATGCGCATCACCCTCCTCCATTTTAAATAATTACACATACACCCCAGGTGCGCTAGTCTAATAATCTCAATCAAACAACGGCAAGAGTGTGGACGACCTGGTAAGAATTCGTGAACCCATTATGCAAACGATGCTCCTCAAAATAGTGCTCCCTTCCAAAATCAACCAACACTTCAAACATCTTATCAGAAAACCTGTAAATCAATATCTTCCCAGGCACATGAAGCCAAGGACGGAGCCAGGATTTAGTGTCGCGGGGGGCGAAAATTTAAAGTATAAAAAATAAAGGGACAAAATATTTAATTAGGGGGGGCGAAAACTTAGAATATCAAAAAATTGATGGACAAAAATATAAATATATTAAAATTACACATATAAAAATTAAAAAATTTCAAAATTTAGGGGGGGCGGCTGCCCCCGCATGCCCCCCACCTGGCTCCGATGAAGCAAAATCACTGAATCCTTTTCCTTCTCTCCTCTAATCACTCCCACGACACTGGTACTTTCTCCACTAATACTCCCAGAAATTGGATCAAGATCAACCCGGGAATTCTCATTCCAGACGTAATCGTCTTGATTCATTTCAAATACACGTAAATAATTCCTCCTACCCAATGTCCGAGGAAGCACAACATAATGCAGATGTCCGTTTGATTCCATGAAGTAAGTTCTTGGCTCTCCCTCGAATTCTCGGAATTTTAGAACTAAACGCATGACAATTGTCGGGGATAAAATGATAACACTTTCCACTTATTCCATTAGATCTGATAAAAAAAACTCCACCATTCATATAAACCCCACCGTGTATATTACAGGGTCCGTAGGAGATTTGACGCTGATTCTCCCACGAGTTAGTTTTCGAATCATATACGTCGACGATATAACGAGGATCAGGAAAGACCGGTCTTCTAAAGCTAAGAACTTTGTAATGAGGAGACACTGAAGGATCAAAAAGTAAGTACGGGGCTGAATTGCAGAAAGGTAAGAATATTTGTTTCGATAATTTTGTCGTGGTTGGATTGTAAACAAAGTAGAATCTTTTTCCGTGGGGCGAGTTAGAGCACTCGAGTAACAAAAGCCCGTTACAGGATTGCAGGATCTTATTGTAGGAAAATCTACAATGGAACCGGAAATGGAAAAGGACTAGTTTTTTCGATGTGGGATGACATATGTAGAGTGGTGATGTGAATGGTGGTGTGATGGAACAGAGGAGAAAGGACGGCTGAGACTGCTTGCGGCGGCGGTGGAGGTGGGAAAAGGATGCCGAGGAGATAAGCGAGCGCCATCGTCTGCAAGCTAATTGGAATCGACTGAGGGATCTTGCCGGTAAGAAGAGGAAGATTTCCTGCATTAAATCATCGTTGCAGCCGATTATATCTGCTGATCCCGGGGAGGATGATCTTTTCGAAAACATGGTTCTCTGTTAGAGCAAACTAGGTGTGTACAAGTAGATGAAAAACAAAGAGTTTTTTGCACGCATACCCCCTGTGTTATGCCTAATTAGCACTCTGAACCCTGTGTTTCAACAATTAGCGTAGAAAACCCTGTGAATTACTTTAATTATCACCGAAAACCCTGCATCAGTGATTGTTGATACACGCGCTCTAATTGCGACTGGAATTACGAATTCTTGCATTTATTGGCTGTAAAATGACATTAATAACCCTTCTTAACCTAATAAAATTAAACTCATATATATATATATATAGTAAGATGATGATTAATAAAATATATATTTATTTTATTATTTAAAAAATAAATAAATAAATTTAAATATTATAATGTAAATTTTCTTGTTTGATGTTTTTATAAAAAATTATAATTAACGATTTTTTTAATCATATTTTAAATATTTTTTCTTCTAATATTTCCTTTCCTTTTTTTTTTTTTTTTTGACAATTATTCATGAAGAATGAGAAGCAACAGCAGACGCAGTTGATGATTGATCAAGAATGTGGTATCATTTCATGAACTTCATAGCTATAAGTTTTTTCCAGTAATAATACCCCGGAAACAGAGCAATCTCACAGAGTCACACACACCCCGGGTGATTGTAAGACGAAAAGGGTGGTTGATTTTGTTAGAAATCAAAGGCGAGAAGAGAGGGGCAACCACCCATGAAAATCCCATCTCCCTTTCTTGCCTCAATTCTTGAGTTGGGATTTCACCATTCTTGCAGATCTCTCCCGCCTCCGCCTCAGCTCGAACCAAGTCTCTCCCACCCCATCGCCGCCGCTGTCCGCTTCACCTCGAACCAGATCTGGTCGCAGGTCTGAACTCTCGTCGCCGCCCTATGCTTTATCCTGTTTTGGAGGTGCGGGTGAGTCGGGGGACCATGGTTGGGTGTCGGAAGATGGCCTGGAAAGGAAAAGGGGGATGGTGTGCGGTTGCTTGAGGTTGAAGAGGTGGGGGTGGGGGGTAGGTGGCGGAGCCAGATCTAGCGCGATGATGGTGGCGGAAGTGGTGAGGGGTTGGGGGTGGTGGCGGGGCGGGGCGGGGCGATGGTGGAGATGAAGGGGGTTAGAACTCACCGGAAACCATGGCGGCCGAGGGCGCCGCAGCTGCATTGCTGTGTTGAGGGAGAGAGAGCAGAGAAGGCAAAGGTGAAGGGGATGGTGGCCAGAGTTTCTGAGATTGTGAGAGAGAGAGAACGGAAGCGGGGAAAGAGAAAAAGGTCACCGGAACCCATGGCGGCCGGCAAGGGCGCCGCGGCTGCGTTGCTGTGTTGAGTGAGAGAGCAGAGAAGCGTTGGAGAAGATGATCTTTTTCCCTTTTTTAAATTTTTTTTTTAAATGTATATATGTAATTAAATAATATAGATATATAGATATATATTACGTTAATATATAATATTATATATATGATATATATAATACACATCATTAATCATTTGATATATATAAATTTATATCATAAAATATATTATTTTAGTATTAATTTTAATTAGTTATAAAGTATATACATATAGATATATATTAATATAAACAAGAATGAGAAAGGAATGTGAAATATCTTGGTAACTCCCAAAGGGGCAAAACAGACATTTCCCGCCCTTGATTGTCGTTTGAGTGTTAAAGGGGACGGTGAGCAAATTTAAAATTTCACAAGGTTTTTTATGCTAATTGTTGAAACACAGGGTTTTGTGTGCTAATTACGAATAACACAGGGTTTTTGATGCAATTAACTCGAAAAACAAACTTGAAACAGTAGATAGCAGAACTAGTCGTTGCGGTGGACTTGGTGAACTTTCTGTAATAATAAATGCCTGTGAAAAAAGTAATGCTAACTTTGATAAGAATTTGAAGAGTCTAATTTATTTCATAATTTGGATAATAGAGATGTATTTCAAAAGGCAGAAAGGTCCATGCCCCCTCGTTTTCTCTCACAATTTTAAAACCCTAATTCAGTGTATCAATCTATACAATAATTTTAACTATGCATACATATACTACATATATATACACACACACATACCTAAACATATGCATAAAAGTGTATAGAAATTACATTGCTAGAACCTGATGCCTCCGATTGGGAAAATTACAAAAATGGTATACCAACTCGGGCCATTTTGCAATTTTGGTACAAAATGTTTTCCGGCGACATCAAAACCCCACAACTCCAAAAATTTTGCAAAACCATGCAAAATTTCGCCGGAGCTGGAAAAACCGGCCGGAAATCTGACATGTCATCCTACGTGGTCAATATGTTGAGTATGTGGCGAAACCACTATGCACACATCATAAACCACTATACATATTCCTTGGGAAAATTACAAAAATGGTATACCAACTTGGGCCATTTTGCAATTTTGGTACAAAAATGTAATTCGCCCTAATAAATATACATAACTGCTGGTAATATTGAAAAGCTTGGAACTTTCTTGGAAGGTATAATTTTTTGAGATTTATTAAAAATTTTAGTGATATATATGGGAAGTAATTTGATCAACAGACTCTCAGCAGTGATATATATGGGATGCTCATTCTCAGCAGACTCTCATCTCATCAACGCTAAAGCTTCAGCTAAAAAGCTAAAAGCATTGCTAGAAAAGGGCTTGTGGGCCGAAACCAATCTCCTTGAGATCGTCCCTGTAATCACAGTCGCCTCGTTGCTGATCGAGGTCATTTCCTGCACAGTCAAGATCGCGGAGTCTGTCCACGAACTCGCCTCGCTGTCCCGATTCAAGGTCCCCGACCTGAAAATGATTAGACAGATAAGTTTGGAGAAGATTATGAGGAGCCCTAGCATTGAAGGATCCCATAATGTTAATATTGTGGTTGAATGAATATATATTATGATTATATTATAGCTTATAATACTATAGAGGCATAAGAGATGGATGGTTTAGGAATCATCAAATTTTATTTTACAGACAAATGATGCTGCTCTCGGGCTGTCTGGGTACATGCACGTTGTATCTTCTTAATTTTTTCGTTATGTATACTGTCTACGGGGTCATTGATGTACGTATACATATAATTAAGTATACGATTATATTGAGTATTTATTAATATCATTTCTGGTATATGTAATATATTACATGCATGAGATTAATACATAGTGAAGAGGCTTAAATTTCTTTTTTTTTATTTTTTGGATTATAACTTTATAAAGTAATATATATTTCATATTATACACTTCTATATATATCTATGCATGGCTTCGACATAAACAAGTGTACAAATACACTACAACAAATTATCAAATTCGCAATCATTTTTTTAGCTACAATTTTATTTTTATTGCAAATAGTTATGTTTTGGTGGTGACACCTCTTCTCGAGATTCTTGTGTCTATTACTCTATTATATATGTTATATTTAATTAAAATAGTTAAAACATCTCTAAAATGTTTATTTTACTACTGTAAATTATAGCATATAAACTGTAAATTATAATTAGGGGAAATTACATCCAGGCCCCCTGAGATTTGCTATAATTACAATTTAGTCCATGCTTTTTCGTTTATTACAAAAACACCCCTATGAACACTGTTCCCAGGGACTTTTTTGAAAAACAAAAAGTCCATGCCTAAATTTTTCACTATTCCGCCAGGGACTTCAACTGAAACAGTGTTTATAGGGGGTTTTTTGTAATAAATGAAAAAGCAGGGATTAAATTGTAATTATGGCAAACCTCAGGGGGCCTGGATGTAATTTCCCCTAAATAATTATAGTTAATGTACAATATATTTTTATTATAATATTATATATATTTATTAGGGCGAATTATATTTTTGTACCAAAATTGCAAAATGGCCCAAGTTGGTATACCATTTTTGTAATTTTCCCAAGGAATATGTATAGTGGTTTATGATGTGTGCATAGTGGTTTCACCACATACTCAACATATTGGCCACGTAGGATGACATGTCAGATTTCCGGCCGGTTTTTCCAGCTCCGGCGAAATTTTGCATGGTTTTGCAAAATTTTTGGAGTTGTGGGGTTTTGATGTAGCCAGAAAACATTTTGTACTAAAATTGCAAAATGGCCCGAATTGGTATACCATTTTTGTAATTTTCTCGCCTCCGATTCAAGAGTCTCTTTTCTCTTATCTTCTCTTATGGTGTATGTATGGTTTTTTGCCTTCTGTTAGCTCCCTTTTTATATTGCTAGGGTTTTGATTCATCTTATTCTCCTATTCTAATTAGAATTCTTTAATCTCTACCTAGTTACTTAAAATATGTTCAAAATTCCTTAAACGTTTTCTTAGTGTAGGAGTCCTGGTATGCCCTTTGGACTTGTTAAGAGTTGGCTCAAAAGACGAGCTCACTAGCTCATCTTTGTGGGTTTGGCATCTTAGCTTGGCAAGCTTTGCTCTCTGGCCCTAATTCTACTGGGCCCAAAGATGGGGCACCATAAAAATCAAAATTACATATTATCAATGTTTTCAAGATCGGACCGTTAAGCGAATCGGAAAACTGACTGGGTTAAGGGTTACTGGTTCAACCGTTGGGTTAACCGTGGTCGAACAGGTGACGTCATAATTATATAATAAATAATATTAAATATTAAAAATAATAAGAAATAAGAATATATTTTTAGAATACATAACTACAATTAAAATTTTATAATTTCAAATATAAATAATAAAAATATCAATTCTATTTAACTCACCAAAATTTTGTCAACATTAGAATAACAATAAATAAAACAATTATCTTGAATTCAATAAAAAGTCCACCGTAGAATCGTGAATTATGAATAGAAAAGTTAAATTAGGAAGAGAGAAATTACTTGAAATTGTGTCTGAGTGCCAAGATAATAGATTGGAAACTTTTTTCTTTTAAAAATGCAAAAAAAGTTCGAGAAAAGTGTAAGAAATTAGAGAAAATGAGGTAAAATTTTCAAAATCTATTGATTTCTTAAACCGAACGGTTCTAATGACCCGGAAGCGGTTCGAACGGTTCATCAGTTCAACCACGGTTTTGACCGGTTTTTACAAAATAACACGGTTTTGAAGCATGTCCGGTTTTGGGACTTGACCGGACCGGTTCTTGCACCGGTTGACGGTTCTAGCGGTTGAACCGCCCGGTCCGGTCCGGTCCACAAAACATTGCATATTATTAGAATTCAATTAATTACTTTTAATTACTTCATAAATTTTGTGTATTTTTTATGGTTCTATATATCATTTAGAGTACGGGAATATTGCAAAAATAGTATACCAACTGCACCCATTTTGCAGAATTGGTATAATATATTTTCCGACAACAAATTTACCCCATAACTCAAAAAAAGTTGCAAAATAATGCAATTTTTGGCCGGAGACCCGAAAACCGCCCGAAAACCCGACCCGAAATCCAACGTGTCATGATTTTCTCTTAGGTGGCGATACCACTATGCCACATCAAATACCACCGTACATATGTCATTTTTATTTTCATTTAAAAAAAATCACAAAATCCACTAAATACATCCTTTAAAATAAATTTCACATGTATATTAATTTACGGATAATTCCTCAAAAATCCCCAAGTGTAAACTGAATTTCCTTTTCACTCCCCAATTTTGAAAAAGTTCATGTTCACTCCCCAATTGAAAAACAAAATTCCTGTTCACTCCCCAAGGTTGTATAATAATTCAGGAATTGCGTACATTTTGTAGGGAATTGCGTGATGGTATTGGAAATTGGACTTCCAAATATGCAGCAACACTTTAATATTTGTATGAAAAGGGAAAGACCATCACAAGCGTTAGGGCCTCAGGATCTGGGTTTCCTCTTGTGCGTGGGTTCTTCCAGCTAGGATAACACCAAGAATGCTGGACGCAAAGGGTGATACTACTGTGGTGAAAGTGAAGCTTGAGAAGATATGGAAAATGCCCAGAACAACGTATTCGGTATGTATGCAGAAGATCACTTGAGGAAGAGAACATGTGCTCTCTCCTATTTATATGTTAGGGGTGAGGGTAAAGAGGTAAATTGACCGTGTGGTCCCAAACCTGCGTTGCCCTAACACGTGGCGGCCCGTGAGGGTGTGAGAGTGACGTTTCTGAAAAGGGGGCGGCGTGTCAGGTGCGAGGTGCACACTGCCTTTGTGTCAGAGTTTGTTGGCGAGGGTCGCGGGATAGAAAGGTCCCGGATCCGTTTTACGAGGGTTCAGATCCACCAAGGAGGTGGGGGATCACGTTCGAGCGAGTATGTGACGCTCGAAGAGTGCTCGGAAGGGTTCCTCATGGCTTATGATCTTTGAGCGCCGAAGGCCCGAGCGACAAGAATATGGCCCTCGTGCGGGTGATTCCCTGAGAAAGATAACCCCGAAGGCCGGGATGAGAGCGCCAAGCCTGCCGGTTCGGGCCCTTTACCTGAATAGTTGGCCGATGCTCAAGAGCTTGTGCTAGTTGGCAAATGAGTGGGCTGGGGCGGCCCATGAGCCCCCCCAATGCGAGGGCATAGTCTTCACGCCAGCAGATGGTGACACATGGACGGCCCCGATACAAGCGCGTTTTCGTGTCTCATCATTTTGCCCCCCAAATTCTGTAGTATCGCTCGAGCATACTGTAGAATTTAATAAGGAGGGGAGCCTTGGATTTTGAATTATCCGAGGGCCAAGCCTCAGCAAGGGAGGTGACCGCTTGGCTTTCGTAACGGGTACAGTCTGACATTGCATTAAATGGTGTCATGTCCGCATTTAATGCTGAGTGGGAACGTGGCGCGTGCACTCCTGGAGGCGTGAGGCGGTTAGCAAAAGCGGGGGGATTACCTAGGCGGGAAATGATTGAGTTTTGAATTTCCAGCCCTAATCAATGTAAGTCCTCCTCTATAAATAGGGATTTACGGCATTTTGGGACCTCTTTCACGCCTTCCGTCTTCTTCAAGCATATACGCAGCAAGAATTCTCTGCAACCCTTACCGATTCCGACGAGTTTCCGTTCTTCAAACTCTAGGTAAAACCCCAAAACACTTTTTTTCCCTGTACTAACTTTAGATTTAGGTTGTGCGTGAGCGAAACTTTCTAAGTGAGGGGCTGTTTTTGTCTCTGCCATTGAATCCCTTCTAGACGCTTTTTCTCCGTCAACCTTTCTGAGAGAAATTTCCGATTTCAAGAGCTAATAACACCCCAGATATGGCGGATAACAACGCAGATACCTTTGTGAGGGAGATAGATGAGATGTCAGTGGGGAGTTCCTCCCCTCACGGTAATGTGCCCACAACAATTCCAATGGCCAGAGCCTCCCCAGGCGAGGGGATTTCTACCGCTGTCCCAGTGGCCCAGGCCCCGGTTGAGGCTAGGGATGAGGAGGTCGCCGCCGTTGTTCAAGGGATGAACGAGCGTGCCCCTGTGGGGATGGATGACCTCTTCGAAGAGATGAACAACGTGATGGAGATGCAAAGGCAAGGAGAGAGAGTATTCCCTGTGCTTAACAGCACTGTGAGACCTCAAGATCACAGGATCACAGTGGTTGTCATGGCCCCCGAGGGTGGTGTAGGGCCATCCGGGCGTCAATTTGAGGTGGAACCTTCCCGAAGGCGTCAAAGGAAAGGAAAGGAGCCTGCAACCCGAGTGAGGCAAGACAACCGTCACCAATCCTATAGATCTCCGGACGAGATTGAGAGCATTCTGACGCTCGAAGACTTGAAGGAGTTGAGGGCGAAAGCTTATTGGGATGAAGCAGTATTTCCCATGCGACTGCAAGAGGAGGGAGAAAGGGCCAACCGACCGCCACCTGGGATGATAACGGTTTACTGGGATGCTGTTCTAGCCGGGGGCCTGAGGTTTCCAATTGCTCACGCCGCTGCTATCATCTACCATCACCTAGGGCTTTGCCCTTCACAAATTCTGCCCAACGGTATAGCCTTAATCAACACCTTCATAATAACGATGAGAGCCCTAGGATATGCATCCTCGATCGCCAATTTTGACAGTTTGATACAGGTGGCCCGCTCACCACGCTCGTCTCCTACAGATGGGTTTTACTATGCCCAGGCCAAATCGGGCTTTAAGATGATAGATTCTCCCTCCTCTTCCTACGACGAGCATTGGAAAGAGAAATATTTTTTCGTGGGGGCTCCAGGGGGAATCTTTGGGGTTCATCGATAGTGGATGATACACGGCGAGGGTCCTTTGATTAGGGAAAGGGTGAGAAATAAGGATTTCGAGGACTGGGCCAAGGGATTAGCCCTCGTAATGAGGTATGAGAAGAAATGGATCAAGGCTGAGGTCTTGATGAAAAACGAGGGGGTGCTGTTCCGTTATGGCTTATCTTGCCCCCCAGAAATGATACTCAACCTTCCAGCTGACATCATGACCCTCGACGGTTAGATTCTAGGAACTAACTGCTCTAACTTTTAGAATAGTCTCCTGACTTGGTACGATTGTTGTATTTCTGTATTTATGGTGCCAACAACCAATTTGTGACGCTCGTACCTTCTTTCTTGCAGGTGTCCAACTACTATCGCAAGGCATGAATGCTGAGGCTCTTTCCCGTATTCTGGGCGCTCAAGGAACCAGCGCTAACCCCCAGCCCCCGCAACAACAGCAAGTCCGTCCTCCAAATGCCCCAAGGGGGAGAGGAACTAGGCGAGGAGCCGGTCGAGGCCATAATGGCGCTCGCGAGGGCCCGGAGAACGAAGCCTGTAGGGGCCCCATTGAAGATTTGACGGTTGAGGGCGTCCGCGGGGCTACTCCTCCGCCGGCGGCCCCCGAGGGTCCGATATCACTAAGTTCGAGCGGCTCTCGAAACCGCTCGGGGGAACTAGTCCGCATCCACGAAACCCTTCAGGCCTACCGTCAAGGGAAGAGGAAGAGGCTGCCAGATTCCATCCCAATTTCTGGCAAAGGAAAAGAAGTGGTAGTGGGTACAGGGGCGAGGGCGGCGACACTTCTTCGTCAGAGGATGAGGACTTCTGGAAGATAGGTTGCAAGGGCGACTCTCGATACAAGCGCCAGCGGACCGAGGGTCCAGTGCTTCTGAAAAAGAGCGCCTACTCCGTGAACCTCGTCTCGGATATCGTCGGAAAGCTCCAATTTCCCGGCGATCACGATAAGCTGAACGAGCATGATGCCGCTCGTGTTGCTGATGACGCCTGTCACACCCTTCTAACAGTGAGTCCTTAGTACCCTCTGAAGTTTTCCCCCTTCCACTGTTCCCATTTCAACGCTAATCTTTACTTCTGACTCTCCAGGAGGTAATCCCTAGGTTGAAGAACTTGCAGGGGCGAGCGCAGGCCTATTCCAACCATAAGGCTAAATACAAGAAATTACTGTGAGCCTCGGATCCCGTCCAACTGCAAGAGGATTACAATAACGTCCACGCTCAGCTGACTGAAGCCAATCTTGAGAAAGACAGGCTGAGGGAGAATCTCCAGAAGGCGGACGCAGCCTATCTTACCCTTGACGAGCGTCATAGGGAATTGAAGGTGGAGCGTGACCAGCTAAGGAACCAAACTAGGGAGTTGAGCACGCAGCCGGCGGAGAGCACTCGCCAAAATGAAGATACCAAGAAGGCACTCGCTGGTCTTCAAGGGAAGGTGGAAGGACTAACGGCGAGGGTCTCTTGGGAAACAGTAATGCAGTTCGTGCGTTCCAAAGCTTTCATATTTGCCGCCAACATCCAGTGCTTTGACAACGCTCGGCGCTTCTTTCATAAAGCTATCGGGCAGATGGTGAAACTGGGCTTGGCTCCTGACAGTGCTCAGACCGACGCGCGTTTGCGCATGGATCTGGATGAAAACTGCGAGCCCATGGTCCAAGACGAGGATCCCACCGAGAGTTTGGCGGAGCCGAAGTACCAGGAGTTGGTGCAAACGCTCCAACAGGAGTTCATAGCTGCCAACACTCTAGGTCCCGAGCCCATCCGAATAGAGGACGAGGACACTGTCATGGATGCAGTGGAAGTTGAGGAACCAGGAGAGGCTCAAACTTCTGACGCCCACGTTTTGGCCCCAGTTCCTCTCGCGACTGCCCCTCCAGAGCCCGACTCTCAAGCCCAGCGATGATCCCTTGGTTGCTGAGTCCCTTTGTTTGCCAGTTTAATTTCCTTTTCTCTTCATGAATCATTAATGTCTGTACCTTAATCCGTCAACTGTTTTTCTGAACGCTTCGGGTTCATTTAGGCTCCTTTTCATATATTTGAACTTTTCTTTTACTGCTTGGATGTTTGAATACTTTCTCTTTTACTTTTGAATGGTGAATGATGTTGTTTCATTGCGCTCGCCGCTTTTATATTGGTCTCTCTTGTTTGAACGTTTGTGATGGGCGTGTGTGTGCACGAGGGTGTTTTCTTTGAGGGTGCCCTGGCTTTCATCACAATGCGCCATCAGTTTAAGGTTTGGCAGCGTCTGGCGATTTGAGGGGTGTAAGTACGGGTGCGAGGGTGTTTTCCATGGGAGTTCCCTGGCCGTATTCGTAATAAGGCTCGAATTTAAACTTAGGAAGCCTCTGAGGATTTGCCTAAGTGTTGGCCCAATAACGTGCACCTTCATCTCGACCCTTCCAGTGAGTTGTGCGTACTTTAGAAATCAACAGGAAGATTTGCTAAGTATGGGATCAAAACGAGCGTATCCGTGGGGTCAGCGTCATTTTGAGGGACCCATGAAAAGATTGTTCTAGGATCCACTATTTTACGAGTGTGTTCTTCCCCAAGAAGTTGAGGGTTATCGGGGGGTTTACGAGCACGAACTGTGGTGGCGAGCACCCAGTTGGCGTAAATTAAGCGCTCAGCATCCCGCCGCTTGACACCCAGATAGCGTTGCTTCGCAATGATTATGGTATTACGTAGGCCGTTCGACGTGGAGGATGTTCGACACGGAGTAGACCTTCCGTTGCCCGAATCATTAATTAATAGGAAAGCAAGTAAATGACATAATCAGAGAATCATATACTTATTGTTATACTTGTAACTTTCAAAATGAATACAATATGCTTTCTGTCAAAAGAAAGTACCCCATGCCGCGTACGGACAATTACAAAAACTGACGTTTACACGTAGAACCTTCTAAGGTTACATGCATTCCATGGCCTAGGGAGACGCTCGCCTTGCAAAGTCTCCAGTAGGTAGGTGTTGTTCGCTCGTACCTGTATGACTTTGAAGGGGCCTTCCCAATTGGGGTCCAACTTACCCACATGTTTTGAGACTTCAACTTTTTTGAGGACCAAGTCCCCTAGCTGGAAAGTCCTTTCTTTAACACGTTTGTTATACTGGTGGGCTACGGTCGCTTTGTATTTGTGGCTGCGAGCCCAAGCAGTATTCCTCATTTCGTCCAGCAAATCCAATTCGAACGCTCGATTGGCCTCGTTGACAACAGGCTCGAAATAGGCAACGCGTGCGGATTCTTGAGCAATTTCTGCGGGTATCATAGCCTCGGAGCCATAAACGAGGGAGTAAGGAGTTTCCCCTGTTGCCGCTCGTGGGGTAGTACGGTACGCCCACAGGGCTCCTTGAAGTTCTTCAGCCCATTCTCCCTTCTTACTCTCGAGCATCGTCTTCAGATGCTGGAGTATGGTTTGATTGGTCACCTCCGCTTGACCGTTAGCTTGAGGGTGGCCCACGGAAGTGAAGCGCTGCTCAATCCCAAGTTCGTAGCACCAATCCCGTGTGTCAGCGGCAATGAATTGGGATCCATTATCCGAGATGATTACCCTCGGGATGCCGTATCTGCAAATGATGTTCTTCCAAATGAAGTCCCTTACAACCTTAAATGTTATCTTCGCAACTGCTTCAGCTTCGGCCCACTTAGTGACGTAATCCACAGCGAGTATTACGAATTTCTTTTGTCCGACCGCCATTGGGAGGGGTCCCACAATATCGATGCCCCACTGATCAAAAGGCCATGAAACATCATTAGGAATCATCTGAGCTGCCGGCAACTTAGGGGTGTTAGAATGAAACTGGCACTTAGGGCATTTCTTGGAGTAGCTAATGGCATCCTGCAACACCGAAGGCCAGTAGAACCCACTCCTTAAGACTTTCTTTGCTAAGATTCGACTGCCTGTGTGGTTCCCACAACTCCCACTGTGCACATGTTCTAAAACTTCCTTGGCCTGCCAGGGTCTCAAGCATCTCAACGGTGGGCCCTGGAAGGATCGCTTGAATAATCGACCCTCGGCGTCCAATGAAAAGCGAGGAGCCTTGTTTCTGATTTTTCGAGCCTCAACTTTATCGCTTGGGCTGGTTCCATCCTGGAGGAATCTGATAATTTCGTCGAGCCAACACGGCTCGGAGGGGTCAATCTCATTCACCTCCTTCGAAGGTTCGCCTCTACTTATCAGCGGCTCCTCTGTTCTAAGAAATGTAACAGCGCGCTCGCTAAAACCATCTAGGGCGGATGCAAACTTTGAGAGAGCGTCAGCAAGTTCGTTTTCTGCCCTTGGGACCTGCAAAATGTGGAATTCCCTGAACTTGGCTATCACCTCCTTAGCGCTCGCCAGATACTGCACCATGGTAGCTTCTCGGGCCTCATAAGAACCGTCAATCTGGTTCGCAATTAACTGCGAATCAACATATGCAGTGACCCGAGTGGCGCCATTTTGGAGTGCAATTCTGAGCCCCTGGATGAGGGCCTCATACTCAGCCTCATTGTTGGTTTGCGTAGTCAACCTCAGCTCCGAAAGGGTCCCTGAGGGCTACCCCGGCTCCTCCCCCTTGTGAGGTCGAGGAGCCATCTGTGTGCAGAAGCCATAGGCCATCTTCCGCCGACGGCACGGTATCTAAGTTGAATCGTTCTACCAGTAGGTCAGCCACGACCTGGGCCTGTATCGCCGTGCGAGGCTCAAAGGTGATGTCGAACTGACTAAGTTCAATAGACCATTTAATTAATCTACCTGAAACGTCCGGCTTCGCAAGCACCTGTTTGAGGGGCTGATCCGTAAGCACCACGATGGAATGCGCTTGAAAATAAGGCCTTAGCCTCCGAGAGGCATTAACGAGAGAGGCATTAACGAGCGCGAAAGCAAACTTCTCTATTTCCATGTATCTTTTCTCCACTCCCTGGAGGGTCTTGCTTAAATAATACACCGGCATATGCTTACGCTCGCGAATAGCCACGAGGACAGCGCTCGTCGCTTCTGAGAAAACTGATAGATAGACAAACAAGTTCTCCCCCGGGTTAGGTTTGGTCAACAAAGGTGCGTTCGAAAGGTACAACTTCATGTCATGCAGGGCTTTTTCGCAGTCCCCACTCCAGTTAAAGTTGCGAGCGTTACGCAAAGTTTTAAAGAAAGGCAGATTCCTGTCCGCTGAACGGGAGATGAACCTGTTTAATGAAATGATCTTTCCCACAAGCACCTGGACCTCTCTCAGATTGCGAGGGGAGGGTATGTCTAAGATTGCTTTAATCTTCACTGGATTTGCTTCTATGCCCCGTTGGCTGACCATGTATCCCAAAAATTTGCCACCCCGCACACCAAATGTATATTTGGAAGGATTCAATTTCATACCGTAACGACGCAAGATATTGAACGCTCGTTTGAGGTCTTCCAAATGAGAATGCTGGCATTCGCTTTTGACGATCATGTCATCCACATATACCTCCATGGACCTCCCTATTTCGCACTCGAACATCCGGTTGACAAGGCGTTGGTACGTCGCTCCTGCATTTTTGAGCCCAAAGGGCATAACCTTGAAGCAATAAACACCCATATGGACTACGAACGCAGTTTTGGGACGGTCCTCAAGAGCCATAAATATCTGATAATATCCTTGGAAAGCGTCCATCATGCTCATGAGTTCACACCCAGCGGTCGAATCCACCAACTGATCAATTCTAGGCAATGGGTACTAATCCTTAGGACATGCCTTGTTGAAGTCCGTGAAATTATTGTACATACGCCATTTGTTGGCGCTCTTTGGAACGAGCACCACATTGCAAAGCCATTCGGGGTATAGAATTTCTTCTATGTATTGAGCGTCAAGCAGTTTATTAACTTCTTCTTCAATGACCTGCTTATGGAACCCATGAACATCTCTTCTCTTCTGCTTGACAGGCTTGAAGGCCGGATCCACGTTCAGCCTGTGGACAATAACGCTCGGATCTATGCCAGTGAGGTCGGAAGCCTTCCACGCAAAGACATCAACATTTTCTCGCAAGAATTCGATCACCATAATCTGAGAGGGACCGTCGAGGTCGGAGCCTATCTGCGTAGTCTTATCAGGATTCCCAGGCTCCAACTCGATGGTCAGAAAGCTCTCAGTAGGTTCTACCCGCACTTCAGGCCTCGGCTGTTCGAGTGCTCGTTTCTTGCCTGTAATTTTCTTGCTGGTATCTCCCAAGGGTATATGATCCTCGTCTTCTGAGGAGGAATCCCCAACGGCTCCGAGGGGGGAATTCTCCGCACCTACGGGATTGCCTGCGGCCTTCTTTTTATTCTTCTTCTTGTAGAGTTTGACCCTTTTGCGCTCGGGGCCATCTTCATCTAACTTGGGGAAGTCAACTGACTTTTTGGTAGAACCTGCTTGGATGGGTTGCTTGGGCTTGTGGCTTCGAAGGGAAAGCACGTAGCACTCCCAAGCCTCTTTAATATTGCATAGGACTTCTCCGGTACCCTCGGGGGTGGGAAACTTGATTTTCTGGTGATAGGTGGAAATTATAGCTTTGAAATCGACGAGGGCTGGGCGCCCCATGATGATGTTGTATGGCAGGTCCACTTCGACCACTACATAGAGCACATTTAAAGTTTTTCGCTGTGGGGCGCGACCGAAAGAGGTGGCCAAGCGAATTTGTCCGCGAGGGACAATCTCGGAACCCCCAAAGCCAACGAGGGCTGTTCTGAGGGGTTCGAGTGGGATATTTGCGATGTTCATTTTCTGAAACGTGGAGTAAGGCAAAACATTCACGGAGCTTCCACTATCAATTAGGACCCTCTTTACAACGTGATTGTGAACATCTAAGCTAACCACCATAGGGCAGTCAGAGGTTGTTCCCTCCCCATGGGGTGTTACAATGTGTTCTAAATCACTCTCGGTGAACCCTACAACCTCATCTTCTCTTGATCGTGACGGCTTATTGAGGGTGTACACCGGCTTGGGTTTGGAGGACCTTTGATCATAGTTGTGTATGTGCCGACGGCGGGAGGAATTTGAATCTCCTCCCGAGGGTCCACCAGCGATCATGTGGATGACCGCAAAGGGTTGATTGTCCGGGGGGGCCATCTTCTGTTTGCCGCGTTCGTTTGTCTCGGGGTTGCGGTGATGAGGACTCCTTGAGCGTAAGCGGCTCCTATCCCGGCCCCTAGGACGTTCAGAGCAATATTCGTCATACCTTTCGAGCGCCCTTACAAACTCCTTCAAATGCCCCCCCGGCTATGAGCCTCTGGATCTCGCTCTCCAACTGTCGACATTCGTTCGTGTCGTGCCCCTTCTGTTTGTGGAAGGCACAGTATTTTCCCGAGCGCTTCTGAGCCTCGGTTTCTCTCAACTTTGGCGGCCTCTTGAACAGCTTCTTATCCGCCATGGCATATACTTCGGCTATAGGGCGGTTGAGAGGGATGCGCTCGAACTTTCGAGGGGGTGGAGAATTTCGACGACCGGGAATAGGGCTGCGGTGGCGGCCCCTGGTTGAATCTCCTCTGTCTTCGGGGGCTTTCCTGGGGCGAGGGGCGTTCACCATTTTCTGGTCCCTTGCAAGATACATATCTTCGAGGGTGAAAAACGAGTCAGCTATGTCTCTTATTTCCATCAGTGAGCGGGGCTTTTTCTTGGCCAGTTCTTCTACAAATTCCTTGCTGACGTAATGCTTCATATTGATGGCTCCGAACAGGACGTGCCTCAAGAAGTCCATCGAGGGCTTCTCTACCAACAAAATTTCCTTGTTGAACCTTCCCATGAAAGACCGAAGAGTCTCATTAGGCCCTTGGACCAAGCTGTAAAGAGCGGTCGCGGCTGGAGCCGGGGCCTTTAAGGAATTGAAATGGCTTACAAAAGCTTCGGTCAAGTCATAATACCCTCGAATTGAGCGCGGGGGAAGCTTTTTGTACCAATCTTGAGCCATTCCAGTGAGGGAAGTGACGAACACCTTAGCCCAATAATTATTAGGATGATCATATAGATGCATCAAATGTACGAAGTGATCCAGATGCTCGGCTGGATCAGTGGTTCCATCATAACGGTTGACAGACGAGGGAATTTTGCCCTTCCCGGCGCGAGTCATCAACACCTCCTCAATGAGGGGTGAATCGCCGGTCATGATCCTGTAATCCCTATCCTCGGGATCTTCGTAGCTGGCTTCCCTGCGATGGCGAGGAACTGGGCTGCGTGGCCGGCGAGCATCTCTGGCCCTGGACCTCTCGCCCCCCTCGCGGGGAACTTGAGACCTTGCTCGAGAGAGCTGCTCTACCACATTCTGGAGCCCCTTTATCTGATCCTGTACTGCGGCCAGCTGAGGGTCATCGTCATTTCTGCGGTTTACCCTATCCGTGGCCTTTGACTGGACCTCCTCATTATTTCCCACCCTCTCATTTCCATCTGGCGGCTGCTCCTGCTGAACCCTCGGGAGGGCTTCATTTTCTCTGACTGGCGGAGGAGGTGGTTGTTGGGCCCTCAACGCGTTCTGCGCCATTGTCAAAGGGTACGTCGGGAGTCCCCCAATGGGTGGGGCTGCTCGGACACCTGCCAATGAGGGAAAGTACGCCGCAGTAAAATGTTCCCAAGCGTTCTGCACCGCTTGACCCTCGCATTGCGCATACAGCGCTTGAAGTTGCTGAGCACTAATCTGGGGCATTTCCACCCCCTGTATCTCCCTTGGCATCGACAAGGGGAGGTTCAACGTCCCCACTTGATACGGCGGGACCATAGATATCATTCCAGGCATCATTCCGGGCATTACCCCGGGCTGCATAAGAGTGTACCCTGGCGGCGGCGTAGCCATAGGGTACATGCCAGGATGGGAGGCTGGGATATTTGGGGCGAAAGTTGGGGGAGGAGGATTGGAGCCCGATCCTCCTGCTTCATTTCCTGTTGGGGGAAGAGCGGCTGTAGCGGCATCAACGTCTCCGGCGACAGGCGGAGGCGTGCCTCCGGCGGGGATGGGGTTCTTAGCGTTTTCTCCATTGGCGGGAGGAAGACCTCCTCTATTCCCCAGAGTTCCGGATCTTATAGCAGTAACCATGATGAAAGACCTTAGTGTCACTTTTCAACTAGCTTTTAAAGGAAGAAACTGGTAACAACGAAGATGGTAGTGATGGATTTCCCATAGACGGCGCCAAAAATGATGGTACTGGAAATCGGACTTCCAAAAATGCAGCAACACTTTAATATTTGTATGAAAAGGGAAAGACCATCACAGGCGTTAGGGCCTCAGGATCTGGGTTTCCTCTTGTGCGTGGGTTCTTCCAGCTAGGATAACACCAAGAATGCTGGACGCAAAGGGTGATACTACTGTGGTGAAAGTGAAGCTTGAGAAGATATGGAAAATGCCCAGAACAACGTATTCGGTATGTATGCAGAAGATCACTTGAGGAAGTGAACATGTGCTCTCTCCTATTTATATGTTAGGGGTGAGGGTAAAGAGGTAAATTGACCGTGTGGTCCCAAACCTGCGTTGCCCTAACACGTGGCGGCCCGTGAGGGTGTGAGAGTGACGTTTCTGAAAAGGGGGCAGCGTGTCAGGTGCGAGGTGCGCACTGCCTTTGTGTCAAAGTTTGTTGGCGAGGGTCGCGGGATAGAAAGGTCCCGGATCTGTTTTACGAGGGTTCAGATCCACCAAGGAGGTGGGGGATCACGTTCGAGCGAGTATGTGACGCTCGAAGAGTGCTCGGAAGGGTTCCTCATGGCTTATGATCTTTGAGTGCCGAAGTCCCGAGCGACAAGAATATGGCCCTCGTGTGGGTGATTCCCTGAGAAAGATAACCCCGAAGGTCGGGATGGGAGCGCCGAGCCTGCCGGTTCGGGCCCTTTACCTGAATAGTTGGTCGATGCTCAAGAGCTTGTGCTAGTTGGCAAATGAGTGGGCTGGGGCGGCCCACGAGCCCCCCAATGCGAGGGCATAGTCTTCACGCCAGCAGATGGTGACAAGTGGACGGCCCCGATACAAGCGCGTTTTCGTGTCTCGTCATTGCGTATAAAAATCCCGGAATCTCGTATATACGACATTTTGAGATTTTTATACGCAATTCCTAAAGACAATGTACGAACATGTACTGTTTGTGGGGACCTAAAAGGAATTTTGTTTTTCAATTGGGGATTGAATGGAAACTTTTTCAAAACTGGGGACCTAAAAGGAATTTTTTCAACTTTTTAGTACTATTCAAAGATTTTCCCATTAATTTATAATTATTTCACATGTATATTTAAAATAAATTTATAATTATTAATTTTACATGTATATTTAATCACCAAAATCCATAATAAATTTATATATTATTAATTTTAGATGTATATTATTAATTATTATTTCACATGTATATTTAATCACAAAAAGCCACTAAAAACATCCTTTATTAATTTACAATAATTTCACATGCATATTTAAAATAAATTTCAAAAAAAAAAAAAAAAATTCATCTTGATTCTGCTCCTCATATTCTTCGAGTGTCATTCCCTGTAATGTACAGCAATGAAGAAATAGGATCATTATATGGACTTACAGCAAATCTAAGCTGTAGAAGAATTTACCTTGGCTTCTAACTCCATTTGTGATTTAGCACAATCTATGAACGATTTAGTAGTTCACAACACAAACTGATAACGTTTTGTTGTCACAATCAATTCATCAAACACTTGCCCTGCATCGGCATCACCAATATCCTTCTGGAGTTCTTCATCACCACCGCCCCGCCTGTACGTAATATATCCAATTTGTGAATCGTCTTTTTCGTGACTTCTGCTCCTCCTCCACCACCGCCCAACTTCCCACCACCACCTCCATCACTCACACACATACCAGAATCATAAAAACCACCACCGTCTTTCTCAGACACGCACATCGGAATGGCACCACCACTGCCACCACCGCCTTCTTTGCACCACCACACACTCGACCTAATCACGCACACACATCAGCACGCCAAATCGCACATACACCACACATAGATCTGGAAGGTTGTGGAGGAATCGGACGCAGACATACCAGATCTGGAAAAAAAGAAAGAAAATCTAGAAGAAAATCAGCGGGTATTACTTCAAGGTGGAGAACGCCTCTCGGTGGCCCGCTCCGTCGCCTTCCAGTCAAATCCACTACTCACCAAGGTGCTGAACACTGCTCGTAGGCCTGCTCCGCCGTTCTCCGCCCAAATCCACCACCCATGACCGTCGGATCTACTCATCAAGGTGCAGAACGGCGCTCGCCGGCATGCTCCGTCATCCTCCACTCAAATCCACCACCCACCACTGCCGGATCTACTCATTAACACCGAATCGGCCATCGCCTCATCAAATCCCCCAGTCATATCCACAATCTTTGAAGCCTCCACTGCCCTCTAAAGAGGCTGACCTTCTCCAAAGAAACTCCGAAAAATTTAAAATTGTTGCTAACCCAGATGATGAATCCTTTATTGAAAGCCCCGTCTTTACTGCTCCATGGAAAGAAACAATGGTTCTGAGAATGCTGGGAAGAACAGTCTGCACCACAAAACTGGAGGCTTCAAAAATTCTCTCTTGATTTGTTTTTTTTTTGTTGTTTTAATTGAACAGCATTATTTTTTTTTAATTTGAATAGATATCTAAATAATTTGGGTTTTTTTTATTAAAGTAAGAATTTTCTTTAATTAATTAAAATTTTATTTTAAATTAAGAATTTAATGTGTTAATTAATTCTAATGTTAATTAATACCATTTTTGCAAAAATGTAATGATGATTGCAAAATTTTGATTTTCGAATTGTGTTTGTGCTGTTAATTATGTGGAAAACACGTAAGCTACGTGTTGGCACATTTTTCTTAGGTGGCGAACCAGGCACAGCCACGCAGGAGTTCACGCCACATCACACGTGGTTTTATTAAAATGTGATGGATTTCCGGCGGGTTTTATGAGCTCCGGCCAAAATTTGCATTATTTTGCAACTTTTTTTGAGTTATGGGGTAAATTTGTTATCGGAAAAGATATTGTACCAATTTTGCAAAATGGGTGCAGTTGGTATATCATTTTTGCAATATTCCCTTTAGAGTACAGACTTGGAACACGAGTCGAGTCTGTACCTAAGTACTCAACACGAGATCCTACCCAAGGATATTTAATATTGGTATGAACTGTATGATTAAGTATTTTCTTGAACTGCAGGATATCTCAAGGATATATATATATAAAATCCAACTAATCGAACATCTGTTACATAATTCAACTCATGTCATCTGTATATGTTCATCTATACTAAGAAACTAATATGCATTCGGCAAAAGAAAAAGAATCAAAATTTAAAGATAATATTGACATTTTACATCTTTTTATACCGACATTTTTACATGTCTATATAACATGCTAAATAAACTATTTGGATGCGGCGAGCAAAACACTAATACCGAGTTTTTTTCGTTTTTTAGCAAGGCCCCCTCATAAAAAACAAACACACACTAATAACGAGTTGTTTACAATGAACTTTTATGAAACAATATTTTATAGAGAAAAATTATAAAAATGGGATGCCAACTATCTCAAATTTGTAATTTTGGGACTCTTATTTTTTGGTAGCAAAATATCCCCAATAACTTTAGAAAATTGGCAATTTCACATTAAACTGTGATGGGTTCAGAAGGTGAGGATCCGAATCCAATCACTTTACAATTTGTAGTTGTGGAGGAAACCACCGGAGATTCGCCGGAAATGAGAAAGGGGGTTCTACCTGTTGGGACAAGCACAATAAGAGTCAGAAGGCCAAGCTGGGGGAACTGGGGGTGATACCCAGTTTGGCTCTCCGACGCTCAAGTCAGTTCAAGGTATGAAGGAGAAACGTAAGTTCAGTCACAGTTTCAGTGATGAAGATTGCTTACCAGTGTAGAAGATGACTTTAGCTATTTATAGTTGATGGTCAAGGGCCCTTTGGTCATTTGCCTCAAGTGGTCCTGGCCGAATGTTGCCCTAACACGTGGCGCCATGAGAGAGAAATCTAGGAGGAATCTTCTGCAAAAGCGGCCAAAAGTTGGTGCTGGCAACAGTGGCAGGTTCGCGGGCATGTACGTTGTGTCAGAGAGCCATTTGGGTGGTTGGTAACGAGAGCTTAAGAGCGCGCTCGTGACAACCAGGAGTATTGGAAGCCAAGATATCCGCTGAGGGGAATGAAGGCTTCAGTTCAAGTGACGAGCCAAAGGGGAGGCCACTCTGAGGGAGTGTGACGCTCGAAGAGGGCTCCCTTGGCACGTGGACGTGCCAATCATACAGTATGAATGGCGCTCGTGAGAGTGACAGCGCTCGTTGGGCTTAACTCATGAAGAAGGATTGCACTCGTTGCGCTTAGCGCTCGTGCACTGATGGGTGCAACCTTGGGGAGACAGATGTCATCATCTCGGTGATGCCACGTGTCCTATCGTGGGACGATCGTATTTTGACCCCATCAAACTGTGTGTGCATATAAACATTATATTTAACACACAATTTTGTCTTTGATACTTGAGTTTGTAAAAAAAATTCAATAAATTATAATTAATAATATATATTATGTTAGATAGTTTAGATTTCAATGAGTTATAATTAATATTAGGTTAGATTAAAAATTTACCTTCAATAAATTATAATTTCATCTAATTGTAACTTCATACACTTTTTGTCGCATGCACCCACTTTTGGTGATCCGTAATAGAGGTTAATCAATATTGGTAGAGGGTTAACCTCACCTAATTAAATTCAAATAGCCTAATATAATCTAATTTACACAAGATAAAATGAAATTAAATCAAATAAAAAAGTTTAATCCATCATATCTAACTCTTTCTAATTCTACAAGATGTAAAAGTCAAATAGAACTCAGTAAGTTGGCAAAAGATTAACCTTCTCAGAGACAATAGCTATGAAAGTAAGGGTTAGAATTTTTGCTAAATATAGCTTTTCAAACAGGAACCAAGGTCTCTACAAACTGATACGCACTGTTACCTTGAAACAAAAAGAATGGACCCTCTTCTTCATTCAAGTTAAGTACAACCTCAAAACTATCATCAAAAACTCTATAACAAACGACCTTCTCCGGAAAATGCAACAAAATCAAGCAGTCATCTTTCCCAGATCCTCTCACAATCCCTACCCCAAGTGTCCGAAAATCCATCTCCGGGAACGCCTCTGCCACGGGATTCAGATCGACACGACACTTCTCGAACCAACCCGACTCATCATCCGCCAGTTCAAATAATACCAAATACTTTCTCTGTGTTATGCGCATTATATATGGAGACACAATGAATGTGACCATTCGATTCCATTACATAGTTTTTGTTGACTTCATTGGTTACGGGCCGTGGAATCTTTAACCAAAGGAAGAGTTACAAAACTACCCGATTCAAGATCCAAGCATACTGATCTGGAAAAGGGTCGGATCCAATATATATATGGCATTGTTCCTATAAATCCCGTTTGAGAAATTCGTGCTCAATGCAAAAGGAGATGAATCTCTTATACACGTCCACTTTTCTGATTCGGAATCATAAACTTCGATCTTGCAAAGCGAATCCCGTCTCCACAAGCAAACGATTTTGTAATGGAAAGACTTTGAAGGGTCGAAAACCAAACATAGTCCAGACATATACATACCGTCGTACACAATGGGAACTATTCTTGATTGTTTCCTAGTGGTGGGATTGTAAACGCAGTAGTTTCTAAAGCCGTAGGGGAAATTTCTGCACTCGAGAAGTAGAAGGCCGTTGCATGACTGCAAGATTCTGGTGTAGGAAGCTTTGAAATAGAAAGGTCGGGGTATCTTCACGGCGAGGTCGAAGCAGGAGAACCTGGGCGGAGTTAGGCGGAGGATGAAAGTCGGTAGGGTTTTCCGGCGGTGGTGGCGGTGGAAATAGGGGCCGGAGATGAGAGAACGCCAACGTTTGCTTACTGATTGGAATCTAACAAGGGATTTGGCGGGGAGGTGGCGGATTATCTCCGTCAGTAAGTCATCGTTGCCGGCGATTATTTCCGCCGATCGTCGGGAGTTTGGTCTTTTGCAAACGCGCATCCTGAAAATCAGGTTTCTTTGATCAATGGAGTTAAAGGATTATGTTAATGAATGTGAATTGTGTACGAGGATGTGATTAAATCAGACTTCTTTGATTTCAATGCTCTCCTCTCTCCGAATGCGGTGAGGAGTTTGAATTTAAAGTTTTAAACTTTGGAGTTTCCACTACTAGAAAACATGGATTTAGCAACCGAAAATTTGCATTTAACCGATTTCGCAACTGAATTTGCAACCGAAATTCAGAGCTTTGCAACCAAATATTCAGTTGCCAATTAGTTGCAAAAATTTTGCAGCCGAACTTCGGTTGCAATTTCAGTTGCAAAAAATTGTTGAATGGTCAACATTTTCTAGTGTCTTTGGAACATAAAATTAGGTTGCTAATTCAGTGGCAAATAGTTTGCAACCGAATTTTGGTTGCAAATTCGGTCGAAAAATAATGAAAACAATCAAATTTAGTCAAGATTTCGGTTGCAAATTTGGTTGCGCAGGACTTGCAACCGAAATGCTAATGAGCAAAATCATTAAAAATAATTTCAAAAACATTTTTGCAACAGAAAATTGGTTGCAAAATTTTTATGCAACCGCTTGCAACCGAATTTCGGTTGCAATAGTTTTTGTATTTATTATTATTTATAAAAATAAAGTAAGTAATAATTTTTTTTTAAATGTGTTGCTATTTCGATTGCAAAATTGGTTGCAAAAGTGTTTATACTTTACTATATTTAATATATACTTAATAACATTATAGTTATGAATTACTCGTCTTCTATAATCTATTTGATGATAATATATATACTTTATAAATATTATATATATATATATATATATATATATATATATATATATAATGTATTATATATAGTGCCTAAATCATTTCAATATTGTGTAAAGAGTTCTAAATCTTTTAAATCATAGTGTAATATAAGTTTTCAATTAAAATGATAATAAATATTATAATATATAATTTATATATGTAATTTTAAAGTAAAAGTAAGTTAATTAATTATAATTATTTATGTATCATGATCATATTAATTATAGTAGTACTAATTAATAACTATTAATATACTACTGTAATTACTGAAAATTATATGATAAAGTTTAATTAAAAGTTATGCCTCATAACTATAAGGTATAATAGACATCATAAGTTATTATGATGTTATACTTATACAGTGATATATTACTTTTATGTACGTATACATTCATATACGTTTGTATTCTATATTATATATAAATTATGTTATAATATAAGTTTCTTAAAATGAAGATATATGTTATATGATACAACATATATGTAATTGTAAAATGAAAACATGTTAATTAATTGTAATTATTTGTACATGATCATATTATAGTTAGTGATAGAGCCAACATGGGTTGGTTCAAGTGGTTAATGGGTTCATTTTTTAAAGTAAGGTCACAGGTTCGAACTTCGCTTGAGTGTGCGTGTGCTGATATACTTATATATATATTATAGCTAATGATATTAATTAATAATTATTGTTATATTTGTATTAAAGTTTATTAATTATATGTTTAGTAAAATGCGATACACATACATAATAAATCATTAACATGTTTATACTTCTACTGATACAATATTATATAATTACATATACGATATTTAAGAATATGACATCATACGATAATATATATAATGTGCAAGCTAATTGTAATTGCAACAAGATTAGTCTAATTGATGTAAGCCAATTAAGATATAATATAACATATGATATAATAGTTGCAAGTGATCCATTATTTTAAAATATAATATAATATATAGTTACAAGTCCTTTTTTTTTTTCGGTTCAAAAGTTACAACTTACAAGTCTATTAAATGGTATTACAGTTGGTTATGTTTGTTAATTTCTATAATATAGAGATATTTATATTTCTGGTTGATATTATACATCATATGCTATAACAATATCTTACTCTCATTGTTAATGTAATACCTATAATATAGAGATATTTATTTTTCTGTAGACATATATTATATATCATATGCTATATCAATATCTTATTCTCATTGCTAATATAATACCAATAAGTGAAGTAAATCATATAATATATATTATATTAAATGATATACATAGCTATAAATTATATTATAAGTGCATAAAACCATAATATATATATATATATATATATATAATTATATTAAATGATATACATAGCTGAATTATATTAAATAATATAATGTGAAATAATAACTCTAATAATTAATATTTAAATAACTTTCAGACGATTAATAATATAACATATAGTTTGTTATATTATAATATAATAATTCCCTCCCAAAATTCAATTACTTTTTTGCCAAAAAAAATTGAATAACGTCCCCCTCCCCCAATATCAATTTCCTGTCATTCCCTCCTTTCTCCTCTAAGGCAAGAGAGAGCCCTAATTTCTCCCTCTCCCCTCTTCCAGCCAGCGGTTCTCCATCGACAGCCATGGATTTTGCCGCCGCCAACCGCCACCCACCGTGCGCTCTCTCTCTTTGCCCCTCCGCCGCTGCCTTTTCCTTGCCGTTGTCTGCTCCAAAGAAGCCTTCTCCGCCTCCTCTTGCCCGGACGACGACTTCTCCGCCACCGCCTGCTCCGCTAGGTCTCTCTCTCTCTCTATCTTTTTTATTTTTTATTTTTTTAAAAGGGAATCTCGGCCACCGCCTGACCCTGCTAGATTCTACCGGTTGCCCCCGCACCGTCTCTATCTCTTTCTCGCTCACTCTCTCTCTCTCAGATTTAAGTTTGATTTTGAATTTTGGGAGCTGTATATGGATTTTCGATCTATTACTATTTTAGGGTTTTTTCTTGTCCAGTGGCCCCAGCTCATGGATGTTGATGCCATGTGGTTATCTCAGATGATACTGCTGTATTTTTACATTTGTTGCTGTTGAATTGTTCTGAATTTTTTTTGTTCTAATTTCGATTTGTGATGTGTTACCAGTGTTAATTGGGTATTAATGTGAATTTCAGCTTATCAAGGGGTATTGCCCAGGTATATTTCCTCAAATTTGTTAACATTGCGTTCACGTTTTTCTTTTCTGGTTTCGTATTGGAATGTTGATGATTTTGTGTGTTGATTATGCTCGCTTGATGAAATGGCCACTGAGAGTTCCTCTTCCCCCGATTCCCCCAGAGATGAGGAGTTGGGGGCGGCAGTGATGGCCATGGAGGATAGGAATCCAGGTGGAGTGGATCCTCTCTTCGAGGAGATGAATCTAGTAATGGAGGCAGAAAGGCAAGGGGTTACTCTCCCCCTAACTCAGAGTGCCACTCACCCCCACCGCCATACCGTGACGGTGGCCGTCGCGAACCCGCTACCGATGGCCGAAGTCATAACAGGGCCTACAGAACGAGCCCACAATAAAGGAAAAGGCAAGAAATCCCAGAAATCCAAAGGGCCTAACGAGGGTGAAGGATCAGGCTACCAGGCCACCGAGCGCACTCTTGAGGAGACTCCCAGCACAGTTACTTTGGGAGAAGTGAAGACGATGTTGGCTCCTATCTACTGGGACGAGCGCTATACATGGAGAATTCCAGAAAGCCATGAGCGGGCCAACAATCCGCCTCCAGGCGAAATGGCCGTATACGTGGCCACAGTGAGTTCAGGAGGCTTGAGGTTCCCTGTCTCGATCTCGATGGCTCACTTGTTGAATGATCTGGGCCTCTGTCCATCACAAATCGTGCCCAACGACTTGGCTCTCTTAACCTGCTTTGTGATTCTGATGAGGAGCATGGGTTACGAGCCCTTGTTGCGGAACTTCAACGCCCTTTTTCAAGTAGTCAGCTCCTCTCGTTCATCTCCCGAGGCTGGCTTTTACTATGTTCAGGCGAAGGCCCATATGAAACTGATCAACTCGCCCTCGAGCACCTATGGCCCCAATTGGAAGGAGAAGTTTATCTTCGTCAAGGCCCCAACAGAAGAGGGCTTTGGGGTGCCCACGCAATGGGGCTCGTTTGCAAAGAGCCGCTTGCAACCCGCACTCCCTAAAGATTGGGCCAAGAGCCTGGCAGCAACCCTGAGGGACGAGGGCCACCTTATTCAAGCGAAAGATTGGATAGAGGACGAGGAGCTCATGTTCCTGTGTGGCCTCTCTAACGATCCCTATTTCCTTGACAACCCTCCGCCTCGCGATATAGAGAGAGATGGTTAGATTCCTAGGGCGCTAACCCTTAGATAGGAATACTAACTGCATCTTTGTACTTGTAATTTGCACACTTAATAATTCTGTTTAAGGATTTATAACCCTTGTACTTTCCATTTTTGCAGGAGTTGCAATAATAGAGATGGCCGGAGGAATCAGACAAGCCGCTCGCTTTGCTCATGCCAACAGGAATCAAGCCCAGCAAGGGGACCAACAGCGCGAGCAACAGCGCCCTCGCAATCGTAGCAATCGCGGAGACGCTCGTAGCGGTAGTCAGGGCGCCAGTTCGAGCGTTATTCCAGAGGTTCAACCCCCTCGTGGGCGAGGGGAGAGTAGACTGGCCAACAGAGAGACCAGGAGGCGGTTGACTACAGAGCGAGCGGGAGACGTTCAACCCCCTCTGGCTGCAGAACAAACGAGGCCAATAACCACCCTAGCAATAACCGAGGCCCCACCGAGCGCCAGTAGGCCTTCCCGCAAGAGGAAGAGGATGCCCGACACTGTTGCAATCAAGGGCAAAGGAAAACAGGTGGTCGAGGGCCCCAAGGGCGAGGGGGAAACTTCCTCTTCAGAGGAGGAACATCTATGGGAGTTCTCCCGACGAGGGGATAAAGACTTCACAGGTGCCCCCGACGGTGGGCCAGTTCTGCTGAGGCCTGGCACGCTCGCTCAAGCCGTCACTGAGAATCTCTACAACAAGGCCCAATTCTCGGCGGACCACCGACATCTCTTCAGTGAGTCTGTGGAGAAAGTGACCTATGATGCGGCCCACGCTCTAATCTCCGTAAGTTTTCACTCCTTGCTTCCTTTGCTAATTTCTGTAAGTTAGCATTTTTTGGCTAACACTTCCCTTTTCTCCAACTTATGCAGCAAGTTCTTCCCCGGCTCCGAAATGTGCAAATGCGAGCCTCCACCTACGCTGACCGCAAAGCCAAGTATAAGAAGATGGCTCGTTCCAACGATCCGGCTCAGATTCAAGCGGAGCTGGACGCTGAGATTGCAAAGTATGAATCCCTCAAGGATTTGTACAATAAAACGGAGGAGGAGCTGGGAAAACTGAAAGAGGATTTTCAGGTGGTGGAGAGCGCTCGAAGTAGCTTGAGCGACCAGTTGGCCCAGGCTAACGAGCGCTTCAAGAAGGCGGAGACCGAGTGGGAAATCTGGAAGACGAGGGCTCTGGAGGCTGAGAGGAAATTCAACGACACCATGAACGAGTGACCTCAGAGTCTGGAGCGTGCGAACAAGGAGGCCCTTATCAAATTCTGCCACTCCAAGGCCTTTAACTTCGCAGCCTCGTTGCACTGCCTGGATGAGGCCCAGAATGCCTTCAACTTGGCCGTTGAGCAGGGCATCCACAAGGGGCTGACTGACCCGGCTATGAGGGGAGCAGAGGGCACAGGGCTCATGTTCAACAAGTGCTGTGAGGAAGAGGATGAAGATCTCAATGACCCTGCGGACTCCATTGCTGAGTTGGAGTATGATTTCTTGGTGAAACTTATCCAAGATGAATACACGGACTCTCATCCGTCAGGAGATGCCGCTTCATCCGCTCAAAATGACCCGCCTGAAGATGAACCGCAAGCGCCCCTCGTGGAGGATGCCCCTGTCCCAGCTGCTGAGGGTGCCAACGGCCCCGTTCCTGGTGCCAATGAGCCCGACGATCCCCAAGCCCAACCGCAAGAGCTTGAGGGCCCAGTTCATGGTCCCGTGGCTCAGAATATACTGGTGATCGTTGATGAAGACATTGCTCCAGCCGCCTGAGACTTTTCTTTTATAAATTTTCTATGTACTTTCCTGTTTTAATGCTTCTCTTCTTTCTTCTGAAACAATACGTCATAGGCCTTTGAGCCCTTTATCTTGTAAGATTTTTCTTTTGCAATGAATATATATCCCATTTTTCATGACTTTGTTCTTTTGCTTACTTATGAATCAGAACTCATACTTAGAGCTTGCTGGAACAAATCTTGTAATAATAAGACTGTGTGTAGCATACTCTGTGGATGTTTTATTTCTCTGATAAGCCTTTAGAACTTTGAGAAATTTTGTTAACTTCTGTAAATCTTGAAAATTCGTCTAAGTCTTGAGCGATCGTGAGGGTCTTATTGTGAGATTCCCCCCCCCCCCTACTCAAGACTTGTATAAATTTTTGCCTTTGTCATGATCCTTGAAAATTTGTCTAAGTCTTGAGCGATCGTGAGGGTCTTATTGTGAGATTGCCCCCCTCACTCAAGACTTGCATAAATTTTTACCTTTGTCATAAGCCTTGAAAATTTGTCTAAGTCTTGAGCGGTCGTGAGGGTCTTATTGTGAGATTGCCCTCCACCCAAGACTTGGGGACTTTCTTCTTATTCTCGGAAATTATGCTAAGTCTTGAGTATTTACGAGGGTCTTACTTAGAGGTTGCCCTCGTTCAAGACTTGTGAAGTTCCGTCTGCAAGGGATCCCACTTTCGAGCACAAGGCGTTGTAAGAAACGGCCAAGGCCTACTAGGATTTTCCCCGTCTCGTTCAATTGGTTATGAGCGTAACCAGTCTATCCTTATGAGGGCGTCCCCCCAAGCGGAGTAGAGTGCTGGCCAGCGTAACCCGTGCGAAATATCAGCATTCATATAGGAAGGGATTGCCAACCACGCTCGTGAAAACGAGGGACATGGGTCTCATCCATTCAAGCGATCAAAGAAACATAATGTTAGAACAATTTAAGAAAAAGTTATACTGGAACTTACTCACAATTGGAAGTACAGAGGAACCCAACAAAGAGGGTCGTTACATCATGTTCCGCAAAGAGCTTTTAAACATAAAACCGCCGGAGGTTACATGCGTTCCAAGGGCGAGGCAAGCGCTCACCTTGAAGTGTCTCCAGGGTGTAAGTGTTGTTAGCTCTGAGTTGTACGACCTTGAATGGGCCTTCCCAATTGGGGTCCAATTTCCCCACGTGCTTGGATACTTCCACTTTCTTCAAAACCAAGTCTCCCAACTGGAAAGTTCTTTCCCTCACACGCTTGTTGTATTGTTGGGCCACAGAGGCTTTATAGTGGTGGATCTTAGCCCAGGCTTTGTCTCTCCTTTCATCCAGCAAGTCCAACTCCAGGCTCCTGTTGCCATCGTTGAGCTGAGGCTTGAAATAGCCGACACGAGCGGATTCATTTACTATCTCTGCTGGTATCATTGCTTCTGATCCATAAACGAGCACGTAAGGAGTTTCTCCAGTGGCCGCTCGTGGGGTGGTGCGATAAGCCCAAAGCGCTCCTTGCAGCTCCTCAGCCCATTCACTTTTCTTGCTCTCAAGCATGGTTTTCAGATGTTGCAAGATGATCCTATTGGTAACTTCTGCTTGCCCATTGGCTTGAGGGTGTCCTACAGAGGTAAATCGCTGCTCGATCCCCAATTCAGAACACCATTCTCGTGTGTCGGCTGCTATGAACTGGGATCCGTTGTCAGAGATCAGCACCCTCGGGATGCCGTACCTGCAAATGATGTTTTTCCAAATGAAGTCCCTCACAACCCTGAAAGTGATTTTTGCAACGGCTTCGGCCTCGGCCCACTTGGTGAAGTAGTCGACGGCTAAAATGACAAACTTCTTTTGTCCCGCAGCCATGGGCAAGGGGCCCACGATGTCTATTCCCCACTGATCAAAAGGCCAAGAGACGTCTATTGGGATCATTTGTGTGGCTGGCAATTGAGGGAGATTTGAATGAAATTGGCACTTAGGGCACTTCCTCGAAAATTCAATGGCATCTTGGAGAACTGTAGGCCAATAAAACCCACTTCTCAGAACCTTCTTTGCCAGGATACGCCCTCCGGAATGATTCCCACAGCTTCCATTGTGGATGAGTTCAAGCGTCTCTTTTGCCTGTGAGGGCCTCAGGCATCTCATTGGGGGTCCTTGGAATGATTTCTTGAATAACCTCCCCTCGTGATCCAAAGCGAAACGAGGGGCCTTACCTCGGACTTTCCTAGCTTCCACCTTGCCAGTGGGGGGAATTCCATCCCTAAGGAAAACGACGATGTCGTCAAGCCAACAGGGCTCGTTTGGATCAATCATAGCGATTATCCCAATGGCGACCCTTTCCCTGATCAAAGGTTCCTCAGTCTTAACAAACGTAACAGAACGCTCAGAAGTACCTTCCAAAGCTGACGCAAATTTTGACAGAGCATCCGCACGCTCGTTCTCCTCCCGTGGTACTTGAAGTAGATGAAATTCTTTGAACTTCCCGATGATTTCTCTGGCTTTACTCAGGTACTGCACCATGGTGGTTTCTCGAGCCTCATAAGTTCCTTCAATCTGGCTCGCAATTAACTGTGAATCCACATAAGCGGTGATTCTGGAGGCTCCATTCTGAAGAGCAATATTCAACCCTTGCACGAGGGCTTCATATTCTGCCTCGTTATTAGTAAGATGGAAATCCAGCTTGATTGCAAAGTCCAGCTCAATCCCATCGGGGTTTCTAAGGGCCACTCCTACTCCTCCCCTTGAGAGGTTGAGGAACCATCTGTGTGCAGTACCCATAACCCCTCATTCTCCGCAACGGTGGGCTCTAAACCAAAGCGTTAGACCAATAAATCAGCTACAACCTGAGCCTGTATCACGGTCCTGGGCTCGAAGCATAGGTCAAACTGGCTCAACTCGATGGCCCATTTGATTAATCTTCCAGACACGTCTGGCTTAGACAACACCTGCTTCAAGGGTTGGTCGGTGAGGACCGTTATGGAGTGCGCTTGAAAGTAAGGTCTCAGCCTTCTCGAGGCGTTGATGAGTGCTAACGCGAATTTCTTAATCTCCAGATACTTCTTCTCGGCTCCTTGCAATGTTTTGCTCAGATAATAGACAAGTAAGTGTTTCCGCTCCTGTACAGCGATCAGAACCGCGCTTGTGGCCTCGAAAGAAACGGAAAGATACATAAATAATCTCTCACCTTCGACGGGCTTAGTCAGCAGTGGTGTGCTCGATAAGTAAGCCTTCATATCTTGCAGCGCCCTTTCGCATTCTTCTGTCCAAGCAAAGTTACGTGCGTTCCTCAAAATTTTGAAGAAGGGAAGGTTCCTGTCCGCCGAGCGCGAAATAAACCTGTTCAATGAGATGATTTTTCCTACTAGGACTTGCACTTCCCGCAAATTTCGAGGGGAGGGGATTTCCAATATGGCCTTGATCTTCTCCGGATTGGCTCAATTCCCCTCTGACTGACCATGTACCCTAGGAACTTTCCCCCTTGCACTCCAAAGGTGCACTTCGAAGGGTTCAACTTCATCCCATACTGACGCAGGATTGAAAAAGTGCGCTTGAGATCTTCCAAGTGGGAGTCCTGGCGCTCGCTTTTGACAATCATGTCATCCACGTAAACCTCCATGGATCTTCCAATTTCTTTTTCAAACATCTTGTTGACGAGTCGTTGATACGTAGCTCCGGCGTTCTTGAGTCCGAAAGGCATGACTAAGAAGCAATATACCCCCAGATGGACAACAAACGAGGTTTTGGGGCGGTCTTCTGGGGCCATAAAGATCTGATAGTATCCCTGGAAAGCGTCCATCATACTCATGAGCTCGCAGCCAGCGGTCGAATCCACCAATTGGTCTATCCGAGGCAGCGGGTAATGATCTTTAGGGCAAGCCTTGTTGAGATCAGTGAAATCGTTACACATGCGCCATTTATTCGCGCTCTTGGGCACCAAGACGACGTTACACAACCACTCCGGATACAAGATGGGCTCGATATACTGAGCCTCTAGGAGTTTATTAACTTCTTCTTCAATGACCTTCTTTCGAAAGCCATGTACATCCCGCTTTTTCTGCTTGACGGGTTTGAAAGAGGGATCCACATTAAGCCTATGGACAATGACGCTCGGGTCAATCCCTGTGAGATCGGAGGCTTTCCACGCAAATACATCACTGTTTTCCCTGAGGAAGTCAATCATCATAATCTGAGAGGGCCCCGAGAGGTTAGATCCTATCTGAGTAGTCTTATCCTTGTTTCCGGGTTCCAGCTCAATGGTAAGGAACTTCTCCGAGGGTTCGATCCTTATCTCAGGGCGAGGAAGTTCGAGCGCCCTTTTCTTTCCCGTTAAGCGATCACCGAGCGCGGGTCCACCCTCTACTGGCTCGTCTCCTTCCGAGGACGATCCACCAACGGTCCCTGGTGGAGCACTCTCGAGGGGATTCTCCACGTTGTCTCCCTTCTTCTTTTTGTTCTTCTTCTTGTTCAACTTCGCCCTTTTCCGTGCTGGGCTGTCCTCATCTAGATTGGGGAAATCCACTGATTTCTTGGTGGAACCTATTTGGAAGGTTTTCTCCGTTTTTGGCTTTCTAAGGGACAGCATGTAACATTCCCAAGCCTCTCGCACATTGCACAGTACTTCTCCCACGCCCTCGGAGGTAGGGAATTTAATCTTCTGGTGGTAGGTGGAGATGATGGCTTTGAAATCCACGAGGGCAGGGCGCCCAATTATGATGTTATAAGGAATGTCAATCTCCACCACCGCATATGTTACCAAGAGTGTCTTGCGCTGAGGGGCTCGGCCGAATGAAGTAGCTAAGCGAATTTGCCCTCGTGGGATAACTTCTGAGCCTCCAAAGCCGATGAGGGCTGTTTTGAGAGGCTCGAGCGGAAGGTCAGCCTTCATCTTTAAAAATGTAGAATAAGGCAAAACATTAACAGAGCTTCCACTATCCACCAACACCCTTTTTACAACGTGATTATGAACATCTACACTAACCACCATGGGGCAATCAGAGGTTACACCCTCCCCACGGGGTGTTACAATGTGCTCTAAATCCCCATCATCGAAGCCTATTACATCATTCTCTCTTGACCGTTGAGCGCTTGAATTCTGGATGGCATAGATGGGTTTAGGCATTGCTGGGCGTTGGTTGTAGCTCCGGACATACCTCCGTCGGGAGGCGTTGGAATCCCCTCCTGATGAGCCTCCTGCAATCATATTTATGACTGCGAAAGGTTCGTTTTCTTGCTCAGGGGTTTTTCCTTTACTGCCCCGGCGGCTGCTGCTTTCAGGGGGTCCCCTCCCCCTTGGGCTCTTCGATCGGGACGGACTTCTCCTTCTTCTTCCAGCGCGCTCGTTGCAGTGTTCATCATAACGCTCGAGCACCCGGACAAATTCCTTCAAGTGGCCCCCTGCAACGAGCCTCTGAATCTCAGCTTCCAATTGGCGGCACTCATCCGTGTCGTGCCCCCTCTGCTTGTGGAATGCGCAGTATTTGCTCGAGCGCCTGAGCGAGTCCGTTTCCCTCATCTTGATGGGTCTCTTAAAGAGCTTTTTATCAGAGAGGTTGTAGACTTCTGAATTCGGCCGGGTGAGCGGGACCCGCTCGAATCGACGAGGGGGTGGTGGCGACCTTTTGCGCTCTTGAGGGCGCTCCTTCCTGACTACCCCCTCCCGTCCCCGCTCGTGATGGGGTCGCTCGTTCCTGGCTGGACTGTGATGCCGGGGACCATTCGTCCCATACATATCTTCGAGCGCGAAGAACGGCTCGGCCACCTCTCTCAAGGCCATGAGGGTTCCTGGCCTCCTTTCTACAATGGCGTCGGTAAACTTCTTGCTCACATACTGCTTGTGATCCACAGCCTGAAAGAGCACTGGGATCAAGAAATCCATAGAAGGCCTCTCCACCTGTAGGATTTCCTTGTTGAAGCGGGCGAAGAACGAGCGCAGAGACTCGCTCTTGCCTTGCACCACGTTGTACAGGGCAGTAGGTGCGGTGACTGGAGCTTTCAAGGAATTAAAGTGGTTGAGGAAAGCATGAGCCAGCTCTTCATATGAGTGAATCGAGCGCGGCGGCAGTCGCTTGTACCACTCCTGAGCCATTCCCACTAAGGAAGTGACAAACACTTTGGCCCAGTAGTTGCTGGAATGCTCGTAGAGGTGCATGAGATGCAAAAAATGATCCAAGTGTTCAGCTGGATCAGTCGTCCCGTCGTATCGGTTGATGGAAGTGGGGATTTTGGCCATGCCTGCTTGGGCCATCAAAACTTCCTCCACGAGGGGCGAGCCCCTTGCCAACGGGTGGTACTCATACGTGCCGAAGTTTTCCTCCGGCTCCTTGCGGTGGGGGACCTTTGGTGGGGGGTCCTTGGTACGGGTGCTTCTGGCGTCAACCCGTTCATCCCGACTAGGGGAGATCTGAGTTGATCGCCTTCGTGAGAGCTGTCCCACTATATCCTTTAAACCCTGCAGCTGGTCTTGCACAGCCGCGAGGATGTCAGGATTCACGTCCCCTTGTCTGTCCCCGTGCCTGGGGGCTCGAGAGCCCCTTCTGGAGACATGAGAGTCCCCTTCATTCTCGTTCACTCGTTCTGTGGGCTCTTTATTCCTGCCCATGGAGGGACGCTCGTTACCCTCCTGCTGGGGCACTTCTCTGGCTGGTGGTGGTGGCGGTTGTGCCCTCAGGACAGCCTGGGCTTCTCGGAGGGGAAAATTTTGTTGTCCGCCCAAAGGGGCTGCAACTTGAGTGGCCTGCCCAGAGGGAAAGTACATGGAGTGGAACCTCTCCCATGCTCCCTGGGCCGCCTGAACCTCACATTGGGCATAGAGAGCCCTCAACTGCTGGGTGGTTAGTGGAGGTAACTCCACTCCTTCAATCTCCCTGGGGATCACCACCGGGAGCTGGATCTGACCAGCATGATACGGCTGGACCGGCGGCACCATAACAGCCGGGGTGAGGGTATATCCGGGTGGGGGCATCATGTAGTCCTGCACTCCGAGATTCACCTGGGGATGGACCCATGGGTTCTGAGCAGGCTGCGGAGGAGCAGAGAGAGAGAGACTCATCCAGCGGCGGCGGGAATCGGCAGAGCCGGCGGTGTAGGTGGAGGTACTGAAGACTCTGCTTGCAGAGTCACTCCTGCGGCGGGAGGTGCTCCACCAACGGTGACGGAAGGAGGCGGGGCTCCACCAGTAGCGGTGGAGGGAATAATGATATTGGCATCTTGGGAGGCGTTATCTCCTCCTCCCACGGCTCCAGACCTTGTAGCGACCATGACTGGAAAGGGTAAGAGTGTGCTTGCTCTTCTACCAACAGAAAGAAAGAAAGGGATGGGGGAAACGGTTTCCCACAGACGGCGCCAAAAATGATGGGTTCAGAAGGTGAGGATCCGAATCCAATCACTTTACAATTTGTAGTTGTGGAGGAAACCGTCGGAGATTCGCCGGAAATGAGAAAGGGGTTTCTACCTGTTGGGACAAGCACAATAAGAGTCAGAAGGCCAAGCTGGGGGAACTGGGGGTGATACCCAGTTTGGCTCTCCGACGCTCAAGTCAGTTCAAGGTATGAAGGAGAAACGTAAGTTCAGTCACAGTTTCAGTGATGAAGATTGCTTACCAGTGTAGAAGATGACTTTAGCTATTTATAGTTGAGGGTCAAGGGCCCTTTGGTCATTTGCCTCAAGTGGTCCTGGCCGAATGTTGCCCTAACACGTGGCGCCATGAGAGAGAAACCTAGGAGGAATCTTCTGAAAAAGCGGCCAAAAGTTGGTGCTGGCAACAGTGGCAGGTGCGCGGGCATGTACGTTGTGTCAGAGAGCCATTTGGGTGGTTGGTAACGAGAGCTTAAGAGCGCGCTCGTGACAACCAGGAGTATTGGAAGCCAAGATATCCGCTGAGGGGAATGAAGGCTTCAGTTCAAGTGACGAGCCAAAGGGGAGGCCACTCTGAGGGAGTGTGACGCTCGAAGAGGGCTCCCTTGGCACGTGGACGTGCCAATCATACAGTATGAATGGCGCTCGTGAGAGTGACAGCGCTCGTTGGGCTTAACTCATGAAGAAGGATTGCGCTCGTTGCGCTTAGCGCTCGTGCACTGATGGGTGCAACCTTGGGGAGACAGATGTCATCATCTCGGTGATGCCACGTGTCCTATCGTGGGACGATCGTATTTTGACCCCATCAAACTGTGTGTGCATATAAACATTATATTTAACACACAATTTTGTCTTTGATACTTGAGTTTGTAAAAAAAATTCAATAAATTATAATTAATAATATATATTATGTTAGATAGTTTAGATTTCAATGAGTTATAATTAATATTAGGTTAGATTAAAAATTTACCTTCAATAAATTATAATTTCATCTAATTGTAACTTCATACACTTTTTGTCGCATGCACCCACTTTTGGTGATCCGTAATAGAGGTTAATCAATATTGGTAGAGGGTTAACCTCACCTAATTAAATTCAAATAGCCTAATATAATCTAATTTACATAAGATAAAATGAAATTAAATCAAATAAAAAAGTTTAATCCATCATATCTAACTCTTTCTAATTCTACAAGATGTAAAAGTCAAATAGAACTCAGTAAGTTGGCAAAAGATTAACCTTCTCAGAGACAATAGCTATGAAAGTAAGGGTTAGAATTTTTGCTAAATATAGCTTTTCAAACAGGAACCAAGGTCTCTACAAACTGATACGCACTGTTACCTTGAAACAAAAAGAATGGACCCTCTTCTTCATTCAAGTTAAGTACAACCTCAAAACTATCATCAAAAACTCTATAACAAACGACCTTCTCCGGAAAATGCAACAAAATGAAGCAGTCATCTTTCCCAGATCCTCTCACAATCCCTACCCCAAGTGTCCGAAAATCCATCTCCGGGAACGCCTCTGCCACGGGATTCAGATCGACACGACACTTCTCGAACCAACCCGACTCATCATCCGCCAGTTCAAATAATACCAAATACTTTCTCTGTGTTATGCGCATTATATATGGAGACACAATGAATGTGACCATTCGATTCCATTACATAGTTTTTGTTGACTTCATTGGTTACGGGCCGTGGAATCTTTAACCAAAGGAAGAGTTACAAAACTACCCGATTCAAGATCCAAGCATACTGATCTGGAAAAGGGTCGGATCCAATATATATATGGCATTGTTCCTATAAATCCCGTTTGAGAAATTCGTGCTCAATGCAAAAGGAGATGAATCTCTTATACACGTCCACTTTTCTGATTCGGAATCATAAACTTCGATCTTGCAAAGCGAATCCCGTCTCCACAAGCAAACGATTTTGTAATGGAAAGACTTTGAAGTGTCGAAAACCAAACATAGTCCAGACATATACATACCGTCGTACACAATGGGAACTATTCTTGATTGTTTCCTAGTGGTGGGATTGTAAACGCAGTAGTTTCTAAAGCCGTAGGGGAAATTTCTGCACTCGAGAAGTAGAAGGCCGTTGCATGACTGCAAGATTCTGGTGTAGGAAGCTTTGAAATAGAAAGGTCGGGGTATCTTCACGGCGAGGTCGAAGCAGGAGAACCTGGGCGGAGTTAGGCGGAGGATGAAAGTCGGTAGGGTTTTCCGGCGGTGGTGGCGGTGGAAATAGGGGCCGGAGATGAGAGAACGCCAACGTTTGCTTACTGATTGGAATCTAACAAGCGATTTGGCGGGGAGGTGGCGGATTATCTCCGTCAGTAAGTCATCGTTGCCGGCGATTATTTCCGCCGATCGTCGGGAGTTTGGTCTTTTGCAAACGCGCATCCTGAAAATCAGGTTTCTTTGATCAATGGAGTTAAAGGATTATGTTAATGAATGTGAATTGTGTACGAGGATGTGATTAAATCAGACTTCTTTGATTTCAATGCTCTCCTCTCTCCGAATGCGGTGAGGAGTTTGAATTTAAAGTTTTAAACTTTGGAGTTTCCACTACTAGAAAACATGGATTTAGCAACCGAAAATTTGCATTTAACCGATTTCGCAACTGAATTTGCAACCGAAATTCAGAGCTTTGCAACCAAATATTCGGTTGCCAATTAGTTGCAAAAATTTTGCAGCCGAACTTCGGTTGCAATTTCAGTTGCAAAAAATTGTTGAATGGTCAACATTTTCTAGTGTCTTTGCAACATAAAATTAGGTTGCTAATTCAGTGGCAAATAGTTTGCAACCGAATTTTGGTTGCAAATTCGGTCGAAAAATAATGAAAACAATCAAATTTAGTCAAGATTTCGGTTGCAAATTTGGTTGCGCAGGACTTGCAACCGAAATGCTAATGAGCAAAATCATTAAAAATAATTTCAAAAACATTTTTGCAACAGAAAATTGGTTGCAAAATTTTTATGCAACCGCTTGCAACCGAATTTCGGTTGCAATAGTTTTTGTATTTATTATTAGGGAAAATATCATTTTTGGTCCTCTACAATTGCCATTTTTCGCTTTTCGTCCTGAACTTTTCACTTGTCTCAAATTGCATCCTCTTAGTTTCCAGAAATCTCAATTTTGGTCCTTTTAGTAACAGACGTTAAAATTTGGACGGAATAGGTCACGTGAGATGCACATGGCCCGCTGGGGTTAATTTTTTTGGCCCGCCAGGCTGTGAAATGGAGCGAAATTGCAGCTGTATCAAAAAAAGAGGGAAAATTGGGATATAAATTAGGTGGTTACACATTTTCCCCCCAAAAACTGGAAATTAGGGTTCAGATTTCTCTCTACTCAATGGCTGCTGCAAATGGTGGTGTAATGTGCTTCTGTGGGAGGGTTTCAACATTGCGCACCTCGTGGACTCCATCAAACCCAGGGAGAAGGTTCTACACCTGCAATAACAGTGATGGAGCATGTGGGTTCTTTGTCTGGGAAGATCCTCCTATGTGTGCAAGATCTAAAATTATCATCCCTGGGCTCCTGCGCAAGATCAATGACCATGAAGTTGAGGTTGCTAGGTTGAAGAAGAGAGAGGGCCGCTTGATTTACGTCATTGTTGTGCTTGTGTTATTCACAATTTTCACCCTTCTTTTCTGAATGTTGCTGCATATTTATGTAGTTTAGGCTCTTTTGTGGCTTAATGTAATTACCCAAACTAATCGGAATGTAAGGTTAATGTACTGATATTGTATGTTGGTTTTGTAATGGTAATGAAAATGTAATGGTTTTTATGTATTGTCAAAATTGTGTCTCTTTGAGTGGTTGCTTGAATATGTATGTCAATTCACCAACAAGCATCTATGGTTCCAAACAATACCAATTCTGATGCAAAAGACCAACATTCATTCATTGAACAAGGAATATTCCTTCGTTACAATTGTGCATATATCATGTTCTCCAAAACATTGCAATTGGTTCTGCAAATGTGATCATCATTAAACACTAACAAACAAAAAACCAGTTCTAAAGCCATAGACAAAAATGTTTTAATTCAGTACATAAGTAGATCACTTAGAACTTCCTAAACCTCCCTTTCTAATCCTGTCCAATGCTGCGCCAAGGTTCTTCATGGTAACAAACTTCTTGCCATCTTTCTCAATGATCTTGCAATTAGTGGGCTTGTTTGGTTGTGTCACCAAAGACACGGCCACTCTGGGATGGTCTGGGGAAAATGGAATCCTCCTGTTTGAAGGCTCAACCTCATCACTGTAAATTGAGCCAGCTAGTTGCCTTGGTGCTTTGAATCCCTTATTACGCTGTACTTTCTTTCTAGCCTGACAAACAAGTATAACATTTAAGGTGTGATTTTTAATAGATAAAAGTTAAACACAAATTCCATAACTGATATAACACACAAATACCAGACTTACAGTTTGCTTCCTCCTTGTAAATGTAGGCTGTGCAACAACCTCAGAAACTTGCTCTGGTGTTTCCAATCTTTCATCTCCTTGCACTTGAGATTCAACTGGTGGGATAGATGGAGACACATCTATCTCCTCTTGTGCATAGTATTCTGCTTCAGCATCCTGCATTAAGTTGTCAATGTGAGGATCAATTGGCTCAAACTCCTGAACATTACCTCCATGGGATGCCAACTTCCTCTTCTTGCAACTTCTTTTGTTATGTCCTGGTTCACCACAGAGGCGGCACTTTATCAAAGGAGATCTTTTCTTCAACCTTTGGGTCCCTTTCTGTCCTTTCCCAGCAGGTGGTTCCTCTCTTTCCCTTCTCCTTAACTTCTTAGGTCTGCCAACCCCTCTCTTAGGAAGAGCAGGTAAGCATTTAACTGAGCATGTAGAAGGCCACTTCTCTGGCCCATTCATAGGATAAATAAAGGGTTCATATACCCTTCTGAAACATTCCACAGTATAGCAATCAGCAACATAATCCTCACCATCATACCTTTGAGCCTGAATGGCACTCATTGCATGTTTGCAAGGAATACCTTGCAAGTCCCACATTCTACATGAACATGTGTGGTTGGACAAGTCAACTGCACACATACTGCCATCATATCCATGGATTTCATAGTGCACTTCATTTGATTTCACAGCCCTGCACTCAATCCCAGCCCTTTCTGCATTCTTCAACAACAACTTCCTGATTTTAGGACACAATTTCCTCCTCCATTTTGAAGCCATGTCCCTATTCTCCTGTAATCTCTCTATGAAGTGATTTCTGATCCACTCACACATAGCAAATATTTCTTTATCCCTAGCTTCAAGTATGTTAGAGTTGAAAGACTCACATATATTGTTCAATAGTAAGTCACATCTGGGGAAAGTATGGAAGTGTGACTTACTCCATTGAGAAGGAGGCTTGTCATTCAACCATTCAGCCATGCTTTTGTCAATTTCAATTATCTCCCTCATTGCAGCTTCAAATTCAGGGACAGTGGATGCCCTTGCAGCCTTCCACAATGCATTTCTATGAACTGACCCTCTGAACCCTGCACTCTTCATGTTCCCATGCAAATGTCTAACACAAAATCTAATTTCAGAAGTTGGGAACACTAAGTCAAAAGCTGGTACCAATCCCTTCTGTTTATCACTTATGAAAGTGTATTCATGTCCCACATGTATATTCAAGTCCATCTTCAATAATTGCAGAAACCATACCCATGTGTCTTTATTTTCACCATTCACAACAGCAAAACAAATTGGATATGGATCATTATTTGGATCAACCCCAACTGCACTCAGAATTACCCCACCATGAGGTCCTTTGAGGTGGCAACCATCCACCCCAATGATTGGCCTACAACCATTTAACCATCCTTGTCTCATTGCATTAAAACATATGTATAACCTATCAAACACCTTCACATTTGGAAGCAAACTAGGCTGCATCTCTAATACAACATTGGACCCAGGATTTGATCTTCTTAACTCATTACAGTAATCAAATAACATTCCATATTGCTCTTTAGTGTCACCTTCAATGTTCTCTAAAGCTTTCCACTTTGCCCTATAAGTTTGATTCCTAGAAACATTCACATTAAGGGTAGTGGAAACATCTCTTTTAAATCCTTTAACCTTTCTTTCAGCATCTGTTCTAAACATTTTTTCAAATTTCTCTGCAATCCAACCTGACTTAACATTCTTGCAGTGATAATCAGGAGCACACCTGTGTTTCTTGTGATATTCCCTAATTCTAAACACTCCTTTAGTCCCAATTGATATAGCATGTAACCTCCATTTGCAACCTGGTTCCAAACACTTAGCATGTACTCTAAGTTTGTCATTCTTTGTAACCTTAAGGTTTCTTCTGGTATTAATAGCATGAGAATGAACAGACTTCACCAACAGTTTCTTATTTGAGAACTCTAGTCCTAAAACATACTTAGGCTTCAATATATCTTCAGGATTAAACTTAGGATATTTTTCAGGATTCTCCTCTTCATCAGACAATTTGTCACTGTCAAAGTCATCTGAATGATCAGGAACAGCAGGCCTAGACTCTTTCTCAACTACTTCATCATCATCAGACTCTGTTTCAGATTGAACCCTCTTCCCTTTATCTTGTTCATTACTTACACCCCCATATTCAGTCCTTTTGTCTATGTTTTTATTGAATTCATTGTCATCTTCATCAGTTGACACTTCTATGTCACTATCTTTAAAGACATCATATTCCTCTGAATTATCACTCTCACCATCACTCTCACCAACACTCCCATTAACACTCTCACCAACACTCTCACCATCATCATCTACCGCATCCCCACTATCTAACTGATACAAACACCCATCCAACCATACATGCACAACCCTGTCCTTGTGATGTTGAAGACATTTACTTAGCAATTGTTTACCATCCACAACCAACACAAAACCATGTTCATTCTTAGTGTAATACTTGTTAGGACCACCAAAACCTATTTTCTTAGCTAGTTGATCAATATAATCCAAACTCATCCCATTTAACTCCACATAATCAAACACACTAAATGTACCACCAGTATACGTAGCAGCAATATTGTCAAATTTACCACCATGGTGAAAAATCATAGTCACAACTGGATCCAAATCATCTGAAAAAACAGAGCACACCCCAAAACACAAAAATTAAACAAACATATTACCAACATAAATGTCCTACTCAACACATTCAGCAAATAAAATATGACAATGGCAAGGGACCACATCAATAAACAAATTAGCGCACATATTTCAACAAATTCCATCACAATACAAGACAATGCACATTTACCCAAGCCATAAACCATAAAACAACCAAAAAGGATCAGGCTTCTTACTATATCTCGGTGGTGGGAACCCCTTTAGCTTCACATTTCGTAAACTCATGGTGCCTTACGGATTGTATTTCATCCACGCCACCTCCAATGCAAGCAATTTCTTGAGAGAAATCAGTGAATCCAAAATCGCCGGTAAAGAGAGAGGAACAGGAGCAATGTTGGTATTTTTTGAATTTTTAACCCTAGGTAAGAAAATGAGGGCTTTTACTCAGAACAATTGTGTCAATTTCGGGCTTCATTAAGGCCATGTGCATCTCACGTGACCTATTCCGTCCAAATTTTAACGTCTGTTACTAAAAGGACCAAAATTGAGATTTCTGGAAACTAAGAGGATGCAATTTGAGACAAGTGAAAAGTTCAGGACGAAAAGCGAAAAATGGCAATTGTAGAGGACCAAAAATGATATTTTCCCTTATTATTATTTATAAAAATAAAGTAAGTAATAATTTTTTTTTTAAATGTGTTGCTATTCGATTGCAAAATTGGTTGCAAAAGTGTTTATACTTTACTATATTTAATATATACTTAATAACATTATAGTTATGAATTACTCGTCTTCTATAATCTATTTGATGATAATATATATACTTTATAAATATTATATATATATATATATATATATATATATATATATATAATGTATTATATATAGTGCCTAAATCATTTCAATATTGTGTAAAGAGTTCTAAATCTTTTAAATCATAGTGTAATATAAGTTTTCAATTAAAATGATAATAAATATTATAATATATAATTTATATATGTAATTTTAAAGTAAAAGTAAGTTAATTAATTATAATTATTTATGTATCATGATCATATTAATTATAGTAGTACTAATTAATAACTATTAATATACTACTGTAATTACTGAAAATTATATGATAAAGTTTAATTAAAAGTTATGCCTCATAACTATAAGGTATAATAGACATCATAAGTTATTATGATGTTATACTTATACAGTGATATATTACTTTTATGTACGTATACATTCATATACGTTTGTATTCTATATTATATATAAATTATGTTATAATATAAGTTTCTTAAAATGAAGATATATGTTATATGATACAACATATATGTAATTGTAAAATGAAAACATGTTAATTAATTGTAATTATTTGTACATGATCATATTATAGTTAGTGATAGAGCCAACATGGGTTGGTTCAAGTGGTTAATGGGTTCATTTTTTAAAGTAAGGTCACAGGTTCGAACTTCGCTTGAGTGTGCGTGTGCTGATATACTTATATATATATTATAGCTAATGATATTAATTAATAATTATTGTTATATTTGTATTAAAGTTTATTAATTATATGTTTCGTAAAATGCGATACACATACATAATAAATCATTAACATGTTTATACTTCTACTGATACAATATTATATAATTACATATACGATATTTAAGAATATGACATCATACGATAATATATATAATGTGCAAGCTAATTGTAATTGCAACAAGATTAGTCTAATTGATGTAAGCCAATTAAGATATAATATAACATATGATATAATAGTTGCAAGTGATCCATTATTTTAAAATATAATATAATATATAGTTACAAGTCCTTTTTTTTTTTCGGTTCAAAAGTTACAACTTACAAGTCTATTAAATGGTATTACAGTTGGTTATGTTTGTTAATTTCTATAATATAGAGATATTTATATTTCTGATAGATATTATACATCATATGCTATAACAATATCTTACTATCATTGTTAATGTAATACCTATAATATAGAGATATTTATTTTTCTGTAGACATATATTATATATCATATGCTATATCAATATCTTATTCTCATTGCTAATATAATACCAATAAGTGAAGTAAATCATATAATATATATTATATTAAATGATATACATAGCTATAAATTATATTATAAGTGCATAAAACCATAATATATATATATATATATATATATATATATATATATATATATATATATATATAATTATATTAAATGATATACATAGCTGAATTATATTAAATAATATAATGTGAAATAATAACTCTAATAATTAATATTTAAATAACTTTCAGACGATTAATAATATAACATATAGTTTGTTATATTATAATATAATAATTCCCTCCCAAAATTCAATTACTTTTTTGCCAAAAAAAATTGAATAACGCCCCCCTCCCCCAATATCAATTTCCCGTCATTCCCTCCTTTCTCCTCTAAGGCAAGAGAGAGCCCTAATTTCTCCCTCTCCCCTCTTCCAGCCAGCGGTTCTCCATCGACAGCCATGGATTTTGCCGCCGCCAACCGCCACCCACCGTGCGCTCTCTCTCTTTGCCCCTCCGCCGCTGCCTTTTCCTTACCGTTGTCTGCTCCAAAGAAGCCTTCTCCGCCTCCTCTTGCCCGGACGACGACTTCTCCGCCACCGCCTGCTCCGCTAGGTCTCTCTCTCTCTCTATCTTTTTTATTTTTTATTTTTTTAAAAGGGAATCTCGGCCACCGCCTGACCCTGCTAGATTCTACCGGTTGCCCCCGCACCGTCTCTATCTCTTTCTCGCTCACTCTCTCTCTCAGATTTAAGTTTTATTTTGAATTTTGGGAGCTGTATATGGATTTTCGATCTATTACTATTTTAGGGTTTTTTCTTGTCCAGTGGCCCCAGCTCATGGATGTTGATGCCATGTGGTTATCTCAGATGATACTGCTGTATTTTTACATTTGTTGCTGTTGAATTGTTCTGAATTTTTTTTGTTCTAATTTCGATTTGTGATGTGTTAACAGTGTTAATTGGGTATTAATGTGAATTTCAGCTTATCAAGGGGTATTGCCCAGGTATATTTCCTCAAATTTGTTAACATTGCGTTCACGTTTTTCTTTTCTGGTTTCGTATTGGAATGTTGATGATTTTGTGTGTTGATTATGCTCGCTTGATCTAGCTCAAATTGAAGTAGAAGGAGCTTTTGTTTTCCATTTTTGGTTCTGTCTTTGACTTGCAAATGTTTTTTCACGTTTAGATGGGGAAATGATACTTTCCTGAGCTATATTGTGGTGAAACTTTGTAATGAACATGATATTCACGTTTTTCCTCTGCGGAAAAGCTAAGGAGACGCATTGCTTTCAGTGTGAGGATTTTCTGTTGCAGCTGTGTGTCTGTTTGCAATGTTATTTGTATGCTTGCTCGACTCAGCCTAACAATTTTCTTGTGTTATTTTACCTCATTAAATTAATGTACGGGTCTGTTTTTTAAAAAACTTTATCCATGATGAGGAGCGAGGTTGCATGATAGCCGCTCAGTATTTCCAGTTCTATTACTGCATCATCTTTAATTTAGGGGGGTAACTGTTCTCTGTTTGAATTTCTGTTTCACTTTATGTAGCTCATGCTGCAGTTCCTCAAATTTCACTTTATATTTCAACACTTACAGGATATTTATAATTACAATAGAATTCATTGTAACTGGTGGTCTTAAGTTTGTAAAATAATTTGAATGGTGGCCCACTGTAATTTGATCATTATATTCTCTATCATGTGTTGTTTATAGTGAAGTTATGCTTTTTAACGTATGCTTCGGAAGACCACATCACCACATGGTAAAACAAGAATGGGGTTAGTTTATTACTTTTTTGTTACAATAGTTCTTTGTTGTTTTACGTGGAATGTTTTGCAATGGGATTAGCTGTTGTTTGCTTTTAATATCTTGGCATTTCATTTCATGTCTCCTTCACAATTTATCAATGGATATGACTACCAATGAATACAAATGTTGTTAAACTGAAGACATTTTTGAATTGGTATTTTCAGTGGTTGATTGCTCTCTTATGGGGTGAAGTTTGATAGGTGGAGCTAATCTAAGTGGCAATTTGCTTAAGTAATCTGTGAAGAAAAGGTAGAAAGGTAATATTTATCACTCCTCTTCTCTTTAGCCCCTCATTTTTTTTGTTTTCCCATTTCTGTACATTCATTATTATGTTTCATGCTATCTAACATCTTCATTTGATTGGTTTCCATTATTTGAAAGTTTGAAATTGAGAATATGAAAATGTAGCCAATCATGCTGTAGTGTTCTTGTTGGGTACCACTGTTTTATTTTATATTCAAAAAGCATTGGTTACAAAAGATGCAAATCGCCTAATTCTCAGTTGTGCAATCTCTTTGCTTTCTCCTTGAACACTTAGAAATAGGTTCTTATTTGAAAGGTGTTGAACCAATATAAATATGAATTTTTTATAAGTTTTCCAGATAGTATGTCTATCAAACTTGGGATATAATCTGGAATTTCAAATCCGCTTTGAACGATGATGGATGAAATGTTTGGTAATCATTGTCATCAAACAATCATTTGCAGATTCCTCTTTTTTAAATTGATTAGCTCTCAACAGTCGAGAGCCATTAACTGATTTCTTAGCCTTGGAATCGCAGATTGTTCTCTGAATTTCATTCATCATTCTCCTCATGCATCTTTTGTAGCCACTGAATTTTACTTATGCACTGAACACAGAGGTGTAATTCATCCTGATTATTCTGTTTCCTTCACTTTTGTGGTTTAGAGCAATCTAATATTTTGTTTGTGCTGTAGGTTGATGCCGCGTTAATTGCAACTGGACGGGCTCCATTTACAAAAGGTCTAGGCCTGGAGAATGTAAGTAACTTAACAAACCCATGACGACCAGTAAATTTGAATCCTGTCTAATAGCTTAAGCTCTATATGAGGGCATTTTTTAACAATCAAAGCAGTAGAAGCTATTGTGTTCTTGTCATAGTTGCGCATTGTGATTATCACACATGTAATACACAATCTCTGCTTCTTTTGTAATCGTGTTCTTGTGTACCTATTCAAAGTGATTGGATTTTGTTATGTGCCATGAATCTTTTGAAGTATGAATCAATACATATAGTAATATCTAATTCTTGTGTACCTATGGATGATAGGTATGACTTTAATCTTAATGTTGTGCTTGTGTGTTGGCTAAACTTTGGACATCGCCGAGAAAGCAGTTGGATTACTTCAACTCTAAAGTCAGAGGTACAATTGAAGTTTGATGATGCGCTTGACAACATCAACTCTAACGTGAAAGAAGAACCAATAGAAGAAGTTTGGTGATAACCTTGAGAACTTGTAAGTTGTATTGTTTGAACATGGAGTTAGAAAACTTTTTCTTTAGATTATTGGAGAATTATGTTGTTATTGGACAAATTCAGGATGTTTATATTGTGGTATGATTATGATTATCTTATGGAATATTTTGATTAGAATGTTGGTTTGATGTGATGACTTTCATTGGTAATATATGATTATAATTGGATTTTTTGGGGGAAAAAAAAAGCTCTATTGTTCTGAATATTATATTTTAGATAATGTGACCGAAAGTTCGGTTGCAAATCTTAAGACTATTGGCAATTGAGAAATTATTTAAATATAAAAAATTATAAAATAAACTATTTTTGCAACCGAAATTTCGGTTGTAAAATTATTACTAGATCGTCTAGCTATTTTGCAACCGAATTTTTTAATAATTTTGGTTAAAAATTCGGTTGCAAAATTTATGTGCCACGTCAAATTTGCAACCGAATCTTTGGTTGCAAGCTAGTTATAGTTTTGCAACCGAATATTCGGTTTCAGTTGCAAAGTGACGAGGTGCACCTGCCACGTCTGCGCATCTTGCAACTAGAAATTCGGTTGCTATTTCGGTTGCAAAGAATTCGGTTACTAAAGTTTGCAATCAGGGTTTTAGCAACCGAATTTTTCTGTTGCAATTATGTTGCCAAACACTATTTTTCGGTTGTAAAGGGCCCTTTTTCGGTTGCAAATCCGGTTGCAAAAGTGATGTTTTCTAGTAGTGTTATTTCGACTTTGGAGATCTATCCGCATATGGAAAGGATTTCTTTTTTCTTGGAGCTATACGGAAACGATTTCACAAAGAGTTAAAAGAATTTTATTTGGGAGCTAGATTTTGTAGGATTGTTGGTCATGAGAAAAAAATTATGATGGGCGAAATTAAAATATTCAAAATTAAGGGGTGAAATTTCGAATTTGAAGGTTAAAAATATAAAATTTTCAAAATATACATATAAAATTAAAAAAATTTCAAAATTTGGGGCACTTCATGCCCTCCTTTGGCTATAACACTCTAAAGCACGGACACGCCTAAAAAATGGCCCGTGCAGTGTCCGACACGTGTCGGACACGGACACGGCCCGGACACGGCTCGGACACGTGTCGGACACGGCTGAAGGAGTGTCCGAAAAAAAAAAAAAAAAAAAAATTGGGACACGGTGTCGGACACGGCGAGGTGGAGTGTCCGACACGGCTCGGACACGGCGGAGCAAATTTGATCATTTTTTTATGCTTTTTTTAATATTTTTTGAATTTTTTGGAGAGAAAATTGAAATAACAAAACTTATTTTAGTTTTTAATATTATATATTTATATAAATATTTTATGTTATATAGATTATACTTATAAAATATTTTTATTTTTATATAAAATATCTTTATTTATATATAAAATATATTTATTTATATAAAATATAGCCGTGTCGGAGCCGTGTCGTGTCCTAAGATTTTGAAAAAATCCGTGTCGCCGTGTCCGTGTCGTGTCGTGTCCGTGTCGCCGTGTCCGTGTCCGTGCAACATAGCTATAACACCACGCAGATAGGACGATATAAATTTTTTCTTGAATTTTTTAGATGATGTCCAACACAAATATCCGATATAACACAACACAACAAAATAATATTTTTAAAAGTGTCTATGCATACAGAAAAAACAAATGTTTTTTTTCCCTAAATATATTTGGATTATATTAACTAGTCCCCCAATCCTAAGTACCTTAAAAAGTTAAAGATTTGAGATAAGTACGTGAGAGGTTAGGCAAGGATTACAAAAATAATGAAAAAAGGTTGGACAAGGGTTACGAAAATACCCCAAAAAAAGGTTGAAATTTTGAGATAGATACTCGAGGTTGAACAAGGATTACATAAATACCCCAAAAAAAATTGAAATTTTTTAGATAAATACCTCAGGCTTTTTTTTTTTTTTTTTATAAATATTCACCTCCAAATGGCTATAAGAATTGAAACCCGAACTCTAATATGAATTATTGCTCTAAAAAAAATAATTATTTAACCTAATCTCTATTAGCTCATAAATACCTAAAATTTTTTCTATTTAAATACATACACCCAAACGGAATTCGAATTCGAGGTTTTACCCTAAAGAATGAATCATTAATCATTTGAACTAACCACCATTAGCTAATAAATACCTAAGGTTGAACAAGGGTTAAAAAAATTAGTTGTCTTACTAAATCATAGGAAAGAGTGGAGAAATTGAGAAAAATATGTGAGGTTGCACTAGGGTTACGACGAACACTCTTTGGATTTTTCATAATTGAGTTAAACTCATGGGTATTAATTCATAATTATACCTCATTATAATTATATTTTAATGTTAAAAGTTGGATCCTAATAGTCCAATCGACAAGAAATTTCCTTTTTATTTCACTTTTCATTTTTTGTTAAAAATTGTCCTAATCTGGTAGGAGATCAATTCAAAGATTTTCCACCCTAATTTCAGGCATCTTGACTAAATTTAGCATTGAGGTTGTATAAAGTATTAAAAGACATACTATTAGAGAAAGAATTCAAGAAGCTGCTCTCATAACTGAATATGTTTAAAATATCTCGCAATTAGTGGTTCAAATTAAAGTTATGTAATCAATTAAATTATCTCCAACTAGTATATGATTAATTTTTTCTTTCTAAAATAGATAATATTCTGGCCGCCTACCTGCCTCAAAAGTCAAAATCTTAAAAAAAGGAAACTAAATAAATAAAATCCAATGCAAAATTACATAAAAATCTAGGCCGATGTAATGAGGACTTTTTACATGGTAATATAAGTTAATTTTCCCCCTCCTCAAATACAATATGGAAAAGTCGTTCGACCGAATCTGGTCTGGGTTAAAACTATTTTTGCATTTTGGACTGTTTTTGGTAAGTTGAGTAAGTGTCATTCATGAATGTCATTTCCTTGGCCAAAAAGAGTATCATGACAAGTTGTAAAAAGTATTCAAAATTTTTCCTAAATAGGCATTTTATTTTATGTCCCAATTGGATTCTTGATAATACCATCATAAGTGTGAGACATTCAAACCTTCCTGAATAAGTCTCATCACCACCTATAAAGTATTGCATAAACGAATCCAAATCACACAATTATTAGAATACAAAAAATTATACCTATACCATGGGTTTGATAACTTACCACACCTTGAAGAAGACATATTTTTACAACTTCTACCCCACCAAGGCTGAGGAGGAGGCAGCAGCAGCAGCCGCCGCCACAGCCGCAATGCGAGTGCCGTTGATCGGGTTTCGCCACCGACGCTTGCTGGTGGAGATGAGAGATGTGCATCCACCACCGGTGTTGGATCCCCACCACCCGTGGCAGATCAAGAAAACCCTAAATCACTATGAGATTGCATCCGGTAAGATCGTCGTGTCGTTTCACGACACGTTTGAGTATGTTCTCCGGTACTGGAACTTTTGCATGGCTAACCACATCGCCGTTTTAGGCCATAGGGTTGCCGTGGTCGTGTGGGACGTGACTAATGAAAGAAACCCTAAGAAGTACGAGGGAAACGACGTGTATTTTCAAATTACACCGAGTGAAAACTACATTCTTACGTGCGTGGAGATGATGAGGGATAGAAACTTGAGGGTGGACGACTACATTGGTCTGTACTGGGACTCAAGTGATTGTTGCTTTCGTATTAAATTGTTTAACACGAGTACTCAATAAAGTGAGCCATTTTTGAAGAGTTAATGAGATGAAAATCGTGATATATATAATCAAATCATCATTTTAAAACAATGATTTGATTGAGATTACGAATTGACATTGTTGGATAAGTACAAATACAACTAAATGTACTGGTTACATATCTTGTATCTGCATCCTGTGTAATAAAGACAGTTTGCTCTGCTTTTGATTTCTTTAATTTTTCTATATTCGAGTTGTGTTTTTATATTCTTTTTTAATATTCTATTATGGGTTTAAACCGTGTTGTACTTCTAAAGTGTAAGGCTCCTCTTACCAACTGTAGCTACATTCTTAGAAAATCGAACATGAAACTTCTAATTAACATAGCACCGAAACACTTAGTCGATGGTTCTGCTTTTACATGAAGCTATCATGACAACAACTAGCAGGAAAATTGAAATTTATTGGCTAATAAAAATAATAAGTGGACTGGTTCTACATTCCTGTACAAAATTTCCATGCCTCACACTACTATGCAAATCAATGAACTCTGCATTTGCAGGTTTCCTCATTCTATGCTAAACAATTGCCAAAAGCAAATGCATTTTAATTACTTAAGGTAAACACTTTGCGAACCCACAGTAAATTGAGGCCCAAAACAATATCAAGAAACTAACTTCTGAAAGTAAAAAAATGAATCGGGAAACTTCATTTTATCTCCGTTTCTGTTAGCTGGCATGACGAAGACGACTAGATGCCGGAGGTTGTTCTCGGGAAATTTGTTTTGTTTCTGTGTAAAGACGGCATTCTACGATCCTTTGCTGAAATGAAGTGGCTGAATTTGGCAGTTGGAGTGAGTGAAGAAGGCATGATCTCTTAGAACAATTGGTGTGACATCTTAAGCTTATTCTGTTTCCATTTGGGCAACTTGTAAAAAGCTCTCTTTGCCATTCCGAATTTCTCTTGGAATTCATCTGTGGACAAATAAGCCTGCAGAACAGCAAGACCAAACCTCAGAACAATAACATAACAAATGAAATGATTACAGGCTTTACAGAGCATTCTTACAGGTAATTATACGAAATTACACAAACCTCCCCTATTGTATTCAAAATTACAAGTGCCTCCTCCATAATTTACCTTGCTCAAGCATTCAACCTCCGCATTCATTAATTATACTATGTTTAGTGACAATACAGTCTTTGAAGCCAAGAGGGGTTTTGGCATAGCTTAATTTGAGTAGATTACAAGTTCCTATAGGTAAGATATCTTTGAAGCCCATTAGCTCCTACACATCTTATTTTGAAAAAAAATTGTTAAAAATGTTTGGATAGAATAAGATCTGACAGCTTTGTGGCATGTTGTAATTTCGTTGAGTAAAAATGAGACAATAATTTTTAGTATAACAATGATAAAAAATAAATAATAAAATTAATTTTTTAAGAAGATAAAATTATAATATTGAAAGAAAATCAAGGATATTCACATAGTTTTGGTTTTTGGAATTTGATAACTTACAAATTGTTTATTTTAGAAGAAAGTTGGTGGGAGCTTACTTTTTTTAGCTTTCCAAACAACTTATTTTTGAAACATACAAGGTCATTTACTAAAAAATAAAAATCCGGACACTTTAGAGGAAGTTATAAACTCTCAAACAACATATAAGTTGTTTAAGGAGCTTATATAAGCTCAACCAAACCCTCATAATAAACTTTTTCAGAATTCTCTTGCATATATTGATTATATCAGCTAAATCATGCATACCTCTCGTCTGGTTATGTCAATATCTTCAATGGGATCTTCCGATGTTGTCTTAAGCCGGTCATATGGGTGTACTGGAAAATCTTCCTCCTCCTCAGCTTCACCTTCCGTTGCATCTTCCTCTATCGTCTCTGGCTTTGGCTTCGATGAGTCTATAGAGTTCTCTCTAGAAATTGAATCGCCTCTTGATTTAGGTACGTCTTCAATAACATGATTTCAAAATACACCATTAGAACCTCCAAGAATGAATCATTAATTGATGGGGAAAAGCTTGAGAAAAGGTCCATTATACTCGTAGGCAAATTTGTAAAAATCCTCTCTATGCACACCCATACCCATATATGGTTTTTACCCTTTATCTTATCATTTTCAATTATAGTCCTTTACATTCCAAATGGCATTTAGGGACGTTAGTCCGTAGTTTGTCACGTTACGATATAGTTCAGCTATGTTTTAAGATTTGGCATATTGAATACGTTTTCTCAAAAACGAAAATAGAAGGTAAAAAGAAAATTTGCCAAAAAGGATCAGTGGGCCAAGTTTTGAAACACAAGGGACTAAAACAGTGGCTTAGAAGACCAGTGTGCCAATTTTTAAAACATTAGGGACTAAAATTGACACGTATGATGTACATGATGATTTTTTGCAATTTTTTTCATACCTTTAATTGAGCGAGGCAAGAGGAACTGACGGGCAGAGCCTGGTTTTTCAAAAGTTGAAGTTAGTGCTGATATAGCTGCTGATTTTGAATGCTGGTTGTCTGAATCGTGGCCTCCTGATCTCGGGAAAAGTTTTCCCACCATTGGAGGAGGAGTTGACAAGTTTCTTGTATTGGCATTCTCAAAATTTGAAGCTAGAGCATTGAATGCTGGGGACCTGCCTCTTACACGAGGTCTATCAGGAGCTACACACACACTTCTAGAACGTTGTGATTTTTCGGGTGCAGAAGACCTCGAACCAAAGGCAGGTATTCTCCTTCTGGGTTTCTACTATGTCATCATATGTATAAGGCCAAGAGTAACAAGGAAAATAACACAATGTGAAAAAGAAAAACTGACACGGATAATTGTGTGATATTCAACTTAGGCCGCATTAGGCAGTTTATGCAACCATTTAGTATAGCAGAAATAAAATCTATGGACAGATTTAGACAGCTTAAGAATTTAAGCAGTGAATGGAAAGTGAGATCAGATGAGTATGTTCGAATTATTCAAAAATCATAATACTTCAAAATTTGGACGTGTTTTTAAGTAAATTTGAAATTTGATAAAACTCAAGTAAAATCATAAATTTCATAATTGGAAATATGGGAGGAGAAGGATTCCAGAAGATGGTAGCAAAACCTTGAGAGAACAAACAGAAAATATAATCTGGTGAAGAGAGAGAAGGAAAAGAACTAACAAATGGTTCCATAAACTTACATATATTACCGGATTGCCCTTAAGAACAGCAAATTTTCTTTGGAAAGAGTTACCATGAATCTGTAACCATATAAGTAGTCACAAGTCATTGAATATCTTAAAAACCTCAACTCAGAAAAAGCACTCAGATTTATAGAGCAGGTGCATACTGCAAATTTTTTGGAGTCCCAAGTGAAAAAACGAGTGAAAAATGTCGGCTCACTTCCTTCCTTAACAACAAATATCGGAGCTTCCTTGGATAACTTCTCAAGAAGAACATCTCGATCCAGAAATTTCTGTTAGAACCAATAACAGGTCACAAGTTTTTTAGATTAACTTATCACCCATATTAAGTAGTCTTAACTTTAACCAAGGGGGAAGTTTTTGAAGCACACCTGCCCAATATTTAAAGCTTCCATCTTATTCTGGGATTCAACCTGTTTCCCAACCCAGACAAAAATGTCCGAATGACAATCAAGAATGAAGATATCTTCAGTCATTAGATCATCCTGGTTGAAATTGTATACCTCTGTGACCTGCAATTTAAAATTATAAATTTCAGGTAATAGCATATTTCTGGTTTATTCTGCATGAAAACATTGATATCAGGCTGTACAAATGAAAACTACTCAAAAAGAGTGATTGTTTTTTATCTGACATGCAACCCTATAGATATGGGATGGTAAAAGAAGTACGAAATTGAAAAATTGAAAAAATCAATTAATTATATTATTTTCCAGCAGATAGTCAAGTGATATGAGGCATACACACCTTAAGTTCTCCTGAAAGCAGTGTAGTGGTCACGCATGGTAATATGAGGACGAAGAAAGAAACAAGTCAGTTGAACTCATCTATAAAATAAATGATGGGAGAAAAAACTGTACATAGGAAGATCAAGAATGCCTTACCATCGGATAAAGTGCATAAAAATAGATGAGGATCACTTTCAGCCTCTCTCGCTATTTTCGAGCTACCATACTCAGTTTTTTCTCCGAGCAACTCCCAAAATTGGTCGCATTCAGCACCTTCCTTTTGAAATCTAGACGGCATGTCTGGCTGCAAATATAAATGCATTAGTTAAGGGAGAATTGTGTAGACACGACAGAAAATTCCAGCAACAGTAAATGAAACATAGCCTGCACTTCAAGTGTTTCTCCTTACTGACAAAAAATGCAGTTAGATGCAAGATGATAATCATTAATATCCATCCGTTTAAATGGTGAAAGTGCTCCACGAATCTAGCGCACGACCAACTCAAAACTGGTAATACTGATATCATAACAGGGGAACACCCATTACAAATGTCAAACCTTTATAACATCCAGCTGCCTCTCCATAAGCTCCTGATCTTCAGATGACGTAAGACTTCCTACCCAGCTAAAGCAAGAGGATTCATTGTGTAGTATGTAACAGTAGGAAGAATTCAGAGATGATGCTACCTGAATAAATTAAATGACACATTATATAGATATAAACCCCTAAGTTATTTGACTTTTAGCAATTGATAAAACATCAAGACTCACGGGTTCAACTTGAATGGATTGCATATTCTCTGGTCCACTTCCCTGAACCCGGAATAATGCAAGTCCATCGTCTTTATATGTATCATCTGGAAGTTCCTTCTCAGTTATGTAATTCTTATATCCCTCACTAAGACCACCCTGTTGACACGTAGATAATTCTTGTTACTATAAATAAGAAGTTTATGAAGTTGATAGGATATAAACATAATTACAACATTGGATTATGTTTAGTCTGCCAGACCTTAACTACGATGAAACTCTGATATATTGCAAAGAACTGGATTGGTTCATGTCCTTCGCAAATGCGGGCCTAGAAATGCATAATAATTAAACAATTAATATAACAATCAAAACACAAGTTGCACTAGAAGGTGAGATTAAAATGAAGCCATCAAGGTAAAATGTGCCTGAGTGGGTAAGGACTTCAGTGCCTCAACCATCTTGCTAGCCTGTGAAGTTGCTGCTACCCTATCTTCCTATATAAAATGAATAGCATGATCAATAATTCCATCAAGAAATTTGTAAACACTGATATTTTAAGCGCGCATGTTTAAGTTTGCAAGGCAATTAACAGGTTCATTTCTTAACTTATTTTTATTGAAGGTAATCAATTAAAATATTAAATATCAAACTGATGCGAGCTGTAACTATAGCTTTAGTTATCAAATTGGCTAAATTTTCTTTCGTACAATTATCAAAGATAATGGGTTCACTTTGTGAATGCAAAAAGCATCTAACAGATTAAGGCAATAACAGAAATTTCACCTGAATACTTTGCTTCCCAAACCATGTCCCTATGAGATATTCTTCTCTATCATCCCCGGCGTAAGAATATTGAAAGATAAAACAATCTCCACTGTACAACTTTGACATATCGGACTCTGAAAGAAGAGTCTTGTCTTGACCGTTTACACGCCAAACCTGGTCTCACATAAGCAGTAAACTAATAAATCAGTAACAGCATTAGTTGAATGCCAAAGAGAGAAGGTTATCAAGAACGAAGCATTTCTTGGTGATGTAATTAACCCATTCTACAAAGAGTTCTGAAATTCCCTATCATCACATATTTCTAGATACTAAAAGTTAAGCAAAGTTTAAAACTTATCAATTTCATACGTATAAGATTAAATTTGCTTTCTCAAAGGAAAAATAGACCAATTCCTTAAGTGTCATAAACAAGGTTTGCCTTAAAAATATTATATTCATAGTATGACAATATCAGTAACAAAACCAAAAAAAAAAAAAAAAAAAAAGATGCTGGTTCTCTGAATTTGCGCCAAATTTGCAGATGTTTGAAATCACCTGTAAATCGCCTGAGCAGTCTATATGTGGTTCAGGTTCTTCTTGGGAAGATTCTTCTTTCACAAGACCCTTCACATTAACTCCTTGGCGTTTTAGAAGTGCTAGAAAGCATTAAAAGTAACAATAAGACCTTCACGGAAGATGAGAGTGGATATTCAAACCAACTTGAAACTAAAGAGAAAAGCAGGAGAAGATATTTAGCACTTCTGTAAATGAATCAATGTTCAAAGATTGCTTGAATCTGCCATATGTATTACTAACCTGCAACCTTCCCTCTACCATCCTCAGAAACAGCTGTATTAGCGGACTCAGGCCATGAATCAAACTTTGAGCGGAATATCACAGTCTCAAACCCCTCCATCACACGGATTACATGAGATTTAGATCGATCAAGGTTATGCAGTAATTCCTATAAAATGTAAACCAAATATTCAACTGATGAGGATACAACTTAAAAATCCATTTCGAAACCTTAAAAGGCGAAAGCAGCTAGATTTACATCAAACGCGCGAGTTGCAGCTTTCTTGTCCTCAAGGGAAGTGTTTTTTCCCATCCACACAAAGACTTCCAACCCGCAGTCGAGAACATAACATTTATTTGTTTCTAATAATTCTCTTGTCAAAGAATCAGCCTCAACAGGTACTGCCTCTCCCTTCTCAACACTTAGAGCAATAAAATCATTCATCAGGCTTGACATATAATATTATATGGTTCCTCACCATAGATCATTGATGTCATACATTTAAACCAATTACTTAACACGAGTGTTAAGGAAATGTCCTTTTACTTTGTCGCATAACCTGAATTTCTAATATGTGATATGAATAAAGGGAGAATTACATCTGACTACCCTGCATTTATACCTAATTACAAAGCAGTCCATCATTATTGGGAAATTACATTTTAGTCCCTAACTTTGAGAACCGTTTGTGGTCCCTAGGGTTCCGTTATGTCATTCAAAAAATACCCCTGATTTGTTGTTAAATTCATATTTGTACGGATCGTTTTGTTATATTTGTAAACTTTAAGGATGATTTTTTAATTTTGATCATTTATTCAATGTAACACTCATAAAACCGTCAGAGACATAAGTGTACTTTTACAAATTCCTTTAAAGGACCTCAGACCAAACAAGATTTATAGGGACTAAAATGTAATTTTCCAATAATGATGGATTGCATTGTAATTCGGCTTAAATGCAGGGTAGTCAGATATAATTTTCCCAATGAATAAATAAGTCAAGCTCTCTATGAATTGCACAGAAGCAAGGTAACACCATTTTTCTCTTGGCATCTCCAAGATGTATGAAGAAGACCAATGACTCTTAGAATAAAAATGGATAAATGAATATAGCCATCTGCTTATTTGGTAAACTAGTAGGTTGATTATCCTTTATAACTGAAAAACAAAATAAATTTAGTCTGCTTGTAAACACAGCAAATGTGAACCTGTTGATTTAGTTTGAGTTTAAAATCTCAAGGGGATCAAGGAAATTAAGAATCGTCAAAAAAGCTGCACACAAATTAATTCCTACTATGGACATGAGATGCATTGAGAAAGAGATTAGCTAGAAATTAGATACCAGAAAAGCTTAGAAGGACTATCATCGCTCGTGGATTCATCAGTTGTCTGTGCTTTTTTTGGAAGTGGAGCGAAGCCACCAAAGAAACCCCAAAATTCTCCAGTATCAGCATCAGCCATTAATTTTCCATCTTCTGCTTCAAAAGATAAGTGCAGCTATGACCCATACATCGCTCCATAATCAACATCCAAAATGATGAAGTAGCTGTTACATACCGACAGATGCTATATCACATTTCCCGTCGTGGTAAGTGTCTTTAATGTACTGAACAACTTCCAGAGCTTTTGCCCTCTCTTGAATAGATGAGTTGGAACCATTAAATTGAAAAATTTTAGACTCTGTATCGAGAATAAAGACGTCATCATGATTTAGAGTGGATCTAGCAAAAGTGACCTGTCAGATCATATAAGAAGACACCAAATAAGAGATTTACACAGTGTCTTGTTAGGGACTCGGAGTTTAGTGAGAAAAAGTTGAATGAGAAAAAAAAGGATCAAAATATAAATCATAAACTACTATCATTTGAAGTGATACAATGATCCACGGATTTAAAGCAGTGTAGGACAACGAATCATCAGAAGTGTGGAAGGAACTCTTAAGACTTGCCTCTTTGACATGAACGACATGAGTTCCTTTACATACATACAAGCGGGTCTGGTGCTCTTCAGCCTCAACATGCTTGAAGCCTGAGGCAACTCCACCTTCTTGCGGTATTATACATGGCTTAAAATAAGAGAGAAACTTTGCTGTTTCATGTCCTTGTAACTCACGATATTGAATAGCACGGCCACCAAGTGCGGTGTCTAGTTCAACAGTCTTGATAGCTGCAGTGCCTGCTTCATCCTACAGGTACAATATATATATTAAAAGTTTGTCTAGGAGGAGAAATCGTGCTAGAGGAAGATACCAAGATACTTACCTGGCTGGTATCTTTACCTAGCCAATAATGAATATCATGATGGAGGGCACCACTCTTCAGTGCAGTGGTCTGCAGAACCAAAACAAATTACTCTAGCATAAATCATATGGAATCCTTAGATGAAGAAGTTCACAAAAATGGAACAGAGATCAAATAGCAACAGCATAAGATGTCCCTTTCCTCAAAAAAAAAAAAAAAAAAAAAAAAAAAAAAAAAGGACGAAGGAAAAAATGGAAAACAGCATAAGATGTCAATAATCTCCAATGGCCAATCTGTCTTGACTAATAAAAATGTTGGTTGGTTTGAGCATTGGCAAGGTAAATTATGTGCTGTAAGGGTATAACTAGAAACAGGTAGTTCAGACAAAGGACAATGCGAAGTGTGAAGCCACCATACATCGCTTCTCGCTATAGCATTGAGTGTCTTAACTTTTAAGAACTGTGATATATACATATACACATATAAGAAAAATGAAACAATAATAGTGATTCAGATGGACAATTGAAAACAAGGACACCAAGTTCCAGAGGGATCTCTAAAATGGAAAAACTCGATATTACCTTTAGAACCACATAAGAATCTCCAGTGAAAAATTTTCCATGTGAAGAGCTTGGGACTAGAACAGGTTGAAAATTTTCAATTCGCCATACCTCAATGCCACTACACTAGGTCAAGGAAGCAAACATGTGTAGAACCACAATATCTGAGAAATAACTACACAAACAATTGCAATCTCGCTACAAGAAAAGCAGAAAAAGGATTGCACTCTCAATAGACCATTATGCACCTGAAATCTAAATTTCTGTCTACTAGGCCTACACTAAATGCTTGTGAAAATTTGTTTGCACATAAAATTAGCTAACATAAGTGCAGTTAAAATTGATGTGCATAAAAAAAATTGGCAGGTCAACATAGGATACTCCTTTTGCCCTGCCCCTTGAAAAGCAGCATCCAAATCTTTCATGGACACAGACATAGCGTATTGTCAATTTCTCTAGAACTGTTTAATCCGAAAGCTGACCTGAGAAATAAGGGAAAAAAATCTCATATGCATTAAACACGGAGGGGAAAATGCAAGTCCGCTCTCTAGTAACTAAACAGAAAAGACAATCCTCAGAAAACAAAATACTGTAACTTTTGGAACTGAAAATATTGCAACAAGACAGTGCATCAGCTAAACAAGTAACATCACTAATATAACCAATAAAATACTAATGTACATTAAAGAATAAATTAAACTGGTTAGGGAAAAACAAGCTGACAGGGTAAGAAATCTCAAATATGAATCTAGTAAGAACTTGTAAGTGAAAATAACGCTACACAAATCTTAACTTATGAGGAAGTTGTGAATATTTATCCAAAATTATATATGCAGTTGCATGAGACTTGCAAACCACACTCTCTTGTACAAATGCACATTTATGCAATTAAAGTCCATCTTTTATGAACTACTATGTTCAATGATTTCACTCCTTTCTTAGGAAAACACAATCCTCTCCATTGATATCAGGACATTCACCCATTCCTCCAATCCCTTTATTTTTCTCAATCTCTAAGACATGTTGCTCTAATTTTGGGTCTCTTTTTCTCAGGTAAAATATTACCTCTCTGCACCAGTTAATTACTCGATTTACCAAAACGGGGATTTCCATCATAAAATTCAATCGAGCCAGGGGCAGGGGGTAACTTTCAGGGTTGGACTGGATAAATACCTTCCAGACTTCAAGGTCCACCAAAAATATGGACTCTCACACATTACAGGTTCCCAATGCATCATCACACAATTCCAATTGTTACCTTCCGCGATCAACAAGTTACAATCTACTAATGCTTAAAAATAAAATGAACCGATTAACACAAACAAATGGCCAGCCCCATGTGACACCACATTCAGACCTCAATTTATAGATTCAGTCACGCATTATAGAAGACGTAGCAAAGCTCATAACAAAAAAGAAGAAAAAAGAACAAGAACCAAACAGGAACATCTTAGTGCTGAATTACCTTGTTTTTGCCGATGATTAAGAACAGCCCTCAAGCACAATTGACAACATATCGAAAACCACCCAATATAATCACTCATCTACTCCTAATTAACCAAAAAAACAACGATTCAGCAATAAAATAAAAAGGAAGAAAATACAAAACTGAAAACCTTTGATACGCAGAACAGTTTCACACGGAAATAAGAGGAAAATACGTATGCGCACCTGAGAGAGGAGAGGTGAACGGAAACGACCACGCATTGTCCGACAAGCGTCCCTACAAGTAACGCGCTGCTAACGAAAGAAGGCGCCTCTCTTAACAGAGTATAATCAGCAGCAAACTGCACAGATTCGTTACAAGATCATCAAACGAACAAACATCGGCACGATTAACCCAAACATCACAAATCAAATCACGCCAATGCTCATATGAGAATCAATCATCAATCCTTTCCGTTAGAGTATGAAATGGATTGAAAAGAGAGGTGAAAAAACGCACCTGTGACTGTTTGATGGCATTTTGTGGAGCTAATTTTGGTGGAATTAGAGTGAATTCCATTGTTATGGTTGGCGATGAAGCTGAACTCCGATTTTGAGGGGGGATGGAAGAGAAGGGGGAGGAGGACCGACCACGATTCATGCATGACCATAATTCCATATCTAATTTTTGTATATTTTTTTAGTTTTTCTCTAACAAAGGCATGTAAATAAGCTCTGTCCGCACTCCTCATGTTATTTCTCCCTTTACGTTTCCATAATTTGCAGAAAATTTAAGGGGAACAACAAATATAATATATTTGTCTTTTTAATTGATTAGGTAGATTTGGATTGAATTTTTCATGAATATTGAAGCCCGCAAATTGAAACGATTTTCAAATTATCGTATGTAATTTGAGGAACCAATTATTGTAGTACAAACATTAGACTATTGCAAAGTTAAAGGTAGCAAAATTGAAATTAACCCGATAACATGCTATCACATTCATGAAAAAAAGTGATATTTATTGCAATATACTACTATCAGTCTTACATATCTCAAAACTCCATAACACACCATACTTCTACAATAGCGTAGTTTATTTTCTGTACAACCATATGCATCTTGCATGCACTTTATTCAAGTCCAAAAGATAATATATATATATATATATATATATATATATATATAGATGTATGTTTTGTGTAATTATAGCTTGGCTTCATTTTGCATGTAGGAGCAGTGTAGCAGCACCATAGTAACCGCGGCCTTCAGCAGCCCCAACGGCAGTATCCGCCACCCCATCCGCCCCATCCACCTCGACCGCCCCTTCCGCCCCACCCAGGACCCATCCTCCACCTCGACCGCCCCATCCGCCCCACCCAGGACCCCATCCTCCACCTCGACCGCCCCATCCACCCCACCCGGGACCCCAACCTCCACCACGACTGCCCCATCCGCCCCACCCAGGGCCCCATCCACCGCCGCCACCGAATTGTTGTTTTTCATAAATTTCTTGATTTTCTCCAACAGCTGCATCCACGCATAAAACAGAATTAGAGCAAGCACAAGCAACCCGAAACACAAAAATTACACTTTCACTCCTTATATTTTACTAATTAACTGGTTACAAAACAAGAAAATTAAGAGAACTAAAAGAATCATACGCACGTTTTATCTCATTTTGAGTTGGATCATTGCCTGCGACATAGGTGATGAGAACAAGTGCCAAAAAGGCAATTATAAAAGTTGCGGCCTTCATTCTTGAACTCGAACGCTATGGAAACTGAGTAGTTTCTTCGAGTAGGATGGGGATCACATTGCTTGCCTCAACCCTATTTATAGAGTAGAACCTAAGTCTAAAAATGAAAATAATTAATATGTATTATAAACAAATATATATATATTTGTATTGCAAAAGTATATATGTCAACGTGTAATTAAAACAATAGGGTTTGTGGTTGAGTCTTTTGACTCATTTCATGTATTTCAACTCCTTATCTAGTTTAATTTTTTATTAACATAACATCAGACTATTAAAATACATCATCAGATTGACTAATTGTACTACAAAATGAGAAGGTTATTAAGGACGAGGTTGGTTGTTGGCCAAGTGACTGGTAATTAATTGACATATAAACCTTCTCATTTTGTAGACGTTAGATTTGGGTTTGTAAGTCAACATTTCAATTATTGGATAAAGTCAACCTTTCTATTTTTGGCAAATTACGATGATCTTGTGAGCATATATAGACTTTGTATGAACGATGTGGGGACTGGGGAGGATATGTTCATTAACTAATATGAGAAGTTAGATTTGTACGTGTTGCATTTGAACCGATCAAAGTGTGAATTTTGGTGATTCAAATCATCTACAATTCTACATTATAATTTAAGGATAATTATCGACCGCATGAGATGCGGTGAAAATACGAATTCTCCTTGAGGTCTGAAAAATTACGAACACCCCTTAAGTTTATACTCTCTCTCACAAATTATCTCAATCCTTATTTACAGTGTTAAAATTTGATGTGTCAACAAAATTATTTTTAAACATTCTAATTATACCCTTAGGGGGTATATTGTAATGTTGGTTAAATTTGTATTTTTTAATTTAAAAGTTTATAATTTAATATAATATTTATATTCTGTTTATAAATATAAATCGAAATAGATATTCAGGCATACTTATTCCTATAAAGCATGATAAAATTTTTTTATAAATTTTACCTTATTTTATATTTTAGTTTATACATATTTTGGATAAGTTTATTTAAATTTATTCATTTGAAATAATAAAATTTTCCTTCGGTATAGAAAACTATAATAAACACACCAATATCAATCAATGCATTAGTAAATTCAAATAAATATCCATCAAAGTTGTTTAAACAAATATTTTAAGCGTTGATGATCCTTAATGCATGTAACTCACATACAAAGAATAACATCTCAATATAAATATGCATGTCCAATATTTTATTTAAAAATAGCATTCAGAAACTCTAGGCATGAAATTAGTTCATCATAAAAATATCAAAATATCATTAAGTAGCATTCTTTGAAAAAAAAAAATTTTTAAATAGTTACAAAACTCAAGTATTTACAACAAATCCCTCAAAATTTCCGATACTTGTATTAATCCCCTTGCTTTTGGACTATTTATTACATATAAACCTGGGATTTCAGCATATTCTCGTAGAATAATAAAATCGCACATTTTATTAAATTTAACGGAGGAAATCATAATGGATCAAAGGGAGAATTTATAATTTCTCAAATTTAAGGGTGAATCCATAAATTTGCAGTACTTAGGGGGCATTTCTTCATTATCCCTATAATTTATAATCTTTAATTAAGAGAACTTCATATTTTTAATGATTATATATACTTTGTCTGTGATAGTTTATGAGAAAATTTTCTATTAATTTGCCAAGAAATTCATTACAAAATAAATACACCACATATTTATGTAACGTGTTGAGAGCTTTGTGGTGGGATGTTTCAATAAATGAGGAAATTATATTTTGATATACCAATTAGATTAATTTAATATTTTAGGAATATTTTATCCTTCGGTAATAAAACAAATTTATAACTTTAAAAATAAATAATTTAATGCAAAATTTAATCGGAAACCCCAAATACCCGTGACCCCGTCTAGGGGTGTGAACGAATATTAAACACATCAAATGTATGATTATCACATCCTTATCCGTTTATGATTCGGACAAATACAAATAATATCTTTATAAGACGAATTAGATAATATTCTCTTTGAATGAATATGGAGCATATTCGGACGAATTTTAAATGGATTTTCAACTATTCATTTTTAACATAAATTATTTAATTATATAACTTTAGATTTTCAATCTAATTTCCAACTATTCATTTATAACATAAGTTATTTAATAATTATATTCTATAAAAAAAAGAAATATTTTTATTTTTTTAGTGAATTTATAAATATGGTGAAATTATATATTTTATTAGAATATTAGTTTAAAATATAATAATTTTATTAATAAAATAATACACGTTATTTATCTGTGATACATGCTTTGAAATAATGAATTTCGGTATTAAATTATCCTAACTCTATTATTAAGTTTTGTCTAATTTTATGTTTTAGAGTATAATTTAAAGTGATTAAAATTTTGAATGACATTTTTCAAGAAAATTATTTAAAAATTATTTACAACCAATTGAAATTAATATAAGCGTCCGTGTAATGTTGGTATAATAAGTTGCCTCAAGTATTTAAATACGTAATTATTATTATGTTGATGAAAAATTAATTTGCCTAGAACATTTTAAGTTGGCATCTGACCGTGATGAAATGATTCATATGGACAAAAACATGAATAGAAATATTAATATGAATCAGAGTGAATAATTTGGATGTCAATTTAAAATATTTTATAATTCTGACAAATTGTAAATTTGAGCATAGTTGGAGGTATTATTCCTCTATTATGCTAGTATAATAATTTTTTTTTTTAATATATAGCAGGAGAGTTTTAATATTTTAGTCTAAAAATATATATAAATATAAATAAATACAAATGATAATGATCATTCAACGGGTAATGTCAGATAAATTCCCACTTAGGCATCATATTTTTACTTAACTCCCTAATCGAGTATCAAATTTTTATTTTACTCCCCACATGTAGTATGAATATGACATAATGCAATATTTATATCCTATTATGTTGTATAAATTTTCACCACTCTCAAAACATGTTGTATAATTTTCACATAATATAATACTAAAATGTTCTAACGCAATATTTATATCGTATTATGTAGTATAAATTTTTGGGGAGTAAAGTAAAACTCTCCAAATTGATGGGGAGATTTGAAATTGCCCATTCATTCAATTACATACAATATTTATTTAAATAATGTACAGGAGTGTTCACAGTTAGATAAAACCTAATAAAATGGTGAACATCAAAAGTTTGATACGAATAGTTTCCTGAACCGAATCGTTTGATTTGATAATATTCGGTAAAAGAAATTCTAAAATTTCTGTATATATATTTGTATTGCAAAAGTATATATGCCAACGTGTAATTAAAACAATAGGGTTTGTGGTTGAGTCTTTTGACTCATTTCATGTATTTCAACTCCTTATCTAGTTTAATTTTTTATTAACATAACATCAGGGTGATTTTCTAATTATAGTGTACTTTTTTTGGGATATTGTACTTCTAGTATACTTTTTTTTTCTATTCTAATTTTAGTGTAATCCGGGTTTTAAGAAACCGGATTCATCAGATATCTTTTTTTTTAATAAATTTTATTGCAATCCGCTTTTTAGAAAAGCGGATTGCATGTAGCCCAGGGCGTGCCACGTGGTTATGGTTGCGCCGTATTTTTCTGAAATGAACAGTGAATCCGCTAATTGAAAAAGAGGATTTAACGAAAAAATTTAATGATAGTATTCGCGAGAAATTGACCACGATTGGCTGGCGAGATAATAACTAAATGGGCCCCCTTGGCCTTTTGAACACAAATGTTAGCCGTTTTTACATTTTTGTCAAAAAAATAATTATTAAACACTGTTTCCGGGTTTTTAAATACCGGATTCCGGAAATTATTATTTATACTAAAATGTGGCTTATTCAAATAATAAGGTTGCTGAATTCTTTTTTTAGTTAATTTAATTTATACGGGTAATAATTTTTGGTTTTTTGCTTTTAAGAATTTTTTAAAATTATACAAATTGCATAGTATTTCCGCTAATTATAAGAAGATTTTTGCCTATTTTCTTTTTCTTCAAAACGCAAATATATACCTAATATTTCCTTTTTTAAAATTAAATTAAATATATGAATAATGAATTCACTTTCCTATAGGTGAAAGACCAATTTTTAAAAAATTAAAATAAGTTAGTTATATTGTATTTAAATAGGTTGGTTGATAGATCGGAAAAATACCTTGATTTTGAAATATAGTAGTGATCTTGGGATGCATAAGTGTTAAAATGAGAATATTACAAACGAAATGATAAAATACATGTTAAAAAGATTACAACACGTTACAACACGACATGATTACGTTACAACACGATAAGATTACAACCCTTCACTGTCTACCCCGCCTTGCTGCCACTCTCGCCCTTTCTCGGGTTTGGGAACGATCCATTTCCATTGGGAATCTTGTTGTACGATCCCTACCTGCATTTCCTCTCCTTATCCCAGATCTCCGTGGTCGTTCCTCGTTAGTATTCAGCAAATTAAATGAAGCCTCTGGCCAATATTCTTCATCCCAAATTGGGTGGAATCCTCTCTCGTACGTAGCCAAGTAGTGATCAAGCTCGTAATACCAGGCTACGTAATTAGAGATAGAGATTTTAAATGACTTGGCAGCTTTCATGACATGCGAACACGGGATTCCATGTCGTTGCCAAAACCCACATGTACATGTATTATCATTTAAGCAAACAATATGTTTCTGAGAACGCCTACCCGACGAAGAATCGTGTGCAATAACTTCAGCTCTATAATCTCTTTGGTCGAACAACCGAGCTGTATGAAGACCACAATGTTGCAGATTGGATTCCATTATTTTCCATGCATAATCTGTCCAGTGGTGGGCGAATGTTTTTGAATGGAGCCCAGTTTTTTGTCGGTCCACAAAATATTGGGCAGTGCTGTTCAATGTAGCCTCCACGATTAGTATGATTGGTAGACGACGAACATTTCTCAGCACTCCGTTGAAGCATTCAGACATGTTTGTCGTTGTCATCCCACATCGCATCCCGTCATCGTGTGATACAGTCCACGTTTCTGGCTGAAGATTGTCAAACCACTCGATTGCATTATGGTCTTGAACAGCAATTTGCCTCATTATTCGATTATATGTAGTTTTGTCCATCGCATCTCCCGCTTGCCAACATAGATCCTTCAAACTCTGATCATGGTGGGCCTTGAAAAAATTGGAGCATATGTGTCTGAGGTAGTATCGGTGGCACCCCAGCAGCTCATTGAATTCCGGCGTTGATGATATTGCAGATAAAATAGCCCTATGTCGATCGGATACAAGACAGATTCGTCTAGTTAGCAGGCAAAAATGTTTCGCCAGGTGAACCAAGAAGAAACGCCATGCTATCTCTGTTTCATCATCTACCAGGGCGTATGCAAGTGGAAGGATATTCTGATTGCCATCAATTCCCACGGCTACTAACAATTTGTGTCGATATTTGGTGTATAGATGTGTTCCATCTACACTTATTACCGGACGCATGTGCGGAAAGGCAGTAATGCATGGCTTGAATGACCAGAAAACATGTCTGACCATGTATGTGTTTGGTAATGTTGAACGACAACTTGGATTATGCATCCACTCAACTACGGTACCTGCATTGTGATAGGCCATAGTAATAGTTATGTACCTGAAAATTTCGAAAATGTGTATTGTTTAAATTGTATAATTGTTACCTGGATTCCATTTTTGAATGGCTTCCATGAAACGGGGCAATTTTTGAACTGAGGTATCCCATGTACCAAATTCTATAGCGCGCGCCTTTTTTAGACCCTGCCATGCCTTAGAGTACGAAATATTTATGCTGTAAGTTGCGTGTACTTGTGTTTTTACATTACTAACTTCGTATCAGTAGTCTGTACGAACGAATGGTAGGATCAAACTTGCTACGAAGGCCGAGCTTAGGTTACCATGATCGTTCGTTTGCTGCATCGGCAGACAATAGTGTGTTGGAGATAACTTGGTTATTTTCCAATACCCTTTACTCTGCTTCGCGCTCGCTCGTAGTTTCCACGGGCAATTTTGTTCCTTGCATGCAATACTCCACGTCCTTGGTCTACTCTCGGGAACCGTGTACTCTCTTTTGCTCCATCTGATGCTGTGATCCTTTATCGCGGCAATAACGTGCGCTTTATCTTTAAAGACCATCCCAAGTGTTAACAATCCGGTATTTCTATCATACTTCATGCTCTCGAGGTTCATCGGGACATCAATGGAATTTGGTGGAACCTCTGGAAACATATTCAAGAGATATGGGTTGACATTTCTGATACCGCCACTAGTTCCTGTCGGGCTCGTGTGGATGTTGTTATAATTCGGCATGCCATGCTCATCTGGAATATGAGGGGACGAAGGTTGTGATAGTCCATTATGCATCCCACGCATGAATTCGTCTTCGTCCTCATGAACGATTCCATCATCACCCTCCTGAGGAGTATCAGATTCATCATCGTCGTGCATTTCATCTTCTGAGTTCCCCAGCTCTTCGTCCCTACAAGAATTTGCTAATGGGTCTACTAAATTTGACATGTTTGCTTGTGATCCTGCATGGGCTACAACTTCTTCTTCGTTTGTTGAGGCAAACTGGTTGAAATAGCTCGTGGATGTGGTATTTGTATCTGGATAAATCTCGTGTTGCTGATCAAGATCCTCCTGGTATTGTGCATCATACTCGAATGTTGGGTGGTAAGGGACATTCAAATTGATACGTTGTGAGGTAGATGTGCCTCCATGGTCGTTAATATCCATTGTAGTTAAACCTTGCGTAATCTCTGTCACGACGGGCAACTCCTCTTGCGATAACATGGACACGTAATTGCACATCTCATTTCCATATACGGATTCGACGAAGATCGGGACACACTCCAACCTTCTTGAGGGGCTCGTAAAGTAACTTAACTCGTTATCATTTGATATCTGCACAAGTTTCTCCATGGGGGGGTCCCGTGAAATAAGACACGAAGCTAAAATTTTTATATTGTATATTTCACGGTGCAGTTGGAGAAAAGAGAAAATGTGATCTACAAAATCTGAAAAAAACGAATTTCTTGGTAAAAATGTTAACCCAAATGGTTACACGTCGCACCGTATTTGATAATTGATCTCCGTAACACTCCCCCCATGGTGGATGAGAAAACCTATCGTATCCATTTGGAGACAATTTTGGGCAATCAGAAAAGATTATGGTTTTGGTAATTGTGTGAAGCTATTCGGAGAAGATGGCTAATTGGGTAAGGTAAAATTTGAATGTTTGAAGGGCAGCGTTCACGCATCATATATATTTCAATTCTCAAGCATGGTACCACTCGAGGTGATCAATTGTAAACGAGACACATGTGTCTGTGAACAATAGTGACTTCGCTTTTCAGAACAAACGAGTCTGCTGATTTTTCCAAAATAGAATAGTGAATCCGCTTTTCTAGAAATAGGAATCTGACATTTTTTCAGAACTGAGCACTGAATCCATTTTTTGTAAAATAGGATTCTGACAATTTTTCCAGAAATGAACAGTGAATCCTGAAATTTAAAAAAAGGATTCACCTGAATCCGCTAATTCAGAAAGAGGATTCAGTACAAATTTCCAGTTCATCAGGTACAGCGTATTAAGGTTGTAATAGTATGTAGTGGACTGTGCATGTACTAGAAACGTGATATAAGTTTGCGTTTTACTGAACATGAGTGGTAGGTTTTTGCACGTTCACCTACCATTCTTGCATTTGACTGGCCTTTCGAGAATTCGTTATTCAAAGAGGTAGGTCGGTGAGAATTCACCTACAATTCTAGCGTGAGACCGGTAGTTGGCGTACATTTAATTCCAATGTATTAATACATATTATTTATGAATTCCATTACTATTTATACCCAAAATAGGTGCATTGCGTTTGGTAGATATTTAAAGAAGCCTAGGGAAAAATTTAAAAAAAAAAAAAGATTGAATATGTCTACTTTTGTTGCACCGAAAGGCTTTTATTCTCCTGGTGACATTTTCCGTGCAATGGGTCGTGCTTGGAGGATAAACGAGGATTGGTTCTATAGTTTAAATCCAAATGAAAGATACTCGTAGATTTATCTAGCAACAATGGAAGATGAATGGCGTGAACGCCTTTCAGAACAGAGTTGCTATCTTCAAAATTTGTTAGAGTATGGTGTGCCTCCTCCAAAGCGGAAAGCCGTGCGCATGCCGCGAAACACGAACAAAGAAAAAACACTGGCGCTCAACCGTATAAGGGAAGAGAACAATCGTATGTTTATTCGTATAAGTAGGAACGACCTTCTTGTTCATGCCCGTGCATATGAAGATGAAAATCTGTGTACCGATGCACAACAAATGTTTGCATTAGCTCAAAGTCATGATAATTGCTCTGATATTGAAATGTCCGACGAAGAAAGTGATGATTCAGGGGATAAAAGTGAATAATGATCGTTTTGTGTAGTAAATGTATGCGTAATGATATTTTTATTATTTTATAATAAAACAATCGTTAATTATCTGGAGTAACAAAATATTTCGTTTTATCCTGTTATGAATTTCGTCATATAAATGTTTTAATTATAATCGTAAACAAACAATTAATGATATTTATTATTCTATAAATAATTAATGTCATGGCAATGCCATGGAAAAATTGTTAGGAAAAAAAAAATATTTATATTGAATCCGCCTTTTCAATTAGCGGATTCACTAGTAATTTTTTGTTATAAATTTGTTACGTTCCTTGAAATAATGATGCAGCAAATTATAGCTCAGGAATTTTCATAACATTATGGACCGATATCATGAGCAACGCTATGTGTGGTTCCTAAAGGAGCGGAATGATAATTACATCGACTACCGTTACACTGACCCTTGTGAATATTTTTGCGGGCTTCGTAGAGAATGGGGATATAGGGCAAATGAAGCTGAAGGTTTGGTGAACGATCTACGCTCTCTTAATGTAAGAGTTCCTCGAAGGAGATCCTTGGAAATGCCAAGAGATAATCCTGATGATTGCAGACGCGCCGTTGATAGGATTCGCATGGAAAATAACCGAATGATTGCGCATCGTTGTCGTTATCACATGTTGCAGTTAGCAGAGGAGGTTGCCTATGCCCGTGGTAAACGTCTCACCCGGCGTGAGATTTTTAAAGTAATAACCCACCCAGGATACAAATCAGACTACTCTATTTCTGATGAGGAGTGAGAGAAACATTTTCGTTTTCTTGTCGATGGCCTATCGTGTATTTTCATTTGTCAAGTAATAAAAAATTTCGTCTGACGGATGTTTTTTTTTTAATTATTTAATTGGAACAATTTTCAATTCTAATAATGACGATAACATTTATTGAAATAAACTAAACATTATGATTATTCAAAATACAACACATTTGAAAGTACAATTATTAATTATCATCTTCGACATCGTCGTATTGGATCCATTATAGAGTATCGACGTAGGATTTAGAGCTTGTAATATGCATTCATGGTGGAGAGTGGTTGGGTAATTTATAGACAATTTCTAGTGGAATCGGCTTTTTAAAAAAGCGGATATTTTGGTTCCTTGAATTCAATCCCCGGAATCAACTGAAAAAAAAAAAAAAAAAAAAAAAAGCACTTGTTCAAAAATACTTTGTATACATACATCCCTGCTCATCACAACAATTACACTATCAGATCAATAAATTAACCTATGTTAACATAGTAACAAAATGCTCAAAATATGCAAGAAAATTAATCATTCTTTCATATAGTAACAAAATATACCCTATACACTGCTGCTAATTCTATACAACCAGATTAAATACTTCTCACCACCAAAACCATTCTGCAATTCAATTCAAACAAGATGCTTAATCCTCATCAACAAAATTGCAGCAAGTATTTAAGAAATAGCAAAAATATTAATACTTAGGCTGAATTAATTATGACAGGCGTCTAACGGTGAATTCTGGGGCAGGAATCGCGACCACACTTTCGAGGAATGATTTGACGCCGCGGGTAGCGTCGTATGACAGGCTGTTGATTGGTTGTTGCTTCTTGTAATTCCTGCAACTGCCTTGCAGCCTCCAATGCATTTTCTGCCTCCACTTCCTCGTACCCAAAAGGTGGTAGAGTGAGGGCTAACACTGGTTGCTCCTCGGCCATTGCTTGAGTATCTGGAACAGTCTGCTCGTATATGTGTGGCGTAAGCTCATCGACACCATAAGGATTCTGTGCATAGGCAGGAGATTGATATAGCTCTGGATGGTATGGTGAGTGTAACATGAATGGCCCGGGCCCCATTCCATTTGTGTCTACCTCAAAATCATGTGCAGAACTTGGTACCCCAAATTCCTGGGCGTTGCTTGATTCCCCAAATTCTCGATGTGCCGATGGTCGATCAAACTCTACGGGAGGCGATGCATATTGGAATGTGTCAGATTGGTTACAATCTCGTGGCTCGGGTGTAACACGGCGTCTTCGGCTTGACATATTGTCAGGAAATTCTGCTCTCCGTCGAGCTTGCGTTGGCTGTGTTGGAATCTGTGACTGAAGTTCATCTAAACCAATTGAATTTCGCGCCATGTCACGTAAAGTTTCACCCTCTCGCATCATCTCTTCGCGGAAAACTTCATATCGCGTACCATCGCTATGCACGGCTATATCTAAAATCCTCGAAGCAAGAGAGTCCTGCATGTAAAATTTTTCAATGGCAGTGGGTATAAGCCATGATATTATATGACAGAAATCCAATTATATGTTAATTTAATTCGCGTACCACATTCCAAGCGAAGTTAACATCCGGCAGATGATAGCCCTCCAAATTTTGCAAGTCAGCTGGACCGTAATTCGTGCTAATACCTGAGCGATGAGAAAGAGGTGATATTCATCTCCTAGTGATCGTCCTATACCAATTCCAATAAGTCTCTGTCACCCCGATGCCCTCACCGTGTAGAAATTGGTGTATGTTACTCTCACGCTCATTCCACAATCGTATGAAAACTGAATATATGGACAACCAATCCCTTCCAACCCTTCCACGCCTAGTACGACCGTGTAGGGAATCATGGACATAATGATCTACGTCAATCGGTATGCCCTGCGCAAACCCAAACTGACGAGCTATACGATCGGGATAATGAAATTCCACCGTGGCCCAATTTATTAGGGGCACTCTCGCTCTCCACAACTCTCGCCCTACATAATCAGGCAGCTCTTCATACTCCACTTGTTGTGTGTCGTAGAGCCTCCAATCAAACTGCACAATCAAATTCATTAGTGAGAAACAGTTTTCATTTCTAAAAAAATAAACATAACAAGTAACTGAGCTAGGTGGACTTACTTCATTTGCTGTCAAATGGTCCAAAACCTGTCTAAACATTCTTACGTTGTAACGAACTGTTTTATTCCACTTATTGTGGTGCACCCAGCTGCAAATAAACATATTCAAGTAAAAATAATTGCTTCAGTCTCTAAAAGTTGTATTATTAGCCTTAATTACGCATGTATTCTGTATTTTCTTGAAGGTGTTGTATGCATATGGAGATAAATTCAGTGTACAAACCATAAGCACAACAACTTATTTACAAACCATAAGCACAACAGCTCATTTTCAATTAATATAATCTCAATAAATCAAATTTATTAGTTTCAGTTTACTTTCAGTCAATTTAGCTCTATTTACAAACCATAAGCACAACAGCTCATTTTCAAAAATCAGTCATCCTAACATAACAGCTAAAACAAAACGGAACTTACTGTGCTCCATAAGGTGCAGATGGCATATCCACTCCAAGCACTGGCATAGGTCCAACATCGATTTTAGGTCCACCCCACGTAGAAGCCAGTGGCGTTATTCTAATCCAAGCCCAAATCTGCAAACCACAAGTTAAAAATTAAACAAGAATTAAAGGATATACAAAAAATTCACCAAATATACTTAAAATTACCTGTAGGAGTTGGAGGGTGCCTCCAATATTGATCCCTGACGTACGGGCTCCAAGACACAACTCCCTGTATAGCTGAGCTAGTACCGCACTACCCCAACTATAACTCGCAACCTCGTTGATGACCTCATGGATGTCTTCAACCCATGGTACATTTGGTGGAGGAGGCGGCTTATAGCCGAGATTGTACACGTATATTAATGATACCCTGTTCCCATTACTATCGGGCCACATAACGCAACCCATGAGCAACATAATAACACAACGGGCCCACACCAGAACCTCTTGATCAGAGCTGTCATCCTTTATTACATTAGCCTTCATATACTTTCGTATTTGTCTAATCGACAAACTTGACCCTTTCAGACCGGTTGGCGTGAATCCTAAAAGCCTCCGGCAGGCCTCGACCCAATCGATTGAGTCCAAGTCCTCACCACGAACAGTCCGACCTCTTATGGGAAGGCCCCACAGAACCGCCACATCTTCAAGCGTGACCGTTACCTCCCCCACTGGCAAGTGGAATGTATGAGTTTCCGTCCTCCACCTCTCGACTAGGGCAGTAATGAAGTAACAGTCTAAATCCATCTCTCCTGCTCTAAATATGCCGTAGAAGCCCATTTCATGTAGGAAATGCACGACACGATCGTGTATTTTCAGTTTAAAGGGACTATTTTTAGGGCCAAAAAACCCAGGTCTCCCGTGCCTACATACTAATGCGAGATCGATAAATTCACGAGTGTTCGTTATGACGCTGTTACCCCTGTGATTTTTTTGCTCGTATAAAACACTTGGATCCAAGGGACCGTATATATCTTCCATCATAAACAACTATAAAAGAAAAAAAAGGAGTTACAGGTTTACCTTAACTGCATGAGCATCTAACAAATTAACAATGAAGGCTGTATAAAATTACCATATTCAAGCTTATAAAAGTTTAAATGTTAAAGAAGTATCCTAGAAATTACAACTAACATACAATCATCCGTTTGCGCCTTATTACTATAAATATATCATAATCAAATAGGAAGCAATAAACAGCACGAAATGCTTATATATATTCCACTTTAAAGCTACCAACACTTCAATTCTAAACACTAGGATATGATTATAGATATTTTAAGCTTTTTGGTAAATATGGAATCAGCTATAATAAATATTTTACCCCTACAAAAACTGACTTGAAATGTTGTCCCTTCTTCTCATATACATTTGTTGCTATATAATTAACATTATCTTGTTGGCTGTTTAAGAAAAAGAGAGCAATACAATAAACAATTAACATATAAAATTTATCTTAACCTTTGACATCATACATCAATTCCTATATTCATTTCATGATCATATCATTCGACCATTGAGTGAAATCATATTATAATTCCCAGTCGATCATAACCAAATTTGACGTTCTTAGAACTTGTACATGAAATAATTTAAAATTAATGTTTATGTAATTATCTCCTGAAAGAATTATGATTACACACACTACGTCGACTACGACAACAATACCAATCAAAGACACCAAGAACTAATCCTAAGAAGGTCCTCCTTTTCGGCTAAACCTTTGGAAATTTTCCAAAAAATACATTAAGTAAACCTATGTAACAGTGATCCTCTATGGATGCAGAATGGTGGGCCTGCACTGAAGATTCAAAGACAAAAGATGCAATTGCAAGTTTATTTTACAAATTATGTGGTGGGGCTATGTTTGTCTAATGCAATCAAGTTCCCAAAAGGAACACAAAAGGTTTATCTAATACGTTCCTGCTCAATTGGTTTGGGGGACCACGAAAGGGCCAAATTTGGAAATCAACAAAGGGCTCGACAAGGAATTTTTTAATATGGACTTGAGGAACATGCAAGGAACAAATCCCCAACCAACTAGCCGCGGGGAATTGAGTGACATGAAAGTGACAAATGCCCAACCAACTAACCGCTTAAATTGTATTTAAGGCTAAAACGAACTAACCTGAACAATTCTCAACATATATATCTACATACATTAAAGAAATTTCTACCGAAATCTCACCATACTCATAAAGATGGATTTTAAGAGTGCATATTCTTACCTGTACACGGGGCGAGCGAATCTGCGGTTGGCGGTGGTGATTACCAGCTCTGGGGATGGTCGGCGTTCCTAATCGGCGTCCAGCACTTTCAGAAACTTTCTCTCTTTTCCGGCGAATGTTCTGAAAGCGACAAGAGGGAATGAATGCGAACAAGGGTTTCTGGCACTAAAGAGTACAGAGTAATCTTTAAATATTCCGGTTTCCTAATAAGCGGAATCACTGTGCAGTTTATAAATTAAAAAAAAAAAAAAACCACATTTTAGTATAAATAATAATTTCCGGAATCCGGTATTTAAAAACCCGGAAACAGTGTTTAACAATTATTTTTTTGACAAAAATGTAAAAACGGCTAACATTTGTGTTCAAAAGGCCAAGGGGGCCCATTTAGTTATTATCTCACCCGCCAATCGTGGTCAATTTCTCGCGAATACTATCATTAAATTTTTTCGTTAAATCCTCTTTTTCAATTAGCGGATTCAGTGTTTATTTCAGAAAAATACGGCGCAGCCATAACCACGTGGCATGCCCTGGGCTACATGCAATCCGCTTTTCTAAAAAGCGGATTGCAATAAAATTTATTTAAAAAAAAAATCTGATGAATCCGGTTTCTTAAAACCCGGATTACACTAAAATTAGAATAGAAAAAAAAAAGTACACTAGAAGTACAATATCCCAAAAAAAGTACACTATTTTTCAAGTCATGTATATACATCATATTGCAAAAAATATACAATATTTGGGGATTTAGTTACGTGATCCTTGAGTTTTTATACCACGTTTGCAAAAAATGGGAGTAAACAAACATTTTGCCTCTTATTTGGGGAGCAAACACAATTTTTTTTGAAAATGGGGAGCAAACAAACATTTGAGTCCCCATTTGGGGATTTTTCGGGAATTCCTCGAATAATTTGGATGTCAATTTAAAATATTTTATAATTCTAACAAATTATAAATATGAGCATAGTTGGAGGTATTATTCCTCTACTAGTATTGAACCCGTGCCTTACCACCATTTTCTAAATATGACACTTTAAGTAATTAACCATATCAAATATTGTACGGATCACATTATATAATAAAAATCAATTATAATGTACCTAAAACAAAAGATATTATTATTATTATTATTATTATTATTATTATTATTATTATTATTATTATTATTATTATTATAGTCCTGTGTATATAATCAGATGATGATTATAAAATGGTAAAAAATATTTATTTCCAAGGTACTTTGAGAAAAACAAAGTTTATAAAATCAATAGTCAATATAATTATCAATAAAAAGAGTTATCACTCGCTAACAATAAAAGGAATAAATAAGTGTCCTCTAGAGGATCATTTATTCTTAATCCTATGGAGGATCATTTATTCTTAATTATTTTTTTTCGGAATAAATAAGTGTCCAAATTCTTTAAGTGAACTAATATTTAATATTTAAATTAAATAAAAAGATTTGTGTAAGATAAGAATACTGGAGTCAAAGGCAGGATATTAATTATTTTAATCAAAATGAACTTGAGAGAATTCATGTATCATAACATATATAATGAATAATACATGGCAATTATTTTCAAAATATGAAAGGAAAAAAAAAGTCTTCGTTGAACCATCGTGTTGAAGCTATTGTGTAGGAAAGTGACACGGCATAATAGTACATGGCCACATGGCCGGCCCCGGTTGGTGCCACATGGACCTTTGCGCCACCTGGGCAGATCAGATCATCAGATCTATTCGCCAGATCGTGACTAATCATTATTCAACGATCTGAAGAATCCGTCGACCTCGATCCGAGTAGCATGTCTCTCGATCTTCCCTCTACTCCTTGGGGGAAAACCTAAGCAGAACGGAGGAACCCGGTTGACGATATCGATCCGCAGATCGAGTACATACGTCATGGGACACCCGAATACTGTAAAGCACTCATGTCGGGACACGTGCATCCTTCCCATTCCCTGGAACAGGCGTACTATGGCTCATTAATGACCGTCAGTCCCTGCTTTTACCCAAAGGGGAAAGTAGGTACAAACGACCCGCCTCAACCCGGTTCCATCGTCCGACATCCAGATCGACGACTGGCAACGCCATTAATGCACACCTACGGTACACACATTACTGTGTTATTTGGTCATGGCTATAAATACTCGCCCTTGGAACAGTAGTAGGTAAGCCTTTAATACACATTCAATTGCATTTATTCTCTTTCTAAAGAGTCCTTTTACTGACTTGAGCGTCGGAGTGCCAAACTTGGGTAAAACCCCAAGTCCCCCAAGTTGGATTCGAGCTCACATTTGCTAGTGCTTTCAGGTCGATAAAGAACCCACTCAAATAAATTCTTGATTGATTGACCCAAATCTGACTCTCAGATCGTCCATCTCAGATCGACCGGATTTGAGCCAGATCAATTTGGCGCCGTCTGTGGGAAACCCCTTTTTCGCATCGACCTAGATAAAAGCCATTTCATACCTCCCTTTTCAAGACAATGGTTAACACAAGGAACACCCATCGGGAAGACGACACGGAGGAGGTTGCCAAAGGCAGGCATGATCACAACGCGCCGCTTGGCAACGTCTCCGCTGTCCCTCCCGCCGGGCCCAGTGCCAACGTCCCACTGCTTCAGCCTGAGGCCACTCCCAGAATCACCATCACCCAGGATGACCTAGATGCCTTCCTCGACCAGTGGCGGGTCGAGATCGAGCGAGCCCAGGCGGAGGGCCCGCGAGCCAAGGCGCCCTGAGCTACCAAGGGCCAGTCCAACCACCACCATCCCAAGCCCTGTGGTGGGCAACGCACTGGGCCCACCGGTCCAAAAATACGGGAACCCAGTTCCTTATGTCTTCCAGCCGCTCGACGGGCGTCCCGCCCACATCATTTGGGGCCTTAGTCCCCAGATCGGAGCAGGCCACGTCCAAGAGTATGCTCCACCGCCGCCCCCCTCCCGCGGTCCCCCGTGGCAAGTAAAGAGGTCCCGCGCGAGGACCACGGAGAATCTGAACACCCCAACCGCAACAATCGCGGAAAGCGCGCGGTCGACGAAGACCATGAGGAATACGATGACCTCAGAACGAGGATCCCCGCCCCATCCTCGAGGGAGGAGGCTGCCAGAATCGCCGTAGCTCGTGTCGAAAATGAGGCAGATCGTTACGCGGACCCGCCACGCAGATGGGTCCAAGACCGCCTGGGCGACCGAGGTTCTCAGGTCACCCAGAGGCAGGTCGACCTGCGCGACGGGTTGCACCGACGCCCTCTCCGTTACCGCAGTGACCGAGAGGAAGCCTCCCCCTTCTGCGAAGATATTCTCCGCACGACCTGTGATGGAGATCGAATTCCGACCGGCCTGCCCATATATAACGGGACCACCGATCCCGAAAAACATGTAACGGCTTTTGAAAATCGCATGCTACTGCACTCTCACCCCCAACAGATTTGGGCCAAACTCTTCGTCACTACGCTGACGGGCCCCGCTCAGGATTGGTTCATCCGTCTGCCATTGCGATACATAACGACCTACAACCGGTTCGTAGATCGGTTCACAACGCACTTCTCCTCAATGACTGGAGAAAATCTCCCCCCCTCTTATCTCAACAGCATCTACCAGAGGGAGGGCGAGTCCCTGCGAGATTTTATGACTCACTTTTCGAGGGAAGTGGTTCGGGTCGAAAACCCGACGATGGACACCTTGCTCTCTGTAGTCCATCGAGCTCTCCGCAACCGCCTATGGGCAGATGAGATCGTCAGGGCCGGACCCCGCAACCTGACGGAGATACAAGATATTACCCATGGCTTCATGCGCGTAGAGGAGATAGCCCTCGTGCATGGGCCCCCGCCTCGATCTGAGAGGTAGGTAATTGGGTCGAGCTCGCCCCTCAACCGGAAGGGGAATGAGCAAAAGAAGATCAAGGGGAAAGTCGACCTACCGACCCAGGTTAACCGACGAAACGGTATCCCCTTAACCAAGCCCATCGACCAGATCTACGTGGTCATGGATCAGAGCCTTTTGAAGAAATCAAAGCCCATCCGAGAGGGCCCGAAGGCTGAGAAATCGGGAAAATTCTGCGGCTACCATCAACAATGGGGCCACACCACCGCAGAATGCAACGCCCTCCGTGATGAGATCGAAAGACACATCCAAGGAGGGCACCAGAAGGATTTTGTTCGGAAAATCGACCACTACTCTGAGAGGGCGGGACGACCTAACGACCGCGACCGTTCCAGGTCAAGGTCTCCCCCGAAAAGATCTGGGAAGCAGCCGCTGGAAAGAGCTGAGGATAATCCCCCCACCAACGGCAAGATCTATATGATAGCCGGGGGGCATGAGGGCGGCGACTCCAATGCAGCTCGAAAGAGGAACGTCAGGTGCGCAGCTCAAGAATTCAACGGCCTCCACGAAGAGGTCTTCCAGATCGATCAGGGTAGAGAGTGGGAGAGGCAGGAGGTTAGCTTTAGCGAGAGTGATAGCCGCCCAGGCCCCCATCGGGATGGCGGAACGCCTAGTTGTCCGATGATGGTGACCTTAGGCGTGGCTAACTATGATGTAACCAAATGCCTAGTTGATAATGGAAGTAGCTCGAACATTATCTCCTTACTCGACTCTTGTAAAAATGAAATTGCATAATCTAAAACTCGATCCGATCCGAACACCGCTCTCTGGGTTCGGGGGATCGGAAGTTATTCCTCTAGGGCGCATCCGACTCCTCACCTCGATGGGAACATCCCCCAAGAAGGTGACCCAAGAGGTCGAGCATCGTCAACATGCCCCTAGCGTATAACATGATCTTCGGCCGACCTGGCCTCATACAATTCAAAGTAATCATCTCGACATACCACCAAAAGCTGAAAATGCCCACCCCGAATAGGGTCGGGGAGGTGACTTGCGACGTCATGGATAGTTGGGCTTGCTATGCCATCGTTCTGAAAAAGACTTCTGAAAAAGAGGTAGTTGTAGATTTCGACCTCCAGACCTACGCCGATGGGGAGATCGAGCTCCCCACGAAGGAAACCGAGGCAGAGAGATCCCGACAGCTCGAAAAAGGAAGGCTAGCGAGCGACTCGAGCCTGCCGAAGAGCTTAAGGAGATTGCCCTTGTCCCCGGAGATAGCAGCAAGACCACCAAGATTGGGGCGAACATGCACCCCCAACATGAGATCATGATGATAGAGTTCTTGTGGGATAACTCGGACATCTTCGCATGGGCGGCCAGAGATCTGATCGGTGTCGATCCGAAAGTGATCTGTCACCGGCTTGGGATCGATCCGTCGGTTAAACCGATCAAACAAAAGCTAAGACCTCAAAGTCGAGCAAGGAATGATATCATTGAGGCGGAGGTCAATAAGCTCCTCGACGCAGGATACGTTACCCCAGCTCAATACGTTGACTGGTTGTGCAATGTTGTCCTTGTGCAAAAAACAGGCGGGAAATGGAGAATGTGCAACGACTTCACCGACCTCAATAAGGCTTGCCCGAAAGATTCATATCCGTTGCCTCGCATTGATCAGCTCGTCGACTCAACAGCCGGATGTGAGATGCTCAGCATGATGGATGCTTTCCAAGGCTATTACCAGAACTCTATGGCCCCCGAAGATCGAAAGCACACGACCTTCATTGTGGTAAAGGGAATATACTGCTTCAAGGTCATGCCCTTCGGATTGAAGAATGCAGGAGCCACGTACCAAAGACTGGTCAACCTGATGTTTAAAGACGAGATCGGGAAGACCATGGAGGTCTACGTCGACGATATGATCGTGAAGAGCCGCTGGGCGTACCACCATCTAGATCATCTACGCAGATCGTTTGAGATCTTACGGCAGTACGAGATGAAGCTCAACCCTGACAAGTACACGTTCGGGGTCGAAGGGGGAAAGTTTCTAGGATACATGGTGAGCCAGCGGGGCATCGAAGCCAATCCTACGAAGATCAAGGCGATTCAGATCATCCCTCGACCTCAATGCATCAACCAGGTACAATCCCTGGTGGGTCGGATAATCTCTCTCAACCGGTTCATATCGCGATCGTCCGAGCGCAACCTCTCGTTCTTCAAAATCTTGAGAAATCTGAAGAAGTTCGAATGGAACGAGGAGTGCGACCGAGCGTTCGAGCAACTGAAAGAGTACTTGGCATCTCCCCCATTGCTGGCAAAGCCAAATGAGTGTGAGACCTTATATCTCTACCTGTCCCTTTCCAACGAGACCTTCAGCTCAGTCTTGGTCGCCGTCCGAGATCGAAAACACTTTCCGATCTACTACCTAAGCAAGATCATGTACGGAGCAGAACGGAATTATCTCGAGATCGAGAAGTTCGTGTTCGCCCTCACACATGTAGCTCGGAAGCTACGACCGTACTTCCAGGCTCACCCCATAGTCGTCCTAACGGATCAGCCGCTTAGGCAGGTGTTATCCAAACCCGATGTGTCGGGTTGAATGATGAAATGGGCGGTCGAGTTGAGTCAGCATGACATCACCTACCAACCTCGAGCCGCCTAGCAAGCTCAAGTTCTGGCTGACTTCTTAGTCGAAAAGAACACCAGCTCGATGGAGATCGTTCCCACCTCGCCAAGTTAGATCATGTACACGGATGACTCATCGACCTCTCAGGGAGGGGGAGTGGGCATATCCCTTACAAGCTCAGAGGGACTCCAGCTTGATTTCGCCATTAAACTCGATTTTAAAGCAACTAACAACGAGACGGAGTACGAAGCGCTCGTGGCAGGACTAAGATACGCCACGGAAAATAAGATCGACAAGCTATCCGTGGTAACTGACTCTCAGCTCGTCGCCGGCCAAGTCAATGGCACATACGAGGCTCGGGAAGAGTCCATGGCAGCGTATCTCAAAATGGTAAAAGAGTTGGCCTCGAAGCTAAAAGAATTCAAAATTGAACAGGTTCCCCGTGAGGAGAACAGTCGAGCTGATGCCCTATCAAAGCTGGCGAATGGATTCCAAGGAACAAAAGATGCAACCATCTCATTCACGGTCTCGGAGGGCCGTGCGATCGATGAAGGAAAGGTCGAGATCGCCACCATCGATCCGCCGGAGCCTTGCTGGATGGACGATCTGATCGCTTACCTCAAACACGGGCTTTTGCCCCAAAATCGAACTGAAGCCAGGAGAATAAAATATCGATCTCTGCTCTATATGATAGATCATGAAGGCAGGTTGTTCAAAAAATCCTTCACCGGTCCCCCTCTAAGGTACCTACGACCTAGCTAAGCCCAAGATGTCCTAGAAGAAGTCCATGAGGGATGCTGCAGAAACCATTCCGGAGGTCGATCTCTAGCTTGAAAGATCTTAAGGAGTGGGTATTTTTGGCCGACTATGGTGTGGGATGCGAAGATCCACTCTAAGAAATGCCCCAAGTGCCAAAAACACGGCAACCTAATCCACTCTCACCCCACATCCATGATACAGATCGACGTATGCTGGCCCTTCGACCAAAGGGGGATCGACATCATCGGTCCCTTCCCCTTGGCTCCCAGATAAAAAGTTTGCCATAGTATGCGTCGAGTACTTCTCAAAGTGGGTTGAGGCCGAGGTAGTCCCCAAAATTACTGATGCAGTGATAAGAAATTTCCTCTGGAGGAATATAATCTGCCGTTTTGGGGTTCTGAGGGTACTCATCTGTGACAATGGTCCTCAATTTCGATCTGAAAATACTAAGAGCTATTGTCGAGACCTCGAGATCGACCTCAGATTCACTACTGTTGGTCATCCGCAAGCAAATGGTCAAGCTGAAGTCACCAACCGAATCATTATCCAAAATCTCAAGACCCGCCTCGATGCCAAACTGGGGGCGTGGACGGACGAGCTCGACGGCGTACTATGGGCTTATCGAACTACCCCGCGGACAGCCACGGGACAAACACCATACTCTCTGGTTTACGGATCCGAAGCCATCATCGCATCGGAGCTGTTACACAAAACCGCTCGTGTATCGCAATACCAGCTCGATCGGAATACAGAGATCAGAGTTGAAGATCTAGATGTGATTAAAGAAAGCAGAGAACACGCCTATAAGAAGCTCAAACAGTACAAGGTAGCGGCGGCTCGATCATACAACAAACACGTGAAGCCCAGATCGTTTCAGATCGGCGACCTAATGTTAAAGAAGGTCGAAGTCTTGCAACATGTAGAAAAACTTGAGCCTAACTGGGAAGGACCCTATCGCGTCACGAAGATCGGGAAAAACATGGCCTACCGGCTCGAAAACATGGCTAGGGAGCCATTACCCAGACCGTGGAATGCGCACAACTTGAGGAAATTTTACACTTAGCTTTCAAATTATTTCAATTTGTAACGGTCAAAGCGATCTATTCAGTAAATTAATATACATGTTTTGGGACGACATCCGATTGAAGTCAATCCGTAATCCCACACCAGGTTACTATCCCCTCGATTAAGCTCTCATTCGACCTACGGTCATGAGCCGAGGTGGGAGCGAACCCCCCCAGTCCAATTGTGAGAGGTCGTTTTTAGACCCAAAGAGATCCTAAAAATCCTAACGTATTTAATGCCTTTAAATCATTGTTAGAGATCGAGATCCAATGAGGTCGTTTTTAGACCCAAAGAGATCCTAAAAATCCTAACGTATCTAATGATCCAGAGATCCAAGGAGATCGATTTAGATCCGAAGAGATCCAGAGATTAATGACTCAAAAATTTTACGATCCGGAGACCCGGTGAGATCGATTTAGATCCAGAAGGGTCCAGAGATTAATGATTTAAAAAATTCTTGATCACCACTTTACGGTCTAAGAGATCCGATGAGATCGATTTAGATCCAATGAGATCCAGAGAGGCCAAACCTAAAAAGCTGGCACACCTCAGGGATCACCATTGATCCGACGAGAACGCCATAAACAGTATAATGACTAAGGAAAAACGCGAACGCCCAATGAAACTAGATCAACATCCAAACGAGATCGAATAGCTTTGCGAACCCGTCGATCCGAAAGCGATAAAAATCTAGCTAAGGGGTAAGCAAAACTTAGATCGACAAACCACATGCGCGCCAGATCGAATAAATGCTCAACTTGCAAAGTAAAACAAAACGCAAGTATGAAAAACATAATTCATTCATGCGAATATTGATCTCCAAAAACTAACGGAGATTGATCATACCAAGCGCATCGAGCTCACCACGCGACGTGGCTCGATGGGCAAAATATTCATAAAAGCAAAAGCAGAAATAAAAACAAAGTATTCACCCAGCCACAACCCGACTGGAAGGTGGAATTAATTTGAATAGCAAGATCGTATCAGTCGAGCTCAACCAGAGCCGATGTAGATTCCGAAGCAGATCGACGGAGGGCTCTCTCGAGCTCTCTCACGGTAGGAAGGAAGCTCTCGACATGGACCGGCATGGGAAGCTCACATGCAACTGGGCGCTTGTCCTTCTTTGCTTGAGCAATCTCAATGGCGTGGCCATATTTGTAGGTCACCCAGACGATCCGGACCGGTTCTTCCTCCTCTTGCACATCGGTAGCACCTGGGTCGGGGATAGGGATGCAAACGAACCGAGCCGAGCCGAACCTTAGCCTTTTTTTGGGGTTCGAGTTCAATTCGTGAGAAAATTTAATGAACTGGAACTCGAACCCGAGCCTGACGAATCTATCAAAATCAGGTTCGAGTTCGGTTCGTTTCAGGGTTCGATTCGAGTTCGACTCGAGGGTTCACGAAACTGATTCGGTTCGTGAGTTTGAGTTCGTCTTGAGTTCGGGCTCGAGCTCGTCATGTCAACTTTTGTTGTGTATAAATTTACAATGTACCAAACATTAACCACTTGAATAGAATTAAAATTCAACATAAAGTACAATCCAAGACTATTAAATTCAGGAATTACAATCCAACATTAAACAATTGAACAGAACTACAATCCACAAGTAAATCCACCACTTGTTTAACACTTCATCCTGTTAACCAAAAGATTTCAAGTGAATTTCGAAACTAGGTGACCAAGTTTGCCTCCATTCAAGTCAACCCTGTTACAAAAAAAATTTCTTCAGCATTTGCTCAAAAGCCTTAAAAACAATTGGAAATAACAGAATACACATACATTTCATTAACAAGAACACATTTCATTTAATTAGACAACTAAAGCCATATTAACAAGAATTCATATTAACAAGTGAGGTAATATATTTTCATCATTACAAGAACATTAACAAGAATTCATATTTTCACTTGCTTTTACTAACAGAATATCCATGTTTTCAACTTTTTAACAGAAGACAGAAATTCTAAAGCAACAAGCAGAAAATAAAATAAAGTCTTAGTATTAGACTATTAGTAATCTTCCAAATTATTTTCCCTTTTATGAAAGCTACATAAGTAACAGACAACATCTCCATATGAAACAGGTGGTCATACAGTTAATGCAACTACAAACATAGGTTTTCATTTCATCAACTAAATAAGACACTCAAACAGAAATGATTTAACAAAAAACACTTGATTTCTCTTTTTCACTAAATGGGTAAGAACGCAAAATAAGGGGGTTAACAACTTGAGCTGAAATCTTTAGTAATACAGCTTCAGTTAACAGTGATGAGAAGATTTAAAAGCAAGAAATGGAATAATAATTACCTGAGGCTTGAGCTGCGGTGGTGGTAGAGGCCCTTGAGTAGCGGACGGGCGGTGAAGCGGTGGTGAAGGCGCCAGTGGTGGTTGTGGAGTCGCGGCGGAGGCGTTGGGTGTCGCGGCGGAGGACAGACTATTCAACGAGAGCAGCCACCGCGGCGTTGGGTGGCCTACCCAATGTCGGTGCGGTGGTGGGCGGTGTGCGTCAGGCTGTTGGCCATGGCGGTGGAAACGGTGTTGGGAGTTGGGACTTGGAGTGCGGCGGCGGGGAGAAAAATTTGGGGGACTAGGGTTTTCTTAAGATTTCAAAATAGAAAGAGACTGAGAGAGGCTTCAGGCTTCAATGTATATTATATTACATAATATGATATATTACATATTTAATTATATTATATATAATAAATATTTTTTTAATTAAAATATTAAGGCTCGCGAACCCAAATTTCAGAAAGAATGGGTTCGAGTTCGATTCGTGAGGGTTCGATTCGGGTTCGTCTATTTCGAACTCGAGCCCGAACCTTCATTGATTCGGTTCGTCAGGCTCGCGAACGGGCTCGTCTCGTTTACATCCCTAGTCAGGGAGCATGGGGCCAATTGTCTCAAAGTTGAAGTTGGGAATGATGGCATCCTGGGCTTTGAGCTGGTTAATGGCGATCTGGAACCCCTCAGATCAAGCTCGCCTCTTCGAAGCCAGGACCCTCCATGAACTCACGAACTGCATACCGTTTGATCTCCAACATGCATTTCTTCATGTCATCAGCAGCTTTGCAGATCTTCGTCCGGGCGAGATCGAAAACCTCATTTCGCCCCTCTTCCTTTGAAGCAGCAACAACAGCCTCGAGCTGCTTGGCGAAGTCCTCCCTCATCCTGGCCAGCTCGTTCGCATGAGCCTTCTCCGCCTCCCCAAGGGCCTCCTGCGAACTCTTCCACTGAGCCTCCATGGTCTCCTTCTCTTCAACCCGCTTCCTCTTCTCCTCTCGGGCCTCCCGGAGTTCCTGCTCGAGTTGTTCAACCTTCTCGGGGTTCGCTGAAGCGAGCCGGCCCTTCATCAGTTGGTACTTTTCCTTGTATTTCTCCTTGCCAGCTTTGAAAACCTCAGCCTCGTGGATCGAATTGATGAGGACGGGGAGAACGTCCTGAGATCGAGCAATCAGATCGACTTAGTCCGATCCCCTGGAGTTGTTTCAAAAAAAAAAAAAAAACTAAACTTACCCCAAAAAGACCTCTGGCAGCCTGGTACCTTTTCTGCCTCGCAGATCGCCCAGAGAGCTTCTTCTGCTCGTCGATGATGCACCCGGTGTTGAATAGGGTAGCAAGGAGATTGGGGTCTGCTTTTCTGAATGCCAGAGCTCGATCTGTACCATCCGCCTTCTTGAGCTCGAGGCCGGCAGGCCACTGAGGAAGTGGGGTCTTGGGAAAATTCAAAAACTGGGACTCCTCGTCAGATTCTTCTGAGTCCTGCAGTTCGTGAACCAATTCTCTAAAGGGTCTCTTGCCTACCCCATGCCTCGCCTGAACAAACTGGAGTTGAGGATCAACATCTTCATCAAAATATAAGGGGAGATGATCTAAATTTATTACTTGTTCGACGCCATCCCCGATCTGACAGGTCGGCTGTGCTGATGATCCGGCATGACCCTCGAGCTCCTGACCACGGAGTGGCTCCCCAACAGTCTGCTCAGCTAGATCGGCATCTAGATCGTGCAGCTCCTTCTAGCACCTTTCCTGCTGAGCTCGTTGCGCGTCAGGGAGAGAATTGATTATCGCTCGAGCGGCCTCTACCACAGGTCGAAGTTCATCCGGGATGGCGTTCCTTTGATTCATCGCCCTCATCCTCGCAGCTCGAGACATTATCAACGGACGGAGATCTACAAGATGAAAGGAGGTTCAGATCGACGGAGTAGATCAGTGGAAAGCAATAAAATAATTTTAAATAAGACCCTGATCGAGTAGGGGTCCGTTCGAAGTGAGAGCATACCGAAGCAGAAGTTCTTTCTCCGAGTCCCAATTATAATGCCCGCTTCGACCAGATTCCTCGTCCTCGTCAGGTTAGTATGGTCTAGAAGCCCCATATTGGTCAACAGTTCGAAGCGTTTGTGGATCCAGGTCGACGATTTAGTCGCGAGCCGCCTTGGGCCGTTGTCCCCCCAAGTAATCCGGAAACGAGGTACGATGGGCAGATCGATGAAGAAGAATTTGGACTTCCAATTGATCCCATGAGACGTAGACCGGATCGATACAATTTTCCGGTTCGGCTTGGATTGAAGATTGAAGTATCCTACCCCGGACTTGGTGGCACTGTTAAGCGTGAAGAACTCCCCGAAGTCCCAGATCTCCGGCTCAAACCCGAGGCACTTCATCGTAATGATCATGCAGTACATTAGCGAGAAAGAGAGTTGGGAGTCAGCTGGGAAGGACACAGGTTATATCGAACTAAGAAATCCGAAATGACCTGGGGAAGAGGGAGCCTAAATCCATATTTAACGGAGGCATAATACATACCAACCGACCTCAGTCCCCTCGGTCTCTCGACGGTCTCTTCCTCCTCCGGCATACGAACTGTGTACTGGGGACCTAACCCCAGTAACCTTGCGACCTCCGCGAGCTCCTGAGGGGTTATCTTAGAAAACCTCTCAGAAACGTGCGAGAGGGTCCTATAGACATGTGGAGGTCGAGCGGGGGGATTCACGATGCGTACCCCCGGTTCCCCATCATGGACCTGCCTCTTTCCGACCTGTCCCTCCTCCCCAGTCTCCTCTTCCGGTTCGTCTAATAGTCCTATGGGTCGCCGCACCGTCGACGTCGAAGCCAACCCCCCTCTATTCGCCGTCGGAACTTCGCCCCTTTCCGAAGCCGACCCCGATGCGAACTCAAAAATTTCACTTGGTAAAGGGGGGGCCGACAGATCATCTTCTCGTTCCGGTGAAGGCGTGAATGCTACTTGTTCTTGAGCTATAAACATGGGGAAAGGAAAAGATTTTACCTCTAAAAGGCGGAGTTCGAAGGCGATGGTTGCTGACGAGCTGATCAAGACCGAAGCAGTTCGAAATCCCTGAGTAAGAAAGTAGTGAAATGAGGCTTGGAGGTGATCCCCTATATATAGGAGTTGAAAAGTAACGTCTCGAAATACGAAACGACGCCATAATTACCTTGCACACGCCTATCCTAGGGAAGGTCGCGTCGCATTAAATGCACTGTCGGACCGATCTGACCCAAAAAGTCACGCCCAATAACTAAGGCGACGGTTCGATTCCAACGGTCATGACGGTTCCCCTATCCATTTCCAGATCGATGAAATTACCACTGCGAAAATTCACACTGGTAATTTGGGGGGCCTCTGACACGGCATAATAGTATATGGCCACGTGGCCGCCCCCGATTGGTGCCACGTGGACCTTTGCGCCACCTGGGCAGATCAGATCATCAGATCTATTCGCCAGATCGTGACTAGTCATTATTCAACGATCTGAAGAATTCATCGACCTCGATCCGAGTAGCATGTCTCTCGATCTGCCCTCTACTCCTTGGGGGAAAACCTAAGCAGAACGGAGGAACCCGGTTGACGATATTGATCCGCAGATCGAGTACATACGTCACGGGACACCCGAATACTGTAAAGCACTCATGTCGGGACACGTGCATCCTTCTCATTCCCTGGAACAGGTGTACTACGGCTCATTAATGACCGTCCGCCCCTGCTTTACCCAAAGGGGAAAGAAGGTACAAACGACCCGCCTCAACCCGTTTCCATCGTCCGACATCCAGATCGACGACTGGCAACGCCATTAATGCACACCTACGGTACACACATTACTGTGTTATTTGGCCATGGCTATAAATACTCGCCCTTGGAACAGTAGTAGGTAAGCCTTTAATACACATTCAATTGCATTTATTCTCTTTCTAAAGAGCCCTTTTACTGACTTGAGCGTCGGAGTGCCAAACTTGGGTAAAACCCCAAGTCCCCCAAGTCCCCCAAGTTGGCTTCGAGCTCACGTTTGCTAGTGCTTTCAGGTCGATAAAGAACCCACTCAAATAAATTCTTGACTGATTGACCCAAATCTGACTCTCAGATCGACCGGATTTGAGCCAGATCAGAAAGAATAGTGAAAACTTCTTTCATTACATCTGCATCCAAACAAATAAATTAATAATCTACCACCAAAAATAACATTATATTTATATTCAAAATAGAAGAATTATGAACAAACTTATAATATACCACCACAAAACTCTAATTTTGCTGGGCTCGTTTGCTACCAAAACAAATACATACGTTGCCATCCTTATGACATAAGGATGCAGAAATGAATAATCAAAACTCCTTTTCACCATATTTGCAACAAAATAAATAAATAAATAATATAATGCTACAAATAACACAATAATCATCATAAAAAATAGATAAATTAAGAATAATAACAAATTGTATAACCTAAATGGAAATAATCTTTTAAAACATTTGCACTTCTAAATAATTTGTGATAGGTCTGCCCTTGGCTGATGTAACTGTATATATATAACATTGATTTACTGCATAGATACTCTTGAATGGAGTTCGTTTCAAACTTCGATCAAATAGCACATAATTATGAGAGTTGTTGTCACTTTTCTGCGTTCGAAATAATAAGTTAATTAATAAATGTATATATAAAAAATGCATATATTATAAAATTAATAAAACATTGTTAATTAATAAGATAGTAATTCAAGAAAGAAATCCCTTTTACCTGTTGTAGAAACATAAAATTTATGGCCAATTAAAATGCGACACGTGGAAATAAATATATATTAAATATCAAAAACAAAAGATTTTTTATTTTATTTTTAGGAATTAAAACAAATAATATTCCTAGAATTAAATAGTTAATTAATTGATATATTAATATATATATTAAATATGTCAAAATTCAAAATTTAGCAATAAAATCAAATCAAGCCAAATAAAGAAGGTTAAATGCCATATTTTGGGAATTAAATCATATCTTATGGAAGAAGATCACAAAATCGACGAGGACCATCAGAATGAAGTCTTCTCTTGATGAGGACTAACCGATTTTGATTTATATGATAGAAGATTTTGAGATTTTTACGGTAGTTTTAATTTAAAGAGTCTTAAAATTATAGATAATCATTAAATATTTAAAAATAATATTTATTTGTATAATATATTAAAATTTAATGAGATTTCTGAGGATAGAAGATTTTGATATTTTTATGGTAGTTTTAATTTAAAGAGTTTTAAAATTTCAGATAATCATTAAATATTTAAAAATATTACTTATTTGCATAATATACTAAAATTTAATGAGATTTATGCTTAACTAATTTGAAATTTATGTGATAAAAAAATTTGAGATTTGCATGGTTACGTTTAAAATTCAAATTATTCTAACTAATAGAGTTTGAGAAACAAACGTGGAGAATTAAACATTCCGTAACTTAAAATTTTGAATGTTTTATAACCTACTAATTTAAATTTGAATTTTTTTAACTAATATAAATCTCATTAGTTAGATTTAATATTGATAATTTGATTTTGAATTATTAACGGATTTTGAGATTTATATGATAGAAGATTTTAAGATTTTTACTGTAATTTTAATTTAAAGAGTTGTAAAATTTAATGAGATTTTTTGTCTAACGAATTTTGAGGTTTCTTGGTAAAATAAAAATTCATTGGGACTATCCACATCAACATACACGTGGATAATCTCAAGGATTGTAAATTATATATATATAGATTATGCTAGTATAATAAAAAAAAATTTAAATATTTAGCAGGAGAGTTTTAATATTTTAGTCTAAAAATATATATAAATATAAATAAATACAAATGATAATGATCATTCAATTACATACAATATTTATTCAAATAATAGACATGTACAGGAGTGTTCACAGTTCTGCAAAACCTAAAAAAATGGAGAAAATCAAAAGTTTGGTACGAATAGTTTCCTGAACCAAATCGTTTGATTTGATAATATTCGGTAAAAGAAATTCTAAAATTTCTGTATTTAACTCGGTACCTAATATCAAACTATATATTAAATATATAAATACTTTCTAGTTTGGGGGAATTTGAGAAAACTCTCATGGGTTAAAAAATTTTTAGTTTGCTCCTCAGGTCTAAAAAATTTTTAGTTCACTCCCCAATTCACATGCATAATTAGTTAGCTTCCCAATTTTGGGGGGCAGATACCACATATGGCGATTTAGATACACCATATGACGATTTAGATAAACTCAAGAATCGTGTACCTAATTCGTCATATGGTGTATCTAAATCGCCATATGTGATATCTGCCACCAAAATTGGGGAACTAACTCAAATTATGCATGTGAATTGGGGAGTGAACTAAAATTTTTTTAGACTTAGGAAATAAACTAAAAATTTACTATACAATTGGGGAGTTTTCTCAAATTCGCCTTTTAGTTTCTATAAATTTCTTTCCTTTACCCACGTTTTTCGAAAACGTAATGAAATTAGATTTTAAGTTTTTAACCATTAATCCTTTAACAATTTAAACTGAAGACATTCTGTACAATTAACCGAATAAGACCCTACACCCCACGCTTTGCGCCGTCAGCGTGGCCGGCGGTGGTGCCTGCCGCCGCCGCTGCACCATCGTCGACTCTCCGTCCCAGCCCCATGCCTCGCGCTCTCTGTTCCCTCTCAACAGTCAGCTTCTGAATTCTGTAAAACAATTTTTTTGGTCATCAACGAAGTGCTGCCACGATCAACCATTCTCCAAGTTTTCCATCAGAAGCCGCAGCTCCACAGGGGGCCCATTCCAGAATCTCTTCACATCAGACATGCCATGACCGAATTTAGCAAGCCAATCAGCTTCTCTATTCTGTTCTCTGCGCACATGGCTCAACTTCGCCTCCCACGGCCTATGAAGGTAGGCACGACAATCCTTAATAATTGGACCCAAAGGATGCCAACCACTGTTTCCATGCAGGATAAGATTAACCACATTTTCTGCATCACATTCCACCACCACTTTTGGCACCCGGCGCTCCCAGGCAATTCTGAGGCCCTCTCTCACCCCAAGTAATTCAGCGTTCTCAATCGGCACACTCCCCAACTTAATCGAGAAACCACAAATCCACCTTCCCATGTCATCACGAATCAGTCCCCCCGCCGCCGCCGACCCACTGCGGGCGATAACACTACCATCCGTGTTGACTTTAAACCAACCGGGTGGCGGTTGAACCCAATGTGCAGCTGCCTCACGAATCCCTCTTCTCTTCGGCCCAACAGTGATCCTCCCTATATCCTGACTCATATTTAGCGTTCGCTTCACCGTCAAAAGGGCCGGTTCATCTGTCCGTTGATAGACCCAAAGATTCCGGGCCTTCCAAATGTGCCACAAACCCACCACAAAGACAACCCCCCACTGAAGCGACCATCTTTCCTTGGTACGAATGGAGCTTCTGCTAGTCTTCTTAAACCAGTCCGCATCTGCTCCATTAAAGAACATGTCCCAGTCCCTTTCTTCCACAATCAACTTCCAAATCTGCTGCGCCCGGGAACAATACTTCAGGATGTGCAAGATATCCTCTCTCGTGGCACTGCATCTTGGGCAATCTGCATTCGGCGCCATACCCCGATCAGCTCGGAGTGCATTAGTCATAAGGCTCTGATGCTTGATAAGCCAAAGGAAGGTTTTCAGCTTGGTTGGGAGTCCGTTGTTCCAAATCCAAGTCCATCCCTTGTGTTCCTCCTCAACACCACCGCGAAGATACTCATAGGCAGACCTGCACGAATAGTCGCCATTCTTATCACATCTCCAGAATTGAGCATCGTTCGCTCTTCTATTTTCCGGAATAGGAACATTCTAGATTTCCCGCTTAATGTCCTCCGGGATATTCGTCTTGAGCATATCCAAGTTCCACTCGCCCGTGGTCGTAATAATGCCAGACACAGTTGCCATTTGCTCCTCTTCGTGAACCTCTCCGTCCAGACGGTTGCAGATTCTCCCATTTGCCAGCCAATTGTCATCCCAAAGAGAGATCAGCTCACCGTTCCCCACTCTCCAACCATGTTAGGAATAGTGCCCTAGAAAGCCGATTAGTCATAATCCGTTTTGGGACTTTCCTAGTATCACAGACAATCTTTGAATAATATACGATTGATTAATATCATAGGCAAACACTTCTTTATATGCTCTTGTTTGGTATGCGTTTACTTTAGTTGTGCATGTATGAGAACTCCCCTAATCCTGATGACTTTAGGACTCTACCATTTAGGTGAAATGGTTCATGAAACGAGCCCTATATCACATAAGTCATATTAGTAAAATACTCCAAGCCGATGAGTCCTACAGACAGTGGGAGTGTCAACCTGACTCCTCTAAGGCTTGCTTGTGGGATCACGCCCTTAAGAAGGACCACCTTGTTTCATGGAGGTGCAAAGTGTATAGTTGATACGTGCGTGATACATGAGGGTGCTTACTTTAATAAGTAAGTTCACTGAGGTGCCCCGTGTGAGAACATTCCTAAATGGGAAAGGAAGTTTCTATTTCAGGAAATGGAAACTTCCAGATTAGGAAATATCTCACGAGTCATTGATGTGATTAATTGATCCTTAGACTTGAGGTTCCATGTTACTTTATGAGTTAACTCTGTAGTCTTAGGTATAAGCTTTAAAGGGTGTCGCCTTAGACAACTGATTCAAGGCTTATGCTGGGGCTGCACAAGTGATTCATGAAAGTGAATGAGAATCAAGAAAGGACCTACACTTGCATTTGCAAGGTGATCTCTTATTGTGTAAGTCATTCATATGCCATATGGAGTCCTTGGCCAAGGCAGTAGATCAAGACATCAAGAAAAGGGTTTCTTGGATTGAGATCAAATGGATATGAAATGCACTTAGCTTTAAGACCGGATTATTAGGGTTCTAATTATTCCCTTACCCTAGATCTTGGTTGAGAGATAGTAAGTAGGAGGATTGTATCTCACATGAATCAATGACTTAAAGGTTCTGTCGAATCCGAACATTCCAATTCAGCTAGGGGTTAAACACCTGTTGCTAGACTATGGTCGTTTGATCTGTGGACTGATTAATTAATTAGTGAATTAATTAATTAGGGTCACTGCTAATTGAATTGAGAACCTAGAGGGTCACACACAACAACTTGGTTACATGAGTTGAGGCTTGAAAATGATTAAACGAGTTAATCGGGCCAAGAGGGTTCCACACGTGTGAAGTCACACGTGTGGCTCACGTGAGTGACACGTGTCACTGTGACACGTGTCACACACGTGTGTATATATATATATGTTAAATAATTAATTAGTTAATTATTTAATAGACTTTGGTTTAATTTTGAATTAAAAAGAAAGTCTAATTTTGGAGAAAATAATCTAGTTAATTAATTATGAATTAATTAATTAGATAAAATAAGTTATTTATTTTATAATAAATAAAGTATAAAATTATCCAAAAATAGTTTGGATATTTTTAGCTCTCTTAAAAGTTGACTTGAAATAGAATTCAAAGTCAAAGTTGGAAAATACTTGATGATCAAGTAATAGGAGAGAGAGGGACCAAATCCTTTGTCCATTAGGACTAGGTTCGGCCGCCCCTCCCCTTTCCTATATATAGGGGAGCTCATGCTCCCCTTTAGAGCTAATTGTCAATTCTTGGTTCATGTGTTGAACACCTTCCTTTCTCCAAGATTAAATTAAACCCTAGGTTAAGCCTAAACACTAACTAGAGAACTAGCATCCTTACTAGTTAGATTGTGATCAAGTTGGTGGACTTTCTCTAGAGACTTCAAGTTAGAAGTTTGAAGATTCGTGCTTTACCAAGGAGAGGGGATCAAGCCGCGTGAAGAGCGTTCTTGGGTGGCTTGAAACGCTTCAAGAAAGAATAAAAGAAAAGTAAGTTTTCTATCTTTACGAATTTGGTTACACGATTGCGAGTTCAAGGTCCTTTTGTTGGGAAAAATTTTTAAATTCCGCTGCTTTCTGATTCGTGTTTTCCAACAAACCAAACTGAGGCTCAAGCATTTTAACGCTTTTCACAATCCCTTTCCAACACCTAGACGAATTCAGTTTGGGTTCATGATCCCAGATTTCAGCACCTCTGAGGTATTTGGCTTCAAACATAGTTCCCCAAATGCTATTTTGCCGTGACAGCACTTTCCACCCCGACTTTGCCAAACGAGCAATGTTGGTCCTGCGAGCTTCCCGTAACCCCAAGCCCCCAAACTTCTTGCTCCGAGTAACCTTGTCCCAACTGACGAGATGTGTCTTCCTCTGGTATCAGAGCCACCTCGTTAATCGTGTTTTTGATTCGTCTCAATTATACTGAATTTGGTAGAAATTCTTAGGCTTGATGCGATTGAGTATTTGTAATTGTTTTAGAAAGCCTAAATTATAAAACTGTATTTTTTCCTGAAAGTTTCTGAAAATTGGTTTTTATAAAATTTAATTTTGAAAAACAATTTTAGATTTGAAACTGTATAAACTGTTTTTGGATTTCTTGGATTGGTTTTGCTTTTGAACGAAAACACGAAACGAAAGCCCGGATCGCGATGAACACGCGAAACTCCGCGCGCGAAGGAGTCGCGCGCGCGGGCTTCGCGCGCCACCCTCCCGCAACCGCGCGGGAGGCCCTCCCGGGCGCGCCTAGGCGTGCCCGCCCATCATTGCCCAGGGCTGGCCGGAACAGACCGGCCAGTCTCCCGCACGCCGTCCGCCCGTCACCGCCCAGGCCTGGCCGGGACAGACCGGCCAGTCGCCTAGCACCTCCCGCACGCCTGTGCGGGAGCTAGGCGCGCCCGCCCAGGGCGGCCGAGACTGGCCGCCCAATGCCCGGCAGGAGCTGCGCGCTCCAGCGCGCTGTGCGCGCATGCTGTGCGCACATGCTGCACTTGGGACGGGCAACCCCGTTTTCGTGATCCGGCCTTTTCGTGTTTCGTGCAATCCAGTCCCAATTTTTTATTTTAATTTTAAAATTTTATTTTTGAATATTTATTTTAATTTTTTTTTGAATAAAACTTAAAATTGGGATTTTTGAGAAATTGAAACGGTTTATATTTTGGGAAAATACATCTTGATAAAATTATTAATTTTCAGAAATTAATTGGAATTTTATTTGTTTTGGTAATTTGGGATTTATTGAAAACTTTTATAAATAAGACTCGCATCAAGTCGTGTTTTAAGCTATTAGAGCTTAAAGCGAGAATTTTAATTTATTGGTTAAATTTAAATTCTTGCAAAAGCATGTTAGGTGATCATGGGTTTAGATCTATGTATGGTTTTAATTTATGCACATGGATGGTTTAAATTGGGGTTGGAGCCCTATAGTTGCGTTTTTCAATTGAGGTTGGAGCCTCACTTATGTGCGTACTGTTATGTGACTTATTATGTGGCTTTCCATATTACTGTTTTTGAGGCCGGGGTATGCCCCGTGTAATTGTCTAAGGCCAATATGAAGATTGAGCCTTATTACTTTATGTCTTTTTCTTTTTATTGTAATTTGAGAGTAGAGATAGGTGGTGAGGTTTTATTTTCATTTTGGAGACAATGCACCCATGGAGTAAGATGGACCACATTCAAGTAACAAGGAGGCCATAAGTGAAGACCCCTCAAAATGTTAGGGAGGGGAATCTCAATTGTTAAATGTAATAGAGATAGGGCTCGTATTTTGTTACCGCTTTCCCTTATGTGATTTAAACTGTTTATGTGGCATGTATGTTAGAACTTGTGATTGTGGAGTGGCTCCCACGTATCACGCATAAGATAGGTAGAACCCATGATCATTACATGTTAGTATCATGCTAGGACATGTTATCTGTTTATGTGCTTGTTTGAAATGCATTTAAGTGTACTTGCATTAATCAAGACTAATAAAATTGGATAACATATATGTTGGTGAGGTCGAACCGAACAACTCTTCGGTTGATTCGAAAATTCCCATTAAATATTAAGCTCATTTCGAATAATAGGTATTTAATTCAAGATGCAAATTTTGAATTAAATTCCTAGCATTCCATCAATAGGTTTTAAGTTTAGTAAGTAAAGCTAGTTATTGTCCGCGAGTCGTGGGATAGCTAGTGGAGCTTATTAGTTCTTAGTTACCTAATTGATCATTTTAAATGATCAATATTTCGTGGTTAATTTTGGCAAGGGCGATGTCCGCGAGTCGTGGGTCGTTCGAACTAAGTTTTGATCATGATCTTATGATTGATGGGTCTAGCTTAAACGCCTAAGTAAATATGGATGTCGCACGAGTCGTGGGTCCATATTGAAAGATAGGTGATACAAAAACAATTACTAAGAGTTCTAAAGGTGTTAGAATTGGTAAGTTGTACCTACCTAGGATTTTGCTTAGAATGTCCGCGAGTCGTGGGTTCGAGGTAAAATGCTTAGGATCTTAGTACCCATTGGGAAACGTGTTCCTCTTAGATCTTTGGGAATTATAGATCTTTGAAAAACAGTGGGAGCTACATTAGATTAAAGACCTTATCTTTTGTATATCGTTATAATTCAGCATGCCCACATTTTCTCTGCTTAGCATTTAGGTTGTAGTTCTGTGATTCTCTACAATATGAAATGCAAACCCATTCGTATCCATCCTTAAGTCAAATAAGTTGACTAAGTCCTGACTAACTCTAAATGGCTTCGGATCCTAAAATTCATTTTAGAATCCGACTAGAGAAAGGCGTTCTCTAAAGGGCGAAGTTTTCAATTGTGAAAAGTCGACCCGGGCCAAAAGAGAAGCAATCTGAGGTGAATGGATTTTTCCAAACCACTTAAAAGCAATTGAACCACCTCATAAAAATGTTACAAGGTATAACATTATGGAATTATTCAATATTCCAAATGAGGAAACAAGTGCACGCGAACAAGGTCTAAAGATCTTATTTGAAGATCTTATGGTCTCGATCATCAACTGAGAAAAGAGTTCTCAATGCACTGATTGCTTACATTGCTTCGACTATCATTCAAACCCTTTATGCTCAACTAGAATGATGCTAATGTAGCATAGTTAATCATTTAAGTTGATAATGGTTGAGAGCATCCTTAAGAAAGGAATAAAAGGTTGAGATGGTTAATTCTTCTTCTAAAACTCCCTAAGTTAAAGGCTTGAAGGCCTAAAGAAGAAGAAACCCTTAAGAGCCCAATGGAGGGGCATGTAAGGGGTACGCCCAAAAGACACTAGAGATCAAATAGGACGTTTGCTTCTATGGTAGCAAATAAGGACTTTGAAAGGGAACTACAAAGAGTATGAGTACTTTAAAATGTTACCTCGTTTAGTAATTCTACTAGGAATAGAATTTACTAGTCTTAAGTCAATTCTGCATAAGCCGTTGTGTAAAGACTCAAGGCACTAATGTTCTGAACATACAACGAGATAACAAAAGTAAGTGAGATGACAAAGCTTCGAATTACTTTGGAACGTTGAGATATAAAAGGATTAGCAAGTCAGACACCTTAAGATCATTCTATGAAAATGAACCTATAGTGTTGACTTCCTGTGAATCCTGTCATGAGGGAAGCGTTCCTGAATCCCGTTTATAAGAAACGTGGAACGTTCCAAAATTATAGTGGATTTCGATCCATACTGATGAGTGTAAGATGCTTAATGTAAGCACTAGATACAATCGTCAGTTTAATCATTATGAATGAATGTACTTGTTAAAGTACAAATTCGAAACTTATATGAAATTCTTAGAATTTCGAAAGGAGGTTAGGAACCGAAGTAGTCATAAGTTATAGGTAAATCGATACGATCGAGATAGCCAATATCTTAGCAACTAATTCCTTACTCATCTTAGAGATAATAGGATTATCTCTCAGTAAACTAATTCGAGAACACCTTAGTGTTTCCGAATGATGGAATGAAACCTAATAGGATATGGTCCATTCCATAGTAAGCTTTACTGACTTATAATCATTCTAGGAACAAACTCCTAGAATGTGCAGTTAGAGATTTTGAATTTAGTACCTTCCAAAATCAGTCCTTTAGTTGCACTATGCAATATGGCATACTAAATTCCCTAATTATTCTTATCCAAGAATTCAATGGAATCCTCTTACTTGAAGAGGATAGTGGGAGATAAGCTTGAAATGAGTTCAAGTTTATGCAATGATATTGGATATCGTTTCTGCGATTCCCTTAGACAAAGGTTGTTTATCTCAAGGAATGTATCTTTCTTAAGGAATCGTTCCTATAGAAGAAGAAAGGCAAGCAAGCAGACCTCAAAGAAATTTGAGAAAAAATATCCATGCCACATACAGAAGAAACGAGCCCATCTGACTTAGCCAAATTTTAGAGTATGTACACGTGTGAAACCCTTCTCTTAAGATGCGTTTAGAACGCTTTCCTAGATAGCCAAGGAATTACTTGAAGAGGAGACACTGTCAGATTTGGAATCTGAGTAGTGTAAGCAAGCCTTGAAATCCAATATGGATTCCATATACTTAAACCAAGTTTTGACCATGGTTGATCCACCTGTTAGGATCAAGCTCCTAGAGCTTCGAGTAAATGGAAAACATTACAACCTTCTTGACGATTGAAATGCAAAAGTCCATTTGGGTTGTGTTTACCATATCCTCATATTCTGACTATGAGATATGATAAATGAATATGAGAACTATCTTGTTCAATATGAGATTGAAAGAGACTGAAATAAGGTATTTCTATAAATCTCATATTCAGTGGGAGTATGCATAAGGTATGCAAATCCCTAAAGTCAATCTGTGGATTGATAAAGGCTTCTAGGATTAGACAATTCGATTCCATAGGATAGTCAAATCGTTTGACACAGATGGAAGTCGAATAAGTCTCAAAGTGTACATAGGAAAGTTAGTGATGTAAGAGTCAATTTTTGGTTCTTTAGAAAACGACATCCTTCTCATTAGGAATATCAAGGACGACGTGAAAGTTACCAATTCTTGTTTAAGAAACAATTTGACATGAAAGATCTTAGTGATTATCCTATATTCTCGACATTCAGATCTATAGAAGATAGATCTAAGAGAATAAAAGGATTATCACAAAATGAGTACATAACCACGGTACTAAAAGGAGTTTAGTATGGACAATGGAACATCTCTTTTGAAGAGTATGTATCCTAAGATAACTTTGAGAAAGTTAGAATGTCCAAAATCCCTTTAAGTGAAAGGGTGCATAATGTATGAAAAATTATGTACTAAATTAGATATGGCGCAACACTAAGCGTAGTAGGCCGAATCTAATATGACCTCAAAGAAGGTCATTAGATCTCTGTAAAGGATGTCCTCAGAGTACTTGAGAAGAAATGAGGATATGTATTAGTTTACAGAGCCCAAAAGATCTTATTGTTAGAAGGATATTTGATGTAACCGTTCATCAAACATAGATGATTATGAAATCATTGAAAGGATACAACTTCTACCAGAATGGTAATGCAATGTGTTGGAAAGGGTTCCAAGGACGGACATTGCAAAACTCGACTGTCGTAGTTGAGAACTTAGTCGTATTATATAACGCTAAGTTAAGTGTTTGGGTAAGAAACTCCATCTAACCAGTTAGATGAAGTTCCTAGCATGAAACAACACCATTATCACATCGTATGATTAAATGGATGGTTGCTCAAGTAAGAGAACCAAGACCTCACCAAGAGACTGAACACGTGATTACGAATCACTTTATAAGGAAAAGGTGTTTCCTAAGAGATGTGTAAACAAGAGGGTTACATCAGCAGAGAATATAGCAGATCCACTTTGAAAACGTCCAAAGTCAATAGGCTCTCAAAGTGCATCTTGAGTAGATGGGACTTAGAATACCTAAATGGCTTTTACGGGCAAGTGGGAGATTGTTAGGAATAGTGCCCTAGAAAGCCGATTAGTCATAATCCGTTTTGGGACTTTCCTAGTATCACAGACAATCTTTGAATAATATACGATTGATTAATATCATAGGCAAACACTTCTTTATATGCTCTTGTTTGGTATGCGTTTACTTTAGCTGTGCATGTATGAGAACTCCCATAATCCTGATGACTTTAGGACTCTACCATTTAGGTGAAATGGTTCATGAAACGAGCCCTATATCACATAAGTCATGATTAGTAAAATACTCCAAGCCGATGAGTCCTACAGACAGTGGGAGTGTCAACCTGACTCCTCTAAGGCTTGCTTGTGGGATCACGCCCTTAAGAAGGACCACCTTGTTTCATGGAGGTGCAAAGTGTATAGTTGATACGTGCGTGATACATGAGGGTGCTTACTTTAATAAGTAAGTTCACTGAGGTGCCCCGTGTGAGAACATTCCTAAATGGGAAAGGAAGTTTCTATTTCAGGAAATGGAAACTTCCAGATTAGGAAATATCTCACGAGTCATTGATGTGATTAATTGATCCTTAGACTTGAGGTTCCATGTTACTTTATGAGTTAACTCTGTAGTCTTAGGTATAAGCTTTAAAGGGTGTCGCCTTAGACAACTGATTCAAGGCTTATGCTGGGGCTGCACAAGTGATTCATGAAAGTGAATGAGAATCAAGAAAGGACCTACACTTGCATTTGCAAGGTGATCTCTTATTGTGTAAGTCATTCATATGCCATATGGAGTCCTTGGCCAAGGCAGTAGATCAAGACATCAAGAAAAGGGTTTCTTGGATTGAGATCAAATGGATATGAAATGCACTTAGCTTTAAGACCGGATTATTAGGGTTCTAATTATTCCCTTACCCTAGATCTTGGTTGAGAGATAGTAAGTAGGAGGATTGTATCTCACATGAATCAATGACTTAAAGGTTCTGTCGAATCCGAACATTCCAATTCAGCTAGGGGTTAAACACCTGTTGCTAGACTATGGTCGTTTGATCTGTGGACTGATTAATTAATTAGTGAATTAATTAATTAGGGCCACTGCTAATTGAATTGAGAACCTAGAGGGTCACACACAACAACTTGGTTACATGAGTTGAGGCTTGAAAATGATTAAACGAGTTAATCGGGCCAAGAGGGTTCCACACGTGTGAAGTCACACGTGTGGCTCACATGAGTGACACGTGTCACTGTGACACGTGTCACACACGTGTGTATATATATATATGTTAAATAATTAATTAGTTAATTATTTAATAGACTTTGGTTTAATTTTGAATTAAAAAGAAAGTCTAATTTTGGAGAAAATAATCTAGTTAATTAATTATGAATTAATTAATTAGATAAAATAAGTTATTTATTTTATAATAAATAAAGTATAAAATTATCCAAAAATAGTTTGGATATTTTTAGCTCTCTTAAAAGTTGACTTGAAATAGAATTCAAAGTCAAAGTTGGAAAATACTTGATGATCAAGTAATAGGAGAGAGAGGGACCAAATCCTTTGTCCATTAGGACTAGGTTTGGCCGCCCCTCCCCTTTCCTATATATAGGGGAGCTCATGCTCCCCTTTAGAGCTAATTGACAATTCTTGGTTCATGTGTTGAACACCTTCCTTTCTCCAAGATTAAATTAAACCCTAGGTTAAGCCTAAACACTAACTAGAGAACTAGCATCCTTACTAGTTAGATTGTGATCAAGTTGGTGGACTTTCTCTAGAGACTTCAAGTTAGAAGTTTGAAGATTCGTGCTTTACCAAGGAGAGGGGATCAAGCCGCGTGAAGAGCGTTCTTGGGTGGCTTGAAACGCTTCAAGAAAGAATAAAAGAAAAGTAAGTTTTCTATCTTTACGAATTTGGTTACACGATTGCGAGTTCAAGGTCCTTTTGTTGGGAAAAATTTTTAAATTCCGCTGCTTTCTGATTCGTGTTTTCCAACAAACCAAACTGAGGCTCAAGCATTTTAACGCTTTTCACAATCCCTTTCCAACACCTAGACGAATTCAGTTTGGGTTCATGATCCCAGATTTCAGCACCTCTGAGGTATTTGGCTTCAAACATAGTTCCCCAAATGCTATTTTGCCGTGACAGCACTTTCCACCCCGACTTTGCCAAACGAGCAATGTTGGTCCTGCGAGCTTCCCGTAACCCCAAGCCCCCAAACTTCTTGCTCCGAGTAACCTTGTCCCAACTGACGAGATGTGTCTTCCTCTGGTTGATATCCGCAGACCACAAAAATTGCCGATTTATTTGATCCAATCTATCGCAAATGGTCCTTGGGATCCAATTAGTGTGCATATGATAAATCGGGACGACAGACATGACCGATTGAATCAGGGTCATACGTCCCGCAAGGCTCAGCGTTTTCGATTTCCAGTTCAAAAGTTTAGCTTCCACACGTTCAACTATCCCGGCGAAGGCGTCCCGAGACCTTCTGCAATAATTCATGTTGATCCCAGGATATTTGCCCAAATTTTGTGTCTCCTCAACATGCGTGATGTCCACAATTTCTTTCCTCATATCAGCAGAGACTCCAGGTGCAAATAACACTCTAGACTTGTCCTTATTCATCTTCAGCCCAGACGCCCCACAGAACTTGTCCAGAACTGCGTTAATTATCCAAGCATTCCTTCTAGTTGCCTTAGCCGTGAGAATGAGGTCATCGGCAAAAAGAAGGTGCGAAATCTTAGGACCCCCGCGACACACAGGGACTGACTCCCACTGTTTCTGATCGACTGCCTCCTCGATTAGATACGTTAACCTTTCCATGCACAAGACGAAGAGGTACGGGGATATCGGATCCCCCTGCCGGATACCACAGGTTGGGACTATGTTGTCCGTAGGCTCGCCATTCCAAAGAATACTCGACCGAACCCGCTGGACACTGCTCATAATCAAATTCACGATATGTGATGGGAAAGCAAAGAACACTAACGTCTCTCGAAGAAAACCCCAGTTAACTTTATCATATGCCTTCTCCAGGTCGATCTTGAAAACTATACCCCCATTCTTAGCCTTCGATTTCTTGAGCGTATGGAGTAATTCTTGAAGCACTAAAATATTATCATGTGTGCTTCTCCCAGGGATAAAACTGCTTTGTTGTGGGCTGATCAAATTAGAGATGTCAGGTTTCAGCCGCATCACCAGAGTTTTCGTGAGAACCTTAAGTATAACATTACACAAAGCAATGGGGCGAAAATCCGATGCTTTTCCTGGGCTTGCAGTTTTAGGGATGAGACAAATGAACGCTTTCCCCATATCCTTAGTAATTTCCCCCTTTCTAAAGCATCCCAGAATCAGTTCGTAGACGGACTGGCCAACAATATCCCAATACCGCTGGTAGAAATAAGCTTGAAAACCATCTGGGCCCGGGGCCTTGTGTGGGTTCATAGACTTAACAACTCGATGAATTTCGTCCAACGTGGGCTCCTGGCCAAGCCCGGTGATGCAACTGCTCTCCAGTTGACGTTGGAACCTGCTGCGTGGAAGCTTCACATTATTAGCGCAGGCCTGACCCATGAAGAGCTCGCTGAAAAACTGGAAAACATGCTCCCGCATGCACTGTTGGTCAGTAGTCCAGTGACCGTTGATGCAGAGAGTTTTAATTCTATATCGTTTCTGCCGGAAGATGGTAGAGAGGTGAAAGAACTTGGTGTTTTTATCCCCTAACGACAACCACTTAGCCCGAGACTTTTGATACCAGAGGGTTTCTTCTTGTTCAAGGGTGAGATTGTATTCCCTAATCAGTTCTTTCTCAAGCACCTGAAGGTGGCGATGCAATCTGTGAAGAGGGATACGTTGGATGCCACTGATGCGAGCCTGAAGAGTCTTCTTACGGTGGAAAATGTTGCCAAAACTTTCAAGGTTCCAAGTGCGGAGCTTTCCCGGGAGGGCGGTCAACGCTTCCTGCACATCATTGCAATTTTCCCAAGTATCCTCGATGAGTCTCCTACAATCCGGATTAGAGTCCCAAGCTATTTCGAAACGGAACGGTTTAGAGGCAATCCATTCTCCCAAGCCTAAAGTATTGGTGAGCAGTGGGGCATGATCCGAATGGGTGCGCGGGAGCACTCGAACTGAGCCCTCCGGGAAAGCGAGTGTCCAACACATATTTGCAACGGTACGATCTAGACGTTCCTTAACGAATCTCCCACCTTGTACACCCCCGCTCCAGGTGAACCCTGGGCCATTTGAACCAATATCATCTAGTTCGCATCGATCCAGGTTTTCTCTAAACCTGGCACACCTCGAAGCACTCGCCATAGAACCTCCAACTTTCTCACTCGGGTAGAGCAGATCGTTGAAGTCTCCCGTAACCATCCATGGTCGAGTGTGTCTCATCGAAAAGTCCTCCAGGTCGTCCCAAAGTTCCTCTCGGCGCCTTGGGTTAGGGCTTCCATAAATCCCGGTGCAAATCCAACTATTATCACCTGGAGGACCAATTTCAGCATGAATAGCTTGTGTAGTAACTCCCAGAATCCTAACTTGAACGTTATTCGCATCCCATAACAACCAAATACCTCATTCTCGACCCCTCGTAGGTGCTCTTTGTACATTTGGGAAGCCCAAGTTGGCGGAAATCACCTCCGCCCTAGTCTCTGACACCTTTGTCTTAAACAGAAAACACAATTCCGGCCGATGCACCCTTACCAAGTCGATGAAATTTCTACGGAATTCATCATTCCCTGTTCCCTGACAATTCCACGCTAAAATCTTCATGGATAAACGGATGTAGGTTGTTCCTTCCCTTGCAGCCATTCAAGACTGCTCCCTATACAAGGGATTAACCATCGCGGCAAAGCTCTCAGTATCCATCACTGTATCTGTGTCCCCCCTTTGGTGATTTCCTATACTGTCAAATTCCCCGGGGTTGGGTTCAAGTAAGAAATCTGCCTCGCCCGAACGTTCTGCATATTGTGGTGGAACGTCCAAGCTAAGGTCCGAATTCAATTGGAGGTCTCGCTGCTCAGAATCTTGGTTATCTATACTAGCTGTGAAAACCATGACTTCACCATCCGGTTTACCAGCCATATCCACCCCACTTGGGGTACCTGTATGTATTCTCGGAATGTGCCTGCCTGAGTCCGGCTTATCAATTGTCCGGGGTTGTATTTGCACACTGTTGGAAACGTCTGCTAGAGGGGTTCTCGTGGGCTTGGAAGCTTCTGTGGTGTTTTTTCCTGGGTTGAATTTGGGCCTAAAAAATTTGCGCTGCTGGGCTCCGCTATCCCGCACACTAGCTTTTCCTTGTGGGGCATGTTTTAGGGATTCTCCACTTACCGCGCCAATATCCGTCCCCATATTATTATCTTCTACAATCACGGGATTTTCCTCCTCGTTTCCCTCCCCTTCCATAATAGAGAAGATATCGTACCGGTTGTTGCGCGAAGTTGTTGGCTTGGTTGCCGCCACGGTCTTCACCGCTTGACCACTACCTGTACCTCCTTTTCCGGCGCCCTCTACGCTCACGCTCCCCTTGTTGTTGCTACCCTTCGCACCCGTCCTTGGGCCCCTCCCCGGCTTCGCTACCATCCATTCCCCATATACTTGTCCTGTCGGGTTTTCCGGTGGGGACACCGGAGGGGCTGCGGCCTCCTTGGTTGCCTCCGCTTGAGCACATTCTTGATTCGCCATGGGCCGATTCGTGCATTGACCAATGCGGTGTCCTACACGCCCACACTGAAAGCAGATTGCCGGGAGGTTTTCGTATATTATCGGTTTGAGGACTCCATCCACTTCAATCGCACTTCTTAGAGGCTTTTCCAAATTAATCTCGACACACACCCTTGCATATTTCCCTTTCTCTCCCCAATAAGTATTTTTGTCGATCTTTATTGGCGTGCCCACCGACCGAGCGATGTAAAACATCAGTTCCTCCTTGTAGTATTCCACCGCCAGTTCAGGAATTCTGACCCAGGTTACAACAGTTGTGACACGATCCTTTGAAGCTTGAAATTTTGGCATCCATTGTCGCACCACCAGATAGCACCCCGAGATCACCCATGGGCCCTCTGTGAGTATGAAAGTCTCCTTGGACTTGTCCCCCAGTTTCAGTATGTAACATCCGTGTCCCATCTCCATCAGATCGAAATCTCCATGGAGTTGCCACAGTTTATCAATCCTTGCCGAGAGGAGGTTCACATTCACGTTCCGACCAAGGATCTTCAAAATCAGCGCATCCTTCCAGGTCGCCTGGATCTCCTCCTTGTAGCCATCCTCAATGATTATGCGGGGGTAAGGATATCCCTGTGTTGGTTCGATGAGTTTGATCTTGTCAAGATTCGGCATTTCCTCCTCCGAAAACTTTTGATCCGTCGTGTGCTTCCCTGTTAGCGATGCCAAGTAGGAACTGCCCGGACTGACATACGATAAATCCCGCGATGGTCCTGGCGGGATATCCTCTCCTCCTTCTATACTGCGCTTTGTTCCGATCGTTGCCTTGAATTTCTTAGTACTTCGTCGCATATGGTCAAACTCCTAGCTCGAGAGCGAAGGGAACTTTTCTCTCCCGAGAGTCATGACTAAAAATAAACCCATTCTGTAAAACAATTGACTTTGTTGTTCGCCGTCCCATTTTGTACTATAATTGAATTTGTTGTATACTTTTTGAGGAAACTTTCACTAGATATATGCTTCAATTTTATTTTATTTTTTAAAATTTTCAACAGAATTTGGGGAATTCGGTTTTTCATGTAATTGTACCGGAATAATTTCGATTTTTATTGAACCGACCATGTATTTTGGTTCGGTATTCGGTTGGAATGTTTGGGCCTTGGGGTACCGAAGTTTCGGTCTATCGAGACGGTTCGGTTCGGTTTTACACCGCCAGGGCGTTTTCTTAAACCTTTAATCTGCTCCAGTAAAACCCGTTTTCTTAAACCTTAAATCTGCTGCAGTAAAACCTCTAGCCTGCTGCAAGAATACATAAAGCTACAATAACAGTTCGATCGTGGTGTAGAAGGGCTGCTCCACCTCCGTTCCCCTGAAAGTTCCCCTCCACCAACTCTGACACGCGAGCCTGAGGCCTTCCCCGTTGTGTTGTGATGTGAGTTTTCGTGCTTATTTTAATTGCATGCTTAGTGTTCGATGAAATGTGTCAAAGAGTTGTTGATAGTGCAGAGAGGTTCTTGTTTCGAAAGTAATGAAGTTTAGATTTAGGGACTATTGTTGAGGTAAAATGTTATTGTTTCTTTTACAATTGGAAGGGATTGATGTCCATATGTTGATAAGCAGTGCCCGACCGTTGCATATTTGGAACATCACTTCTGTCGAATAACTTGGTGTGTAAAAACTTAGAAAGATATCCCAAGTTTGTGACTTTCTGGATGAAGTGTCACTGAAACGAGATGTGGTCGTGGAGCAGGAATACCATCACATATTTGGAGGCTGTGACAAAATTAACAAATATCTCAAGATGTCAATGGCGGCTTTTCCTTTTCTGCTCGTATTCCGACTTTTCTTACAAAAGGAAAAAATTGGCACCGTTACAGGTAAATTCTTATGCTGCCCTCTTGTTCCGTCATATGCATGTTTGCCTTCCCATGAACTTGAACCACCTCAAGTAAATTTCGTATTTTTACCTTCTTTTGCATACTTTCTTTTATTTATAGGTTAGTTGTTTGTCTTTCTGCCCTCATGTTGTTGTCTGCTTTAATGTAGGAACGTAGAATGATAGATCGGTTCAGGCTATGGGCTAAAGGAGGTGATGGAGGAAATGGCTGTTCAAGCTTCCGTCGAAGTCGTCATGATCGCCGTGGTAGACCTGACGGTAGGTCTTTGTTATTTTTTTGGATTTTGGTGATGGGATTTACTATGCTATTTTGTTTTTCCCACTCGGGGATTCTATTTGACGAAGCCCACAACAAACCCACTGAATTGTAACAATAGTATGAGTCATAAGTTGATCATTTATCTTCATTGAACTTCTGCAAAACATACAAAGGTTTCATATGTAGTTGTGACAGATAGATTCTTGCATGCTAAAGGAATATTGATAACAAAAGAGAAAGTAGGTATTCTTTTACTTCAGATTAAGCTCGTGAACCCTTTTTATCTTGTCCATGCTGATTTGCAATGCTAATCCTTCCCACTCTAATTTGGTCATTGGTGTAATGCAGGTGGAAATGGAGGAAGAGGTGGTGATGTGATTCTAGAATGTTCCACATCAGTGTGGGACTTCAGCAGTGTGCAACACCACATCGTGAGTTACCCTTTCTCTGACTGCCATTTAAAATTTAGGGATATTTCATATTCGTCTCCATCCCTTTCTTGTTTTCATCATTACAGTTGCATGTGTGAATGCATATTCTTCTGTCCTGCACTATTCAAAAGCTTGGATTAATGATTCCAATATTGCCCCAGAATGCAAAGAGAGGAGGGCATGGTGCTCCCAAAAACATGATAGGAAGTCGAGGATCTGACAAGGTTGTTTTTTAATTCATAATGGAACTTGCTAGGTTTCAACTCTCTAGAGCTGTTTCAACTGACTGAAAACTTGTTAATCTGATAGGTTGTTCTGGTACCAGTTGGAACTGTTCTTCACCTTCTAGAAGGTGATATTCCAACTACAGTTGAAAAGAAGTCTTCTGGAGTGTTGGATCCTTGGGACATTCCTGGTACACTTGATTTTGATTCTTCTGAAGCTTCTCAACAATCTCCGACTGACATAAACAGGAAAATGGAGAAGAAAAATAATGCTGATAAACGCTCATCTTCATCAAGTTTAGAAACCTTAAAAGAACCAGCTTCTGCCTCTAAACCCCAAAATGAATCCTCAGCTCATTACTCCCTGAGGGCACAAGGCTACAATGAGTGGGAGGAAATGGATGGTGAAACAATTACGTCTGGATCAGATTGTGATGAGGATTCAAATGATACAGAACAAATACAATACAATATTGCTGAATTAACAGAACCTGGCGAGCAAATAAAAATTGCTCAAGGAGGGGAAGGAGGCTTAGGTAATTTACATTCCTTTAAATCTTCCAAGAGTTACAAAAACAGCAACTTGAACGCTGAAGAAGCTTCTGATGAAGAAGACCGTGCAGTTAATATTGGCTTACCTGGTTCTGAGGCTGTTGTTTTGTTAGAACTCAAGAGCATTGCCGATGTGGGCCTTGTAGGCATGCCAAATGCTGGTAAAAGCACTCTTCTCGGTGCTTTATCTAGGGCTAGACCTACAGTCGGCCATTATGCCTTCACTACTTTAAGGCCTAATTTGGGAAACTTAAGCTATGATGATCTCAAAATTACTGTGGCAGACATCCCTGGGCTTATAAGGGGTGCACATGAGAATCGGGGACTCGGACATGCTTTTTTACGCCATATCGAACGCACCAAAGTGTTGGCTTATGTGGTGGATTTGGCTGCTGGATTAGATGGGAGAAAAGGTATACCTCCATGGGAACAACTGAAAGATTTGATGATGGAGTTGGAGTTCTACCGTGAGGGCTTGTCCGAGCGTCCTTCATTAGTGGTTGCTAATAAGATTGATGAGAATGGGGCAGAGGAAGTTTACAAAGAGTTGAGAGAACGGGTGCGAGGTGTTTCGATTTTCCCTGTTTGTGCTGTTCTGGAAGAAGGGATAACAGAACTGAGGGCTGGTTTGAAGAAACTTGTGAAAGGAGAGGAGGAGTTGAGACTGAAACTGGAGAGTATTGTGCTTGATTAGGAGGCCCCAAGGCCAACTTTATGAACATTGTATCATTCTAAAGGTTTGAGTTTGCTTAACACTACAACCTCGTTAAAATTTTGACTTATTTGTATTTTTATGTAATAAAGGTTGCTATTTATTGATTGTCTTGGGTTTTATGTGCTAGCAAATGTGTACATCGGATTTCTTGGTTAATTTTCAAGTTTGATGTTGTGTTTACATCAAGAGATAATGATTTTCTGCCATCCGAACTATGACCCGTTTGCAATTCACCATCTAAACTATTTCCACCCCAACACCACCATATAAACTATTATTTCTTGACAAACCACCATCCCAACTTATTTTTTAGTGGTTTTGACTGTTTTAACACATGTAAATCTGTCTCTCTTTGTTATTTTTCCATGGATTTATCCTTGGTGTTCTCACACCATATCACATGTGTGGTATTTTTTAGTCAAAATCGCTGAAAAACAGTCAAAACCACTAAAAAATAAGTTGGGATGGTGGTTTGTCAAGAAATAATAGTTTGTATGGTGGTATAGGGGTCGAAATAGTTTAGATGGTGAATTGCAAAAAGGGGAGGATTTTCAAAAATAATAGAGAAAATTGCATTTTTGGTCCCATAGGATATAAGTCAATTTCTTTTTGGTCCCATAGTTTTTAAATCGTCCCGCACTTTAAGTTTTTCGACAAATGTAGTCCCAAAGTGAAAATTTTTCAATATTAGTCCCAAAAAAATTGGATATATATATTTATAATATTTTTCCTTAATTAAAAAATACATGGAAAAATTTAAAAGAATACCAACCACAAGATATGAAATTTATTTTTATAATAAATAATAAATTATTTCATTTATGGCTACTAATTGAAAATAAAATATTGATGTTATTTTTGAATTCTCATTAAATATTTATGGCAATTAATTACTTTTTAATTTTTTAATTAATATTATATTACTCAATAAAATATATATAAATTTTATGTTATTTTCAATTTTAACTAAACCCAAAGTTAATTATTTTAAATAAATACAATGTTATATATATAAGAAATATTTAAATATTATAAATATTAATTATTTTCAATTTTTTTATTTTACAATTTTTTAACTAAATGCAATATTGAAGATTATTTTATTAATTATGTTATTATGTATATATTTTTATTTTATAATTTTAAAGTAATACTTATATTTTAAAATGTAATAATTTGTTATTTATTATAAAAATAAAATGCATATCATGTGGTTGTTATTCTTTTAAAATTTTCCTAATATTTGATATGTATTTTTTAATTAAGAAAAATATTATAAATATATATTTCTAATTTTTTCGGGATAATATTGAATTTTTTTTACTTTGGGACTACATTTGTCGAAAAACTAAAAGTACGGGACGATTTAAAAACTACGGGACCAAAAAAAAATTGACATATTTCCTATGGGACCAAAAATGCAATTTTCTCAAAATAATATTTAATTTAAATCGGATTCGTAAAATGTTATTGAAAATAAAAGGGTTAAGATTCTATTATAGAACGCCAAATCATTTGGCGTTCTCGTATTTTATTTTTATTTTTTTTAATGGGGTCGCCGAATAATATGGCGACCCAATAAACTTTTTTTTTTTTTAATATTTTAATAATGGTCGCCATAAAATATGACGACCTTTGAGTGCGGGCAATTATGGGAAATTTTGAAATGGTTTTATGTTATCGAACACCATGGTCGCCAAATTTAAAATTTGTTTTTAATATTTCTTTAGCATTTAATTTTTTTTATTAAGGGGTAATGAAATCATACGGACTAAAATTTATTTCGTTGGAGGTATAAATAATATCAAAAAAATACGAGATTTATTTCATTGGATTCGAATAATTGAAACGAGTCAAACGAAAAAGACGGAATTCGAATCCGAATCCCGTAACTCAAGTTCGAGCTTTGATTTGTTTTTCAGCTAAAACTTGAGTTACGGGATTCGGATTCGAATTCCTTCTTTGCCGTTAGACTCATTTCGACAATTCGCATCCAACGAAATAATCCTCATATTTTTTCGATGCCGTTTGTACGTCCGACGAGGTTTATTTCAGTTCATATGATCTATTTACTCTATTTGATTTGTTTTTCAGTAAAAACTTGAGCTACGGGATTCGGATTCCGTTTTGCCGTTGGATTCATTTCGACGATTCGGATCCAACGAAATAATTCTCATATTTTTTCGATGTCGTTTGAACCTCCGACGAAGAAAATTCCAGTGCATATGATCCATTTACACTATTTGATTCGTTTTTCAGCTAAAACTTAAGCTACGAGATTCGGATTCAAATTCCGTCTTTGCGTTGGACGCATTTCGATGATTCGGATCCAACAAAATAATCCATATTTTTTTCGATGCCGTTTGGACCTCCGACGAAGTAAATTTCAATTCATATGATCTATTTACCCTATTTGATTCGTTTTTCAGCTAAAACTTGAGCTACGGGATTCGGATTCGAATTCCGTTTTTTTTTTGTTAGACTCGTTTCGACGATTCAAATCAAATGAAATAAGCCTCGTATTTTTTCGATATCATTTATACCTCCAACAAAATAAATTTTACTTTGTATGATTTTATTACCCCTTAATTTAAAAAAAAAATTAAATGCTAAAGAAATATTGAAAACAAAATTTAGATTTGGCGACCATGGTGTTCAATAACAAAAAAAAACCATTTCAAAGTTTCCCATAATTGCCTGCACTCAAAGGTCGCCATATAATATGGCGACCATTATTAAAATATTAAAAAAAAAAAAAAAAGTTCATGGGGTCGCCATATTATTCGGCGCCCCGTTAAAAAAAATAATAAAAAATACAAGAACGCCAAATGATTTGGCGTTCTATAATTCGGCGACCCCGTTAAAAAAAATAATAAAAAATACAAGAACGCCAAATGATTTGGCGTTCTATAATAGAATCTTAACCCATTTATTTTCAATAACATTTTACGAATCCGATTTAAATTAAATATTATTTTTGAAAAATCCTCGCAAAAAGGGTCATAGTTTGGATGGAAAGAAATTATTATCTCTTACATCAATAACATGTCTATTTTGTTGGTTGTCATGTGATGACCCGGACGAGTGATGACTAATGAGATTAGTAGTGAAATGTAATAATAGATTTTAAAATTTTTGGAATCTACCATTTATTCAATATAATTTCGGGTAGTCGATTTTTTAATTTCCTGAATCTATCCTTTATTTTAGACTTGTCAATTTTTTAATTTCTTGAATCTATCCTTTATTTTAGGATTGTCAATTGATCGAATTTTAATGTGAATTCGATTTAATTTTTAGTATATTCGTTCGATAAAAATATACGATAAATCATATTCGATTATAATTTTTTTTATCTGAAATAAATTGACTGAAATTGAGAAATCTAATCAATTAAAAATCCGAATCCGATTTTATATATAATATTTAATTAAATAAATATTTACAAGAAAAAAATATTAAGTAAAATGATCAAAATTAAAATTTTCACATAACTATTACTTTAAACAATAATAAATTTTGAATTTTTTACTAAAAAAAATATTTTCCTTTATTAAAAATTTTAAGTTAATTTATTTTAAATAAATATAAATAAAGTCATTAAATAATTCATTGATAATTATTATTTGTTAAATATTAAGTAATCATATATATTTTTTATAAAAAAATATATTTTATTAGTCGGATTTGATTCATCCTAATTACATATGGATTCGGATTCGATTACTAACTTTTCCTATCGAATTTGAATCTGAATCTGAATCTCCAGCTCCGACCAACTCCCAAACTAAATAATGAAGTTGGGCTTGTAGTAGGAATTGTTGCAACTTAGAATCATCCCATCAACAATCGGCCCAATTAGCTCTTAATTTCACAGTTTACACAATTACACCTTTCTAGTTTCTAGTTTCTACGTTGAGGACAGGAAGTACAGACAGTTAAGAAGTTGAAGAGAAAAAGAGAGAGGGGAAAGAGAGGGAGAGAGACAGAGCTACCGGAAGTAGGACAAATGTCGATGCTACCGGACGAGCTGTGGACGAGAATCATGGAAATTGGTATCGAAACCAAACTTCTTGATTACAGAAACCTTTGCTGCCTCTCCATTGCCAGCCGCCGCCTCCGCCGTCTCGCCGCCGATGATTCTCTCTGGTCGTCTCTTCTCCTTTCTGATTTCCCTTCTTCTTCCACGAATCACGCAAACATGCGTAATTATGATGATGGAGTTAGTATTGGAGATAAGAAGCACACCTCATCTTCGACCGCCAACGAGAAATTTAAGAGCCTCTACAAAATTAGGTAATCTTGTTGAATCATTTTACCTTATTGGTTGTATTTCAAGAATTTTGTTACAGCCACCCTAACAATGTTTTTTTTCCCCTCCAATTTTCTTTGGTTTTTTGTCTTCTGTGTTTTCTTTGCTAATCAAATGCCAAATACACTTTTCCTATTCGTTTTCATTCCTTTTCCTTCCTAAATACTAATGTTGAATGAAATTGCTTGTTGATATTGTCGTGGAAATAGTTAGTTAGGAAACTAGAAGCTTTTTGATAAATGATACAAATAGAATTATGGCTTATGGGTGCCTTCTGTAGTGACATTTTGCCTTTTTCTTGTTCTTTTTTTTTTTTTTTTTTTTGGGTAACATAGGCAAAGGATCAAGTTTTTGGATATACTGATTACAAAAACTATGATAGGTATGAGAAGGACAGGCAACAAAAGCTCCTTGCACATAAAAGAGCTGTTCTGAGAATCGAGAGTGAAATAGCGGAGCATTCAAGGAAAATCCGGGAGATAGAACTTCAGTCCTCGGAGGAGAAAGAGAAAATGAATAAGGCAATTGCTGAGTTGCAGAATCTGCATAAGATCAGGTTATCAACTTTTACCCTTTTTCTTTGGTTTTGGGGGTGACTTGAGGGCTGTGCTTGTGATATTTATTTTGCTAACAAGAATAAGCGGCAGTTATAGCTCGTTCGTTCAGCTTTTTATTGCAACCCAATATACTGAGTAGTGAGGACACTCTTGCTGTCTCCTTTGAACTAGTGGAAAGTTTTAACTGTCCTTTTACTACAGTGGACTGGCCTGTAATTTTCTGTTTATGATTTTGTCAGGCAAGCATCTGTTGCAGTGAAAGTTTGGCAGCCTGAGATAATCCGGGGCCGACAAAGACAAATGATTCAGCAAAACGATGTGCCTATTGATTCTCGTATCAATGCTCTTGAGATGGAGCTTAGCCTTTGCAAGCAACAAATTTCAGGGTTTGATAAGGCTCTTGTAAGACCTTCTTTCTGCATTTTCTTCTGCATCAATCAATTGCTATGCAGAGTATCTATATTTTTCCATTTGTGTTGTTGCAGCTAGTAGAGAAAAGAAGGCTTCATGCAGCTAGGGAGCAGCTGGCTTCAGTGAAGTATCATCCGTTGCAGGAATTTAGCAGAGCTAGTTGGCAGCCGAACGAGTACAGGATTAGAAGGAAAAAGCTGAAACATAACTCCTCTGTAAATCTGTAAGTTCAAGGAGTATGAAAGTTCATATATCACTGTGAAAGTTTTAAATAGCTACGCATCCGAGGAAGAAATCTGGAGACAGTTCCCTTCCATCGAGATGGAAGGTGCTGTCTCCAAAAATGTTGTAGTCCGTCTAGCCTAAACTTAGTAGAGTGCTGAAAGCTTCATGTATTATCTGCTTTATTTTAGAAACAATATCAAGTTTATTCTCAATCTGAGAAAGAATGGTAATATAGGTTGAAGTTGTTTGTATTTAGGAATTCTTATAGGTTGAAAGTTGTTTGTATTTTTTTTCTTTTTCTTTTTATTTGGTTCTTGAAGTTGTTTGTATTTAATGAAAGATAATATTAATATCAAATTGAATAATTTATTTTTTCGATAATGTGGCTCCTTTCCCTTAGTCGTCTGAGGGATATAGTTGTTCATAATTTTACCACCTGTTTGATGCTTAACTGTGCGGTGACTTTCTTCTTTAGATATTACAATACGTTATGGTAAATGACGCCGTGTTATGCATTTAGAATCATGGAACTACATGAGAATTTTTTGAAGAATCATCTTTAAATTGAAACACAGAAGAATTATCACTGAGAGATTGTTTTACAGTTCTCTAAAAGGTTAGATTAGGGGTTACGAAAGAGCTTTGGGGAGAGTTTTACTTGTCGCGCCTCGAACCCAAATAAATGAGATATAGAAAGAAAAAAAAAAACAAAAACTGAGAGATTGCTTTTCAAGGTTTAGTTACTGTTGAAACATCTGGCAGCTGCACTGTTATTTTGAGCATTACTAGCCTCGCAAAGGTATGAGGCAAAGCATCTGATGATCATTCCTATTATAATTATGTATCCTGGATAAAGATTTGAAGAGTAACGTGTCAAAATCTCTATCTTCAAGATCCTCAGAAAAGAGGATCGCTATGGCTGAGTGGAAGCATAAGAAAATGAAATTAGATTGTCCTCTATTACTGCTCGATTTCAATGTTGATAAATATAAGGTTATGCTGATACAGATCACATGAAAAACTGATTTGCTTTGTTTTATCACGAACAGAACTGCACCCTAAAATCGTTAATGATGCTGTTATTGTTTGCATAGACCGAACATTTGGTAGATGTTTATTTTCCGACTTCGTCAGCAGTTGATGTTTCAATCAGGATTGGAATGTAGCTATTTCCTGCAAATTTTCATGTTCGTCACACAGATATTTGTTCGAAAGGGGATTGTGCAGTCTGATGTGTTACTGGTTCACCAACCACGGACCTCTGGCTCTCTATGCTTGCAAATATTGTCCCGTACATCAGGTAACCAAGAACAGTATTTAACCTCTACGTTTTTAATACAGTTCTTTTAAGAGACAATGAAAAGTTATTATTGAATCATGTACATGTTAGCCAAGAGCTTTAATCTTAGCAGTCTAAGAATCCAGTTGGATGCAAGATTCTTTTATGCAATGCCAATAATTATGTGAAGTATTACCCAAAATACTAATATGATTATCCAGTCTTGTAGCATTTAGTATCCAAAAGAACTTCATGAAATATATTCTCAGCGGTTATCTTTTTAGATGCATCACCATGATACTTTAGTACCATAGTTGGAAATGCTGTCAAGTCCCCAGTTATAACTTCATTGTAGCATATCAATATGCTGCAACGGAGTTATAACTAGAGTCTTTGAAAGGATTTCCAAATATGGTATTAAAGTTCCAAAGTGATGCATCTATGGGGATAACCGCTGAAAATATATTTCATCAAAGTACACGAAGCTTTTTGTTTGGGATTCTCACCATCCGAGGCGGTAAACTACCTGTATATTTTGGATAATTTAGTACGAGAATACATGTACATAATTATAGACATTGCAGAGAAGAAACTTCCATCGAAAGTCAAGATTGTAAGTCGCTAGAACACTATATGCTTTGACAAAAGTAAAATGAAAGCTCATGGCTTACATCTCTTAAGTTATATTTTCTCTATTCTATTTATTATGTCTCAACTCCAAACTTTAGCTTTCATCATTCTCTATTAAAATTTCTTTGAAAGAGAAAGAACTGTATTAAATGCGAAAAACCTTGGCGATTAAATACTGTTCTTACCTAATGTGCTGAGTATACGGAGGTCCGTGGTTGGTGAACCCGTCTACACTTCAAACTGCACAATCCTCTTCGGAGTAAACATCCCACCATAAATGACCACAAAGTACTTGTACACACTGAAAAGTATCCCTACTTCGACAAGATGCAACTCTTAGAAGAATGTTATTTTTAGGTGTATCCCTGTTTTCAAAAGCAAACTGAAATAAACAATTTGCTGAAAAGACGAGACAAACAAAGAAGACGAGGATGCAGAGAAGAAAAATACCTTCAAAATATGTTCAGGTGGATCATTATATTGACATGAAAAACTAGTGAATGCACATGAAAGCAATGTAAATGTCCATATGGGTAAGTCGATCGCAATATAACCATGAAAACAAGTATAATTAGAATGGAAATGAACTTGTCGTGCTCTGAAAATATGTAGTCAAAATATTTAAATATTATTTTAACTTTTTGTCTCGATACAAAATTTGTGGTTTGACTTAAAATTAAGTTTAAAGAGACAAACCTATGCTTTCCTGTGCATTGTTGGTGTGTATAAAGTGGTATGATGGGAATGTAGAACGTATGAAGTTCTTGTACCATCTGAGGGTTGTTTGCGACTCTTGGAATGAATTTTGGAGTGTATATTGTGTTGATTGTTTGTGAATTCATGCGTATTATGCTGAGTGTTTTGCTCGCTGAAGTTCGCTAAAGCCTAAAATCTTACATGTGATTTTGCTTGAAGTAGAAAAACAAATTCTCACCAACAACGAACCGCATTACAACCTGGTTAACGCTAATCTGAACCTATTTGGTCAAACCAATCTAATTAATGATCAGAAGAATGTTTTACATTTAATCGTGTGATCGGTGGAAAATTAACTAATACTTTAATTTATAAACAATAATTAACTAATACATTAATTTATCAAAAGTTTTGAATTTAAATTTGAAACTCTAATGACATTTTATGGAAATTATATCACTTTTTAATTATGTACTAATATAAGTAAGGATTTTTTACAAATTTATCCATGACTGGCATAATTTGTTATTAAAACTTCGTTTGACATAATCTGAAATATCTATTAGTAAAACAAAAAATCCAACATTTAATATTAAGAAATTATTTATTAATTAAAAATAATTTAAAATTTTAAGAATTCACCATTTAGTCAAAATTGCATTAAATCAAATACAGCCAGCCTATCATGATATATAGTATAGAAGAGATAGAGATTAAACAGAAATACGATTTAATTTAATATATGATTAAATTCTTATGACACAAATCATAACTTTACTCATGAAATTTAAGATAAATTAAAGATAATCTATGCAACTAAAACTAAATATAAAGAAGTAATATTTGAAAGAGATTAATAGACTATTCAGAGAGGAAAGAGATTTTTTAAATCTTTTCCAAATTATAACACCGGAGAGAGGAAAAGAAAAAAGAATATAATTAATATTAAGTTTGTGAGAGTCCAAATAATGGTGAAACTCAAAAGATTAAGAATATTAATACATATAAAAGTCCATACCAATTAACATAGATACATATCTACATATCTCCATGGAATTAAACCGGCCGCCGCCGGCGAAGCAGATCAGTATTGTGGTCAATCCTGTTCGTATATTTTCCGGTTTCGGTGTCCGGGAGGCCTGTTTCCCGAGATAGATCAAGAGTTCGAGTCCGTCCGCCGTCGGTGGAGATTTTCGTGAAGGAGCGATTACGATGTATGAAGCTGTGGGATCTTTTTAAGAAGGGTGATTATGTTCCTCACGAAAAGGATAACGGCTATGATTGCTTCGAATATTTTACTGATGTCCACGATATTACCAATTGGAAGATTGAAGGAGGGGTACATGAAGGGTATCTCAAGGTGCTTCTCAACAACAACCAAACTGCGATTGATACTCAATTTTGTTTCATGGATTACATCAGGCGACGCCGCTGCACAGCTGAAAACCAACGTAGTGAAGCGATCACATATACCTGGGAGATGATGGACAGAGCTATTTCTTCGCTCGATTTATCTCAACTTAATTCTGACTTGAAAAGCAGAGACCAAGTATCAGGATTCAGAAGAAGAGGGGAGAAAATCATATAGCAAAAATAAAGGGGGTAAAATTATAAATGTTGCAAAAGAATTTTGCCGGAACTCCCAACTATGCGTAGTTTATACATCAATTTGCTACATCTACTTAATTACTAGGGTTTATGTTGTTTATACATCAATTTGCTACAGGTTTTATGTTGTTTATATATCAATTTGCTCCATCTACTTAATTACTACGGTTTATGTTGTTTATACATCAATTTGCTCCATCTACTTAATTACTAGGGTTTATGTTAGATGTTGATATTCTTTTTTTGGGGCAATTTTCAAAAAATCCTTATGGATTGAAAAATTTTTAGTTTGCTTCCCAATTTTAAAAAAATTTTAGTTTACTCCCCAATTGAGATGCATATTTTGAGTTTACTCCCCATTTTTTTGGTCATATATCACATATGATGATTTAGATATAACATATGACGAAATAAATACCACATATGACGATTTAGTTAAATTCAATGATCGTGTACCTAAATTATTATATGATGTATATTTGTGGCCGAACTAAAATTTTTTTGAAAGTGGGGAGTGAACTAAAATTTAACTCCACAATTTGGGATTTTTTCATAATTCCTCGTTCTTTTTTTTTTTTGGTCAAGTTAGAATGTTAGATGTTGATATTCATTCTTATTAGATTGTTTTTTAGAAAAGTCAATTGTTTATTTATACTATTATATTAAGCTTTGGGAGTTTTACATCCTTTTATTTATATCACTTATTTATTTTTAATTTTTTTTCCTCTCAATTTGATATTATCTTATTTAATTTATTCATCATACATATGCACATGTCAGTCAGAGCCACACATTCTTAAAGTTAGGCAAACGTGCCACACCTATTGGCACTCTCATATTTCAAATAAATTATTATATTAAAATATATATATTTATGATTACAGATTCACATAATTAGGATGAAATTGCGATAATGAAATCATTTCCGTTCAATGAAACTCATTTATCATTAATTTTAATTTATGCTTTTAGTAAAATTAATATTATATGCCCACAAAAATAATGTATGACACGGATTAATTCTTTATTGAACACTTAATAATTGTCCGATACATATATAAGATAGAATATGATATAATAAAATAATTCGTATACAGAAGATTCATAAAAAAAATCTATTGCAATCCTAAAGCAAAAACACAAGTTTCCTCATCCATTCAATAGAGATTGTGTCCATAAATAGAGATAATGTGTCCATAAATAGAGATACACACGCCATAAGAATTAACACACCTTTAGTATAAAAGAACTTCATGAAATATATTCTCAGCGGTTATCTTTATAGATGCTATCACCAGGATACTTTAGTACCATAGTTGGAAATGCTGAGCTACCATACTGGATAATCATATTAGTATTTTGGGTAATACTTCACATAATTATTGGCATTGCATAAAAGAATCTTCCATCCGTCTGCACTGCTAAGATTAAAGCTCTTGGCTAACATGTACATCTCTATTGGTTCAAACTAATAACTTTTCATTCTCTCTTGAAACTTAAAAGAACTGTGTTAAATGTTAAAAAAACGTAGAGGTTAAATACTGTTCTTAGTTCCCTGACGAGTTATTTACACCATACCCACTGTGTTAGGTGAAATGGGCAAGAAAAACCCTATGTTACAAATATTAACACAGGGAACCCTGTGTTTTCAAAATATTTGCATGCTGAACCCCTGAAAATTTATAGTATTGATAGAACACTAATTTTCTCTATTTATTGGATGCGAAATAACTAATTTAACCTTTTATATTATGATATACTCCCTATTTGACTATTTGACATCTATACTATAATATATTTGAAAACCATGTTTGACTTTTTTTGTGTATTTTTGCTGATGTGTAATTTTGTTGTTTTTTTTAGGTTTTAAATTAGATAGAAAAAATATGATTGGTTAACTTTTATTTTGTATAATATTTTATTATAAAAATAAATAGTAATTAAAGAAAATAATTATTTTTGGCAAGATTCATAATACTTTCCATTTATTAATCGGATTATTAAAGATATATGCATGTTATATAGGTTTGCACCCACAATTAAAGATAATTAATTGACATCCATCCCATAATTGGGTTGATGTTTACTACTATTATATTATAATTAACCGAGACTTTGTTTTATAAAATTTGAATTGAGATCTTTTACATATAGAGTGGGGCATCTATTCCGAGATAATTAATACTATGATTACTAGGGTTACGAAGATATACATTAAAAAAAAAAAAAAAAAAAAACTATAACAAAACTTATAGAATGTTAAATTGTGATTCGAGTTCTTGGTGAGACAATTCAAGTTTGAAATCTCTGACGAGACTGAGAAAGTTCAAACGATTTGTATGTGATTCAATCTCTTAAGGTACGAATTATTTTTGTTTTCATAACTTATCATATTTGAGATTTTAAAAATATGGGTATGCAACAAGCGAATGGATTCAAAGTTTAATCTTATTAGTTGAATCTAACATTTTGAATTAATTATTTTTAGCATATCAAGTAACAATTAATTCCTTGATGAAACTGACGAAGTTTGAAATTTTTTGCGAGGTTAACGAAATTTAAAGAAGATTTCAATTCAAACTCAATCTCATATCCATAAAAAAAACTATAACAAAACTATTATTATTAGGTTTTGGTTTAATTTTAATTGTATTAATTTAATCTTATATTTTGAATTCATTAGTTTTAGAATATTGGTACTTTTAATTTGATTATAATTTGTTAATAAATTATAAATAACTCATATTTTAGGTTGTCGGGAGTTAAAAAAAAATTTTTTTTTTTAAAATTTTGTTTGAGGTTTTGGACTAACGTATTCAAACTATTGCATCACTGTATAGTGAGCTCTATGATGTCTAATGATAGTAACCACCCAATACTAATTTTGATAAGATTTTTATATCTCAATTGTTAAATAATGATGTCTTTGAAAAGTTTTGATGGCGTTAGTGGTTCGTATAGGTCAATTTAAAAAGGTTTAACAATAATGTACATAACATAATAGCCTATTATTAATTTCATTAGTTTAGTGCTACGTATCAAAATTTTAACTAAAAACATATATTAAACGACATAGACAGTAAGTGATGGTGTTGGTTGATGCAAGATAAAATGAACAACAATCAAATCGGCTACAAGCTTGCACGATTGCATAGAAAGAAAGAGTTATATATTAAACGGTATAGAGGAGTAAATGATGGTTTAGTGACCGAACGTTTGGCACGATTGCAGACAGAATATCAATTTTTGTCGGGACTACATAATAACTCTTCAAACACAGTACGGGATTCTAATATCTATACCCCACCATCAAGAGGCAGGCGAGCAGCCCGAGGAACATCGACACGTTCAAGAACGCGTTCAAGACGAGGACCATCATCGCACACAACTGATTTAATGCGTGATGGTTAGATTATTTCGAATGACATGCTCCCCATTAATATTTTATATATATGTTGTTATATATATATTTATACTTACTTTGCTAATATGTATTTCTAAGTATTCGTATATAAATGCACTTCTAACTAAGCGATCAAATTTTGATATATATTTTATTGAAATGTGATTACTTCTTTTGCTATACATATTTATCCAATATTCGGGAAGTACATGCTGGTGGTGGTGGTCATGACCAATTCAATTCACAAGGACTCTGTTATGTTCCTATTTTACTTGATGAGCATAGAATTATTAGAGAACAAAGTCAAGTTGATGCAAGAGCATGTGCGGAAACTACGAATGGTAATATTTCTTCTTTTATATATAATTTTTATTTTAATTTCAACCTTTTATTTTGTTGGTTCAACGATTTTCTATATATATTTGGTGTTGATCGAAATATTACAGTTCAAAATTCTCATATTATTGATATTCCACAAAATCAAGTAGGTATAACCGGTGCATCTATTTATGAGCATGAATGTACAAGTATAGCTCGAGCACATGTGAATCGACCTGAGGAGCATGAATCTAACTTACATCGTATGTATCTTATGTTAATTTGACAAAATTCATTTTTTATTTTGAAATTGAAGCATTTTCATGTATTTATCTCATAACATTACGTACTACCAATTAGGGGGTCAAGGGTGTGAATTCTTAGAGTTGGAAGATGAAGTGTTTGTACTCAATACGTTTCCAGTGGAAAACAACAATGATCTCGGGGCACCAACATCTTTGTGTGTTTCAAGGATGCAAGGTACTTTAATCCAAAACTTTTTTTACCATTTGCATATTTTATGAATATATTATTTTGTATCTTTCATTCATGGATTTCATGTACTCAATTCTTTTTGCAGTTTTTTGTATTATAGTATAGATTTTGAATTATTTATAGCATGCTCTATAGTACACTTATTCCCTTGTGAATCGCATGATAGAATATTCGAATCATTACGAAGGATTATTAGTAACTTCTATATATACTGTTAGGAAGTGTTAGTTATGCAATATTATTTTTTATAGGTTCAACTTTATTGGATTTATTGGTTAAGATTAAGTTGCATTTATACATAAGCATACGACAAACAATATTGTATTTAATAGTTGCTTTTGTGAAAAAGGTTTCAATAAGTTATAGCTAATATTATGTTAAATATGTTAGATTTCAATGAGTTATAGTTAATATTATGTTAGATATGCTAGATTACGTTTACCTTCAATAAATTATATACCTAATTGTGATCTCACCTAATTACACCCACTCTCCGTGCTTCGTCATAGAGGTTAAGCAATATTAGTAGCGAGTTTGACGCGGGCCTGTAATTAAATGGTTCAACCCCGAATAACCTAATATTACCTAACTAATACAAAATTAAGTGAAATTATATCAAATAAAAAAATTTTAACCCACCTTATCTAACACTTTTTTATAGTAATTAAAATTCTTCACAACCAATCTTTTTTAATTCCACAAAAAATAAAAATTAATTATTAATATATTATAACTTTAAAATAAAAAATAAAGATATATACTAAAATATAGAGATTCATATTTGATGGGTTCAGAAAAGTGAAGGTCCGAATCCGATCACTTTACGATTTGTATTTTGTGGAGGAAACCACCGGAGCTTCGCCGGAAATGAAAAGGGGGTTCTACCTGTTGGGACAAGCACAAGAAAAGTCAGAAGGCCAAGCTGGGGGAACTGGGGGTGATACCCAGTTTGGCTCTCCGACGCTCAAGTCAGTTCAAGGTATGAAGAAATATGAGTTCAGTCACAGTTTCAGTGATGAAGAATGCTTACCAGTGTAGAAGATGACTTTAGCTATTTATAGTTGAGGGTCAAGGGCCCTTTGGTCATTTGCCTCAAGTGGTCCTGGCCGAATGTTGCCCTAACACGTGGCGCCATGAGAGAGAAACCTAGGAGGAATCTTCTGCAAAAGCGGCTAAAAGTTGGTGCTGGCAACAGTGGCAGGTGCGCGGGCATGTACGATGTGTCAGAGAGCCATTTGGGTGGTTGGTAACGAGGGCTTATGAGCCCGCTCGTGACAACCAAGAGTATTGGAAGCCAAGATATCCGTTGAGGGGAACGAAGGCTTCAGTTCAAGTGACGAGCCAAAGGGGAAGCCACTCTGAGGGAGTGTGACGCTCGAAGAGGGCTCCCTTGGCACGTGGGCGTACCAATCATTTAGTATGTAGGACGCTCGTGGGAGTGACAGCGCTCGTTGGGCTTAACTCCTGAAGAAGGATTGCGCTCGTTGGGTTTAGCGCTCGTGTATTGATGGTGCAGCCTTGGGGAGACAGATGTCATCATCTCGGTGATGCCACGTGTCTTACGTGGGACGATCGTATTTTGACCCCATCATTTTGCCCCCCAATTCTATAGTCCTTAGTGATAAGGACTGTAGAATTTTGACACGTTCAATCTTTCGCATGCAACGCTCGTATAGGACTTGGCGTGTTGAGCAATTTTTCTTCTGATTGTGCCATTAATGCGGTCTTTTCAACCGACCGCTCGTGACACTTCCGCATTAAATGTTGTACTATTCTGAAGCACTCGAAACGTCAGAGCATTAAATGCGGGTGCGCGTGGGGCGCGTGAGCATTGGGAGGCATGTGACGGTTCCATAAAGTGGGCGGTTTCCTAGGCGGGAAATGATTACCATTTTGAATTCATTGTCGAAAAAGGTACCAACTCCCATCCCTATAAGTACGGGATTCTGAAATCTTCATACTCTTTACGCATTCAGAACTTCCAAGCATCCCTTGCAAAGAAGAATTCTCTCGCACACCGGTTCTTAGAGCATCTTCAACCTTTCTCCCAGATTTTCTCATAAACCTTCAAGGTAAACTCCCAGTGTAATTTTCTAACTTTGCTAACCGTAGATTCGGACTTTAGGATTTCATAACCCCTTAGATTTTTCTCCTTGAGGAAACCCTAATCTTTTTCCAAGAAAACCCCATTGTCTAACCGAGACTGAATTTCCCCCAAATCTCAGTTTTTGCCATGGCTGATCAACAAGTTGAGGAATTTGCCCGTGAAATTAACGAAATGGCCACTGATAGTTCCTCTACTCCCGATTCCCCTAGAGATGAGGATTTGGGGGCGGCAGTGATGGCCATGGAGGATAGGAATCCAGGCGGAATGGATCCTATCTTTGAGGAGATGGATCTGGTGATGGAGGCAGAAAGGCAAGGAGTCACTCTCCCCATAACTCAGAGTGCCACTCATCCCCACCGCCATACCGTGACCGTGGCCGTTGCGAACCCGCTTCCAGTGGCTGAAGCCATAACCGGGCCTTCAGAAAGAGCCCGTGATAAGGGAAAAAGCAAGAAATCCCAAAAATCCAAAGGGCCCAACGAGGGTGAAGGGTCAGGCTACCAGGCTACCGAGCGCACGCCTGATGAGACTCCCAGCACAGTTACCGTGGGAGACGTGAAAACGATGATGGCGCCCATTTACTGGGACGAGCGGTATACGTGGAGAATCCCGGAAAACCACGAACGTGCTAATAATCCGCCTCCTGGGGAGATGGCAGTGTACGTGGACACAGTGAGTTCAGGAGGCTTGAGGTTCCCTATCTCGGTCTCGATGGCTCATTTGTTGAATGATCTGGGTCTTTGTCCATCACAAATTGTGCCCAACGGCTTGGCTCTACTAACCTGCTTCATAATTCTGATGAGGAGCATGGGTTACGAGCCCTTCTTGCGGAACTTCAACACTCTCTTTCAAGTGGTCAGCTCATCTCGTTCATCCCCCGAGGCCGGTTTTTATTATGTTCAGGCGAAGGCACATATGAAACTGATCAATTCGCCCTCGAGCACTTATGGCCCCGATTGGAAGGAGAAGTTCATCTTCGTCAAGGCTCCAACAGAAGAGGGCTTTGGGGTGCCCATGCAATGGGGCTCGTTTGCCAAGAGCCGCCTGCCACCCGCACTCCCCAAAGATTGGGCCAAGAGCCTGGCAGCAACCCTGAGGGACGAGGGTCACCTCATTCAAGCGAAAGATTGGATAGACGATGCGGAGCTCATGTTCCTGTGTGGTTTTTCCAATGACCCTCATTACCTTGACAACCCTCCGGCTCGTGACATAGAGAGAGATGGTTAGATTCTTAGGGCACTAACTTTAGATAGGAATGAATACTAACTGCTTCTTTGTACTTGTAACTTGCACTTAACAATTCTTGTCTAAGGATTTATAACCCTTGTACTTTCCAATTTTGCAGGAGCCGCTATATTAGAGATGGCCGGAGGGATCAGACAAGCCGCTCGTTTCGCCCATGCTAACCGGAACCAAGCCCCACAGGGGGACCAACAGCGCGAGCAACAGCGCCCTCGTAACCGTACCAACCGCAGGGACGCTCGTAGCGGCGCCAGTTCGAGCGCCAATCCTGAGGTCCAACCCCCTCGTGGCCGAGGGGAGCGTAGAGTGGTCAGCAGGGAGACCAGGGGGCGGTCTTCTTCAGAGAGAGCGGGCGATGTTCAACCCCCCATGGCTGCAGAACAAGCGAGGCCAGTAACCACCCTGGCGATAACTGAGGCTCCCCCGAGCGCAAGTAGGCCTTCCCGCAAAAGGAAGAGGATGCCCGATTCAGTGGCAATCCAAGGCAAAGGGAAGCAAGTGGTTGAGGGCCCCAGGGGCGAGGGAGAAACTTCCTCTTCAGAGGAGGAACACACATGGGAGTTCCCCCGACGAGGGGACAGGGATTACACAGGTGCCCCCGATGGCGGGCCGGTTCTGTTGAGGCCTGGCACGCTCGCCCAGGCTGTCACCGAGAACCTTTACAACAAGGCCCAGTTCTCGGCGGACCACCGGCATCTCTACAGTGAGTCTGTGGAGAAAGTGACCCTTGATGCGGCCCACGCTCTAATTTCCGTAAGTCTTCACTCCTGGCTCTCTTTGCTAATTTCTGTAAGTTATCATCTTTTTTGGCTAACACTTCCTTTTCTTCTAACTTATGCAGCAAGTTCTTCCCCGGCTACGAAACGTGCAAATGCGAGCCTCCATCTACGCTGACCGAAAGGCCAAATACAAGAAGATGGCTCGTTCCAACGATCCGGCTCAGATTCAAGCGGAGCTGGACGCTGAGACTGCAAAGTATGAATCCCTCAAGGATTTGTACAACAAAACGGAGGAGGAGCTGGGAAAGCTGAAGGAAGATTTTGTGGCGGTAGACGGCGCTCGAATCGGTTTGGGCAACCAGTTGGCCGAGGCTAACGAGCGGTGCCAGAAGGCTGAGGCGGAGCGGGAAAGTTGGAAGACGAGGGCTCTGGAGGCCGAGCGGAAATTCAACGACGCCGTCAACGAGTGGCCTCGAAGCCTAGAGCGTGCGAATAAGGAGGCGCTTATCAAGTTTTGTCACTCAAAGGCCTTCAGCTTTGTGGCCTCTCTGCACTGCCTGGACGAGGCTCAAAAGGCCTTCAACCTTGCCGTAGAGCAGGGTATCCACAAGGGGCTCACCAATCCGGCGATGAGGGAGGCGGAGGGCACAGGGCTCATGTTCAATGAGCGTTGTGAAGAGGATGACGAAGACCAAGAAGACCCCGCCAACACCATCGCTGAGGTGGAGTATGACTTTCTAGTCAAACTTCTCCAAGATGAGTACATGGACGCTCATCCGGCGGGTAATGCTGCTTCATCCGCTCAAAACGATGACCCTGAGGATGAGCCACAAGCGCCCGTCATGGAGGATGCCCCGGTCCCAGTTGCTGAAGGTGCTAACGAGCCCAACAATCCCCAAGCCCAACAGCAAGCGCCTGAGGGCCCAGTCCATGGCCCCGTGGCCCAGAACATTTTGGTGATCGTTGATGAAGACATCGCCCCAGCCGCTTGAAGTTTTCTCTTATAATTTTCCTCTGTACTTTCCTGCTTTTCTGTCTTTCTGTCATTTTCTTCTTTTGGAACAATATTCAGTGGCCTTTGAGCCCTTATCTTGTAAGATTTCTCCTTTGCAATGAATAAATTTTCATTTTTCATGACTTTGTTCTTCTGTTCACTTATGAATCATATAATAAGACTGTGTAGCATACTCCGTGAATGTTTTATTTCTCTGATGCAATGAAAATTTGTCTAAGTCTTGAGCGGTCGTGAGGGTCTCATTGTGAGATTGCCCCCCTACTCAAGACTTGTATAAATTTCTGCTTTTGTAAATTTGTCTAAGTCTCGAGCGATCGTGAGGGTCTTATTGTGAGATTGCCCCCCACTCAAGACTTGTATAAATTTTGTTTTTGCTCTTGAAAATTTGTCTAAGTCTTGAGCGATCGTGAGGGTCTTATTGTGAGATTGCCCCCCACTCAAGACTTGTATAAATTTTGTTTTTGCTCTTGAAAATTTGTCTAAGTCTTGAGCGATCGTGAGGGTCTTATTGTGAGATTGCCCCCCACTCAAGACTTGTATAAATTTTGTTTTAAAAATTTGGCTGAGTCTTGAGTATATACGAGGGTCTTATTGTGAGGCTGCCCTCGTTTAAGGCTCATGCGATTTCTTCTTAACTTTGGGGGAATTTTGCTAAGTCTTGAGTGTGTGCGAGGGTCTTACTGAGTGGTTGCCCTCGTTCAAGACTTGTGCAATACCTTCTTGATCCTGAGGCCATCGTTCGAGCGCTCTGGCTCTTGCCGTATTTCTGGCTCTGCAGGAAATCCCATTTTCGAGCGCAAGGCGTTTTTAAGAAACGGCCAAGGCCTACTAGGACTTTTTCTGTACGAGATCCCGTTTTCGAGCGCAAGGCGTTTTAAGAAACAGCCAAGGCCTACTAGGATTTGCTCTTGTAGGAGATCCCGTTTTCGAGCGCAAGGCGTTTTAAGAAACAGCCAAGGCCTACTAGGATTTTCTTCATAATCTTCCTCCAATTCGCCTAATTGGTTGTGAGCGTAACCAGTCTATCCTTATGAGGGCGTCCCCCCATGTGGAGTAGAGTGCTGGCAAGCGTAACCCATACGAGATAACAACATACATATTGGAATGGGTTGCCGGCCACGCTCGCAAAGACGAGGGACGTGGGACTTATCCATTCAAGCAACCAAAGAACAGGAGTATTAGAAAAATTAAAAAGATTATGTTTCCACTTACTTGTGATTGGAAGTACATAGAACCCGTCAAAGAGGGTTGTTACATCAGGGTTTGCAAAGAGCTTTTAAACATAAAACCGCCGAAGGTTACATGCGTTCCAAGGGCGAGGCAAGCGCTCACCTTGAAGTGTCTCCAGGGTGTAAGTGTTGTTAGCTCTGAGTTGTATGACTTTGAATGGGCCTTCCCAATTGGGGTCCAACTTCCCCACGTGTCTGGACACCTCCACTTTCTTCAAAACCAAGTCTCCCAACTAGAAAGTTCTTTCCCTCACACGCTTGTTGTATTGTTGGGCCACAGAGGCTTTATAATGGTGGATCTTAGCCCAGGCTTTGTCTCTCCTTTCATCCAGCAAGTCCAACTCCAAGCTCCTGTTGCCATCGTTGAGCTGAGGCTCGAAATAGCCTACACGAGCGGATTCATTTACTATCTCCGCTGGTATCATTGCTTCTGATCCATAAACGAGCGCGTAAGGAGTTTCTCCAGTGGCCGCTCGTGGGGTGGTGCGATAAGCCCAAAGCGCTCCTTGCAGCTCCTCAGCCCATTCACTTTTCTTGCTCTCAAGCATGGTTTTCAGATGTTGCAAGATGATCCTATTGGTAACTTCTGCTTGCCCATTGGCTTGAGGGTGTCCTACAGAGGTAAATCGATGCTCGATCCCCAACTCAGAACACCATTCTCGTGTGTCAGCCGCTATGAACTGGGATCCGTTGTCAGAAATGAGCACCCTCGGTATGTCGTACCTGCAAATGATGTTTTTCCAAATGAAGTCCCTCACAACTTTGAAAGTGATTTTTGCAACAGCTTCGGCCTCGGCCCACTTGGTGAAGTAGTCGACGGCTAAAATGACAAACTTCTTTTGTCCCGCAGCCATGGGCAAGGGGCCCACGATGTCTATTCCCCACTGGTCAAAAGGCCAAGAGATGTCTATTGGGATCATCTGTGCGGCTGGCAATTGGGGGAGATTTGAATGAAATTGGCATTTAGGGCACTTCCTCGAGAATTCAATGGCATCCTGGAGTACTGTAGGCCAATAAAACCCACTTCGCAGAACCTTTTTCGCCAAGATACGCCCTCCGGAATGATTCCCACAGCTTCCATTGTGAATGAGTTCGAGGGTCTCCTTCGCTTGTGAGGGCCTCAGGCATCTCATTGGGGGTCCTTGAAATGATTTCTTGAACAACCTCCCCTCGGGATCCAAAGCGAAACGAGGGGCCTTACTTCGGACTTTCCTAGCTTCCACCTTGTCAGTGGGGGGAATTCCATCCCTAAGGAAAACGACGATGTCGTCAAGCTAACAGGGCTCGTTTGGATCAATCATGGCGATTATCTTGGTGGCGACCCTTTCCTTGATCAAAGGTTCCTCAGTTCTAAGGAACGTAACAGAACGTTCAGAAGTGCCCTCTAAAGCTGATGCAAACTTTGACAGAGCGTCCGCACGCTCGTTTTCTCCTCGTGGCACTTGAAGTAGATGAAATTCCTTGAACTTCCCAATGATTTCTCTGGCTTTATTTAAGTACTGTACCATGGTGGTTTCTCGAGCCTCATAAGTTCCTTCAATCTGGCTCGCAATTAACTGTGAATCCACGTAAGCAGTAATTCTGGAGGCTCCATTCTGAAAAGCAATATTCAATCCTTGCACGAGGGCTTCATATTCCGCTTCGTTATTAGTGACTTGGAAATCCAGTTTGATTGCAAAGTCCAACTCAAGCCCATCGGGGTTTCTGAGGGCCACTCCTACTCCTCCCCCTTGAGAGGTTGAGGAACCATCTGTGTGCAGTACCCATAACCCCTCATTCTCCGCAACGGTGGGCTCTAACCCAAAGCGTTCAACCAACAAATCCACTACAACCTGAGCCTGTACCGCGGTCCTGGGCTCGAAGCATAAGTCGAACTGGCTCAATTCGATGGCCCACTTGATTAATCTTCCAGATACATCTGGCTTGGACAACACTTGCTTCAAGGGTTGGTCAGTGAGAACCGTTATGGAGTGCGCTTGAAAGTAAGGCCTTAGCCTTCTTGAGGCGTTAATAAGAGCGAACGTGAATTTTTCAATCTCCAAATACTTCTTTTCGGCTCCTTGCAATGTTTTACTCAGATAATAGACAGGTAAGTGTTTCCGCTCCCGCACAGCGATCAGAACTGCGCTTGTCGCCTCGGGAGAAACGGAAAGATACATAAATAACCTCTCGCCTTCGACAGGCTTAGTCAGCAGTGGTGCGCTCGATAAATACGCCTTCATATCCTGCAACGCCCTTCGTATTCTTCTGTCCAAGCAAAGTTACGAGCGTTCCTCAAAATTTTGAAGAAGGGAAGGTTCCTGTCCGCCGAGCGCGAGATAAACCTGTTCAACGAGATGATTTTTCCCACTAGGACCTGCACTTCCCGCAAATTTCGAGGGGAGGGAATTTTCAAAATGGCCTTGATCTTCTCCGGATTGGCCTCAATTCCCCTCTGACTGACCATGTACCCTAAGAACTTTCCCCCTTGCACTCCAAAGGTGCACTTCGAAGGGTTCAATTTCATCCCATACTGATGCAGGATTGAGAAAGTGCGCTTAAGATCTTCCAAGTGGGAGTCCTGGCGCTCGCTTTTGACAATCGTATCATCCACGTAAACCTCCATGGATCTTCCAATCTCTCTTTCAAACATCTTGTTGACGAGCTGTTGATACGTAGCTCCGGCGTTCTTGAGTCCGAAAGGCATTACTAAGAAGCAATACACCCCCAGATGGACAACAAACGAGGTTTTGGGGCGGTCTTCCGGGGCCATGAAGATCTGATAGTATCCCTGGAAAGCGTCCATCATGCTCATGAGCTCGCAGCAAGCGGTCGAATCCACCAATTGATCAATCCGGGGTAGCGGGTAAGGATCTTTAGGGCAGGCCCTATTGAGATCTGTGAAATCGTTGCACATGCACCACTTATTCGCGCTCTTGGGCACCAAAACGACATTACACAACCATTCCGGGTACAAGATGGGCTCGATATACTGAGCCTCTAGGAGTTTATTAACTTCCTCTTCAATGACTTTCTTCCGAAAGCCATGTACATCCCGCTTTTTCTGCTTGACGGGTTTGAATGAGGGATCCACATTAAGCCTATGGACAATGACGCTCGGGTCAATCCCTGTGAGGTCGGAGGCTTTCCATGCAAATACATCATTGTTCTCCCTGAGGAAGTCAATCATCATAATCTGGGAAGGCCCCGAGAGGTTTGATCCTATCTGTGTAGTCTTATCCTTGTTTCCGGGCTCCAGCTCAAAGGTAAGGAACTTCTCCGAGGGTTCGATCCTTATCTCAGGGCGAGGAAGTTCGAGCGCCCTCTTCTTTCCTGTCAAACGGTCACCGGGTGCTGGTTCACCCTCTCCAGGCTCGTCTCCTTCTGAGGACGATCCACCAACGGTTCCTGGTGGTGCACTTTCGAGGGGAATCTCCACGTTGTCTCCCCTCTTCTTTTTGTTCTTCTTCTTGTTCAACTTTGCCCTTTTCCGCGCTGGGCTGTCCTCATCTAGGTTGGGGAAGTCCACTGACTTTTTGGTGGAACCAATTTGGAAAGTTTTCTCCGTCTTAGGCTTTCTAAGGGACAGCATGTAACATTCCCAAGCCTCTTGCACATTGCACAGCACTTCTCCCACACCCTCGGAGGTAGGAAATTTAATCTTCTGGTGGTAGGTGGAGATGATGGCTTTGAAATCCACGAGGGCGGGGCGCCCAATTATGATGTTATAAGGGATGTCAATCTCCACCACCGCGTACGTTACCAAGAGTGTTTTGCGCTGAGGGGCTCGGCCGAATGAAGTAGCTAAGCGAATTTGCCCTCGTGGGACAACTTCTGAGCCCCCAAAGCCAATGAGAGCTGTTTTGAGAGGCTCGAGCGGAAGGTCAGCCTTCATCTTTAAAAACGTAGAATAAGGCAAAACATTAACGGAGCTTCCACTATCCACCAACACCCTTTTTACAACATGATTATGAACATCTACACTAACCACCATGGGGCAATCAGAGGTTACACTTTCCCCACGGGGTGTTACAATGTGCCCTAAATCCCTATCATCAAAGCCTATTACATCATTCTCTCTTGATCGTTGAGCGCTTGGACTCTGGATGGCATAGATAGGTTTAGGCAATGCTGGGCGCTGGTTGTAGCTCCAGACGTACCTCCGTCGGGAGGCGTTTGAATCCCCCCCTGATGAGCCTCCTGCAATCATATTTATGACTGCGAAGGGCTCGTTTTCTTACTCAGGGGCTTTTCCTTTATTGCCCCGGCGGCTGCTGCTTTCAGGAGGTCCCCTACCCCTTGGGCTCTTCGAACGGAACGGACTCCTCCTTCCACCTCCGGCGCGCTCGTTGCAGCGTTCATCGTAACGCTCAAGCACCCGGACAAACTCCTTCAGGTGGCCCCCTGCGACGAGCCTCTGAATTTCAGCTTCCAACTGGCGGCACTCATCGGTGTCGTGCCCTCTCTGCTTGTGGAATGCGCAGTATTTGTTCGAGCGCCTGAGGGAGTCCGTTTCCCTCATTTTGAGGGGTCTCTTAAAGAGCTTCTTATCAGAGAGGTTGTAGACTTCTGAATTTGGCCTGGTGAGCGGGATCCGCTCGAATCGACGAGGGGGAGGTGGCGACCTTCTGCGCTCTTGAGGGCGCTCCTTCTTGATGGCCACGTCCCGCCCCCGCTCGTGGTGGGGTCGCTCGTTCCTGGCCGGACTGTGATGCCGGGGACCATTTGTCCCATACATGTCTTCGAGCGCGAAGAACGGCTCGGCTACTTCTCTTAAGGCCATGAGGGTCCCAGGCCTCCTCTCCACAATGGCATCAGCAAATTTTTTGCTCACATATTGCTTGTGATCCACAGCTTGAAAGAGCACTGGGATCAAGAAATCCATAGAAGGCCTCTCCACCTGTAGGATCTCCTTGTTGAAGCGGGCAAAGAACGAGCGCAGAGATTCGCTCTTGTCTTGCACCACGTTGTACAGGGCAGTAGGTGCGGTGACTGGCGCTTTCAAGGAATTGAAGTGGTTGAGGAAAGCATTAGCCAGCTCTTCATATGAAGGAATCGAGCGCGGCGGCAGTCGCTTGTACCACTCTTGAGCCATTCCTACCAAGGAAGTGACGAAGACTTTCGCCCAATAGTTGCTGGAATGCTCGTAAAGGTGCATAAGATGTAAAAAATGATCCAAGTGTTCAGCTGGATCAGTTGTCCCGTCGTAACGGTTGATGGAAGTGGGGATTTTGGCCATGCCTGCTTGGGCCATCAGAACTTCTTCCACGAGGGGTGAACCCCTCGCCAATGGGTGGTACTCATAAGTGCCGAAATTCTCCTCCGGCTCCTTGCGGCGGGGGACCTTTGGTGGTGGGTCCTTGGTACGGGTGCTTCTGGCGTCAACCCGTTCATCCCGGCTAGGGGAGATCTGAGTTGAACGCCCTCGTGAGAGCTGTCCCACGATATCCTTTAGACCCTACAGCTGGTCTTGCACAGCCGCGAGGATGTCAGGATTCACGTCTCCTTGTCTGTCCCCTTGTCTGGGGGCTCGTGAGCCTCTTCTGGAGACATGAGAGTCCCCTTCATTCTCGTTTACTCGCTCCGTGGGCTCTTTATTCCTGCCCATGGAGGGACGCTCATTGCCCTCCTGCAGGGGCACTTCTCTGACTGGTGGTGGTGGTGGTTGTGCCCTCAGGACAGCCTGGGCTTCTCTGAGGGGAAAGTTTTGTTGTCCTCCCAAAGGGGCCGCAACTTGAGTGGCCTGCTCAGAGGGAAAGTACATGGAATGGAACCTTTCCCATGCCCCCTGAGCCGCCTGAACCTCACACTGGGCATAGAGAGCCCTCAACTGTTGGGTGGTCAGTGGAGGTAACTCCACTCCTTCAATTTCTCGGGGGACCACCACCGGAAGCTGGAGCTGACCAGCATGATACGGCTGGACCGGCGGCATCATAACGGACGGAGTGAGGGTGTATCCAGGTGGGGGCATCATGTAGCCCTGTATTCCGGGAATCACCTGGGGATGGACCCAGGGGTTCTGAGCATGTTGCGGAGGAGCAGAGAGAGAGACTCCTCCGGCGGCAGCAGGAATCGGCAGTGCCGGCGGTGCAGGTGGAGGTACGGAAGACTCTGCTTGCGGAGTCACTCCTGCTGCGGGAGGTGCTCCACCAGCGGCGGCGGAAGGAGGCGGGGCTCCACCAGTAGCGGTGGAGGGAATAATGATATTGGCATCCTGGGAGGCATTATCTCCTCCTCCCACAGCTCCAGATCTTGTAGCAACCATGACTGTTAAGGGTAAGAGTGTGCTTGCTTTTCTACCAACAATAAGAAAGAAAGAGAGTGGAGGACTGGTTTCCCACAGACGGCGCCAAAAATGATGGGTTCAGAAAAGTGAAGGTCCGAATCCGATCACTTTACGATTTGTATTTTGTGGAGGAAACCATCGGAGCTTCGCCGGAAATGAAAAGGGGGTTCTACCTGTTAGGACAAGCACAAGAAAAGTCAGAAGGCCAAGTTGGGGGAACTGGGGGTGATACCCAGTTTGACTCTCCGACGCTCAAGTCAGTTCAAGGTATGAAGAAATATAAGTTCAGTCACAGTTTCAGTGATGAAGAATGCTTACCAGTGTAGAAGATGACTTTAGCTATTTATAGTTGAGGGTCAAGGGCCCTTTGGTCATTTGCCTCAAGTGGTCCTGGCCGAATGTTGCCTTAACACGTGGCGCCATGAGAGAGAAACCTAGGAGGAATCTTCTGCAAAAGCGGCTAAAAGTTGGTGCTGGCAACAGTGGCAGGTGCGCGGGCATGTACGATGTGTCAGAGAGCCATTTGGGTGGTTGGTAACGAGGGCTTATGAGCCCGCTCGTGACAACCAAGAGTATTGGAAGCCAAGATATCCGCTGAGGGGAACGAAGGCTTCAGTTCAAGTGACGAGCCAAAGGGGAAGCCACTCTGAGGGAGTGTGACGCTCGAAGAGGGCTCCCTTGGCACGTGGGCGTACCAATCATTTAGTATGTAGGACGCTCGTGGGAGTGACAGCGCTCGTTGGGCTTAACTCCTGAAGAAGGATTGCGCTCGTTGGGTTTAGCGCTCGTGTATTGATGGTGCAGCCTTGGGGAGACAGATGTCATCATCTCGGTGATGCCACGTGTCTTACGTGGGACGATCGTATTTTGACCCCATCATTATCTTTGTTTTGTATATTATTTTATTATGAAAATAAATAGTAATTATCTTTGATAAAATTCATAATATAATTTTTATGTGTACTTTTTTGATAAACCATATTTGACTATTTGTCTTTTTAGCATTTTGGAGATGTGAAATTTTGTGATTTTTTGAGATTTTTATTAAATAGAAGAATGTGATTGTTTGATTTTTATTTTATATATTATTTTATTATAAAAATAAGTAGTAACTATGGAAAATAACAAGTTTGACTGAATGATATTTTATGTTTTTTTTCTTTAGATTTTCAATTTAATAGAAAAACTGTGATTGATTTATCTTTATTTAGTATATTATTTTATTATAAAAATAAATAGTAATTAAAAATAATAATTATCTTTGATAAAATTCATAATACACTTTTTATGTGTACTTTTTTTTTTTTTCCTAATGATGAATTCTTAGAATTTTGAATTATTTTTAATATTTAAAAAAATTATTATTAGAAGTTCCAAAACAAATCTTTCCTTATTTGATATAATTTCATTATTAATTTTTTTTATGAGATATAAATTAATTTTTATTTATCCTAATCGTTAATTATAAAATAAATTCAAGAGCTTTAATTGGGTGTCAATATTATTAATCCATTAAATCTTGCCTAAATTACCTAAATTTTCTCAATTAATTGAATAATACCATAATCTCATAAAATATCTTTAATTACTCAAATAATTTCCAAATTACCTATAATCATATTATTATATCATAAATTTAGTTTCCTTATTTGTTATTTAAAGACTTATTAATATAAATCAATCATTTTACTTCTCATTTTCTGTACTCATTCTATGGTCAACCAATCTTCAATCAAATACATCCGTCAAACATGAAGGTCTATTTATAATTTTTTTTATTTTGTTTGTTCGATTAATTTTTATTTCGTGTTTGTTTTGAGATTTGTTATTTGATTATTAAATTTTATTTTGTTTTAACCTTTTACTTATGATATTTACTTTTTGTTATTTAAAATTTATTATTGTTTTTTATTCTTTCATAGTTTTTTTGTTTTTATTTAAATTATCACATTTATTTTGACTATTTTTTTCAAGTAAACGCATTAAGCATCTACCAAGTATAAAGGTCTCTCTATGATTTTGTCATTTTGTTTCTTCGATTAATTTTCATTTCGAGTTTCTTTTCAGATTTTTTATTTGATTATAAAAGTTTATTTTATTTAACTTTTTACTTATGATATTTATCTTTTTGTTAATTAAATTTTATTATTTTTTGTTATTCTTCTTTCATGATTTTTGTTATATATTTTTTTATAAAGTTCACATTTATTTTGATTGTTTATATTCTTTTATATTTTTATTTTATAATATTATATAATGGATTATTTTTATTGATCATTATTTTAATTATGATTGTATTGCAAAACAATCACTATTTTCACATATAAAACATTAGAAATTCTTAAATTATCCAATTGATCGAGACAAGAGTGAAACCAAGATAAAGTGTTTAAAGGTTATTCATTGCTTTTCCATTTTTTTAGGGATAGTCATTGAAATATATTTTATGTTTAAATATGAAAAGATCCATTTCAAGGTTTACTTTTTTTTTTTTTTTTTTTGAAAAAAATTTATGCATACTTTATAACCAATTTATATTTTAAAAAATATATATATTTAAATTTGTTTACCTATAATTTTCTAAATTATTTCCTTTTATATTTAAGAATGGTAGAGATATATTATTATTATTATTATTATTATTATTATTATTATTATTATTATTATTATTATTATTATTATTATTATTTCAACATACCTAGAATTCTTTTTACTTTTTTGATATTTTCTTTTTCCAAATAATTTTTCAGATAAATAATAAATAGCATTTAGTTCAAATTGTATATTTTAATATATAAAAAATTAACTAATTTAATTTAATTAGCACATCTAAATCATTCCATGCATATAGTTTTCTTTTCCATTTTTCAAAGCATTTAGGCAAGATTTAAGGGGTTAATTATATTGACACCCAATTAAAGCTCTTGAATTTATTTCATAACTAATGATTAGGAATTTAGGATATATAAAAATTAATTTATATCTCATAAAAGAATTAATAATGAAATTATATCAAATAAGGAAAGACTTATTTTGGAATTATCAATAATAATTTTCTAAAATATTAAAAATAATTCAAAATTATAAGAATTAATCATCATTAGAAAAAAAAAACACATAAAAGTATATTATGAATTTTGTCAAAGATAATTATTTTTTTTAATTACTATTTATTTTCATAATAATATAATATACAAAATAAATATAAGCCAATCACATTTTTTTTATTTAATTGAAAATCTAAACAAAAAAAACACAAAATCATTCAGTCAAACTTGCCAGAGATAATTATTTTCCTTAGTTGCTACTTATTTTCATAATAAAATAATACATAAAATAAAAATCAACCAATCATATTTTTCTATTTAATTAAAAATCTCAAAAAATTCACAAAATTCCACATCATCAAAATGCTAAAAAGTCAAATAGTCAAATATGGTTTTTAAATATACTTTTACGAGTATATATCCCGTGCTATGCACGGAGTGATCAATTCAAACTGAAAATGGAATAAACAAAAAATTTCAATGAATGAGATACAGAATTTCCAAAAATCACAAATTCGTGAATTTATAAATTATAACTCAATAACTCGGGTCAACCTACGCAATATGCAATCCCATTACTCTTGGCCAACCTACAAAATATGCAAACCAATTACTCTTTAATAATAGCAAAATTAAATATTAGTTATACTGTTAAAAATAGGGCATTTTTTGTAAATTTAAATATATTCAGGATAATAATAAACGTACCTCATGTAGATATAACTGATACCCTTTTTTGAAGATGAAAACACTCTTATGACCAATCAATACCTAGAATAAAATTAATTGTGCAAGGCATATTTGATCTTGCAAGATTTGGTGGAGCTGGGATAATAAATGTAAATGCTTTGTCCAGAAAAAGCTTGATATGCTATTGCAATAGTTTTTCACCATTTTCCTAGACATAACATTATGTGTAAGTTAATTATTAATTTATTAGAAATATTCTTTTAATACCAAGAAAAAACTATATAAATACTTGATCTTGCAGAGATTTAAAATAAGATGCCTGAGTACGGAACATATATTCAGCTTGTTTGTTCAATAACTTTAAATTCATTGAGCCGTTCTTATCTTGAACAATTAGATGAACTCGAAACCTGCATTTAAAATAATAAACGACTATATCAATATTCAAATTGGATAAGTTACGACCATATATTCAAATAGTGACAAAAATATTACCTGATTACTGGATTCATAACATCGTTACATCTAACGCACACCATTTTTCCATGGTAAGGTAAACAATTATTTTGACATTGATTGCATGTCGCATACCAGATATTATCAGTTTGAATCTTCTGAACACGTGTAACAATACGGAAAATTTTAACCTGTTTGTATAAGTATATTAGTATCTGTAATTTAGAAAGAAAAACATTCATATGTTACTTTGTAAAAATGTAAAAGGAAGAATTCTTACACCCTCCTGATATCCACAATCACATATGCGTACTCCTTTAGCATTTGAAATTTTTAATGATTTGGATATAGTAAATCGACTCGTTCGAATTAGAGACCAACTTTTTTGCTCCTCGATCAATTCTAAACCTGTTAAATTTTAAATTAAGGATGATCGAAAAATACAAAAGAAATCAAAAAATAACCGAATATATATGAATATAATTAACTTACCAAGTTCTAAGACGATCTGTAAACCTTGTATTGTAGTTGATATACAACTTACTAAATTAATGTGTACAAATTGAAGGACCTATTAATAATAAGACTATATTATATCAACAATTGACCAAAATTTGTACTTATGAAATATATTTAATTGGTTACCTTCAAGGTTTTTAACAACAACTCCGCATGCCAATACAATTACCTCAGTAATAAACATTTTCAATTACATTTTGTACCAATCAAAGGTTTGAAAATGAATATAGGAATGTTCATTCCATTCCCACCTCACTCTACCAATCATGTCATTACAACTTTATAATGAAATTAATTTTCTTTTCTAAATTCATGAACCTATTAATTTTATTGTCATTAGTTGGTGTAACTTTTATATTTCTTTTAAACATTTTTTAATTTTTAATGAGTTGATTCGTTTCTTTCTTTCCTAATCTTCTTTATTTTTGGAGATTCACCCCATCAGTGAATTTAGCGGTTAATTTTATTTTTTAGCTACTATAATCATTCAATTTATTATTTATCATTCAATTTACAAAACTTTTTTTAATCTGACAATTTTTCTTTTACATCATAGATATTTGAATTATGATTTTGTCAATTCTTCTATTTATTAATTTTTCTCCTGTCTTTTATTTTTTCAATATTTATTTTTATAATTATATTGCTTTTTCTGATCTAATATTTTTCCATCTTTTCTGTCTACATTGCTCCATTTCTTGTGGTTGTTAATTTTTCTAAGGCCGACTAAATCCAACATCATGTTTTTGTTTCGTAATAACCAATCATTTCTTCTTTTTTTTTTTTGTTGAAAAAAATAACTAATCAGTTCTAATACTATTGATAAGAATTTTGGATTATTTTTAATGCATTGCTCCACTTTTGAATAAATTTTTTTATTTTAATATTGTCATATTTTTATGACCCATTTTTTCATAAGAAATACATAACTCGGACTTTATTATATTTTTAAATTACTTTTTTTTACATTCATTATTGTTGTGATGCATAATTTTAATAATTTATGACTATTTTATTTTTCTTTATAATACAAATTTTTTAACACAATTATTTTAATAATTTAAGACTATTTTAGTTGTCTTTATAATACAAAATAGGGAATTTAACATTCTCTTAATAGTTATTAAGAAAATATTTTTTCTATTTATTTAATTTTCAATATTAAACTCTAATTATTAATATAATATTTTTAATTATTTATTAACATCGTGCAACACACATGATTTACTCTATTCTATTAGGATACGCAATGGGATTTTTTAGATAATTACTCATTATCAAAATTTGAACATTTATATTGAGATAAGAATTTTATTATAATTAGGATCTTAAATTCTAACTGAATCGAAGGCTATGTTTAAATACCTGTAAGTTATCGATAATATTGATGGGGTCAAAATACGATCGTCCCACGTAAGACACGTGGCATCACCGAGATGATGACATCTGTCTCCCCAAGGCTGCACCATCAATACACGAGCGCTAAACCCAACGAGCGCAATCCTTCTTCAGGAGTTAAGCCCAACGAGCGCTGTCACTCCCACGAGCGTCCTACATACTAAATGATTGGTACGCCCACGTGCCAAGGGAGCCCTCTTCGAGCGTCACACTCTCTCAGAATGGCTTCCCCTTTGGCTCGTCACTTGAACTGAAGCCTTCGTTCCCCTCAGCGGATATCTTGGCTTCCAATACTCTTGGTTGTCACGAGCGGGCTCATAAGCCCTCGTTACCAACCACCCAAATGGCTCTCTGACACATCGTACATGCCCGCGCACCTGCCACTGTTGCCAGCACCAACTTTTAGCCGCTTTTGCAGAAGATTCCTCCTAGGTTTCTCTCTCATGGCGCCACGTGTTAGGGCAACATTCGGCCAGGACCACTTGAGGCAAATGACCAAAGGGCCCTTGACCCTCAACTATAAATAGCTAAAGTCATCTTCTACACTGGTAAGCATTCTTCATCACTGAAACTGTGACTGAACTCATATTTCTTCATACCTTAAACTGACTTGAGCGTCGGAGAGCCAAACTGGGTATCACCCCCAGTTCCCCCAGCTTGGCCTTCTGACTTTTCTTGTGCTTGTCCCAACAGGTAGAACCCCCTTTTCATTTCCAGCGAAGCTCCGGTGGTTTCCTCCACAAAATACAAATCGTAAAGTGATCGGATTCGGACCTTCACTTTTCTGAACCCATCATTTTTGGCGCCGTCTGTGGGAAACCAGTCCTCCACCCTCTTTCTTTCTTATTGTTGGTAGAAAAGCAAGCACACTCTTACCCTTAACAGTCATGGTTGCTACAAGATCTGGAGCTGTGGGAGGAGGAGATAATGCCTCCCAGGATGCCAATATCATTATTCCCTCCACCGCTACTGGTGGAGCCCCGCCTCCTTCCGCCGCCGCTGGTGGAGCACCTCCCGCAGCAGGAGTGACTCCGCAAGCAGAGTCTTCCGTACCTCCACCTGCACCGCCGGCACTGCCGATTCCTGCTGCCGCCGGAGGAGTCTCTCTCTCTGCTCCTCCGCAACATGCTCAGAACCCCTGGGTCCATCCCCAGGTGATTCCCGGAATACAGGGCTACATGATGCCCCCACCAGGATACACCCTCACTCCATCCGTTATGATGCCGCCGGTCCAGCCGTATCATGCTGGTCAGCTCCAGCTTCCGGTGGTGGTCCCCCGAGAAATTGAAGGAGTGGAGTTACCTCCACTGAACACCCAACAGTTGAGGGCTCTCTATGCCCAGTGTGAGGTTCAGGCGGCTCAGGGGGCATGGGAAAGGTTCCATTCCATGTACTTTCCCTCTGGGCAGGCCACTCAAGTTGCGGCCCCTTTGGGCGGACAACAAAACTTTCCCCTCAGAGAAGCCCAGGCTGTCCTAAGGGCACAACCACCACCACCACCACCACCAGTCAGAGAAGTGCCCCTGCAGGAGGGCAATGAGCGTCCCTCCATGGGCAGGAATAAAGAGCCCACGGAGCGAGTAAACGAGAATGAAGGGGACTCTCATGTCTCCAGAAGAGGCTCACGAGCCCCCAAACAAGGGGACAGACAAGGAGACGTGAATCCTGACATCCTCGCGGCTGTGCAAGACCAGCTGCAGGGTCTAAAGGATATCGTGGGACAGCTCTCACGAGGGCGTTCAACTCAGATCTCCCCTAGTCGGGATGAACGGGTTGACGCCAGAAGCACCCGTACCAAGGACCCACCACCAAAGGTCCCCCGCCGCAAGGAGCCGGAGGAGAATTTCGGCACTTATGAGTACCACCCATTGGCGAGGGGTTCACCCCTCGTGGAAGAAGTTCTGATGGCCCAAGCAGGCATGGCCAAAATCCCCACTTCCATCAACCGTTACGACGGGACAACTGATCCAGCTGAACACTTGGATCATTTTTTGCATCTTATGCACCTTTACGAGCATTCCAGCAACTATTGGGCGAAAGTCTTCGTCACTTCCTTGGTAGGAATGGCTCAAGAGTGGTACAAGCGACTGCCGCCGCGCTCGATTCATTCATATGAAGAGCTGGCTAATGCTTTCCTCAACCACTTCAATTCCTTGAAAGCGCCAGTCACCGCACCTACTGCCCTGTACAACGTGGTGCAAGGCAAGAGCGAATCTCTGCGCTCGTTCTTTGCCCGCTTCAACAAGGAGATCCTACAGGTGGAGAGGCCTTCTATAGATTTCTTGATCCCAGTGCTCTTTCAAGCTGTGGATCACAAGCAATATGTGAGCAAAAAATTTGCTGATGCCATTGTGGAGAGGAGGCCTGGGACCCTCATGGCCTTAAGAGAAGTAGCCGAGCCGTTCTTCGCGCTCGAAGACATGTATGGGACAAATGGTCCCCGGCATCACAGTCCGGCCAGGAACGAGCGACCCCACCACGAGCGGGGGCGGGACGTGGCCATCAAGAAGGAGCGCCCTCAAGAGCGCAGAAGGTCGCCACCTCCCCCTCGTCGATTCGAGCGGATCCCGCTCACCAGGCCAAATTCAGAAGTCTACAACGTCTCTGATAAGAAGCTCTTTAAGTGACCCCTCAAAATGAGGGAAACGGACTCCCTCAGGCGCTCGAACAAATACTGCGCATTCCACAAGCAGAGAGGGCACGACACCGATGAGTGCCGCCAATTGGAAGCTGAAATTCAGAGGCTCGTCGCAGGGGGCCACCTGAAGGAGTTTGTCCGGGTGCTTGAGCGTTACGATGAACGCTGCAACGAGCGCGCCAGAGGTGGAAGGAGGAGTCCGTCCCGTTCGAAGAGCCCAAGGGGTAGGGGACCTCCTGAAAGCAGCAGCCGCCGGGGCAATAAAGGAAAAGCCCCTGAGCAAGAAAATGGCCCTTCGCAGTCATAAATATGATTGCAGGAGGCTCATCAGGGGGGGATTCAAACGCCTCCCGACGGAGGTACGTCCGGAGCTACAACCAGCGCCCAGCATTGCCTAAACCTATCTGTGCCATCCAGAGTCCAAGCGCTCAACGATCAAGAGAGAATGATGTAATAGGCTTTGATGATAGGGATTTAGGGCACATTGTAACACCTCGTGGGGAAAGTGTAACCTCTGATTGCCCCATGGTAGTTAGTGTAGATGTTCATAATCATGTTGTAAAAAGGGTGTTGGTGGATAGTGGAAGCTCCGTTAATGTTTTGCCTTATTCTACGTTTTTAAAGATGAAGGCTGACCTTCCGCTCGAGCCTCTCAAAACAGCTCTCATTGGCTTTGGGGGCTCAGAAGTTGTCCCACGAGGGCAAATTCGCTTAGCTACTTCATTCGGCCGAGCCCCTCAGCGCAAAACACTCTTGGTAACGTACGCGGTGGTGGAGATTGACATCCCTTATAACATCATAATTGGGCGCCCCGCCCTCGTGGATTTCAAAGCCATCATCTCCACCTACCACCAGAAGATTAAATTTCCTACCTCCGAGGGTGTGGGAGAAGTGCTGTGCAATGTGCAAGAGGCTTGGGAATGTTACATGCTGTCCCTTAGAAAGCCTAAGACGGAGAAAACTTTCCAAATTGGTTCCACCAAAAAGTCAGTGGACTTCCCCAACCTAGATGAGGACAGCCCAGCGCGGAAAAGGGCAAAGTTGAACAAGAAGAAGAACAAAAAGAAGAGGGGAGACAACGTGGAGATTCCCCTCGAAAGTGCACCACCAGGAACCGTTGGTGGATCGTCCTCAGAAGGAGACGAGCCTGGAGAGGGTGAACCAGCACCCGGTGACCGTTTGACAGGAAAGAAGAGGGCGCTCGAACTTCCTCGCCCTGAGATAAGGATCGAACCCTCGGAGAAGTTCCTTACCATTGAGCTGGAGCCCGGAAACAAGGATAAGACTACACAGATAGGATCAAACCTCTCGGGGCCTTCCCAGATTATGATGATTGACTTCCTCAGGGAGAACAGTGATGTATTTGCATGGAAAGCCTCCGACCTCACAGGGATTGACCCGAGCGTCATTGTCCATAGGCTTAATGTGGATCCCTCATTCAAACCCGTCAAGCAGAAAAAGCGGGATGTACATGGCTTTCGGAAGAAAGTCATTGAAGAGGAAGTTAATAAACTCCTAGAGGCTCAGTATATCGAGCCCATCTTGTACCCAGAATGGTTGTGTAATGTCGTTTTGGTGCCCAAGAGCGCGAATAAGTGGCGCATGTGCAACGATTTCACTGATCTCAACAGGGCCTGCCCTAAAGATCCTTACCCGCTACCCCGGATTGATCAATTGGTGGATTCGACCGCTGGCTGCGAGCTCATGAGCATGATGGACGCTTTCCAGGGATACTATCAGATCTTCATGGCCCCGGAAGACCGCCCCAAAACCTCGTTTGTTGTCCATCTGGGGGTGTATTGCTTCTTAGTCATGCCTTTCGGACTCAAGAACGCCGGAGCTACGTATCAACGGCTCGTCAACAAGATGTTTGAAAGAGATATTGGAAGATCCATGGAGGTTTACGTGGATGATATGATTGTCAAAAGCGAGCGCCAGGACTCCCACTTGGAAGATCTTAAGCGCACTTTCTCAATCCTGCGTCAGTATGGGATGAAATTGAACCCTTCGAAGTGCACCTTTGGAGTGCAAGGGGGAAAGTTCTTAGGGTACATGGTCAGTCAGAGGGGAATTGAGGCCAATCCGGAGAAGATCAAGGCCATTTTGGAAAGTCCCTCCCCTCGAAATTTGCGAGAAGTGCAGGTCCTAGTGGGAAAAATCATCTCGTTGAACAGGTTTATCTCGCGCTCGGCGGACAGGAACCTTCCCTTCTTCAAAATTTTGAGGAACGCTCGTAACTTTGCTTGGACAGAAGAATGCGAAAGGGCGTTGCAGGATATGAAGGCGTATTTATCGAGCGCACCACTGCTGACTAAGCCTGTCGAAGGCGAGAGGTTATTTATGTATCTTTCCGTTTCTCCCGAGGCGACAAGCGCAGTTCTGATCGCTGTGCGGGAGCGGAAACACTTACCTGTCTATTATCTGAGCAAAACATTGCAAGGAGCCGAAAAGAAGTATTTGGAGATTGAAAAATTCGCGTTCGCTCTTATTAACGCCTCAAGAAGGCTAAGGCCTTACTTTCAAGCGCACTCCATAACGGTTCTCACTGACCAACCCTTGAAGCAAGTGTTGTCCAAGCCAGATGTATCTGGAAGATTAATCAAGTGGGCCATCGAATTGAGCCAGTTCGACTTATGCTTCGAGCCCAGGACCGCGGTACAGGCTCAGGTTGTAGCGGATTTATTGGTTGAACGCTTTGGCTTAGAGCCCACCGTTGCGGAGAATGAGGGGTTATGGGTACTGCACACAGATGGTTCCTCAACCTCTCAAGGGGGAGGAGTAGGAGTGGCCCTCAGAAACCCCGATGGGCTTGAGTTGGACTTTGCAATCAAACTGGATTTCCAAGTCACTAATAACGAAGCGGAATATGAAGCCCTCGTGCAAGGATTGAATATTGCTTTTCAGAATGGAGCCTCCAGAATTACTGCTTACGTGGATTCACAGTTAATTGCGAGCCAGATTGAAGGAACTTATGAGGCTCGAGAAACCACCATGGTACAGTACTTAAATAAAGCCAGAGAAATCATTGGGAAGTTCAAGGAATTTCATCTACTTCAAGTGCCACGAGGAGAAAACGAGCGTGCGGACGCTCTGTCAAAGTTTGCATCAGCTTTAGAGGGCACTTCTGAACGTTCTGTTATGTTCCTTAGAACTGAGGAACCTTTGATCAAGGAAAGGGTCGCCACCAAGATAATCGCCATGATTGATCCAAACGAGCCCTGTTGGCTTGACGACATCGTCGTTTTCCTTAGGGATGGAATTCCCCCCACTGACAAGGTGGAAGCTAGGAAAGTCCGAAGTAAGGCCCCTCGTTTCGCTTTGGATCCCGAGGGGAGGTTGTTCAAGAAATCATTTCAAGGACCCCCAATGAGATGCCTGAGGCCCTCACAAGCGAAGGAGACCCTCGAACTCATTCACAATGGAAGCTGTGGGAATCATTCCGGAGGGCGTATCTTGGCGAAAAAGGTTCTGCGAAGTGGGTTTTATTGGCCTACAGTACTCCAGGATTACATTGAATTCTCGAGGAAGTGCCCTAAATGCCAATTTCATTCAAATCTCCCCCAATTGCCAGCCGCACAGATGATCCCAATAGACGTCTCTTGGCCTTTTGACCAGTGGGGAATAGACATCGTGGGCCCCTTGCCCATGGCTGCGGGACAAAAGAAGTTTGTCATTTTAGCCGTCGACTACTTCACCAAGTGGGCCGAGGCCGAAGCTGTTGCAAAAATCACTTTCAAAGTTGTGAGGGACTTCATTTGGAAAAACATCATTTGCAGGTACGGCATACCGAGGGTGCTCATTTCTGACAATGGATCCCAGTTCATAGCGGCTGACACACGAGAATGGTGTTCTGAGTTGGGGATCGAGCAGCGATTTACCTCTGTAGGACACCCTCAAGCCAATGGGCAAGCAGAAGTTACCAATAGGATCATCTTGCAACATCTGAAAACCATGCTTGAGAGCAAGAAAAGTGAATGGGCTGAGGAGCTGCAAGGAGCGCTTTGGGCTTATCGCACCACCCCACGAGCGGCCACTGGAGAAACTCCTTACGCGCTCGTTTATGGATCAGAAGCAATGATACCAGCGGAGATAGTAAATGAATCCGCTCGTGTAGGCTATTTCGAGCCTCAGCTCAACGATGGCAACAGGAGCTTGGAGTTGGACTTGCTGGATGAAAGGAGAGACAAAGCCTGGGCTAAGATCCACCATTATAAAGCCTCTGTGGCCCAACAATACAACAAGCGTGTGAGGGAAAGAACTTTCCAGTTGGGAGACTTGGTTTTGAAGAAAGTGGAGGTGTCCAGACACGTGGGGAAGTTGGACCCCAATTGGGAAGGCCCATTCAAAGTCATACAACTCAGAGCTAACAACACTTACACCCTGGAGACACTTCAAGGTGAGCGCTTGCCTCACCCTTGGAACGCATGTAACCTCCGACGGTTTTATGTTTAAAAGCTCTTTGCAAACCCTGATGTAACAACCCTCTTTGACGGGTTCTATGTACTTCCAATCACAAGTAAGTGGAAACATAATCTTTTTAATTTTTCTAATACTCCTGTTCTTTGGTTGCTTGAATGGATAAGTCCCACGTCCCTCGTCTTTGCGAGCGTGGCCGGTAACCCATTCCAATATGTATGTTGTTATCTCGTATGGGTTACGCTTGCCAGCACTCTACTCCACATGGGGGGATGCCCTCATAAGGATAGACTGGTTCGCTCACAACCAATTAGGCGAATTGGAGGAAGATTATGAAGAAAATCCTAGTAGGCCTTGGCTGTTTCTTAAAACGCCTTGCGCTCGAAAACGGGATCTCGTACAGAAAAAGTCCTAGTAGGCCTTGGCCGTTTCTTAAAAACGCCTTGCGCTCGAAAATGGGATTTCCTGCAGAGCCAGAAATACGGCAAGAGCCAGAGCGCTCGAACGATGGCCTCAGGATCAAGAAGGTATTGCACAAGTCTTGAACGAGGGCAACCACTCAGTAAGACCCTCGCACACACTCAAGACTTAGCAAAATTCCCCCAAAGTTAAGAAGAAATCGCATGAGCCTTAAACGAGGGCAGCCTCACAATAAGACCCTCGTATATACTCAAGACTCAGCCAAATTTTTAAAACAAAATTTATACAAGTCTTGAGTGGGGGGCAATCTCACAATAAGACCCTCACGATCGCTCAAGACTTAGACAAATTTTCAAGAGCAAAAACAAAATTTATACAAGTCTTGAGTGGGGGGCAATCTCACAATAAGACCCTCACGATCGCTCAAGACTTAGACAAATTTTCAAGAGCAAAAACAAAATTTATACAAGTCTTGAGTGGGGGGCAATCTCACAATAAGACCCTCACGATCGCTCGAGACTTAGACAAATTTACAAAAGCAGAAATTTATACAAGTCTTGAGTAGGGGGGCAATCTCACAATGAGACCCTCACGACCGCTCAAGACTTAGACAAATTTTCATTGCATCAGAGAAATAAAACATTTACGGAGTATGCTACACAGTCTTATTATATGATTCATAAGTGAACAGAAGAACAAAGTCATGAAAAATGAAAATTTATTCATTGCAAAGGAGAAATCTTACAAGATAAGGGCTCAAAGGCCACTGAATATTGTTCCAAAAGAAGAAAATGACAGAAAGACAGAAAAGCAGGAAAGTACAGAGGAAAATTATAAGAGAAAACTTCAAGCGGCTGGGGCGATGTCTTCATCAACGATCACCAAAATGTTCTGGGCCACGGGGCCATGGACTGGGCCCTCAGGCTCTTGCTGTTGGGCTTGGGGATCGTTGGGCTCGTTAGCACCTTCAGCAACTGGGACCGGGGCATCCTCCATGACGGGCGCTTGTGGCTCATCCTCAGGGTCATCGTTTTGAGCGGATGAAGCAGCATTACCCGCCGGATGAGCGTCCATGTACTCATCTTGGAGAAGTTTGACTAGAAAGTCATACTCCACCTCAGCGATGGTGTTGGCGGGGTCTTCTTGGTCTTCGTCATCCTCTTCACAACGCTCATTGAACATGAGCCCTGTGCCCTCCACCTCCCTCATCGCCGGATTGGTGAGCCCCTTGTGGATACCCTGCTCTACGGCAAGGTTGAAGGCCTTTTGAGCCTCGTCCAGGCAGTGCAGAGAGGCCACAAAGCTGAAGGCCTTTGAGTGACAAAACTTGATAAGCGCCTCCTTATTCGCACGCTCTAGGCTTCGAGGCCACTCGTTGACGGCGTCGTTGAATTTCCGCTCGGCCTCCAGAGCCCTCGTCTTCCAACTTTCCCGCTCCGCCTCAGCCTTCTGGCACCGCTCGTTAGCCTGGGCAAACTGGTTGCCCAAACCGATTCGAGCGCCGTCTACCGCCACAAAATCTTCCTTTAGCTTTCCCAGCTCCTCCTCCGTTTTGTTGTATAAATCCTTGAGGGATTCATACTTTGCAGTCTCAGCGTCCAGCTCCGCTTGAATCTGAGCCGGATCGTTGGAACGAGCCATCTTCTTGTATTTGGCCTTTCGGTCAGCGTAGATGGAGGCTCGCATTTGCACGTTTCGTAGCCGGGGAAGAACTTGCTGCATAAGTTAGAAGAAAAGGAAGTGTTAGCCAAAAAAGATGATAACTTACAGAAATTAGCAAAGAGAGCCAGGAGTGAAGACTTACGGAAATTAGAGCGTGGGCCGCATCAAGGGTCACTTTCTCCACAGACTCACTGTAGAGATGCTGGTGGTCCGCCGAGAACTGGGCCTTGTTGTAAAGGTTCTCGGTGACAGCCTGGGCGAGCGTGCCAGGCCTCAACAGAACCGGCCCGCCGTCGGGGGCACCTGTGTAATCCCTGTCCCCTCGTCGGGGGAACTCCCATGCGTGTTCCTCCTCTGAAGAGGAAGTTTCTCCCTCGCCCCTGGGGCCCTCAACCACTTGCTTCCCTTTACCTTGGATTGCCATTGAATCGGGCATCCTCTTCCTTTTGCGGGAAGGCCTACTTACGCTCGGGGGAGCCTCAGTTATCGCCAGGGTGGTTACTGGCCTCGCTTGTTCTGCAGCCATGGGGGGTTGAACATCGCCCGCTCTCTCTGAAGAAGACCGCCCCCTGGTCTCCCTGCTGACCACTCTACGCTCCCCTCGGCCACGAGGGGGTTGGACCTCAGGATTGGCGCTCGAACTGGCGCCGCTACGAGCGTCCCCGCGGTTGGTACGGTTACGAGGGCGCTGTTGCTCGCGCTGTTGGTCCCCCTGTGGGGCTTGGTTCCGGTTAGCATGGGCGAAACGAGCGGCTTGTCTGATCCCTCCGGCCATCTCTAATATAGCGGCTCCTGCAAAATTGGAAAGTACAAGGGTTATAAATCCTTAGACAAGAATTGTTAAGTGCAAGTTACAAGTACAAAGAAGCAGTTAGTATTCATTCCTATCTAAAGTTAGTGCCCTAAGAATCTAACCATCTCTCTCTATGTCACGAGCCGGAGGGTTGTCAAGGTAATGAGGGTCATTGGAAAGACCACACAGGAACATGAGCTCCGCAACGTCTATCCAATCTTTCGCTTGAATGAGGTGACCCTCGTCCCTCAGGGTTGCTGCCAGGCTCTTGGCCCAATCTTTGGGGAGTGCGGGTGGCAGGCGGCTCTTGGCAAACGAGCCCCATTGCATGGGCACCCCAAAGCCCTCTTCTGTTGGAGCCTTGACGAAGATGAACTTCTCCTTCCAATCGGGGCCATAAGTGCTCGAGGGCGAATTGATCAGTTTCATATGTGCCTTCGCCTGAACATAATAAAAACCGGCCTCGGGGGATGAACGAGATGAGCTGACCACTTGAAAGAGAGCGTTGAAGTTCCGCAAGAAGGGCTCGTAACCCATGCTCCTCATCAGAATTATGAAGCAGGTTAGTAGAGCCAAGCCGTTGGGCACAATTTGTGATGGACAAAGACCCAGATCATTCAACAAATGAGCCATCGAGACCGAGATAGGGAACCTCAAGCCTCCTGAACTCACTGTGTCCACGTACACTGCCATCTCCCCAGGAGGCGGATTATTAGCACGTTCGTGGTTTTCCGGGATTCTCCACGTATACCGCTCGTCCCAGTAAATGGGCGCCATCATCGTTTTCACGTCTCCCACGGTAACTATGCTGGGAGTCTCATCAGGCGTGCGCTCGGTAGCCTGGTAGCCTGACCCTTCACCCTCGTTGGGCCCTTTGGATTTTTGGGATTTCTTGCTTTTTCCCTTATCACGGGCTCTTTCTGAAGGCCCGGTTATGGCTTCAGCCACTGGAAGCGGGTTCGCAACGGCCACGGTCACGGTATGGCGGTGGGGATGAGTGGCACTCTGAGTTATGGGGAGAGTGACCCCTTGCCTTTCTGCCTCCATCACCAGATCCATCTCCTCAAAGATAGGATCCATTCCGCCTGGATTCCTATCCTCCATGGCCATCACTGCCGCCCCCAAATCCTCATCTCTAGGGGAATCGGGAGTAGAGGAACTATCAGTGGCCATTTCGTTAATTTCACGGGCAAATTCCTCAACTTGTTGATCAGCCATGGCAGAAACTGAGATTTGGGGGAAATTCAGTCTCGGTTAGACAATGGGGTTTTCTTGGAAAAAGATTAGGGTTTCCTCAAGGAGAAAAATCTAAGGGGTTATGAAATCCTAAAGTCCGAATCTACGGTTAGCAAAGTTAGAAAATTACACTGGGAGTTTACCTTGAAGGTTTATGAGAAAATCTGGGAGAAAGGTTGAAGATGCTCTAAGAACCGGTGTGCGAGAGAATTCTTCTTTGCAAGGGATGCTTGGAAGTTCTGAATGCGTAAAGAGTATGAAGGTTTCAGAATCCCGTACTTATAGGGATGGGAGTTGGTACCTTTTTCGACAATGAATTCAAAATGGTAATCATTTCCCGCCTAGGAAACCGCCCACTTTATGGAACCGTCACATGCCTCCCAATGCTCACGCGCCCCACGCGCACCCGCATTTAATGATCTGACGTTTCGAGTGCTTCAGAATAGTACAACATTTAATGCGGAAGTGTCACGAGCGGTCGGTTGAAAAGACCGCATTAATGGCACAATCAGAAGAAAAATTGCTCAACACGCCAAGTCCTATACGAGCGTTGCATGCGAAAGATTGAACGTGTCAAAATTCTACAGTCCTTATCACTAAGGACTACAGAATTGGGGGGCAAAATGATGGGGTCAAAATACGATCGTCCCACGTAAGACACGTGGCATCACCGAGATGATGACATCTGTCTCCCCAAGGCTGCACCATCAATACACGAGCGCTAAACCCAACGAGCGCAATCCTTCTTCAGGAGTTAAGCCCAACGAGCGCTGTCACTCCCACGAGCGTCCTACATACTAAATGATTGGTACGCCCACGTGCCAAGGGAGCCCTCTTCGAGCGTCACACTCCCTCAGAATGGCTTCCCCTTTGGCTCGTCACTTGAACTGAAGCCTTCGTTCCCCTCAGCGGATATCTTGGCTTCCAATACTCTTGGTTGTCACGAGCGGGCTCATAAGCCCTCGTTACCAACCACCCAAATGGCTCTCTGACACATCGTACATGCCCGCGCACCTGCCACTGTTGCCAGCACCAACTTTTAGCCGCTTTTGCAGAAGATTCCTCCTAGGTTTCTCTCTCATGGCGCCACGTGTTAGGGCAACATTCGGCCAGGACCACTTGAGGCAAATGACCAAAGGGCCCTTGACCCTCAACTATAAATAGCTAAAGTCATCTTCTACACTGGTAAGCATTCTTCATCACTGAAACTGTGACTGAACTCATATTTCTTCATACCTTGAACTGACTTGAGCGTCGGAGAGCCAAACTGGGTATCACCCCCAGTTCCCCCAGCTTGGCCTTCTGACTTTTCTTGTGCTTGTCCCAACAGGTAGAACCCCCTTTTCATTTCCGGCGAAGCTCCGGTGGTTTCCTCCACAAAATACAAATCGTAAAGTGATCGGATTCGGACCTTCACTTTTCTGAACCCATCAGATAAATCAATCACAAATTTTCTATTTAATTAAAAATTTAGAAAAAAAATTTATAAAATATCATTCAGTCAAACTTGCCAAAAATAATTATTTTTCTTAGTTACTATTTATTTTTATAATAAAATAATATATAAAATAAAAATCAACCAATCACATTCTTTTATTTAATAAAAATCTCAAAAAATCCACAAAATTCAACATAATCAAAATGGTAAAAGTTCAAATAGTCAAATGTGGTTTTCAAATATATAATAATATAGATTTCATTATTAATTCTTTTATGAGATATAAATTAATATTTATATGTCCTAATCATCAATTATAAAATAAATTCAAGAGCTTTAACTGGGTAACTATACGCATGGGATGATTTAGATGGTGGTAATTGAATTAAATGAGTTAATTTTTTATATATTAAAATATACAATTTGAACAAAATGCTATCTATTATTTATTTAAAAAATTACTTTATGTAATTTGAACTTTGAATTAATTTTACTAACTCTCATCACCTTATTCATTCGGATTACATTAATATATATATATATATATATATATATATATATTAAAATGTGACAATTTTAATTATTCACTTAAATCTTGCCCGAATTTTTTGAAAAAAAAAAAAAAGTTGATGCGCATGATCATTCCAATTGGGGTAATTAAATTACATTAGTAAAATTATTTATTCTTTTAAAGATACATGAACTAAATATTATTCTATTATTTGTTGAAAAATTATTTCACATAATTTAAAATATTTTAATTAATTATGAGAATTCTTATTAATTAATTAATTTACTTAGAATGCATTTTATATATATATATATATATGGATAAAATTTTATCTATAAATGTAAAGAATTATCAATACCTAATTTATTGTCCCTCTCTATGATTTCAAATTTTGAAAATTATAATTAATGCTAATTGATTTTATTTAGTAATATTTTTACATAATTAAGGAATATATATTTACCTACATTATAAATTGAAACTCAGTTCTTCATTTTCATTTACCTTTTGTATTAGTCACTCCATTACATCTCTTTTCTCTTTAAGTATATATAAATTTCTTTTTCGCATATGTTTCTTCATTTTGTTATTGATTTCAGTGTTTTGAAATTCTTTTTTTCATATTTGATTGTTGTTGTTTCTAAACCTTTCATGTTATTTTTTTTTTTAATTTTTATCAATTTGTATTTGTTAGAGTTTATGTTATAACCATCAGTGGTTTTGTTTATTTGATGTAATTTAACTTATTGTGTTTTGAAATATATTTATTTAAAATTTATGAGTTATTTAATATTTATTGTTAGTTTTCTTTGTTATTTTAATATACAATATTTATTATTATTTTTAATTTGAAGAAATTTCATGGAATTTTTTGAATATGACCAATGATATATCACTTCCTATTGAGTATCCGAATTATATGTTTATGCAACTACATATTTCAGACAACATATTTTAGGTTTAAATGGTGTAAGAGTTATTTATTTTATTTGAATTCTTTTATTACTTTTTCTATTATTATTTAAAGGTATTGACTATAAAATTGAAAAATGTATGTTGAGTTCGTTAACATATGTTCTTTGTATGCAATTATATATATTATATTCTAAAGGTTTATATATGTATTGTTCTATAGTTTTTTTTTTTCCCGTTTTATTCTTTTCTAAATTTTGTACATTTTTCATATTTTTTAAAGTATTTAGTTTATCTTTGATAGTGCCAAAAATATTTCTAAGTATTGAGCTCTACCCTTTCGAGGTCCGCTCCTTTCAAGGTCCGCTCCTTCGCATTCCACCTTCACGTTCCACCTCAAGCGTTCCACCACTTCGCGTTCAACCTCAATTGCGTTCCACTTTCGCGCTCAACTTAAGCACTCAACCTTAAGTATTGAGGTTCCCCCTCTTTCGCGTTCCACCCTAAGTGAGATGCAACCTCCTAAGCGAGATGCAACCTCCTAAGCGAGATACCACCTCCTCATCGAGATACCACCTTCTAAGCGAGGTAACACCTTCTAAGCGAGGTGCCACCTCCGAGATACCACCTCCTAAGCGAGATGCCACCTCCCAAGCGGGATGCCACCTCCCAAGCGAGATGCCACCTCCTAAGCAAGGTACCACCCTCTAAGTAAGGTGCCACCTCCGAGATACCACCTCCTAAGCGAGATGCCACCTCCTAAGCTAGGCGCCACCTCCGAGATACCACCTCCTAAGCGAGATGCCACCTCATAAGCGAGGTACCACCTCCTAAGCGAGGTGCCACCTCCTATGCGAGGTACCACCTTCGAGGTCCCCGAGGTGGAGCTGTGTTTAGTACTTGGAATGGGGTGGTTACCCACGTACACACTCCACTCCACCACGACTCCGCGATATCCGTGCCCACTAAGCCCGTTCAGGCACGACTCTGACCTCAAACCTAAGGTATAAATACCTTTTCTTCTCAGAACTAAGGTACACACTCTTTTACATACCGAACCTCTGTCCAAATTTCCGATCATCTTTCCCAAAGCAATCTCACTGCCTTGAGCGTCGGAGTGCCTACGTGGGAAACACCTCCCGCCTGGTATTCTCACGTTTTTGCTGATCTTAACAGGTCAAAGAACCCACTTTGGCTGATTTGTTGGAAGTTTGGAGCCGATCCCGTTCAAGTTCCGGCAAACCAATTTTCAGCATCATCAGTTTGGCGCCGTTTGTGGGAAAACCACCATTTTCTCAACTTTCTTCAAGCTTCTTTTTGTGCTTTGTGTGAAAGAAAGGCCGGATCTGACAACATTAGCTGTGGCGAGCGAAGCTCTAGCTTGCCGCCGCGACTATCCCCAACTCGAGTAAGCCAAGCGAACATCAACGTGAGTCAATCGAATATCGACGTGTTACGCCGCCTGCCACCGGTGTTCCCGCATAAGAGAAACTGCACCGGAGCTACCGTGGGTTTCAATCTGCCCGTGCAACCCATGCAAACTCTCGGTACAGGAATAGGCCCAAATTCATTCAACATTCCGGCACGTTTATACCCTTTGCTACTAAACCCATTGTTGTTCAATCCGCTCTGGGGACTCCAAGGAGGAACACAAGCCCAGATTGGGGGAGTCCAAGCCACCATTGCTCCACCTCGCACTACCATCTTGACGAGTAGGGCGGAACGCACGTCGAACCCGCCGCTACAAGAGGAACCCCTCTCCTTGGGTTCGGCGGATTAGAGCTGTACGCAATTGGCTAAGTAAAATTGGCGAGCTCCTTAGGTTGCGCTCTGAAAAAAGCCACGGTCCCATTGATATACACGGTGGTCGAGGTCAACCTCCCATACAACGTGATTCTTGGGAGACGCGCTCTTGCAAAGTTCAAAGCCATTCATTCAGCATTCCATCACAAAATGAAGTTCCTAACTCCCAACGGAATAGGAGAAGCAAATTGTCAGTTGAAAGAGGCTTGGGAGTGCTACATGCTCTCAACTGTGAAGCCTAAGCCTATTCAAGAAACCCCAAAGCCCTTAGAAGCTGCTCACGAGGAAGATGACGAGATGTTTGATACGGAAGGGATCACTCACCCCCAAAAACGCAAGTTGGAAGCCAAACAAAGTGAGCACAAAGAAACAAGGTTGAAGCCAACCGGAGACTTTACAGAGACTGAGCTCATCCCTGGTGATAGCTCGAAAACAACTAAGGTTGGCGCTCAAATCAAAGGGAAGCAACAAGACATGCTTATCACTTGGCGGACGCCAATAATACGTTGCTCCCTAAACCATGGAACCAAACAACTTAAAAAAGTTTTACGTATAACAGATTTGGCATCACCATCGTTCCCCTCGAAGCGCTCCGGAACAACACCCGCGTCTCCAGTCACATCAGCAACTCCCTCATCATTGACGGCACGCTTCTCGCGAGCCCCCTCGTCTCCCTCATCATTGACGGCGCCCTCCTCGCGAGCCCCCTTGTCTCCCTCATCGTTGACAGCGTGCTCCTCGCGAGCCTCCTCGTCCCTATTGCGCTCACCTTGAGTTTCCGCATCCCTAACACGCTCGCCTTAAGCGTTCCCTCCAAGAGGAACGTCCTCTCCCGCTACGTGAGCGGCTCCCTTGGCAGCAAGTATAATGTTGAACTCGTCTAAGGCAAACCCAAACTCGTGGTTACTAAGATCATTGGTGCCGGGTCCCGTTACACCCTCTTGGCCGAGGATGGGCCTCATCCCGCTATCCTTGTCGAGACCAATGTCATCCACATTTGCATCCTCGTGAATTGCCCCTATGTGAATGAGTTGGTGATGAGCTCGGTTCAAATGCCTTTTGAATCTGCGTATAACTACTGAGGTGGCTTACAACCTCGAACACGGGGCTTCTCATAAAGCGCTTAATCCCTTCCATCAATTCAGCATGCATCCTGCCGTGTCACGTTTAGACTCTTCGAGCTTCGCGCTCAGCTCAGCTCAGCGCGAGCCTGCTCACTCTCCTTGAGCAACTCTCCCTTTTCCACAAGCTTCAACTTGCACCTCTTTAGCTCTCCGTTGACATTGGCCATCTTCTCATTAACCTTTTCAAGGTCGTCCTGAAGGACTTTCTTCTCATTTTCGAGGAGTTCAATATGCTCATTATAGCCAAAGACAAGGGTCGCCTGAACGCGAACCTCATTCTCCTTCCTGTTAATCTCTACGTTGGCCTTTTTGAGCTCCTTCTCAAGATCCTGAACTTTCTTTTCGAGGTCAGCAACAACACTCCTATACTGGCGCTTGTAACTATCCTTCCCTTCTCTGTAAACAAGGGCTTTCATTTACCTTAGCGATAAGAAGTTGAGCACGAGTTTAGATCGAAAGGGTGAATAGGAATATTCCAATCGAAAGGAGACCATTTCAGGATTACTCTACGAGCGCCTCAATTATTCGACACTCGAAGAGTGAGGGGCAAATGATAGTGCCAAAAATATTTCTAAGTGTTGAGCTCCACCCTTTCGAGGTCCCCTCCTTTCAAGGTCCGCTCCTTCGTATTCCACCTTCACGTTCCACCTCAAGCGTTCCACCGCAAGTGCGTTCCACCACTTCGCCTTCAACCTCAAGTGTGTTCCACTTTCGCGCTCAACTTAAGCGCTCAACCTTAAGTATTGAGGTTCCCCCTCTTTCACGTTCCACCCTAAGCAAGATGCCACCTCCTAAGCGAGAAGCAACCTCCGAAGCGAGATACCACCTTCTAAGCGAGATGCCACCTCCGAGATATCACCTCCTAAGCGAGGTACCACCTTTTAAGCGAGATGCCACCTCCGAGATACCACCTCCTAAGCGAGATGCCACCTCCTAAGATAGGTACCACCCTCTAAGCGAGGTGCCACCTCCGAGATACCACCTCCTAAGCGAGATGCCACCTTCTAAGCAAGATGCCACCTCCTAAGCGAGATACCACCTTCTAAGCGAGGTGCCACTTCCGAGATACCACCTCCTAAGCTAGATGCCACCTCTTAAGCGAGGTACCACCTCCTAAGCAAGGTACCACCTTCTAAGCAAGATGCCACCTCATAAGCGAGGTACCACCTCCTAAGCGAGGTGCCACCTCCTATGCGAGGTACCACCTTCGAGGTCCCCGAGGTGGAGCTCAAATGTGTTTAGTGTTGAAAACACGAATCAGAAAGCAGCGGAATTTAAAAAAATTTTCCCAACAAAAGGATCTTGGACTCGCAATCGTGTAACCAAATTCGTAGGGATTAGAAACTTACTTTCTTAATTAACTTTCTTGAAGCGTTTCAAGCCACCCAAGAACGCTCTTCTCGCGGCTTGATCCCCTCTCCTTGGTAAAGCTCGAATCTTCAAACTTCTAACTTGAAGCTCTCTAGAGATAGTCCACCAACTTGACTACAATCTAACTAGTAAGGATGCTAGTTCTCTAGTTAGTGTTTAGGCTTAACCTAGGGTTTCGTTTATCTTGGAGAAAGGATGGTGTTCAACACGTGAACCAAAAGAATTGCCAATTAGCTCCAAGAGGAGCTCGAGCTCCCTTATTTATAAGAAGGGGAGGACCAAAAATCCTAGTCCCTATGGGCTAGGTTTTTGGTCTCTCTCTCCTATTACTTGATCATCAAGTAATTTTGACTTTGACTTTAAATTCAAATTCAAATTCAAATCAACTTTCAAGAGAGTTAAAAATATCCAAACTATTTTTGGATAATTTTATACTTTATTTATTTAAAATAAATAACTTATTTTATCTAATTAATTAACTAGATTATTTTCTCCAAAATTAGACTTTCTTTTTAATTCAAAATTAAACCAAAGTCTATTAAATAATTAACAAATTAATTATTTAATATATATACACAATATATATATTTACACGTGTGGGACACGTGTCACAAGGACACGTGTCACTCACGTGACCCATACGTGTGGTTTCACACGTGTGGAACCCTCTTGGCCCGATTAACTCGTTTAATCATTTTAAAACCTCAACTCATGTAACCAAGTTGTTGTGTGTGACCCTCTAAGTTCTCAATTCAATTAGCAGTGACCCTAATTAATTAATTCACTAATTAATTAATCAGTCCACAAATTAAACGACCATAGTCTAGCAACAGGTGTTTAACCCCTAGCTGAATTGGAATGTTCGGATTCGACAGAACCTTTAAGTCATTGATTAATGTGAGATACAATCCTCCTACTTACTATCTCTCAACCAAGATCTAGGGCAAGGGAATAATCAGAACCCTAATAATTCGGTCTTAAAACTAAGTGCATTTCATATCCATTTGATCTCAATCCAAGAAACCCTTTTCTTGATGTCTTGATCTACTGCCTTGGCCAAGGACTCCATATGGCATATGAATGACTTACATAATAAGAGATCACCTTGAAAATGCAAGTGTAGGTCCTTTCTTGATTCTCATTCACTTTCATGAATCACTTGTGCAGCCCCAGCATAAGCCTTGAATCAGTTGTCTAAGGAGACACCCTTTAAAGCTTATACCTAAGACTACAGAGTTAACTCATAAAGTGACAAGGAACCTCAAGTCTTAAGGATCAATTAATCACATCAATGACTCGTGAGATATTTCCTAATCTGGAAGTTTCTATTTCCTGAAATAGAAACTCCTTTTCCCATTTAGGAATATTCTCACACGGGGCACCTCAGTGAACTTACTTATTAAAGTAAGCACCCTCATGTATCACGCACGTATCAACTATACACTTTGCACCTCCATGAAACAAGGTGGTCCTTCTTAAGGGCGTAATCCCACAAGCAAGCCTTAGAGGAGTCAAGTTGACACTCCCACTGTCGGTAGGACTCATCGGCTTGGAGTATTTTACTAATCATGACTTATGTGATATAGGGCTCGTTTCATGAACCATTTCACCAAAATGGTAGAGTCCTAAAGTCATCAGGATTATGGGAGTTCTTATACATGCACAGATAAAGTAAATGCATACCAAACAAGAGCATATAAAGAAGTGTTGCCTCAATTCGTTATTTCATTCAAAGATTGTTTGTGATTACAATAAGAAAAAGCACAAAGCGGATATACAATCGGCTTTCTAGGGCACTATTCCTAACATTTAGTACTTGGAATGCAGTGGTTACCTACGTACACACGCCACTCAACCATGACTCCGCGATATCCGCGCCCACTAAGCCAGTTCAGGCACGACTCTGACCTCAAACCTAAGGTATAAATACCTTTTCTTCTCAGAACTAAGGTACACACTCTTTTACATACTGAACCTCTGTCCAAATTTCCGGTCATCTTTCCTAAAGCAATCTCACTGCCTTGAGCGTCGGAGTGCCTGCGTGGGAAACACCTCCTGCCTGGTATTCTCACGTTTTTGCTGATCTTAACAGGCCGAAGAACCCACTTTGGCTGATTTGTTGAAAGTTTGGAGCCGATCCCATTCAAGTTCCCGCAAACCAATTTTCAGCATCATCAATCTTAATTTAATTTTGTATTTTTTTAAATCTTCTTTTTATCTATCTTAAATTATTTTAGTATTTGATACATATGAATTTCAACAGATATATTTTTTCGATTTAAAATTTTATATTTTGTTTTGATTTTTTTTATTATATATAGTTTTAGGGAGATATTTTTTTTGTCAAATCTTTTCTTTGTTAAGGACGAGATCATTTGGATGAAGAAAATAATTAATAACTTTAATTTGCGTGTGATGGATCTTATCATATTAGTGTTGGTCAAAATCTTTCTTTTTAAGGGTAATACCTTTTGACTGTTATATATAGGAAGAACGTCTCTGATCAAAATTAGTTCAATTTCCATGATTTTTCAAAATTTTGAATTATTTTATTTTAAGAAATAATTATACTATAAATCAAATTTAAATTAATATGCCAACAGGGGTTGGTCCAAATGGTTAATGGGTTTATTCTCGAAGGCAAGGTCCCGGGTTCGAATCCCCGCTTGGGTGTGCGTGTGTGACTCCATCAACATCGTAATCATAGTTGCCTTAATTAAAGATTTCATTATGTATGGTAACGGTCCAAATTTGAGATTTTCCTTCATCATTTATAGTTCACAATATTAACAATTTCATGGTTAAAAATAATTATTTCACATGTTGTTGGACAGGATAATAGAGCTTCTGATGACTATTCACTCTCCACCCCAACAAATAACTGAAGAATATGCACAAGTATCGGGCATACTAATACTCCGGTTCACATAAAATTCTTTGACAAAATTGAAATTTTTTGGGAGTTTGAAATTTTATTTTTTAATTCATGTGCATTTATTTATCTTCTTTGGATTTTTAATTGCCTTTTTACTTTTTTTTTTAATGTTATGTTAAATTCTTTTTTATGATTTTGAAAATTCATTATTTTATAATTTTATGACATTTATTTTACTTTTTTTTATGTATTGTTCAATAGACTTTTTATTTTTAAATACATGTGTTAATCTTTTTATATATTTGTCATTACATTATAAGAATTTTCAAGTTCTTTTCGGCCATTTCATTTTATTTTTTCCATTACATTTTAAGAGTTAATTTATTGATCATAATTTTTTACATCATTTTATCTTTATTTTATAGTTTTTGTTTTCTTGAATGCATCTATATATACATGTAGCATTCAAACAAAATAAAGCGATACAAATTTTTTAGAACTTATTTTAGAGCTTGAATCTCTTGCATTTGAACTTAATTTTTAAATAAAATTTAAAGCATGCAAATATTTTTTTTCCCTCTCATCTCTTGATGAAGTGAAAAAGAATATTTAAAATTATTTTTTCTAAACAATAATTAAATAATACAGTAATTTATCAAAAGTTTTGAATTTAAATTTGAAACCTTAATGGCATTCTATGGAAATTATATCCTCTTTAATTATGTACTAACACAACTATTTTTTTTTTTTTTACAAATTTATCCATGACTGACATAATTACTCATTAAAACTTCATTTGACATAATTTGAAATATCTATTAGAAAAACAAAAAATTCAACATTTAATATTAATAAATTATTTATCGATTAAAAATAATTTAAAATTCTAAAAATATACCATTTAGTCACATTAAATACAATATTGACATGAATTTTATTTATTTTTTATCCTCATGAATTTATAAATTGTGATGTAGCAAAAATACATATACTTATTATTATTTATAATTGGCCGATAATTTTATACTCTCTTTAAAATTATTTTCCTTTTACAATGTCTCTAATTAATAAATAAATAAAATTTTGGAATTTTATGATTTTTTTGAATTTTTTAGTTGTGAAAATTATTTTAAGTTAAGTTATTTTTACATTAAAAGCAATTTTAATATAATTCAAATTCTTTTCAAGTTCATAATTTATGAAACCATTACATGGTTGATGGGGTCTAAATTCGCTCGTCCCACGTTTGGACACGTGACAACTCAAGGTAACGACACTTGTCCTCTTGAGAATAAGATAATTATACACGAGCGCTCAAACCCCTCAAGCGCCAGTATTCCTCAAGGACACGTGCCTTCTCTGCTACACATACGCGTGATCAACATCGCCGTCCTCCCACGAGCGCAATCCGCGATACACGACTAAAATGCCACTTAATCCAAGAGGCCTTCTTCGAGCGCTACTCTCCCTCAGGGAAGTTTCCGCTCCCCCTCGTTGCATAAGCCTTGGCTTTCATCCCTTAGCGAATTCTTTGGCCCCAAGGCCCCTTGTTGACACGAGCGTGCTCTTAAGCCCTCGTCACCAACCCCTAAAACGGCTCTCTGACACCCCGTACATACCCGCGCACCTGCCATTGTTGCTAGCACTAACTTCCACCAGCTTTTGGCAGGAACATTCCTCCTAGGTTCCTCACATAACGCCACGTGTTAGGGAAACATTTGGCCAGGACCACACGGTGCAAATGACCAAAGGGTCCCTGACCCTCAACTATAAATATGCGAGTTCATCTCCTTCATTGTAAGCAACCTCCATTACAGCAACTCCATACTTTGCATACATTTCATCTTTCAGATCATCATCTGACTTGAGCGTCGGAGAGCCAAACTGGGAATCACCCCCAGTTCCCCCAGCTTGGCCGTCTGACCACTGTTTTCTTGGTGTTTGTCCTAGCAGGTTGAACCTACCATCTTTCCGGCGAATCACCATCGATTTCCCCACCCTCAAACAAATTCTAAAGTGATTGGACTCTATAACCTTTATTCAGACACATCATTTTTGGCGCCGTCTGTGGGAAACTCTTTCTCAGTTCATTCCCTTCTCTTTTGCTAGTTGAAAAACAAACACCCAACACTCTTTATGCCCAATGTGAGTTTCAGGCGGCCCAGGGATATTGAAGGGGTGGAGTTACCCCCTTTAACCCCTCAACAGCTGCGGGCTCTTAACGACGCCTCACCGCACATTGCTCAAACCCATCTATTATTATTATATATTTTATTATTATTATTAGTAGTAGTAGTAATGTGCCCACTCAATGTCTGTATAAAAAAAATATATTAAAATTAAAATTATTATATTATTACTTAATTTATAATTATTTTTAATATAATTATAGTTTTACAGTAAATAAATAAATAAATAAAATAAGATAATATCCAATTAATATAAAGTAATAGTTTAAATAAAAATTAAAAAATATTAAATATATATATAATAAAAATATTAAATGGAGGGCGGAAAAAAAAATTAAAGATAAATAAGTAACAAAAAAAATAAAAAATAAAAGAATTTGAGAGCCCAATAAATATAGAAGGGATGGAGTTACCCCCTTTAACCCCTGAGCAGCTGCGGGCTCTTTATATGCCCAATGTGAGGTTCAGGCGGCCCAGAGGGCATGGGAGAGGTTTCACTCGCTGTATTTCTCCTCTGGGAAGGCCACTCAAGCTGCCCCTCCTCTTGGAGGATTGCAGGTTCATCCGCTCATGGAAGCACAGGCAGTCTTAAGGGCTCAACCGCCGCCACCGCCCGTCAAAGAGGTTCCGAATCTGAGGAATAACGAGCATATTCCCGCTGACGGAGGCCGGGAGCCCACGGAGAGAGTCCATATTAAGGAGGAGGTCCACTCTCGAGCATCGAGACGGGGACCTCAAACCTCCCACCGAGGAAGCCAAATCAGGAGGGAAGATCCCAACCTCCTGGTGGATGTGCAAGACCAGCTACAAGAGTTGCAAGATATGGTGGGATAGCTCTCCGGAGCGCGATCCCAAGTCCCACACGCTGGGGACGAGCGAGAGAAAACCAAGGACGCTCGTCGCAACAACCGCCAACAACACGTTCCACGCCTAGTGGAATAGGAAGAAAATTTCGGATGCTACAACCACCATCCGCTCGCAAAGGGGTCTCCCCTTGTCGAAGAAGTTCTGGTAGCCCAGGCAGGCATGGGCAAGGTCCCAACATCAGTCAACCGCTACAACGGGACCACCGACCCTACAGACCATCTAGACCATTTCTTGTATCTGATGCATTTGTACGAGCACTCTAGCCATTACTGGGCCAAGGTATTTGTCACTTCCCTCGTGGGGATGGCCCAAGAGTGGTACAAGCATCTGCCACCAAGCTCAATTCACTCCTATGGCGAGCTCACGAACGCCTTCCTAAACTACTTTAACACTTTGAAGGCTCCTGTCACTGCCCCTACGACCCTGTATAACTTGGTTCAAGATGAACATGAATCTCTTCGATCTTTTTTTGCTCGTTTCAACAAAGAAGTGCTTCTAGTCGAAAGGCCCTCCATGGATTTCCTGATCCACGTCCTTTTCAAGGCCTGCAATCACAACCAGTACATGAGTAAGAAATTTGCTGATTCCATTGTGAAGAAACGCCCCACATCTCTCATGGCAATGAGAGAGATAGCCGAGCCCTACTTCACGCTCGAAGACATGTATGGGTCAAATGCCCCAAGGCATTCCGGACCCTCTAAAAGCGAACGAGGGCGAGAGGAGCCTCCTCATAGAGAGCGTCGTAAGTCGCCACCCCCTCCAAGAAGACTAGAGCGTATCCCTGTCAACAGGCCTATCTCGGCAGTCTACGCCCTATCTGATAAGAAACTCTTCAAAAGGCCCACGAAGATGAAGGAGACCGAAGCATTAAGGTTCTCAAACAAGTACCGTGCTTTCCATAAGCAGAGGGGGCACGATACGGATGAATGCCGCCAACTGGAGATTGAAATTCAAAGGCTTATCGCTGGGGGCCACCTGAAAGAGTTCGTTAAGGTATTGGAGCACTATGATGAGCACTGCAACGAGCGGGGAAGGGAAAGGAGAAGAAGACGGTCGCGCTCAAGGAGTCCACGAGGGCACGGGCCCACAGAGAGTAGCCACTGTGGTAAAGGGAAGACTCCAGAGCAAGAAAACACCCCTTTCGCGGTTATCAACATGATAGCTGGGGGGTCCCCAGGGGGAGATTCCAACGCTTCTCGGTGACGGTTTGTCCGAAGTTATGATCAACGCCCCTTGGAACCCAAGCCGGTCTATGCCATCAGATAATCCAATAATGACCGCTCAAGGGAACATGATGTGATAGGATTTACGGATAAGGACTTAGAGCATATTGTAACACCCCATGGGGCCAGTGAAACCTCTGACTACCCCATGGTGGTTAGCTTAGATGTCCACAATCACATTGTAAAGAGGGTGTTAGTGGATAGTGGAAGCTCTGTTAACGTTTGCCTTGCATCACGTTCCAGAAAATGAATGTTACCAACGTCCCGCTCGAACCCCTCAAAACAGCCCTCATTGGCTTTGGGGGATCTGAGGTTGTCCCTCGAGGGAAAATTCGCTTAGCTACTTCATTCGGTCGAGCCCCACAACGCAAAACGCTCATGGTCACTTACGCAGTCGTGGAAATTGACATCCCATACAACATCATAATCAGGTGACCAGCCCTTGTTGATTTCAAAGCGATTATCTCCACTTACCACTAGAAAATCAAATTCCCCACCCCCCAGTGTGTCGGGGAAGTCTTGTACAACATACGAGAGGCCTGGGAATGCTACTTGCTATCCCTCAGAAAGCCCAAGACAGAGAAAGCATTTCAAATTGGGTCCACCAAGAAATTCGTTGATTTCCCCAATCTGGACGAGGACGGACCCGTGCGGAAGAGGGCTAAGATGAACAGAAAGAAGAACAAAAAGAAGGATCCCAGCGCCAAGGGCTCCCTCGAAAATGCTCCGCTAGGAACAGTGGAAGAGTCCTCCACTGAGGGGGATGAACGCGAGGGGGGCGATCCTCTTAATGATGGAAGCTTGACAGGAAAGAAGAGAGCGCTTGAGCTCCCCCGCCCAGTAATGAGAATCGAGCCTTCAGAAAAATTTCTCACTATTAAGCTAGAACCAGGGAACAAGGACAAAACTACCCAGATTGGGTCCAACCTCTCTGGACCCTCACAGATCATAATGATTGATTTCCTCAGAGAAAATATTGACGTTTTTGCATGGAAGGCATCTGACCTTACTGGGATTGACCCAAGCGTCATAGTCCATAGGCTCAATGTGGACCCTTCGTTTAAACCAATAAAGCAAAAGAAACGGGATGTACACGGTTTTTAGAAAAAGGTTATTGAAGAGGAAGTTAACAAAATTTTCGAGGCCCAGTACATTGAGCCAATACTGTATCCTGAATGGCTGTGTAATGTGGTTTTGGTGCCCAAGAGCGCAAATAAATGGCGCATGTGCAATGACTTCACTGATCTTAACAAGGCTTACCCAAAGGATCCTTACCCATTGCCCCGTATAGACCAGTTGGTGGATTCGACAGCAGGATGCGAACTCATGAGCATGATGGATGCCTTTCAAGGGCACTATCAAATCTTTATGGCCCCGGTAGACCGCCCCAAAACTTCATTTGTCGTCCACCTAGGCGTATATTGCTTCTTGGTCATACCTTTTGGGCTCAAGAACGCTGGAGCCACTTATCAACGCCTTGTCAACAAGATGTTTGAGAAAGAAATTGGAGGATCCATGGAAGTGTACGTTGATGATATGATTGTTAAGAGCGAGCGTCAGGGCTCGCACTTGGAGGATCTCAAACGTACTTTTTCCATTCTGCGCCAATATGGGATGAAGTTAAATCCTTCAAAATGTACTTTTGGAGTACGAGGGGGAAAATTCTTAGGCTACATGGTCAATCAGAGGGGGATTGAAGCCAATCCCGAAAAAATCAAGGCTATCTTGGACATCCTCTCCCCTCGTAATCTCAGGGAAGTGCAAGTGCTGGTAGGTAAGATCATTTCTTTGAACAGATTTATTTCGCGCTCGGCGGACAGAAACCTTCCTTTCTTCAAAATTTTGCGAAATGCACGAAATTTTTCTTGGACTGAAGAGTGTGAAAAAGCATTGCAAGACATGAAGGCTTATCTTTCGAGTGCCTCGTTATTGACAAAACCCGTTGAAGGAGAAAGGTTGTTTATGTACCTCTCTGCTTCCACTGAAGCAACGAGCGCGGTTCTAATAGCCGTACGAGAGCGCAAGCATTTGCCTGTTTATTATTTAAGCAAAACATTGCAAGGGGCTGAGAGAGAGTACTTGGAAATTGAGAAATTTGTATTCGCCCTCATCAACGCATCAAGATGGTTGAGGCCTTACTTCCAAGCACATTCGATAACGGTCCTCACTGATCAGCCTTTGAAGCAGGTGCTGTCCAAACCAGATGTGTCTGGAAGATTGATAAAATGGGCCATTGAGTTAAGCCAGTTTGACTTAAGTTTCAAGCCTCGAACTGCTATACAAGCGCAGGTCGTAGCAGATTTGCTGGTTGAACGCTTCGGTTTAGAACCTACTGCTCCAAAGAACAATGGTCTATGGGTCCTGCACACGGATGGTTCCTCAGCCTCTCAAGAGGGAGGAGTAGGGGTAACCCTTAGAGACCCCTACGGAGTTGAATTGGACTTTGTAATCAGGTTAGATTTTCAGGTTACCAATAACGAGGCAGAATACGAAGCCCTTGTTCAAGGATTGAAAATTGCTTCTCAAAACGGAGCCTCCAGAATTACCGCTTATGTGGATTCACAATTAATTGCGAGCCAGATTGACGGAACTTATGAGGCTCGAGAAACCACCATGGTGCAGTATTTGAGCAAAGCTAAGGAAGTAATTGGGAAGTTCAAGGAATTCCATCTACTCCAGGTCCCACGGGCAGAAAACGAGCGCGCCGACGCTCTATCAAAATTTACCTCAGCATTGGAAGGTATCAGTGGGTGCTCCGTTACGTTTCTTAGAACTGAAGAGCCTCTGATAAAAGAGCAAGGCAACAAGAGAGTGGTGGCCATGATTGATCCACGCAGCCGTGCTGGCTGGATAATATTATAAGATTCCTTAGAGATGGTGTTTGCCCCTCTCACAGGGTGGAGGCTCGGAAGATCAGGAACAAGGCCCCTCGGTTTTCCTTAGATTCCGAGGGGAGGTTATTCAAGAGGTCATTTCAAGGACCTCCAATGAGATGTCTAAAGCCCTCTCAAGCTAAAGAAACGTTCGAACTTATTCACAATGGAAGCTATGGAAACCATTCAGGAGGGCGTATCCTCGCAAAGAAGATCTTGAGGAGTGGATTTTATTGGCCCATAGTTCTCCAAGAAGACATTGAGTTCTCCAGGAAATACCCTAAGTGCCAATTTCACTCCAACCTCCCTCAACTGCCAGCCGCTCAGATGGTCCCTATAGATGTCTCATGGCCCTTTGACCAGTGGGGGATCGACATTGTGGGTCCCTTGCCCATTGCGGTTGGACAAAAGAAGTTTGTCATTTTAGCTGTTGATTATTTCACCAAATGGGCCGAGGCTGAAGCCGTAGCAAAGATTACTTTCAGGGTCATAAAGGACTTCATTTGGAAAAACATTATTTGCAGATACGGCATACCAAGGGTACTCATTTCAGACAATGGGTCCCAATTCATAGCAGCTGACACACGAGAATGGTGTTCAGAGTTGGGCATTGAGCAACGTTTTACGTCCGTAGGTCATCCCCAAGCTAATGGACAAGCGGAAGTCACCAACAGGGTCATTTTGCAGCATCTGAAGACCATGCTAGAAAGCAAAAAGGGTGAGTGGGCAGAGGAATTGCAAGGGGCTCTATGGGCTTATCGCACTACTCTACGAGCGGCTACCGGCGAGACACCTTTCGTGCCCGTATATGGTTCAGAAGCAATGATACATGCGGAGATTGCACAGGAATCCGCTCGGGTAGCATACTTTGAGCATAAGGCCAACGAGGAGAGTAGGGCACTGGAATTGGATCTCGTAGACGAAAAAAGGGATAAAGCCTGGGCGCTCATCCATCAATACAAAGCCTCTGTCGCTCGGCAGTATAACAAGAGAGTAAAGGAAAGAACTTTTCAGTTGGGGGACTTGGTCCTCAAGAAAGTGGAAGTCTCAAGACATATGGGCAAGCTAGATCCCAACTGGAAAGGTCTGTTCAAAGTTATACAAATACGGGCAAACAACACCTACACGCTCGAATCACTGCAGGGCGAGCGTCTCTCACGCCCTTGGAACGCATGCAACCTCAGGAGGTTTTATGTTTAAGTTTATTTTGTAAAGCATGAAACATATGTTATTTCTCAAGAAAACGATAATGAAAATTGCTCCTCTCATTTATTTCACCTAAGTATGCAGGCTACTGAGAATTCTCTCTTGGGGTCTTAAACCCAAGGGGCATGAATTTCCTCGTAATTTAGGAATTGACATGGCTCCACGAGCGTGCTTATCCAGCACCTCTAAGGGTGCGCCCAAAGTCCACCCCATACGCACGAGCATCCTAGTAGGCCTGGGTAGCCTATACTATGGGTACCTAGCGCACGAAAACGGGACTCGCTGCACAATTGCACTTCACACAAGGAGAAGCTTTCTGGCCAATTCCAGCTTCCGGATTGGACCTCTGAAGCACCATAGAAAAGCAAAAATTTTCACAAGTCTTAAACGAGGGCAGCCTCTCAGTAAGACCCTCGTAATAACTCAAGACTTAGTAAAATTTTCCAAGTTTTGAAGAAAAATTTTCACAAGTCTTGAACGAGGGCAGCCTCTTAGTAAGACCCTCTTAATAACTCAAGACTTAGTAAAATTTTCCAAGTTTTAAAGAAAAATTTTCACAAGTCTTGAACGAGGGCAGCCTCTCAGTAAGACCCTCGTAATAACTCAAGACTTAGTAAAATTTTCCAAGTTTTGAAGAAAATTTTTCACAAGTCTTGAACGAGGGCAGCCTCTTAGTAAGACCCTCGTAATAACTCAAGACTTAGTAAAATTTTCCAAGTTTTAAAGAAAAATTTTCACAAGTCTTGAATGAGGGAAGCCTCTCAGTAAGACACTCGTAATAACTCAAGACTTAGTAAAATTTTCCAAGTTTTAAAGAAAAATTTTCACAAGCCTTGAACGAGGGCAGCCTCTCAGTAAGACCCTCGTAATAACTCAAGACTTAGTAAAATTTTCCAAGTTTTAAAGAAAATTTTTCACAAGTCTTGAACGAGGGCAGCCTCTCAGTAAGACCCTCGTAGTAACTCAAGACTTAGTAAAATTTTCCAAGTTTAAAAGCAAAATTTTTACAAGTCTTGAAAGAGGGCAATCTTCCGGTAAGACCCTCATACTTACTCAAGATTTACCTAAAACAAGGCATATTTTACCAAGCATGTTACACATAATCTTGGCATTATAAGATTTTGTTACAACAAGTAAAAATTTTCACAATCAAGGAAAGGAAGAAAGACACTATTAGGGAAAAGGAAGGACTTCATTGAATAGGGCTTTCGCCAAAATTACAAAACAAGGCCACGTAGGCCCATAACATCCTTACAAAATAAGTACTAAGATGAAAGAAAAAGGAGAATTACAACATAAGCAAGTAGAAAGGAAGCATCAAGCGGCCAGAGCGACATCTTCATCCAGAACCACCAGGACATTATGGGCCACGGGACCATATACGGGGCCCATCGGCTCTTGCGCTTGGGGGGCATTTTCGCCTTGGTTCTGGGCTGCTGGAGGAGGTGCAGGCTCGTTATTCCCTGGCGCTTGAGGGGCATCGGGCTCATGAACTTCATTAGAAGGAACGGGGGCGTTCTCCGCGGCAGGAGCTGGAGCGTTAAGAATAAGCGCTGAAGGCTCGTTTGCAAAAGGGATCGAGGAGGAGTTATTGGCAGCATCCGTACCCTCGTTTTGCTCCGCTTGGCAGGTTTCTGCTGGAGGGTGAGCCGCCATGTACTCATCTTGGATGAGCGTGACCAGAAAATTGTACTTTGGCTCAGAGATGCTGGACTCAGGATTTTCGTGATCTTCATCCTCCTCAACGCAGCACTCATTGAACATGAGCCCCATATCAGACCTCCCTCGAGCGGCCGGATCAGTCAAGCCCTTGCAAATGCCTTGCTCAATTACCAAATTGAAAGCCTTTTGAGCCTCATCTAGACAATGCAAAGAGGCCGCGAAATTGAACGCCTTGGAGTGGCAGAATCTGATGAGCGCTTCATTATTTGACTGCTCAAAGCGGTGAGGGAGTTGGCCCATGGTATCATCATATTTTTTCTCCGCCTCAAGCGCCCTCGTTTTCCATTCGTTGCGGTCGGCCGTGAGCTTTTTATGGTCCTCATCAAGGTTATTGAACTGAGTGCGCCAATTCCTCCGGGCAGTCTCTGCGTTCGTAAAGTCGTCCTGTAGCTTCTTCATTTCGGCCTCGATCTTTTGATACTCTTCCTTAAGAGAAAGGTACTTGGCCTTCTCTATGTCTAATTTCTCTTGAAGCTGGGCAGGATCGTTCGAGCGCGCCATCTTCTTATACTTGGCTTTTCGATCAGCGTAAACCGTGGCGGGCATTTGAATGTTCTTCGCCCTCGGGAGCACTTACTGTACAGGCTCGAAAGGGCAGGAGTGTTAATAAAAAAAAAAAAAAATCTCTTGAAGGACCACACCTTTGAAAGATAACAAAATTATAAAGAAGAAGAACACTTACAGAAATTATGGCGTGCACCATGTCGCTGGTCACCTTTTCAACCAATTCGGAGTACAGGTGTTTATGGTCCGCTGTGAATTGGACCCTCTCGTACATGCCCTCGGTGATGGTCTGCACGATCGTGCCATGCCTCAATAACACCGCGCCTCCATCCGCGGAGCCCTTATAACTCCTATCGCCTCGGCGATCAAAATCCCACAAATGTTCCTCCTCTGAAGAGGAAGTATCTCCGCTACCCTTGGGGCCTTCAACGACTTGTTTGCCCTTGCCGGTTATGGTAAAAGCATCGGGCATCCTCTTCCTCTTACGGGAGGGTTGACTAGCGCTCTCCTGAGCCCCACTTATCACCACGTTTGCAGGGGGCCTTGTCTGGTTGACGGTGTTAGGGTTGACCGCCCTCGTGTCCATTGCAGTTGGCGGCCATACCACTATACGGTTTTTTATGTTGGCCGCTCGGTTCTCCCCTCGGCCCTGCTGCGTTTGAGTGCCAGATGTAGCGCTTGAGCTGGCGCCTTGATGGCCTCCACGTCCGTCACCTCGGCCTGCTCCACGGCCTCGGGGTTTCTACTGATCTCCTTAATTGGATTGACGCTTGTTGGCGTTGGCAAATCTGGCAGCGTGACGGATTCCTCTACCGGCCATGATGATGTTTGGTCCTGAGACAAGGAAACAAGGGTTAGAAATCCTTACGCAATTTTTTTCAGAATACAAGTTATGAATGTAGAACACAAGCGTGTAGTTAGTGCTCGTATCTAAAGGTTAGTGTCCTAAAATCTAACCATCTCTGCCCAAATCTCGAGCGGGAGGGTGACTAAGATAGTGAGGGTCACTTGAGAGCCCACAAAGGAACAAGAGCTCCTCATCATCTATCAAATCCTTGGCTTGAATTAACCAACCCTCGTCCTTCAATGCTCCAGTCAAAATCTTCCCCCAATTCTCAGGAAAAGTGGGTTTTAGGCGATTCTTCACAAGGGAGCGCTTCCCATGTGAAACCCACTCTCGTGACACCCCAAAATACTCATCCTCTGGGGCTTTGACAAAGATAAACTTCTCCTTCCAATCTGGGCCGTAGGTGGTGGAAGGAGAGTTAATCAATTTTAGGTTGGCCTTTGCTTGAATATAATAAAAGAAGCCCGCCTCAGGGGATGAGTGTGGTGAGCTGACAACTTGGAACAGAGCGTTGAAATTCTGCATTGAAGGCTCGTAATTGGTACACTTCATGAGAATTACGAAGCATGTTATGAGCGCAACACCGGTTGGCACGATTTGGGAAGGGCAAAAACCCAGGGTGTTCAAAATGTCAGCCACTGGGACTGGAATTGGAAATCTTAGGCCCCCCGGAGCCAATAAATTTCGCCAGGTGGGGGATGGTTGGCGCGCTCGTGTTTGACTGGGATTCTCCATGTATAACACTCGTCCCAGTAGATTTGAGCCATAACAGATTTTATCTCCTCCAGAGTGATGGTGCTGGGAGTCTCGTCCGGGGTGCGCTCGGTCGCCTACATACCCGAGCCTTCACCCTCGTTTGGCCCTTTGGTCTTCTTGGCTTTCTTGGGCCTTTGGGACTTCTTGCCCTTACCTTTGGCTTGGGCTCTTTCTGAGGGCCCCGCTTCACCCTTGAAATCTGGAGCTGAGGCTCCGACGGCCACAGTCACGGTGTGGCGATGTGGATGAGTTGTACTCTCAGTTATCGGGAGAGTCACCCCTTGCCTCTCCGCTTCCATTACCATGTTCATCTCCTCAAAAATATGCTCAACCCCACCTGGGTTCCTTTCATCCATAGCAGAAACGACAGCGTGCAATTCTTCATCCCTTGGAGATGAATGTTGGCGTGCCATGTCCTCAACTTCCCGGGCAAATTCTTCGATATGTTCTCCAGACATATTTGGGAAGGGTTTTTAGGGATCTAAAGAGTTTCTTTAAGAATCGGGAGGAGATGCGAGATTCACGAACTTTGAGAAATAAGGATAAAGTCCTGATCTGTTCTAAGGTTAGCAAAGTTAGAAGATTTCACCGGAATTTACCTTGAATTTTCTGGAAAAACTTGGAAGAGGGTTGCAAATGCTTGGGATTTGCTTTGCAGAGGATTTTTTCTACAGGATATGCTCTGAAGATTTGTTCGCGTAAAGGATGAAAGGGATATGAGATCCCTTATTTATAGGCATGGAAGTTGGTATGTTTCTGGCAAGGTATTTTGAAAGTGTAATCATTTCCCGCCTAGGAAACCGTTCACTTTATTGAACCGCCGCAAGGATCCCAAGAGTCAAGCGCCCAATGCGCATAAGCATTAAATGCATAAGCATTCGAGCGGTCAGGTGAAGGGACCGCATTTATGGTAAAGTCAGGAGGATAATTGCCTAACACGCTACACTTTCCCCGAGCGCCACACTTGAAGATTTACTTTAACAGAATTCTCCAGTCCTTATTATTAAGGACTACAGAATTGGGGGGCAAAATGATGGAGTCTAAATTCGCTCGTCCCACGTTTGGACACGTGGCAACTCAAGGTAATGACACCTGTCCTCTTGAGAATAAGATAATTATACACGAGCGCTCAAACCCCTCAAGCGCCAGTATTCCTCAAGGACACGTGCCTTCTCTGCTACACATAAGCGTGATCAAAATCGTCGCCCTTCCACGAGCGCACTCTGCGATACACGGCTAAAACGCCACTCAATCCAAGAGGCCTTTTTCGAGCGCTACTCTCCCTCAGGGAAGTTTCTGCTCCCCCTCGTCGCATAAGCCTTGGCTTTCATCCCTTAGCGGATTCTTTGGCCCCAAGGCCCCTTGTTGACACGAGCGTGCTCTTAAGCCCTCGTCACCAACCCTTAAAACGGCTCTTTGACACCCCGTACATGCCTTGTACCTGCCATTGTTGCTAGCACTAACTTCCACCAGCTTTTGGCAGGAAGATTCCTCCTAGGTTCCTCCCATAACGCCACTTGTTAGGGTAACATTTGGCCAGGACCACACGGTGCAAATGACCAAAGGGTCTCTGACCCTCAACTATAAATATGCGAGTTCATCTCCTTCACTGTAAGCAACCTCCATTATAGCAACTCCATACTTTGCATACATTTCATCTTTCAGATCATCATCTGACTTGAGCGTCGGAGAGCCAAACTGGGAATCACCCCCAGTTCCCCCAGCTTGGCCGTCTGACCACTATTTTCTTGGTGTTTGTCCTAGCAGGTTGAACCTACCATCTTTCCGGCGAATCACCATTGGTTTCCCCACCCTCAAACAAATTCTAAAGTGATTGGACTCTGTAACCCTTATTCAGACACATCAATGGTAATTGAATTGAATTAAATTTCTTTCTATATAAATTTTTGTTTTTTATTTTCCATATATTTTAACCTATTTAATTAAAATATGATATTGACAAGAATTTTATTTATTTGTTAGCCTCATGAATTTATAAATTGTGATGTAGCAAAAATTCTACATATATTTATTATTATTTAGAATTGGACGGTAATTATATACTCTCTTTAAAAAATATTTTTCTTTTTCAATGTTTCTAATTAATAAATAAATAAAATTGTAATGAAGAAACATTTTAACAACATTTTATTTATTTTATTTATAAAAAATATGTAGTGTGTAAATTATTTTCATTCTATATGATTTAGTTATTTATTAGATTATTTTAATTTACAAGATTTATACATAATGTTATAAGTTATATGTACATCAATACCGTGTATCGCACAGGGTATACGCTATACTATAATATATAGGAAGTGTTTATTTTAAATTAATTGTACGTGTCAATTTGACCGAATACTAATTTTTTAAAATTTTCGAACTTTTTAACTGTCTTAAAAACTTATTATTGTAACTTTATTTTAAAACATGCAAGTCATTAGTTTTTTATGTCATAATTATTCACTTCCTTAATTGATGATGATTAATTTACACAAATTATTTACATTAAATATTCTACAAATCATGTCCAAGATTTACTACAAATCATACCCAAGATTTGCTATTTTATAATTAGTAATTCGAACCTTGTCTTGGAGAATGAACCCATTAACCACTTAAACCCATTAACCATCTAAACCAATTTAATGATAGGTTTTTAACATTAACTGTAATTTTTTATTTTTCTAAATAATTCAAGATCATATCAATTCCTTAATTAATAGAGTCTTTTAAAATTGACTACATAATTGCATATGCTCTTTTTTTTTTTTTTTTGTACTCCATATGCTTATTTATCTTTTAAAACTGACAACATAATTGCATATGCTTATTTATTTTTTAGAATTTTTATTTCTATAATAAAAATTCTAAACACTTTTTTTTTTTTTTTAAAATAAATCGATCAACGAAAACGTAAGATTATTAACGAGGTTTTCCTCCATATATAACGAATTTTCCCTCCATATATACCAATGGGAAACCAAGCGTACAAGTTTAAGTTCACGATCCAACGGTCAAATAAAACATGAGAGTAAAAATGTCCAACAAAGCAATAAACGCTGAAAAAGTTCAAACACCTCTCATAAAAACAATGGTTCTTATACTTTCCGACATGTAGAAATCAATATCCGGCCCCAACACTTTTTTATTGCCTCTAAATAATTTTAGAGTCCGTTGACGTTTTCAAACAATTACATTTTACACCATTTTGACGGTCTACTTCACATCTACACCATCATTCTACTCTAAACAATCTTATAGCACACTGAAAGTTTCAAACAATTACATTCTACATCATCTTGACGATCTACGTCACATCTACACTATCTTGATGGTTTACTTCCAAACAATGGTTTGCATGTCTTTTACTAATTATGCAACTTTCCCATAGAAATTGGTTGTTATGCTTCGAAATTTTGCTTGATATTTAACGATAATATAGTATTTGATTTGTTATTTGAATGTGGTAATACAATTCGATTTATATTGATTATTTGATATTGTATAATTCTTTGATTTATCTGTAAAATGAATATGTTTTGATTTTAAAAAGTTTTCTTTTATTATTTTCTTCGGTTCGTATTTAAATAGATTTCTGTTATAATATTTATTTCATCTATTTTTATGATTTTTATAATTCTTTTGGATAATTTTTTAATTAATTGATGAACAATTATTTTTTAATTTTTGAATTTCATTTATTTTCTTTAGTTATATAAATTATCTTCCTTAATAAATTTTTTTTTATTTTATTTTTATTATTGTTTTTAATTTTCTTTTTGTATGAACTAATTTGTTTTCCCATTTTGAAGAAGTAAGCTATATCTGCACATAGTTTTTATATTTTTTATATTTAATTTCATTTTTAAACGATGTTGTTTCTAATTTTTATTTTCTAATAAAATTTATGTATTATTTATTATAAATTCTTCAACTTCTTTAATTCTTATACTTTTTCTCATATAGTTTGTAATTGGTCGGGTTCCATATACTTTTAATTTTTTTAGAATTTGTTTGTTGAATTTCTAATTATTCAACTTCTATCTGATGAGACATAAGATCATGTTCGTATCAGAACCGTCCACGTGTCGCCATCAGCCGATTTAAGAGTTGGACGCTGGCACTGATGGATTCGCGGGTCAACCCAGCCCACTCATTTGCTGGCTAATACAGGCCCATGAGCCTTGGTCCCCTGTTCAATTAAAGGGTTCAAGCTGTCAGGCCTGACGCTCACACTCCGGCCCTCAAGGTCACACTTCCCAGGGAGGCATCCACGCGAGGGCCCCCGCTTCTGATGCTCGGGGCTTTGACGCTCAAGGGCTATCTACAATGGGGGACCCATCCGTGCGTCCTTCGAGCGTCACCAGCGCTCGCCTATGATCCTCTTCCTTGTGAGGGATCCGAACTCTAGCATGACGGACCTTGGGCCTTCCCTACTCATGACCCTCGCCAACAACCTCTGACACAGAGGCCGTGCTCACCTTGTACCTGACACGTCGCCTGCTTTTCAGAGATGTCGTTCTCATGCCCTCACAGGCCGCCACGTGTTAGGGCAACACAGGTTTGGGACCATATGGTCAATTTACCCAATTTACCCTCACCCCTAACATATAAATATGAGATAACACTTGCATTCTCCCCCAAGTCATCTTCCTCAAATACACACATACTCACTGTTCTGGGCATTTTTTCCTCCATCTTCTCAAGCTTGGTACTACCTTCACCACAGTTGCATCACCACTGCATTTGAGACTCTTGGTGTTATCCTAGCTGGAAGAACCCACGCTCAAAAGGAAACCCAGTTTCTGAGGCTTCCACGCCTGTGATGGTCTTCCCCTTTCCATACAAATATTGAAAGTGTTGTTACATTTTAGGAAGTTCATATTCCTGCACCATCATTTTGGCGCCGTCTGTGGGAAACCATCGCAATCTTCAGCTTCATCTGATTCTTCTTTAAGCTAGTTGAGATATAACACCTCTTACTTCAAACATGGTAATTGCAACAAGATCTGGGGTGATAGAGAATAGGGGTGTTCTTCCTCCTATCAATGAGGAAAACGCAGGGAACAACGCCCCCATCGGAGGTGCGCCCCCACCTATTGCCGGAAACACTGAGGCTGCCGTTGCAACTCTCCCCCGGGGAAAACAAGGCAGGGGGATCTGGCTCCATTCCTCCTCCCCAAGCCTTCATCCACAACGCTCCTGCCTCCCATCCCGGCGTGTACTCCACGGTCATGCCACCGTCCGGATATGCTTATATGCAACCCGGGGTGATGCCCGGAATGATGCCCATGGTCTAGCCTTATCAGGTGGGGACACTAAATCTCCCCATGTCGCTTCCGAGAGAGATACAGGGGGTGGAAATGCCCCAAGTCACCACTCAACAACTTCAGGCGCTTTACGCGTAATGCGAGGGGCAGGCGGTACAGGACGCCTGGGAACACTTCACTGCCCCCTACTTCCCATCAATGGCAGGCGCTCGAGTGGCTCCGCCAGTAGGAGGACTCGTAATCCATCCCTTGTTAGCCGCCCAAAACGTGTTGAGGGCTCAGCCGCCTCCGCCGCCCCCTGCTTAGGAAAATGAAGCCCCACCGAGGGTCCAGCAAGGACAGCAACCCGGGGGAGATGTAAGGGCCCCCAGAAGGAGAGGGCTGAAAATAACGAAGAGGTCCAATCGAGGGCCACAAAGAGGGTAAGCCGCAGAAGTGTCGGCGACCCTCAACTCGCAGCAGTGCAGAATCAGCTTAAGGGGCTCCAGAATGTAGTGGAGCAGCTCTCTCGAGTATGGTCTCAAGTCCCCCATGGCGGGGGCTAGAGGTCCAGGGCCAGAGACGCTCGCCGTCCACGCAGCCAGATTTTCCACCACCGAAAAGAAGTAGACTATGAAGAGTACGATCCTGAAGACAGGGATTACAGAATCTTGACGGGCTATTCCCCCCCACTGACGAGGTTCTGATGACCCGTGCGGGGAAGGGCAAAATCCCCATGTCCGTCTACAGGTATGATGGAACAACTGATCCGGCCGAGCATCTGGATCACTTTGTGCACCTGATGCACTTATATGATCATCCGAGCAACTATTGGGCCAAAGTATTTGTCACCTCTCTCGTTGGGATGGCTCAGGATTGGTATAAAAAGCTTCCTCCACACTCGATCAGAGGGTACGCCGATCTGACAGATGCCTTCATAAGCCACTTCAATTCTCTGAAGGTACCAGCCCCGGCGGTAACAACTCTCTACAGCTTAGTCCAGGGGCCTAATGAGTCTCTCAGGTCCTTCATGGGAAGGTTTAACAAAGAAATCCTGCTGGTGGAAAAGCCCTCGATGGATTTCTTGAGGCATGTACTTTTTGGGGCAATCAATATGAAGCACTATGTCAGCAAAGAATTCGTGGAGGAGATGGCCAAGAAAAAGCCACGCTCGTTGATGGAGATCAGGGATATAGCTGACTCTTTCTTCACCCTCGAGGATATGTATATCGCGAGGGATCAGAAAATGGCAAACACCCCTCGCCCCAGTAAAGGCCCCGAGGACAGAGGAGATTCTAACAGGGGTCGCCACCGCAGTCCTATCCCCGCTCGTCGTAATTCTTCGCCTCCGCGTAAGTTTGAGCGGATCCCCCTCAACGGCCCAATTGCGGAAGTGTATTCCATGGCGGATAAGAAACTCTTCAAGAGACCGCTGAAGTTGAGGGAGACTGAGGCTCAAAAGCACTCAGGAAAGTACTGCGCTTTTTATAAACAGAAGGGGCATGATACCAATGAGTGCCGTCAACTCGAGAGCGAGATCCAGAGGCTTATCGCTGGGGGGCACCTCAAGGAGTTTGTGAAGGTGTTAGAAAGGTATGATGAGCATTGCACTGAACGAGCATGTACTAGAGGACGAAGCCGCTCGCGCTCACGAAGTCCCCGTCACCATCACACTGAAACAAGCAACCGCGGCAAGGGGAAAGTTGCAGATATGGAGAATCAGCCCTTTGGGGTCATTCACATGATCGCTGGAGGACCCTCGGGGGGTGATTCTAATGCCTCCCAGCACCGCCACATTCGGAGTTATGACCAGAGATCATCCCACCTCAAGCCTGTGCTCGATGTTGACAGCTCTATACGCTCGAGGGAGAATGACATTGTAGGGTTCACAGAGAAAGACTTGGAACACATTGTAACACCCCATAGGATTGGTGAAACCTCTGACTGTCCCATGGTGGTTAGTTTAGACGTTCATAACCACGTTGTAAAGAGGATCTTGATTGATAGTGGAAGCTCTGTGAATGTTCTCCCTTACTCAACATTTCAAAAAAAGAATATAACAAATATTCCACTCGAACCCCTCAGAATAGCCCTCGTTGGCTTTGGGGGTTCCGAGATTATCCCCCGCGGGCAGATTCGCTTGGCCACCTCTTTTGGTCGCGTCCCACAGCGAAAAACTTTGAGCGTCCTTTACACAGTCGCCGAAGTGGACCTCCCTTACAACATCATCATTGGACGCCCGACCCTCGTGGACTTCAAAGCAGTAATCTCCACTTATCACCAGAAAGTCAAATTTCCCACTCCTGAGGGCACTGGCGAGGTTCTGTGCAATGTCAAAGAGGCTTGGGAATGCTATGTCCTTTCCCTTCGAAGCAACAAACCCAAACAAACCATTCAGGCAGGATCTACCAAAAAGTCAGTTGACTTCCCCAAATTGGATGAAGATGGCCCCGAACGTAAAAGGGCCAAACTTTACAAGAAGAAGAACAAAAAGAAGACCCCCAGCGAGGCTCAGCGCACAGAGGATGAGCTACCTGGGGCCTTCGAAGGATCTTCCTCCGAAAACGAGGGTGACAGGCCCTCGGGTGAAAAAGGTGGCAGGCTTATTGGGAAAAAGCGAGCGCTCGAGGTCCCACGACCTGAAGTTCGCATTGAGCCCGTCGAAAATTTTTAACCATCGAATTGGAACCGGGGAATCCAGATAAAACCACCCAGATTGGCTCAAACCTCGACGGCCCCTCACAGATTATGATGATTGATTTTCTCCGGGAGAACCTCGACGTATTCTCTTGGAAGGCCTCCGATCTCACTGGAATAGATTCGAGTGTCGTAGTTCACAGGCTCAACGTGGACCCGGCCTTCAAGCCAGTTAAACAAAAGAAGAGGGACGTCCATGGTTTCAGGAGGCAAGTCATCGAAGAAGAAGTTAACAAACTCCTTGACGCTCAGTACATTGAAGAAATTTTATACCCGGAATGGCTCTGTAACGTGGTGCTCATCCCAAAGAGCCAACAAATGACGCATGTGCAATGACTTCACGGATCTCAACAAAGCGTGTCCCAAAGACTCGTACCCCCTACCGAGGATTGATTAACTGGTAGATTCAATAGCGGGATGTGAGCTCATGAGTATGATGGACGCCTTTTAGGGATATTATCAGATATTCATGGCGCCCGAGGACCGCTCCAAAACCTCGTTCGTGGTACATGTAGGCGTTTACTGTTTCAAAGTCATGCTGTTCAGACTTAAAAATGCAGGCGCGACTTATCAACGCCTAGTCAATAGGATGTTCGAGCGCGAAATAGAAAAATCCATGGAAGTCTATGTAGACGACATGATAGTCAAGAGCGAGCGCCAACATTCCCATCTGGAGGATCTCAAAAAAACTTTCAATATCCTACGCCATTATGGAATGAAATTGAACCCTTCCAAGTGTACATTTGGCGTTCGGGGTGGTAAATTCTTGGGGTACATGGTCAGTCAGCGAGGCATAGAGGCAAATCCGAAAAAAGATTAAGGCAATTCTTGATATTCCCTCCCCTCGGAACGTGAGGGAAGTCCAAGTTCTGGTGGGAAAGATCATTTTATTGAACAGGTTCATCTCTCGCTCGGCAGACAGGAACTTACCTTTCTTCAAAATTTTGCGCAACGCTCGCAACTTCGCCTGGAACGAGGAGTGTGAGAAGGCTTTGCAGGACATGAAGTAATACCTCTAGAGCGCACCACTGTTGACCAAGCCTAGCCCTGGAGAAAACTTGTTTATTCACCTTTCAGTCTCCGCATAGGCTACGAGCGCTGTTCTCGTGGCTGTCCGCGAGCGTAAGCACATGCCGGTTTATTACTTAAGCAAAACTTTGCAGGGGGCGGAGAAGAGATATCTGGAGATAGAGAAATTCACTTTTGTGCTCGTTAATGCGTCTCGAAGGCTAAGGCCTTACTTTCAGGCTCATCTATCACCGTGCTCACAGACCAACCCCTCAAACAGGTGCTTGCAAAGCCAAACGTCCCAGGGAGGTTGATCAAATGGTCAATTGAACTCACCCAATTTGATATCACTTTCGAGCCTCGCACCGTAATACAGGCTCAGGCAGTGGCCGACCTGTTGGTAGAGCATTTCAATCTGGATACTGGGCCCTCCGTCTAAGAGGGACTGTGGCTTCTGCGCACAGATGGCTCCTCCACCTCACAAGGGGGAGGAGCCGGGGTGACCCTCAGAGACCCTCACGGTGTGGAAGTTGATTATGCTATTAAACTGGCGTTCCAGGTTACCAACAACGAGGCTGAATATGAGGCCCTAATCCAGGGGCTCAGGATAGCCCTCCAGAATGGCGCCATTCGGGTCACTGCATATGTTGACTCCCAGCTGATTGCGAGTCAAATTGATGGCACTTATGAGGCTCGAGAAGCCACTATGATGCAGTACTTGGCGAGTGCTAAGGAGGTGATCGCCAAATTCAAAGAATTCCATCTGTTGCAGATCCCGAGGACAGAAAACGAGCATGCAGACGCTCTTTCCAAGTTTGCATCGGCTCTGGAAGATTCTTGCGAGCGTTCAGTCACATTCCTCAGAACGGAGAAACCGCTGATTCGCGAAATGGAACCCTCGTGCAAGGTGAACACGATTGATCCCTCCGAGCCTTGTTGGGTCGATGAAATCATTAAGTTTATTAGGGATGGGACCTGCCCAAGTGACAAAGTAGAGGCTCGGAAGGTTAGGAGTAAGGGCCCTCGCTTTTCTCTCGACAGCGACGGACGACTATTCAAGCGATCCTTCCAAGGTCCGCCTTTGAGGTGCTTGAGGCCCTCGCAAGCCAAGGAAGTGTTGGAACATATGCACAACGGAAGCTGCAGGAATCATTCCGGCGGTCGAATTCTGGCTAAGAAGGTCTTGAGAAGTGGGTTTTACTGGCCCTCGCTACTACAGGATGCCATCAGTTACTCCAAGAAATGCCCTAAGTGCCAGTTTCATTCTAACACCCCTCAACTGCCGGCGGCTCAAATGATCCCTATTGACGTCTCTTGGCCCTTCGACCAATGGGGCATTGATATTGTGGGACCCCTCCCAATGGCGGTCGGGCAAAAGAAATTCGTAATACTAGCTGTGGATTATTTCACTAAGTGGGCCGAAGCTGAAGCGGTTGCAAAGATAACGTTCAAAGTTGTGAGGGACTTCATCTGGAAGAACATCATCGGCAGGTATGGCATCCCGAGGGTGCTCATCTCGGACAACGGTTCCCAATTCATTGCTGCTGACACACGGGGTTGGTGCTATGAACTGGGGATTGAGCAACGCTTCACTTCCGTGGGCCATCCTTAAGCCAATGGTCAAGCTGAAGTGACTAACCGAACCATACTCCAACATTTGAAAACGATGCTCGAGAGTAAGAAAGGGGAGTGGGCAGAAGAACTTCAAGGGGCCCTCTGGGCATACCGTACTACCCCGCGAGCGGCAACAGGGGAAACCCCTTACTCCCTCGTGTATGGTTCCGAGGCTATGATACCTGCGGAGATCGCTTAAGAATCCGCACGCGTTGCCTATTTTGAGCCTGCAATCAACGAGGCCAACCGGACGTTCGAATTAGATTTGCTAGGCGAAAGGAGGAACACGGCTTGGGCTCACATCTACAGGTACAAGGCGACCGTAGCCCACCAGTATAACAAACGTGTCAGAGAGAGAACTTTCCAGCTAGGGGACTTGGTCCTCAAAAAGGTTGAAGTTTCTAAACATGTGGGTAAGTTGGATCCCAATTGGGAAGGCCCCTTCAAGGTCGTTCAAGTACGAGCGAACAACACCTACTTGCTAGAGACTTTGCAAGGCGAGCGTCTCCCGAGACCGTGGAACGCTTGTAACCTTAGACGGTTCTACGTGTAAAGGTCAACCTTTGTAATGGCCCGCTCGCGGCACTTTGTACTTTCTTTTGACAGAAAGCATGTTGTAATCATTTTGAATTGCAAGCATAACAGTAAGTATTTTATACGTTATTATGTCATTTGTTTGCTTTTCCTTTGATTAATGGTCTGGGTACCAAAAAGCCTACTCCGTGTTGAGCGTATTCCACGTCGAATGGCTTAATTAATACCCTGTTAATCTCAAATCGACGCCCTCTGTGTGTTAAAAACACTCCACATTGAACACCATGACACTCATAAGCGTGTAAACCCCAAGAGTGAACGTGTCAAGGGGCGGAATGCTAAACACTTAATTTACGCCAACTGGGTATTCGCCACGCCAGTTCGTGTTCGTAAACCCCCAATGACCCTCACCTACGTGGGTTACCTCCTTGGGTAAGGGTACGCTCGTGGATGGCAGACCCTGGGCTAATCCTTTCATGGACGCTTAAGGATGGAGCAAACATCACAGCTGCGCTCGCTTTAATTTCATGATCGGCAAGTTCTATAGTTGGCTTCTATGTTCACTCAAATTACTGAGGCCCTTAAATTAGAAGTATGTGTTATACGCTTGAGGCCGATACTTAGTTAAATCTTTAGAGGTTTTCTAAGTTCAAATTCGAGCCTCATTGCGAATATGGCCAGGGAACCCTCTTAAGGAACACCCTCGAGCCCATACATGCATCTCTCAAATTTCCAGACGTTTCCAAATTTTAAACTTGTGATGCATGGCGATGAGCGCCAGGAAACCCTCAGAGGAAACACCCTCGTGCGCACACTCTCCCATCACACATATTCAAGTAACAGAAAAGACAAGCACGCAAACATCAAACACAATGGAACAACAATGCTCAACATTCAAACAGGGAAGGAATTAAACATAAACATTCAAGCCGTAAAAGAAAAGTTTAAGTACATTGAAAGGAAGATGAAGATCAAGCACAAAAACAAAATATTCATAGATTGGAATGGGAAATTAGCGGAAGGAATCTTAAAATAGCGATTGCAAGGCTTCGTTAAGCTTGGCTCTTGGGTTCAGGAGGAGCAGTGGAGATAGGATCTACGGCCAGCACGTTGGCATTGGAAGTCTCTGGGTCGCCTGGGTCCTCGCCATCCTGAGCATCTAGAGTGACACCCTCGTCCTCTATCAAAAGGGGCTCAGGCTCTATGGGGTTTGCAGCTATGAACTCTTCCTGGAGCATGGTCACGAGTTCCTGATACTCCGGTTCAGCCAAGCTTTTCGAGGAATCCCCCTCGCGGATCATAGGCTCGCAATTATCGTCTAAGTCCATGCGCAGGCGCTCGTCAGTTCGAGCGCTCTCCGGAGCCAATCCCAACTTCACCATCTGCCCTATCGCCTTGTAGAAGAAGCGCCGAGCATTATCGAAGCAGTGAAGGTTGGCCGCGAACACGAAAGCCTTCGAGCGTACGAAGTTCATCACTGAATCCCAGGCCACCCTCGTCTCCAAGCTGGCCACTTTTTCCTGCAGCTCGGCGAGTGTCTTCTTGGTCTCTTCATTCTGGCGTGTGCTCTCGGCCAGCTGCTGCCCCAGCTCCCATTCTGAACCCTCAACTGATCTCGCTCTTGTTTAAGCTTCTTGTGACGATCGTCGAGGGCCAGATATGCATCATCCGACCGCTTCAGCTCTTCCTTCAACCTATCCTTCTCAAGGTTGGCATCAGTTAATTGAGCGCTAACAGTATTGTAATCCTCCTACAGTTGACCGGGGTCAGAGATGCGTAGCAACTTCTTGTATTTGGCCTTATGTTCGGAATAGGCCTGCGCTCGACCCTGCAAGTTCTTCAGCCTTGGGATTACTTTCTGAAAACCAGAATGAGGAAGTCACCATCAGAGATAAAATGGAAAGGATCAGAACTTTACAAAAGGAACTAGAGACTCACCGTCAAAAAGTGCATGACAAGCGTCATCCGCGGCCCGAGTGACATCATGCTCGTTTAGCTTATCATGGTCGCCGGAGAACTGAAGTTTTCCGACGATGTCAGAAACCAAATCCACAGAGAATGCGCTTTTCTTCAGTAAGACAGAGCCATCCTTCCGTTGGCGTTTGTATCGAGCGTCGCCGCGACAGCCTATTTTCCAGAAATCCTCATCCTCCGATGATGAGGTATCGTTGCCCTCACCACGGTGGCCCACGACCACCTCCTTCCCTTTGCCAGAAATGGGGATAGAGTCCGGCAGCCTCTTTCTCTTCCCTTGGCGGTCGGCCCTCACTGCGTCATGAAAGCGGGCTAACTCCCCTGAGCGGTTACGGGAGTTGCTGGAGCTGAGCGCAATCGGCCCCTCTGGAGCGGCTGGGGGTGGAGTAACCTCCCGAGCGCCGTCTAGGGTCAGGTCTTCTATGGGGCCGACAACTGGAACTTCATCTCCGGCGCCCCTACCACCATTTCCTCGCCCTGCTCTCCGGCGGATTCCTCTCCCCCTCGGGGCATTCGAGGGTGGGGCCTGCTGCTGTTGTTGTTGTTGAGGGTTAGCGCCCGGCCTCTGAGCGCGCATCATTAGGGCAACACTTTCGGCATTCATCCCTTCCGTTAGTATTTGGATATCTGCAAATGGAAAATACGAGCGTCAAAAGATGGCTATTTAGATGATAACTACAAAAGTATAACAAGCCAAACAAAGTTAGCGGTGCTATCCTAAAAGTTAGAGCAGTTAGTTCCTAGAATCTAACCATCGAGGGCCATGATTTGAGCGGGAGGGTTGGTTATCATGCTTGGGGGACACCTCAGCTTTGATCCATTTTTTCTCATTCTTCATTGCGAGGGCCAACCCTTTTGCCCAATCTTCGAAGACCTTATTCTTGGCCCTTTCTTTAATCAGTGGCCCCTTGCCATGTATAAACCACCCTCGGTGAACCCTGAAAATTCCCCCAGGAGCCCCTATGAAGAAGTACTTCTCCTTCCAATGCTCGCCATATGAGGTGGAGGGAGAATCTATCATTTTGAAGCCAGATTTGGCCTGGGCGTAGTAGAACCCATCTGTGGGGGACGAGCGCGTTGAGCGGGCCACCTGAATCAAGCTATCAAAGTTGCTAACAGAGGGTTCATGGCCTAAGGCCCTCATCAGTATCACGAAGGTATTGATTAGAGCAATGCCGTTTGGGAGAATCTGGGAAGGGCAGAGTCTAAGGTGGTGGCAGATGGTGGCAACGACGGACGGGATTGGAAACCTCAGGCCCCTGGCCAGGACCGTATCCAAGTACACTGTCATCATCCCTGGAGGCGGTAGGTTTGCCCTCTCCCCCTCCTCAGGAAGGCGCATGGGGAACACCGCCTCATCCCAATACGCCTTTACCTTCAACTCTTCTAGATCGTCGGGCATTAGGATGCTCTCAATCTCATCTGGAGACCTATCAGTTTGGTGTGGGTTGTTTCGCCTCACTCGCGTAGCAGGCTCTTTACCCTTTCTTTGGCATTTTCTGGGAGGCTCATCCTCAGCTCGACGCTCGGAAGTCCCCGCACCACCCTCGGGAGCCGCAATCGCCACTGTGATCCTGTGGTCTTGAGGCCTTACGGCGCTGTTAAGCACGGGAAACACCCTCTTCCCTTGTCTCTGCATTTCCATAACATTATGCATCTCTTCAAAGAGATCCTCTACCCCTCCAGGAGCACGCTCGTTCATTCCTTAAACAATGGTGTTAACTTCTTCATCCCTGGCCTCAACTGGAGCCCTGGCTACTGGAATAGCAGTAGGAATCTCCTCGCCTGGGGAAGCCCTGGCCATTGGAACCGCCGTAGGCACATTATTGTGAGGGGAAGAACTCCCCACTGACACCTCATCTATCTCCCTCACAAAAGCCTCTACGTTATTGTCGGCCATATCTGGTTTTCGGGTTCTTGAAGATGAAGCTCTTCACAGGAGGTTCAGTGGAGAAGAAGAATTCTGGAATGAATTCAACGACCAAAAGGGTTCCTCACTTAGAAAGATCGCTCATACACAACCTAAATCTAAAGTTAATATAGAAAATAAGGGTTTACGGAGTTTTACCTAAGAGTTGAAGAAAATGCTTGCCGGAATCCGTAAAAATTGCAGAAAATACTTGCTGCGTGTTTGCGTGAAGAAGAATGAATGCGTGAAAGAGATCCCAAGACCTTGAAAATCCCTATTTATAGGGGAGGGTCTGTACTGATTAGGGTTGGAGATTCAAATTGCAATCATTTCCCGCCTAGGGAAGCCCACCACTTTTGGTAACCGCATCATGTCTCCCGGGGTACACGCGCCCACGTTCCCACTTAGCATTTAATACGGACATGACCTCATTTAATGTAATGTCAGAACGTGCTCGTTACGGAAGCCAAACGGTCACTTCTCTTGCAAAAGCTTGACCCTCGGGAATTCAAAAAATTCAAGGCTTGCTTTTCTTAAATTCTACAGTATGCTCAAGCGATACTATAGAATTTTGGGGGCAAAATGATGAGACATAAGATCACATTAGTATCAGAACTATCCACGTGTCGCCATAAGCCGATTTAAGAGTTGGACGCTCGCACTGATGGATTCGCGGGTCAACCCAGCCCACTCCCTTGCTGGCTAATACAGGCCCATGAGCCTTGGCCCCCTGTTCAAGTAAAGGGTTCAAGCTGTCAGGCCTGACGCTCACACTCCGACCCTCAAGGTCACCCTTCCCAGGGAGGCATCCACGCGAGGGCCCCCGCTTCTGATGCTCGGGGCTTTGACGTTTAAGGGCCATCTACAGTGGGGGACCCATCCGTGCGTCACCAGCGCTCGCCTATGATCCTCTTCCTTGTGAGGGATCTGAACTCTAGCATAACGGACCTTGGGCCTTCCCTACTCATGACCCTCGCCAACAACCTCTGACACAGAGGCCGTGCTCACCTTGTACTTGACACGCCGCCTGCTTTTCAGAGACGTCGTTCTCATACCCTCATAGGCCGCCACGTGTTAGGGCAACAGAGGTTTGGGACCACACGGTCAATTTACCCTCACCCCTAACATATAAATAGGAGATAACACTTGCATTCTCCCCCAAGTCATCTTCCTCAAATACACACATACTCACTGTTCTGGGCATTTTTTCCTCCATCTTCTCAAGCTTTGTACTACCTTCACCACAGTTGCATCACCACTGCATTTGAGACTCTTGGTGTTATCCTAGCTGGAATAACCCACGCTCAAAAGGAAACCCAATTTCTGAGGCTTCCAGGCCTGTGATGGTCTTCCCCTTTCCATACAAATATTGAAAGTGTTACTGCATTTTAGGAAGTTCATATTCCTGCACCATCACTACCATTTTTCAGAAAATAATTTTCCTCATTAAGTGGATTTTTTTAAAAAAAATATATTTTCCTCTTCTTTTTCGATTGTTCTTGGTATTATATTTGGAATAAATTCATTTACTAATTTATTTATTTATTGCAAATACTTTTCAGTTTTTCTTAACCTAAATTATATCTTATATTCGTTTATTCTTCAATAATCTCACCATTTAATTGATAACATATATTTATTTTCAACCTTTATGCTATTTATATTGATATATTATTTAAACTAGCGTAAAACCCTTACTATGCACAGAAATAAGAAAAAAAAATTTACATTAAAAAATAATTTGAATTTATGTGTAATATTTTAACACACAAAAATGGCCATAAGTAGATATTAAAATTAAATTAGCTAAATTGTATAGAAATATAAGTATATATTTTGATCAAAAAGTAACATAGTATGTATACAAACTAATTTTTTCAGTTGATACAATTTTTTTAATTAAATAAAAAACAGGTAACATATAAGAAAACACATTATATATCATAAATATGGCATAACATATGTATATATATATATCAAAATTGAAAATATATGTCACTACAAGAAAACAGGCGAATTCCGAGGGAAACTCGGAATTCCCTCGGAAAATGTCAATTTCTGAGGGAATTCTGAGGGAAATCATTCCCTCGGAAAAAACCTCCTCGGAATTGATTCCAAGGGAAAAATTTCCAACCCTAGGAAATATACTGAGGGAAATTTTCAATATTTGTTTTCCCCAAAATTCCCTCGAAAATATTATTCCCTCGGAATATAGAGGAATATCCGAGGGAATTCCGAGGGATATTTTGTTTTATTTTTCTAAAATTTTATTTTCGAGCTCGGAAATTTGAAATAAAATATATTATATTTTTTATTTTAATTAGAATTATTGTAAATATATGTATTCATAATATGAAATATTTTTTTTCGAGATTCATAATATGAAATATTAATTATATATTAATTCTCAAATATGAAAATTTAAATATAATTACAATAAAGTCGATTAATCCAGACAATTTGCAAAAGCAGTCTGTTCGTACAAAAAAATAAAATAAAATAAAATTGTCCATCCAAATAAATAAATAAATTTAATACATTTTTCTCTAACTACAAACAATGGGAAGGCTTCACCCCTTTTCCCAAGTCCTACATTATACCCGGACTTAATTAAACTATTCCACATTCATTAGTCAAATGCAGAGATGCAGAAAAATAATCATATGGCCATTTGTAGAGATGCTTGTTTCAGAATGTGTCTTAGATCCTTCTTATCCATTGGATCTAAGAAAGGATCACGGACACTTAAACCAGCAACTACTGTTAATATCGGGTCCAAGCAGTTAATTATAACACCGTTTATAAGCATTTTCCCAAATTTAGGCTCCATAGGGAGCATTGTCAAGTAGCGTCCTGCAAAAGATTTGACACAAATATATAAGGATTTCAGTGTCATCATTATCTTACATTGGATCACATAGTAAAATACTTCAGCTTACCTAAAACAGTCAAATTCTCATTTTCATCTAAAGCCCCAATAATCTTTAGATATTCAATAGCATTTTGAACCTACAATAAAGAGTAACCAAAGTTACTAAGAGAGTCCAACATGAAAATTGAACAAGCGTACAAGAAAACTTGGGAAAATTCCCATTTGCCTTCCTCAATTGAACAAAAATGAGAGAAAAAAAAAATAGTACCTCATTGAGGCAAGCTTCGACATGATGCTTTCCAATATCCCATTTGCGAGCTTCGAAATCGAGTAACAATAAATGAAAAATCATTCATAAGGATGAAAAAGAAGTTGACACAACAATAAATGGGCACCAAAACTAATCTAACAAATTTGCACAGACAATAACTTTAAAAAACAATTATCTTCAACAATATAAGCTCATATATTCAGAATAAAATCTATAGTAGACACCTTACAAACTGAGATACCCGGGAAAATCAGATTTCATTGCTAAATGGCACGAGAAGTTAATATAATAATTCTTGCCACAGGCTCATAATTTCCATCTATAGAGTATTTATTTAAATCTACAAGCATCATGCTAGTCATCATAGAAATACAAATTCCAAATCCATCACAGTAGACATTACAAGTGCATTTGCCATCTTTGAATTGATGACACCTTTTGTTGTCTCTAATATGAAAAGTGAAAATATTACTAATTAATGATGATGCAACTTTTTTCAAATCACTAATTAATCATGCTAATTATTGTTGATGGATATTGAACCGGATTAGATTGAGTTAATCACTAATTAATGATGATGCAACTTTTTTAGTTTCTGAAAGGTTTCTAATCCAGTTCATGTTTCAAATCATCTATCAGCGGCTGCCACAAGCATCTAAGTTCTTCCTATAGAAGTAAATGACTAAAATGATACTTCTTAGACATATTCATCAGCCACCAACGCAAAATTTGGAAATAGGGAAATTCTAAACAATAAACATACAAACAAACAAAGAAGGCACATGGTATAGTAACCTAACTAGCAGACATTGACCCATAAATACTTACTAACCTGATCACAATTAGAAATAACGATACTAAGAGCCAGTGTTGTAATAGTGACCTCCTGAGTAATGAACTTTAGGCTCAAAGCTCTGATCCCTAGCCTTTTCTGAAAATTTACCCCTCTCCCCATAAGAATCACAGTAATCAGAACTGAACAATAATAAAAAACACTGCCAATATATAAAACCTCCAAACGCTTAAAGATACCAACATTATATCCATCAAAGCACTAGAAACCAAAAGAATAATAACTGAAGAAAACGGAGCTGCCTCAACTCATACCTACATATGCTCATTTCAGAAAAAATCAGAACATCTTCGACAACTTTACATCATTCTCCATTGGAAAAAAATACATCTTACACAATTCGGTATAGAGCTAGTGAGCCAAACTATATAGTCCATACCCAACTAATATCCTGATCACAAAGTTATAAAACTTAAACAAGTAGCAACAAGTAATCATAAAGAACCCTTATGCAATCATATCTGTAATCGAACATATACTCAAATAACCCTTATTGTGTCTAGATTTGAATGAATGAACAACATTTTATAAACTCCCAGAAAAAAAACACCATGAATTGAAATCTTCATAAAGCATAAAAAACATAACAAAAAAAGGTAGGAAATGAATTACCTCTTCATATTTTTGGGTGAAAGCAAGGAGTTCATCTTCAGACATATCAGGCCTTGAGACAGTCATTCTTTCTGAGAAAATCTAAAATTGAGCAACAATTGTAACAATTATTAGCAGAAATTAAGCTGGAAAATACAAAATAAATAATTTACAAACCTGGTAATCATGATAATTAGATGCGAAATCAATCAATCAATTAATCCTCATAAATACGGTACTCATTTGTTCCAGGATTCTCTTGGTTGCTCGAGAGGGATCCTGTTTGAGGTGGTGGATTCTCCTTAGCCTAGACGAGCTCTTCGACTTCATCCCATGCCATCTCGAGAGCACTGATCGTGTCGGATTCCGGGCAGCTGATGTGGCTCAAAATTGTAGACCTTGACCACTTAGTATTTGTAACAGGAAAGTCCTCGACTCGGTGTTGACCTACAAGATGGGGTGGCAAACTGAACTACAGACCGACAAAGGACGGGTTGGGGTGATCCCTTTGTCGGCACTCCGACTCCCAAGTTAGTTTCGAGTGGTTTGTGAGAGCCGTTTAAGTAGTTTTAGGAGTAATGAATGCGCTTATGATGATTGGGGATAGCATTTATGAAGGGGGTATTTATACCTGGGGAATAATGATGGCTGAATAGTGCTGTTTGCAGGCGTATTTAATGCGCTATAGCTACTTAGTACGGCCTGTCAGGCTCATTAAATGCTTGGAGCGGCGGAGTGGGGCCCAACGATGAGTCGAGGTGAGATCGACCGGGGGATGGCATAGCGACTAATATTCGACTTGGCTTGGAGAGATCTCGACTTAATATCGACTTGTCATTCGTATGGGTCGACTCATCATGGTATCGTGGCCAGGGTCCTTTACTCGGGCGCCCACGTGGTGAGTTTGACTGGTCGTCGGGCAATGTGGGGGCCCACCGCTGGTCCACCTCGCATACACGTGGCGATATCGGATTGGCCCACGTCATTAGCCCCCAGGAAGGCGGTGCCAAGGTGACGTGACAGTGGCCTTTCAAATTTCGAAAAGTGGGCCCCAGGCGTAATCATGGCCACGGTTCGCCTTCGATTTTCCCGCCTAAATTTCCCCTATAAATAGTCCCATAGGGCCTTCATTATTTCTTTTCTACTTCAGAAATTTTCAGAGCATTTCAGAGCTTTTCGAGGCAAACATTTGGGAGAATTTCGAGTTGACCCAAGCCAACAACAGATTTCCGGTAAGCTCTCTCAGTCTGGTCTCCTTCGCCTTTGTAGCTTTTCCTTTAGCCACTTATTTCTGAGTTCGTAATCGTAATCGAGTGAGAAGAACCCCATCTCGATTAACGTTCGACTCGTCCCCCTGACGCACCTTAAACCTTATTTCAAGGAGGAATCTGAGGGCAACCAGTCGAAGTTTTCGAGTCTAAGCAGTGGGATGTCTTCTTCGACCTCGAGTAGTGCGGATATATCGGACAGAATCCTCGGTCCTGGGGATGAGGTTAGATCCGAGGATTCGACCTCGGAGGAGGAGTCCGTCCACTCATAGGCGGCCTCGAAAACGGAGGTCTAAGTGACCTCTGAGGATTCCAGGGATAGATACTCGACCTCCCCGCTGGGTCCGGTAACCTCGGTTGAGCCGATTACGGTAGTCCCTCCTTTAGGAATGACCCTGGGACAGGTACCCTCGGGTAGAGAAGGTGGCGCGGGACCATCGACCTCTGGTCACTCAAAAGAGGAAGAGAAAGTTTACATCCTTTATAGAGCGAAATCCCCGACCCGGGTGCTAGACAAAGACCCTCGCCTTATCGAAAGTATGGTCTCGCCCAAGATGTTCGAGGATATTAGGGAGATACTATTCGGGGGAGACGTCGAAATGGGGGGCTACAACGTAATTCGACCCAGGAGAGGGCAAATAATGACCGACCCCCCACCAAATTGTATAACCGTGACTTGGAAAATGGTTAATGCTGGATTCTGCGTCCCTATCGATGAAGATATCATCGACGTCTTGAACCACCTCAACATTAGTCCGGTCTAGCTAATGCCGAACGCATACGCAATGCTGAATGGCGTCCGGGTGTTTATGAAATATTTTGGGATTCCGATGCTAGAAGTCGCCAAGGATTTGTTCAACGCGAGTGTGACCAAGGAGAAATCGGGCTCGGGCTATGGGTTTGTGCAGTTATCGTTCAAGGAAAAACGTAAGCTCACGACTTCCCCGACTTTCTCAAATGGCTAGACTTGGAAACAGCAGTTCATTTACATAGAGAGTCGAGATGGATGGCCCAATTTATGGAATAGGATGTGGTGCTGGAGACCTACCTCGACATTACCGATAGCTTCTCCCCGATGGAAAAATACTTTTATCCGGGACCTTTTGTCTCTCGGTCAATTCGACTGTAAGAAGTTGATCGAGGATAAGGTTCTGGTGAACTTTGAGTTAGCCCCCGGAGTCCAAAGCCAAACCTTTAACCCTGGTATCAAAAGCATTCGAATCGTGACTTGAGTAGTAAAACTTGGTTTATGCATTTGTCTCGTCATTTTAAGTCGAATCTGACCCGTTTTGATTTCCCTTTGCAGAAAAAGTAATCATGAGTCGGTTGGCAGCCATGAGAGCCGATATGGAAGAGCTCGAGGCTCAGCAGGCGATTAACCAAGCGGCAGAGGTGGCGGCCCAGCACAAAACAATGAATGCCCCCTTGCCAAGAGAAGGGATAGGCCGAGATAAAAGCGTGCCGACTCCCGCACAAGCCGCTCAAGGGTCGAAGCGGAAGGACAAGGAAGTTACCGCCGACTCGAAGGAAGAGGATAAAAAAGGACCCTAAAGCCCCCAAGCCGGCTCAGACGGGCGCGGGCATCGAGCGCCCCTCGGGCGGGAGCCAATCAAGGGGTACAATTTCAACGGGCTCACTGCCCTCGACCCTGTCGGGTACCGAAAAGGCACCGTCTCCATTCTCCTTCGAGGCCATCTGCCCTTCAACCCCCCCGAGGACGACGTGGCAAAGTTTTTCAAAATGCTGAAAATCTCCGAGCCTTATCTCCCTGGCGGCTTTAAACTGGTCGACAATGAGGGCAAGCCTCGCCGGATAGGGTTTACCCCTCGCGATAACTGGGCTACTGGTGCAGTTTACCACTGCTTCCAGACGCCAGTCGACCATGAGTCGAGGTGGAAGATGACCGACATCGAGGTGGAAATGTCGGCGGCTATCAAAGCGATTGGGGTACGTAGCACAATCTCCCTCTCTCTCTTGACTTAATCCTCCTAATAAGACGGACTTTCTAATCTCCTTGTTTCACCCTCTGCAGCTGGCTCAAGATATTTACCATATGAGTCGGAGGGCCCAGATCTACAAGGAAGGGAGGTCCCGCCTGGAAGCGAAGGCTGGAATCGACTCCGAGGTGGAGGTTTTGAAGAAGAAGGTGCTGGACCTGGAGATCGAAAAGACGAGTATGGGGTCCTAGGTCAAGGCAACCGAGTTGGCCAAGACGAAAGCCGAGGCGACCTCGGACGAGCTGAAGAAGCAGCTGGAGGACAAGAAAAAGGAACTCCTCGCAGCGCATCAAAAGCTCGACGAGGAATCGAATAAAATGATCAAAATTTTCCAGGATGGAGAGGATGCCGGCGAGGTAAAGAGGGCGAGGACGGCCATCGAGAGGTGCCAGGGAATCTTCGACCAGGTTGTGGCCGATTCGAAAAGGTATGGGGCCTATCGATTCATGAAATCCCCAGCGTACAAGCGGTCGATAGCGACTTTTGGGGTGGCGGACATCAAGGAGGGATTCGACCTCTGCCTTGCTCAATACCGGGCCAAGGGATACATTCCTGTGGATTACAATACCAAGAAGATTGGGCTCATGTGCCCCGACCCCCGGCTACCACCCCCTGAAGCTGTTGTCGAAGAACCCGAGGTCGACTGGTCCAAACATGAGTTCGGGTTTGCTGTCTCCCTGGCGAAGTCTATTGTCGGGGGCAGAGAAGAGGATCCGAGCAAGATGCCGCAAGGGGTCGACCCCATGGTCCTCAATCACGCGAGGGTCTTCCCATAGTTGTTCTTCGAGGCGACTTCTGATCAAGAGCCCGACAATGATCCGACTGCAGCCAATTCCAACGAGGAGGTCGACTAGAGCCCCCATCATTCTAAAAGACTTTGTTATCCTTTTTCATTCCCCCGTTGTAATCTTAGAAAATCCAAATATACTTGACTCAGTTTGTATTATATTTTAATGAAGTTTCTGTTCTTAGTATCTCTTTGAATTGGCATCTTGGTGATGCAAGTTCCAACTTCGTAGTCGAAACTGTCGACATAGTAAATGCGACGATTAAGTAGGTTATTTAGCTCTCTTCGAGTATGAAAACCAAACAGTAAATGTAACTCATAAACTTGGAACTAAGGAATCGGCCTATTTAACTCATTGAGAGCATGATAGTCGAGATGAAGTGCTTAATTTTATTGATGTACAAACAGTCAGAAATTTACAACTTTTTTTTTTAACATAAAATCTTCTAAGGTTGTGAGCATTCCAAGGTCGAGGGACCGGCTGTCCACTCATTTCTTCGAGGTGGTAGGCCTGATTTTTCCGGATTTTGACGATTCGAAAGGGGCCTTCCCAATTGGCGTCGAGCTTTCCCACATGCCTGGTAACATCGACCCTCTTCAGAACCAAGTCCCCGACTTGAAATTATCGAGAAAGGACTTTCTTGTTATAGCTCCTAGTCATCGATGCTCTGTACTGCTGCATTCGGCGAAAGCCTTGCTCCCTCCTTTCTTCAATTGTGTCTAGTTTGAATTGGCAGTTTTCTTGATTTCGATTGAGTTGGTAATGTAATACTTGATCGGTCTGATGTATCAACTCGACTGGTATCATGGCCTCAGAGCCGTAGAACATCGAGAAAGGGGTCTCCCCGGTGGCCGTTCGGGGGGTGGTCGGATAGGCCCATAGTACACCATCGAGTTCCTCGGCCCATGACCCCTTGCTCCCATCAAGTCGGGTCTTCAGGTTTTGGATAATGGTCTGATTGGTTACCTCGGTCTGGCCATTTGCTTGAGGGTGTCCGACCGAGGTGAAACGTAAGCTGATTTTATGCTTTGCGTAGAAATTCTTGAACATTTTGCTCCTAAATTGAGGCCCGTTATCGCAGATGAGGGTTCTGGGCACCCCGAATCGACATATGATGTTTTTCCAAAGAAAGCGGGTCATTACGGTGTGGGTGATTTTTGGGACTGGTGCGGCCTCGACCCATTTAGAGAAATACTCAACACAGACGATAACGAACTGCTGCTGTCGAGGGGCCATAGAGAAAGGCCCCACAATGTCGATCCCCCACTGGTCGAATGGCCAGGCTATATCGACGGGGATCATCTCCTTCGGATGCTGATGGGTAAGATTTGCGTGCTTTTGGCAACAAGGGCACTTTTTTACAAAACCAATCGAATCGCGCACAAGGGTGGGCCAATAATACCCGGCTCGAGCAACTTTCTTTGCCAGGATTCGACCTCCAGCGTGATTCCCGCACGAGCCAACATGCACTTCCTCGAGAACCTCCTTGGCTTGGGAAGGTCGTAAGCACCTCTTAGCCGGTTCCCTAACGGATTTCTTAAATAAGACTCCATCGGGGTCGATCGCGTAACTGGATGATTGAGCCACGAGTCGGCATCTTTCCGTTTTTTCTTCTGGGAGGAACCTGTCTCTTAGGTGTAAGACTATGTCGTCCAGCCAACAGGGTTCGGCGGGGTCTATACTGAAGATAGAGAACCCCTCCTCGTCAATGGATCGAGCCGAGTTAGTGAGAAAGGTGATTGACCTGTCCCTTGTTCCTCTGAGGCCATTGGCCATTTTGGAGAGTACATCGGCCCTCTCGTTCTCTTCCCGTGGGATTTGCTCGATTTTGAAACTTTTAAATTTAGAGGCCCACACCTTCAGCTTCTCTAGGTATTTTGCCATCGACTCCTCTCTCGCCTCGTCCAAGCCGTCATACTGGCTCGCGACCGGCTGGGAATCGGTCAAGGCTGTGAGATCATCGACCCCTTGTTCTTTGGCGATCCTTATCCCCGCTAGGAGGGCCTCGTACTCGGCCTCGTTATTGGTGGCTGGGAAATCCCAACAGATGGCGAAGTCGAGCTCATCTCCTTCACTGCTTCTTAGGGATACACCTACGCCTCCCCCAGATGAGGTCGACGATCCATCGACTGCTAAAATCCAGGGTCCCAGGCTTGATGTTTCTACTACGGCAGGGGACTTTTCAGCTAAGAAATCGGCCAAAACTTGGGCTTGATATGCTAACCTGGGTTGGTAGGTTATGTCATATTGGCCCAACTCGACCGCCCACTTGGTCAATCTGCCCGAGCTATCCGGCTTTGAGAGCACTTGCCGGAGGGGTTGGTCTGTCAAAACGGTGATCTTGTGGGCCTGGAAGTACGGCTTTAGTTTCCGGGCCATGTGAACTAACACTAGGGCGAACTTTTCTATCTCCAAATATCACGTTTCGGCCCCGTGCAAAATCTTGCTAACATAGTAGACCGACATATGCTTCTTGTCTCGTATGGCGGCCAAGACAGAGCTGACAACTTCGTGCGACAAGGCCATGTAGAGGTATAAGATTTCTCCGGGCACAGGCTTTGCTAAAAGCGGGGGGGATTCGAGGTACTTCTTCAGAGCTATGAACGCTTGTTCGCACTCCTCGGTCCATTCGAACCCCTTGACGTTTCTCAAGATTTTGAAGAAGGGTACGTTCTTCTCGGCCGACCTGGAAATAAACCTGTTGAGCGAGATGATTCGGCCAACCAGACACAGAACCTCTCGGATCGTTTTCGGGCTTGCGAGGTTGCGGACAGCCTCGCTTTTCTCAGGGTTTACCTCGATTCCCCTCCAGCTGACCATGTATCCCAAAAATTTTCCTCCTCCAACCCCAAAAGTGCATTTGTTCGGGTTGAGTTTCAAGTTATACTTTCTTAGGAGGTCGAACGCTCTCTTCAAGTCTTGGAGGTGGTCACTCGATTTAACCGACCTTACTATCATGTCATCAACATAGACCTCCATCGTCTTACCGATCTCTCCCTCGAAGATTCGGTTCACCAACCTCTGATAAGTAGCCCCCGCGTTTTTAAGTCCAAAGGGCATCACTCGAAAGCAATAGATCCCTTTAACGACTATGAAAGCGGTCTTATCCTCGTCTTCGGGCGCCATGAATATTTGATAGTAGCCTTGAAAGGCATCCATCATACTCATCAACTCACAGCCCGCTGTGGAGTCGACTAACTGATCGATGTTGGGCAGAGGGTACGGGTCCTTAGGGCAAGCTTTGTTTAGGTCTGTGAAGTCGTTGCACATCCATTATCCTCTCCCCCCCCCCGGGACTTCGCGACCAAAACAACGTTGTAAAACCAGTCGACGTACTTGGCCGGCGTGATGTACCCGACATCAAGCAATTTATTTACCTCCTCCTCGATTATTTCGTTTCTCTTCACGCTTTGAGTGCAGAATCTCTGCTTGATGGGCTTAAAGGCGGGGTCGACGTTGAGGTGGTGCATAATTACAGATGGGTCGACCCCGACGAGGTCGCTGGCACTCCAAGCGAATACATCGGCATTCTCTTAAAGGAATTGGATGAGGAGCACCTGCTCGTGTTCTTTGCCTGGTTCAGGAAGACCAACGTGGGTGATCTTCTCGGCTTGCCCGGGTAAAAGCTCGATTTCCATAGTTTGGCTAGAGGCCTCGACCCGGTTGTCCACCAGCTTCTTCTTCTTTTTCGCTCTTTTGGAGACACGGATGGGCTCGTCACCCTCGGCCTCTAGATCTTCAATCTCATCCTCGTCTCCTTCGGGCAGATTCAGAATGGGAACTATCCTTCTGTCCGGCAATTTCACCTTCTCTATCGATATCGAGTAGCATACTCAGGCCATCGGGACATCGCATCTCAATTTTCCCACACCCGCTGGGGTGGAAAGTTTGATCAGCTGGTGGTACGTCGGAATAACAGCTCTGAAATCGATCAAGCCAGGTCTTCCCAGGATTATGTTATAAGTCGAGGGGTTGTCGACCACGAGGTACTCGAGTTCCATCGTTGTCCTCTTAGGGAGAGTTCCCATGGAGGTGATCAGGCGAACTCAACCCTTGGGATAGACTTCTGATCCCCCGAAGCCAGTCAGTGGAGTTTTAAGTGGTTCAAGTCTTAAACTTTTAGCCAGATTCATTCGTTCTAAAGTCGCGAGATAGATAATATTTACTGAGCTTCCATTATCGACCAAAGTTTTGGATACAACAAAGTTGGCCACGTCTAGCGTAACTACCATCGGACAACCAGGCATTTCGCCCTCCCGATGTGGAATGCAGACTAGGTCCTTGTTACAAAAGCTTATATCCTGATCTACCCAGCTCTTATCCAGCTCGACCTTCATGACCTCGTGGGGCCCATAATAGTTTCTCTGGGCCTCTCTTCTCATTCTTTTACGGGCAGGCTTAGTATCCCCCCCTGTGGGCCCGCCCGATATCATATCGATTCGGCCGAGGCAAGGGAGGTTGTGTTCATCCCTCTCTGTCGGCTGCTTTGCTTCTCGGTGCCGAGGCGGGCTGCGCTCCCCGGATCGAATGGCCAAGTCGTCCAGCTTCTTCACAAACTCTTGCAGCTCACCTCCCTGGATCAACCTCTCGACCTCATCTCGCAGAGCAAAACACTCTGAGGTGTTGTGCCCGGATTGCCGGTGAAAGTGGCAGTACTTTCTGGAGTCTCTCGTCTTCTGAGTCTCCTTTATGGGTTTTGGCTTTCTGAATAACTTCGGGTTGGAGATGTTGTAGATTTCCTCGACTGTCCGGTTGAGGGGAGTATAGTGCTTCTTCGAGCTACCACCCGAGCTATGGTCGACTCGGCCCTTGTTGTCTCTCCGGGGTTCACTTCTTGGGGGTTCGCTTCTTGGGGGTCGAGGAATCTCGGTCCTTCTACTCGTCTCGCCCTTTTGCGCCATTTCCATCTCTTCGACTCTCATCCAAGTGGCGGCGATGTCGAGGAGTTTTGAGATTGTTGCGGGGTTTTTCCTGACGATGTGGCGAGCACATTCTTTGTCCCTTAGGGCCGTACGAAGAGTGGGAATCAACATGTCAATGCTCGGAGCACGGACTTGTACAGCAGCCCGGGAAAAGCGAGTAAAGAAGTCCCTCAAGGTCTCATCCTCTCTCTGTATTATGTTATAGAGGTAGGTGGCGGGGAGCTTGTCGCCCTTCACAGAGGAGAAGTGGGCAATGAAACGCTCGATCAGGGCATCGTATGTCTTAATGCTCCTTGGAGGTAGCCTTGAGAACCAGTCCTGGGCTGCCTCGACCAGGGTAGTGGCGAAGATTTTGGCCCTCACACCCGGGGAGTGACCGAACATGCTTATCTCGATTTCGAATCGATCTACATGTCTCTCCGGATCAGTAGTGCCACTGTATGTAGGGACATTGGTAGGCATCTTATCTTCGGCCATGGCGCTGGGTATTTCTTCGCGAAATGGGGATCGAGCCTCCCGGGTACTTCGGTACTGCCTCGTCGGGGTCAGAAAGGTGGGGGAGGGTCATCCTGGTCACGGTTATGTCCCCGTCAACCCTGACGAGGAGGCGGGGGGTCGAAAAAAGACCCTTCTCCTTCTTCATCAATGTGTGGAGATCGAGGCCTTTGGGGTCGGTGAGACGACCTCGCGCGGTGAGGCAGACGGTGCCGTAAGTCATTCTGCCCCACTGTAAAGCCTCGATTAGACAGCCAGGGGGCTTCAGGGTTGACCCTAGCCCCCAGGCGATTGAAGACTCCGGAATTCCTAGGCCGCTGCTCATCATCATTGTTTCTGGATGAGCTTCCCGATCCACTACCGGCCTGGGAGGCTCGCACCGTCACTTGGTTATCCTCTCTTCTCTTCGACTTCGAAGGGTTTGCCTCTTCATTCACCGGTCCGATGGGACGTTTACCTCGGCGCCTTGTCGACTCAACTACCAGTTCGGTGGGTGCCGCCACCTCCTTCTGCTGCCGGCCTTGACCCGCCCCTTGCCTTTGGACTGGGCCAGGAGGTGGGGGTGGGCCATATATCTCGGGGTGGTAGTATGCGGGGTGTGGGTGGTAACCCCACGGCGGAGGCGGATATCCGTAATGTATGGGCGGCCCATAGTAGGCCGAATACTGACCAGGAGAGGGTGTGGCAGGGCTGGCCCTTGGCTTCTCCAGGAAGACTGGGGCTCGACCCTCAGTTGCCGCAGCGACGGCCTCGGCCTGGCATTTCTCGAGGTATGCGTCCAGGTCGGGTGATGCGTACACCATAATTATGGGAGTGTTTCTTGCGTCTGCTCCGTGTGGTGCCTGTGGGTGGATAGGACCGGCCCCTTTACTGGGGGCGTCGACCTGGTCATCCGCACCGAGGGTTCGATGGCTGCGCAATTCCATCCTTGCTAGGCTTTTGTTCAAGACTTTCCCACAGACGCCGCCAAAATGATCGTGTCGGATTTTAGGCAGCTGACGTGGCTCGAAATTGTTGACCTTGACCACTTAGTATTTGTAACAGGGAAGTCCTCGACTCGGTGTTGACCTGCAAGATGGGGTGGCAAATGTGAACTACGGACCGACAAAGGAAGGGTTGGGGTGATCCCTTTGTCGGCACTCCGACGCCCAAGTTAGTTTCGAGTGGTTTGTGAGAGCCGTTCGAGTACTTTTGGGCGTAATGAATGCGCTTATGATGATTGGGGATAGCATTTATGAAGGGGGTATTTATACCTGGGGAGTAATGATGGCTGAATAGTACTATTTGCAGGCGCATTTAATGCGCTACAGCTACTTAGTACGGCCTGTCAGGCTCATTAAATGCTTGGAGCGGCAGAGTGGGGCCCAATAATGAGTCGAGGTGAGATCGACCGGGGGATGGCATAGTCGACTAATATTCGACTTGGCTTGGAGAGATCTCGACTTAATATCGACTTGTCATTCGTATGGGTCGACTCGTCGTGGCATCGTGGCCAGGGTCCTTTACTCGGGCGCCCACGTGGTGAGTTTGTTTGGTCGTCGGGCCACGTGGGGGGGGGGGGGGCCACCGCTGGTCCACCTCGTGTACACGTGGCGATATCGGATTGGCCCACGTCAGGAGCAAGAGTAGCGGTGGCGGCGTGAAGTGAGAAGTAGCAATGGGGAAGATGGGATGGTGGAGAGTGGCCATGTAGCGGCGATGGTGGTGGCGAGTGAAGACGCAGCGGTTACGGAGGCGGCGATGTGGTGGTGGGCTCGTGGTTGATGGTGGCGGCGATTCTATGGTTGGGGCAATGGCTGATGGGGGCGGCGAATTAGATTTGGAGGTTAGGGCATGAAATTTGAAACACATTGAAATGATTTGGGTGCGCTGGGTTTTGCTGTATATTTGAGTCTATTTCAGAACTCATAAAGAAACTTAATATTAATTGTTAAACTTTTAAGATATTATAGAAATTATTGATTAGTTTTTTTAGTTTGTAGCTAATATTAAAAACCATTATCATATTTAATGCACTAATAATACATATAATTATCATTAATTATAGTTAAAGTTAATAAATTATAATAATTCTTAAATTTTAGAAATAATTATGATTAAATTCCGAGGGATTTCCGAGGGAATTAGAGCGAGAGAAAATCATTCTTTTAAAAAAAATCAATTTAATAACACAATGTTTTGAATTCGATTTCAATGTTTAATTACATATGTATAACCATCAATTCACTCATTTAATAACTAAAATTATCTTACTTTATTCACTAATTATACATAATAATGAGGTCAAAATACGATCGTCCCACGATTAGGACACGTGGCATCACCGAGATGATGACATCTGTCTCCCCAAGGCTGCACCCATCAGTGCACGAGTGCTAAGCGCAACGAGCGCAATCCTTCTTCATGAGTTAAGCCCAACGAGCGCTGTCACTCTCCCGAGCGCCATTCATACTGTGTGATTGGCGCGTCCACGTGCCAAGGGAGCCCTCTTTGAGCGTCACACTCCCTCAGAGTGGCCTCCCCTTTGGCTCGTCACTTGAGCTGAAGCCTTCATTCCCCCCAGCGGATATCTTGGCTTCCAATACTCCAGGTTGTCACGAGCGCGCTCTTAAGCCCTCGTTACCAACCACCCAAATGGCTCTCTGACACAACGTACATGCCCGCGCACCTGCCACTGTTGCCAGCACCAACTTTTGGCCGCTTTTGCAGAAGATTCCTCCTAGGTTTCTCTCTCATGGCGCCACGTGTTAGGGCAACATTCGGCCAGGACCACTTGAGGCAAATGACCAAAGGGCCCTTGACCCTCAACTATAAATAGCTAAAGTCATCTTCTACACTGGTAAGCATTCTTCACTGAAACTGTGACTGAACTTACATTTCTCCTTTATATCTTGAACTGACTTGAGCGTCGGAGAGCCAAACTGGGTATCACCCCCAGTTCCCCCAGCTTGGCCTTCTGACTTTTATTGTGCTTGTCCCAACAGGTAGAACCCCCTTTCTCATTTCCGGCGAAGCTCCGGTGGTTTCCTCCACAATTACAAATCGTAAAGTGATCGGATTCGGATCCTCACATTCTGAACCCATCATTTTTGGCACCGTCTGTGGGAAAAATCCCATCATAAGGATAGACTGGTTACGCTCATAACCAATTAGACGAGATAGGAAAAATCCTAGTAGGCCTTGGCCGTTTTTTACAACGCCTTGCGCTCGAAAATGGGATCCCTTGCAGACGGAACGTCACAAGTCTTGAACGAGGGCAACCTCTATGTAAGACCCTCGTAAATACTCAAGACTTAGCATAATTTCCGAGAATAAGAAGAAGGTCCCCAAGTCTTGAGTGGGGGGGCAATCTCACAATAAGACCCTCACGATCGCTCAAGACTTAGACAAATTTTCAAGGCTTATGACAAAGGCAGAAATTTATACAAGTCTTGAGTAGGGGGGGGGGGGGCAATCTCACAATAAGACCCTCACGATCGCTCAAGACTTAGGCGAATTTTCAAGATTTACAGAAGTTAACAAAATTTCTCAAAGTTCTAAAGGCTTATCAGAGAAATAAAACATCCACAGAGTATGCTACACACAGTCTTATTATTACAAGATTTGTTCCAGCAAGTTCTAAGTGTAAGTTCTGATCCATAAGTAAGCAAAAGAACAAAGTCATGAAAAATAGAATGTATATTCATTGCAAAAAAAAAAAATCTTACAAGACAAAGGGCTCAAAGGGCTATGAAGTATTGTTTCGGAAGAAGGAGAAGAAAACATTAAAGCAGGAAGGTACATAGAAAACATATAAGGGAAGAGTCTCAGGCGGCCGGAGCAACATCTTCATCAACGATTACCAGTATGTTTTGGGCCACTGGACCATAAACTGGGCCTTCTGTCTCTTGAGGCTGGATAACGGGTGGCTCGGGCACTTGTGGATCGTTGGGCTCATTACATGGGCATCCTCCCCGACAGGCCCTTGAGGCTCATCCTCAGGCTGGTCATTCCGTGCGGCCTGAGAGGCACCCTCTGATGGGTGAGCATCCATATACTCATCCTGAAGGAGTTTGACCAGGAATTTGTACTCTGGCTCCGCAATGGAATCTGCAGGGTTATCCCCCTCGTCATCCTCCTCCTCGCAGCGCTCATTGAATGTGAGCCCCGTGCCCTCGGCCTCTTTCATGGCAGGATCCATTAGCCCCTTATGTATGCCCTGCTCGATGGCTAGATTGAAAGCCTTCTGAGCCTCATCCAAGCAATGTAGGGAAGCAGCAAAGTTGAAGGCTTTAGAGTGGCAGAAATGGACGAGAGCCTCCTTATTTGAACGAACGAGACTCTGGGGCCATTCGTTCATCATATCATGGAATTTCCTCTCAGCCTCCAGAGCCCTCGTCTTCCAACTTTCCCGCTCGGTCTCTGCCTTCTTGTAGCGCTCGTTAGCCTGGGCTAACTGGTCGCTCAAACCGCTTCGAGCGCTCTCCACCACCTGAAAATCCTCCCTCAGTTTTCCCAGCTCTTCCTCCGTTTTATTGTACAAATCCTTGAGGGATTCATACTTGGCAATCTCAGCGTCCAGTTCCGCTTGAATCTGAGCCGGATCGTTGGAACGAGCCATCTTCTTATACTTGGCTTTGCGGTCAGCGTAGATGGAGGCTCGCATTTGCACATTTCGGAGCCGGGGAAGAACTTGCTGCATAAGTTGGAGGAAAGGGAAGTGTTAGCCAAAAAATGCTAACTTACAGAAATTAGCAAAGAAAGCAAGGAGTGAAGACTTACGGAGATTAGAGCGTGGGCCGCATCATAGGTCACTTTCTCCACAGACTCACTGAAGAGATGCCGGTGGTCCGCCGAGAATTGGGCCTTGTTGTAGAGATTCTCGGTGACAGCTTGGGCGAGCGTGCCAGGCCTCAGCAGAACTGGCCCACCGTCGGGGGCACCTATGTAGTCCTTGTCCCCTCGTCAAGGGAACTCCCATATATGTTCCTCCTCTGAAGAGGAAGTTTCCCCCTCGCCCCTGGGGCCCTCGACTACTTGTTTTCCTTTGCCCTTGATTGCCACTGAATCGGGCATCCTCTTCCTCTTGCGGGAAGGCCTACTGGCGCTCGGTGGGGCCTCGGTTATTGCCAGGGTGGTTATTGGCCTCGTTTGTTCCGCAGTCATAGGGGGTTGAACGTCTCCCGCTCTCTCTGTATTCAATCGCCCCCTGGGTACTCTGTTGGCTAGTCTATTCTCCCCCCGGCCACGAGGGGGTTGAACCTCTGGATTAGCGCTCGAACTGGCGCCCTGACTGCCGCTACGAGCGTCTCCGCGATTGCTACGATTGCGAGGGCGCTGTTGCTCGCGCTGTTGGTCCCCTTGCTGGGCTTGATTCCTGTTTGCATGAGCAAAGCGAGCGGCTTGTCTGATTCCTCCTGCCATCTCTAATATAGCGGTTCCTGCAAAAATGGAAAGTACAAGGGTTATAAATCCTTAAATAGAATTATTAAGTGTGCAAATTACAAGTACAAAGATACAGTTAGTATTCCTATCTAAAGTTAATGCCCTAAGAATCTAACCATCTCTCTCGATATCACGAGCCGGAGGGTTGTCAAGGTAATGAGGGTCGTCGGAAAGACCACACAGGAACATGAGCTCCGCATCGTCTATCCAGTCCTTCGCCTGTATAAGGTGACCCTCGTCCCTTAAGGCCTCAGCCAAAGCCTTTGCCCAATCTTTGGGGAGGGCCGGCTCCAAACGGCTCTTCGTAACCGAGCCCCAATTTGCGGACACCCCAAAGCCCTCTCCTGTGGGAGCCTTAACAAAGATGAACTTCTCCTTCCAATTGGGGCCATATGTGCTTGTGGGAGAGTTGATTAGCTTTGTACGAGCCTTCGCTTGAATGTAGTAGAAGCCCGCCTCAGGAGACGAGCGTGACGAGCTAACTACTTGGAAAAGTGCATGAAAGTTTCGCACAAAGGGCTCGTATCCAACACTCCTCATCAGAATCACGAAGCTTGTCAGCAGAGCCAAGCCGTTGGGCACTATTTGCAAAGGACAGAGGTTTAAGTCATTCAACAGGTGGGCCATTGGGATCGAAATGGGGAACCTCAAACCCCCTGAGCTGACCGAGGCCACATACACCGCCATTTCCCCAGGAGGCGGATTATTAGCACGCTCGTGGTTTTCTGGGATTCTCCACGTATACCGCTCGTCCCAGTAAATGGGCGCCATCATCGTTTTCACTTCTCCCACGGTAACTGTACTGGGAGTCTCATCGGGCGTGCGCTCGGTAGCCTGGTAGCCCGATCCTTCACCCTCGTTAGGCCCTTTGGATTTCTGGGATTTCTTGCCTTTTCCTTTATTATGGGCTCGTTCTGTAGGCCCTGTTATGACTTCGACCATCGGTAGCGGGTTCGCGACGGCCACCGTCACGGTATGGCGGTGGGGGTGAGTAGCACTCTGAGTTATGGGGAGAGTAACCCCTTGCCTTTCTGCCTCCATTACTAGATTCATCTCCTCAAAGAGAGGGTCCACTCCGCCTGGATTCCTATCCTCCATGGCCATCACTGCTGCCCCCAACTCCTCATCTCTGGGGGAATCGGGGGAAGAGGAACTCTCAGTGGCCATTTCATGGATTTCTCGGGCAAATTCGTCAATATGTTGGTCAGCCATGGCAGAAACTGAGATTTGGGAGAGATTTAATCTGGGTCAGAGAATGGGAGTTTTCTGGAAAGAAATTAGGGTTCCCTAAAGGAGTAAAACCTAAGGGATTACAAAGTCCTAAAGTCCAAATCTAAAGTTAGCAGAGTTAGAAGATTACGCTGGAAGTTTACCTTGAAAGTTTCTGAGAAAATCTGGAAGAGAGGTTGAAGATGCTCTAAGAACTGGTGTGCGAGAGAATTCTTTTTGCAAAGGATGCTTGGGAGTTCTGAATGCGTAAAGAGTAGCAAGATTTCTGAATCCCGTACTTATAGGGATGGGAGTTGGTACCTTTTTCGGCAATGAATTCAAAATGGTAATCATTTCCCGCCTAGGAAACCGCCCACTTGATGGAACCGTCACATGCTTCCCAATGCTCACGCACCCCACGCGCGCCCGCATTTAATGCTCTGACGTTTCGGATACTCAAGAATAGTACAACGCTCAGTGCAGAAGCCTTACGAGCGGTCAGTTGAAAAGATCGCATTAATGGCATAATCAGAGGAAAAATTGCTCAGCACGCCAAGTCCTATACGAGCGTTACATGCGAAAGATAGAACGTGTCAAAATTCTACAGTCCTTATCACTAAGGACTACAGAATTGGGGGGCAAAATGATGAGGTCAAAATACGATCGACCCACGATTAGGACACGTGGCATCACCGAGATGATGGCATTTGTCTCCCCAAGGCTGCACCCATCAGTGCACGAGCGCTAAGCGCAACGAGCGCAATCCTTTTTCATGAGTTAAGCCCAACGAGCGCTGTCACTCTCCCGAGCGCCATTCATACTGTGTGATTGGCGCGTCCACGTGCCAAGGGAGCCCTCTTCGAGCGTCACACTCCCTCAGAGTGGCCTCCCCTTTGGCTCGTCACTTGAGCTGAAGCCTTCATTCCCCCCAGCGGATGTCTTGGCTTCCAATACTCCAGGTTGTCATGAGCGCGCTCTTAAGCCCTCGTTACCAACCACCCAAATGGCTCTCTGACACAACGTACATGCCCGCGCACCTGCCACTGTTGCCAGCACCAACTTTTGGCCGCTTTTGCAGAAGATTCCTCCTAGGTTTCTCTCTCATGGCGCCACGTGTTAGGGCAACATTTGGCCAGGACCACTTGAGGCAAATGGCCAAAGGGCCCTTGACCCTCAACTATAAATAGCTAAAGTCATCTTCTACACTGGTAAGCATTCTTCACTGAAACTGTGACTGAACTTACATTTCTCCTTCATACCTTGAACTGACTTGAGCGTCGGAGAGCCAAACTGGGTATCACCCCCAGTTCCCCCCGCTTGGCCTTCTGACTTTTATTGTGCTTGTCCCAACAGGTAGAACCCCCTTTCTCATTTCCGGCGAAGCTCCGGTGGTTTCCTCCACAATTACAAATCGTAAAGTGATCGGATTCGGATCCTCATATTCTGAACCCATCACATATAATTCTCGTGGATTGTATTTAAACTCAACAAATTATTATGTAGTGCTTAATTTTAAAAAATATATAATGCAAATTCTGAGGGATTTCCGAGGGAAAACGGAATTTCAAAAAAACTAAATATTAAAAAAAAGAAAAAAAATTGTTTTTAAATATTAAATGTAATAACATGAGATTTTCTTTGTTAGTTAATTAAATAAGAAAAAATTCTCTCCCAAAAATATGTGAAAACGAAATTCGATTTCAATTTAAAATAAAACGAATGTCCTTAAAGTTATGATATCTTCGAAATACTTACCGAATTTTTGATTACATATGTATAACCATCAATTCACTCATTTAATAACTAAAATTATCTTACTTTATTCACTAATTATACATATAATTGTTATGGATTGTATTTATACTCAACAAATTATTATGTAGTGCTTAATTTTAAAAAATATATATTGCAAACTCCGAGGGAAAACTCCCTCGGAATTTTGAAAAAACTAAATATTAAAAAAAGAGAAAAACTAAATATTCCGAGGGAATTTCCCTCGGAAAATTCAAGATCTAAAAATGCGAAAATTTCTGAGGGAATATATCCTTCGGAAATCCCTCAGAATATAATTTTAATTTAAAAATTAAATAAATTCTAATTTTTCAAGGGAAAACTCCCTCGGAATATTCAAGATTTGAAAATATGAAAATTTCCGAGGGAATATATACCTCGGAAATCCCTCGAAAAATAACTTTAATTTAAAAATTATATAAGTTTTAATATTCCGAGGGAATTTCCCTCTGAAAATTTAAGATCTAAAAATTCGCAAATTTCCGAGGGAATATATCCCTTGAAAATCCCTCGGAATATAATTTTAATTTAAAAGATAAATAATTTCTAATTTTTCGAGGGAAAATTCCCTTTGAATTCCCTCGGAAAATAGTTTTAATTTCAAAAATAATTAAGTTTTAATGTTCCGAGGGAAAATCCCTCAGAAAACTTGGCAGCTAACCTTGGCGCTAAAATTTTCGAGGGAATTTTTCCTCGGAAATTAATTAGTTGAATTCCCTCGCAATTCCCTGGAATTTTTTCCCTCGGAAATTTCCCTCGAAATTCGCCTGTTTTCTTGTAGTGGTACATGATAAAATGAGTATTATATATTATTATTATCTAAATTTCAAGCATTTTGAACGTATAAAATTGAGAAGTAAATGTGATCCGGCTCAAATCTGGTCGATTCGAGTTGTTGAACTAGGTAGCAGATTTGGGTCGATCAGTCAAGAATTTGTATGAGTGGGTTCTTGGTCGATCTGCAGACATTAGCACACGTAAGCTAGAAGGCCAACTTGGGGGACTTGGGGTTTTGCCCAAGTTTGGCTCTCCGACGCTTAAGTCAGTGAAGGGATCTCTTTAGAGAGAGATTAAATGCAAGGAATGCGAAATAAATGCTCTTAAAGGTTTACCAACAATTTTTCCGGGGAGGAGTATTTATAGCCTTGGTCGACCTTGCATTAATTGTGCTGTCGGCGATCGACCTGGTGATCAGACACGCGAGCTGGCTAGGAAAGAGACGGGCGTACCTTCTTTCCCCATTTTGGTATGAACAGGTACGATTGGGCATTGAATGCCTGCAGATACTCTGATACGGGGGAAGAAGATCCCTACACGTGTCCGACAAATGTGCTTTAGGGCACGTACTTGTCATGCGGGTCATATTCGATGGGATGGATCGAAGCGTGTCTTATGGACGGTTGTGGGGTAGGCCAGATTGATGGATCATATCGATTGGGTGAGCCCGGATCGATATGAGTAAGGCCAACGTGTGCTGTAGAAAAGTTCCTTGGGCCAGCGAGTAGGTCGTCCCGATCCGAGCGGCTACCTACTTGTGGTTGCCACGCGCGCTCACGTCATCTGTCATGCCTCTTGGGCCGCCACGTTGGCTGCCATGTGTCGGTCTTTGATATGCTAGAGCAATAGAGAGGCCACGTGGAATCCACTGGATGGCTCCACGTGGACCAGTGATATTTCGCCATGTCAGAGGCCCCCCAAATTACCGCTGCGATAGTTCGCAATGGTGATTTTATCGATCTAATGGCGAGTAGAGGAACCGTAGCTACTATTGGAGTCTAGCCGCCAATTCATTTAATGTGGCGTGACTTTTGAGTGACTGGGCGCGTGGGCAGTAATAATTGTATCGTTTCATCTTTCGAGATATTATTTTTTCAATTCTTATAAATAGGGGTTCACCCTTGGCCTCATTATTCACTCCTTCAGATAGAAGTTTTCGAACGACTCCGATCTGTGTAATACAATCACGCAGTAAAAGCTCAACTGACTTTGATCTATTCAGAAAGGTAATTCTTCCCATCCATATCTTTTATCCATGGACTCGAATCAACCCGTCTCAGGTTATATCGATCGTTACGCCGCTTTTACACCATCCCCCGAACGTGAAGGTGGGCCAGCGGTGCCTTCCCTACCCGATGTCAGATTTGAATCTTTGATGGGGTCCGTACCCGAAGTAGGCTCTTCAGGGCGACCGATGTTACGGTAAATCGAGGGGGACCAACTTTGAATTCAAAGCAGAGGCAAGTTTTAATCGAGGAATCGGAGGAAGAGGAGGAAGGGGGTGCTGAGGATGACGAAGGAGAGGTGAACTCTCCTGCGAACGATCAACCCCAACATATCTACAGGACCTTGACCGATGTGACCCAAAGAGTGTCTACTCTGACTTTGATCGAGTTTGCGGAAGTCAAGAGAAGGTTGGCTCTTTCTCGCGATTATCAGGTTCGACTAGCAGAAGAGGGGGAGATAATTGGCAATCCGCATTGTCCGAACCCGATCGAAATCTACTATTCCTCTGTGAAGCATGGATTTCGACTTTCGCTGCCCCCGCTTGTCTCAGAATTTTTGGTTTGATTCAACATGTGCCCGGCTCAACTCACTCCGAACTCATTTGCCCTTATACACTGCATGATTATTATCACCAAGTGCCTTAGGTTTGAGCCGGAGCTGACAGACTTTGGAGAATTTTTTACGTTGAACAACGCTGTCAAGTCTGGGCCAGGGTATTACTGCCCCCAGTCGAAACCTCATCGCAAGGATGTTTCGATCCCGACCTCGTCTAACGGGATCAAATGGAAATCCAAGTTCTTCTTCGTCGACTGCCCGGTGGTACCTGCTTTTCGAGTTACTTGGGGGGGTGCTGATGCTAAGAGATTGCCCACAAAGTCCACTCATTGGCTCCACGAACGTTTCGATCTGCTCACGGGGCTAGGCGAATTGGCTCATGGTCACCTCACGAGGTCGGGGCATCTGGTCGAAACGGGCATTGTACTAGGACCACGCTAAAGGTTTTCCATTTCGGTATGCTCTCACTTCGACCGAACCCCAGTCTCGATCTGGGTCCTTGGGCGTTATAAGCTTTATTGTTGCTATTTTTTCTCCTTTTTTTTTTTTTTTTTGCTAATCAACCTGTTCTTGCTTCGTTATAGATCTGCGCATACTGATGGCCAGCTGAATTGAGAGGATGCGCGTGAAAAAGAAGGGTGTCAACCCGACCTCTGCTAAGATCCAACCCTTTACTGAGTCAGCTCAAGCAATACTGAATGCCCTTCCACTAGCTAAGACGGCCCGTCAAGAGCTTTTTACCAAGTCCCTGAACGATCCGACCATTTTCGTTCTTCCCTTAATCTGACGGCTCCCCTCATACAACAGATGGTTCGAAACGAGAACAATCTGTCCTCCGCGTTGCACACCCTCGGAGGCGAATAAGACCAAGTAATAACTCAAGATCATTTAGAATTATATTTCGATCCGGACGTTGATCCTTACGCTCAATTTGTCCAGGATATGTCCGCATAGCCCTCTTGGATAGTAAATGGGTCAAGCAAGAGGGTGTTTAAGAGAAAGTTTGGGGAGGCGGAGATGACGGTTGATCTGGGCGAGGACTCTGAGGAATCCGATGAGGAGGTTGAGATGATAAACTTCCCTCAAACCGAACCACCACAGTGGCCCTCAGGGCTCGAACTTAAACGGTCGGACGGATCAAAGAGGGCAATATTGGCCATCGGGAGGCCCGACATCGATCTGCTTTTTTCTCTCTTCAACACGGGTTGTATACTCGACGAGTAACGCACGCTGCATCAAAAGTCTCTGGACCAGCTTAGGTCGAAAGCGAGTAGGGGGCTATTTGTGGTAAGCTTCCTCGATTTCCTCCCTCTTTTCTTGTTAAAACTCCATGAGTGCTTCTTAGTCCCTTGATGTTTATCATTTCAGGATATGCTTTCGGTATTAATCAATAGCATGTAGCGAGCTGAGGTGTTTAGGAGCGGCAAAGATAAATACAAAGCTAAGTACCAATCGGCTAAGGCTGAGCTCAGATCAATCAACTCGAAAACGATCGAGGCCCTCGAGCGCGAACTGGCACTTGCTCATGAAGAGAAGAGGCACCGAGTCGAGGAACACCAAACGCTGGAGGCCCAGATTTAAAGCGGCCAAGAGGAGATCGCAAGGCTCCAAGCCCAGAGAGCCCAGCAGGTCGAAGAGCTCCGGAAGCTCAGAGAGGATTATGAGGCTAGGATCGATCAGGCGAAGATTGCTGCAAAAGATGAGGGCTGCAATGAGGTGTTTGGTTTGGTGAGGGCCAAGATCGAGAAGGCCGCGGACTAGATACGGAGGGCTAAGCTTGAGATCGAGCATTATGCGATAAGGGAATTCATGGAGAGCCCCGCGTTCAAGGAGGCGAGCCTGATCGTTGGCGAGACCGATGTGGAAGCCGGGTTCAATTCTGTAGTGAACTAGCTCAAGGCCCAAAACCTTTTTCCTCCCTACTTTAACTTCAACTCCATAGGTGCTTTATTCCCCGATCCTTACGCGGAGAAGGCAGTCGAAGACGAGGAGCCTCTTGAGATCGATTGGACTGCCCACAAGTACGACCATGCTATTGAAATTGCCAAGGCCAAGAGATCAAAGACACGCGTGAAATGCGAGCTTCCCATGCCAGTTCAGATCGAGCACTTTCTCCGTCCCTGCGTGACTTCGAGTGGAATCGGGCTTAAACCAATCAATTTACCTCAGAACCATCCATTTCTGCCTACCCAGCCAGGCTGTGGCCGGATGAATACTTTGTTTTAATTTTTTGGATAATTTGTTTGATACTTTAAATATTGGCCCACATCGCAGGTGAGGTCAATATCGTTCGATTTTGCCAAACCGACCCATATTGCGGGTGAGGTCGGTTTTTAATTAAGGATGTAGGCTTCGCGATTCTATACTTATGCCATTTTACTTCTCAAACGTTTTTTTCCTCATGTTCATCGATGTGATTGTGTATTAGTTAGGTCTAGGCAAGCTTACAAATTGGATCGATCATTCGATTCGAGCTCCTTTGTGTTCGTTACCTTTGACTTGTTCGATTTCAATTGGGATTAATTAAGCACGTAGTTTAGGCAAGTATAGTTTCTATTATATTCCCATCGGATCATTCGATCTCACTGGTTAAATTTTTCCCATGCTGCTGGGTGTTTTCAGCTCGGACTACCCTTGTGGGAGCCAGCATTGATGGGGTGTTTATCGCATACTTTCATTCTTTTCGGATCGGCATGATCTCATTGGACAAAAGACGGGCGATGTTGTCATAAGATTTTGGTATATGGGGAGGGGGGTTCGTTCCCCTCTGGGAGCATGATCTTAGATCGAATGCTATTAGATACGGGCAATCGTGTTGAGAAGGGTTAAACTTTGAGACTTGCATTTTTTTGCAAAATATGCTATTAGATTATCGAATGGGGCTTTTACTAGCTCCGATCCCGTTACATCATTGTATCATTCTACATCATTGTTTCATTCAAACATAAAATTTCTTCAAGTTGTGGGCGTTCCATGGTCGGGGTAGGGGATCGCCCGCCATGTCTTCGAGTCGATATGAAATGTTCTTGCCGATCACCGTTACCCGGTAGGGCCCCTCCATATTCGGTTCGAGTTTCCCCACGTGCTTCAGGACCTCGACCTTTTTTAGCACCAGGTCGCCGTTCTGGAATGATCTGGGCCTGACATACTTGTTGTACGATCGGGCAGCCGCTGCCTTGTATTGTTTGATCTTTTGGTAAGCGCGTTCTCTCTTTTTTTTTCTATAAAATCGAGATCATCGGATTGATTCCTGCTGTTTCGTGTAATAGTTCTAAGGGGATCACGACTTTCGACCCAAACACTAAAGAATAGGGAGTCTGGCCTGTGGCCGTTCGGGGAGTAGTTCGGTAGGCCCATAGAACGCTATCGAGCTCGTCCGTCCATGCGCCTAACTTGGCGTCGAGATAGGTCTTTAAATTTTGGATGATGATCCTATTGGTGACTTTTGCATGGCCATTGGTTTGGGGGTGGCCAAGTGTCGTGAACCTGAGTTCGACTCCGAGGTCCCGACAATAGTGTTTGGTGTTCTCGCTTCGAAACTGGGGTCCATTGTCACGGATAAGGACTCTGGGAACCCCAAAGCTGCAGATTATATTCTTCCAGAGAAAATTTCTTATCACTACGTCGGTTATCCTCAGGACTGCCTCTGTCTTGACCCACTTCGAGAAATATTCAACGACTACTATCGCAAACTATTTTTGCCAAGGAGCGATGGGGAATGAGCCTATGATGCCAATGCCATTGGTCGAAGGGCTAGGAAACGTCGATCGCTATCATGGTCACCGGATGCATGTGCATGAGGTTACCATGTTTCTGACACTTGGGGCACTTCATGGAGTGAATGTATTTCATTCACCTCGCTTCGGTTCGATCCGTTGGTAGGGTCCCGTCTTTCAGGTAAGCGACGATACGATCCATCCAGCATGGCTCCGGTGGATCGATGAGGGCAACTTTAATCTTGCCCTCGTCGATCGCTCGACCTCCCGAGACCAAATAAGAGATCGTTCCGTCTTGCTTTCCCTACAGGCCGTTCGCAAGCTTGGACAGGGTGTCCGCTCGACTATTTTTCTCACGAGAGACCTGCTTGATCTTGAATTCCTTGAGTTTTGAGGCCAAGTTTTTAACCAACCTAAGGTAGGCTACCATCGATTCCTCCCTAGCCTCATAAGTTCCATTTACTTATCCTGCTACGAGTTACAAGCTTCTCGACCTGATGCTCGATGGCGTACCTCAGGCTGGCGACAAGTGCTTCGTACTCTGCTTTGTTGTTCATGGCTTTGAAATCGAGGTGGATAGAACCGTCGATGTGCATTATCCAGCACAGAGATGGGGAGAGGTGATCCTCGCCAGGGCAGTGTTCTTTTCGACTAGGAAGTCAGCCAAAACCTGAGCTTGCTGAGCAGCCCGCGGCTGAAAGGTGATGTCATGCTGGCTCAGTTTGATCGCCCATTTCATCATTCGACCCGAGACGTCGGGTTTCGATAGGACCTGCCTAAGAAACTGATCGGTCAAGATAACTATCGGTGCGCTTGGAAGTATGGTCGTAAATTTCAAGTAGTGTCCGTCAACGCGAGGACGAATTTCTCGACATCGAGGTAATTTCATTCCGGTCCGTGTAAAATTTTGCTCAGACAATAAACTGGTAGGTGCTTCCGATCTCGGATTGTGACAAGGACCGTGTAACGCCCCGGGTTTTCATTTATATTAATATGTCATATTTGTTTCTAAATTGCGCAATTTAATTATTTAATTACATGATTAATTGTTTTTACGTGTTTCATATTTAATTTTATTATAAATCGTTATTATTTTATTTTATTATATTTTATTTCAAATTAATATTATTTATACATATTACGTTATTTTAATTAATTATCTTAAATTATTACTAATTTAATTATTAATGTTAATTATGTTGCTAATTATGTATTATTTTAATTAATCATGCTTAACCATATTAATTTATTTTATTTACGTTGACTTTAATTTTTATTTGATTTTAGAATTAATGCATTTAATTTAAATGTTTATGCATGGAATTTTATGAAAATGTGCATGATTGATTATTTTGTGCATCGTTCTTATATGAAATGATATCGAAACGTCGTGAAATTGTAGTATGTCGTAAATATATGTATTATGAACATGCCTATATGCTCGGTTTATGTTTTTGAATTCATTTGATATGTTAACGAATTTAATTTGTATCGTGGAACCAAATCGGGGGGCTAACGAGCACTTAGCGTACCCTTGGTTCCAAATTTAATATCTTGAGCTCGGGAACTCGGATTCGAGTTCCGTCAACTCCGCTGAACTTGTAATGAAAATTCGAGTTTAGTAAACTTAGCCTTATATTTTTTCAAAGTCATTTGAATCTCCGAAATCCAACCAGAAGATGAAACGGCGACCAAACTGACCTTGTTGCACAAAAATAGCCATATCTCACCCAAATTTTAATCAAATTAACCATGGTTTGATTCTAATGATCCCTCAATCAACCATCTATCCTAACATATCATGCCCTAACCAAACCAACCCTCACACAATCCCCAAATATCAGCCAAAGTTACTGCTTTTCAGCTCAGTCTTGTAACCTAGCCTTCCTTAGAGATTTAGGAGCTCAAATCTCATCCAATCTTCATCCAATCATCAAGGTAAGCTTAGGGTTGTAAAATATGTTCATTTCTGATCATTTTCATTCTTTCATTCCCAAATTTGAGCATGGTTTCATGAGATTTTGGACTGCCTTCGAAAATAATGTGTTTTGGGCAATTTGTTGATCTTATTCGATTCTTAATGGTTTTGATTGATTCCAAGCTTGAGAATGATTATTTTGACCTCCTCATTTCATTTATGATCATTGATTTTGTGGTCGTTGAAGTATTAATGAGATATCGTTATGGCACTTGAGAGAATGTTCATGAAATGTCACGTATGACAGCTTCTCTTGGTTGAGCTCTTTTGGAACTGAATTATATGTTGAATTTGTGTTTCTTAGCTGCACATTTGATGGCCTAAACTGATATGAATTTTTGGAGATGAAAAGAATCCATCATGCCCTGTTTTTCCGTGACCTTTGCTCTGTTTTTGGCGTGAATTTTGCTGTCAAAAACTGCTGTGTCTCCTCCTTGCTTTTGCTGTCAGTTTCATGGCTTTTTGGTATGTGTTGTGGCTGAATTCTTGCTGTAATTCATGCCTTATTTTGTTGCTTATATTGCTTGGATTTCATGCTGGAGTTGCTGCTCTTTTTCTGCGTCTTTTGCTGTCATAAAACAGGGTCTGCTGCTGCGAGACACGGGTGTGTCATTCATGGCCTTTCCAGGGTGAAACGGGGTTGCGGGTTGGCCTGAAATTTTTGTACCGAGACACGGGGGTGTCTCGGTTTGTGCTAGGGAGGTGACACGGGGGTGTCACCTTGTTTTGTTCCCAACTGTTGCCTGCGTTTTTCCTCTGTTGTATGCATGCATGTATTGCTGCGGTTGCTGTTCTTCTTGTTGCAGGGGTGTGTGTGTGAGTTTGTGCTGAATGAAGAAAAGAAGATGCATGCATGGGTTTTGCTATATATATATATATTGTGTGCGTGTGTATATATATATATAAGCTTGTGTGTGCATGGCTTTGTGTGTGTACGTGCATGCATGGGTAAGTATTTATATATGTAGTATATATGTATTAATTATGTAATTTATGCATGCATGCTAATTCGTGTATATATATATTATATATATACATATGTTTATTATATAATTATTATATATTTATTATATTGTGTATGTTTATTATATATATTTTTTAAATATTATTTGATTTAATTCAATTGTTGAATCTAATTGCTTTCTATTCCGCATATTTAAATTACCGACTATTGCTTGAACATTTTATTTATTCCATTTCTAATTGTGAATAAGAATATTACTTGCTATGATTATTAAATGGAATTTTAGATTAATTAATATGCGTTATGAATCTTATGAAATTATGAAATATGAATTTATGAATTTATGTATTTGAATGATATGAATGAACGAATGGTTTGATTATATGTTTTAAATTCTTTAATAGTGCACATGAACATTTTATGATATAATATCATCTGTTACGCATTCATATCATGTTCATGGCATACCGTGCGTCTTACATGGTTCATTGGAGTCTCGAGTCTCACGAACACGTCATGTTGTCTTTTGTACAGTTTATCTCCAGGGTGGAGAGATCTTGATCGTTCAGGAACTTGGTACTCGTTCCTCGTTTCGTCACGGTTCAGGTGAGGGTGTTTTCGTTCTAGTTATGTATAAAACCCTACAACCGTATGTGACAACCTTTGGCCAAAAACCTAATATAGTTATATATGGTTTTCAAATGATATGTATTGAGTAAATATTGATCGAGAAAACCCCCTTTCAAATGACTTATGAATTATGTTAGGTTTCTTATGAATTGATATGTTTGGCGAGACATATTTATGATTTATGATTGCACGGCCCCCGGGACTTAGTATATGTGGCTAACCGAGGAAGCAAGGGCTGACGGGGATCCCATATACTAGTTCCAACCAATTACGGCGAAACGAACTTCGTTAAGGAGTTTTTGACGGGGAAATGCTAACCGGACTTTGAGGCCTCATGAACCTCATAGCCGCATTGATATGATTGGGTGGTCGGGCCTTGCAAACCCGTCCACCACCCGGAGGAAGAAGGTTGGAACTTATTTTATGATTATGAGTATGATTATGTTATGATTGATAGGCACCGTGCGGGAAGGCTGGGACACGGATTGCCCAAACGAGTATGTTTAGGATATGATATATGATTTGTGTGTATTATGATGTATTGCATGATCACCTACTTAAAATATTATTGATGTTTGTTGTACACGGTCGGAGTTTGGTTGGAAATGATGCACGCTCACTCGCCGAGCCTTACGTTTATGTATGATTTATGAATGTAATGAATTAATATGATTAGTCGTAAAATCCGAGTATTGCTTGGTCATTCTCTTGCCCTTTTTGGGAACTAATTCTAAATAAAACCTTGCTCAGGATTTATGACTTGCATGTGCATGTTTTATATATGTATGTCGCTCCTGCTCACTCAGTCTTCTAGAGACTGACCCTCTCCCTCCCCAACACTTTAGTGTGCAGGTTTGGCTTTAGAGTTTCGAGTTAGGCGGAGTTATGTTGAGTTTGAGTCGGTCAAGTTAAGCTAGAATTGTCTCTGCATTCATCTTATGTATTTAATTGTGAATGAAGTAACCTTGTAAGAATATTGGAGTTGAATGTTGTTTAAGTGCTATTGAATTGCTTTTGTTGGGCTTTGATTATGAGTTTAAAAGAGGCCTGAAGAGCCCAAGTCTGCTTATCGTTTGTATGTTTGAGTTTTAGTTTCCGAGGCACTATATTTTGTTGATTGGTTGCGATTGCAGGGTCTAAGTTCCGCCTAGCTTAAGAGGGTTTTATGTTTGTCTCTCGTTCGCTATGGTTTGATACGGGTGCGGATTTACCATTTCGTTACTCGTGTTGATCCATAGTGCGGGGGATGTGGTGCCTCCCTTGCGGGGTGCTACATCCTTAAGTGGTATCAGAGCCCGGTTGCAAAACCGGTGTTCTCGAGTCGAGTTGGAGTCAGTCTAAGTCGAACGGCATAGGGACTACGTGATATTGTGTGCATTGCATCGATCTTGAATATGGAATTTGGTTTTCCTTAAGAATTTTGTTGAATTACTTGTTATATTTTATATGGATTCTTGCCTTTCGTACTGAATACCTGCCATGAGCATGCACTAATCGCATGCATATATTCTCGAAATGAGTTATGATTTCCAGGTTATAAAGATAATATCAAACCACGGCCAAGTTCTATGATCACAACAATCTATTACAATTCTTTCGGAGGCACGGAGGATAGGAGTTAATCATGGGATGGTTGTAACTCAGAAGATCAATTTATGTGAATCCACGACTTAGGGTGCTTCACTTGGATCCAGGGGATTGCTCAACCTAAGGAGTAGGGTATATCAGCCTTGAAGGTATTTTAGTTCAGGGTTCAGGCAAAATGGATCTGGAGGGAATTAAGCTCAAGGGTTATCAAAAGGCTTCTAAATAAAACTGGTAATCAGAAGTCGAGTTTTAGAAGTCAAGATTGGAAAGAGGTATCAATAATTAAGAGGAGTCGAGGTAAGATGGGAAACAAGTCGAGAAGGGGTTAGAGAAAGATAAGTAATAGGATAACTACAATTCATGGAGGGTGATAATGCTAAGGACAGGACTTGAGTTCATTTTTCCAAATCCAAGCTGAATTGTCATGTTGTGAGGATAAATTGGAAGATATGGAGCAACAAATGGAAACGGTAAAGAAAGGCAAACACTCCTTGCAAGGAAATCATGCGCTCAAGTACAAGCAATTGGAGGTGAATTAAATTCACAAAGGATAAGCGCGGGATTCTTGATCGAGGTGACGATTAGAAGTAAAGGTTGAATTTCGAGGAGAAGTTTGGATACTAACTCCGTGGACGTGGAAGAATTAGGGATTAAGAAATTGCAATCTCAGATAGTGGGAGATATAAGTCGATTTTCAACGATTTATGGGAATCTCGAAGACCGTGGGAAAGGCAAGGGATAATCACCAAGTTAAAGTAACCTCGGGATTGGAGGAACGAGGAAAAGCTACCGAGCTAACAACTTACCACATTGGTGACAGGTTCCAAAACATTCATAGCACGTGCATCATACCTCGCACTAATTATTTATTTTCTAGCCTTATGTTTATTCGCGCATTTCTGTTTGATTTCATTGCTGTAATGTGGCATCTTACTTCGTTGCAAATGTGCCATGTGCCTCGTCATCCTTACCCGACATGCATTTTAGTGTTTATTTGATAGGAAGCTCATTCACCTCACCTATCAAGTATTACTTAGCCAAGCCACTCTCGAATTTGATGAAGATGACTTCGAGGAAACAAAGAATTTCAAGTAAGGGATAGGTTAATGGAAATGGGAATTCATAAGGAAGAAGCAAGATTAGAATGGATTGCGGGGTGTTTGGATCGGACGAGAATAGGAAGGACATTAAGCGAATTAGAAGGGAAGTTGAAATGCAAAACCTTGGGGTTGCCCTTTGACCAAAATCCTCCCTAATGGAGTTCAACATGTGACAATAGAAATTTAAGGGGGAGAGCACGACCGAGGAACAAATTGGACGATTGAAGGGGTGCTCGAAGAAATATTTTAGTAGGAATAACGAAATTGCAAATTAAGGAAGACCCGGAGGTCCTATTAGTGATGAATAGAGATAAATAAGGCAGCTTGAATGGTTAAGTTGTTAAGAGTAGAACTAAGTTACTAAATTCGGGTTGGAGTCCCTCACTAGGTATGTAACACCCCAAGTGTAGGGCGCCACATCCCCCGCACTAGGACCCGGCACGTGTAACGAAACAGGGAATCCGTACACGCACCAAGCACTAGCGAACGGGTGACAAAAAAAAGACCTTCCTAAGCTAGGCAGCCGAAACCCTCAAGCAGAGTGCACAAGACAAAAAAATCAAACCAAGCGGAAGCATAAGACAAACTAAACAGAGCAAAGTATCAAGGTTACAAACCACTTAACTCAGATTACACACGAACTTTACAAAACGGGACTCAAAATAACAAATATAATTCATCACTCATATTACGACTTCAAACGTACAGATGCAACATGATCTAAATACAAAATGCAGACTTCTCTAGACCGACAAGACTCCAAGGAAAGCAAACCAAAACCGCCTAGCTCGAACCAACGAACCAGAACCTGCAAACTAAAAACATAAAGGGAGGGGTCAGTCCAAAGACTGAGTGAGGGGTTACACACACACCCATATATACGTATACGGAGCACAGCACATAGCATAGGCGGGAGTCCATGAACCGGGGCGTGGTTTTTGCAATCCAATATCATTTCCACACGTGATACTAAGTATAGGGAATAAAAGAGTTAGGCCGAAGGCCAAAACAACCATATTTTATTAATTAAGAATCCACTCCCGTTTCACGAACTGTTTTTTAATTAACTAAACATAACGAAAAACGGACATAACCCAAACGCACACACACATCATCCGTCGACCTAAAATAAGCCGTCCCGGATACAGAACAGATCAGAACTTATCATATCAGAACCTCCGTCGACCTAAAATAAGCCGTCCCGGAGCCTATCACGCACACAGACATATCGGAAGCAGAATCTTACCATAAACAGAGCGTAACTAGGTCCGCGACCTATCTCATATCACAAAGCATAGTAAAAGGCATAAGCGTAAAGCATATCATACCTCACATAATCATATTCACACGCATTACATATACAAAGGCTTATCTCACATGTAAACATATAGGGCACATATCATTAGGGTATAACTATAACCTAACCTAGCCTTCCACCGACGAACCGGGCAAACAGGACCAAAACAAAGCCTATGGAGCAACCACGTCACGAACGGGGGACTACTCTGAACAAGACAAACACGACAAACAAACATTTAGACTCAAAAGAGACCATAGAGACGCTCGGCTAATGCATATGGGTGCATATGATGCAAATTCAAAGCACAAGATCCGTCATTAGGCAAATAAGAGCATTAAAGCAAATTAAGTTCAACACACATTCAAACGTATTCAATCTTTCACAAAACTCTACTACCTACATCATAGTACATAATATAACACATTTCCAAAGTTTGAAAACAAGGAGAATTCATATGATACACCAACGAGTCTACGGAAGTACATGCATATACCACACATTAACACTTAGAAGCATTTACAAAAATTAAAACTCAAAAACATATCAAACGGGTTCGAAACTTAATGAAACTTTAACACATGATTCATAATATTACAAAAACATAGCATATCAAATTTCAGATCCATCGGAGTTCATATGATAGGGGAAAAGGGTTACGGAAATCACAAATGCCACAAAAACGTACATAAACGGCATTCAGAAAAAGCATGCCTAAATCTCATTCAAATGTTATGAAATTGAACCACAAGACTCCTAACACATAATACAACAAGTTCATAGTTCAACACAAACGAAGATAAAGGCATTAAAAGAGGTGAAACAATCAAAAACCGAAAAGGAAAGAACAAGAGCTGTGCAGAGGGAGGGACACGGGGGTGTCCCTCAACTTAACTAGATTGAGACACGGGGGTGTCCCAGTACAGACCTGAAAAAAGGCATGACATGGGGGTGTCTCACATTTCAAGGCAAATGAGACACGGGGGTGTCACGGTACAGACCCAAAAACCCAAACAAAGTTTACCGGCAAAACAAACCTTATACAAAATCAGTCCAAAAGCATACCAAATAAACTCCAAATCTTATTAAACTTGATATAAAACATATTTAGCATGTTAGGAGCATATTTCATTTAGAATACAAAAGCCAAATCACACTTTAAGAGCACCGAAACCATGCAGCAAGTCTGGGGCGTCAAAACCGCACATATGAGTTCGATCATGCCAAGATCAAGTACTTAGGGGCTGAATTTGGATCTAAAACCTTGGGGAATGCATGCTAACATACTAAACAACTAATATACATCATATATATGCAAAATGGCACGAATTAAAGCACATTAGAATGACCAATGAACCACACAAATGCAACAGCAGCAGGTCTGTCATGGATCATGCATAAGAACAGGTCAGGTACTTCGGTTTTGGGGCTTAAAATGGATCCAAAGGCTTGCAACGTGAATGCTAACATATAGAGAAATGAGTTTACATCATATCCATGCAAATTCACACGAAAAGAAGGTCATTTGATCAAGCAACAAAGCATAATTCCACAAAGCAGTCCAAAACAGGGGAAGCAGTTTTGATCACTAAGTTTGGAGCTCTATATCTCATAATTTCGTCAAAGGGTCTAAAGAGAAAATCATCCTAACATCATACACTATCAGTTAGGAAACAAATAGGCCAAGAAACAAGCTCATATAATCAGTTTAAGGCAAGGAAATCAGCCATAAAGCAAGTTAACTCATAAGAGCAAAAATCTCCAAAAGTCCCTATTCATGCTCCTACCCAAACCCTAATCAAATCTGATGCAAAACAAGTATTAAATGGATCAAAAATTGTATAAAAGGGTAGAGAATACAAAAATATACATACCTTGAAAATTTGGAGAAGAAAGATGATGATTTGAGCTCAAAATCTACAAAAGGGGCAAAGTTCTCTTCTCCTCTCCTCTTCTCTTCTCTCTCGATCAGTTGCAGCACAAAATGAGGGGGTTTGGCTCGGTTTTCAGCTGATAAGGGAGAGGGAAAGACTTAACTCAAGTCAAGACATCAAGGGTTAGGCTTAGGTTGAGTTAAATTGGCCCAACAAGTACATGACTAGTCAAAGAAGGTGGCTTAAGCACAAGCTGTCCGTTCCGGTCGAAAAACGAGGGTCTAAACGAGCTTAGAAAAATACCAAATCAGGTTCCTTGACTTCATCTCTTCGTTACGAGTCCAACGCATCTTCCGGAATTCGAATTCGAATCCGAATTCCCTAGCTCAAGTTATGGCCTCCGGAACAAGAGCGGCGCTAAAACTAGTTAGGCCCTCATGTCCCTCGTCAAATACCAAAGGTTTAAAACCTCGATAAACGAACATAAAAACTTAAAACGAGCATGAAAACACATTCATAACTCAAATATATCACGCATACCAAAATTTCACAAAAATCGGAATTGAAAACGGAGTTAAACGAATGGAAAATGATTAGAAAAGGATTTAAACGTTTAAAGTTTCAAACTTAACACTTATTTCAATTATTCAAATATTCCAAATAATTCATATTTTCGCATGCTTAAATAATTAAATGAGCACTTAGCACACCCGTGACGTTCGTACCTAGAAAGCCGGAGAATCGGGATGTTACAACCTCCCCCCCTTAAAAGGACCTGGTCCTCTAGGTCCAACCGCTAGCAACTCTCCCGTATTCACCCAAGTTCGAGGTTCATGAAGTCCCGACGAGAGTTATCCCGAGAAAGGTCTTCAAGAGTTGACGGGGGTCTCCTTCACAACTTGGTTCCGGCTAGGAGCAACTAGATTTGTCTCGCACGATGAGAGGGTTTAAACGAGATTCAACACCCACCATTTGATCCATTTCAAGTCAACTCAAGAGCTCGGAGTTACATGAATGGTGTAGTTACCTGACTTCCACCACTCACACCTTCTTGCGGTTGACGAATCACCTAGGAAGCTTGATTAAAGCACGACCCTCAACTTACCGTAGAGCTAAAGCACTCGTACTCTCAAAGCCGTCTCTCCACGAGACAACTAAACAACAACAATCACACGCGCAAGTAATAAAGAAAGAAGAGAGACACACGCAAATAAGAGCACACGTATAAAGAGACAAGTACACAAATAGGTGGGTTACACCCAAATTTAAACGATGCATGAAATGGAATGTTATGAATGTTTATAGTACCTTGCACCTCGGCAATGGCATTAGGCTCGGCCTCGACCTCAACATTCACTTCCTCTTCGACTTCCACCACATTGGCTTGAGCTTGTTCCGGAGATCTTGGATGCATCATATTCAAGGGCTTCGGATTCGGATTTGTAGGGCAAAATCTCACCTTGTATCCCATCTCTCCACATCCGAAACAGGTTCTCAACTTCTTCCTACAAGTTTCCTCCGTGTGGTTTGGTCCCTTGCAAAAGGAGCATCGAATAGGTTCCGGTGGAGTGCATATCGGATCCGGAGTTGGAAGTCGGGGTTTCTTGATAGCATCAAGAAATTCTTCGGGGTCGAAGGTTTGAGGTTCATCTTGAAATACCGGTCTCTTTCCCAAACCCGAACTTGATTCATATTTTAGCTCCGAGTAGAAAGTTTGACGCTCCAAACGTTGTTGTCGAGTCTCAACTCTAATAGCTTTCTTCGTCGCCTTAGCCCATGTATCCACCGTGGTAGCTTGCAAGGCCCACTGAATGTCTTCTCTTAATCCTTGTACAAAGTTTCGGGCCTTCAACTCATCATCATCCGTAATGTGATCGGCGTACGGAGAAAGCCTCTCAAACTCGAGGATATAGTCTTCAACTGTTCGCTCTCCTTGTTTGAGATCTGTGAACTCTTGTAATCTTCTCTCCCGGGAGCTCGGAGGGATATACTTGTCACGAAATTCCCTAATAAAGCTCTCCCAATTAAATTCCTCACCATTCCTTTCCAACCGAGCTCTTGTTCCCTTCAACCAATTTAAGGCTTGTCCTTGAATATAACGATTGGTACATATGGCCTTATCTTGTGAAGTACCGGGGCAAATCTCCCAAATCCCCGTAATTTCGGTTAACCATTCTTCCGCCTCGATGTCATTGCCCCCGAGCCATTTTGGAGTGTTGTTTTCCCGGAATTCTTTATGAATCGCATTGACAACTCTTCCTTGTTCTTGACCTTGAGGATTTGGTGGTTGTGGATTCCTTTGAAGATAGTCGAGGAGAGCTCGTAGAATATCCTCTGCAGTGGGTGGTGGTGGCTGAGGAATATTCTCGCGAGTTCTTCTTCTTGGAGGCATCCTAAAGAAGCACAATTTCAAGAGAATATCGATGCATGAAGGGTTTAGTGCATGCTCATATGAACAATTAATACAAATAAGAGAAAATAATACAATTAAGAGCACCTTAGTCACATATAATGAGAGTGAATGCAGACAGAGACACACATAATCCTAAGCCGAACGACCTAGACCGACAGACACGACACACGAACTCCGGTTTTGCAACCCAAAGCTCTGATACCACCTTAGATGTAACACCCCAAGCGTAGGGCGCCACATCCCCCGCACTAGGACCCGACACATGTAACGAAACAGGGAATCCGTACACGCACCAAGCACTAGCGAACGGGTGACAAACAAAAGACCTTCCTAAGCTAGGCGGCCGAAACCCTCAAGCAGAGTGCACAAGACAAAAAAATCAAACCAAGCGGAAGCATAAGACAAACTAAACAGAGCAAAGTATCAAGGTTACAAACCACTTAACTCAGATTACACACGAACATTACAAAACGGGACTCAAAATAACAAATATAATTCATCACTAATATTACGACTTCAAACGTACAGATGCAACATGATCTAAATACAAAATGCAGACTTCTCTAGACCGACAAGACTCCAAGGAAAGCAAACCAAAACCGCCTAGCTCGAACCAACGAACCAGAACCTGCAAACTAAAAACATAAAGGGAGGGGTCAGTCCAAAGACTGAGTGAGGGGTTACACACACACCCATATATACGTATACGGAGCACAGCACATAGCATAGGCGGGAGTCCATGAACCTGGGCGTGGTTTTTGCAATCCAATATCATTTCCACACGTGATACTAAGTATAGGGAATAAAAGAGTTAGTCCGAAGGCCAAAACAACCATATTTTATTAATTAAGAATCCACTCCCGTTTCACGAACTATTTCTTAATTAACTAAACATAGCGAAAAACGGACATAACCCAAACTCACACACACATCATCCGCCGACCTAAAATAAGCCGTCTCGGATACAGAACAGATCAGAACTTATCATATCAGAACCTCCATCGACCTAAAATAAGCCGTCCCGGAGCATATCACGTACACAGACATATCGGAAGCAGAATCTTACCATAAACAGAGCGTAACTAGGTCCGCGACCTATCTCATATCACAAAGCATAGTAAAAGGCATAAGCGTAAAGCATATCATACCTCGCATAATCATACTCACACGCATTGCATATACAAAGGCTTATCTCACATGTAAACATATAGGGCACATATCATTAGGGTATAACTATAACCTAACCTCACCTTCCACCGACGAACCGGGCAAACAGGACCAAAACAAAGCCTATGGAGCAACCACGTCACGAACGAAGGACTACTCTGAACAAGACAAACACGACAAACAAACTTAGACTCAAAAGAGACCATAGAGACGCTCGGCTAATGCATATGGATGCATATGATGCAAATTCAAAGCACAAGATCCGTCATTAGGCAAATAAGAGCATTAAAGCAAATTAAGTTCAACACACATTCAAACGTATTCAATCTTTCACAAAACTCTACTACCTACATCATAGTACATAATATAACACATTTCCAAAGTTTGAAAACAAGTAGAATTCATATGATACACCAACGAGTCTACGGAAGTACATGCATATACCACACATTAACACTTAGAAACATTTACAAAAATTAAAACTCAAAAACATATCAAACGGGTTCGAAACTTAATGAAACTTTAACACATGATTCATAATATTACAAAAACATAGCATATCAAATTTCAGATCCATCGGAGTTCATATGATAGGGGAAAAGGGTTACGGAAATCACAAATGCCACAAAAACGCACATAAACGGCATTCAGGAAAAGCATGCCTAAATCTCATTCAAATGTTATGAAATTGAACCACAAGACTCCTAACACATAATACAACAAGTTCATAGTTCAACACAAACGAAGATAAAGGCATTAAAAGAGGTGAAACAATCAAAAACCGAAAAGGAAAGAACAAGAGCTGTGCAGAGGGAGGGACACGGGGGTGTCCCTCAACTTAACTAGACTGAGACACGGGGGTGTCTCAGTACAGACCTGAAAAAAAGGCATGACATGGGGGTGTCTCACATTTCAAGGCAAATGAAACACGGGGGTGTAACGGAACAGACCTAAAAACCCAAACAAAGTTTACCGGCAAAACAAACCTTATACAAAATCAGTCCAAAAGCATACCAAATCAACTCCAAATCTTATTAAACTTGATATAAAACATATTTAGCATGTTAGGAGAATATTTCATTTAGAATACAAAAGCCAAATCACACGTTAAGATCACCGAAACCATGCAGCAAGTCTGGGGCGTCAAAACCGCACATATGAGTTCGATCATGCCAAGATCAAGTACTTATGGGCTGAATTTGGATCTAAAACCTTGGGGAATGCATGCTAACATACTAAACAACTAATATGCATCATATATATGCAAAATGGCACGAATTAAAGCACATTAGAATGACCAACGAACGACACAAATGCAACAGCAGCAGGTCTGTCATGGATCATGCATAAGAACAGGTCAGGTACTTCGGTTTTGGGGCTTAAAATGGATCCAAAGGCTTGCAACGTGAATGCTAACATATAGAGAAATGAGTTTACATCATATCCATGCAAATTCACATGAAAAGAAGGTTATTTGATCAAGCAACAAAGCATAATTCCACAAAGCAGTCCAAAACAGGGGAAGCAGTTTTGATCACTAAGTTTGGAGCTCTATATCTCATAATTTCATCAAAGGGTCTAAAGAGAAAATCATCCTAACATCATAAACTATCAGTTAGGAAACAAATAGGCCAAGAAACAAGCTCATATAATCAGTTTAAGGCAAGGAAATCAGCCATAAAGCAAGTTAACTCATAAGAGCAAAAATCTCCAAAAGTCCCTATTCATGCTCCTACCCAAACCCTAATCAAATCTGATGCAAAACAAGTACTAAATGGATCAAAAATTGTATAAAAGGGTAGAGAATACAAAAATATACATACCTTGAAAATTTGGAGAAGAAAGATGATGATTTGAGCTCAAAATCCACAATAGGGGCAAAGTTCTCTTCTCCTCTCCTCTTCTCTTCTCTCTCGATCAGTTGCAGCACAAAATGAGGGGGTTTGGCTTGGTTTTCAGCTGATAAGGGAGAGGGAAAGACTTAACTCAAGTCAAGACATCAAGGGTTAGGCTTAGGTTGAGTTAAATTGGCCCCACAAGTACATGACTAGTCAAAGAAGGTGGCTTAAGCACAAGCTGTCCGTTCCGGTCGAAAAACGAGGGTCTAAACGAGCTTAGAAAAATACCAAATCAGGTTCCTTGACTTCATCTCTTCGTTACGAGTCCAACGCATCTTCCGGAATTTGAATTCGAATCCGAATTCCCTAGCTCAAGTTATGGCCTCCGGAACAAGAGCGGCGCTAAAACTAGTTAGGCCCTCATGTCCCTCGTCAAATACCAAAGGTTTAAAACCTCGATAAACGAACATAAAAACTTAAAACGAGCATGCAAACACATTTATAACTCAAATATATCACGCATACCAAAATTTCACAAAAATCGGAATTGAAAACGGAGTTAAACAAATGGAAAATGATTAGAAAAGGATTTAAACGTTTAAAGTTTCAAACTTAACACTTATTTCAATTATTCAAATATTCCAAATAATTCATATTTTCGCATGCTTAAATAATTAAATGCGCACTTAGCACACCCGTGACGTTCGTACCTGGAAAGCCGGAGAATCGGGATGTTACAACCTCCCCCCCTTAAAAGGACCTGGTCCTCTAGGTCCAACCGCTAGCAACTCTCCCGTATTCACCCAAGTTCGAGGTTCATAAAGTCCCGACGAGAGTTATCCCGAGAAAGGTCTTCAAGAGTTGACGGGGGTCTCCTTCACAACTTGGTTCCGGCTAGGAGCAACTCGATTTGTCTCGCACGATGAGAGGGTCTAAACGAGATTCAACACCCAACATTTGATCCATTTCAAGTCAACTCAAGAGCTCGGAGTTACATGAATGGTGTAGTTACCTGACTTCCACCACTCACACCTTCTTGCGGTTGACGAATCACCTAGGAAGCTTGATTAAAGCACGACCCTCAACTTACCGTAGAGCTAAAGCACTCGTACTCTCAAAGCCGTCTCTCCACGAGACAACTAAACAACAACAATCACACGCGCAAGTAATAAAGAAAGAAGAGAGACACACGCAAATAAGAGCACACGTATAAAGAGACAAGTACACAAATAGGTGGGTTACACCCAAATTTAAACGATGCATGAAATGGAATGTTATAAATGTTTATAGTACCTTGCACCTCAGCAATAGCATTAGGCTCGGCCTCGACCTCAACATTCACTTCCTCTTCGACTTCCACCACATTGGCTTGAGCTTGTTCCGGAGATCTTGGATGCATCATATTCAAGGGCTTCGGATTCGGATTTGTAGGGCAAAATCTCACCTTGTGTCCCATCTCTCCACATCCGAAACAGGTTCTCAACTTCTTCCTACAAGTTTTCTCCGTGTGGTTTGGTCCCTTGCAAAAGGAGCATCGAATAGGTTCCGTTGGAGTGCATATCGGATCCGGAGTTGGAAGTCGGGGTTTCTTGATAGCATCAAAAAATTCTTCGGGGTCGAAGGTTTGAGGTTCATCTTGAAATACCGGTCTCTTTCCCAAACCCGAACTTGATCCATATTTTAGCTCCGAGTAGAAAGTTTGACGCTCCAAACGTTGTTGTCGAGTCTCAACTCTAATAGCTTTCTTCTTCGCCTTAGCCCATGTATCCACCGTGGTAGCTCGCAAGGCCCACTGAATGTCTTCTCTTAATCCTTGTACAAAGTTTCGGGCCTTCAACTCATCATCATCCGTAATGTGAGCGGCGTACGGAGAAAGCCTCTCAAACTCGAGGATATAGTCTTCAACTGTTCGCTCTCCTTGTTTGAGATCTGTGAACTCTTGTAATCTTCTCTCCCGGGAGCTCGGAGGGATATACTTGTCACGAAATTCCCTAATAAAGCTCTCCCAATTAAATTCCTCACCATTCCTTTCCAACCGAGCTCTTGTTCCCTTCAACCAATTTAAGGCTTGTCCTTGAATATAACGATTGGTACATATGGCCTTATCTTGTGAAGTACCGGGGCAAATCTCCCAAATCCCCGTAATTTCGGTTAACCATTCTTCCGCCTCGATGTCATTGCCTCCGAGCCATTTTGGAGGGTTGTTTTCCCGGAATTCTTTATGAATCGCATTGACAACTCTTCCTTGTTCTTGACCTTGAGGATTTGGTGGTTGTGGATTCCTTTGAAGATAGTCGAGGAAAGCTCGTAGAATATCCTCTGCAGTGGGTGGTGGTGGCTGAGGAATATTCTCGCGAGTTCTTCTTCTTGGAGGCATCCTAAAGAAGCACAATTTCAAGAGAATATCGATGCATGAAGGGTTTAGTGCATGCTCATATGAACAATTAATACAAATAAGAGAAAATAATACAATTAAGAGCACCTTAGTCACATATAATGAGAGTGAATGCAGACAGAGACACACATAATCCTAAGCCAAACGACCTAGACCGACAGACACGACACACGAACTCCGATTTTGCAACCCGAAGCTCTGATACCACCTTAGATGTAACACCCCAAGCGTAGGGCGCCACATCCCCCGCACTAGGACCCGACACGTGTAACGAAACAGGGAATCAGTACACGCACCAAGCACTAGCAAACGGGTGACAAACAAAAGACCTTCCTAAGCTAGGCGGCCGAAACCGTCAAGCAGAGTGCACAAGACAAAAAAATCAAACCAAGCGGAAGCATAAGACAAACTAAACAGAGCAAAGTATCAAGGTTACAAACCACTTAACTCAGATTACACACGAACTTTACAAAACGGGACTCAAAATAACAAATATAATTCATCACTCATATTACAACTTCAAACGTACAGATGCAACATGATCTAAATACAAAATGTAGACTTCTCTAGACCGACAAGACTCCAAGGAAAGCAAACCAAAACCGCCTAGCTCGAACCAACGGACCAGAACCTACAAACTAAAAATGTAACACCCCGTATTTTCGGAGCAAGATACGATGCCGTTTTCGTACGATTAGATTATTATTTATTTAACTCTGCTTGTGCTTGAATTGCCTTATTTATGTTTTAATAGTTTGATTGACTCGATTGCAACCTTACAAAAATATGTGGACTTAATTGAACTTTGCCTAATCGTCTGGGACTCCCTTTCTAATTTATTAATTTCAAATTTGGATCTAATTGATTCTTATCTTAAACTTTGTGGTCACTTTATAATTTCATAACATTTAATTCGGACTTAATTGAACCTATCTAAGACCAACGGACTCAATTGCTTAACTAGACGACTCGAGGGACCTATCTGCAATTCTTGGAAAGGAGTCTTTTAATACGCTGAAAACCCTAGCAGCGCTCATTATTTTCTTTTCTTCCTCTCTTCGTCTTCAATCGCAGCAGCTTCACTAGCGGCGCCAGCACTCCCCACCGCGGCGACGCATCGCCACCACCACCTCGCTTCTGCCTCATCCGAAAAGAGAAGCCACAAAGAGCAGCAACTCCAGCGACGCCCTCCCCTTTCGGTTTCAAGTAGCGGCGCAGCAGTTTTCTCCCCACCGAACCACTGCCACGATTCAGCATCACCACCACCGCTACCTTCCTTTCTCCGCTTTCTTCGTCGTTCACCAGCGACGCCTTCTTTCTCAGCCACACCATCGCCGACGACGATTCGCGGCCAGCACAACTCAGATCCGGACACCCCACTTTGGTCAAAAACCACCCGCAACCTCGTTTCTTCGCCCAGATCTGAGAATCCCCTTTTCATCACCTGCTAGTTCTCCGCCGCCAAAACCCCATCTTCTCCGGCGAACTCGGTCAGCCGTCGCCACCACCGAGCATCCACTTTCTCCCTCTCCCGTTTCAGAGGACAAGAGTAGCACCACCCCCGGTTGTCTCGCCACGGATCCGACCACCACTGCCAGGTCTAGTCGCCGATTTCTATCGCAGCTATCAGACCCGGTCACCTTCTCCGGCCTCCGTTTCGATTCAGCTATCAAAAATCACCACTCTAGCAGCGGAGTCCTACTCTCCTTCATCAATCCTTGCCGCTGCTTCTTCCAATTGTAAATCCCTTGTTTTGTTTTCGTTTCCCTTCATTTTTTTTTCTATATGAATTTAGTTGTATTATTATTTTAATATCCAATATGAATGTGAATTCTCAAGTATAATCTCGTTTTGTTTGTAATGGGAACTTATGTGAATTGAAGGTATAACTGAATGGTAATCGTATGCTGTATATGTTATAATCTGGTTGATGGGTTTATATGGATGACATTTTGACTATCAAATTATTCGAACTACGGATTAATTGTTTAGTGATCCTCTTGGATAATTATAATGAAATCTGTATATTCGTATTATGAAGTTGGAACCTCGTTGTGTTAACTGAAAATTGGACGGCTTAGATTGTATTTAAAGGAAATGGGTTAACTAATTTAGAATTGAGTTGAATTCATTTCAATTAAATTTCAAACTTCATGACAATAATTGCTTATCATGAAAAGAACAAAGTCATGCTTAATTATTACGTTACTTATTGGTAATTAATAAATAATGGTGGTAACTAATTAAATGCCTAATTGTGTAGGTAATGCAATATGTTAATTGTGGGATCTATGAACAGGGCGTACATGGTGTGCATGCGTGTTGTTTACATATATGGTGTGCTTGATATATTAGAACTAAATGAATTATTAACTGTTTTGGGTTGAAGTAATCGTAAAAGTATTCTAATCGTGATGTTGGATAACTAGACTTAGTGTCTGAGACTTTTGTGAGTTATGTGGGTTGTACAATGTGTGTATATATATATTTATATATATATATTGTTGTAATAAATTCCAATTTGTATATTAAGCTTGATTCTTTGTTTAGAACTTTAATGATGTGAATTTTAAATTGTGGCTTAGGCTTTGTTATCAAATTGTAGATATTTGGCCATAACTCGATTAAATGTCTAATTATTTACGTGTCATACTATACCATTTCACATCACCCATGTCATCTTACAATCATCGCCGTGCGTCTTTGTGGTTCATGTCTGAGTCTTGTCTCATGAGTACACTGTATTCCCTTTCTGTACAGTGATCTCCAGGGTGGAGACAACCTGATCGAGTATGCATCCGTCTTGTCAATTCTGGTATCTCGTCGCTTCTCAGGTGAGGTTTAGGATTTTGTATAGTTATGCGACCTATGGCCTTTACATGCTGATTTCTACCCTTGCATGCGAGTATACCTTACAATAGTTATGTATGTGTTGAATATGATATTTTTATGATCTTATGCTTGCACTTCTCCGTGGGCGGGCTATCCCTGCAGCGTGGGAATGTAAGTGTGTGAGTCCTGCGTGGGCGGGCTATCCCTGCAGCGTAGGCATATATATAAAAACCAGTTTTTGAAGCATATTTAAGCTATTTTGGAAAAGCAATTGTGTTGTGATTATGTAGCGAGTTGGCCATGAAATATTGGCATCTGTATGTATGTATGTATGTAAGTGGATCCGAGGAGCTATGGGTAAGGAGCCCCCGGGACGGTTAGGGCCGTCGGGGATATACCTGTGCGTAGTTCCATTTGAGATATCTTTATGCGACCCGTGCTGTAGGGAAGGTGTGGTATCTTGAGCCTTCGGCTGAGGCCGGGGAGGACTCTTGTGGGTTCGCTACCCCTTGAGGGTATGTCTGTTATGGATGGTTTGGGGACGGTACATCTCCTCCATCATTGGTGTGACGGTTGGATTGATTTTGTATTTTATGATATGTTCTGAGGAGTAAAGGTTGGAAGCTCGTACTCGCCGAGCATGTGTTCTGTTCTGTCTGGGAATCATGAATCGAGATAGAGTTTCTGAAATGTTTTCTAAAGCTTATACTTATAACTATCTTTTGGGTACTTTTGGAAATGTCTTTGGTATGCAACACCTATCTCCGGTTCATGAGTCCACCCTTCTGATATGTGCTATGCTCCATATATATATATACAGTGGGTGTGCATTAGCCCCCTCACTCGGTCAAGTTGACTGACCCCTCATTTACACTTTTAGTTGCAGGTTGTTGGCGTTTGCTAGGCGGAAGTGAGTCCTTTGAGTTGCACTTCGTCGGTCTAGTCTTTCTATTTGCATTTATCCTCTCATACACTTTACTTATACTTAAGACTTGTAGACTTGAGATTATACTTTACTATTCGGTAGCCCCTTGTGGCACCCTCATTCGGCCCCTTGTGGCACTTGATGATTATTAATTTATGTTGATATTCGGGATTAGGTATTTATGCTAGTTGAACCCGTCACTTGTTATGTTTGTTGATCTATTATTCGGGATTAGGTATCTATGCTAGTTGAACCCGTCACCTGCTTTGCATGTTTTGTTTTAAATGCTTCCGCTATCTATTGTTGTTGGTTTTAATTGCTTCCGCACTCTGAGTTTTGGTCAAGTTAGATCCGCCTAGCCTAGTGTGTGAGTTGGTCTCCCGTTCGCTCTGATTCGGATTCGGTCATGGACTTTCATTTCATATTCCGGGTCTGGGTCATAGTGCGGGGGATGTGGCACTTCTCCGTTTGGGGTGTTACATCCTTAAGTGGTATCAGAGCTCTAGGTTGCAAAACCGAGCTCTTGAGTCGTGTTGAGTCTGTCTAGGTCGTACGGCATAGGAATAACTGCGCATTGCATTTGTTTGACTTGATATTTTGACCCTTCAACATGAATTGTTCTGTGATTATATGATTGTGTGCGCATTCTGACTTTGATTATGCAACATTTTATTTTATGTGCTTTATAATTTACAACTAATTGTTGCATTTACGTGATATACGTGTTACATTTCATTGGCATCCTTAATCGGCATGCATCGAATTTAGTGTTTGAATTTCAGGGTGACCTATGAGTCAACATTGAGATTTCCCTCCGTCAACACTACCTATTGGCGCTACAACGAAAAACATACCATAATTCGAAGGTGAAAGGATTTCCTACGAAGATCAACGTTCATGAAAAGGTTCAGAGTTGAAAGAATGGGATTTACTATATTGACTTACTATCTTAAAGTCAATTGAAAGATGAAGTTTGACAAATTCTCGCCTTGCGGATTCGTTCATTTGAAAATAGTCAATTTGTTGAGGGAAATGAGTCAATGGAGGAGATTCTGATCAAGTAGAACCGATTTAAAGGAGTTTGATGAGCTTCCGCCTTGATGATTCGTTTATTTTACTCACCTTGTTGATCGAAACGAGTCAATGTAGAGGGATCCGATCTAATAAGAATCTGATCAAATAAGATCCGATCAAGTTCAAGGGATGTGGATAGGTAACCATGTTACTTAAGCAACGAACTACAAACCATCGGTGAGTGTTGGAGGTTTTGGTGCCGTTTAGAGTTAACAAACGACAAGACAAGATTGGTTGTTATCTCTCTGGGTGTATTCTTTCTGCTGAGATGGAAGATTCTACTGAGATAGGAATAGATCACATAGATGCCAAAAGATTCTATTCAAGTTTTAGAATCTTATACCATGGATTGCTTTGGGAAATGACTAATACCACTAGCGCCGAGCTTAACTCTGAGATAGATTTCTGATTGACGACCGATTTATGGGCAATTTCTCGAAGATGAATAGGTTAAGGTTTCACACATGAATTAGGACTCTTGGTGGGAACCGAAGATGATTCTGGTTGAACAAGGGCTACGGTCTGGTAAAGGGTTGGATTATAAGCATGCTTGCTGGGTTACCTCTTCACACAAAAAGATTCATGATCTTATTCATGTTTCAGAATCGTGTGACATGACTTACCTTGGGAAATGCTTAACATCATGATCGTCCAGCATAGTTCAAAGATAAATTTTGGATTGGCAATCGAATTTTGGAATTCCTTGAGGATGAGCAGACTAAGGTTTAACACATAAGTCAGAGTTCTTGAAGGAGACTGTGGATGATTCTGGGTGAGCAAGGATTGTGGTTTAGTAGAGAGTTAGATGATGGACATAATTGCTGAATTGCCTCTTCACATCAAAAGATCTAAGACAAGAAGTCCAGATGATGTAGAGTGCATCATTATCGGCTTAATCAACTCCTACCACTTCGTCTCAACTTCCTGTCAAGAGTTTGACACTACGGTGATCGGTACGCCAAGCATTCATGGCATTTGCATACATGCATCGCTTAAGTATTCTTATCTTGTTTTGTTTGATGTGTGTGATGATTGTCGTTGTTCTGACTGTGATAACGTGGCTACCTGATCTAGCATTGATAACCTGGAATATCTGTTTTTGGTGAACTATTGCTGAAATGAATAAGTTACGTGTTTATATGGATTAAGCATGTCTATGTGATTCAAAACTCCCTTGATTGCTCACTAACCTCGCATATAACATACATACATACATACTGTAATCTGGTTTTACAGGGATTCAATCGCGATATCCCCCTTGAGTTGAGGTATGAGCGTGGAATCTATACTCAAGGGATACCGATATCAGTTGTGTAAGGTACACCAAACATGCACCGCATACTTTTCATCAAGTGTTACTCTGATTTGTGTATGTACGAGTGTTGATCTGTGGATTTATTTGTAAGAGAGACCTTAGGCCCCTCTTTTTACGTGTTGGAGAGATGTAGGATTCTCTCTATTTATGTGATAGAAAGATGTTGGATTCTTTCTAAATTTCGTGCACGAGAGATGTTCGATTCTCTCGTACTTAGATATTCGGGAGATGCTGGATTCTCTTGAATTTAGGGGTTTGAGAAATTTTGGAATTTCTTGAACTAGAATGTTGGAAAGTGCTGGAATCTGTCCAACTTAGGCTGTGAGACAGGGTTCTCACAACTGTCTGCTCGAGAGACGGGGCTCTCTCTTATGTGTTCGAGAGACGGGGTTCTCTCCCCTTTTGTGCTGAGAGATGGGATTCTCTCTTGTTTGTTGTAGCTGCGTTACGCGTTGTCCTGGCTACTATCTGCAAGTGACGAGTTTGCGACGCCATCGAAGTTGAGTGTAGTGACAACTATTCGTCTCATGGGAATGGTCGAACAACTTGATGAAAGCAACGGTCCAGTACTCAAATGGATCCCAATGACAACGAGACATCGCGAGAAAGGTTCAGTAAAGACAATGAGAGTAAACTTCACCACGGAGGCTAAGTTTTACGCAACTCCTCGAGAAGGGTTAAGACACTATCACTCGAAGCTTTTCCAGCTTAGCAGTGGAACCTGGGGACCAGATTCTCTTAAGGGGGGAAGGTTGTAACACCCCGCATTTTCGGAGCAAGATACGATGCCGTTTTTGTACGATTAGATTATTATTTATTTAACTCTGCTTGTGCTTGAATTGCCTTATTTATGTTTTAATAGTTTGATTGACTCGATTGCAACCTTACAAAAATATGTGGACTTAATTGAACTTTGCCTAATCGTCTGGGACTCCCTTTCTAATTTATTAATTTCAAATTTGGATCTAATTGATTCTTATCTTAAACTTTGTGGTCACTTTATAATTTCATAACATTTAATTCGGACTTAATTGAACCTATCTAAGACCTGCGGACTCAATTGCTTAACTAGACGACTCGAGGGATCTATCTGCAATTCTTGGAAAGGAGTCTTTTAATACGCTGAAAACCCTAGCAGCGCTCATTATTTTCTTTTCTTCATCTCTTCGTCTTCAATCGCAGCAGCTTCACTAGCGGCGCCAGCACTCCCCACCGCGGCGACGCATCGCCACCACCACCTCGCTTCTGCCTCATCCGAAAAGAGAAGCCACAAAGAGCAGCAACTCCAGCGACGCCCTCCCCTTTCGGTTTCAAGTAGCGGCGCAGCAGTTTTCTCCCCACCGAACCACTGCCACGATTCAGCATCACCACCACCGCTACCTTCCTTTCTCCGCTTTCTCCGTCGTTCACCAGCGACGCCTTCTTTCTCAACCACACCATCGCCGGCGACGATTCGCGGCCAGCACAACTCAGATCCGGACACCCCGCTTTGGTCAAAAACCACCCGTAACCTCGTTTCTTCGCCCAGATCTGAGAATCCCCTTTTCATCACCTGCTAGTTCTCCGCCGCCAAAACCCCATCTTCTCCGGCGAACTCGGTCAGCCGTCGCCACCACGGAGCATCCACTTTCTCCCTCTCCCGTTTCAGAGGACAAGAGTAGCACCACCCCCGGCTGTCTCGCCACAGATCCGACCACCACTGCCAGGTCTAGTCGCCGATCTCTATCGCAGCTATCAGACCCGGTCACCTTCTCCGGCCTCCGTTTCGATTCAGCTATCAGAAATCACCACTCTAGCAGCGGAGTCCTACTCTCCTTCATCAATCCTTGCCGCTGCTTCTTCCAATTGTAAATCCCTTGTTTTGTTTTCGTTTCCCTTCATTTTTTTTTCTATATGAATTTAGTTGTATTATTGTTTTAATATCCAATATGAATGTGAATTCTGAAGTATAATCTCGTTTTGTTTGTAATGGGAACTTATGTGAATTGATGGTATAACTGAATGGTAATCGTATGCTGTATATGTTATAATCTGGTTGATGGGTTTATATGGATGACATTTTGACTATCAAATTATTCGAACTACGGATTAATTGTTTAGTGATCCTCTTGGATAATTATAATGAAATCTGTATATTCGTATTATGAAGTTGGAACCTCGTTGTGTTAACTGAAAATTGGACTGCTTAGATTGTATTTAAAGGAAATGGGTTAACTAATTTAGAATTGAGTTGAATTCATTTAAATTAAATTTCAAACTTCATGACAATAATTACTTATCATGAAAAGAACAAAGTCATGCTTAATTATTACGTTACATATTGGTAATTAATAAATAATGGTGGTAACTAATTAAATGCCTAATTGTGTAGGTAATGCAATATGTTAATTGTGGGATCTGTGAACAGGGCGCACATGGTGTGCATGCGTGTTGTTTACATATATGGTGTGCTTGATATATTAGAACTAAATGAATTATTAACTGTTTTGGGTTGAAGTAATCGTAAAAGTATTCTAATCGTGATGTTGGATAACTAGACTTAGTGTCTGAGACTTTTGTGAGTTATGTGGGTTGTACAATGTGTGTATATATATATTTATATATATATATTGTTGTAATAAATTCCAATTTGTATATTAAGCTTGATTCTTTGTTTAGAACTTTAATGATGTGAATTTTAAATTGTGGCTTAGGCTTTGTTATCAAATTGTAGATATTTGGCCATAACTCGATTAAATGTCTAATTATTTACGTGTCATACTATACCATTTCACATCACCCATGTCATCTTACAATCATCGCCGTGCGTCTTTGTGGTTAATGTCTGAGTCTTGTCTCATGAGTACACTGTATTCCCTTTCTGTACAGTGATCTCCAGGGTGGAGACAACCTGATCGAGTATGCATCCGTCTTGTCAATTCTGGTATCTCGTCGCTTCTCAGGTGAGGTTTAGGATTTTGTATAGTTATGCGACCTATGGCCTTTACATGCTGATTTCTACCCCTGCATGTGAGTATACCTTACAATAGTTATGTATGTGTTGAATATGATATTTTTATGATCTTATGCTTGCACTTCTCCGTGGGCGGGCTATCCCTGCAGCGTGGGAATGTAAGTGTGTGAGTCCTGCGTGGGCGGGCTATCCCTGCAGCGTAGGCATATATATAAAAACCAGTTTTTGAAGCATATGTAAGCTATTTTGGAAAAGCAGTTGTGTTGTGATTATGTAGCGAGTTGGCCATGAAATATTGGCATCTGTATGTATGTATGTATGTATGTGGATCCGAGGAGCTATGGGTAAGGAGCCCCCGGGACGGTTAGGGCCGTCGGGGATATACCTGTGCGTAGTTCCATTTGAGATATCTTCACGCGACCCCGTGCTGTAGGGAAGGTGTGGTATCTTGAGCCTTCGGCTGAGGCCGGGGAGGACTCTTGTGGGTTCGCTACCCCTTGAGGGTATGTCTGCTATGGATGGTTTGGGGACGGTACATCTCCTCCATCATTGGTGTGACGGTTGGATTGATTTTGTATTTTATGATATGTTCTGAGGAGTAAAGGTTGGAAGCTCGTACTCGCCGAGCATGTGTTCTGTTCTGTCTGGGAATCATGAATCGAGATAGAGTTTCTGAAATGTTTTCTAAAGCTTATACTTATAACTATCTTTTGGGTACTTTTGGAAATGTCTTTGGTATGCAACACCTATCTCCGGTTCATGAGTCCACCCTTCTGATATGTGCTATGCTCCATATATATATATACAGTGGGTGTGCGTTAGCCCCCTCACTCGGTCAAGTTGACTGACCCCTCATTTACACTTTTAGTTGCAGGTTGTTGGCATTTGCTAGGCGGAAGTGAGTCCTTTGAGTTGCACTTCGTCGGTCTAGTCTTTATATTTGCATTTATCCTCTCATACACTTTACTTATACTTAAGACTTGTAGACTTGAGATTATACTTTACTATTCGGTAGCCCTTGTGGCACCCTCATTCGGCCCCTTGTGGCACTTGATGATTATTAATTTATGTTGATATTTGGGATTAGGTATTTATGCTAGTTGAACCCGTCATTTGTTATGTTTGTTGATCTATTATTTGGGATTAGGTATCTATGCTAGTTGAACCCGTCACCTGCTTTGCATGTTTTGTTTTAAATGCTTCCGCTATCTATTGTTGTTGGTTTTAATTGCTTCCGCACTCTGAGTTTTAGTCAAGTTAGATCCGCCTAGCCTAGTGTGTGAGTTGGTCTCCCGTTCGCTCTGATTCGGATTCGGGCATGGACTTTCATTTCATGTTCCGGGTCTGGGTCATAGTGCGGGGGATGTGGCACTTCTCCGTTTGGGGTGTTACAAAAAACATAAAGGGAGGGGTCAGTCCAAAGACTGAGTGAGGGGTTACACACACACCCATATATACGTATACGGAGCACAGCACATAGCATAAGCGGGAGTCCATGAACCGGGGCGTGGTTTTTGCAATCCAATATCATTTCCACATGTGATACTAAGTATAGGGAACAAAAGAGTTAGGCCGAAGGCCAAAACAACCATATTTTATTAATTAAGAATCCACTCCCGTTTCACGAACTATTTCTTAATTAACTAAACATAACGAAAAACGGACATAACCCAAACGCACACACACATCATCCGTCGACCTAAAATAAGCCATCCCGGATACAGAACAGATCAGAACTTATCATATCAGAACCTCCGTCGACCTAAAATAAGCCGTCCCGGAGCATATCACGCACACAGACATATCAGAAGCAGAATCTTACCATAAACAGAGCGTAACTAGGTCCGCGACCTATCTCATATCACAAAGCATAGTAAAAGGCATAAGCGTAAAGCATATCATACCTCGCATAATCATACTCACACGCATTACATATACAAAGGCTTATCTCACATGTAAACATATAAGGCACATATCATTAGGGTATAACTATAACCTAACCTCACCTTTCACCGACGAACCGGGCAAACGGGACCAAAACAAAGCCTATGGAGCAACCACGTCACGAACGGGGGACTCCTCTGAACAAGACAAACACGATAAATAAACTTAGACTTAAAAGAGACCATAGAGACGCTCGGCTAATGCATATGGGTGCATATGATGCAAATTCAAAGCACAAGATCCGTCATTAGGCAAATAAGAGCATTAAAGCAAATTAAGTTCAACACACATTCAAACGTATTCAATCTTTCACAAAAATCTACTACCTACATCATAGTACACAATATAACACATTTCCAAAGTTTGAAAACAAGGAGAATTCATATGATACACCAACGAGTCTACGGAAGTACATGCATATACCACACATTAACACTTAGAAGCATTTACAAAAATTAAAACTCAAAAACATATCAAACGGGTTCGAAACTTAATGAAACTTTAACACATGATTCATAATATTACAAAAACATAGCACATCAAATTTCAGATCCATCGGAGTTCATATGATAGGGGAAAAGGGTTACGGAAATCACAAATGCCATAAAAACGCACATAAACGGCATTCAGAAAAAACATGCCTAAATCTCATTAAAATGTTATGAAATTGAACCACAAGACTCCTAACACATAATACAACAAGTTCATAGTTCAACACAAACGAAGATAAAGGCATTAAAAGAGGTGAAACAATCAAAAACCGAAAAGGAAAGAACAAGAGCTGTGCAGAGGGAGGGACACGGGGGTGTCCCTCAACTTAACTAGACTGAGACACGGGGGTGTCTCATTACAGACCTGAAAAAAAGGCATGACACGGGGGTGTCTCACATTTCAAGGAAAATGAGACACGGGGGTGTCACGGTACAGACCCAAAAACCCAAACAAAGTTTACCGGCAAAACAAACCTTATACAAAATCAGTCCAAAAGCATACCAAATCAACTCCAAATCTTATTAAACTTGATATAAAACATATTTAGCATGTTAGGAGAATATTTCATTTAGAATGAAAAAGCCAAATCACACGTTAAGAGCACCGAAACCATGCAGCAAGTCTGGGGCGTCAAAACCGCACATATGAGTTCGATCATGCCAAGATCAAGTACTTAGGGGCTGAATTTGGATCTAAAACCTTGGGGAATGCATGCTAACATACTAAACAACTAATATAAATCATATATATGCAAAATGGCACGAATTAAAGCACATTAGAATGACCAACGAACCACACAAATGCAACAGCAGCAGGTCTGTCATGGATCATGCATAAGAACAGGTCAGGTACTTCGGTTTTGGGGCTTAAAATGGATCCAAAGGCTTGCAACGTGAATGCTAACATATATAGAAATGAGTTTACATCATATCCATGCAAATTCACACGAAAAGAAGGTCATTTGATCAAGTAACAAAGCATAATTCCACAAAGCAGTCCAAAACAGGGGAAGCAATTTTGATCACTAAGTTTGGAGCTCTATATCTCATAATTTCATCAAAGGGTCTAAAGAGAAAATCATCCTAACATCATACACTATCAGTTAGGAAACAAATAGGCTAAGAAACAAGCTCATATAATCAGTTTAAGGCAAGGAAATCAGCCATAAAGCAAGTTAACTCATAAGAGCAAAAATCTCCAAAAGTCCCTATTCATGCTCCTATCCAAACCCTAATCAAATCTGATGCAAAACAAGTATTAAATGGATCAAAAATTGTATAAAAGGGTAGAGAATACAAAAATATAAATACCTTGAAAATTTGGAGAAGAAAGATGATGATTTGAGTTCAAAATCCACAAAAGGGGCAAAGTTCTCTTCTCCTCTCCTCTTCTCTTCTCTCTCGATCAGTTGCAGCACAAAATGAGGGGGTTTGGCTCGGTTTTCAGCTAATAAGGGAGAGGGAAAGACTTAACTCAAGTCAAGACATCAAGGTTTAGGCTTAGGTTGAGTTAAATTGGCCCCACAAGTACATGACTAGTCAAAGAAGGTGGCTTAAGCACAAGCTGTCCGTTCCGATCGAAAAACGAGGGTCTAAACGAGCTTAGAAAAATACCAAATCAGGTTCCTTGACTTCATCTCTTCGTTACGAGTCCAACGCATCTTCCGGAATTCGAATTCGAATCCGAATTCCCTAGCTCAAGTTATGGCCTCCGGAACAAGAGCGGCGCTAAAACTAGTTAGGCCCTCATGTCCCTCGTCAAATACCAAAGGTTTAAAACCTCGATAAACAAACACAAAAACTTAAAACGAGCATGCAAACACATTCATAACTCACATATATCACGCATACCAAAATTTCACAAAAATCGGAATTGAAAACGGAGTTAAACGAATGGAAAATGATTAGAAAAGGATTTAAACGTTTAAAGTTTCAAACTTAACACTTATTTCAATTATTCAAATATTCCAAATAATTCATATTTTCGCATGCTTAAATAATTAAATGCGCACTTAGCACACCCGTGACATTCGTACCTGGAAAGCCGGAGAATCGGGATGTTACAAGGTATAACGGAAATGGCTTGGAGAATATTCCTATGTATAGAATATGGATCTGGGGATAACAAAATTATAAGGGAGCTTCTGTGAACCCTAAGACAGAATTGACAGGAGAGAGAGAGTCGAATCAAGCTAGCATATAATGGAATGATGGCAATCAAGAGTAATCCAATAGAGTAAAAAGGGGGTTCAATAATGACAATATTATCAAGTCTTCGGTTATTCCCACGATAATTCAGAAGGAAATTTAAGAAGAAACCAAACCGGAAAAGATGATCATTGGAGGATTTACATCAAACTTCAAGAATCATCAAGAACATTCTATCTTCGATACGAGAAATGTGGGGCCAGATGCCGAATGTAACCTTAAGGGGTTAAAGGGAAAGAATGGATAACATGAACGGAAGATGGAAAAGGATTCGTGTTAAGGTAGATCCTAATGACAAATACCTCAAGGTAGGGATTGAATCGTCAAGGTGGTCAGGGGTAGTTATTCTCGAGGGTATTTTAAACTCCGATATGGGTAAGATAGTAGCTATGGACCTAACTTCGAGACGGATGGTCTAAGGGTATTCGGGAGGTCAAGCTCGGTTAATTAAAAAGAGTTGGATGAATGAGGATTAAGGGAAATGATGAAGACTGGAATCAGTACCAGGCAGAAGGGATCTAAGAGTATAATCCTTAAAGGATTCATCAATTGCTTCACCGGAATACCCTGGAGAGGTTAAAGACAAGCTGAGCAATGAACCTATCCTCAGAACAGATCACACACTGGACAACTTACAAATTTAAATTTCTTAACTATGGTGAACGGTACATAAAACATTCATGGCATAAGCATACATACAATTTAATTTAATTGATTTTTAATATTCTATGCCTTACTAATTGATTATTTTCGTTGTACTTGGTTATGCTGTAATTGAGGGTTATTACATGTCTTTGTGTGATTTTAAATTTGGTTTTGCGTGCGTTGCTTGGGAGTATTGGAGACTTCCTTGCCTTATTTTTGTTTGAGAGACGGGGTGCTCTCGTTGTTTCTAAGAGACGGGGATTCTCTTATTTTTGATTGAGAGACGGGGTACTCTCCTTGCTTGCGAGAGACGGGGTTCTCTCATTGTTGCTCGAGAGACGGGGCTCTCTCCTTGTTGCTTGCGAGAGACGGGGAATCTCTCATTGGTGGTTTTAAGCGTGCAGTGAATCCGAGGATGGATTCTTTTTAATGGGGAGAGACTGTAACGCCCCGGGTTTTCATTTATATTAATATATCATATTTGTTTCTAAATTACGTAATTTAATTATTTAATTATGTGATTAATTGTTTTTACGTGTTTCATATTTAATTTTATTATAAATCGTTATTATTTTATTTTATTATATTTTATTTCAAATTAATATTATTTATACATATTACGTTATTTTAATTAATTATCTTAAATTATTACTAATTTAATGATTAATGTTAATTATGTTGCTAATTATGTATTATGTTAATTAATCATGCTTAACCATATTAATTTATTTTATTTACGTTGACTTTAATTTTTATTTGATTTTAGAATTAATGCATTTAATTTAAATGTTTATGCATGGAATTTTATGAAAATGTGCATGACTGATTATTTTGTGCATCGTTCTTATATGAAATGATATCGAAACGTCGTGAAATTATAGTATGTCGTAAATATATGTATTATGAACATGACTATATGCTCGGTTTATGTTTTCGAATTCATTTGATATGTTAACGAATTTAATTTGTATCATGGAACCAAATCGGGGGGCTAACGAGCACTTAGCGTACCCTTGGTTCCGAATTTAATATCTTGAGCTCGGGAACTCGGATTCGAGTTCCGTCAACTCCGCTGAACTCGTAACAAAAATTCGAGTTTATTAAACTTAGCCTTATATTTTTTCAAAGTCATTTGAACCTCCGAAATCCAACCGAAAAACGAAACGGCGACCAAACTGACCTTGTTGCACAAAAATAGCCATATCTCACCCAAACTTTAATCAAATTAACCATGGTTTGATTCTAATGATCCCTAACTCAACCATCTATCCTAACATATCATGCCCTAACCAAACCAACCCTCACACAATCCCCAAATATCAGCCAAAATTACTGCTTTTCAGCTCAGTCCCGTAACCTAGCCTTCCTTAGAGATTTTGGAGCTCAAATCTCATCCAATCTTCATCCAATCATCAAGGTAAGCTTAGGGTTGTAAAATATGTTCATTTCTGATCATTTTCATTCTTTCATTCCCAAATTTGAGCATGGTTTCATGAGATTTTGGACTGCCTTCGAAAATAATGTGTTTTGGGCAATTTGTTGATCTTATTCTATTCTTAATGGTTTTGATTGATTCCAAGCTTGAGAATGATTATTTTGACCTCCTAATTTCATTTATGATCATTGATTTCGTGGTGGTTGAAGTATTAATGAGATATCGTTATGGCACTTGAGAGAATGTTAATGAAATGTCACGTATGACAGCTTCTCTTGGTTGAGCTCTTTTGGAACTGAATTATATGTTGAACTTGTGTTTCTTAGCTGCAAATTTGATGGCCTAAACTGATATGAATTTGTGGAGATGAAAAGAATCCATCATGCCCTGTTTTCCCGTGACCTTTGCTCTGTTTTTTGCTTGAATTTTGCTGTCAAAAACTGTTGTGTTTCCTCCTTGCTTTTGCTGTCAGTTTCATGGCTTTTTGGTATGTGTTGTGGCTGAATTCTTGCTGTAATTCATGCCTTATTTTGTTGCTTATATTGCTTGCATTTCATGCTGGAGTTGCTACTCTTTTTCTGCGTCTTTTGCTGTCATAAAACAGGGGCTGCTGCTGCGAGACACGGGTGTGTCATTCATGGCCTTTCCAGGGTGAAACGGGGGTGCGGGTTGGCCTGAAATTTCTGTACCGAGACACGGGGGTGTCTCGGTTTGTGCTAGGGAGGTGACACGGGGGTGTCACCTTGTTTTGTTCCCAACTGTTGCCTGCGTTTTTCCTCTGTTGTATGCATGCATGTATTGCTGCGGTTGCTGTTCTTCTTGTTGCAGGGGTGTGTGTGTGAGTTTGTGCTGAATGAAGAAAAGAAGATGCATGCATGGGTTTTCCTATATATATATATATATTGTGTGCGTGTGTATATATATATATAAGCTTGTGTGTGCATGGCTTTGTGTGTGTACGTGCATGCATGGGTAAGTATTTATATATGTAGTATATATGTATTAATTATGTAATCTATGCATGCATGCTAATTCGTGTATATATATATATTATATATATACATATGTTTATTATATAATTATTATATATTTATTATATTGTATATGTTTATTATATATATTTTTTAAATATTATTTGATTTAATTCAATTGTTGAATCTAATTGATTTCTATTCCGCATATTTAAATTACCGACTATTGCTTGAACATTTTATTTATTCCATTTCTAATTGTGAATATGAATATTACTTGCTATGATTATTAAATGGAATTTTAGATTAATTAATATGCGTTATGAATCTTATGAAATTATGAAATATGAATTTATGAATTTATGTATTTGAATGATATGAATGAACGAATGGTTTGATTATATGTTTTAAATTCTTTAATAGTGCACATGAACATTTTATGATATAATATCATCTGTTACGCATTCATATCATGTTCATGGCATGCCGTGCGTCTTATATGGTTCATTGGAGTCTCAAGTCTCACGAACACGTCATGTTGTCTTTTGTACAGTTTATCTCCAGGGTGGAGAGATCTTGATCGTTCAGGCACTTGGTACTCGTTCCTTGTTTCGTCACGGTTCAGGTGAGGGTGTTTTCGTTCTAGTTATGTATAAAACCCTACAACCGTATGTGACAACCTTTGGCCAAAACCCTAATATAGTTATATATGGTTTTCAAATGATATGTATTGAGTAAATATTGATCGAGAAAACCCCCTTTCAAATGACTTATGAATTATGTTAGGTTTCTTATGAATTGATATGTTTGGCGAGACATATTTATGATTTATGATTGCACGGGCCCCGGGACTTAGTATATGTGGCTAACCGAGGAAGCAAGGGCTGACGGGGATCCCATATACTAGTTCCAACCAATTACGGCGAAACGAACTTCGTCAAGGAGTTTTTGACGGGGAAATGCTAACCGGGCTTTGAGGCCTCATGAACCTCATAGCCGCATTGATATGATTGGGTGGTCGGGCCTTGCAAACCCGTCCACCACCCGGAGGAAGAAGGTTGGAACTTATTTTATGATTATGTTATGATTGATAGGCACCGTGCGGGAAGGCCGGGACACGGATTGCCCAAACGAGTATGTTTAGGATATGATATATGATTTGTATGTATTATGATGTATTGCATGATCACCTACTTAAAATATTATTGATTTTTGTTGTACACGGTCAGAGTTTGGTTGGAGATGATGTACGCTCACTCGCCGAGCCTTACGTTTATGTATGATTTATGAATATAATGAATTAATATGATTAGTCGTAAAATGCGAGTATTGCTTGGTCATTCTCTTGCCCTTTTTGGGAACTAATTCTAAATAAAACTTTGCTCGGGATTTATGACTTGCATGTGCATGTTTTATATATGTATATCGCTCCTGCTCACTCAGTCTTCTAGAGACTGACCCTCTCCCTCCCCAACACTTTAGTGTGCAGGTTTGGCTTTGGAGTTTCGAGCTAGGCGGAGTTATGTTGAGTTTGAGTCGGTCAAGTTAAGCTAGAAGTGTCTCTGCATTCATCTTATGTATTTAATTGTGAATGAAGTAACCTTGTAAGAATATTGGAGTTGAATCTTGTTTAAGTGCTATTGAATTGCTTTTGTTGGGCTTTGATTATGTGTTTAAAAGAGGCCTGAAGAGCCCAAGTCTGCTTATGGTTTGTATGTTTGAGTTTTAGTTTCCGAGGCATTATATTTTGTTGATTGGTTGCGATTGCAGGGTCTAAGTTCCGCCTAGCTTAGGAGGGTTTTATATTTGTCTCCCGTTCGCTATGGTTTGATACGGGTGCGGATTTACCATTTCGTTACTCGTGTTGAGCCATAGTGCGGGGGATGTGGTGCCTTCCGTGCGGGGTGCTACAGACCGTGCTAAAGGTTTCGTTGGAGAGAGAGATAGAGGTACAAGGTCTCCTCTTCGTTGGGCTTGGCCGACAAGGGGGGGAGAAGCCAGGTACTCTTTAAGTTGTTCGAAGGCTCTATCTCACTCTTCATTCCATTCAAACTTCTTTAGGTTTCTCAGTATCTTGAAGAAAGGGAGGTTCCGCTTTAACGAGCGGGGATATGAACCGGTTCAAAGAAATGATCCGGCCGACCAAAGATTGAACTTGGCTGATGCACTGAGGACGGGGTACGATCTGGATAGCCTTGATCTTGGCCGGATCAGCCTCGATTCCTCGCTGACTGACCATGTACCTAAGGAATTTAGCTCCTCTAAGTCGAACGTCCACTTGTCCGGGGTTGAGCTCCATTCCGTACTTCCGTAGAATATCGAACTCCCCTCATAAGTGGTCGAGATGATCAGAGGCCTACTTGCTTTTTACGATCATATTGTCGATATAGACCTCCATCGTTTTCCCGATCTCATTCTTGAACATCAAGTTTACAGCATTTGGTAAGTGGCTCCCGTGTTCTTAAGCCCGAACGGCATTACTTTGAAGTGGTACACGTCTTTCACGATGATGAAGGCGGTGTTGGGGCTATCTTCGGGTGCCGTGGAGATCTGATAATATCCTTGAAAGACGTCCATCATACTTAGCATTTCACACCCGACCGTCGAGTCGACTAGTTGGTCGATGCGGGGAAAGCGGGTACGGATATTTAGGACATGCTTTGTTGAGATCGGTGAAGTAGTTGCACATCCTCCACTTTCCTCCTGTTTTCTACACGAGGACCATGTTGCATAGCTAGTCGGCATACTGAACTGGAGTGACGTAGCCCACGTCGAGGAGTTTGTTAACCTCTCATTCAATGATATCGTTCATTTCTTTGCTCTGAACTCTCAGCTTCTGCTTGATCGGTCTGTGAGTTGGATCGATACCTAGCCAGTGGCAGATCTGTTTGGAAAACGGAATCCGAAAGCAGAGGAAATTTAAAAATTTTCCAACAAAAGGATCGAAACTCGCAATCATGAATCCAAATTCGTAGAGATCAAGAAACCCACTTAGGTAGTAGCTTTCTTGACACGTTTTGAGCCGTCCTCAAACGCGCTTCATGCGGTAATGGCAACCCGTCCCTCGAAAGTCTCTTTCTACTTCAGAATCCATTGTAGGGACAACAATCCACACCAACCTAGATTCAAATCATGTTAGGGAAAGTGCTTAGCAATATAACATAAAGAAAGAAACACGAAACGAGAAAGGTATGATTGAAACTCCCTTCAAAACCCAGTTTTGCGAAAGTAGAAATCTGCCTGCCATAAAACCCTCGTGAAAAAATTCATCCTTCAGGATATGGACGAACGGTTTTCGCCATATTCTTTGGTTTGATTTTTTCACTTGTATTCTGTTGGGTTCAGAATCGTTTCATCATCCCTTGTGGTCGTTTTACTTGATCCCCAAAAGTTCCTTCGAATCTTTCAAGACTTCTAACTTGAAGCCCTCTAGAGATAGTCCACCAACTTGACTACAATCTAACTAGTAAGGATGCTAGTTCTCTAGTTAGTGTTTAGGCATAACCTAGGGTTTATTTGATCTTGGAGAAAGGATGGTGTTCAACACATGAACCAAAAGAAATTAATCAATCACTCTCTAAGGGGAGCTCATATAGGAAAGGAAGGGGTGGCCGAAAATCCCTAGTCCTTATGGGCTAAGGATTTTGGTCCCTCTCTCCTATTACTTGATCATCAAGTAATTTTGACTTTGACTTTGAATTATAATTCAAATCAACTTTTAAGAGAGCTAAAATATCCAAACCCTTTTGGATATTATTATACTTTATTTATTAATAAATAAATAACTTATTTATCTAATTAATTAATTCGTAATTAATTAAATGGATTATTTTTCTCCAAAATAAGACTTTCATTTTTTTAATTCAAAATTAAACTAAAGTCTATTAAATAATTAATCACATTAATTATTTAACACATAAATAAATATACACATATATTTACACACGTGTGAGACACGTGTCACAAGGACATGTGCCACTCACGTGAGCCACACGTGTGGAACTCTCTTGGCCCGATTAACTCGTTTAATCATTTTAAAGCCTCAACTCATGTAACTAAGTTGTTGTGTGTGACCCTCTAGGTTCTCAATTCAATTAGCAGTGACCCTAATTAATTAATTCACTAATTAATTAATCAGTCCACAGATTAAACGACCATAGTCTAGCAACAGGTGTTTAACCCCTAGCTAAATTGGAATGTTCGGATTCGACAGAACCTTTAAGTCATTGATTCATGTGAGATACAATCCTCCTACTTACTATCTCTCAACCAAGATCTAGGGTAAGGGAATAATCAGAACCCTAATAATCTGGTCTTAAAGTTAAGTGCATTTCATATCCATTTGATCTCAATCCAAGAAACCCTTTTCTTGATATCTTGATCTACTGCCTTGGCCAAGGACTCCATATGGCATATGAATGACTTAGACAATAAGAGATCACCTTGCAAATGCAAGTGTAGGTCCTATCTTGATTCTCATTCACTTTCATGAGTCACTTGTGTAGCCCCAGCATAAGCCTTGAATCAGTTGTCTAAGGCGACACCCTTTAAAGCTTATACCTAAGACTACAGAGTTAACTCATAAAGTGATATGGAACCTCAAGTCTAAGGATCAATTAATCACATAAATGAATCGTGAGATATTTCCTAATCTGGAAGTTTTCATTTAGGAATCTTCTCACACGGGGCACCTTAGTGAACTTACTTATTGAAGTAAGCACCCTCATGTATCACGCACGTATCAACTATACACTTTGCACCTCCATGAAACAAGGTGGTCCTTCTTAAGGGCGTGATCCCACAAGCAAGCCTTAGAGGAGTCAGGTTGACACTCCCACTGTCTGTAGGACTCATCGGCTTGGAGTATTTTACTAATCATGACTTATGTGATATAGGGCTCATTTCATGAACCATTTCACCTAAATGGTAGAGTCCTAAAGTCATCAGGATTAGGGGAATTCTCATACATGCACAGCTAAAGTAAACGCATACCAAACAAGAGCATATAAAGAAGTGTTGCCTGAATTCGTTATTTTATTCAAAGATTGTCTGTGATTACAATAAGGAAAAGTACAAAGTGGATATACAATCGACTTTCTAGGGCACTATTCCCAACAATCTCCCACTTACCCGTAAAAGCCATTTAGGTACTCTAAGTCCCACCTTCTTAAGATACACTTTGAGAACCTGTTGACTTTGGGCATCTCTGCTGGTGTAACCCTCTTATTTACACATTTCTAAGGAAACTCGTTGTCCTTATAAAGTGATTCGTAATCATGTGTTCAGTCTCTTGGTGAGGTCTTGGTTCTCTTACTTGAGCAACCATCCATTTTATCATACAATATGATAAATGAGTTGTTTCATGCTAGGAACTTTATCTAACCAGTTAGATGGAGTTTCTTACCCAAACACTTAACTTAGCGTTATATAATACGACTAAGTTCTCAACTACGATAGTCGAGTTTTGCAATGTCCGTCCTTGGAACCCCTTTCCAACAAATTACATTACCATTCTGGTAGAAGTTGTATCATTTCCATGATTTCATAATCATCTATGTTTGATGAACGGTTACATCAAATATCCTTCTAACAACAAGATCTTTTGGGCTCTGTAAACTAATACATATCCTCATTTCTTCTCAAGTACTCTGAGGACATCCTTTATAGAAATCTAATGACCTTCTTTGAGGTCATATTAGATTCGACCCACTACGCTTAGTGTTGCGCCATATCAAGTCTAGTACATAACATTTCATACATTATGCACCCGTTCACTTAAAGGGGTTTTGGACATTCTAACTTTCTTAAAGTTATCTTAGGACACATACTCTTCAAAAGAGATGTTCCATTGTCCATACTAAACTCCTTTTAGTACCGTGGTTATGTACTCGTTTTGTGATAATCTATTTATGCTCTTAGATCTATCTTCTATAGATCTCAATGTCGAGAATTTAGGATAATCACTAAGATCTTTCATGCCAAATTGTTTCTTAAACAAGAATTGGTAACTTTCACGTCATCCTTAACACTCCTAATGAAAAGGATGTCGTCTTCTAAAGGACCAAAATTAACTCTTACATCACTAACTTTCATATGTACACTCTGAGACTTCTTCGACTTCCATCTGTGTCAAACGATTTGACTATACTATGGAATCAAATTGTCTAACTCCTAGAAGCCTTTATCAATCCACAGATTGACTTAGGGATTTGCACATCTTATGCATACTCCCACTGAATATGAGATTCATAGAAATACCTTATTTCAGTCTCTTTCAATCTCAATTTGAACAAGACTGTTCTCATATTCATTTATCATATCTCACAGTCAGAATATGAGGATGTAGTAAACACAATCCAAATGGACTTTTGCATTTTAATCGTCAAGAAGGTTGTAATGATTTCCATTTACTCGATGCTCTATTAGCTTGATCCTATCAGGTGGATCAACCAAGGTCCAAACTTGGTTTGAATATATGCAATCCATATTGGATTTCAAGGCTTGGTTACACTACTCATATTCCAAATCTGATAGTGTCTCCTCTTTAGATAATTCCTCGGCTATCTAGGAACGTGTTCTAAACGCGTCTTAAGAGGAGGGTTTCATACATATACATACTCTAAAATTTGGTTAAATTTTATCAAATGGGCTCGTTTCTTCTATATGTGGCGTGGATATTTATCCTCAAATTTCTTTGAGGTCTGCTTGCTTGCCTTTCTTCTTCTTTAGGAACGACTCCTGAAGAAAGATACATTCCTTGAGACAAACAACCTTTGTCTAAGGGAATCGCAGAAATGATATCCAATATCGTTGTATAAACTTGAACTCATTTCAAGCTTATCTCCCACTATCCTCTTCACTTAAGAGGATTCCTATTAAATTCTCAGATAAGAATAATTACGGAATTTAGTATGCCACATTGCATAGTGCAACTAAAGGACTGATTTTGGAAGGTACTAAATTCAAAATCTCTAACTGCATATTCTGGTAGTTTATTCCTAGAATGATTATAAGTCAATAAAGCTTACTATGGAATGGACCAACCTATTAGGTTTCATTCACTCATTCGGAAAAACTAAGGTGTTCTCGAATTAGTTTACTGAGAGATAATCCTATTATCTCTAAGATGACTAAGGAATTAGTTGCTAAGATATTGGCTATCTCGATCATATCGATTTACCTATAACGTATGACTACTTCGGTTCCTAACCTCCTTTTAAAATTTTAAGAATTTTATATAAGTTTCGAATTTGTACTTCAACAAGTATATTCATTCATAATGATTAAACTGACGATTGTATCTAGTGCTTACATTAAGCATCTTACAGTCATCAGCATGGATCGAAATGCACTAGAATTTTGGCACGTTCCACGTTTCACCTAAACCATGTTTCGGGAACATTTCTCTTCAAGATAGGATTCATAGGAAGTTAACTCTCTAGGTTCATTTTCGTAAAATGATCCTAAGATGTCTAACTTGCTAATCCTTTTATGTCTCAACGTTCCAAAGTAATTCGAAGCTTTGTCATCTCACTTACTTTTGTTATCTCATTGTATGTTCAGAACATTAGTGCTTTGAGTCTTTGCACAACAGATTATGCAGAATCAACTCAAGACTTATGAATTCTATTCCTAGTAGAATTACTAAACGAGGTAACATTTCAGAGTACTCAATACTCTTTGCAGTTCCCTTTCAAAGTCCTTATTTGCTACCATAGAAGCAAACGTCCAATTTGATCTCTAGTGTCTTTTGGGCGTACCCCTTACATGCCCCTCCATTGGGCTCTTAAGGGTTTCTTCTTCTTTAGGGCTTCAAGCCTTTAACTTAGTGAGTTTAGAAGAAGAATTAACCATCACAACCTTTTATTCCTTCTTAAGGATGCTCTCAACCATTATCAACTAAATGATTAACTATGCTACATTAGCATCATTCTAGTTGAGCATAAAGGGTTTGAATGATGGTGGAAGCAATGTAAGCAATCAGTGCATTGAGAACTCTTTTCTCAGTTAACGAGACCACAAGATCTTCAAATAAGATCTTTAGACCTTGTTCGTATGCACTTGTTTCCTCATTTGGAATATTGAATAATTCCATAATATTATACCTTGTAACATTTTTATAAGGTGGTTCAATTGCTCTTAAGTGGTTTGGAGAAGTCCATTCGCCTCAGATTACTTCTCTTTTGGCCCGGGTCGAATTTTCACAATTGAAAACTTCGCCCTTTAGAGAACACCTTTCTCTATTCGGAATCTAAAACGAATTTTAGGGTCCTAAGCCAATCAGAGTTAGTTAGGACTTAGTCAACTCTTTTGACTTAAGGATGGATACGAATAGGTTTGCATTTCATATTGTAGAGAATCACAGAACTACAACCTAGATGCTAAGCAGAGAAAATGTGGGCATGCTGAATTATAACGATATACAAAAGATAAGGTCTTTAATCTAATGTAGCTCCCACTGTTTTTCAAAGATCTATAATTCCCAAAGATCTAAGAGGAACGCGTTTCCCAATGGGTACTAAGATCCTAAGCATTTTACCTCGAACCCACGACTCGCGGACATTCTAAGTAAAACCCTAGGTAGATACAACTTACCAATTCTAACACATTTAGAACTCTTAGTAATTGTTTTTGCATCACCTATCTTTCAATATGGACCCACAACTCGTCCGACATCCATATTTACTTAGGAGTTAAGATAGACCCATCAATCATAAGATCATGATCAAAACTTAGTTCGAACGACCCACGACTCGCGGACATCGCCCTTGCCAAAATTGAAAACGAAATATTGATCATTTAAAATGATCAATTAGGTAACTAAGAACTAATAAGCTCCACTAGCTATCCCACGACTCGCGGACAATAACTAGCTTCACTTACTAAATTTAAAACCTATTGATGGAATGCTAGGAATTTAATTCGAAATTTACATCTCGAATTAAACACCTATTGTTCTAAATTAGCTCAATATTTGACGGGAATTTTCGAATCAACCGGAGAGTTGTCCGGTTCGACCTCACCAACATATATGTTATCCAATTTAATTAGTCTTGATTAGTGCAAGTACAATTTAAATGCATTTCACGCAAGCACTTAGTAGATAACATGTCCTAGCAAGATACTAACATGTGATGATCATGGATTCTACCTATCTTATGCGTGATATGTGGGAGCCACTCCACAATCACAAGTTCTAACATACATGCCACATAAACAGTTTAAATCATATAAAGGAAAGCAGTAACAAAATACGAGCCCTATCTCTATTACATTTTTTAATTGAGATTCCCCTCCCTAACATTTTGAGGGGTCTTCACTTATGGCCTCCTTGTTACTTGAATGTGGTCCATCTTACTCCATGGGTGCATTGTCTCCAAAATGAAAATAAAACCTCACCACCTATTCTACTCTCAAAAAAATGAAAAAGTACTGCAAAGTAATAAGGCTCAATCTTCATATTGGCCTTAGACAAATACACGGGGCATACCCCTCGTCTCAAAACAGTAATATGGAAAGCCACATAATAAATCACATAACAGTACGCACATAAGTGAGGCTGCCTCAATTGAAAAACGCAACTATAGGCTCCAACCCCAATTTAAACCATCCATGTGCATAAATTAAAACCATACATAAGTCTAAACCCATGATCACATAACATGCTTAAATTGCAAGAATTTAAATTTAACCAATAAATTAAAATTCTCGCTTTAAGCTCTAATAGCTTAAAACACGACTTAGATGCAATTCTTGTTCAAGAGCCTTTTCTATAAGACCCGAAAAACTATAAACTAATAAAATTCCATTAATTTCCAAAAATTAATAACTTTTATTCTTTCAATATTTTCATAAAATAAAGTTTACAATTTTCCCAAAATTTAAATCGCTTAATTTTTAAAAATCCCAATTTAAACAATTATTTTTAAAATAACTTTTAATTTAAATAAAATAAATTTTTTTAGAAAAATTAAATTGGGATTGGATTAGACTAAACATGAAATTCAAGATTGCGAAACGAACGGCCCGGAATGCCCGGACTGTCCGCCAGCACGTTGCACGACGTCGCGTGCTGGGCGCACGCCAGCACCGCGCATGACCGATAGCAGAAGGCTGCCAGCGCGCGCCCCGCGCACATCGCGCGCAGCCGCAGGCGGGCGTACCGGGTGAGGCTCCCGCACGGTTGCGGGAGGCGAGCAGGCGCGCTTAGGCGCGGGCGAGCAGCAGCGGTGGGCAGTCCCGCACTGTTGCGGAACTGCTGGGCGGATGGGCGTGCGGGCCTAGGCGTGCTACGCCTTAGCACGTCTAGGCTCGCGTTCTCGTAACGCGATTTCGTGTTTCGTACTTTTAGTTGAAAAACCAACAACAATCTAAAATTTAAAACACGATTTAAATATATTTGATCCAAATAATTTCAATCAAATTTTCGAAAACATTTTTCAGAAACTTTTAGGAAAAATACAGTTTCGTAATTCAAGCTTTCTAAAAGAACTCAAGAATACTCAATTCGCATCTAAGCCTAAGAATTTCTACCAAATTCAGTTAAGTGGAGACGAATCAGAAACACGATTAACGGGGTGGCTCTGATACCACTTGTTTGAAAAATGGAATCAGAAAGCAGCGGAAATTTAAAAATTTTCCAACAAAAGGATCAAAACTCGCAATCATGAATCCAAATTCGTAGAGATCAAGAAACTCACTTAGGTAGTAGCTTTCTTGATACGTTTTGAGCCACCCTCAAACGCGCTTCATGCGGTAATGGCAACCTGTCCCTCGAAAGTCTCTTTCTACTTCAGAATTCATTGTAGGGACAACAATCCACACCAACCTAGATTCAAATCATGTTAGGGAAACTGCTTAGCAATATAACATAAAGAAAGAAACACGAAACGAGAAAGGCATGATTGAAACTCCCTACGAAACCCAGTTTTTCGAAAGTAGAAATCTGCCTGCCATAAAACCCTCGTGAAAAAATTCATCCTTCAGGATAGGAATAGTGCCCTAGAAAGCCGATTGTATATCCCGCTTTGTGCTTTTCCTTATTGTAATCACAGACAATCTTTGAATGAAATAACGAATTGAGGCAACACTTCTTTATATGCTCTTATTTGGTATGCGTTTACTTTATCTATGCACGTATTATAACTCTCCCAATTCTGATAACTTTAGGACTCTACCATTTAGGTGAAATGGTTCATGAAACGAGCCCTATATCACATAAGTCATGATTAGTAAAATACTCCAAGCCGATGAGTCCTACCGACAGTGGGAGTGTCAACCTGACTCCTCTAAGGCTTGCTTGTGGGATCACGCCCTTAAGAAGGACCACCTTATTTCATGGAGGTGCAAAGTGTATAGTTGATACGTGCGTGATACATGAGGGTGCTTACTTTAATAAGTAAGTTCACTGAGGTGCCCCGTGTGAGAACATTCCTAAATGGGAAAGGAAGTTTCTATTTCAGGAAATAGAAACTTCCAGATTAGTAAATATCTCACGAGTCATTGATGTGATTAATTGATCCTTAAGACTTGAGGTTCCTTGTCACTTTATGAGTTAACTCTGTAGTCTTAGGTATAAGCTTTAAAGTGTGTCGCCTTAGACAACTGATTCAAGGCTTATGCTGGGGCTGCACAAGTGATTCATGAAAGTGAATGAGAATCAAGAAAGGACCTACACTTGCATTTGCAAGGTGATCTCTTATTGTGTAAGTCATTCGTATGCCATATGGAGTCCTTGGCCAAGGCAGTAGATCAAGACGTCAAGAAAAGGGTTTCTTGGATTGAGATCAAATGGATATGAAATGCATTTAGCTTTAAGACCGGATTATTAGGGTTCTGATTATTCCCTTGCCCTAGATCTCGGTTGAGAGATAGTAAGTAGGAGGATTGTATCTCACATGAATCAATAACTTAAAGGTTCTGTCGAATCTGAACATTCCAATTCAGCTAGGGGTTAAACACCTGTTGCTAGACTATGGTCGTTTAATCTGTGGACTGATTAATTAATTAGTGAATTAATTAATTAGGATCACTGCTAATTGAATTGAGAACCTAGAGGGTCACACACAACAACTTGGTTACATGAGTTGAGGCTTTAAAATGATTAAACGAGTTAATCGGGCCAAGAGGGTTCCACACGTGTGAAACCACACATGTGGGTCACGTGAGTGACACGTGTCCTTGTGACACGTGTCCCACACGTGTAAATATATATATTGTATATATATATTAAATAATTAAATGTGTTAATTATTTAATAGACTTTGGTTTAATTTTGAATTAAAAAGAAAGTCTTATTTTGGAGAAAAATAATCTAGTTAATTAATTATGAATTAATTAATTAGATAAAATAAGTTATTTATTTTAAATAAGTATAAAATTATCCAAAAATAGTTTGGATATTTTTAGCTCTCTTGAAAGTTGATTTGAATTAGAATTTAAAGTCAAAGTCAAAATTACTTGATGATCAAGTAATAGGAGAGAGAGACCAAAATCCTTACCCCATAAGGACTAGGATTTTCGGTCCTCCCCTTCCTATATATAGGGGAGCTCGAGCTCTCCTTAGAGCTAATCGAGAATTCTTTTGGTTCATGTGTTGAACACCATCCTTTCTCCAAGATAAACGAAACCCTGGGTTAAGCCTAAACACTAACTAGAGAACTAGCATCCTTACTAGTTAGATTATAGTCAAGTTCGTGGACTATCTCTAGAGAGCTTCAAGTTAGAAGTTTGAAGATTCGAGCTTTACCAAGAAGAGGGGATCAAGCCGCGAGAAGAGCGTTCTTGGGTGGCTTGAAACGCTTCAAGAAAGACAATTAAGAAAGTAAGTTTCTAATCCCTACGAATTTGGTTACACGATTGCGAGTCCTAGATCCTTTTGTTGGAAATTTTTTAAATTTCCGCTACTTTCTGATTCGTGTTTTCCAACAATTATATGAGACCAGGTCGCCCAAAAATCATGTTATAACCTAGGGGCATGTTAACAACCACGTACTCGAACTCTTTAGTAACTCGACGGGACGAGGTTCCCATCGAGGCGAGTAACTGGATGTGCCCAAGCGGGATGACCTATGATCTGCCGAAGTTGGATAATAGCGTTCGTATCGGATCGAGTTTCAAGTTATGCAATTTTATTTTTTGAAGAGTCGAGTAAAGGATAATGTTCGTGTTACTTCCATTATCGATAAGGCATTTGGTTACATTGAAATTTGCCACACCTAATGTTACCATCATTGGATAACTAGGCATTTCGCCCTCCTGATGTGGGCTCGGGTGGCTATCACTCTCGCTAAAACTAACCTCTTGTCCTTTCCACTCCCTACCCGAACCGATCTGGAGTACTTCCTCATGAGGCCTGTTATACTCTCGAGCTGCCTTCCTGATGTTCCTTTTTCGAGCAGCGTTAGAGTCACTTTCTTTGTGTTCCCTGGCGATCATGTAGATCGTGCCGTTCGTTGGCTCTCTCTAGGGGCTGTTTGCCAGATAGCCTAGGCGGGGACCTCGAGCGGGAGAAAGATAGTTCCTTGGTTCGACCTATCTTCTCAGAGAAGTGGTCGATTTTGCGAATAAAGTCCTTTAAATGCCCTCCTCGGATGAGTCTCTCGATCTCCTCACGGAGGGCGAGACACTCTTTAGTGGTGTGGCCCCATTGCTGGTGCTAGCCATAGAATTTCCCCGACTTCTGAGCTTTGGGACCCTCGCGGATGGTCTTAGGCTTGCTCAGAAGCTTTTTATCGATGACAGTAAAGATCTGCTCGACGGGAGCATTGAGAGGGATGTAGTTTCTTTGGTCGATCTGGATTGTTTGTTCGACTTTTCCCTTTGATTTCTTTGGCTTGCTTCCCTTTCGGCTGGGGTTCGAGCTTGGCCTATAGTGTTGCCTTTCAGATCGGTGTTGGGGCGCGGGTCTATGTGCGAGGGCCATTTCTTCGACATGCATAAATCCACGGGCGATGTCTTGGATCTCCGTTAGGTTACGAGGTTCGGTCCTGATGATCTCATCTGCCCAGTTACAATTGCGCAATGCCCAATGGACGACTGGCAGAAGGGTGTCCATCGTCGGGTCCTCGACCGGAACGACTTCCCTCGAGAACTGGGTGAAAAAGTCTCGAAGGGACTCACCATCTTCTTAGCGGAGATTGTTGAGGTAGGATGGCAGCGGTTTCTCTCCTGACATGGAGAAGAAGTACGCCAAAAATCGATCTACAAAATGGCTGTAGATCGCGATGCATTGATGCATCGAGGCGGCAGGTGGATGAACCAGTCCTGTGCCGAGCTAGTTAATGTGGTAACGAATAACTTGGCCCAAATTTACTGTGGGTGGGGGTATAGCAGCATTCTATTTTCGAAGTTTGTCACATGCTTCTTGTGCCGAGCTAGTTTGTCACATTGTACAGTGGTAGGCCGGTCGCAATTCAATCCCCATCGCAGGTCGTACGGAGGATGTCCTTAGAAAAGGGGGAAGCTTCCTCCCTATCACTTCCCTGCCTCTGGGAGATCATGGATCCTCGATCCCCCAAGCGCACCTGGACCCTCCTTCGTGGTGGGTCGTTAAAAAGGTTCGGCTCGTTATCTTGATGGGCCGTGGCGATCCGCGCAGCCTCATCGCGGGCAGATCGTGCGGGAATCCGACTCTGCAGGTCGTCGTACTCTTCGTGGTCTTCATCAACCACGCGTTTGCCATGGTTCGCACGACTGGGATTGTCCTATTCTCCATGACCCTCAAAAGGGACCTATTTACTTCCTCCCGGCGGCGGCGAGGGAGGCACGAATCCTTGGGCTTGGACCTAGCCCTGGCCCATGCCAGCTTAAGGAGTGAAACCCCAGATGGCCTGGACGGGCCCACCATTGAGCGGCTAAAAATAGTAAGGAACGTCCGGCCCATAGGTCTGGGCTGCGGGTCCTAGCGCGCTAGCCATCACCCGGCTGGGGATGGTAGCAGGGATCGTCCTTGGCAGCATGGTGCACCTCAGCTCGCAGCCTTCCGCGTGAGCTTGCTCGATCTCGACCCGCCACTAGTCGAGGAATGCGTCCAGGTCTGCCTGAGTGAGGGCGGCCCGTGGTGTTACCTTCTGCTCAGGCAGAATGACGCTGGCGCTTGTGCCAACGTTTCCCATAGTGGAGAGCACATGGGAGGGGTTGTCAAGCGGCACGATGGTATCGTGCCTACATTTGGCGACCTCCTCCATGTCATCGTCGCGATTGGTAAGTCGTGTGTTCATCATAATCGTGGAAGGTACTAGGATTTTTCTCAAGATCGACAGAAGAAGAAAGCAAGGTTCCCACAGACGGTGCCAAACTGATCCGGCTCAAATCTAGTCGATCCGAGTTGTCGAAATAGGTGGCATTGAATGCCTGTAGATACTCTGATACGGGGGAAGGAGATCCCTACACGTGTCTGACAAATGTGCTTTAGGGCACGTACTTGTCACGCGGGTCGTGTTCGATGGGATGGATCGAAGCGTGTCTTATGGATGGTTGTGGGGTAGGCCAGATGGATGGATCATATCGATTGGGTGAGCCTGGATCGATATGAGTTGGGCCGTTTGGAAAGTTCCTTAGGCCAGCGAGCAGGTCGTTCCCGATCTGAGCGGCTACTTGCGTGTGGTTGCCACGCGTGCTCACGTCATCCGTCATGCCTCTTGGGCCGCCACATTGGCCGTCACGTGTCGGTCTTTAATGTGCTAGCGCAACAGAGAAGCCATGTGGACCAGTGATATTTCGCCATGTCAAAATGAATAATATTAAAATAAATAAATAACTAATACGAATAAAATCAAGAAAAAAAAAGTAAGAAATAAAATAAAAAATAAGTGGACTATTAAAGATTTATACAAATACTTAAAAAATAAACAAAAGAATATAAGAAACTTCAGTGCCCATAAAAATACAAAGTAAAATAAATTATAAGAAAATCAGGCAATTAAATATTTTTAATATTATAGTATAAAACCAAAAATATATATAAAGAGTCATCTAAAAAAAATTAAATGTGTTAACTTGAAATGATAATAGTTGGCATTGAAACTCTAAATTAAACAATCTCAAAAGAATTTTCTTTAGTAATAAAATAAATCCAAATGAATTATAAAAATTGTAAAAATTAAAACAAAGATTATTGAAAAATTTTATGAGAATTTGAGGAAAAAAAAAATCTATTAAAATCTGACATATATTTGTAGATAAATTAAAGAATTCTAAAATCTAATTACATTATCACATTCAAGAAACAACTCAAATGTTATATTATGAAGCAAAACTTTTTTTTTTTTTTTTTTTTTTGTGTGAAAAAACAACAAAAGAACACACAATTACATCAAAGCTTCACAAAAAATATTCTCAAGCATCTCTGGCAATGGCTCCGCCAACAGATCAATTGTTTCTCTTTATGGCCTTTCTTTGCCAACATGTTCGCACATTGATTCATGTCAAGCAAAACTTGAATACATATTAAGAAGTTGATAATCAATAACTTTGATGATTTATTATTATAAATACCCTTCTTCTTTCCCTTTTTAAAATTATGGTGGTATTTTCATAAAATTCTTTTTAGTTAAAGTCGCAACTGGAGAAAATAAGTAGTCAACATAAGAAAATCAAATAAGAAAAAGATGAAAAAAGATATATTGCAAAATAAATAGCCAAATAATATTTATAATACATTCTCTAATATCATTAAATATTTAACGAAGTTGTAAATGTACAAACCAAAATATCGAACAAAATCAAGGAAGAAGAAAGAAAGAAAAACGTTCAAAGAAATACCAAGAAATCAAAGAAGAAGAAGAAGATTAAAAAAAAAAACACTAAAAAATGGATTAAGAGTAGATTATTTATAAACATGTAAATTTACACATTTAAATTTCAAACTTCAAAAACTTTACTAAATTAAAATAGCAAATCTTGGGAATGATTTGTAGTAAATCTTGGACATGATTTGTAGAATATTTAATGTAAATAATTTGTGTAAATTAATCATCATCAATTAAAGAATTGAATAATTATAACATAAAAAACTAATGACTTGCATGTTTTAAAATAAAGTTACAATAATAATTTTTTAAGATAGTTAAAAAATTTGAAAATCTTAAAAAGTTAGTATTTGGTCAAATTAACACACGTACAATTGATTTAAAATAAACATTTCCTATATATTATAGTATAGCGTATACCTCGTGCGATGCAAGGTATTGATGTACATATAACTTATAACATTATGTATAAATCTTGTAAATTAAAATAATCTAAAATAAATAACTAAATCATATAGAATGAAAATAATTTACACACTACATATTTTTTATAAATAAAATAAATAAATTGTTGTTAAAATGTTTCTTTATTACAATTTTATTTATTTATTAATTAGAAACATTCTAAAAGAAAAATATTTTTTAAAGAGAGTATATAATTACCGTCCGATTCTAAATAATGATAAATATATGTAGAATTTTTGCTACATCACAATTTATAAATTCATGAGGATAACAAATAAATAAAATTCATGTTAATATCATATTTTAATTAAATAGGTTAAAATATATGGAAAAAAAAATTATATAGAAATAAATTTAATTAAATTCAATTACCATGTAATGATTTCATAAATTGTGAACTTGAAAAGAATTTGAATTATATTAAAATTGCATTTAATGTAAAAATAACTTAACATTAAAATAATTTTCACAATTAAAAAATTCAAAAGAATCACAAAATTCCAAATTTTTATTTATTTATTAATTAGAGACATTGTAAAAGAAAAAATAATTTTAAAGAGAGTATAAAATTATTGGCCAATTATAAATAATAATAATAAGTATATGTATTTTTGCTACATCACAATTTATAAATTCATGAGGATAAAAAATAAATAAAATTCATATCAATATTTCATTTAATGTAAAAATAATAAATAATTTTCACAACTAAAAAATAATTCAAAAAAAAAAATCAACGTTATTTACTAAAAAAAGTGTTAAAAAAAAAGTTAATTCTCCTAATTTATACCAAAATACGTTAAGTTTATCCAATTAATTGGCATCAATTAAGATACTTATATTTCATTGTTCCCTTAATTACGTAGAATTAATTAATTACTTGACATAAATATTATATTATTAATTGCAAGTTTTAAAAATGCTAATAATTGTATGGTTAATTATCAATCGGCCATATATATTTATAAGATATAGATGTAGAAACAGTTATAAATATTTAGTATTAATTTTAATTAATTAATTGGTTGGAGCAATTTAAGCAACTAATTAATTAATTTGCTTTTAAGAGATTAATTATATTGACACTGAATTAAAGCTCTTGAATTTATTTTATAATTGATGATTAGGATAAATAAAAATTAATTTATATCTCATAAAAGAAATAATAATGAAATTATATCAAATAAGAAAAGATTTATTTTGGAACTACCAATAATAATCTTTTTAAATATTTATAATAATTTAAAATTCTAAGGATTACACATTAGAAGAAAAAAAGTACACATAAAAAAGTATATTATGAATTTTGTCAAAGATAATTATTTTTCTTAATTATTATTTATTTTCATAATAAAATAATATACAAAATAAAAATAAGCCAATTTTATTTTTTTCTATTTAATTGAAAATCTAAAAAAAAAAAACACAAATATCATTCAGTCAAACTTGCCAAAGATAATTATTTTCCTTAGTTAATACTTATTTTCACAATAAAATAATATAAAAAATAAAAATCAACCAATCATAGTTTTTTTTATTTAATTAAAAATCTCAAAAAAATCTATAAAATTCCACATCATCAAAATGCACAAAAAGTCAAATAGTCAAATGTGGTTTTCAAATATATAATAGTATGGATATGATTATTTCTTTCTATTAGTTATTAATCCTTTTTAACAAAATAATATTTTTGTTAAACTAATAATATATCTAAGTAATCATATGGATATTCTCAGTAAAAATTAAATACAGTAAAAGGACTTGATAGGCCTCACGGGGCGCTCCTGTATTTTCGGGCTGGTGGTCGGGCATCTTCGTAACCCTATCGAGGTGGCTTGTCTCGATCTTGCCTTCCCCGGGGGGCTCGTAGCAGGATTCTTATTTCTCATCTTGAATATCATAAACTGGAGAGGCCTGATCCTTAGGAAGGATCGACCTCTCCCTAGAAGGAAGTTTGTTTCTCAAATCATCTTTCCACACGGGAAAGCCCCGATTAGACTTTCTGAGGGCTCGAGGTCGACCCTAGCCCCTAGGTGATCAAAGACCACGAGGTTGCTTGACTCCTGGCCTTTCCCGCCCCCGGGGGGCACGTCCCGGAACTCGCTGGCTATCCCTGCAACATGGAGGGTGCCGACATCATCTCTTCTTGGTCGATGTAGGAGGACTTCTTCTTCATGCCCGTCTCCCTCGATGGCTCTTTTTCCTGCGTTTCGGCGCCTGCCCGACTCGGCCACTTGTTCTTGGGGCGGAGTGACTTTCGTCGCTTGGGGCCCTCGACCAGCCCCTTGAGGCCCTAAGCACCCAGGTGGTGGAGGAGGATAGTCATAGTATTGAGATTGATAATAACCCGGAGGTAGTGGAGGAGGAGCGCACCCCTAATGCAGCGGCGGAGCACACCCATAATGGGTCGGATGTCCGTAACAATCTGAGTAGGGCCTGGGCGGAGGATGAACGGTCAAGGTTTCCGCTTGGGGCTTCTCCGGGAAGACTGGAGCCCTTTCCTCTGTTGCAGCCGCGACATTGTTCGAGGTAGACATCTAGGTCGGGTACGGAGTAAATCGCGGGAAGTAGCCCTCCTTGGTTATCCCCGGCCCCTTCTGGTGTCGCACTGTGCCCCTCGGTGGTTGGGGAGGGACACGGCTTCACGTCCATCAGGGCCAAACTCCCTTCTGCTCAGATTTCTCATAGTTTCAGATTTTTGGTTGAGTATTCCCACAGACGGAGCTAAAATAATCGAGTCAAATTTCGATGTCCTGTAGATCGAGCATGCATCGACCTGGTCACTTTGAATTTATAGGTTGGGAAGTCCTCAAAGTAGTGCAGATCTGTTCAAAGAAAGCAAAGGGAGCTCAAAGGGTTGGACCCAATGTCGGTTCTCCGACGCTCAAGTCAATGGTCGATTCACATGAGAGAGTGTCGAGTTGGCTTAAAGGGCAGTTAATGAGCTTACCAAATGATATTTATGAGGGGGTATTTCTACCCTTAGAGCTAATGATGACCTAAGAGTATTTTCTGTAGGTGCATTTAGTGCTCACAGGTACGGTACGAAAGTACATTTTGCATTTAATGCTAGTGGCGGCTGGAGGGTCCCATCGGATATGGAGGTCGGAGGCTACCTCGACTCGAGGGGTATTGACCTCTTTCACCCTAGGTTAGCGTGTTGTCAACTTGGCCTCGGGTGATCGAGGATATCTTCGACCTAGCCTTAATGGTCGACCTGACTTTCGAAGGATCCAAGTGACTTCTCTGACCTAGTTGGGCGGGCTCCAGGCTGACTCACTTGCTATGTGTCGGATTATTAGTAGTCCAGGTGTCAGGCCGGATCTGGCCCATGTAACAAGCCCCCTGGAAGGTTGGCGGCAAAGGTGACTTGGCGGCGACCTTTCGAGTTCCCTAGGTGGGCCAGAGGGGTAATCATGGCAACGGTTCACCTTCGATTTTCCCGCCTAAAGTACCCCCTATATAATCCTTGAACCTCTTTTATTTGTCACTTTATGCAAACACTAGCATTCAGAGCTTTCCAAGAAGACTAACATTTCGAGTCGAAGTAGAGCTCCCAGGAGGTCGAGTTTTTACAGATCCTACTCTCCATTCATGGTAAGTCCCATCTCGACTTGAACTTTTATTTTCGTCGCGTACTCTTGCTGTTTTTAGTTTTTTTCTTTTTTCGGGAGAGTTTGGTCTCGAGTGAGAAGAACCCCATCTCGAACTATATTCGATTTCCTGAGTGACAAACCCTTATTCCTTATTTCAAGGAAAAAGCTACTAAAGGAAGAGATTCAGTCGAAGTTTAATTTTCGAGCGTAGGGATGTCTTCTTCAATCTCGTCTGGTTCAGGGGTCTCGAGCGGGGACTCGAACTCGGATACTAGCTTGACCCTGGGTGTGTCGGATTATTAGTGGTCCAGGTGTCAGGCCACATCAGATACGTCACATGTATATTAATTTTTTTATACGAGTCAGATATTTTTGTCATGTCATCCCGCCAAGTCAGTAATGAAATGAGCCACGTGGCCAATTCCTGCAACTAACAAATTTCTTGCGAAAATCAGATGTAAATTGCAAAATTTTAGAACTTTCAGGACTTAATTGCAAACTTCGAAACGAATCGGACCAAAATTGTCAAAATTAAAAACTTACACAATTTAATTATAAATTTTAAAACCAAAAAAATTAAATTTTCAAAATTATAAATTTAGATGAACAAGTTTGTATTTTTACCTTTAAATAAAGGTCCGCTAGTTGCATTCTTCCCTATTATACTTAGGCTAGTAGGCTACCCTTGTTTTCTTTGGTCAACGGGAGTAATAATTAAGTGAACATAATTGTTTTCTTGGTCAACTGGAGTAATAAATTAAGTGAACAGAATTGTCAATCAGCTATCATCTTGATATGCTGGATTTATTACAATTAATTCTGATCTTTTTCCTTTTTTTGTCATTTTCCTTCTTTAATGTGAGGGAATTTTTGAGGAAAAGATACGATTCATAATAAATGTGGTGGTACTATAGTATAAAAAAGGAATAAATATCTACAATCACGTGAATTGATCGGTTACCGAATCAACCCTGCTAACAACTACGTATAACAATACATACGACAGTTTTAACACATGATAATTGATAAAGGAAAACATACTAGCTCCTACAATTTCATATTTGAAAATGAATAATTAATTAAATAATAAGTATAATATATTTTCTCAATATGATTGGTTAGATTGGATGGATCAAGCTGATTTTGTGTATGAACTTTTTTCCCTAATATTCATGATGTCATTGTTATTATTATATAAGGAAAAAAAATATTGTATTTAAAATTGAACAATAGAATTGTTCCTTTCTAGTAGGTGCGGCATTGGGGCTACGTATAGTTTTCCTGCCAAAATTAGAAATTCCTGTATTTCCTAGTGTATCATCTCCACTTCATGATTCTAATGAAAACCTAGGAACAAACTTTTCTTTAAGAAATTCAAGCCTAATAAAAATGGTATTATTTAATTTATTGACGAGGACATGTCGCTATAGAATATTAATTAAGTTTGGTACAACTCTTGTAAATATCTAATTCACACACCAAATTTCAAAAATTGTAATGCAAAATTTTGAGCTATGTTCATATTGTACAGACATTTTCCGCCTCATGCAGGTATGGTGACCAGATTAATTTTGTCATTCCGAAGAATAGAGAAACAATCAACAAAAACAAAATTTAGGTTAAATTGTGGAGAATTCTATATTAAACCCGATTCGGCTAACTGACAAATGTATTATACTTGTCATTTTTATTTTATTTTATTTTTATTTTCAAAGCCGAACGAGAAGTTTTTTACCGAGACCTCTGCCTCATATATAAACAACCAAAAACCTAGAAGTTACAGAAGTGCATGATCTAAGGATCAGCTAAACTGTTCATGTTAGGGTGCCCATGAAAATACATAATGCCCAAAGAAATGACACCCCTCAAGTTACACCACCAAATATTCAAAATAAGATCAGCTCCATACAAGTAAAGCCAAGCTTCAGTGTGGTTATGCTCGCCCCTCTTGCAAAGTGAAACCTCAGGAAAACTCACTGGCCTCTTGAAGAAGCGCCCAGACATCCGGGCAAAGTCAATGGCCATCAACGTCACACCCATTTGGTGGCAAGAATTCGCATTCACGTCACTCGCGTCCTCAGGGCTATGCAGGGCATTTGTTTGTTGTCGGACAATTTGTACATAGAAACCGTCAAAACCATAGTTGCATACTAGCCCAAGAGATGGACAATGGGGTCTTTTAGCAATCCACTTGTTCTTTCTCGCGTCATTCCTGCAAGAGACATTGTTCTCGGCCAAGAGCCGATCAAGTTTACAATACATGCGCCAGACAAATTTATTCCCAATATAAATTCAACAAGAATATTCAGTACAAAGCATAGACAAAGTGTATTATACTTCTCATTTGATTTGTCACTCTTTCTAATTTTTTCACGAATTATACGACAAATATAAAACAATCACCTTCTCATTACACAAGTTTAATCGAATCAGATTCGAGTTAGAATTAATTAACCAACTCTACCGGTAGAAATCTATTTTTTTTTTAATTGAGATATTTAATGATAAAAGTTTCCGTGATTAAGGTCCACTCTACTAGCTAGTACTAGGTAGTATCACCAAATGGGTCGTCTAACACCAAGTAAACATGAAAAAACGAGGTGTAATATACATAAGAAAAGTAGGTCTAACACCAAATATACATGAAGGTATAACACCAAATTGTACCTTCGGAAATTAGGTCTAGCACCAAATATACACATGGAGGTGTAACACCAAATTATACATGAAGGTGAACACCAAATATACATGAATAGGTGTACCACAGAAAGTATACATCAATAGGTGTCGATGAAGAGAGTAGGCGTAAGGCACAGAGTACATGTTAAAAAAACAATTATAAATAGACTGCATGGGAGATTGCTTCACTCAAAATTCATCCAAAGCAACATACTGTTCAACATCTTAAATATGTCTTCCACTCAAATCCTACTTATCCTGCTTGTTCTTTTCTTCCATACAATTTTAACCGTTACAGATGATTCCACTATCTTAAGTGCCAAATTATACCATGAAAACTCTGTTTTCTCTCCTTCTTACGACCCTGCGCAAACCATTGACGAGCGTAGTGAGGCAGATCTACAAAATTCTATATCCCGTGCATTGTTCTTAAGCACAAACCATGTAGGCATCGACGTTAATGAAGACATCGATCTCAATATTATTAGCCGGGGACATGGTTTTCTAGCTAAGATAGAGATTGGAGAGAAAAAGGTTGAGCAGCTTGTCTACATGGATACGGGGAGCCCTCTGCTCTGGGTCAATTGTGAGCCCTGTGGTATAGATGTTAGGCCACCTATATACGATCCACGTGAGTCTTCTACTTCAAAATTTATAGCTTGCCATGATAAAATATGTGTCGGTCCTTTCCTTCGTTCTTGCTCCAGAAACAATGCCAAATGCAAATTTGATTTACTATATGGGAGCAATCATGAGACTTCTGGATATCTCGCTTTTGAAAAATTTCATTTTGGAGATAATAAAGTGCCATTTGTCTTTGGTTGCGCCAGAAGCACTAATTTGCGTAGTGCTAATGGAATCCTCGGACTTCGTTCCAATGATTTCTCTATTGTTTCCCAAAGGAATTCTACGAAATTTTCATACTGTATTGGGAATGTCAGTGACCCTTCATATTCTTATAGTAAATTACTTATTGGGGAACAGATCAAAATTTATGATAATTACACCCCACTGATAATTGAAATGCAGTACTATATAAATTTGGAAGGCATCACCATTGGTAATACCCCAATAGATATAAACATTGAGCTCTTGAAAAGGAATTTGAATTATGAAGGTGGAATGATAGTGGACACGGGCTCAACCTACACATTTTTGCCGAAGTCCGAACTAAACAAGTTGGAGAAAGAAATCATCGCGATAATGGTTGATTCATTTTTGGTGCGAAATGATGATTACGTTTATCAAGATCGTCATCAAATGTTATGCTATGATGGAGTTATAACCAGAGACTTGAAAGGATTTCCAAACATGGTATTAAAATTCCAAGGTGACGCATCTATTGAGATAACGGCAGAAAATATATTTCACCAAAGGTCCAATGAAGCTTTTTGTTTGGGGTTCATAGCATCGGAGGCTGTAAACCTCCCTCTTCATACTAGTCTTCTGGGTAATCTAGTCCAACAATACTACTACATAATTATAGATATTGAAGAAAAGAAACTTTCCTTCGAGAGCCTAGATTGTCAGGCACTAGACGAATACATGTAAAATGAAAGCTATTGTTGAATAAAAAGTTGTATTTAATTTTTTCTATTCTATTTATTATTATGTCTGAATTTTTGTTGTTAAATGCCAATGTATTAAAGGTGAAATTTCTGCAAAAATATTGTACCTTCTGCATAATTGAATCGAAATCAGGGGAAGACTGAAAAATGAAAGCAGGGGAAGAAGAGAGGAATACAGAGTAGGAAAACAACTGCATTTACAAGAACCAAATAAATTACAAGAGGGTATTAATATTATTACATGCTCAAATAAATTACCCAGGGGTTGTTTAGGTTCTCACATTTCAATCGATATGGCCCTTGTACAAATCCGGTTTAGGTGTCAATTATTTTTTTTTTCCTTTTTGTCCACTCGTACATTATTCAGTTATTAATTTCTAATTTTTTTCTTTTAACTAGGACCTATTTTAGTTCTTAATTTCTATTTTTTCTTTTAACTAGGACATATGACAACCGTTACACATCTTTCACCAAAACTTCAATTGTAACCAAAGCTTTATGCTACAAGTTCCTTAAGCCTTTATGTGTTACAAGTAATTTTTTCATGTATGCTCTATTTCAATATATCTTGCCAACATGAATGGAAAATGGCCGTCTGTCTCCCAAATATTACCCACATTCAAACATATATATATATATATATATATATATAAATATACGAACATGAAAAATTCTAGCTCATATTCAACCATCGAACCCAACTACCCATATGAACAATTCTAGCTCACATTCAATTCCATCAAACCCAACTACCCATATGAACATGGAAATTTCTAGCCCAAATAATCGCAACAGTTTATAGTAATGTCTAAAGGTAATCCTAGGGATATTGACATGCATATAGTGGAATAAAAATGCAATTAATTTTTCTATAAAACCATCCAATAACTTGAATATTGTCAACATCTAACATATATAAACCCTAGTACAAATGTATAAACTAAGTACGTCCAAGACTTTTCAGTTCCAAATTAAGTTGTGATAAATTGAGTGAAGAAATAGCTCTCTCCACCATGCCCCTGGTATACTCCCACGCTTCATGATTTCGGGTTTCGACTGTGCAGCGGCATTGCCTGATCGACTGTGCAGCTTTTTTTGCATACTAGATTTTACTTGTACCATATTTTGATTTGTTACTTGTTAGTGATTGCTAAGAATTACTTGTTAGTACATTTTTCCATGTTTGCGAAGCCTGAAGCTGCAGTTCCCTTCTCGATAACTCCCCTCGCCAGACACTATATATTTACGATGCCTGAAGCTGCTGCAAGCGAAAAATGAAGAGGAAAACATTAAAATGAATTGTCACCAAATTGTTTCAAACATCCACAATTACAGCCCGATTGAAGGTGGAGTGCTTGAAGAAGCGCTGAAAGTGCTTTTCAAGAACAACCAAATAAAGGTTGATACTCAACTGTGTGCCCTTAAGAGTTTCAGAGGCATCGCTTGCCAGGAGGTTTTACAAGTCAGGGGGTATTTTGTAATTTTGTTAAACTACGTTTCCTCCAGAATATCAGATGCATTAGTCAACGATGGAAGATTCTAGTTGATTAGGTTATTAGCTGGCATCACCACGTGTCAATTATTTATTAGTGGAACAAGTTGTATATAAAGTTTGTACTTGAGTTGAGAGCTCAGTTTTCGTGAAATGAAACCAGAAAATTCCCAATTCTGTTTCTTCAATATGCTATCAGAGCGGGTTCACAGAAGTTCATTCCTGTGCCTGTCTCTTCTCTCCACCCGACTTACAAATGTTTCATTCCTACAATGTTCACGCACCCATTTGGGCGTGACGGGGGTGTGTTAAATGTCCCACATCGAATCAATAATGATGTGGTGTTCAATATATAATGGCATGACAACCCTTCCCTTAACAACTAGCTTTTGGGGGTGAGTAACCAAAGCACATTATTTAATATGGTATTAGTTGTGGTTCACACGTTTCCGTCTTCTTCTCCGGTATTTTTCGGCTAAATTTTCCAGTGTTTTTCTCTAGTTTCCGGCGTTGATTTGTGTGATTCCTATTTTTTTCTTCCTGATTGATTTGTTGCTTTCCGTTCCTTTGCGTCATGGATTCCGGTGGCTTTGTTTCTGCTTCTCCGGCAATTACGCCTGATGATCCCTATTTTCTTTCTCCATCGGAGCATCTTAATTCATTTTTGGTTTCTCAACAATAGACTAGAGACAACTATACTACTTGGAGCAGATCGATGATGATTGCACTCTTCGCCAAAAACAAACACGGTTTTGTGGACGGCTCTATCGTTGCTCCTCTTGTTACTGCTTCTGAGTCTCATTGAGCTGCTTGGATCCACAGTAATCATGTGGTAATATCATGGATCCTGTACTCTATTTCTAAGGAAATTACCGCCAACATTTTGTTCTCGGATACTGCACTCAAAGTTAGGCTTGATCTCCAAGGTCGCTTTCAACAATCTAATGGTCCGCCGTATCTTCCAGCTGCGCCATGCCTTGCTTTTTACTCGCCAGGACAGTTCTCCGGTGAGTGTTTATTTCACTCAATTGAAGGTTATTTTTGGGAGGAATTAACCAATTATCGCCCGGTGTGCACTTGCAATAACTGTACTTGCAATGGAGTTCGTGCTCTTTGCGTTTACTGTCAGTCGGAGTATGTCATGGCGTTTCTCATGGGATTACATGAGTCTTATGCCCAGATTCGCAACCAAATTCTTATGATGGATCCTCTTCCATCAATTAGCAAAGCCTTTGCACTGGTCACACAGGAAGAAAGACAACGAGGCCTGGGAAATGTTTCTGTCTCTACACTAGGGGTGGGCATCAGATCGGGTTTTACGGGTTCGAGTATTTAGGGTCGGGTACCCGAAGTTTCGGGTAGGTTTTTTTGCTACCCGAATCCGGTCCGAAATTATCGGGTATCCGAAATTGTCGGATACCCGTTCCATTTTTCCTTCTTTTTTTTTCCCTAATTTATGTGATATTTTTCCAAACTGTTTCCCACAATTTCAGCGTTACTGTTGTGTATATTTATTTACCCCTTTGAATATTCCCAAAAAATAAGAAGGGCAGATTTGTTTAGATTAATTTATCCTTTGATTATCCTAGAAGAGGAGAAGGGCAGATTTGTTTTTCCGATAAGAACATCCAATAGCAGATTTGTTTCTTCCCATACCTTTTTCTTATCTCTCGCTACTCCTCCATTCTTCTCCTCTTTGCTTTTCAGAAAATCAACAACAAGAATTCTCTTTGTACTTGATGGTGTCGAGATGGCCGGTGATTGTGTCGAGGCGAAGACCGACGAGGGACAGAGTGAGACGTGAAAGGCCGAGAGAGAGAGAGGCAAAGTGAGAGAGAGGCGAAGACGAAGAGTTTTTATTCAAACGCTGAGAGGAAGAGAGGCTGAGAAAGTGAGAGAGAGGGGCGAATTTCAAACCCTAAAAATTGCAAGGTGAGTCTGAGAAAGTGTATATAATTAAGTGCATAAAATTATTTTTTTTAATTTAAATATATCGGGTTATTCGGGTACCCGATTAGATTTTTCGGATAGTGAAATACTACCCGAATCCGATCCGATCTTTTTCTTCGGATATCGGGTATCCGATCCGATACCCGATTTATGTAAGAGAACCTGAACCGATCGGGTTTTACCCGATAGGGTCGGATCGGGTGTCCGATACCCGATCCGAAACGTCCACCCCTACTCTACACCATCGTCTGTGGCCATTGCCATACGCAATCTGACTAATCAAAATTCTGGTCTAATGCCTACTTATAGTGGTCGCTCTGGTGGTCGGAATACAGGCACAGGCAGGAGGCGTGGTCGTATTGAATACTCTAATTATCGTGGTACCACTCATACCGTTGATCGCTGTTACAAGATATATGAATATCCTCCTGGAGATTTTTCAGGCAATCGATCGCGTTCAAACAATTCCATACATCAACCTACGTCGTCTTCCACTGTCAATCATGTGGAAGCGGCTTCTTCATCTAATTCTTCTAACACCAGTGCCTCTACTTGTCAATCTTTCCGTCGCTCTTTAATTGATCAACAATATCAGTCTTTGTTGTCTATGTTGTCTTCGCAGATGCAGCCTTCTGCAAGCATCTCTGAGGCTAGCTCTTCTGTAACAAAAAAAATAAATACAGGTATCTCTTTATCTGCCATCCCTAGTTCTCTTTTGGACATTTCAAAATGGATAATTGATTCTAGGGCAAGTAAACATATCTCTCATGATAAATCATTGTTTACTGATTTTGAAGAAGTTTTTAATACTAGAGTCACATTTTCTGATGGTACTACTTTTCCAGTGAAATTTAAGGGCTCTATAAAGATTCGTGCCTGTATTACTCTGCGTGATGTCTTCTATGTTCCACAATTTCGTTACAACTTGCTGTCTCTGAGTTCTATGCTGCAAAAATCCTCAGTCTCAGTTTCATTTTCTGCTGATGCTTGTCTCATTCAAGACTCAATAATGAAGGAGATGATTGGCAAGGCTGATCTGTTTGATGAGCTTTATGTTCTAGATACTGTTCATTCTTTCATTCCTCATTGTGTTTCCATTAATAAAGTGTCTGTTAACACTTAGCACAATAGATTAGGACATGTATCTTCTCCTGTTTTAGAACATTTGAGAACTGTTGTTGGTTTTGAAGGGAATATGTCACCCTCTGTTCCTTGTACTATTTGTCATTTAGTAAAACAGAAACATTTGGCTTTTTCTACTGGGAATCATAAATCAATCAAAGCTTTTGATCTCATTCATGCTGAGATTTGGGGGCCTTTCAATCATGCATATGCTAATCCTTACAAATACTTTCTTACTTTGGTGGATGATTATAGCATATCCACTTGGATATTTCTTTTAAAGTCTAAATCTGATGTTTTTACTATCATTTCTCAATTTTTTAAGCTCATACAAACACAATTTCAGACTCTATCAAGGCCTTCAGGTCTGATAATGCTCCTAACCTTGCTTTTACTGATTTCTTCAAAGCACAGGATGTTTTGCATAAATTTTCTTGTGTTGAAACTCCACAGCAGAACTCAGTAGCTGAAAGGAAACACCAACATTTATTAAATGTGGCTAGAGCACTGTATTTTCAGTCCAAGGTTCCATTAAAATACTGGAGTGATTATCTTTTAACTGCTGTGTTTCTCATCAATAGGGTACCATCTTTACATCTTGATCTTGATACAGCATTTCATCTCTTGTATGGGACAGACTTTGATTACACTATTTTAAGGTTATTTGGATGTCTAGCATATGCTTCCACTTTGGTTTCTCATACACATAAATTTTCACCTATAGGTAGAGCATGTGTATTTTTTGGGTATCCACCTGGAGTTAAAGGATATAGACTCTTGGATATTGAATCTAAAGAGATCTTCATTTCGCTAGATGTTACCTTCCATGAGTCAGTATTTCTCTTCATGAGACCCCTGATTTTGATAATTAGATGCCTTTCACTGATTATTTTGAGAGTGTCAGTCTTTCAGTACCTGTTGCAGATGGTGTTTTCCCTACATATGATGTCCTTTCTCCAACTCCAATTGATGTCTCAGACACCATTCCTTATAGAAGATCATCCAGATCCACTCACAGACCTTTATATCTTCAAGATTACCATTGTAATCTTCTACATAATGTGTCTCCTCCTGCAACAGCAAGTCAATATCCCATCTCTTCTCATTTTTCATATGAGAAATTATCACCTGGGTACAGAGAATTTTCCTTGAGTATTTCTGTAGTTCTTGAGCCCACAAGCTATGATGAAGAATCCCAGTACCCTGAAAGGAGACAAGCTATGCAAGAAGAATTGAAAGCCATGGAGCAAAATGAAACATGGACAGTTATGCAACTTCCTGCTGGATCTCATTCAATTGGATGTCGATGGGTTTATAAAACTAGATTCCTTTCAGATGGAACTTTGGAGAGATATAAAGCTAGGCTAGTTGCTAAGGGCTATAGTCAGTCAGAAGAAGTTGATTTTCTGGATACATACTCACCTGCCACCAAGTTGGTAATAGTGAAAACCATGTTGGCTTTGGCTAGTTCAAATCATTGGGAGTTTGCATAGTTAGATGTAAACAATACCTTTGTCAATGGAGTGTTATTTGAGAAAGTGTATATAGACTTGCCTCAAGGGTATGAACCTCCACTATCTGCTACTTTGTCTTCATCACAGTAATTTGGAAAGTTAATATGCAAGTTACATAAGTCAATTTATGGGTTAAAGCAGACATCTAGACAATGGTATGCCAAATTCTCTACTTCTTTTATCCAATTTGGCTTCTCCCAGTCTAAGGCAGATTATTCACTCTTTGTTAGAGGATCTAGTTCTACATTCCTTGCATTATTAGTAAATGTTGATGACATCATTATTATAGGTCCTGATCCTTCTCTCAACTCTAAGCTTAAGCAATTTCTTCTTACACAATTTAAGCTTAAAGATTTGGGTCCTTTGAAATATTTTTTTGGGTCTTGAAATTGCTAGATCTAAGAATGGTGTGATGCTTTGTCAACACAAGTGCACTTTGGAGCTGTTGGAAGAGGCAGACTGCCTTGCTTCTAAACTAATGACTACTCCTATGGATCCAAACATTAAGCTGAATTCCTTTGATGGTGATCTTCTTGAGGATAATGCTAAGTACAGCCGACTCATTGACTCATTGAAAAGCTCCTATATCTTACTTTGTCCTGGCCTGATATTTGTTTTGTTGTGAATAAGCTCAGTCAGTTTGTAACACAACCACGTGCTCCTCATTTGGATGTTGTTTATCATCTACTGAAATACCTTACGGGTACTCCAGGGCAGGGTATTTACTTTCCCTCTCAGACTGATCTTAAACTTACAACCTTTGTGGATGCTGACTGGGCATCTTGTTAAGATACAAGAAGGTCTACTATGGGGTTCTGTGTGTTTTTAGGGAGTGCTTTAATATCTTGGAAGTCTAAAAAGCAGTTTGTGGTATCTCGTTCATCTACAGAAGCCGAGTACAAAGCTCTAGCAGTTGTAACTAGTGAATTAGTATGGCTGTCACAACTACTTCATGATTTTCAAGTTCCCAATTCTGGACTAGTTGTGCTATATTGTGATAACTTGGCAACATTGCATTTGTCTAAAAACCCTCACTTCCACGAGCGCACTAAACATATAGAAGTCGACTGCCATTTTGTGAGGGACAAGGTGGCCACAGGATTTCTTAAACGCTTACTAGTACATTCGTCTCACCAATTAGAGGACATGTTCACCAAGGCGTTACCTGCGTCCCAGCTTAAACAACTGATGATCAAGATGGAAGTCATCAATATTTTCCTTCCACCTTGAGGGGGGTGTTTTACAAGTCAAGGGGGGTGTTTTGTAATTTTGTTAAACTACTTTTCCTCCAAGATATCAGATGCATTAGTTAACGATGGAGGATTCTAGTTGATTAGGTTGTTAGCTGGAATCACCACGTGTCAATTATTTATTAGTGGAACAATTTGTATATAAAGTTTGTACTTGAGCCGAGAGCTCAGTTTTCGTAAAATGAAATAAGAAAATTCCCAATTCTGTTTCTTCTATTAGAGGACGTGCTTGAGTGAGCTATTTCATCACTCGATTTATCTCAACTTCCTGATGATGCAGCAACGCCCCTAGATCATCATGTTAGAATGATCACAAGTGTTTGATACCACACAACACGCCCCTAGATCACCTCTAGATCATATTCTTAGACGAGTAGAATGATATTGATTTTTATTAATATGAAGGAATCGACTTGATTAGTTACGTTGTATCTGAACTTCATGTGTTATTTCATATTGATATTCGTCGTATGTGGGCTTATTAAGATGTTTTAAGAAATTACAAGTAATTGCAATATTGGCCATGGTTTTATTAATTTGGGCGGGAAAGGAGAGGAGGAGTCATGGGAGACCTTTTTTATTTATTATTTTTTTCAATTAGTTTTTGTTTTTAATTTAATTAGTTGTTGAGAAAGATAATTAATTTTTTCGTTAACAATATTATGCGCAAATCACATAGCATGTGCTAAAACATTGATGGGTATTAATAAAGATTGAAAAGGAAAAACAAGGAAGAGAGTTTACAAACTCCATGGATCACATCAGGCGCATACCAGGGACATGGTGGACAGAGCTATTTGAAAACCAATTGAGAAGCTTTTGATTTACTTGGTTCATTCATTTGTTACATTTACTTAGATGTTAATATTCATGGTTATTAGTGTTAGCAAGATACTGTAAATATGGAAACGATATAAATTGATTCCTTTCCTTAGTTAACATGCTTTTATTAGGGGTTGATTAGGATTAGTCTCCTATTTATTCCTGTACTGTATTGCATAGTGGAGTGTGACAAAATGAATATATTCAATCTTTTCTCCAAAATTTTTCCTATATTCAATATAGTATCAGAGCTGGTTTCGATTCAATAACGAATCGAATACCTTGCTTCATCATCTACCATGGATTTACCCACAAAATCCAGTCCGAGCCGAGTTTCTCACCCAAATGGCGAAACTTCTCAGGCACAAACAACCTGGACAAACCACCCAAAATGTCGAACTCACCGACAACAACTACGCAGTATGGTCAAGAACCATCGAATTAGTGTTACTTGGCCAAGGAAGAACGGGATACATCACCGAAAAAACTGTATCCCCTGATCCCAAAGACGACGGATATGAGGCTTGGGAATAGACGAACAGATCTGTTCGAAGCCTCATACTTAACTCAATGGAACCCGAAATCGCCGCACAATTCATCCTCTGCCCGAACGCAAGGGGTCTGTGGGATAAAATTTAAGCAACCTACCATGATGGAGCAGACAGCAGCGGCGGAACTTCCCATGGTAAAAGCTCTGCATAATCTCCAACTGAAGCAGGTAAGGGCTTCGGCGCAGCATTTGCAGCCAATGTGGAGTGTGGTAAGAGAAACTTCTTAAACCCTATTTACAATTTTAGTGAGCCGGATCATGTTGGGAAATTTATTGATAATGGCATTCATATTAATAAGGGGGAATTTGGGCCAGTTATTAATAAAGGGGGATTTGATACACTGAGCCAAAGTGGGATTCATGATATTAGATAGGGCCGTAATTTTATGCAAATTCCTCACTCAAGCCCAGATATGGAATGGGTCATTGACAGTGGGGCCACTGATCATATGACCAATGACGCCCATGATATTCGGACTTCTACAGTCTCACGACGAGACTCAGTGATAAATGCAAATGATTTGTCTTACCCGGTCATAGGGGCAGGAAACATTTCTTTATCTAAGAAATTGAACTTATCACATTGTCTTATAGTTCCATCACTCAGTAATAAGATACTCTCTGTTAGTCAACTCACCAAAGAATTGAACTGCTCGGCATTAATGTTCCCTTCGTTTTGCCTCTTTCAGGATATTAGTACGGGGGCGATCATTGGGCGTGGTATTGAGAGAGATGGGTTGTACTACATCATGGCATCGTAGACTGGGGCATCCCTCTCTTCAGTATATGAAGCGGTTATTTTTGAGTTTAGTGTCTGAGTCCAATTCTTTGCATTGTCATACCTGTGTACTCGCTAACAGTCATCGGAACAGCTATCTAAGTTCAAAGAATAAAACGAACCAATCGTTTGAATTGATTAACTCTGATGTTTGGGGACTCGCCCCAAATCATATTAACTCCAAATTTCGCTGGTTTATACTGTTTATTGACGACTGCACCAGATTCACTTGGATTTACTTTCTGAACCAAAAATCTGACATCCCAAGCATAATCAGGAATTTCTTCCAAATGATCCAAACCCGGTTCTCCACCTCGATCAAAGTTCTTCGTACCGACAACGGAGGAGAATTTATCAATCACAACTTCCAAAACTTCTTCTCTCAAAATGGGGTCATTCACGAGACAACTTGTCCTCATACCCCACAGCAGAATAGGATAGCAGAACGAAAAAATCAGTATATATTAGAAAGTGCTCGACCCTTCCTGTTCGAGACCCATGTACCCAACTCCTACTGGGCTGAGGTTGTCTCGACAGTCATCTATGTCATGAACCGACTCCCTACTCAAGCACGAAAGTATGAGACTCCCTTGGACACCCTGAGGAAGTTCCATTCCATCCGTTCGGTGCTCCTGCTCACTCCTCGGGTCTTTGTGTTGGAAAACACGAATCAGAAAACAGCGAAAATTTAAAAATTTTCCAACAAAAGGATCTAAGACTCGCAATCGTGTGACCAAATTCGTAGAGATAAGAAACTTACTTTTCTTTTATTCTTTCTTGAAGCGTTTCAAGGCACCCAAGAAAGCTCTTCTCGCGGCTTGATCCCTTCTCCTTGGTAAAGCTCGAATCTTCAAACTTCTAACTTGAAGCTCTCTAGAGATAGTCCACCAACTTGACTACAATCTAACTAGTAAGGATGCTAGTTCTCTAGTTAGTGTTTAGGCTTAACCTAGGGTTTTGTTTATCTTAGAGAAAGGATGATGTTCAACACATGAACCAAAAGAATTGCCAATTAGCCCTAAGGGGAGCTCGAGCTCCCCTATTTATAATAAAGGGAGGACCGAAAATCCTAGTCCTTGGGCTAGGGTTTTGGTCTCTCTATCCTTTTACTTGATCATCAAGTAATCTTGACTTTGACTTTGAATTCAAATTCAAATCAACTTTCAAGAGAGCTAAAATATCCAAACTATTTTTGGATAATTTTATACTTTATTTATTTAAAATAAATAACTTATTTTATCTAATTAATTAATTCATAATTAATTAACTAGATTATTTTTCTCCAAAATAAGACTTTCTTTTTAATTCAAAATTAAACCAAAGTCTATTAAATAATTAACACATTTAATTATTTAATATATATATACAATATATATATTTACACGTGTGACACGTGTCACTCACGTGACCCTCACGTGTGGTTTCACACGTGTGGAACCCTCTTGGCCCGATTAACTCGTTTAATCATTTTCAAGCCTCAACGCCCGTGCTTCCTTTGTTGAAATAAGGGCAAACGGCCAAGTTGTTGATCGGAATGGAATTGGCCCTCAAACCTGGTAGAAAGCCTTTCTTTCAATTGGTCTTTTTCGAGAAAAGGCCCCATCCTTCAATATCATGATTGGGTCGATCAGGCCAGCTCCCCTTCATATAACCAAGTTGTTGTGTGTGACCCTGTAGGTTCTCAATTCAATTAGCAGTGACCCTAATTAACTAATTCACTAATTAATTAATCAGTCCACAGATTAAACGACCATAGTCTAGCAACAGGTGTTTAACCCCTAGCTGAATTGGAATGTTCGGATTCGACAGAACCTTTAAGTCATTGATTCATGTGAGATACAATCCTCCTACTTACTATCTCTCAACCAAGATCTAGGGTAAGGGAATAATTAGAACCCTAATAATCCGGTCTTAATGTTAAGTGCATTTCATATCCATTTGATCTCAATCCAAGAAATCCTTTTCTTGATGTCTTGATCTACTGCCTTGGCCAAGGACTCCATATGGCATATGAATGACTTACACAATAAGAGATCAACTTGCATATGCAAGTGTAGGTCCTTTCTTGATTCTCATTCACTTTCATGAATCACTTGTGCAGCCCCAACATAAGCCTTGAATCAGTTGTCTAAGGCGACACCCTTTAAAGCTTATACCTAAGACTACAGAGTTAACTCATAAAGTGACAAGGAACCTCAAGTCTAAGGATCAATTAATCACATCAATGACTCGTGAGATATTTTCTAATCTGGAAGTTTCTATTTCCTGAAATAGAAACTTCCTTTCCCATTTAGGAATGTTCTCACACGGGGCACCTCAGTGAACTTACTTATTAAAGTAAGCACCCTCATGTATCACGCTCGTATCAACTATACACTTTGCACCTCCATGAAACAAGATGGTCCTTCTTAAGGGCGTGATCCCACAAGCAAGCCTTAGAGGAGACAGGTTGACACTCCCACTGTCGGTAGGACTCATCGGCTTGGAGCATTGTACAAATCATGACTTATGTGATATAGGGCTCATTTCATGAACCATTTCACCTAAATGGTAGAGTCCTAAAGTCATCCGGATTAGGGGAGTTCTCATACATGCACAGCTAAAGTAAACGTATACTAAACAAGAGCATATAAAGAAGTGTTACCTCAATTCGTTATTTCATTCAAATATTGTCTGTGATGCTAAGAAAAAGCACAAAGCGGATATACAATCGGCTTTCTAGGGCACTATTCCTAACACTTTGAATGCATTGCTTTTGTCCACACTCCAAGGCATCTACGGACCAAACTGGATCCCTGCGCGGTCCGATGTGTGTTTCTCGGGTTTAACCCTACTCAGAAGGGGTATCATTGCTATGATCCGATAGGAAAGCGCCATTATATTACAATAGATGTTAACTTCCTGGAATCTGAATACTACTTCAAAGCAAACTCCTAATACATCCCCTAAGGGGGAGAGAGATAACGAGGGAATGAATTGGATGTGTGAATGGTTAGAACCGCTCCATGAGTACACTTCGCCTCCTGTGCCGACAGATGATCCACTCCCATCTCTTTCACCCACAGCGGAAGAGCCCCCGTCATCGAATATCCCTGAAGTAAACAATCTCGACCCTTCTGTTTCTATTCCAGATACATATGTTTTACCTCCTCGACAGAACAGGGACATTCCGCCAAACAGGTACAACCCAAAAAGGGTAAGCAGGTCCAAATATCCGGTAGCACGTCACGTTGCTTCCAATTGTGCACCCCAACTCCAGGGATTTATCCATGCGGTTTACACTTAGGAAATCCCTAGAACCACCAAGGAAGCACAGGAGAATCCCTTATGGAGACAGGCAATGAAAGAAGAAATCAATGCCCTGGCAAAAAACCAAACATGGGAGGTATGTCCACTCCCAGTCGGGAAACGCTCTGTTGGGTGCAAATGGGTGTACAGTATCAAGTACAAGATGGATGGTACGATCGAGAGATATAAGGCCAGACTGGTGGCCAAGGGATACTCCCAGACCTATGGGATTGACTACATAGAAATGTTTTCTCCAGTGGTGAAATTGGACACTCTCTGCATCCTGTTATCCATAGCCACCAACCATGAATGGCCTCTGCAACAGTTTGACGTGAAAAATACATTTCTGCACGGGGACCTCCAGGATGAAGTGTATATGGATCTCCCACCTGGGTTTGGGGACCACCAGGACAAACCTATGGTATGCAGATTGAAATGATCCCTCTATATGCTCAAACAGTCGCCAAGAGCTTGGTTTGGAAAGTTCACACTTGCCATGAAGAAATATGGGTACAGCCAGAGCAACTCGGATCACTCTCTATTTATCAAAAGAAAGGACAATCTCATCACTCTAGTAGTCATTTATGTAGACGATATGGTGATAACTGGGAATGATACAGAGTAGATAACAATTCTACAAAAGAACTTATCATGGGAGTTTGAAATGAAAGACTTGGGGGGGCTGAGATACTTCTTGGGCATTGAAGTAATGAGATCAGATAATGGCATCTTTATCTCAAAGAGGAAGTATATACTTGATCTTCTAACTGAAGTCGGGCTGTTGGATTGTAAACCAGCTCAGACTTCGATGGTTCAAAATCACCAGCTGGGGATTCTCCCTGATCAAACACCAACCGACAAGGAGAGGTACCAAGATTGGTAGGCAAACTGATCTACTTGGCCCAAACTAGGCCAGACATTGCCTATGCCGTTGGAATTTTGAGCCAATTCATGCACAACCCGAGTAGAGAACACATGGAGGCAATTTTGAGGATTCTGAGATATCTCAAATCCTCACCAGGAAAGGGACTCATGTTTGCCAGGAACTGGCACACTCGGATCGAAGCCTACACTGATGCTGACTGGGCTGGAAGCATCACAGATAGAAGATCCACTTCTGGATACTTCACTTTTGTCGGAGGGAACTTGGTCACTTGGCGAAGCAAGAAGCAGAGAGTTGTGGCACTCTTCAGTGCCGAGGCAGAATTTCGAGGAATAGCTCGATGAGTCACAGAAGTTCTATGGGTCCGAAAACTACTGACCGAAATTGGCTGTACTTGAGGAAGGAGATGACTTGTATTGTGATAACAAGGCAACCATAAGTATTTCCCATAATCCGGTGCAACACGATCGAACTAAACACATAGAGATCGACCGACAGTTCATCAAAGAAAAGATCGAGTCAGGGTTAGTTAAGCTCCCGTTTGTGAAATCAGAGGACCAGATTGCAGACATCCTAACTAAGGCAGTAAGCAGCCAGAACTTCCACATGATACTGTCCAAGTTGAACATGTTCGATCCCCATGATCCAACTTGAGGGGGAGTGTTAGCAAGATACTATAAATATGGAAACGATGTAAATTGATTCCTTTCCTGAGTTAACATGCTGTAATTAGGGGTTGATTAGGATTAGTCTCCTATTTATTCCTGAACTGTATTGTGTAGTGGCGTGTGACAAAATGAATATATTCAATCTTTTCTCCCAAAATTTTCCTATATTCAACAATTAGATGGTTTTTTAGAAAAGCCGATTGCATTTTTATCCCACAAATGGTATACATGAAGAGACAGAGGATTACCTTTAAATCGGATCTGGTTGATGCCTGATGGGTCAAGTTGAAATAAGGTATACATGAAGAGACTACATGTAACCTAAAGTATACATGAAAAAACTACTTGTAACATAAAGCTTTTTTTTTTTTTTTTTCACTTCACACACACAAGCAGTATTCGAATCCAGACCGTATCCTGAAGAATGAATCCATTAATCATTTGAATCATCCCTTATTGGCACTTGTAACATAAAGCTTAAAAGAAAAAAAATAATATCAGGCTAAAATTGAATTTGTTTAATTCGGTTAAAATCAAATTTATTTTGGTGAAAGATGTGTAAAACTAAATAGTGTTCAATTTATAATAACTTGACGATCTTCCCTTCGATAAACAAAAATTTATCAATTTGGCATTTGACAAAAAGAAAATTAAAAAAAAAAAAAAAATTGACACTTAAATGGATTTGACCCACTACCTTTCTTGTGGATCAATATCACTAGTCCGCCACTAAGGAATGAGGGGTTACAATTGACTCCCTTCAATTTTTATTTTTTTTTAATTATTATATAGATATATGATATATGTATATATGATTTTATGGAATTTTTCATTATTGACTCCCTCACCAAAGTTAAAATTAACACCAGTAAGTGTCACTTGTTATTTTGATTTTAATATTATACTTTGATCGACCCCCTATAAGAAATTTTTGGCTTTGCCACACTGCTAGTCTATGCTTCAAATTTGGAGTACCACCCTCCCCTACCATGTTCTTGATTATTTACCTTCTTGTGGATCAATATCACTAGTCCATGCTACAAATTTGGAGCCATAACCACCCTCCCCCACCATGTTCTTGATTATTTACCCTCCACCATGTTCTTGATTATTTGAGCATGTAGTAATACTCTTGTAATTTTTTGGTTATTTGAGCATGCAGTAATACGCTTGTAATTTATTTGGTTCTTATAAATGCAGTTGTTTCCTACCCTGTAACCCTAAATTCAATTCATTATGCAGATGGTACAATATTTTTGCAGAAACTCGATCTTTAATACTTTGGCATTTAACAACAGAACTCATCTTTAATACTTCAGCATTTAACAACAGAAATTCAGACATAATAAATAGAATAGACAAAATACTACTTTTTAATTTTTATTCAACAAGAGAATATATACAAATCAACAGCTTTCATGTAGTCTTCCAGTTTCTCCTCCCTCGAAGGAAAGTTTCTTTTCTTCGATATCTATAATTAACTTTGCTGAAGAACCAGAATATCATCAACCTATAACATAAACCCTAGTAAATAAATGCAGGGAATATATAAACTAAGTATATCCAAGATTTTTCAAGTCGGAATTAAGTTGAGATAAATCGAGGGAAGAAATAGCTCTCTTCACCATGCCCCTGGTATACTCCCACGCTTCATGATTTCGGGTTTCGACTGTGCAGCGGCGTTGCCTGAAGTGATCCATGGCACAAATTTGAGTATCAATTGCAGTTTGGTTGTTGTTGAGAAGCACCTTGAGATATCCTTCAGTTACCCCTCCTTCAATCTTCTCATCTGTAATATCGATAAAAGGAAGAGGATAATAAATATAGTCGCAATAAAAGGCGTGTTCCTTTTCCTGAGGAGGATAATCACCCCACGGATAAAGACTCCACAACTTAATGCATCGTAATCGCTGCTTCACGAGAACCTCCACGGACGGCGGTGTCCAAGGCTGACGGACTCGAACTCGTGATCTATCTCGGGAAACAAGCTTCCTGGACTCCGAAACCGGAAAATATACTAAAAGTGCTGCAGCGAACAGGATTGACCACACCACTGATCTGCTTCGCCGGCGGCTGCTTGTTTCCATGGCGATTAAGATTAATAGGAGATCTGCATATATCTATCCATATTAATTGGTGTGGACTGTGGACTCTTATATATGTGTAGTATGGTTATGGATATATATATTGATTCGGATTCCAATATTTATTAATCTTTGAGTATCATCACTAATTGGACTCGATCTCACAAACCCAATCATTAAATTCTTTATTTCTTTCAATTATTTTATTTTGATATTAGGTTTTAGTTGTATAAATTATCTTCAATTTAAATTAAACCAGTAAAGTTATAATTTTGAGTCGAAAGAAGAGATAATTAGCTTTAAGTACCATGATAGGAATTTTAATTTCCCCATTTTCAAATTTTAATTTTTATTCTCTTCTCAAATATGTAAATTGAATACAATATCCTAATTAATTATTTTCTTTTCCTTTTCATACTTCAATTTTAAACCTAAAACACTTTAACTTTTACGAATAATATTTTAATTTTAAAGTTTCTATACAATACTCCACCTAGGTATTTACCTTTTACATATTAATAATATTCTACTTTTATATATGAATAATGCTCTAATTTAAAAAGTAAGTAGTTTAACTTTTACAAATAATACTCTTTCTCTCATTTTCCATCTCACTTTTACGAATAATATTTTAATTTTAAATTTGGATACTTTAAATTAAAATTTTAATATTTCACAAGGGGTAAAATGTTATTAACTCAAATTAATAACACCATGGCCAATATTGCAATTCCTTATAATTTCTTAAAACATCTTAATAAGCCCACATGGGATGAATATCAATATGAAATAGCACATGAAATTCAGATACAACGTAACTAATCAAGTCGATCCCTTCCTATTAACAAAAATCAATATCATTCTACTCTTCCAAGAAATATGATCTCGGGTAGATGATCTCGGGGTGTGTCGTGATCTCGGGGTGTTGTACTGGTGGTGCATCATATTCATCGAGAAGTTGAGATAAATCGAGAACCATCTTCATTTTTCCCCGGGCAATGGTGGCCCCTGAAACTCTTAAGGGCACACAGTCGAATATCAACCTCTGTTTGGTTGTTCTTGAAAAGCACTTTCAGAGCTTCTTCATACACTTTGCGACCTTCAATCGAGCTGTATCCGTGGACTTGTCCAACATTTTCGAAACAATTCTTTCTGACGTTTTCGTTTCCATATCCCGCTTGCAGCGGCTTCAGGCATCGTAAATATTGCCTGGCGCGGGGAGTCGTCGATAAGGGAATATTCGTCGAGACTGGAACAGGCTTTGCGAACATGGAAAAATGTACTAAAAGTGCACGGAGGACGATGTAGACGATGACCAGGACTGAACATAGTACAAATCGGCTTCGCTTGCTGCAGGTTTCCATCGCGATTGCATTGATAATATGCGTATTGTCTCTGGTTTTTGTTACTGATTTGGTTCGCAGTCTCTGAATATATGAGCGATGAGTCCTTCTCCTAATCGAACTACTACTTCTAAATCAAATAAAAGATTGGGATCGATCAAATAGTATAATAGATTGTGATCGATGAAATAGAAATTAAGTCAAATATATACTTATATAGTTGTTGTTACTTCCTCATTATACTCTTGTTTGAGAATTGAAGGATCCAAAACAAGAGTATAATGAGGATCCAAAGTAACAATAAAAACAAAATATCACCTTAGGAGCCTCATACTTTCATTCAATTAGTAGTTAAAACCACGCCGAGTCACGGACGACATATTTATTTTAGGAAAAAGTTTTCTGTAATACTTGATTACTTAATCTAAATTTAAAATTGATACTCATGTCTTCAGTATTTTTGTTTGATCATACAAGTAAAACACCCAGAATGCAAAAAAATAATATTTATATTAAGTACATATTCACGCAAAATGTTTTTAAGAGAGAAAAAAAAAAATAGAAAGGAAAAATAAGAAAATAGAGAAATAGAGAGTGAGTAATTATAGGAATGATTATATTATAAATATTTACAGAGTACGAAGAAAGTGAAAAAAAATGATTGAAAAGAAGAGTTTTGAAGAAATAAAATTGAGAATGTTATTCTGGTTAATAATTTGTCAAGCAGCATGTTATTCATAATTTTTAGAGCACTCTTATTCTAAGCATATACGTGTATGTAGCTTCAAATTCTTGATTTCCTTACGAATTTTTGATTTACTTTTGATTTTGTCATGTTCTTTATTTTTTTTAAGTTGTGAATTCTTGATTTTCTTGATTTTACAATGAAATTATTGATTTACTTTTGATTCTAAAGTAAATTTTTGTGAAAATTTTAATTTAAATAATTATTAAAGAGATAATTATTTGTAATAAGAGAGAAGATAATTAATTATATGTTTGTAAGATAAGTCGAATCATTTATTTTAAAATACTTATTAGTTCTTTCATCGTATAGTTTTATTTATATAATCAAGTAATATTTTTACCCTGAGTCCCTGACATAATAAGGACGATTGACTTTTACTTGTTTTTTAATTAAAAATATTTTGATTAAGCAATCTTCAATTGTTTGTGGTCAGATGTGAGGTAATCCCGAGTCCTGTATTGCGTGTAATAGAGTGGCGTTGATCCATCAATCAGAAATAAAAGGAATTATTGAAAACGAAATCCGACAAACAAATGTTCCTAACGATATCGGAGCAATACATGTTTCTGGATATTATTGTATGCTTGTAGCAAAATTCAGGTACAAGTATTACTCATTTAACTATGGCAAGGAAACTCTTTTTACATACAGACCTATAGAACAGGAAGACTCAGTACAAAAAAGGCATGCTAATCGATACATATCTATATCCAATGATTTCTCTATTGTTTAGATCAACAAAATTTTTATTATGCATTGGGAATATCAGTGACCCTTCATATTCATATAATAGATTATTTATTGGGGAACGAATCAAAATTTACGATAATTATACCGCACTGAGAATTGGAAGCAAGTACTTTATAAATTTGGAAGGCATCACCGTTAGTAATACGCCAATAGACATTTGAATTATGAATACTTGAATTATGAAGGTGGAATGATAGTGGACACAGGCTCAACCTAGGCATTTTTGCCGAAGTCCGAACTAAAAAAGTTGGAGAAAGAAATCATCGCGATAATGGTTGATTCATTTTTGGTGCGAAATGATGATTACGTGTATCAAGGTCGTCATCAAATGTTATGCTATGATGGAGTTATAACCAGAGACTTGAAAGGATTTCCAAACATGGTATTAAAATTCCAAGGTGACGCATCTATTGAGATAACGGCAGAAAATATATTTCACCAAAGGTCCAATGAAGCTTTCTGTTTGGGGTTCATAGCATCAGAGGCTGTAAACCTCCCTCTTCATACTAGTCTTCTGGGTAATCTAGTCCAACAATACTACTACATAATTATAGATATTGAAGAAAAGAAACTTTCCTTCGAGAGCCTAGATTGTGAGGCACTAGACGAATACATGTAAAATGAAAGCTCTTGTTGAATAAAAAGTTGTATTTAATTTTGTCTATTCTATTTATTATTACGTCTGAATTTTTGTTGTTAAATGCCAATGTATTAAAGATGAAATTTCTGCAAAAATATTGTACCTTCTGCATAATTGAATCGAAATCAGGGGAAGACTGAAAAATGAAAGCAGGGGAAGAAGAGAGGAATACAGAGTAGGAAAACAACTGCATTTACAAGAACCAAATAAATTACAAGAGAGTATTAATATTATTACATGCTCAAATAAATTACCCAGGGGTTGTTTAGGTTCTCACATTTCAATCGATATGGCCCTTGTACTAATCCGGTTTAGGTGTCAATTATTATTTTTTTTCTTTTTGTCCACTCGTACATTATTCAGTTATTAATTTCTAATTTTTTTTCTTTTAATTAGGACCTATTTTAGTTCTTAATTTCTATTTTTTCTTTTAACTAGGACATATGACAACCGTTACACATCTTTCACCAATACTTCAATTGTAACCAAAGCTTTATGTTACAAGTTCCTTAAGCTTTTATGTGTTACAAGTATTTTTTTCATGTATGCTTTATTTCAATATATCTTGCCAACATGAATGGAAAATGGCCGTCTGTCTCCCAAATATTACCCACATTCAAACATATATATATATACACGAACATGAAAAATTCTAACTCATATTCAACTTCATCGAACCCAACTACCCATATGAACAATTCTAGCTCACATTCAATTCCATCGAACCCAACTACCCATATGAACATGGAAATTTCTAGCCCAAATAATCGCAACAGTTTATAGTAATGTCTAAAGGTAATCCTAGGTGCTATGTTTTGAAACCCGGACCGGACGTCGAACCGGGACCCCTTACTGGTTACTGGTTCGACCGGTCGGACCGGTATGACGTCATAATTACGTAATAATTAAATTTAATTATATATATATATATATATATATATATATATATATATATATATATATTATTCAATTATACAATATTATAAATATTAATTAAAAATAATCAATTAAGTTTAATAATATACAAAAATAGATAAAATTTTAAATCACTTTAAACAATTCATTAATTTTTAAATAACAATCTAATGAAAGATCTACAAGGATATAGATCAAATATCTAACTAAATAACAAAATAATTAACATCAACCAAATTAGTAATATAGAGAAAAATTGATTAAATAAATGTCATATTTTTTATTTAAAAAAACAAATAAGAAGTTATCACACAAGTGTTTATATTTTTGTAACTATATATTATAAAATATAACTATTTCACATTATTTTATCCAGATTAAATTGAATTCTTTATTATAATAGTTGTAGTCATAATTATTGTTTTTCTAAAACTCAACTTAAAAATATAATAAGCTTATGATTTGACGATTTATACTAAAATTTACCAACATATGACCAGAAAAAGTAAGCAGCAAGTGGTTGAGGCCTCCTTCTCTAATCCGAGGGTCCAGGGTTCGAACTCCTGTTGCAACATTTGATTTGGTTTTACAATTTTGCCAAAAAAGAAAAAAAAAAAAAAGAAAATCCGGGCCAAACGGTCCGCAAACCGGTCTAGTCCGGGTTATTGACTGGTTTTCAACCGGTTTTTGACGGGCCAAACTGGTCCGGAAGGAGACTGGTTTTGGGGTGTCACCCGGACCGGATAGGCGACCGGTCACCGGTTGAACCGGTCCGGTCCGGGTTTCAAACATAGCCTAGGTGTTAAATATATTGTATTTGCGGAAAGTTTGACCGAGTTCCCGTAATTAGAGTAATGGGCAGATTTGATGCTATCCTTTTTCCCCCGCACATCCCTTTATATACCTTGTGGTTAGTATAATTTGTAATATGACACAATCAAGAAAATACGATGAATACAAACAACGAATTTCCTAAATACCATGTTCTAACATGGTATCAGAGCAATGTTGAGACCCTAGGGACTCAGAATTAATCTCATCATCGTCCATAACCCTTCTCAAATCTTTTCAGCTAAAACCAACAGGATCAGAACAACAACAATGTCAACCAACACCAACAGCGGCCAGGAATTGGTAGCACAACTTACCTAACAACAAACCGTGTTCAATCCCGATAATTCGTCGATTGGCACCAGAGCAGTGTTAGAACCCTCGGGACTCAGTGATAACATCATTGTCCCGACCAAACCCGAACCCAAAATCAGCCATAACCAAGCAAGTAAACCTGCAACCAAAAGAAAAACCATGCCTGATTCCGATAAATTACCAATCTGAACAGTCCGGTAAGAGGCGGCTCGCCTTCAGATTTCAGCAGCGACCACCATCGGAGAGAAAAAGGAACAGAACTTCGGTCGCTCAAACGACACCGGTCATGGAGATAACACCGGACGCCAAAAAAATGCCATCACCACCAGAGATGGGGTGAGAGGAGAAAGCCGATGGGCTCATGTGGCTGTCATCGAAGGAAAAGACGGAGAGGGGGGCTCTACAACGGACGCCGCCGCAGGCGTAACCTTAGGAAACACCGGTACGACGACAGTAATGATCGGCCAGCCTAATGCCACCGTCATCTCCGATGAGGATGAGCAGAACAAAGGCGGGGGAACATATCAGGAACGAGAGAGAGGCGCAGCAGGTATTGGGTTTGGGAGTTATGCCCCAAACCCTAAGTTCCCTTTTTATAGTATGCCTGAAATTACGAAATGGTCCCCCAGTTCTGATCATCTGCAAAAAGACCCCCAAAGTTTTAAGAAATGCGGTTTTCTCACCCAATCCAACACTAATAAAAGTTCTAAATGGATTATTGATTGTGGTGCCACAGATTCAATGACGTTTGATTTATCCAATTTAATTGATCCGGTTGAACCAGCGACATCTTCTATTGAAACTACAAAGTTGATTTGGCTATTGTGGAAAAAGACGGTTCAATTTGTCTCACACCAAAATTGAAACTGAAAAATTATCTCTATGTGCCATCTTTATCTTATAAACTCCTGTCACAGAGCCACATTACAAAGGAATCGAACTGCATGGTCCTGAGTTATCCTCGTTTTTGTTTGATACAGGACATTCATACGAAAGAGATCATTGGGCGTGGTATTGAGCAGGGAGGACTGTATTATGTTGATGAAGTTCGCAGTCTATCGAAGGCACTTCTATCAGTGGGAAAGGCAACAACTCAACTTTGGTTATGGCACAGATGCCTCGGTCATCCCTCTGTCGGGTACATGAGAATGTTGTTCCCTACTTTGTTCCAGAATAATCCAGAATTGAATTTCTCGTGTAAGACCTGTTTTACTTCAAAAAGCCATAGAACCTCTTTTAAACCAAGTAATACACGAGTTGAGAATGTGTTTTCTCTAGTCCATTCGGATGTGTGGGGACCAGTACCGGTTTTAAATCACAATCATTTTCGATATTTTGTACTGTTTGTTAATGATTGCTCACATATGACTTGGGTTTATTTTCTGCGGCATAAGTCTGAAGTGTACAGTGCCTTTGTGGCTTTCTTTAAATTGATCCAGACTCAGTTCAACACAAAAATTCAAGTACTCCTATCGGATAATGGCAGAGAGTTTGTTAACCAGGAAATGAAAATCTTTTTCCAAGAACATGGTCTTGTCCACCAAACTAGTTGCCCAAACACCCCCTAGCAAAACGGTGTTTCTGAAAGAAAAAACCGCACTATACTTGAAATGACTCGGGCCCTGCTAACCGAGTCATATGTCCCTAACCATGTATTTTTGGCCAAAAGCTATTGCTACTGCTACATACCTCACAAACAGATTACCCACCAAGATCCTCAATCACCAAACTCCACTATCCGTACTCCAAAGCCAAACCACCATACCCCCTCATCTCACCTTACCTCCCCAAATCTTCGGCTGTTCAGTATTTGTTCATATCCCTAAGACAGATCGGGGTAAACTTGATCTGTGTGCCGTTAAGTGTGTATTCGAGGGGTATGCCCCTCATCAAAAGGGGGTACCGGTGTTATAACCCTGTCACCAAAAGAATGCATGTCAATATGGATTGTGACTTCGTCGAGACCGAATATTTCTTCCTTACCCAGTCATGGGTTCAGGGGGAGCAGTGTGAACCCTTATCCTGGCTACACTATCCGGATCCAATCTCCACACCTGCATCAAGCACAGATGCCCTCAGTACCACCACCGTCTCTACGCCCAATGAGTCTCCTCCGCATGATGTCCAAAACGAGGTAATAGAAGCTCCCAACTCCCCTCTTTTTGATATTCATAGTTCTGATATCACAAATGCCGTTGATACTGTTTCTGAGGATGCAATAACTAGTTCCCGATATCCACAGCGGAGTAACAGGGGGTACCACCACACCGGTACTTCCCAGAACGTACATCTCGGTCAACTAAGTATCCCGTAGGAAACTTAGTCAGGGGGAGTATGTTTGGCATTGCAAAAGCTTTCCTTGGAAACCTTTGCAAAAAAGTTATTCCAAAAACCGTGTAAGAAGCCAAACGGGATAAAGAATGAGAGGAGGCTATGGAAACAGAAATGAGTGCGCTAGAAAAGAATGGAACTTGGGAAAGATGCCAATTGCCCAGTGGAAAGAAGCGGTCGGATGCAAGTGGGTGTTCACTATTAAACATAAAGCAGATGGGTCCGTTGAGAGGTACAAAGCCCGGCTGGTAGCGAAGGGGTACACTCAGACGTATGGCATTAACTACTCTGAAACCTTCTCTCCAATAGCCAAATTAGACACAGTTCGAGTACTCCTCTCAGTTGCAGCAAACAAGGATTGGCCCCTTCATCAGTTTGATGTGAAAAATGAATTCTTGCACGGTGACTTGTCAGAAGAGGTTTACATAGAGCCTCCTCCAGGATTTTCAGAGGAATTTGGAGAAGGAGAAGTCTGCAAACTCCAAAAAGCTCTCTATGGCCTAAAACAGTCACCTCGAGCGTGGTTCGGGAGATTCACGCTGGCAATGAAACGATATGGGTATGCTCAAAGTAATTCTGACCACACTCTATTCTTGAAGAAGCGGGGGGAAGTAGTTATGTGTTTGATCATCTATGTAGATGACATGATCATAACATGGAGCGATGTGGAAGAGATAGACCAACTGAGAAGGAATCTCTTCAGGGAATTTGAGATGAAAGACTTGGGAGGTTTGAAGTACTTCTTTGGAATTGAAGTCCTACGGTCGAAGACGGGTATATTCATCTCTCAAAGAAAGTATGTGTTGGACTTGTTGGCCGAAACCGGTATGGTCGACTGCAAACCAGTCGAGACTCCGATACAGGTAAATCACAGGTTAAAAGTAGAAGGAAATGGGGAACCAACTGAAAAGGAGAGGTACCAACGTCTGGTTGGTAAACTTATCTATCTATCTCATACGAGACCCGATATTGCATATGCCGTAGGAGTTGTGAGCCAATTTATGCACCAACCCCAGAAAGAACATATGGAAGCAGTGATACGTATCCTTCGATATCTGAAAGGAACGAGGGGGTTGGGCATTATGTTTGGAAGACATGGTCATCTTGAAATCGAAGCCTATCCGATGCAGATTGGGCGGGAAATCCGAATAACAGAAGATCTATTTCTGGATATTTCACACTTTTTGGGGGGGAATGTGGTAACTTGGCGGAGCGAAAAACAGAAATTTGTGGCATTATCTAGCGCAGAAGTGGAGTTCAGAGGCATAACAAAAGAAGTAGCCGAAGTAATTTGGCTAAGGAAGTTAATGACAGAAATTGGCATATCCCCTTCAGGACCGAACCCCTTAAGGTGCGATAACAGAGCAGCAATCAGCATTTCAGAGAATCCCGTTCAACATGACAGAATGAAGCATGTAGAAGTGGATAGGCACTTTATCAAGGAAAAACTGGAAAATGGGACTATCACAATTCCGTTTATGAGATCAGAGGACCAACTGGCGGATATACTGACCAAAGCTATCACCGGGCAACTGTTCCAAACGGCATTGAGCAAGTTAAGGATCGACGACTCGATCACTTAACTTGAGGGGGAGTGTTAAATATATTGTATTTATGGGAAGTTTGACCGAGCTCCCGTAATTAGAGTAATAGGCAGATTTGGTGTTATCCTTGTTCCCCCGTACATCCCTTTATATACCCTGTGGTTAGTATAATCTGTAATACGAAACAATCAAGAAAATACGATGAATACAATCAACGAATTTCCCGAATACCCTGTTCTGACACTAGGGATATTGACATGCATATAGTGGAATAAAAATGCAATTAATTTTTCTATAAAACCATCCAATAACTTGAATATTGTCAACATCTAACATATATAAACCCTAGTACAAATGTATAAACTAAGTACGTCCAAGACTTTTCAGTTCCAAATTAAGTTGTGATAAATTGATTGAAGAAATAACTCTCTTCACCATGCCCCTGGTATACTCCCACGCTTCATGATTTCGGGTTTCGACTGTGCAGAGGCGTTGCCTGATCGACTGGGCAGTTTTTTTGCATACTAGATTTTACTTGTACCATATTTTGATTTGATACTTGTTAGTGATTGCTAAGAATTACTTGTTAGTACATTTTTCCATGTTTGCGAAGCCTGAAGCTGCAGTTCCCTTCTCGATAACTCCCCTCGCCAGACACTATATATTTACAATTCCTGAAGCTACTGCAAGCAAAAAATGAAGAGGAAAACATTAGAATGAATTGTCACCAAATTGTTTCAAACATCCACAATTACAGCCCGATTGAAGATGGAGTGCTTGAAGAAGCGCTGAAAGTGCTTTTCAAGAACAATCAAATGAAGGTTGATATTCAATTGTGTGCCATTAAGAGTTTCAGGGGCCGCGCCTGCCAGGAGGTTTTACAAGTCAGGGGGTATTTTGTAATTTTGTTAAACTACATTTCCTCTAGAATATCAGATGCATTAGTCAACGATGGAAGATTCTAGTTGATTAGGTTGTTAGCTGGCATCACCACGTGTCAATTATTTATTAGTGGAACAAGTTGTATATAAAGTTTGTACTTGAGTTGAGAGCTCAGTTTTCGTGAAATGAAATCAAAAAATTCCCAATTTTTTTTCTTCAATATGCTATCAGAGCTGGTTCACAGAAGTTCATTCCTGTGCCTGTCTCTTCGCTCCACCCGACTTACAGATGTTTCATTCCTGCGGCTTGCAGATGTTCATTCCTGCAATGTTTACACACCAATTTGGGTGTGACGGGGGTGTGTTAAATGTCCCACATCGAGTAAATAATGATGTGGTGTTCAATATATAATGGCATGTCAACCCTTCCCTCAACAAAAAGCTTTTGGGGGTGAGTAAGACCAAAGCACATTGTTCAATATGGTATCAGTTATGGATCACACGTTTCTGTCTTCTTCTCCGGCATTTTTCGGCTAAATTTTCCAATGCTTTTCTCTAGTTTCCGGTGTTGATTTGTGTGATTCCTATTTTTTTCTTCCTGATTGATTTGTTGCTTTCCGTTCCTTTGCGCCATGGATTCCGGTGGCTTTGTTTCTGCTTCCCCGGCAATTACGCCGGATGATCCCTATTTTCTTCCTCCATCGGAGCATCTTAATTCATTTTTGGTTTCTCAACAATTGACTGGAGACAACTATACTACTTGGAGCAGATCGATGATGATTGCACTCTCCGCCAAAAACAAATACGGTTTTGTGGATGACTCTATCGTTACTCCTCTTGTTACTGCTTCTGAGTCTCGTTGGGCTGCCTGGATCCACAATAATCATGTGGTAATATCATGGATCCTGTACTCTATTTCTAAGGAAATTGCCACCTGCATTTTGTTCTCGGATATTGCGCTCAAAGTTTGGCTTTATCTCCAAGATCGCTTTCAACAATCTAATGGTCTGCCGTATCTTCCAGTTCCGCCATGCCTTGCTTTTTTTTTGCCAAGACAGTTCTCCGATGAGCGTTTATTTCACTCAATTGAAGGCTATTTGGGAGGAATTAACCAATTATCGCCCGGTGTGCACTTGCAATAACTGTACTTGCAATGGAGTTTGTGATCTTTGCGTTTACTATCAGTCGGAGTATGTCATGGCGTTTCTCATGGGATTACATGAGTATTATGCCCAGATTCGCAAGCAAATTCTTATGATGGATCCTCTTCCATCAATTAGCAAAGTCTTTGCACTGGTCACACAGGAAGAAAGACAGCAAGGCCTGAGAACTGTTTCTGTCTCTACACCGTCGCCTGTGGCCATTGCCATATGCAATCTGACTAATCAAAATTCTGGTCTAATGCCTACTTATAGTGGTCGCTCTGGTGGCCGGAATACTGGCACAGGCAGGGGACGTGGTCGTATTGAATGCTCTAATTATCGTGGTACCACTCATACGGTTGATCGCTGTTACAAGATATATGGATATCCTCCTGGATATTTTTCAGGCAATCGACCGCGTTCAAACAATTCCATACATCAACCTACGTCTTCTTCCACTGTCAATCATGTGGAAGTGGCTTCTTCATCTAATTCTTCTAACACCAGTGCCTCTACTTGTCAATCTTTCCTTCACTCTTTAATTGATCAACAATATCAGTCTTTGTTGTCCATGTTGTCTTCGCAGATGTAGCCTTCTGCAAGCATCTCTGAGGCTAGCTCTTCTGGAACTAAAAAAATCAATACATGTATCTCTTTATCTGCCATCCCTAGTTCTCTTTTGGACATTTCAAAATGGATAATTGATTTTGGGGCAAGTAAACATATCTCTCATGATAAATCATTGTTTAATGATTTTGAAGAAGTTTTCAATACTAGAGTCACACTTCCTGATGGTATTACTTTTCCAATGAAATTTAAGGCCTCTATAAAGATTCGTGCCTGTATTACTCTGCGTGATGTCTTCTATGTTCCATAATTTCGTTACAACTTGCTGTCTCTGAGTTCTATACTACAAAAATCCTCAGTCTCAGTTTCATTTTCTGCTGATACTTGTCTCATTCAAGACTCAATAATGAAGGAGATGATTGGCAAGGCTGATCTGTTTGATGAGCTTTATGTTATAGATACTGTTCATTCTTTCATTCCTCATTGTGTTTACATTAATAAAGTATATATTAACACTTAGCACAATAGATTAGGACATGTATCTTCTCCTATTTTGGAACATTTGAGAACTGTTGTTGATTTTGAAGGGAATATGTCAGCCTCTGCTCCTTGTACTGTTTGACCTTTAGCAAAACAGAAACATTTGGCTTTTTCTACTGGGAATCATAAATCAATGAAAGCTTTTGATCTCATTCATGCTGATATTTGGGGGCCTTTCAATCATGCACCTGCTAATCCGTACAAATACTTTCTTACTTTGGTGGATGATTATAGCATATTCACTTGGATATTTTTTTTAAAGTCTAAATCTGATGTTCTTACTATCATTTCTCAATTTTTTAAGCTCATACAAACACAATTTCAGACCTCTATCAAGGCCTTTAGGTCTGATTATGCTCCTGACCTTGCTTTTACTGATTTCTTCAAAGCACAGGATGTTCTGCATCAATTCTCTTGTGTTGAAACTCCACAGCAGAACTCAGTGGCTGAAAGGAAACACCAGCATTTATTAAATGTGGCTAGAGCACTGTATTTTCAGTCCAAGGTTCCATTAAAATACGGGACTGATTGTCTTTTAAATATTATGTTTCTCATCAATAGGGTACCATCTTTACATCTTGATCTTGATACACCATTTCATCTCTTATATGGGATAGACTTTGATTACACTACTTTGAGATTATTTGGATGTCTAGCATATGCTTCAACTTTGGTTTCTCACAGACATAAATTTTCACCTAGAGGTAGAGCATGTGTATTTTTGGGGTATCCACCTGGAGTTAAAGGATATAGGCTCTTGGATATTGTATCTAAAGAGATATTTATTTCTCTAGATGTTACCTTCCATGAGTCCGTATTTCTCTTAATGAGACCCCTGATTCTGATAATGAGATGCCCTTCACAGATTGTTTTGAGAGTGTCAGTCTTCCAGTACCTGTTGCAGATGGTGTTTTCCCTACAGATGATGTCCCTTCTCCAACTCCAATTGATGTCTCAGACACCATTCCTTGTAGAAGATCATCCAGAGCCACTCACAGACCTTTATATCTTCAAGATTACCATTTTAATCTTCTACATAACATGTCTCCTCCCGCAATAGCAAGTCAATATCCCCTATCTTTTCATTTGTCATATGAGAAATTATCACCTGGGTACAGAGAATTTTCCTTGAGTATTTCTGTAGTTCTTGAGCCCACAAGCTATAATGAAGAATCCCAGTACCCTGAAAGCAGACAAGCTATGCAAAGAATTGAAAGCCATGGAGCAAAATGACACATGGACAGTTATACAACTTCTTGCTGGATCTCATTCAATTGGATGTCGATGGGTTTATAAAACTAAATTCCTTTCAGATGGAACTTTGGAGAGACATAAAGCTAGGCTAGTTGCTAAGGGCTATAGTCAGTTAGAAGAAGTTGATTTTCTGGATACATACTCACCTGCCACCAAGTTGGTAATAGTGAAAACCATGTTGGCTTTGGCTAGTTCAAATCATTGGGAGCTTGCATAGTTAGATGTAAGCAATGCCTTTGTCAATGGAGTTTTATTTGAAAAAGTGTATATAGACTTGCCTCAAGGGTATGAATCTCCACTATCTGCTACTTTGCCTTCATCACAACAATCTGGAAAGTTAGTATGCAAGTTACATAAGTCAATTTATGGGTTAAAGAAAACATCTAGACAATGGTATGCCAAATTCTCTACTTCTCTTATCCAATTTGGCTTCTCCCAGTCTAAGGCAGATCATTCACTTGTTGTTAAAGGATCTGGTTCTACATTCCTTGCATTATTAGTAAATGTTGATGATATCATTATTACAGGTCCTGATCCTTCTCTCATCTCTGAGCTTAAGCAATTTCTTCATACACAGTTTAAGCTTAAAGATTTGGGTCCTTTGAAATATTTTTTGGGTCTTGAAATTGCTAGATCTAAGAATGGCGTGATGCTTTGTCAACGCAAGTACACTTTGGAGCTGTTGGAAGAGGCAGACTGCCTTGCTTCTAAACTAATGACTACTCCTATGGATCCAAACATTAAGCTGAATTCCTTTGATGGTGATATTCTTGAGGATAATGCTAAGTACAGACTACTCATTGAAAAGCTCTTATATCTTACTTTGTCCCGGCCTGATATTTACTTTATTGTGAATAAGCTCAGTCAGTTTGTAGCACAACCACATGTTCCTCATTTTGATGTTGTTTATCATCTACTGAAATACCTTAAGGGTACTCCAGGGCAGGGTATTTACTTTCCCTCTCAGACTGATCTTAAACTTACAACCTTTTTGGATGCTGACTGGGCATCTTGTTAAGATACAAGAAGGTCTACTATAGGGTTTTGTGTATTTTTAGAGAGTGCTTTAATATCTTAGAAGTCTAAAAAGCAGTCTGTGGTATCTCGTTCATCTGTAAAAACCGAGTACAAAGCTCTAGCAGTTGTGACTAGCGAATTAGTATGGCTGTCACAACTACTTCATGATTTTCAAGTTCCCGGTTCTGGACTAGTTGTGCTATATTGTGATAACTTGGCAACTTTGCATTTGTCTAAAAACCCTCTCTTCCATTTTGTGAGGGACAAGGTGGCCACAAGATTTCTTAAACTCTTACTAGTACGTTCGTTTCACCAATTAGAGGACATATTCAGCAAGGCGTTACCTGCGTCCCAGCTTAAACAACTGATGATCAAGATGGAAGTCACCAATATTTTCCTTCCACCTTGAGGGGGGGAGGGGGTGTTTTACAAGTCAAGGTGTGTTTTGTAATTTTGTTAAACTACTTTTCCTCCAGGATATCAGATGTATTAGTTAACGATGGAAGATTCTAGTTGATTAGGTTGTTAGCTGGAATCACCACGTGTCAATTATTTATTAGTGGAACAAGTTGTATATAAAGTTTGTACTTGAGCTGAGAGCTCAGTTTTCGTGAAATGAAATCAGAAAATTCCCAATTCTGTTTCTTCTATTAGAGGACATGCTTGAGTGAGCTATTTCGTTACTCGATTTATCTCAACTTCCTGATGATGCACCAACGCCCCTAGATCATCATTTTAGAATGATCACAAGTGTTTGATACCACACAACACGCCCTAGATCGCCTCAAGATCATATTCTTAAAAGAGTAGAATGATATTGATTTTTATTAATATGAAGGAATCGACTTGATTAGTTACGTTGTATCTAAACTTCATGTGTTATTTCATATTGATATTCATCGTATGTGGGCTTATTAAGATGTTTTAAGAAATTATAAGTAATTGCAATATTGGCCATGGTTTTATTAATTTGGGCAGAGGAGGAGAGGAGGAGTTATGGGGGACCTTTTTTATTTATTATTTTTTCAATTAGTTTTTGTTTTTAATTTAATTAGTTGTTGAGAAAGATAATTAATTTTTTCGTTAACAATATTATGCGCAAATCACATAGCATGTGCTAAAACATTGATGGGTAATAACAAAGATTGAAAAAGAAAAACAAGGAAGAGAGTTTACAAACTCCATGGATCACATCAGGCGCACAGCCAAAAACCAATGTCGCATATAATCGTGTATACCAGGGACATGGTGGACAAAGCTATTTGAAAACCAATTGAGAAGCTTTTGATTTACTTGGTTCATAAATTTGTTACATTTACTTAGATGTTAATATTCATGGTTATTAGTTTTAGCAAGATACTGTAAATATGGAAACGATGTAAATTGATTCTTTTCCTTAGTTAACATGCTGTAATTAGGGGTTGATTAGGATTAGTCTCCTATTTATTCTTGTATTGTATTGTGTAGTGGCGTGTGACAAAATGAATATATTCAATCTTTTCTCCCAAAATTTTCCTATATTCAACATGGTATCAGAGCGGGTTTCGATTGAATAACGAATCGAATACCTTGCTTCATCATCTACCATGGCTTCACCCACAAAATCCAGTCCGATGCCAGCTGAGTTTCTTACCCAAATGGCGGAACTTCTTAGGCACAAACAACCCGGACAAACCACCCAAAACATCAAACTCATCGATAACAACTACGCAGTATGGTCAAGAACTATCGAGTTAGTGTTACTTGGCCAAGGAAGAATGGGATACATCACCGGAAAAACTGTATCCCCTGACCCGTAAGACGATGGATATGAGGCTTGGGAACAGATGGACAGATTTGTTCGAAGCCTCATACTTAACTCAATGGAACCCGAAATCGCAGCACAATTCATCCTCTGCCCGAACGTAAAGGGTCAGTGGGATGAAATTAAAGCAACCTACCATGATAGAGCAGACAGCAGCGACAGAATTTCCTATGGTAAAAGCTCTGTAGAATCTCCAACTAAAGCAGGTAAGGGCTTCAGCGTAGCATTTGCAGCCAATGTGGAGTGTGGTAAGAGGAATTTCTCAAACCCTATTTACAATTTTAGTGGGCCGGATCATGTTGGGCAATTTATTGATAATGGCATTCATATTAATAAGGGGGAATTTGGGCTAATTATTATAAAGGGGGATTTGATACACTGGGCCAAAGTGGGATTCATGATATTGGACAGGGCCGTAATTTTATGCAAATTTCTCACTCAAGCCCAGAGATGGAATGGCTCGTTGACAGTGGGGCTACTGACCATATGACCAATGACGCCCATGATATTCGGACTTCCACAGTCTCACGACGGGACTCGGTGTTAAATGCAAATGGTCTGTCTTACCCGATCACAGGGGCAGGAAATATTTCTTTATCTGAGAAATTGAACTTATCACATTGCCTTGTAGTTCCATCATTCACTAATAAGATACTCTCTGTTAGTCAAATCACCAAAGAATTGAACTGCTCGGTATTAATGTTCCCTTCGTTTTGGCTCTTTCAAGATATTCGTACGGGGGCGATCATTGGGCATGGTATTGAGAGAGATGGGTTGTACTAAATAAGAGATATCTCACAAAAAGGCTCAATTAATTTGGCTCAGGGCAGCATTCATAGACAGTTATGGTTATGGCATCGTAGACTGGGGCATCCCTCTCTTTAGTATATGAAGCAGTTATTTTCGAGTTTAGTGTCTGAGTCCAGTTCTTTGCATTGTGATACCTGTGTACTCGCTAAAAGTCATCGGAACAGTTATCCAAGTTCAAAGAATAAAACGAACCAACCGTTTGAATTGATTCACTCTGATGTTTGGGGACCCGTCCCAAATCATGTTAACTCCAAATTTCGCTGGTTTATACTGTTTATTGACGACTGCACCAGATTCACTTGGATTTAATTTCTGAACCAAAAATCTGACGTCCCAAGCACAATCAGGAATTTCTTCCAAATGATCCAAACCCAGTTCTCCGCCTCGATCAAAGTTCTTCGTACCGACAACAGAGGAGAATTTATCAATCACAACTTCCAAAACTTCTTCGCTCAAAATGGGGTCATTCACGAGACAACTTGTCCTCGTACCCCACAGAAGAATGGGATAACAGAATGAAAAAATTGGTACATATTAGAAAGTGCTCGGGCCTTCCTGTTCGAGGCCCACATAACCAACTCCTACTGGGCCGAGGCTGTCTCGACAACCGTCTATGTCATGAACTGACTCCCTACTCAAGCACTAAAGTATAAGACTCCCTTGGATACCCTCAGGAAGCTCCATTCCATCCCTTCGGTGCTCCTGCTCACTCCCCGGGTCTTTGGATGTATTGCTTTTGTCCACACTCCAAGGCATCTACGGACCAAACTGGATCCCTGCGCAGTCCAGTGTATGTTTCTCTGGTTTAACCATACTCAGAAGGGGTATCAGTGCTATGATCCGATAGGAAAGCGTCATTATATTACCATCGATGTTAACTTCCTGGAAACCGGATACTACTTCAAAGCAAACCCAAATACATCCCCTCAGGGGGAGAGAGATAACGAGGAAATGAATTGGATGTGTGAATAGTTAGAACCGCTCCATGAGTATACTTCGCTTCCTGTTCCGCCTCCTGTACCGACAGATGATCTACTCCCATCTCTCTCACCCTCCGCGGAAGAGCCCCCGTCATCAAATATCCCTGAGGTAAAGACTCTCGACCCTTCTGTTTCTATTCCAGATACATATGTTTTACCTCCTCGATAGAACAGGGGCATTCCGCCAAACAGGTACAGCCCAGAAAGGTTAAGCATGTCCAAATATCCGGTAGCACATCACGTTACTTCCAATTGCGCACCTCAACTCCAGGGATTTATCCATGCGGTTTACACTTAGGAAATCCCTAGAACCACCAAGGAAGCACAGGAGAATCCCTTATAAAGACAGGTAATGGAAGAAGAAATCAATGCACTGGCAAAAAACCAAACATGGGAGGTATGCCCACTCCCAGCCGTCAAACGCTCTGTTGGGTGTAAATGGGTGTACTGTATCAAGTACAAGATGGATGGTACGATCGGAGATACAAGGCCAGACTGGTGTCCAAGGGATACTCCCAGACCTATGGGATTGACTAAATAGAAATGTTTTCTCCACTGGCGAAATTGGATACTATCCGCATCCTGTTATCCATAGCCGCCAACCATGAATGGCCTCTGCACCAGTTTGACGTGAAAAATGCATTTCTCCACGGGGACCTCCAGGAGGAAGTGTATATGGATCTCCCGCCTGGGTTTGGCGACCACCAGGACAAACCCATGGTATGCAGATTGAAACGATCCCTCTATGGGCTCAAACAGTTGCCAAGAGCTTGGTTTGGAAAGTTCACACTTGCCATGAAGAAATATGGGTACAGCCAGAGCAACTCGGATCACTCTCTATTTATCAAAAGAAAGGACAATCTGATCACTCTAGTGGTCATTTATGTAGACGATATGGTGATAACTGGGAATGATACAGAGGAGATAACCAGTCTACAAAGGAACTTATCATGGGAGTTTGAAATGAAAGACTTGGGGGGGTTGAGATACTTCTTGGGCATTGAAGTAATGAGGTCCGACAGTGGCATCTTTATCTCACAGAGGAAGTACATACTTGATCTTCTAACTGAAGTCGGGTTGTTAGATTGTAAACCAGCTGAGACTCCGATATTTCAAAATCACCAGCTGGGGATTCTTCTTGATCAAACACCAACCGACAGAGAGAGATACCAAAGATTGGTAGGCAAACTGATCTACTTGGCCCACACTAGGTCAGACATTGCCTATGCCGTTGGAATTGTGAGCCAATTCATGCACAACCCGAGTAGAGAACACATGGAGGCAGTCATGAGGATTCTGAGATATCTCAAATCCTCACCAGGAAAGGGACTCATGTTTGCCAGGAACGGGCACACTCGGATCGAAGCCTTCACTGATGCTGACTGGGCTGGAAGCATCACAGATAGAAGATCCACTTCTGGATACTTCACTTTTGTCGGAGGGAACTTGGTCACTTGGCGAAGCAAGAAGCAGAGAGTTGTGGCACACTCCAGTGCCGAGGCAGAATTCCGAGGAATAGCTCGAGGAGTCACAGAAGTTCTATGGGTCCAAAAACTACTGACCAAAATTGGCTTTTCTCCTGAGGAAGGCGTTGACTTGTATTGTGATAACAAGGCAACCATAAGTATTTCTCATAACCCGGTGCAACACGATCGAACTAAACACATAGAGATCGACCGACATTTCATCAAAGAAAAGATCGAGTCAGGGTTAGTTAAGCTCCCGTTTGTAAAATCAGAGGACCAGATTGCAGACATCCTAACTAAGGCAGTAAGCAGCCAGAACTTCCACATGATACTGTCCGAGTTGTACATGTTCGATCCCCATGATCCAACTTGAGAGGGAGTATTAGCAAGATACTATAAATATGGAAACGATGTAAATTGATTACATTCCTTAGTTAACATAATGTAATTAGGGGTTGATTAGGATTAGTCTCCTATTTATTCCTGTACTGTATTGTGTAGTGGTGTGTGACAAAATGAATATATGCAATCTTTTCTCCCAAATTTTTCCTATATTCAACAATTAGATGGTTTTTAGAAAAGTTGATTGCATTTTTTATCCCACAAATGGCCTGTCAAGATCCCTCAACCACCTCATTAGAGGCAGAGGATTACCTTTAAATCGGATCTGGTTGATGCCTGATGGGTCAAGTTGAAATAAGGTATACATGAAGAGACTACATGTAACCTAAAGTATACATGAAAAAATTACTTGTAACATAAAGCTTTTTTTTTTTTTTTTTCCACTTCACACACACAAAAGTGGGATTCGAATCCAAACCTTATCCTGAAGAATGAATTTATTAATAATTTGAATCAACCCTTGTTGTCACTCGTAACATAAAGCTTAAAAGAAAAAAAAATAATTTTTGGTTAAAATTGAATTTGTTTAATTCGGTTAAAATCAAATTTATTTTGGTGAAAGATGTGTAAAACTAAATAGTGTTCAATTTATAATAACTTGACGATCTTCCCTTCGATAAACAAAAATTTATCAATTTGGCATTTGACAAAAAGAAAATTAAAAAAAAAATTGACACTTAAATGGATTTGACCCACTACCTTTCTTGTGGATCAATTTCACTAGTCCACCACTAAGGAATGAGGGGTTACAATTGACCCCCCCAATTTTTATTATTTTTTTTAATTATTATATAGATATATGATATATGTATATGTGATTTTATGAAATTTTTCATTATTGACCCCCTCACCAAAGTTAAAATTAACACTAGTAAGTGTCACTTGTTATTTTGATTTTAATATTATACTTTGATCGACCCCTAGAAGAGATTTTTGGCTTTGCCACACTGCTAGTCTATGCTACAAATTTGGAGTACCACCCTCCCCTACCATGTTCTTGATTATTTACCCTTCTTGTGGATCAATATCACTAGTCCATGCTACAAATTTGGAGCCATAACCACCCTCCCCCACCGTGTTCTTGATTATTTACCCTCCACCATGTTCTTGATTATTTGAGCATGTAGTAATACTCTTGTAATTTTTTGATTATTTGAGCATGCAGTAATACGCTTGTAATTTATTTGGTTCTTATAATTGCAGTTGTTTCCTACACTGTAACTCTAAATTCAATTCATTATGCAGATGGTACAATATTTTTGCAGAAACTCGATCTTTAATACTTTGGCATTTAACAACTGAACTCATCTTTAATACTTTAGCATTTAACAACAGAAATTCAGACATAATAAATAGAATAGACAAAATACTACTTTTTTAATTTTTATTCAACAAGAGAATATATACAAGTCAACAGCTTTCATGTAGTCTTCCAGTTTCTCCTCCCTCGAAGGAAAGTTTCTTTTCTTCGATATCTATAATTAACTTTTCTGAAGAACCAGAATATCATCAACCTATAACATAAACCCTAGTAAATAAATGCAGGGAATATATAAACTAAGAATATCCGAGACTTTTCAAGTCGGAATTAAGTTGTGATAAATTGAGTGAAGAAATAGCCCTCTCCACCATGTCGCTGGTATACTCCCACGCTTCAGGATTCCGGGTTTCGACTGTGCAGCGGCGTTGCCTGACGTGATCCATGGCACAAAGTTGAGTATCAATAGCAGTTTGGTTGTTGTTGAGAAGCACCTTGAGATATCCTTCGGTTACCCCTCCTTCAATTTTCTCATGTGTAATATCGAGAAAAGGAAGAGGATAATAAATATAGTCGCAATAAAAGGCGTGTTCCTTTTCCTCTGGAGGATAAGCATCCCACGGATAAAGACGCCACAACTTAATGCATCGTAATCGCTGCTTCACGAGAACCTCCATCGACGGAGGCGGATAAGGCCGACGGACTCGAACTCGTGATCTATCTCGGGAAACAGGCCTCCCGGACACCGAAACCGGAAAATATACTAAAAGTGCGGCGACGAACAGGATTGACCACACCACTGATCTGCTTCGCCGGCGGCTGCTTGTTTCCATGGCGATTAAGATTAATTGGAGATCTGCATATATCTATCCATATTAATTAATTGGTGTGGACTGTGGACTCTTATATATGTAGTATGGTTATGGATACCTATATTGATTCGGATTCTAATATTCATCACTAATTGGACTCGATCTCACAAACCCAATAATTAAATTCTTTATTTCTTTCAATTATTATATTTTGATATTTAGGTTTAGTTGTATAAATTATCTTTAACTTAAATTTAGTTGTATAAATTATTTTTGACTTAAATTAAACCAGTAAAGTTATAATTTTGTGTCAAAAGAAGAAAGAATCAGTTTTACCTACCTTGACAGGAATTTTAAATTTTCCATTTTTAAATTTTAAGTTTTGTTTTCTACTCAAATACTTAAATTGACTACAATATTCTTAATTATTTTCTTTTTCTTTTCATACTTTAATTTTAAATTTAAGTACTTAACTTTTATGAATAATATCCTAATTTTAAAATTGAATACTTTAACGTTTCTAAACAATACCCTAATTATAAACCTAGGTACTTTAGCTTTTCTAAACAATACCCTAATTATAAACCTAGTTACTTTAGCTTTTATTAATAATACTATAATTTTAAACCTAAGTACTTTAACTTTTACGAACAATACCCTTTTTCTGTTTTTTTCCCTTTATTTTTCCTTCTCATACTTCAATTTTAATTTTGAATACTTTAATTTTTATGAATAATACTCTAATTTTAAATTTGAATATTTTAATATTTTTGGATAATACTTCAATTATAAACGTAAGTACTTTGATTTTTGTGAATAATACTCTAATTTGAAATATAACTATTTTAACTTTTACGAACAATGCTTTAGTTTATAATTTGAATACTTTATCGTTTTTGAATAGTACTCCAAGATATACATCAACAATTGATTTTTACGAAGACTTTTTATTTTTAGCATACTTTTAAAACCAAAATTTAAAAGTAGCGTACTTTTTGTACCTATTGCAAAATTGGTATAAGAAGCTTATGTGAAAAACGTCTTTAAAAATTCATGATACAGTTTATATTTTTTACAAATCAATACAACAACTTTTGATATATTATATTTTCTACCATAACACTTTTTCTTTCCTAGAAAAACACAATAAATTTAAGGGCGAATTACATCCAGGTACCCTCACAATAGGCGAAATTACAATTTAGGAACCCTTGTTTGAAAAATTACATATTAGTCCCTGTAGGACGTGTTTAGCTTGAAGTCCCTGATATTTAAAGGGGCAATTTGGAGGTGTATCATTGTTTTTCGTGTTATTTGATGTGAACAATGGCCTTTAACCACTAGTTTATGCAGTAATTGAAGCTGAGAATAAGGAAAAATGGCCCTTTTTCGTCAGGGACTTCAAGCCAAACACGTCCTATAGGGACTAATATGTAATTTTTCAAAAAAGGGTTCCTGAAATGTAATTTCCCCTATTGTGAGGGTACCTGGATGTAATTCGCCCTAAATTTAAAGAAGAACTTCATAAAATAGAAATTTTGATTAAGATAATAATTTTTAGAATATATAATTTTTATAAATATTGTAATGGACAAAACGTCAATACACCCCCTGTCTAGATGGTATCAGAGCCTAGAAGACAATGTCTTTTGGGATAAAAAATATAAAATGTTGATAAAAATAATTATAGAGACAATGTATAAGTTATTTGAAATTGGAATTACTATATATGGTTTGAAATTCTAGATGAAGAAAAAAGATTAAATGATATAGATGAAAAATTAAATTATCTAGATATAGACGGTTATTATACAGACGTATCTTATGATGATACTGATTGGCAATATTCTTCGCCTTAATATGAGAATATTAAATAAACGAGAGTTAGCTGATTTATATAATTTTTATAATGATATGCTAAAATATTTTCTAAAAATGAATAAATTAAATCCAAGTAATTATTATAAAAAGAAAGTAAGGAAGGTTAGATTGTAAAAAAAAAAAAAAAAAAAAAAAAGTAAGGAAGGTTAGAAGAAAAGAAATTATTATTCAAACCTCCTTTCTATATGAATCGTTATTGGAAAGATTGAATTAACAATATAAATAAAATATTAGAATTGGATACTAAAATTTAAATGTTAAGAGATGAAATAAAAACATCAGAGGATAAAGAATTATGTAATAAAAAAATTGATATAAAGAAGTTAAAAAATCTACTAAAAAAGAAAAAGAATAAGGCTTTATTAAACAGAATAAAAGCTGGAAAAATATAGAAACGATAGACATAAACCTTCAATCTATAATATAATCGATTAATAGAATCAAAGAAGAAATGTTAAATCTTCAAGATTCTATAAGAGAATTAAAGAATGAAGTTCAATTAAATAGAGTCAGCATGAAACAACTTGAGATAACAATTAAAGAAAAAGAAAAAAGATCTAAGGCTGAAAAACTAAAAGATATAGAAAAGGAACTAAAAACTCCATTTAAAGTAATAAATTTAGAAAAGACTAAACCATATGGAAAAAGGCTCTTTTGATGATTATATGCTAAATATAATAGTTCCGAAACTGCTAAAAGAACAAGAAGAGAGTTCTAAAGGAGCTCTTGAAAGGCTTAAGGCTAAAGGAACTAATATAGAAAATGAAAATAAACAAGAAGAAAATCAAAATCAAAATAAGGTACAAACATGAATGAAATAAATGATTTAATTGAAGATTTTGAAAAAATAAATTTGGATGATATAGTAGAATATGAAGTAAGAATGAATAACACTGGTCCTTCAGGAACCAAAAGAGCAGATGGATCAACAATAGCAAAACCAAATGAATCTATGGGATCTAATGAACCAAAGAGTTATCCAACTTATTTTAATAAAAAGAAAAATAAACATCAAGATAAAAGAACTAAAGGTTATAATATTAAATATCAACTTAATGATGAATATTCAGAACCTATAAATGTAAATGGTAGTAAATTAAATTTGAATAATAAAAAAGATAAAAGAAAAGCTTTAATCAAATGGCAAAATGATATGATTGCATACTTCTTGAACCAAGATGAAATATATGCTACAACATCTAGAAGATTTGAATATATAATATCTACATTTGATAGAATTGTACATAGTTGGTGGAAAGGTATTTCTCCCGATGTACAAGGAATAATGAGAACTACTATGGAAACTGGTTTTGATAAAGATATTAGAACTGGAGTAGAAGGAATGGCATACTATATAGCTGATGAATTCTTAGGAGAAAACTGGATAAAAGATACTGAAAAAGAATATATAAGGAATAAGGAAGAAGCTAGAAATGATCTTATAAATCTTTCAATATGCTCCATAAAATTTCTTCGAAATTATATAGAGGAATTTTGTGACTATTATTATAAACAATATTGGAGTGGAGAGTCACAAGACATATATCTTAAAATGTTCTATGCGAAGCTCCCAAATCCTTGGAGTACACACTTAAATAAAGTTTGGGAAAAAGAAAAAGAAAATACACCTGATAATTTAGGAGGAAGAATAAGAGTTTTAATAGATGAATTAAAAAGGCTTTGTTATGAGCAATTATACAAGAAATCTAGAAAAATTTATGGATTATATTGTTCAAATTTAGATATACCTACCCAATGGGGTTGTAAAGAGAAAAATAGAAATAGACCTTATAAAAAGAGAAAATTTAAAAGAAACAGATACAAAAAATATAATAAATTTAATAGAAAACATATAAAACCAAAAAGAAGGTTTTTCAAAAGAAAGGAAAAAATTAATAAAAAACCTACTAAGTGCAGATGCTGGAATTGTGGCGAGGAAGGTCATAAATCACCAGAATGCCCTAAACCTAAAAAGGTGAGAACAATAGAAGCAGAATTTATAGAAATTAAAGATGAACTTGAAGAAATTTCAGACATAGAAAAATATATAGGAAATGAAATATATGTTGAAATAAGTGAAGAGAGTTCTTCAGAAAGTTCTGAACTAGAATCTGAATCTGATTAAATGGATTCTGAAATACAGAATTATAACGAAGAAGAAATAATAGAAGAAGAGTGTACAACAGGATATGCTAAAAGAATAACTTTTAGTCAAGAAACACTTGACAAAATAAAAAACTTAAAACTCAATGCAGCAAATCCAACAAACAATATATTCACTGGATTAGCAAATTTAGTAAAAAGAAATAAAATAAATATCTATGACTATCATGAAGTAGAAAAAGCTATAAGTGTTGAAAATACCTCTGGAAATGTCAAGATAAGTCTTATAACAGGAGGAATAGCTAATAATGCTATAAATAAAGTGAAAAAATCCCTACAAACCAAAAATACAATATATATATTTGGGAAGAGTACAATTTCTAGTAAAATATCTATTTAGAGAATGTATCGATAGTCCATTGGTTCTATCTTTACATGATCAAAGATTTAGAGATGCTAAAACTAGTCATCTGGGAACAATTGAAGGAAATTTGTTTTATAAATAATTTCTTTTTGATGTTTTTCCGAAATACAGTATCAATATACAAGATGAAAATATAGATGAAGTTTTAACTTTACATTATAAATTTCTAAAGGATATTAGGTTTAAAAGATGCCAGTAAGGCTTTCATTATTTACTATAGAGCACTTTATGTGTTAAGTAATAGTAATTATGGTAGAACTTATCAAAATGAACCATATTTAAAAATAGATGAAGAATGTAAAGATATAGCTACAGCGAAATTGCCTTTATTGGGAGAAATACAAGAAATAGAACCATATCAAATAGAAATTAATAATAAACCAGAAATGGAAAAGAGATTATTACCCTCTAAACTTAGTTTCCAAGGAAACAGGTTAATTGGAGGAAGCTCTAAGTATTCTCTTACTGGAGAAAGTTCCGGTATTAAAATAGAGAGAAGATTAACTATTAATAGATCTTTAAGAAATACAAATACCATGGTTATAGAAGGAGAATATTTTAATGGAACAAATAGAATATTTGGACCAAAAATATTAATAGACACAGGAGCTAGTGTTAATCACTTTGCTCAAGTAAAAAATAGAGGATTAATAGGAATGATTACTAGTCTGCCAATCCAATATACAACCTTTGATGGAATTAAGGCAATGTGTAATCAAGAGTTATATGTCCCAATTACTATACAAGGAACAAAATTGAAAGTTAAATGTTGTTTAGACTCATATATGAATGGAGAATTCTTTGATATAATCCTAGGAAATGAATTTCTCAACAATTGTGAGTATTACAAAATAGAGAAAAATGGAGTAACACTCCAAATTCAAGATAAAGAAATATTTTATCCAAAATATGAAAGGGATTAATTTTCCTTTAAGTGTGTTTATACAACTAACACTTTTAAAAGGGAATATAACAACTTGTGCCTTGATAGATACTGGATCAGAAATAACAATATTTAAAACATTCTTAATTAAAGAATGGAAAACAGATAGCAATATAAGAATTAAAGGAATAACTGGACAATCTCAAGCTATCAATAAGTTGCTATAGATGTAGAAATTATACTTGGGAGTAAGATTATTCTTATTAAACAAGTATATGAATACAATTCTTTAGAAGCAGATATATTGTTAGGAAATGATTTCCTTGAACAATTTCAATTTTATACACAAAATGTATATATGGTAACATTAAAAACGTTATGTGGACATCTTCTTAAAATACCAAGAGTCAATAAACTATTCAGAGTTCAGCCAGCTGAGCGTGGTGGACGACAGGTGTTTGAGAAAATTCCAATACAAATAAATACCATTTCTGTAAAAAGAATAAACTTAGACTCTATTAAAAAGAAAATAGAAGAAAACTATAATAATAACCCATTAGCTTTTTGGAAAGAAAGTCATCCCAAAGCTAAAATAGAATTAACAGAAAATATAATTATAAAAGAAAAACCTATGTTATACACTATTGAAAAAAGACAAGAATTTAAAAAACAAATAGAAGAATTATTGGATAAAAAACTCATTCGAAAAAGCTTCAGTCCTTTCTCTAGTCCTGCTTTTATGGTTATGAATGAAGCAGAAAAGAAGAGGAATAAAGCTAGAATGGTGATAAATTATAAAAGGTTAAACTATTTTACTAAAACTGATAGTAAAAAATAAGTCTTTCTACTCCAAATTTGACTGCACTTCAGGTTTTTAGCAAATAAAAATGGAAGATGATAGTATTCAATACACTGCATTCAGTGCTCCTCAAGGACATTACGAATGGCTTGTAATGCCTTTTGGGCTAAAAAATGCACCATCAATATCCCAAACAAAGATGGATAATAATTTTTCAAAATATCATAAATTTATGATAGTATATATAGATGATATCTTAATCTCTTCAGATACAGAAGAAGATCATAGAAAATATCTTTTACTATTTGCAAAATTTTGTAAAGAAAATGAAATTGCTCTCTCTGAAAGAAAAGCCATAATAGAGAAAAAGGAAATAGAATTCTTAGTGTTAAAATTGAGTGCTGCAGGAAAAAAATTGCAACCTCATATTTCTTGAAAAATTCTAGAATTCCCAGATAAACTTGATAATAGAAATCAAATAGAAAGGTTTTTAGGATGCTTAAACTATGCCGAAGGATTTATTCCTGAATTAGCAAAGAAAAAACATGAAATACAAAAATTGCTTAGGAAAAATAATACTAAATGATGGAATTCTAGACATACAGATATAGTTGTTAGCCTTAAAGAAGAATGTAAACATAACCAGAATTAAGATTCCCTGAAGATGAAGATAATCTTATTGTCCAAACTGATGCTTCTGACCTATATTGGTCTATAATATTAAACGGATCTAAATGAAACTTGTAGATATACCAGTGGAACTTTTAGTCAAGCGGAAGTAAATTATACAACACTTGAAAAAGAACTACTTGGTATAATAAGAGGAATTGAAAAGTTTTCTCTTTTCCTTCTACAAAAACCTTTTGAAGTTCATACAAATAATACTCAAATTCAGAGTTTAATACAAAATAAACTTCCAAATAAACCTCAATATAGGAGACTACATCGTTGGCAAGTTTTCTTGTCACATTATAATTTTAAAACAAAACATATTAGAGGAATGGATAATTTCTTAGCAGATTTCCTTTCTCAAAATATTGAATTTGGTCTTGATTAAAGGTGAGTATATGCGTATACATATACCTAGTCCATCTCAAACGGTAGATGGTAAAGACATTATCAAATCCGTTAATGGGTGATGATTTCCCAAAAATCATATTGAGAAGAGTATATGCGTATACATATACCTAGTCCATCTCAAATGGTAGATGGTAAAGACGATAACAAATCCGTTGAAGGGTGGTGATTTCCCAAAAATCACTAATAAGGTTTTAATTCGTCTTTATTTTACAGGATGAAGGACATACAAGAACTAGCTGAAATAAAGACTGAAGTTGATACACTGAGAGTAATCTCTCTTGATATAAATGAAGCACTAAACATCTTTGAAGACTCCATACAAGACAATCTCAAAGTTTTATCCGATTTTGTCATAGAAAATACAAACAGAATGGATAATTTATATAAAAGAATTGAAAAATTAGAGAATAATAAAGAAAAGGCGGAAAGTTCAGGTAGTAAAAAACCAGAGATGCCTGTAAAAATAGAGGAAGAAAATAAGAAAAAAGAAATAAAAGTCGAGGAAGAGAAAAAGATATCCTCTATAAGAACAATAAAGATAGAACCGCTTCAAAATTTTGGTTCTTTCAAAACTGTGCAAATAAAGGGAGAATATATTCCTAAACACTCCTATGATAAAGAATATAAAAGAATGTTTGATCTGACACATAACTATCCAGATTGTGAAGAAATCTTTTACTCAAGTGGAAACACAATATACCCAAGGTTGAGTGCAATCAATGGAGCTGATCCTCTCCAAGTTCTAAAACTGGCAGAATTTGGTTTTCTTGATTTGATATATTTAAGCAAAGAATAAAAGGAGATAAGTGGATCTGAGGATACATTCAAATCCAAAGTTTCTCAATTTGCTAAAGGAAGACAATGTGTCTTAAAGTTCTACACCATATCTCCAGAATTGGAAGGAAATAGATGGTATGAGGCACTCCATATTGTCTCAATAAATCCCTTATACAACAACATCAGCCTAGAAGTTGGAAGAAAAACCTTCAAAGCTGCCATGTACTCCCCGGAGTGGGTCGTTACAAGAAGAGCTCTTGGGATAAAAGCAATACAGAGTATCTCAGAGAATCTTCTGAATAAAGGTTTTCAAACCATTTGTGCCGCTGGTAACTGGATATTAGTTACTAAAGGCTCTGCAAATGATCCAAAATCTGGATTACTAGAGGAATTCTACCATGTTCTTACTACCCATGGAGTTATTTGTTCCTCAGCTACAAGACAAGAGGCGTGCAAATTGATTGGGTGCCATACAGACATCAGGATGTAACAACATAAAGAGAAAAGTCCAATAGAGAGACGTAAGCAATGACGTCTGCAACCGATTGAGAGACGTAAGCAATGACGTCTGCAACAATTATGAAACTGTCAGCAGGATCTCAGCCGTTGAAGAAAAAGATAGATCTTATGGATACAAATAAAAGTTAGGATTTCCTTATCTGGAAGAATCTTCTCTCTTTACTTATTTAGAGTTCTATAAATAGATAGGGCCCGTAATAGAGAAGGACATCGAAAAACAGAGAGTCAAAAGTGAGAAAGGGTGTCTGTAAGAATTGCAATTCGAGTGTTTTTCTTTGTACTGAGTATGGAAAAATAAGGAAATAAAATCCTTTCTTTCATAAATCACAATTTCTATTTTGTTTTGAGCTTATTACATCTCTTTAGTCCCTTATCTTTTCAAAAATGGTTATCTGGTTTCAATAAGCCGTAGTGATTTTTCGGTTGGAAATCGAAGATTGTTTTCCGTTGGTGTCCATATAGGCAGAAGGCCGTTAGGACTTTGGAATTTTTGAGCTGATCGAGGAAGAAGAAGACGAGTCTTAGAAGAATCTGATAGATCTTTATTGAAGACGAAGGAGATAAAGAAAGGTAATAAACTTTACTCAAAATATTTTGTGTATTATGATTTTAGAATGGATTTTAGAGTATTCTTGTTAAAATCAATACTTGATGGCTTTTGTTATTATATTTGATTATTCCATATATAAATTCTGGTTTACGATCATAAATTTCATATAAAAATAAAATCATGAATGATATTCTCGATGATAATTTCAGAAAAGGATTAAACCTTGCTTAGAAATTTGGCAAGTGTTTTGATGAAGATACATCTAATAAACTTTTTAGACAAATGATAAAACAAATATTGAATTCTAAAATGAGATCTTTAATACAAGAACATGCAGATAAACATAAATCTAAAGAAGAAGATTGTGATATAAACTGCAGAAAGACTAATAGAAAATTAAATTTTATAAACAAGGTGATAATTGCTATAGAACAAGTTTATGAACTAGAAGAATCATCAGATTCATAAAAACAGAATGAATTCCAGAAAAATAAAAGCAGATATAAAAAGACTAGGATTAAGACTAAGTTCTATAATAGCAAGAATTCCAAATTGCAATTTTATGATAAAATTTTTTAAGATACTTGATGAAGAAAATAGATTAGAACCATTTTCAAAAGAACAATATAAACAAGTTAAAACAATAAACAAAAAGCTAGTTAAGAAAATATATCAAAGAGAAATAGAAGGTTAAAAATGGATCAATATCAGAAACGACTTAATAGACAAGAACTTAGATTAGTAAGAAAAGTCATAAAAGAAAAAATAGAAAAATCGAGAGAAATAAATAATGAATTTGAAAAATATATGAATGAAAAAATAATGAAGGAACTAAAAACAAAAGAAAAAGATCTGATAAAACACAGAGAAGTTTGTAAGAATACATTATTAGATTTAGAAAAAAGTGTTAAAATAATTAAAAAATATAATGAATCCTTAGAATGGACAATAAAAAATATACCTCGTTATAATATGGAAAATAGACATTTATTAGAGGAAAATAATAAAGCTATAAAATGGTATGAAGAAAGAATAAAAATAGTAAATAGTTTGACGACAGCATAATAAAAAATAAAAATTATGAGCAATAAAAATATTAAACAAATGGGAAACAATTTACAAACAGGTTTACAAAAGGAGAAAATATATAAGAAGAATTACGAATAAACATTAAATAAAATTGTAATAAATAAAGATACAATTATACAAGGTATAAAAGAGCAAGAAAAAATAATAAACAATATAAATAACAAGTTTGTACGAAAAATACAAGGAAGAGAAATTAATGGACCAAATTGAAAGCATCCATAAAATATTGGGTCTATTTCATAATATTTATAAATTAATAAACTAAATGGTAAAGACATTTGCATGGCACATGTCTTATACTAAAACTAAAACACATATAAAAACTAAACTAATTTTACAACATAAAAGTCAAAAGACACCATTAATATAATTTAGCCGATTTTTACCCTCAAATCCACCTACACAGGAAAAAAAAAATATTAATTTTACATATGAAGTATGAAAATTATATTTTAAAATATTAACATACAAAATAAAAGTACGAAATTGTGTATATGAGGTATTATTTTTTTTTTTTTGAAAAAAGAGCCCCTGAAAGGGGAATATTATTTCAAATCATGACAATAAGAAAAATACAAGAAAAAATAATGTAGGGCGAAGCCGCAATTCCAACAAATTCAAACTTTATAAAATTAAATAATATTTTTAGTTTGCAAGTATCCTAGGTTGTTTTTTTTTTTTAATTTTATATATATATAAATAAACCTGGTCTACGTTGATGAGACACAAAAACACGCTTGTATCAGGGCCGTCCACGTGTCACCGTCTGTTGACGTGACGACTATACCCTCGTATTGATGGGCTCGCGGGCCAACCCAGCCCATTCACTTGCCAACTAGTACAGGCCCGTGAGCCTCGCCCAACTATTCAGGTAAGGGGCCCGATCCGGCGGCCTCGGCCCTCCCATCCCGGCCTTCAGGGTTACCACTCTCAGGGAATCACCCGCGCGAGGGCCATATTCTTGTCGCTCGACACTTCGGCGCTCAAAGGTCATATGCCGTGGAGAACCAGTCTGAGCACTCTTCGAGCATCACCTATGCGCTCGTATGCGATCCCCCATCGCCGTGGAGGATCCGAACCCTCGCAAAACGAATCTGGAACCTTCCTCTCACGTGACCCTCGCCAACAACCTCTGACACAAAGGAGGTGCGCACCTTGCACCTGGCACACCGCCCCCTTTTCAGAGATGTCATTCTCATGCCCTCATAGGTTTCCACGTGTTAGGGCAACACAGGTTTGGGACCACACGGTCAAGTTACATATTTACCCTCACCCCTAACATATAAATAGGGGAGAATACATGATTTCTCCCCCAAGTGATCTTCACGAGACATACTGCATTTGCTGTTGTGGGCCTTTTCCACCATTTTTCTGCATCTTTCCAAGCTTGGGTTCATTTTCACCACAGTGACTTCATCCCCGCATTAAGCCCTCTTGGTGTTATCCTAGCTGGAAGAACCCACGCACAAAAGGAAAACCAGTTCCTGAGGCTCAACGCCTGTGATGGTCTTCCCTTTTATAATTAAATTCTAAATCGATTGGTGTTTAAATCTTTCACAAGTTTCTGCACTATCATTTTTTGCTCCGTCTATGGGAAATCCATCACTACCATCCTTGACGTCATCAGTTTCTTCCTCGGAAAGCTAGTTGAGATATAACACCTCCCATTGCAGAAATGGTGACAGCAACGAGATCTGGAGCCATAGGAGACAAGGGCGCTCTTCCCCCAGTCAATGGAGAGAACGCGGAGAGCAACATCCCCGCCGGAGACACAGGCCCACTGGCCGGGGGAAACAGGGGTGGAAATACAGAAACCGAGGTTGCTGCCCTCCCGCATGGCAGGAACACTGCCGGTGGACCTGGATCCATTCCTCCGCCTCCGGCTCCCGCCACTAACGCTTCCGCCCCGTACGCAGGCCTGTATCCCATGGCCATGCCTCCACCGGGATACACTTTTGTGTAACCCGGAATGATGCCCGGGGTGATGCCGATGGTCCAACCCTATCAAGTGGGAACACTGAATCTCCCCCTGTCGTTGCCAAGAGAGATTCAAGGGGTGGAAATGCCCTAAATCACTACACAACAACTTCAGGCGCTGTACGCGCAATGCGAAGGTCAAGCCGTACAGAATGCTTGGGAACATTTCACTGCGGGTTATTTCCCTTCACACGCGGGTGCTCGAATGGCCCCACCCCTTGGAGGACTCCCAGCACACCCACTGACGATGGCCCAAAACGAGTTGAGGGCCCAGCAGCCTCCCCCTCCACCAATACAAGAAAACGAGACCCCCTCGAGGGTCCAGCATGAGCAGCCACCCGTTGGAAACGAGAGGGCCCCTCAAGATAAGAGAGCCCATCAAAAGGAGGGGGCCGAAGACAATGAAGAGGTCCAATCAAGGGCCACAGAAAGAGCGAACCGCATGAACGTCGGTGACCCACAACTGGCCGCGGTGCAAGACCAGATTAGGGGACTCCAGAACGTGGTAGAGCAACTCTCTCGAGCACAGTCTCACTTCTCCCGCGATAGGGGCGAGAGGTCCAGGGCCAGAGACGCTCGCATACCACGCAGCCCCATTTCTCGCCGACGAAGGGAAGCCAGCCCTGAAGATCCAGAGGACAGGGATTACCGGATCGTGATGGGCGATTCTCCCCTTATTGAGGAGGTTTTGATGACCCGTGCGGGGAAAGGCAAAATCCCCACGTCCGTCAACAGGTATGATGGAACCACAGATCCAGCCGAGCATCTGGATCACTTTGTGCACCTGATGCATTTATACGATCACCCAATCAACTACTGGGCCAAGTTGTTTGTCACCTCCCTCGTGGGGATGGCCCAGGACTGGTACAAAAAGCTTTCTCCGCGCTCAATCCGAGGATACCATGACCTGACTGACGCTTTCATCAGCCATTTCAATTCCTTGAAGGCACCAGCCCCCGCTGCGACGGCTCTCTACAGCCTGGTCCAGGGGCCGAGCGAGACCCTCAGGTCCTTCATGGGAAGGTTCAACAAGGAAATCTTGTTGGTGGAAAAGCCCTCGATGGATTTCTTGAGGCACGTTCTCTTTGGAGCCATCAATATGAAACACTACGTCAGTAAAGAGTTCGTGGAGGAGGTGGCCAAGAAGAAACCCCGCTCATTGATGGAGATTAGGGAAATAGCGGACTCTTTCTTCACCCTTGAAGATATGTATATTGCGAGGGACCAGAAAATGGCAAACGCCCCTCGCCCCATCAAAGTCTCCGAGGACAGAGGAGATTCCAACAGAGGCCATCGTCGTAGCCCTATTCCCGCTCGTCGTAATTCCTCACCTCCTCGGAAGTTCGAGCGCATCCCTCTCAACCGCCCTATAGCCGAAGTGTATGCCATGGCTGATAAGAAGTTGTTCAAAAGGCCGCCAAAGTTGAGAGAAACCGAGGCTCAGAAGCGCTCGGGAAAGTACTACGCTTTCCACAAGCAGAAAGGGCACGACACCAACGAATGTCGCCAGCTTGAGGGTGAGGTTCAGAGGCTAATCGCCGGGGGGCACCTCAAGAAGTTCGTGAAGGTGTTAGAAAGGTATGATGAGCACTGTGCTGAGCGAGCGCGTACTCAACGAAGAAGCCGTTCACGATCGCGGAGTCCACGGCACCATCACCCCGAGCCAAGTGACCGTGGCAAAGGGAAAGCCTCAGACATGGAAAACCAGCCCTTCGCGGTCATTCACATGATTGCTGGAGGACCTCGGGAGGCGACTCTAATGTTTCCCGACGCCGCTACATTCGGAGTTACGATCAAAGATCTTCTCAGCCCAGGCCAGTGCTCTCCATCGATGGATCAACACGCTCAGAAAAGGATGAGAGTGTGGGTTTCACAGAGAAAGATTTAGAGCATATTGTAACACCCCATGGGGTCGGTGAAACCTCTGACTGCCCCATGGTGGTTAGCTTAGACGTTCATAACCACGTTGTAAAGAGGGTCTTAATTGATAGTGGAAGCTCCGTGAATGTTTTGCCTTACTCCACTTTTCAGAAAATGAACATCACAAACATCCCGCTCGAACCTCTCAGAACAGCCCTCGTCGGATTTGGAGGTTCCGAGATCGTCCCTCGTGGACAAATTCGCTTGGCCACCTCTTTCGGTCGCGCCCCACAGCGAAAAACTTTAAATGTTCTCTACGTGGTGGTCGAAGTGGACCTACCATACAACATCATCATTGGGCGCCCAGCCCTCGTCGACTTCAAAGCTGTAATTTCCACCTATCACCAAAAAGTCAAGTTTCCCACCCCCAAGGGTACCGGAGAGGTACTATGTAATGTTAAGGAAGCTTGGGAGTGCTACATACTTTCCCTTCGAAGCCACAAGCCCAAGCAACCTACCCAAGCAGGCTCCACCAAAAAGTCTGTTGACTTCCCCAAACTAGACGAAGATGGCCCCGAGCGCAAGAGGGCAAAGCTCTACAAGAAGAAGAATAAAAAGAAGGTCGCGGGCAAACCCATAGATGCAGGGAATTCACCCCTCGGTGTGGTTGGGGATTCCCTCTCGGAAGACGAGGATCATTTACCCTCGGGAGATACCAGCGAGAAAATTGCAGGCAAGAAACGAGCTCTCGAACAGCCGAGGCCTGAAGTGCGGGTAGAACCTACGGAGAGCTTCCTGACCATCGAGTTGGAGCCTTGGAATCCTGATAAGACTACGCAAATAGGTTCCGGCCTCGACGGACCCTCCCAGATTATGATGATTGAGTTCCTGCGAGAAAATGTTGATGTCTTTGTTTGGAAGGCTTCTGACCTCACGGGCATAGATCCGAGCGTTATTGTCCATAGGCTGAACGTGGATCCGGCCTTCAAACCTATAAAACAAAAGAAGAGAGATGTTCATGGGTTCCGGAAACAGGTCATAGAGGAAGAAGTCAATAAATTGCTTGACGCTCAGTATATAGAAGAAATTCTGTATCCCGAATGGCTTTGCAATGTGGTGCTCGTCCCGAAGAGCGCCAACAAGTGGCGTATGTGCAATGACTTCACGGACCTTAACAAGGCATGTCCTAAGGATCCATACCCACTACCTAGAATTGACCAATTGGTGGATTTGACCGCTGGGTGTGAACTTATGAGCATGATGGACGCTTTCCAAGGATATTATCAGATATTTATGGCTCTTGAGGATCGCCCTAAAACTGCGTTCGTAGTCCATATGGGGGTTTATTGCTTCAAGGTTATGCCCTTTGAACTCAAAAATGCAGGAGCAACATACCAACGCCTTGTCAACAAAATGTTCAAGTGTGAAATTGGAAAATCCATGGAAGTGTATGTGGACGGCATGATCGTCAAAAGCGAACGCCAGTATTCTCATCTGGAAGACCTCAAACGAGCTTTCAACATCTTGCGTCGTTACGGTATGAAACTGAATCCTTCCAAATGTACATTTGGCGTACGAGGTGGCAAATTCTTGGGATATATGGTCAGCCAACGGGGCATAGCGGCAAACCCAGAGAAGATTAAAGCAATCCTGGACATACCCTCCCCTCGCAATTTGAGAGAGGTCCAGGTGCTTGTGGGTAAGATCATTTCATTAAACAGGTTCATCTCCCGCTCAGCAGACAGGAATCTGCCCTTCTTTAAAGTTTTGCGTAATGCTCGAAATTTTACTTGGAGTGAGGACTGTGAGAAAGCCTTGCAGGACATGAAGCAGTACCTTTCGAGCGCGCCTTTGTTGACCAAACCTAATCTGGGGGAGAACCTGTTTGTCTATCTGTCAGTTTCCTCAGAAGCGACGAGCGCTGTCCTCGTAGCGATTCGCGAGCGTAAGCACATGCCGGTGTACTATTTAAGCAAGACTTTACAAGGGGCAGAGAAAAGATACATGGAAATAGAGAAGTTTGCTTTTGCGCTCGTTAATGCCTCTCGAAGGCTAAGGCCTTATTTTCAAGCGCATTCCATCGTGGTGCTTACAGATCAGCCCTTCAAGCAGGTGCTTGCAAAGCCGGACGTTTCAGGGAGATTAATTAAATGGTCTATTGAACTTAGCCAATTCGACATCACCTTTGAGCCTTGCACGACGATACAGGCCCAGGCCATGGCTGACCTATTGGTGGAACGCTTCAACTTAGATATCGTGCCCTAGGCAGAAGATGGCCTATGGCTTCTGCACACAGATGGCTCCTCGACCTCACAAGGGGGAGGAGCCGGGGTGGCTCTCAGGGACCCTTTCGGAGCTGAGGTTGACTAAGAATCAAGCTGGCGTTCCAAGTCACCAACAACGAAGCTGAGTATGAGGCCCTCATCCAGGGGCTCAGAATTGCACTCCAAAATGGTGCCACTCGGATCACTGCATATGTCGATTCGCAATTAGCCGGGGTGGCTCTCAGGGACCCTTTCGGAGCTGAGGCTGACTACGCAATCAAGTTGGCGTTCCAAGTCACCAACAACGAAGCTGAGTATGAGGCCCTCATCCAGGGGCTCAGAATTGCACTCCAAAATGGTGCCACTCGGATCACTGCATATATTGATTCGCAGTTAATTGCGAGCCAGATCGACGGTTCTTATGAGGCTCGAGAAGCTACTATGGTGCAGTACCTGGCGAGCGCTAAGGAGGTGATAGCCAAGTTCAGGGAATTCCACCTTTTGCTGGTCCCGAGGGCAGAAAATGAACGTGCAGAAGCTCTCTCAAAGTTTGCATCCGCCCTAGATGGTTTTGGCGAGCGCGCTGTTACATTTCTTAGAACAGAGGAGCCGCTGATAAGTAGAAGCGAACCTTCGAAGGAGGTTAATATGATTGACCCCTCCGAGCCGTGTTGGCTCGACGGAATTATCAGATTCCTCCAGGATGGAACCAGCCCAAGCGACAAAGTTGAGGCTCGAAAAATCAGAAACAAGGCCCCTCGCTTTTCATTGGACGCCGAGGGTCGACTATTCAAGCGATCCTTCCAGGGCCCACCGTTGAGATGCTTGAGACCCTCGCAGGCCAAGGAAGTTTTAGAACATGTGCACAGTGGGAGTTGTGGGAACCACTCGGGCGGTCGAATCTTAGCAAAGAAAGTCTTAAGGAGTGGGTTCTACTGGCCTTCGGTGCTGCAGGATGCTATTAGCTACTCCAAGAAATGCCCTAAGTGCCAGTTTCATTCTAACACCCCTCAATTACTGGCAGCTCAAATGATTCCTATTGATGTTTCATGGCCTTTTGATCAGTGGGGCATCGATATTGTGGGACCCCTACCAATTGCGGTCGGACAAAAGAAGTTTGTAATACTCGCTGTGGATTACTTCACTAAGTGGGCCGAAGCTGAAGCAGTTGCGAAGATAACGTTCAAGGTTATGAGGGACTTCATTTGGAAGAACATCATTTGCAGATATGGCATCCCAAGGGCAATCATCTCAGATAATGGATCCCAATTCATCGCCGCTGACACACGGGATTGGTGCTATGAACTTGGAATCGAGCAACGCTTCACTTCCGTGGGCCACCCCCAAGCCAATGGACAAGCGGAGGTGACCAATCGAACCATACTCCAGCACCTGAAGACGATGCTCGAGAGTAAGAAGGGAGAATGGGCTGAAGAACTTCATGGAGCCCTTTGGGCGTACCGTACTACCCCACGAGCGGCAACAGGGGAAACTCCTTACTCCCTCGTTTATGGCTCCGAGGCTATGATACCTGCGGAAATTGCTCAAGAATCCGCACGCGTTGCCTATTTCGAGCCTTCTGTCAACGAGGCAAATCGAGCGTTCGAATTAGATTTGTTGGACGAAAAGAGGAATACTGCTTGGGCTCGTATCCACAAGTACAAAGCGACCGTGGCCCGCCAGTACAACAAACGTGTTAAAGAAAGGACTTTCCAGCTAGGGGACTTGGTCCTCAAAAAAGTTGAAGTCTCAAAACATGTGGGTAAGTTGGACCCCAATTGGGAGGGCCCCTTCAAAGTCATTCAGGTACGAGCAAACAACACCTACCTACTGGAAACTTTGCAAGGCGAGCATCTCCCTAGGCCATGGAATGCATGTAACCTTAGAAGGTTCTACGTGTAACGTCAGTTTTTTGTAATTACCCGTACGCGGCCTAGGGTACTTTCTTTTGACAGAAAGCATATTGTATTCATTTTGAAAAATTGCAAGTATAACATTAAGTATTTGATTCTTTGATTATGTCATCTATTTGTTCTCATATTGATTAAATGATTCGGGCAACAGAAGGCCTACTCCGCGTTGAGCATCCTCTACGTCGAACAGCCCACGTAATACCCCAGTCGTTTCAAAGCAACGCTATCTGGGTGTTGTGAACCCTCCACCTGGAATAATTTGACTACTCGTAAGTAGAATCCTAAGAACGAACGGGTCCAATGGCGGGATGCAAAATGCTTAATTTACATCAACTAGGTGCCCGCGTAATGACGCTAACCCTATGGTTACGCTTTATTTTATCCCATACTTAGCAAATCCTACTGTTGATTTCTAAAGTATGTACAAATCACTGGTGCGTTCAAGACGAGGGTACACATTATTGGGCCAATACTTAGGCAAATCCTCAGAGGCTTCCTAAGTTCAAATTCGAGCCTCATTACGAATACGGCGAGGGATCCCCCCATGGGAAACACCCTCGCGCCCGTACTTGTGTCCTTCAAACCACTAGACGCTACCAAATACTAAACTGATGGCGCATTGTGATGAACGTAAAGGCACCCTCAAAGAAAACGCCTTCATGCACGCTCACGCCCATCGCAAACGCTCAAACAAGGGAGAACAATATAAAAATCTCGAGCGCAATAGAAGGACAACCTTCACCATTTAAAAAATAAAAGATAAAGTACTCAAACATTCAAGCAGCAAAAGAAGAGTCCAAATATATGGGAAGGAGCATAAAGAAATCCAAAACTTTCAGGAAAACAGTTGGAGGATTAAGTACAGACATTAATTGTTCATGAGAAGGGAAAGGAAATTAAATCGGCATAGGATCGGACCCAACAACCAAGGGGTTATCACTAAGCTTGAGAGTCAGGCTCTGGAGGAGCGGTCGCAAGAGGAACTGGGGCTAACACGTTGGCGTCAGAAGTTTGGACCTCGCCCGGTTCCTCGGCATCCGTTGCATCCATGATGGTGCCCTCGTCCTCTATACGGGTAGGCTCGGAAACTAGAGTATTGGCAGCTATGAACTCCCGTTGGAGCATTTGCACCAACTCCTGGTACTCCGGCTCCGCCAAACTCTTAGTAGGATCCTCGTCTTGGACCATGGGCTCGCAGTTTTCATCCAGGTCCATGCGCAGGCGCTCATCGGTTCGAGCGCTGTCAGGGGCCAAGCCAAGTGTCACCATCTGCCCGATAGCTTTATGAAAGAAGCGCCGAGCGTTGTCAAAGCACTGGATGTTGGCGGCAAATATGAAAGCTTTGGAACGCACGAACTTCATTACTGCGTCCCAGGAGACCTTCGCCGTTAGTCCTTCCACCTTCCCTTGAAGATCAGCGAGTGCCTTCTTGGTATCTTCATTTTGGCGAGTGCTCTCCGCCAGCTGCGTGCTCAACTCCCTAGTTTGGTTCCTCAGTTGGTCACGCTCCACCTTCAACTCCCTATGACGCTCGTCAAGGGTAAGATAGGCTGCGTCCGCCTTCTAGAGATTCTCCCTCAGCCTGTCTTTCTCAAGATTGGCTTCAGTCAGTTGAGCGTGGACGTTATTGTAATCCTCTTGCAGTTGGACAGGATCAGAGGCTCGCAGCAATTTCTTGTATTTGGCCTTATGGTTGGAGTAGGCCTGAGCTCGCCCCTGCAGGTTTTTGAACCTGGGGATCACCTCCTGGACAGTCAGAAACAAAGGTTAGCATTAAAATTGGAGTACTGGAAGTAGGGATTCCCTATAAGATATTAAGGACTCACCGTTAGAAGGGCGTGACAAGCGTCATCAGCAACACGAGCGGCATCATGATTGTTCAGCTTATCGTGATCGTCGGAAAATTGGAGTTTTCCGACGATGTCCGAAACGAGGTTTACGGAGTAGGCATTCTTCCTCAGGAGTACCGAACCCTCGGTTCGCTGACGCTTATAACGAGTATCACCCTTGCAGCCCATCTTCCAGAAATCCTCATCCTCTGATGAGGAGGTGTCGCTGCCCTCGCCCCTGTGTCCCACTACCACCTCTTTCCCCTTGCCTGAAATCGGAATGGAGTCCGACAGCCTCTTCCTCTTCCCTTGGCGGTCGGCCCGGAGGGTTTCATGGATACGGACCAGTTCCCCCGAGCGATTGCGGGAGCCGCTTAAACTTAGTGATATTGGACCCTCGGGGGCCACCGGCAGAGGAGTAGCCCCGCGGGCGCCATCAACCGTCAAATCTTCAATTGGGCCCCTACGGGCTTCGTTCTCCACGCCCTCACAAGCGCCATTATGGCCGCGACTGGCTCCTCGCCTAGTTCCCCTCCCCCTTGGAGCATTGGGAGGACGGATTTGCTGTTATTGCGGGGGCTGAGGGTAGGGATGGGAACGAGCCGAGCCGGCTCGCGAGCTACACGAGCCGAGCCGAGCCCGAACCCCGAACCCTTTATTTCTTGGCTCGTGGCTCGCGAGCCCATATATTTAATTAAAAAAATAATATTTTTTATTTTTATGTATATAAATATTTTATTAATATATAATATTATATATATATTCATTAAATTTAATACAAAATGAATAAAAAATAATATATTTATTATATATATTCATTTAATATATATTATTATATATAAAAATATATTAAATTATTAAAAAAACTAATTTTTTTATTAAAAATAATATTAAAGGCCCGAGCCTCGAGCCGAGCCGAGCCGGGTTCGAGCCTTGGTCAAGCCGAGCCCGAGCCCTGAAAAAAGGCCAAGGCTCGGCTCGGCTCGGCTCGTTGCCATCCCTAGCTGAGGGTTAGCGCTGGTTCTTTGAACGTCCAGAATACGGGAAAGAGCCTCGGCATTCATACCTTGCGATAGTATTTGGACACCTGCAAGAAAGAAGGTACGAGCGTCAAAAGTTGGTTGTTTGCATCACAAATACAGAAATACAACAATCACACCAAGTTAGGAGACTATTCTAAAAGTTAGAGCAGTTAGTTCCTAGAATCTAACCGTCGAGGGCCATGATATCAGTTGGAGGGTTGAGTATCATATCTGGGGGGCAAGACAAGCCGTAACGGAACAACACCCCCTCGTTCTTCATCAAGACCTCAGCCTTGATCCATTTCTTCTCACACTCATTACGAGGGCTAATCCCTTCGCCCAGTCCTCGAAATCCTTATTTCTTATCCTTTCCCTAATCAAAGGACCTTCACCGTGTATCATCCACTGTTGATGAACCCCAAAGATTCCCCCTGGAGCCCCCACGAAAAAATATTTCTCTTTCCAATGCTCGCCATAGGAGGAGGAGGGAGAATCTATCATCTTAAAGCCCGATTTGGCCTGGGCATAGTAAAACCCATCTGTAGGGGATGAGCGTGGTGAGCGGGCCGCCTGTATCAAACTGTCAAAATTGGCAATCGAGGATGCATGGCCTAGGGCTCTCATCGTTATTACGAAAGTGTTGATTAAAGTTATGCCGTTTGGCAGAATTTATGAAGGGGAAAGCCCTAGGAGATGGTAGATGATGGTGGCGGCGTGAGCGATTGGAAATCTTAGGCCCCCGGCCAGGACTGCATCCCAGTAAACCGTCATCATCCCAGGCGGCGGACGGTTGGCCCTTTCTCCCTCCTCTGGCAGTCGCATGGGAAATACTGCTTCATCCCAATAAGCTTTCGCCTTCAACTCCTCCAAGTCGTCGAGCGTCAGAATGCTCTCAATCTCGTCCGGAGATCTATCGGTTTGGTGACGGTTGTCTTGCCTCACTCGAGTTGCAGGCTCCTTTCCTTTCCTTTGACGCCTTCTGGAAGGTTCAGCCTCAAATGGACGCCCGGATGGCCCTGCACCACCCTCGGGGGCCATGACGGCCACTGTGATCCTATGATCTTGAGGTCGCACGGCACTGTTAAGCACAGGGAATATTCTCTCTCCTTGCCTTTGAATTTCCATCACATTGTTCATCTCTTCAAAGAGGACGTTTACCCCTTCAGGAGTACGCTCGTTCATCCCCTGAACAGCGGCGTCGACCTCCTCATCCCTGGCGTCAACCGGAGCCTGGGCCACTGGAATCGCCATGGGAATCCCCTTACCTAGGGACGCTCTAGCCATGGGAACAGCCGTAGGTACGTTACCATGAGGAGAAGAGCTCCCCACTGACATCTCATCAATCTCCCTCACATAATCGTCTACGGGGAGTCCGGCCATACCTGCTCTATGATTCATTGAAGACACAACTTATCGTAGAAAATGGAGAAGGAAGTCTCAGAATTCCACAACAGAAGGGGATTTCTTCACTCAAGAGTTTCACTCTCTCAACCTAAATCTAAAAGTTAGTACCAGAAGTAAGAACTCACGGGATTTTTACCTAGAGATTGAAGAAGAGCTTGCGGAAAATCGCAGAAAACGGTAGAGAATCCTTGTTGCTTGATTTGCTTGAAGAAAGTTGAATGCGTGAAAAGAGCAAAAGGGCCTTCCGGAACCCTATTTATAGGGATGAATCTACATTAATTAGGGTTGGGGATTTGAAAATGCAATCATTTCCCGCCTTGGGAGACTCCCACTTTTGGGAGCCGCTTCACATCTCCCAGAGTCACGCGCCCACGTTCCCACTCAGCATTAAATGCGGACAGGACATCATTAAATGCAATGTCAGAACGTGCCCGTTACGGAAGCTTAGCAGTCACTTCCCTTACTGAGGCTTGACCCTCGGATAATTCAAAATTCAAGGCTCTCTTCTTATTAAATTCTACAGTACGCTCGAGCGATACTACAGAATTTGGGGGGCAAAATGATGAGACACAAAAACACGCTTGTATCAAGGCCGTCCACGTGTCACCGTCTGTTGACGTGACGACCATACCCTCGTATTGATGGGCTCGCGGGCCAACCCAGCCCATTCACTTGCCAACTAGTACAGGCCCGTGAGCCTCGCCCAACTATTCAGGTAAGGGGCCCGATCCGGCGGCCTCGGCGCTCCCATCCCGGCCTTCAGGGTTACCACTCTCAGGGAATCACCCACGCGAGGGCCATATTCTTGTCGCTCGACACTTCGGCGCTCAAAGGTCATATGCCGTGGAGAACCAGTCCGAGCACTCTTCGAGCGTCACCTATGCGCTCGTATGCGATCCCCCATCGCCGTGGAGGATCCGAACCCTCGCAAAACGAATCTGGAACCTTCCTCTCACGCGACCCTCGCCAACAACCTCTGACACAAAGAAGGTGCGCACCTTGCACCTGGCACGCCGCCCCCTTTTCAGAGATGTCATTTCATGCCCTCATAGGCTGCCACGTGTTAGGGCAACACAGGTTTGGGACCACACGGTCAAGTTAATTACATATTTACCCTCACCCCTAACATATAAATAGGGGAGAATACATGCTTTCTCCCCCAAGTGATCTTCACGAGACATACTACATTTGCTGTTCTGGGCCTTTTCCACCATTTTTCTGTATCTTTCCAAGCTTGGCTTCATTTTTACCACAGTGACTTCATCCCCGCATTAAGCCCTCTTGGTGTTATCCTAGCTGGAAGAACCCACGCACAAAAGGAAACCCAGTTCCTGAGGCTCAACACCTGTGATGGTCTTCCCTTTTATAATTAAATTCTAAATCGATTGGTGTTTAAATCTTTCACAAGTTTCTGCACTATCATTACGTTCTAGCTTCTCGGGAAGATTAAAGGGAAGATTTAAGTTTATATTTTTTTTACCAATAAAACCTTTTAAAAGTTTCTCCTTATATAGGCTATTTTTAGTTTAATTTGCCTGGCTTTAAAAAATTAAAAATATTTAATTTAAATATTTAATTCTTTTTCTTTTAAAATATAATCACTAATTTAATCAGAATTATTATATAGCCTATTTGATATTTTTAATAATTTTCGTAATTCTTTTATTAAAATAGTTCAATTGAACATTTTTTATTTTTTAGTTTTCATATTCATATTTTTGTGATATAAAGCTCTTTCTTGAATTACATTAAAAATATATATAATATGTAGTTTTTGAATGCTAAGCATATTATGGGATTAAAAATAACTATATATAACATATGAAGTATATAATTATATTTTAATATATAGTAAATATTTTTAATTATACTTTGTACTTTTTGTATGTTCATATAAATTTTTTATTATTTTTATCGATAATAATTATTTTTAATCTTTTTAGTGTATATACAAACATATATATATATATATACACACACACACACACACACACACATATATATATATATATATATATATATATATATATATGTGATGGGTATGAATCTGAAGTGATAAACTCCGATCACTTTAGAATTTGTTTGATGTGGGGAAACAAGATGGGACTCGCCGGAAAAGATGAAGGGTTCAACCTGCTAGGACAAACACTAAAAACAAAGAAAGGTCAGAGGGCCAAGTTGGGGGAACTGGGGTGATTCCCAGTTTGGCTCTCCGATACTCAAGTCAGATGATGATCTGAAAGAGATGAAGCAAAATAATTGCAGAGTAATAGTGAGTGAGATTGTTTACAGAGATGGAGATGGAGACTTCTATTTATAGTTGAGGGTCAGGGTCCCTTTGCTAATTTACCCCTTGTGGTCCTGCCCTAATGCTGCCTCAACACGTGGCGTAACGGGAGAAACCCAGGAGGAATCTCCTACAAAAGCTGGCGGAAAGGTGGTGCGGGCAACAGTGGCAGGTGCGCAGGAGAGTATGAGGTGTCAGAGAGCCGTTTTGGGGGTTGGTAACGAGGGCCAGAGGAGCGCTCGTGTCAACCATGAGCCTGATGGGCTTGTGGATCTGCGTGGAGACCAGAGCCAAGGCTGTGCAACGAGGGGAGCTTGCCCCCTTACTCTGCTTATATGTGGATGCTCATCCGTGGGAGTAGAGCGCTCGGGGATGAATTCTCTTTAGTGAAATGGGTATGTGCATGATGGCGTAGCGGGCGCTCGTTAGGCGGCGACGAGGGCCACGTGTCTCGCGATGATGGCAACACGTGTCACTAGGATCTCAGCCCCCGAGGGTGGTGGACGCTCGGAGGAATTCTTTTTTTTTTGGGGTTTGAGAGGCCATGCGTCAATTACTGACGGCGCTACGTGTCAAACGTACTTTGACCCTATCAATATGTACATATATATATATATATACCATCATAATACTTTGTCATTACTGTAATATATTTTCAACAATAGTATAATTTTTAATTACTTTAAATAATATATAATAATTAAGTACATCGCACTTTTTTTTTTTAAACCAGATCAAAAGTTTTATGGAGGGATTAACGAGAACATCGCAAAGCTACAAAGGGAAGTTAATGAATAACATACCCAAGACCCGTATAAGCCAAACCCGACTATACAGAGGCATCCCTAAAGAGAAAGAAACACAAAAATATAGCCCAAACCAAAGATTAAACTTATCAACAACATCCTGTACTTGATCAGAGGTATTCCTATTGTGAAAATCAATGTTGTGGTAGAGGCCCCTAAGCTCATGGGCTGACTTCACTCTACACTTGTTAGTCTCATAACCCTTCCAGAAAACATCCAACTTGATAGCATCCTTGTGCATGTTCCTATTGCTACTGGCATTCCAGCTTTGCGAGAAGCTCCAGGTGAAAACTCTGCTTGTCAACTCTCCATAGTGGCCTTGGCAGTGAAGCTTAGTTGCCTTGTTTGTAGCCAGAGACAAAAGCTCCTGCCTAGAAGCAGGCTGTTCGTGTGAGCTAAAAACACAATCTCCACACTCAACTTTCCCACCCGAACAACAAGGATTGACCTCGCCTCAATCAAAATCATTGGCGTGCCACATTGATGGTTCCTTGCGGGGATTAAACTATCCCAAATGGGGGAATTATTACCTGCAATGAAAAAGGGGGAAGGGAATATAGTTAAAGAGCTGGGCCGGGTATACAACTGCGGTGTGAAGGCTAAAAAGGTTGGGCTCTCTCGATGTCGGGGTCACTCTCTTACCCGTATAGTTTTTACCACTCATATGAAGCACCCATAATCTCGTCCAGAGTTTCATAAAGAAAACTCGATGCCAGGAAAATGGCGTTATGACATCTTGTACATAGTGGCCCAGGCCTGATTCCATCTGGCCACTGTCACTGTCAATTCCAAAAGTAACTTATCTAGCAATATTAGCATATATTAGTTAACTAAGTTTGCAAATTAGTGGGTTGAGGTTACACCTCCCAATTATGCCACGTGTAAAGATAAAACTCTCAGCTTACACATGTGTTGTATATAAGAGAGCTATGGGAACTGTAAAACACAATTAAAGTTTCTAGTTATTTCCAGTTATGAAAATATTCTCTCTCAATTCTTTTTGCTTCTTGTGATTTGTCATGGTATCAGGAGTAACATTTTTCACCCTAGAGTTCATCAATTTCTTCATTTTTCTAGTTTTGATCTTCTTTCTTTATCGATTTCTTGAGATTTCTTGTTCATCAATGGTGTCGCCTAAAGCTATTGCTGCCGCTGAGGCGAAATTGACGCCTTCCAGTCCATATTATCTTCAAGCGAATGAGAATCCAACTCTTATTCTCGTCAGTCCAGTCCTTGATGGCTCCAATTACCATACCTGGGCGAGAGGGATGAAGATGGCGCTGCAGTCAAAGAATAAGTACATTTTCGTCACTTGTGCTTTGCCGATGCCTGATCCGATGGATCCACTCCTTCCTGTTTGGGAAAGATGCAACACTATGCTACTTTCATGGATCTCTCGCGTTCTGTCGCCTACGATCGCCCAATCGATTCTCTAGATGGATAAATCTTCTGATGTATGGCAAGATCTCAGAGATCTCTTGTCTCACGGTGATGCTTTTCGGATCGCTGAGTTGTAGGAGGATCTGTTCTCCATCAAGCAAGGTGATGATTCAGTCTCCGATTACTTTACCAAATTGAAGGTACTTTGGGACGAATATTTCAATTTTCATCCTGTTCCTGTGTGTACCTGTTCTACTCGGTGTGCGTGTGGTGCGATTGATACGATTAAGGCCTATCAGCAGAGTGATTGCGTTATTCGCTTTCTTAATGGTTTGAATGAGAAATACTCTGGGGTTAGATCTTAAATTATGTTGTTAGATCCGCTGCCTACTATTACAAGAGTTTTTGCTATGGTTGTTCAACAAGAAAGGTAATTCTCTGTGGCCTCTGTACATCGTTCCTTTTCTTTGCAAGGTTTTAGGCCTTCGAATACACAAGCTATGTCTTCAGGTTCTGGCTCTTCTAAGAGCATTCAAGGATATCCGAGTTCATCTAAAAATCCTCAAGGTTCTGGTAAAGGTCAAAAGTTTTATTCCTCTTCCAAGTTACCTGTTAACAAAGGCAAAGTTTGCAGATATTGCGGGGGTCCAAACCACACTGAGTATACTTGCTATAAGAAGCATGGATTTCCCCAAAATTTTTGGTTCAACAATCCAGTTGCTGCTGCTTTGTACACTCAAGATAATCAGGTTCAAGAAGTTGCTGAATCTCAGGATCAAGAACAAGATCCTGCTGTCAGTTATCAAGATCAGACTACTGTGTCTTTCACTCAAGAGCAATTTCAACAGCTTTTGACTATGATTCAGCCTTCCAACGCTTCTTCTGCACATCATGCAAACTAGATCACCGTGGATCCTTCATCATCCAATACTCTCATCCCTGCATTCAACTTAGGTACCAATTATGCTCTTGCCTGTTCCAGTAATCCTTCTTTTTAGATATTAGACACTAGAGCAACAGATCATATCTGTTCCTTATCACGGTTATTTGATAAGTTGAGTACCATTAGTCCTATATCTGTTTCTCTTCCAAATGGTAATCATATCTTGGCTACACAATCTGGTACTGTTAGACCATCTGCTGATATTGTCTTATATGATGTACTGTTCATACCAGGTTTCAAATTCAATTTATTATCTGTCCCTAAACTCACTAACTCACTTGGTTGTTGTTTTATATTTCAAAATCAATTTTGCATAATTCAGGCTCTCAAGAACTGGAGGATGATCGGTTTAGCTGAGCTCCAAGGTGGCTTATATGTTCTGCATTCCCATACTCTTGCTGCTATGTCCATTTCATCTGTTTTCAATGTTTCTACTTGTAATTCTGTTGTTAACAGTGGTAATCTGTGGCGCTATAGATTGGTGCATGTTTCTCATTCCACTTTGAATATACTCAACTATTTGAACAAATCAATAAAGTGTAATATTTCTGAGCATTGTGATGTTTGTCATTTTTCCAAGCACAAGAGACTTCATTTTTCTTCCAGTACTTCTATTTCATCTGCTTCTTTTGCTTTGCTTCATGTTGACATATGGGGTCTATATTCCATTCCTTCAGTGCTTGGTCACAGATACCTTCTTACCATTGTTGATGATTATTCCAGGTATACCTGGATTGCATTAGTTAAGCAAAAGTCTGAGGTTAGGCCACAATTACAATCTTTTATTACTTTAATGGAAAATCAGTTTCATACCACTATTAAGATTGTCAGGTTTGATAATGGTCCTAAATTCACGATGAATGATTTCTTTTCTAAAAAGGGCATAATTTATCAAACCTCATGTGTTGAAACCCCTAAGCAAAATGGTATTGTATAAAGAAAGCATCAGCATATCTTAAATGTTGCTAGAGCCTTACTTTTTCAAGCTAATTTGCCTAAGCACATGTGGTCTTACTGTGTCACACATGTTGTGCATATCATTAACAGGCTTCTCACTCCATTATTGGAAAATAAAACTCCATATCAATTGTTATATAATGCAGTCCCTGATTATTCAGATTTGAAAGTTTTTGGTTGTTTAGTGTATGCTTCAACTCCATAGAGCAAGGAAATGTGTGTTTCTGGGCTACAAACCAGGAACCAAAGGTTATATTCTACAAGACTTAGAAAATCTTGAAATATTTCTGTCCAGGAACATTAAATTCATTGAGAATTGTTTTTCTATGAAAACTTCAAGATCTACGGGTGATGGCACTTCAATAATTTATTTACCTAGTTGTTCTGACATCATTTATGGTGATAATGATGTTACTTTACAGCACAGAGACATTCCAGTTTTGCATCAGTCGTCTCAATCACCTAATACCTCATCAGAATCTGGAGCAATACCTTCTCCAGCATCAGAATCTGGAGTAATACCTTCTCTAGCTCTATCAGATAATCACAGTTCTGATTCTAGAGCTTCTTCTTCCTCAAATACTAACACTGCTTCCTCTACCTCTTCAGGTGTCCCTACACAGCCTGTTCATCAACATCACAGGGTCAGGAAGGCTTCTTCATATCTTCAAGATTACCATTGTAATCTCCTTAAAACAGATTCATCATCATAGTCTGTTCCATCAGGTGTACACTTTCCCTTATCTTCAGTTATCAATTATAATGTTTTTTCTTCAAAACATAAACATTATATCTGTAGTTTGAGTTCTAATGTAGAACCCAAGACCTACAATCAGGCTATAAAATCTAATGAATGGATAAAGGTTATGTAAGCAGAAATTGATACACTGCAAGCGACTAACACTTGATCCATTGTTGATCTTCCTTCAAATAAAAAGCCAATAGGATGTAAATGGGTATATAGGATTAAGTATAAGGCTGATGGTTCTATAGAACGTTACAAAGCTAGGCTCGTAGCTAAGGGCTATACTCAAACTGAGGGATTAGAGTACTTTGATACATTTAGTCCTGTAGCTAAGATATCCACTATTAGAATCCTACTAGCTTTGGATGCTCAAAATAATTGGTTGCTTCAGCAACTTGATGTGAATAATGCTTTTCTTCATGGAGATTTAGATGAAGAAGTATATATGACATTACCTTAAGGATTTACAGCTGATAATTCTAACTAGGTTTGCAAACTGACTAAGTCTCTCTATGGCTTAAAGCAAGCCTCTAGACAATGGTTCTCTAAGCTTTCCTCATCTCTGGTTTCCTAAGGATATGTTCAATCTTTATCTGATTATAGTTTATTCATCAAAAAGTTTGACACTGATTTCACTTTCCTTTTGGTATATGTAGATGATATCATCTTATGTAGAAACAATCAATCTGAAATTGACTCCATCAAAGGCTACCCGGATAATAAATTCAAAATCAAAGACTTGGGATCATTGAAGTATTTTTTAGGTTTAGAGATTGCAAGATCTAAAGCAGGAATTATGATCAACCAACGCAAGTATGCTCTGGAACTGCTTCAAGACTCTGGAATTCTCGCTTGTAAGCTAGCTCCAACTCCAATGGATTCAACACTCAAGCTCACAGCATAAGGCCAACCATACACAGACATCTCAGGCTATAGAAGGCTCATTGGAAGACTACTTTATCTCTGTACAACAAGGCCTGACATTGCCTACAGCGTCCAACAACTTAGCCAATATCTCTCAACACCAACAACTCAACATCATCAAGCTGCAATACGGATCCTAAGATATCTCAAACAAACTCCAGCACAAGGATTATTTTTCCCAGCAACTTCAGCTTCTGAACTCAAAGCCTTCAACGATTCTGATTGGGCTGGATGCCTTGACACCAGAAGGTCTGTTATAGGTTTTTGTATCTTCCCTGGTGATTCATTAATCAGCTGGAAGTCAAAGAAGCAAACAACCATCAGTAGATCATCATCCGAGGCTGAATACCGGGCTCTTGTTGTAACCACTGGCAAAATACAATTGATTAAATACATTATGCAGGACTTAGGGATAACAAACGCAACTCAGCCAGCCAATATATATTGTGACAATAAATCAGCTCTGCATATTACCTCAAATCCAAGTTTTCATAAACGGACCAAGCATATTGAAATTGATTGCCACATGGTCCGAGAGAAGTTTCAACAGGGCGCCATCCATCTCCTTCCACTTCGCACACAAGATCAACCAGCAGATATTCTCACCAAGCCACTACCAACATTTCAATCTCACTTAGCCAAACTGGGCTTATTCAACCACCATGCGCCAGTTTGAGAGGGGGTATTAGCATATATTAGTTAATTAAGTATGTAAATTAGTGGGTTGAGGTTACACCTCCCAATTATGCCACGTGTAAAGATAAAACTCTCAGCTTACACATGTGATGTATATAAGAGAGCCAAGAGAACTGTAAAACACAATTAAAGTTTCTAGTTATTTCCAGTTATGAAAATATTCTCTCTCAATTCTTTTTGCTCCTTGTGATTTGTCAAACAAGTCCTGATCCTTGCACCAAATCCTTTCATTCTCCTCACAGCAGTAGTTATACTTCTCTTTTGCCTACATCAGTACCTTATTCGGACCAAAAAGTCCATCAAGTGTAGTATACTCAAAGCAAATCTATAATCTATATAAAAGTGTGGATAGTATGTTTGGATTGTGAATTAACCGAATTGCCCTTATATTATTTAATTTAACTATTTAAATTATAGTTTATGTAATTAATAATTTTACTCAATTGTATTAACTTAATTATATTGAAGGGAAACTATTCCCATTCTCTCACTCTTTCTATTCTTCTTTAATATACACTAAATGTTGTTTAATTCCCTACATTCAATGTTAGCCCTAATGTAAATTAACTTCATTGATTATTAACACCACTATGCAAATACCTAGTCTTATGATTCATTGTGCTTGAGCTTGGCTGTAAATTTGTCTTGGCTTATTTTCTACATTTTAATTTTAATAACTTAACCATTTAAATTATAGTTTATTTATTTAGGTCCAAAATTAATAGTCCTACTTAATTATTTTAACTTAACCCTATTTAAGCTCCATCTATTCCTATTCTATCACTTTTCATATTCTCCTTTAATGTGCACTAAATGTTGATGTTTAATTGGCTGACCTTCGATGTTGATTCTAATGTAAATAATATATATATGGTTCAAACTTGAAAGGGGAAATGAAGGTTTGTGTAGCTATATTATATATGCATATGTGAAAATATGACTTAATGTGAATTCATTTTATCGAAGGAATTGAGTTATCAAAGACCGGCACGGTCGGCAAGCTAAAGCATGCATGCAGTGGAGGCCACTTGATCATTTTCCAAGAAGCGGGCCTGGTAGAGTGTCCTGGTAATCTTTATTTGCAATGCAGATTTCACATATATATATATATTTTTTGTAAGATGTTAGTAGTGTATGTATGTACATCTTTACATTATCATTTCTCAAACTCTGATAGGTGCCCCAGAGGGTGAATAAATGGATCTCTCAAGCCTTACACACAGTTTCACCTGTGAAAAGTTGATTTAGATTTTTGACTACTTTCAGTATTTATCTTATAAGGTTCTCTATAATGTGAATTAAACTTGAAATTTTTATGCCAGGAACATTTATGCGGACCATTTTATCTTTGCCATGAAGGGCATAAGTTACTGATTGACATCCAGGATGGTGATGAGCTAGGTTGGTCAGTTTTTGAAAGTTAGTGATTGCTTATCAGTATGTATTCATGTTTTAGATTAAGGCCAATTCAAAATTATCTGAGATTGATGGATCCAGGTTGTATTATAAACCTAACAGCATCATATCAAATGGTTTAGTTTAAGTGGTTAAATATGCTCAAGATTCCTACCAAATTACCAGAGTAACATTAAATTACCCAAAGAAACTCGGTGGCTTGTTATTATGGACTATAAAATTCTGAGCTCCAAATCCAGCAATCCATTCACAACCTGAAATTAGTTAGTCCTTTTTGTTTTACTTATGGTAGTGGTGAAGAAGAAGGTGGAACTATAACCTTCCGTAAACCTGCTGGGACAGGCTTTTAGCTGCAGTTTATTGATTATTCATCACTCTACCAGTAACTTGGTAAGGATAGAACCAAACACAGATATATATGATTCGGATGATGAGCTTGGCAAGTAAGTTGTCCATGCTTGCCTCTCTTATTACTTTAGAGCTATTTATTTTTTTGGTTCTTTGCTTCTCTGGATAATCCTTGCCATCGTCATAGTATTGGATCAAAATACCTCTCTAACTTACGTTGCTATCATGCTCCCCTGTATTTCTTTTCTTTTTAAGTTTTCGATCCAATCATATGAATATTGGAAATTAAAGCAGGCACTTCATAATGAACTACAATTTTAAACAAGTAGAGTTTACTTAGCAATTTGAAATTAAGGTTAAGTAAATCAAAATAATGGCGACCAATAAGTATCCACCCTGCATATCTTATGGGTGTTGGAGGGCTGGAGGTAGCCCAGGTATATACAAAGAAAGTTGGCCAGAACTTGTTGGTGTTGATGAAACAGAAGCAAAAACTGTAATCAATCGAGACAATCCGACGATGATCGTCGTGGCTATTCTTGAAGGCAGAGGGCATATTGATAATTTGTGCTGCAACAGAGTCTTGCTTTTTGTTGATAAGAATGGCAAGGTTGCAAAGATGTCAATGGTTGGATAGAAGAACAATAAATATACTATGGAGAGGGAAAATTTATCCATCATTATACATGAATTCTAATGCAATGCTACAAGTTATGAGATTATGAATAAATGAGGTTGATGGTAATGTTTTATAAAAGAAAAACAATCAAAACAATTAGATGGTTGGATTTTTATTGCTTTTGAGAAAAATATATTCCGACCATTAAGTTAATTAACATTCTTTTTCTTGAAATATATATTACCAAATACTTTATTGATGATTGAACTAAAATTAAACGGTCTTAAACCCCATTCATTTGTGCCTCATTGTGGTGATTTTTGGTTGCGGGTGTTTTTTCTTCGAAGGACAATTCTCCTAAGGTTTTTCTTTGGGTCATTATTATCTTAGTGGCTTTATAAAACATTGCATATAAAGATAATTGAGCCATTCTGGTAAAGATCCCACACTATTAGAGACCTATGTTAAATTTATAATTGATATTACAAATGTTCTTTTCTGTCGCTTCTTTCAAACCTCAAGGAGAACCTTACAAGAATGCATATGTTGAATACACCTTAATTCAACTATATATTTAATTATTAGATTCATACGTCCTTTAGGTATATTCAAATGTTTTATTTGGATTTTAATCATATTTGGAAAAAGTATTTATTCAATACGCTCAATGTTACATTGGCATTATATTTACGGATATGGGAACGCACTACAAAAATGTTTTGATCTTCAATAGAACTTATATAATAGAGATCTCCAACGATGAAGGAAATAAATAGAAATTACCTAAATGTCAATCCCCAAATTAAGTTGGTACTCCAAGTAGCAACTATTGTGAAAGAAGTAGATGAAAAGCTCACCTACAAATATCTTAGGTCCGATTTTACAGAATTGAAGAAAATCACAACCAGTTTTGATGAAAATCAATTGATTTAAAAATTTACAATTATCTTTAGTTACTAAACAATTCAAGTTTTTGGGATAATTACGAACAGCCCCATGAGGTTTAGCGAAATTACATATTACCCCCCTGAGGTTTGAGAAATTATGAACTCTCTCCTGAGATTTACACTCTCTCTCACGAATTTCACCTACCGTTAATCACACCGTTTAAACTCATATTTACATTCCAAAACACCCTTAGGAAGTATATTATAATTTTATTGAGAGTTTAGTGATATAATTATAATGTTAATTAATTTTGGTTTTTTTATATTTAAAAAGTTGTTATTTAATTTAATATTTTATAATTTTATCTATAAATATAAATTAAATTAGACGATATTCCATGCATATTTATTTTTATAAACTAGAAAATTCAAAAAATACAAGTATAGGGTTACCCTAAATATAGCAGATAGGAGTGAACGAGCTACAATCACACTATTTGAAGAAGTTGCTGAGGTTGCTAATGAGAGTCTGGCATTATTTTTCGAGAAAAAGTACCCAAACAAAGTGAATGAGAAGCATGAAAAAACGAAGTTATTGAAAACAATAAAAAGTAAAAAGGAATAAGGGATCGTCCTAGGACAATAGAAAAGATAAATAAGAAGTACGTGCATGAGCTTCAAATATTCATACAAATATATCGAACACTTGCTAAAAAAATAAGAAACAATACTATCTATAGTTCCAAAACGGAAACAATTCCATGCACAGGAAACATACATCTTTCAAGAATCAAAGCAAATGAGGGAAAAAAAAAGGGGGGGTAATTATATTAAAAAGACTACATATCAGAAATTAAAAGAAAAAAACAATCACCAACAATAATAAGTACAAACCGATATACACGTGCAACGCACGTACACATTGCTAGTATTAAGGTAAATGTGCAGTGATCTGAAATAATTGAAACAAACCATACCTTCCTTTTCTTTCCTATCGTGAGTTCTCATCATTGGTTTCAGATTGAAGGCAGCTCGCAAGTGTCCATTCGAAGAAGCCCTCTGAGTTCATGAAATAAAGGGTTATCCGAGAATCTCCACCTGTTATGATTCTTTGATCCGATATTGGCTAACAGGTTTGCCACCGTGTTTCCTTCCCTGTACACGTGAGTGAGCTTAACTTGCATGCCTTTTGTAAGATTCTTATATCTAGTTATCAGGTTTTGAGCTCTAATCCCACCCATACTACCCCTCTCAAAAATATCAATCACAACTCTCGCATCCACTTCTATCCAGAGTCTCAAACACCCAAGATTTCGAGCCTCGCGGATTCCTTCCACCAAAGCTTCCATTTCTGGAATTATATTTGTAGCAACTCATACCGGCACTAAAAGCCATCAGGAGACCACTATTCCAGTCGCGAAGGGCCCCTCCTATACTAGCAAGTCCCCGGTCACCAGCAAGTACATCGCATGTTTGTTTTTTTTTTTTTTTTTTTTTTTGGGAAACTGGATCAAAAGATCTGTGGAGGGTTTAACGAGCACTCCGCCTCATTTATTAAGCTGAAACCAAGCTACAACGGGAAGTTAATAAAAAACATATCCAAAAAACGTAAAAACCAAACACAAACGAAGAAAGAGTTGGAGGGTATAATGTTCACACTATAACAAAGCCACTCCCAACCTCTGATCTTAACTAACTCAATGTGCCCATCAGCGTAGTCTTCAGCATCAATGCTGTCATTATAGAAACGCAAATGGGAAGCACATCGCACGGTTGAATGCTAGTATCTAGGTATAAAAGATTTATAAAAAAGAAAATTTTATTACAGAATGAGTTAGTTTTTAAGATTAAACTATTTTCATATTAATTTGAAGGTATTTTTCTTCTCTACATCATCGTCCTCTTCTCTTTTTTTGTTTTTTTGTTTTTTTTTTCTATTTCTGCATTTTCTTTTTTGTCTTTTATTGTCTAGACTTCTCTAAAAATTGTTTATTTCAGTTTTCTCCTTTATTTTCTTCTAACTTTTCTGCAAATTGTTTATTTCAGTTTTTCTCTATTTGAAGTAAGGATAATTCTAAAATTACATCCTTGTCAAAGTGCAATACTTCTACAATCACATTGTTAGTTTGTTGCCAATTTGTATCCCACATTGAAAGACTAGTTTTGGGCAAGAGCGTTTTTGTCCCACATTGGTTTTTTAGAATAGTTTGGGGAAGAGCTAACACTATAAAAGGCCCCCTCCCCCTTTTAGCTTAGTGCATCAAACAAAGTCTCTCTCTACTTTGTAATATTTCTTAAGTGAAATATATTTTGAGTAGTGCCCGAGGACGTAGGCTAATTTGGCCGAACCTCGTTATATTTGGTGTTCTTTTCATTACGCCTTTAATAGCCTTTTTTAGGTTTTATTTAATTTATTTTTGCCTAATTTTTCCTTTGTGTAATTTTTGGCATTATAGTTCTAAATATTGTTTGCCGTTTCCGCAACAGGTAGTATCAGAGCCAAAGGTGTCGGAGTACGCTCTGTGGTTGTAGCTTAGTCTGATCTTCCACATCAGAAACGGACGAAGAGTGTAACGCCCCGATTTTCAGACAGTCAGGTACGCTCGACACGTGTGGGTTTCGAGCATTAGGACTTTATTTTATTATTTTTATTTATTTAATTTAAACGTGTTACATTAATTTCTATCAATTGTTTTCAACATGATTACGTGGAAATTATATGAAATTCCTTTCATTTGAGAATTCTTGCATAAATAGAATTTAATTCTCACATGAATTAATTGTCCAAATTGTATTAATTGCATAATTGTCCTTAATTGCACATTTCCTTTTCTTTAAGGACCCAATTGCATGAAAATCTTTTGGACCTAATTGATCATATTCCAAACTTGATATCCTCAATTGTATGACTTAAACAATTAAAGGATTAAATTCCAAATATTGGCATCTCACACATTTCAAAATTGGATACATCGTTATATCATCTCCAAGCTTCCATGATCCCATTTCATCCAAAAATATCCCAACATATTTGCTTTCTTTCATCACCGAGACACCCCATCTAAAAAGGAAAGGGAGATTTCTTCATTTACATCCAAGAATTCAAGGAAAATTCAAGCTTGAAGCATCATTATCTTCATCATCATCCATCTTCTTCATTTCTTGTTCTTCAAAGGTGATGGTTGCATGAATTCATGATTCTTGATTATATATGAACTAGCTAGGGTTTGAGAGTTATGTGCTAAATGAATTATTTGGTGATCAAGGCATGAGTATGTGATTATGGCATGATTTATTCATGAAAATTTGGAAGAATTTGAGCTTGAATGAACCATATGAGCTTGAACATGGAACCTTGAATTCTTGATGGTTTTTCATGTTTTATGTGTTTAAGTGTTATATTATCATCTTATGAACATATATGCATGAGTAGTACCAGAAATAATAGCTTGGTTGATCAAAACTTGGATTTTGGTTGTTATTTATTGCTTCCCGTAGCTATGCTCTGTTCTTCTCTGTTTCTTCATTTGCAGAAACTGGGAACGACCGTTCCCAGTCTCAAGGCATTGTGGGAACGGGCGTTCCCACCTTTTCAAACAAAACAGGCGGCCGAGCATGAGAACGGTCGTTCCCATTTTGGCCTTGGTGCCGGAAGGGCTGTTCCCAGCTAAAGGTGCGCTTTTATTTTAAAAACGCTGGCACGTTTTGAAGGGCCACGGGAACGGCCCTTCCCATTTACAAAGGAAACCCGGAACGGCCGTTCCCAAGGGTCTGACAGAACAAAATATTCTGCATAAAATTACATTTTTAGCCCCTCGATCCAACGACTTCTCTGACCCCGAATTGCTATTATATGATCCAATATGTACTGAAACAACATGTTATCATGCTGCATTGTGTATTGCTCGATGTCTCGTGTATGATCATGTCGTGCGTCATTATATGGAATAATGTCCTTGAATTATAGTCTCATGCACGTACATTGTCCCATTTCTTGTCCAGTTATTCTCCAGGGAGGAGATGGTCGAGCATGAGCACGTTCACATGTTCACGAGTCGTGTGTTGCCTGTCAGGTGAGGTTTAATTTCTAGTTATATAGAACCTGTATAACCTTTACGTGATTTTTTGCCAAAGGTATTTATATTTATAAGTTCATGAAATCACTTATTATTTCAAGCATGTTAGTGTTCACGAATCAAGCATGCCATATTCATGAAAGCAAGTACATGTGTTCTCCTGGCCAGGCTCCCCATAGTGAGGGCGCTGGGCTGGTCTTCGGGCTGGTGGTTGTCCGTCCAATCGCAGGAAGAACAATGCCTTATCTTGTACGTGCATTCTCTTGGCCAGGTCCTCCTTAGTGAGGGCGCTGGGCTGGTCTTCGGGCCGGTGGTTGTTCGTCCAATCACAAGAAGAACAAAGCCCTATCGTGTACCTGTGTTCTCCTGGTCAGGTTCTCCGTATTGAGGGCGCTGGGCTAGTCTCAGGGCTGGTGGTTGTCCGTCCAACCACATGAGGAACAAACCTTATCGTGTTACAAGCAAGCCATGTATTGATTGCATGATTTTCATTCCATGAACGTGTTACATGATTACACATGCACGAATGCACGATAATTGATTGCATGAAAATGAACCAGTATTTAATATTGATAGTTGTATTCTCTGGGCGAAGAATACTTTATTCTTGAAATCATTTATTTATCTTTTATAAATCCTTACCCGAGAATATAACTTGCATGTTACCTGCGCTAATATATATGTAAACCCCTCACTCGGTCTTCACAGACTGACACCTCCACCTTTCAGGTTATTACAGGTGCACGCTAGGCGGGAGTTAAGTTGAGTCGAGTCCAGTTCATGTAGTCGTGTCATCCGTGGTTCGTGTATTTAATTATTATTGTTAATTATGGAATTGTAGTTATTGTTATTGTTTAATTGAAGATGATAATGTATTGATATGTAACTTTAGAATATATCTTATTTGGAAAATGAGAAATGTCATGATTGGATAAATGGAAATTTAATAGAAACTAGTTTATGCTTCCGCTTTATTTTGTTGCATGTATTAGTAATCCCGCCTAGCTTGTCGTGTATTGCATTGTCACCCGTTCGCTATAGGTTGGTTCATGTACGGATTGGCCGTTTCGTATGTGGATTGACCTATAGTGCGGGGGGGTGTGGTACCTCCACGTGTTAAGGGGTGCTACATCTAAGGTGGTACCAGAGCCCGGTTACAAAACCGAGGTTCTCGTGTCGTGTTGTGTCGAGTCTAGGTCGAACGCATAGGAATTACGTGACAATTTGAGAGTCTTGCATTTTATTTAAAATTACTTGGCTACTTGGATTCTTTGAATTACCTGAAATACTTGATAGCTTGTACTTTGTATTAATTCATGCTATTAATTGCCATTGAGTGATCTTGAATTATTTGGAAATTTAAATGATCAACATGTTTAGTTTTAAACATTGATGAATTACTTGTAGCATTTTATATTAAATTCTTGTTATTGGCATCAATTACGTGGCAACTATGTGACATGAGCACGTCTTATCCACATGCATTTTGCTTCAAATGAGCTGTGAGTGACAGGTTTTGGAAATGTATGAATCAAGGCCGGAGGATTCTGAAGATTCAAGAGATTGATCAATTGTTCGAACCAAGTTGCAATTTGGCCAACAAGGAATGGACGCTAGAATCGAGTCTAACATTTCTACGGTGCCAGGTTCTTCAATGCATTCATAAGCACGTGCATCATAATTGTTAAATAAATTGCTTTACATTTATAAATGTTGTCCTAATTGTATTTGAAATTTCCTACTTGATGCCTTGGATACCTGTTCAAATTATTTACATTATTTACATTTCCCTTACGTATAAGGATATCTTCGAAATGATATACTTGTTCTAAAATGTTGCATTTTAAATTAGTGGTAATATGTGCATTGACACTTTAACCATCACGCATTATTTAGTGTTTGCTGTCAATAGGCTCTCCCTATACTCTGCACAATCCTTGCTCCTGTTTCTACAACTTGAATTTTAAAGAGGAGATTTCTTAATCGTTGGTTATCGTGTTGGGAATCGGGTCATTTGATTTCGGTTGAAGATTAAAAATATTTGGGACTGTGAGAATTTATTGATCCAGGATTTAGTAGAAGTGGGTATGATATAAATATTTGGAAAATTTTGGAACGGGAAAGGTTGATAAGTCCAAGCAGATAAATGTTCAGGGGGTCCTTCAACCTTCAGAAATTAATCAGTACTTTTGCATTGGGAGTAAGAAAGTAACTTTCTTGTTTCGGACTATGGTGCCGAACTTGTAAATGTCAATTCGCTGGAAAGCATTAGGTGAGTGTAGGACGTTGAAGAATTTTAACATCAAACCAAAGTGGTGACAGTCAGGGAGCTTCAAGTTGAGTATGTTGATAGCAGAAAGAATTAGAAAAGGATCATCAATCAAAATCTTGATTAATAACAAGTAGGACGAGGAAAAGGTTACGGGAATTGAGTTAGCAGAGAAGCTTGCAAGTGGGAAAGGATAGAATGAATCTAAAGGATAAGAAAATTTCTATTTTCTTAAGGGTGAGAGTCGGCCTGAAAATAAGATTAAGTGAAGTAAAACAAATTAGGGAAGTTGGAATTTTGAGAAAACCGATTCTTCCTGGAACCCTCTATCAGAACCATGTGAAAGAAGTCTTCAATAATTTAAGCTTTCTCCCTCTTACACAAAGAAAAGTCCCATCATCGACAGTACCTTTGTTCCATTATCATTTTCCAGAAAGTGGGTACACCGTCCGCAGTTCTCCGATGGTCTCAGGATATCATTTGACTCAGTAAATGGGAGAAGGGATCCGATCCGGCTAAATTTGGATAGTAAATCTTGAATCTTAATCCCTCTTGCTATCAGAATGTCTACAAAAAGCGGAAGGGAAGAACGTGGGAAGTAGAAAGGAAAGCGAATAACCAAGTAAGTAGAATTACAAAGGTTATTAATTTCGGATCAAGTGTTAATAATGGGAATGGAAGAGACGACGATTTTTATAAATTAATTGAGCATACTTTGATCAAAGATAAGACTCCTATAAGGAAAAAGTTTCACTAGGATCTGATTTCTTCGGGTCCCATGCAAGTGTACGTGCTGAGTTACTCATAAAGGATTATAACTTTGATCCTTTCCTGCGCCAAACATCCACCGCGTTCTTGACTAAGGGAATAAGAACTCAACTTTCACATTGCAAATAAGGAGTCAAGAATGTTGCTTCGGGAAAATGTTTACTTTAATTACTGAGGTCGAGGAAATGGTAACGCCTGTTTTCTCTGTGGGTTGGATAAGGGTTGATTGGAGCACAAAGGCAGAGATGGTTATCAGAAATGGGAATATCGAACCGTAGTGGTACAAGCGGGAAAATCTCAACTAAAAGAATCAAGTATTCAACTGAATCAATTCAATGCCAGAACTTCCACCCCGGTGCACGGTACACATAATCATGCATACCACGTGCACCATCATTTTATTATTATCATTATCCTGTTTTTCATGTACATGACTCCTTGTTTATTATTAATTGCTTATTATTATTATTATTATTATTATTATTATTATTATTATTATATTTATTATTATTATTTCATTGTTTCCGTATACAATTCTTTGATTATTATCATTTGTTTACCTGATACTTGCATAAATGATAATTTATATTTGATCTTTACGTATTAATTGTAAATATTTACCTAAGTGCTCGCTTGAATTTTATTCGTGTGCGTGAGAGACGGGGATTCTCTCAGGGTTGTCAAGAGACGGGGTTCTCTTGTTACTTGCTTAAGAGACGGGGTTCTCTTGCCGCTTGTTCGAGAGACGGGGTTCTCTCGTTAATTGTTTGAGAGTCGGGGCACTCTCAATATTTTCAGCTACTTGTCAACTTGTTTTAGTGGAAGGTAGATTTTCTTACAAGTGTTTAGGCTCCGGAAAGTTGAGGGTCGAGATTCCACATCTTGGAAGAATCTTGTGGATAGAAGACCTCTTTCGAAATAATCCCTGCGGGGAGTAGCTAACCCGTGTGGGATGAACACGTAAGGGCCAATTAAATTCCAGGAATTCAGGACATGGAATCCGAGGACGGATTCTCTTAAGGGGGAGAGAATTGTAACGCCCCGATTTTCAGACAGTCAGGTACGCTCGACACGTGTGGGTTTCGAGCGTTAGGACTTTATTTTATTATTTTCATTTATTTAATTTAAACGTGTTACATTAATTTCTATCAATTGTTTTCAACATGATTACGTGGAAATTATATGAAATTCCTTTCATTTGAGAATTCTTGCATAAATAGAATTTAATTCTCACATGAATTAATTGTCCAAATTGTATTAATTGCATAATTGTCCTTAATTGCACATTTCCTTTTCTTTAAGGACCCAATTGCATGAAAATCTTTTGGACCTAATTGATCATATTCCAAACTTGATATCCTCAATTGTATGACTTAAACAATTAAAGGATTAAATTCCAAATATTGGCATCTCACACATTTCAAAATTGGATACATCGTTATATCATCTCCAAGCTTCCATGATCCCATTTCATCCAAAAATATCCCAACATATTTGCTTTCTTTCATCACCGAGACACCCCATCTAAAAAGGAAAGGGAGATTTCTTCATTTACATCCAAGAATTCAAGGAAAATTCAAGCTTGAAGCATCATTATCTTCATCATCATCCATCTTCTTCATTTCTTGTTCTTCAAAGGTGATGGTTGCATGAATTCAGGATTCTTGATTATATATGAACTAGCTAGGGTTTGAGAGTTATGTGCTAAATGAATTATTTGGTGATCAAGGCATGAGTATGTGATTATGGCATGATTTATTCATGAAAATTTGGAAGAATTTGAGCTTGAATGAACCATATGAGCTTGAACATGGAACCTTGAATTCTTGATGGTTTTTCATGTTTTATGTGTTTAAGTGTTATATTATCATCTTATGAACATATATGCATGAGTAGTACCAGAAATAATAGCTTGGTTGATCAAAACTTGGATTTTGGTTGTTATTTATTGCTTCCCGTAGCTATGCTCTGTTCTTCTCTGTTTCTTCATTTGCAGAAACTGGGAACGACCGTTCCCAGTCTCAAGGCATTGTGGGAACGGGCGTTCCCACCTTTTCAAACAAAACAGGCGGCCGAGCATGGGAACGGTCGTTCCCATTTTGGCCTTGGTGCCGGAAGGGCTGTTCCCAGCTAAAGGCGCGCTTTTATTTTAAAAATGCTGGCACGTTTTGAAGGGCCACGGGAACGGCCCTTCCCATTTACAAAGGAAACCCGGAACGGCCGTTCCCAAGGGTCTGACAGAACAAAATATTCTGCATAAAATTACATTTTTAGCCCCTCGATCCAACGACTTCTCTGACCCCGAATTGCTATTATATGATCCAATATGTACTGAAACAACATGTTATCATGCTGCATTGTGTATTGCTCGATGTCTCGTGTATGATCATGTCGTGCATCATTATATGGAATAATGTCCTTGAATTATAGTCTCATGCACGTACATTGTCCCGTTTCTTGTCCAGTTATTCTCCAGGGAGGAGATGGTCGAGCATGAGCACGTTCACATGTTCACGAGTCGTGTGTTGCCTGTCAGGTGAGGTTTAATTTCTAGTTATATAGAACCCGTATAACCTTTACGTGATTTTTTGCCAAAGGTATTTATATTTATAAGTTCATGAAATCACTTATTATTTCAAGCATGTTAGTGTTCACGAATCAAGCATGCCATATTCATGAAAGCAAGTACATGTGTTCTCCTGGCCAGGCTCCCCATAGTGAGGGCGCTGGGCTGGTCTTCGGGCTAGTGGTTGTCCGTCCAATCACAGGAAGAACAATGCCTTATCTTGTACGTGCATTCTCTTGGCCAGGTCCTCCTTAGTGAGGGCGCTGGGCTGGTCTTCGGGCCGGTGGTTGTTCGTCCAATCACAAGAAGAACAAAGCCCTATCGTGTACCTGTGTTCTCCTGGTCAGGTTCTCCGTATTGAGGGCGCTGGGCTAGTCTCGGGGCTGGTGGTTGTCCATCCAACCACATGAGGAACAAACCTTATCGTGTTACAAGCAAGCCATGTATTGATTGCATGATTTTCATTCCATGAACGTGTTACATGATTACACATGCACGAATGCACGATAATTGATTACATGAAAATGAACCAGTATTTAATATTGATAGTTGTATTCTCTGGGCGAAGAATACTTTATTCTTGAAATCATTTATTTATCTTTTATAAATCTTTACCCGAGAATATAACTTGCATGTTACCTGCGCTTATATATATGTAAACCCCTCACTCGGTCTTCACAGACTGACACCTCCACCTTTCAGGTTATTGCAGGTGCACGCTAGGCGGGAGTTGAGTCGAGTCGAGTCCAGTTCATGTAGTCGTGTCATCCGTGGTTCGTGTATTTAATTATTATTGTTAATTATGGAATTGTAGTTATTGTTATTGTTTAATTGAAAATGATAATGTATTGATATGTAACTTTAGAATATATCTTATTTGGAAAATGAGAAATGTCATGATTGGATAAATGGAAATTTAATAGAAACTAGTTTATGCTTCCGCTTTATTTTGTTGCATGTATTAGTAATCCCGCCTAGCTTGTCGTGTATTGCATTGTCACCCGTTCGCTATAGGTTGGTTCATGTACGGATTGGCCATTTCGTATGTGGATTGACCTATAGTGCGGGGGGGTGTGGTACCTCCACGTGTTAAGGGGTGCTACATCTAAGGTGGTACCAGAGCCCGGTTACAAAACCGAGGTTCTCGTGTCGTGTTGTGTCGAGTCTAGGTCGAACGCATAGGAATTACGTGACAATTTGAGAGTCTTGCATTTTATTTAAAATTACTTGGCTACTTGGATTCTTTGAATTACCTGAAATACTTGATAGCTTGTACTTTGTATTAATTCATGCTATTAATTGCCATTGAGTGATCTTGAATTATTTGGAAATTTAAATGATCAACATGTTTAGTTTTAAACATTGATGAATTACTTGTAGCATTTTATATTAAATTCTTGTTATTGGCATCAATTACGTGGCAACTATGTGACATGAGCACGTCTTATCCACATGCATTTTGCTTCAAATGAGCTGTGAGTGACAGGTTTTGGAAATGTATGAATCAAGGCCGGAGGATTCTGAAGATTCAAGAGATTGATCAATCGTTCGAACCAAGTTGCAATTTGGCCAACAAGGAATGGACGCTAGAATCGAGTCTAACATTTCTACGGTGCCAGGTTCTTCAATGCATTCATAAGCACGTGCATCATAATTGTTAATTAAATTGCTTTACATTTATAAATGTTGTCCTAATTGTATTTGAAATTTCCTACTTGATGCCTTGGATACCTGTTCAAATTATTTACATTATTTACATTTCCCTTACGTATAAGGATATCTTCGAAATGATATACTTGTTCTAAAATGTTGCATTTTAAATTAGTGGAAATATGTGCATTGACACTTTAACCATCACGTATTATTTAGTGTTTGCTGTCAATAGGCTCTCCCTATACTCTGCACAATCCTTGCTCCTGTTTCTACAACTTGAATTTTAAAGAGGAGATTTCTTAATCGTTGGTTATCGTGTTGGGAATCGGGTCATTTGATTTCGGTTGAAGATTAAAAATATTTGGGACTGTGAGAATTTATTGATCCAGGATTTAGTAGGAGTGGGTATGATATAAATATTTGGAAAATTTTGGAACGGGAAAGGTTGATAAGTCCAAGCAGATAAATGTTCAGGGGGTCCTTCAACCTTCAGAAATTAATCAATACTTTTGCATTGGGAGTAAGAAAGTAACTTTCTTGTTTCGGACTATGGTGCCGAACTTGTAAATGTCAATTCGCTGGAAAGCATTAGGTGAGTGTAGGACGTTGAAGAATTTTAACATCAAACCAAAGTGGTGACAGTCAGGGAGCTTCAAGTTGAGTATGTTGATAGCAGAAAGAATTAGAAAAGGATCATCAATCAAAATCTTGATTAATAACAAGTAGGACGAGGAAAAGGTTACGGGAATTGAGTTAGCAGAGAAGCTTGCAAGTGGGAAAGGATAGAATGAATCTAAAGGATAAGAAAATTTCTATTTTCTTAAGGGTGAGAGTCGGCCTGAAAATAAAATTAAGTGAAGTAAAACAAATTAGGGAAGTTGGAATTTTGAGAAAACCGATTCTTCCTGGAACCCTCTATCAGAACCATGTGAAAGAAGTCTTCAATAATTTAAGCTTTTCTCCCTCTTACACAAAGAAAAGTCCCATCATCGACAGTACCTTTGTTCCATTATCATTTTCCAGAAAGTGGGTACACCGTCCGCAGTTCTCCGATGGTCTCAGGATATCATTTGACTCAGTAAATGGGAGAAGGGATCCGATCCGTCTAAATTTGGATAGTAAATCTTGAATCTTAATCCCTCTTGCTATCAGAATGTCTACAATAAGCGGAAGGGAAGAACGTGGGAAGTAGAAAGGAAAGCGAATAACCAAGTAAGTAGAATTACAAAGGTTATTAATTTCGGATCAAGTGTTAATAATGGGAATGGAAGAGACGACGATTTTTATAAATTAATTGAGCATACTTTGATCAAAGATAAGACTCCTATAAGGAAAAAGTTTCACTAGGATCTGATTTCTTCGGGTCCCATGCAATTGTACGTGCTGAGTTACTCATAAAGGATTATAACTTTGATCCTTTCCTGTGCCAAACATCCACCGCGTTCTTGACTAAGGGAATAAGAACTCAACTTTCACATTGCAAATAAGGAGTCAAGAATGTTGCTTCGGGAAAATGTTTACTTTAATTACTGAGGTCGAGGAAATGGTAACGCCTGTTTTCTCTGTGGGTTGGATAAGGGTTGATTGGAGCACAAAGGCAGAGATGGTTATCAGAAATGGGAATATCGAACCGTAGTGGTACAAGCGGGAAAATCTCAACTAAAAGAATCAAGTATTCAACTGAATCAATTCAATGCCAGAACTTCCACCCCGGTGCACGGTACACATAATCATGCATACCACGTGCACCATCATTTTATTATTATCATTATCCTGTTTTTCATGTACATGACTCCTTATTTATTATTAATTGCTTATTATTATTATTATTATTTTTATTATTATTATTTCATTGTTTCCGTATACAATTCTTTGATTATTATCATTTGTTTACCTGATACTTGCATAAATGATAATTTATATTTGATCTTTACGTATTAATTGTAAATATTTACCTAAGTGCTCGCTTGAATTTTATTCGTGTGCGTGAGAGACGGGGATTCTCTCAGGGTTGTCAAGAGACGGGGTTCTCTTGTTACTTGCTTAAGAGACGAGGTTCTCTTGCCGCTTGTTCGAGAGACGGGGTTCTCTCGTTAATTGTTTGAGAGTCGGGGCACTCTCAATATTTTCAGCTACTTGTCAACTTGTTTTAGTGGAAGGTAGATTTTCTTACAAGTGTTTAGGCTCCGGAAAGTTGAGGGTCGAGATTCCACATCTTGGAAGAATCTTGTGGATAGAAGACCTCTTTCGAAATAATCCCTGCGGGGAGTAGCTAACCCGCGTGGGATGAACACTTAAGGGCCAATTAAATTCCAGGAATTCAGGACATGGAATCCGAGGACGGATTCTCTTAAGGGGGAGAGAATTGTAACGCCCCGATTTTCAGATAGTCAGGTACGCTCGACACGTGTGGGTTTCGAGCGTTAGGACTTTATTTTATTATTTTCATTTATTTAATTTAAACGTGTTACATTAATTTCTATCAATTGTTTTCAACATGATTACGTGGAAATTATATGAAATTCCTTTCATTTGAGAATTCTTGTATAAATAGAATTTAATTCTCACATGAATTAATTGTCCAAATTGTATTAAATGCATAATTGTCCTTAATTGCACATTTCCTTTTCTTTAAGGAACCAATTGCATGAAAATCTTTTGGACCTAATTGATCATATTCCAAACTTGATATACTCAATTGTATGACTTAAACAATTAATGGATTAAATTCCAAATATTGGCATCTCACACATTTCAAAATTGGATACATCGTTATATCATCTCCAAGCTTCCATGATCCCATTTCATCCAAAAATATCCCAACATATTTGCTTTCTTTCATCACCGAGACACCCCATCTAAAAAGGAAAGGGAGATTTCTTCATTTACATCCAAGAATTCAAGGAAAATCCAAGCTTGAAGCATCATTATCTTCATCATCATCCATCTTCTTCATTTCTTGTTCTTCAAAGGTGATGGTTGCATGAATTCATGATTCTTGATTATATATGAACTAGCTAGGGTTTGAGAGTTATGTGCTAAATGAATTATTTGGTGATCAAGGCATGAGTATGTGATTATGGCATGATTTATTCATGAAAATTTGGAAGAATTTGAGCTTGAATGAACCATATGAGCTTGAACATGGAACCTTGAATTCTTGATGGTTTTTCATGTTTTATGTGTTTAAGTGTTATATTATCATCTTATGAACATATATGCATGAGTAGTACTAGAAATAATAGCTTGGTTGATCAAAACTTGGATTTTGGTTGTTATTTATTGCTTCCCGTAACTATGCTCTGTTCTTCTCTGTTTCTTCATTTGCAGAAACTGGGAACGACCGTTCCCAGTCTCAAGGCATTGTGGGAACGGGCGTTCCCACCTTTTCAAACAAAACAGGCGGCCGAGCATGGGAACGGTCGTTCCCATTTTGGCCTTGGTGCCGGAAGGGCCGTTCCCAGCTAAAGGCGTGCTTTTATTTTAAAAACGTTGGCACGTTTTGAAGGGCCACGGGAACGGCCCTTCCCATTTACAAAGGAAACCCGGAACGGCCGTTCCCAAGGGTCTGACAGAACAAAATATTCTGCATAAAATTACATTTTTAGCCCCTCGATCCAACGACTTCTTTGACCCCGAATTGCTATTATATGATCCAATATGTACTGAAACAACATGTTATCATGCTGTATTGTGTATTGCTCGATGTCTCGTGTATGATCATGTCGTGCGTCATTATATGGAATAATGTCCTTGAATTATAATCTCATGCACGTACATTGTCCCGTTTCTTGTCCAGTTATTCTCCAGGGTGGAGATGGTCGAGCATGAGCACGTTCACATGTTCACGAGTCGTGTGTTGCCTGTCAGGTGAGGTTTAATTTCTAGTTATATAGAACCCGTATAACCTTTACGTGATTTTTTGCCAAAGGTATTTATATTTATAAGTTCATTAAATCACTTATTATTTCAAGCATGTTAGTGTTCACGAATCAAGCATGTCATGTTCATGAAAGCAAGTACATGTGTTCTCCTGGCCAGGCTCCCCATAGTGAGGGCGCTGGGCTGGTCTTCGGGCTGGTGGTTGTCCGTCCAATCACAGGAAGAACAATGTCTTATCTTGTACGTGCGTTCTCTTGGCCAGGTCCTCCTTAGTGAGGGCGCTGGGCTGGTCTTCGGGCCGGTGGTTGTTCGTCCAATCACAAGAAGAACAAAGCCCTATCGTGTACCTGTGTTCTCCTGGTCAGGTTCTCCGTAGTGAGGGCGCTGGGCTAGTCTCAGGGCTGGTGGTTGTCCGTCCAACCACCGGAGGAACAAACCTTATCGTGTTACAAGCAAGCCATGTATTGATTGCATGATTTTCATTCCATGAACGTGTTACATGATTACACATGCACGAATGCATGATAATTGATTGCATGAAAATGAACCAGTATTTAATATTGATAGTTGTATTCTCGGGCGAAGAATACTTTATTCTTGAAATCATTTATTTATCTTTTATAAATCCTTACCCGAGAATATAACTTGCATGTTACCTGCGCTAATATATATGTAAACCCCTCACTCGGTCTTCACAGACTGACACCTCCACCTTTCAGGTTATTGCAGGTGCACGCTAGGCGGGAGTTGAGTCGAGTCGAGTCCAGTTCATGTAGTCGTGTCATCCGTGGTTCGTGTATTTAATTATTATTGTTAATTATGGAATTGTAGTTATTGTTATTGTTTAATTGAAGATGATAATGTATTGATATGTAACTTTAGAATATATCTTATTTGGTAAATGAGAAACGTCATGATTGGATAAATGGAAATTTAATAGAAACTAGTTTATGCTTCCGCTTTATTTTGTTGCATGTATTAGTAATCCCGCCTAGCTTGTCGTGTATTGCATTGTCACCCGTTCGCTATAGGTTGGTTCATGTACGGATTGGCCGTTTTGTATGTGGATTGACCTATAGTGCGGGGGGGTGTGGTACCTCCACGTGTTAAGGGGTGCTACAAAGAGGGCTCGGTGGGCATCGCGCATCGACGAGCATTGGCAGGCATCGCACTGCAACGAGCATCAACGGGTTCAGCAGGCACCTTGCATCGGTAAGCTCAGCAGGCATCGTGTATCGCGGGCTCAGTAGGCACCGCGCATCGACAGGCTCGGTTGGTACCGCGCATCGGTAAGCTCGATCAACACCGCGGTTCCTATGCATGCTCCTAAAAAATGGATAATCATGGGCTTCCTATGCATGGTCCATAATAGCCATTTTATAGACCATGGTTCTATTCATGCATCAAATGGAATTAAACACACAACGAAAGCACTCAAATAAAATCATATTCTATTATATCAAAACAATTGCACCCAAACCCTTTTGGAGTCTTGATGGACTTTTTATTCCGTTGTTTGCTCCGTCTTGTTTCTCCATCTCCTAATCTAATTAGAGACCTCACCCTAAAACTACTCTCTTTACAAAATAAAGGGGGATTATATTTTAAGGGGAGAAAATGAAAAACAATGCTTACAACAATTGAAAAAGAGGCTCGCGGGCTCTCGTGTAAAACCAACATCAAAATGCATAAATAAAATAAAACCATACATAGCGCAAATAAAGACTATGATTAATCCAACCATACATCCAATGCATTGCATAAAATAAATTTACCAAGTAAATAGTTATTATGCGATATAAAGTCTTTAAATAATTTCAAATTTTATTTATTGACCAAGGATTATCTTTTAATTCCCCAATTAAATTAATCCTTCAAATTTAATTAAATTAAATTCTCTAATCGAATTTAATTCTCATTAGATCTCTATCTAATAAATTATGTTTCTATTTTAACAATTCGAATTTGGGCAAAATAATTAATTTTCAAGTTAAACTGTTTTACAAAATTAATTATAAAGATTTAATTTTAAAACAATTTTAAAACTAAGGCAATTTTAGACCAAAAGAAAATTGCCATAAAACTGTCCAGCAATTTAGGCATCCCAACTGGTTAGTACGAAACTTCCGAAAATTATACATTTATATTTTTTGGTAAGAAACATACAAAAGTCCAGTTAGCCTAACTGGTGTGCGTGGAGACAGGGTTGGAATCCCAGCAAGGTAATTAGGCCTAAAAAAAAGAAAATGTGTTACTACCCTAGGTAGCAACCGCTGCCCCCACGTTCACACACACACTGTGCACGGGATTGTACAGTGCCTTTTGTAAAAATAAAAAAAAAAAATTTTAAAACAATTTTAAAATAAAATGTAAATAGAAATTATGATATTATGAATTTATGAAAAACATGTTTTTCAAAATTCTCATAAATCTCATAATTTTCATATTAATTTTGAAATAAGATCTTTTTTTCAAATTTTAAAATTCATGCCCAAACAAATATCAAATTAAAACAAGCATGATAAGCATAAACATATTAATCAAATTAATACAAGGAACTAAAAATCGTAAATCCCTTCTATCGCCTAATCCCCGATTAGGACCTAGGGCATGGGAATGATAGAACCCTACTAGTTCTAATGCTATGAATTAATTTTAATAGCAATTCCATTTGATCTAATACTCTAGGAAACCCCTTTCCTAATTTAGATCTCACTACCTTGCGTAAGGATTTAAGTGGAATGTGCTACAATAGAATTCATGGGTGATTCACTCGTCCTTCTAGACGAGCGATAGATTCTATGTTGGCATCTCACATTACCCCATACACGATTCGAACAATGCCAACATACAACCATAGTGAGATCCATGAATCTCTAGGAGCATATCAAACATTGCTCTTGTCACGCACAGAGCATCAATGGAGCCTTAAGTCTAAAGACCATTTAGACACTACCATAAATAGGGAACCAACCTCATCATTAAGGCGTGAAAGCCTTACCCCATTGAGGTGTTCCTGTCGGGATCCTCAGTGTACTTGTTCCCTAACGAGCACCCCCATACACGTGTGAATGTCTCCACATTCAATACTTATGAAACAAAGTAACCTTTCTCAAAGGCACATCATATGAGCAAGTCTCAAACGAGTCAAGTCAACAGCCCCATGCTTATTAGACTCTTTGACTTGGAGTTGGTTTAGGTCACATCATAGAGACTTGTTCCATAACCTCCATCCCTATGCGAGGTCAAGTCCCGTTGCATAATATGACCTTGGGTTTCATCCATACACAAACAGTTATAATATGCAATTAATAAACTAGAATAAGATATGATGAATTGGCCACATAGAATTAAACGACTATGAAACGTTACATTTTTTATTTCATTAATGTCACAAATTGCTGGTAATAAGAGTAGTTTACAAAAAGAGACCTAAACTATTTTGGCTCTTCTAGGGCACTACTCCAACAATTATATAGTATAAATTCATAGATTTGCAGTTTTGGGACGAATCAACACACATATGCGGGTAAAGTAGTCATTTTAGGTCAATGGGGAGCTCACTAAAATTAGGAATCTCATGTGGGGAGTTAGTAGGGACAATTTTCATAAGGGGAGCTAACTAAAATTATTTCAACCCAGGGGTAGTTTAAAACTATTGCCCCTTAAAAAATATGAGGAAACAAATCTAAAGAATATAAAACAAGAAATTAAAAGTGAAGTGAGAGAAAAGTGGAGTTGAGACACTTTCGATATGTGATGGAGAAAAATAAATAAATTAAATATAAAAAGAATTAGAGACAAGTTCAAGAGACCACCTTTGGTTTTCTCACTTAATATATAATATAGATGATTATATTATAAATATTGATAGAGTACAAAGAAAGTGGAAAAATGATTGAAAACAAGAATTTTGAAGAAATAAAAATTGAGAATGTTATTCTCGTTGTTATTAATTTGTCAAGCAACATGTTATTCATATTTTTTAGAGCAATCTTATTCCAAACATATACATGTATGTAGCTATGAATTCTTGATTTACTTTCTTTCTTTTTTTTTTCTTTTTAAGTTGTGAATTCTTTATTTACTTGATTTTACAGTGCAATTTTTTTTATACTTTTGATTCTAAAGTAAATTTTTGTGAAAATTTTAATTTAAATAATTATTAAAGAGATAATTATCTATAATAAAAGAGAAGATAATTAATTGTTTGTTAGAAAAAATCTTACATATGCTTGTAAGATAAGTAGAACCATTTATTTTAAAAAACTTATTACCTATATTGTTCTCATTCCTAAGTGCAAAAACCCAGAACTTATTACGTAATTTAGGCTTATAAGCTTGTGTAACGTGGTTTATAAAATTACTTCCAAAGTCCTTGCTGACCGTATCAAACCTTTACTTAATTATTTAATTTCCCCTAGCCAATCTGTCTTTATAGCTAATTGCCTTATCACTGATAATGTCTTAGTTGCCTTTGAGATTAATCATTTCTTAAAGCTTAAGAATACAAGAAATGAAGGTTTTTTCCAACTTGAAACTCGATTTGAGTAAGGCCTATGACCGTGTTGAATGGCGGTTTCTCGAACAGCTCCGGACTAGGTTAGGTTTTCCTACATTGTTTGTCTCTCGCATTATGACTTGCATTTCAACTATCTCCTATTATTTCTTGTTGGATGGTTGTCAATTCGGCTCGTTGGTCCCGGAGAGGGGCATTTGTCAAGGCGATCCTCTTTCCCCTTATTTATTTTTTTTCTGCGCAGAAGTTCTTTCTATTATGTTGCAGGAAGAACAGAGGAACGAGAGAATCCGTGGAATCACGATCTGTCCGGAGGCTCCTGGTGTCTCCCATCTTTTGTTTGCTGATGATACTTTGATATGCGGGAGGGCTAATAAGGAGTCTATGCAGTGCATTAAAGATGTCTTGGAGAAATACAGTGACCTCTCCGGGCAAATTATGTACTTTCAAAAGTCTTAAGCGGTCTTCAATAAGAATGTGGGGATCGAGGATCGGCAGGAGTTGGCGGGGGTGCTAGGTGTTTGTTGTGTGGATAATCTAGACCTTTATCTTAGGCTACCTTTCGTTGTGTGGCAATCCCGGAAAGAAGTGTTATCTGGTATTTTGGATAAGGTGAAGAAACGAGTTAGGGGGTTTTCGGAGAAGTTCTTATCGAAAGCGAGAAAGGATGTGCTTATCAAAGTTGAATTACAAGCTATTCCGGCTGATGTGAGGAATTGCTTCCTTATGCCGGATAACTTCATATAAGAACTTGACTCTACCATCTCTCAGTTTTGGTGGAACAATGGTGAAACTCGGAAGATTCATTGGTTGGCATGGCAGAAGTTGTGCTTAAACAAGAAGGAAGGCAGGTTGGGGTTCCGAACCTTCAAAATTTTCAACTTGGCTATGCTTGCCAAACAACTTTGGAGAATCGTAAGAAACCTTGACAACCTCAGTAGTCGTGTGTTGAAGGCTCGTTATTTTCCTCATACAGACTTGTGGGGAGCTTCTTTAGGCCATTCTCCATCCTACATTTGGAGAAGTCTCTTTGAAGCACGTTATTTGTTAGTTGTCGGCAGTAGATAGAGGATAAGAGATGGGAAGTCGGTGCATATTTGATGGGATGGATGGATCCCCGTTGGACCGGATTTTTGCCCTCGGTTCCGACAAGGTGCTGCTATTACTCCTGAGTGGGTCTCAGACTTACTCAAACCTGTCCTGCTGGAGAGGGATGATATTTTAGTCAAGAATGCATTCAATGAAAGGGATGCCCGTGTCGTCTCAGCATCCCGCTGGGCACTACTCCGAGAGCCGATTCTTTCATTTGGCATTACAATAAGAGCTGCAAATTCACAGTGAAAGCGCCTATAAGTTGGCTATGGATATTGCAAACAGAGAACAAGCATCCTCGACTTCGAACTCTAGTAAGGAGATTTAGCGAGTGACATAGAAGATGAAGGTTTAACCAAAGATCAGGAATTTTATTTGGTGGTGTTGCAATGATATCTTGCCAATGAGAGCTAATTTGGTCCGTAGACATTGTGCAATAGAGGCGGATTGCACCTATTGCGGCAATTAATAGACTGGAACATGCCTTGATCCAATGCCCCTTTGTACGCCAGGTCTGGGCGATTTCGGATATTCGGTGGAGTGTAGTACAAGGTATGGGATATCATTTCGCTGATGGAATCAGCAACCTATTGCAGCAGCTGGATGAAGGAGACGGGAACAAGGTGGCAGCCATCCTTTGGGCCATTTGGAACAATCGTAATGGGAGGCGATGCGAGGATCAAACCCAGCAACCACATGAGGTATTAAATTTGGCTTGGCAAAATTTTATCCCATCCCAGATTATCGATGAGAAGAGCAACTTAGAACCTCAGGAAGCTTCACACACGGGTTGGAGAAAACCTGACAGAGGGTATATTAAAATCAACTTCGATGGAGCCATATTCAAAGATAAACTTTCCATTGGTGTTGGGGTTGTGGCCCGGGATTCGAATGGTCAGTGTGTGGGCTGGGAAACGGATGTTAAACAATTCACCATTGATCCATTGGTTACAGAGGCATAAGTTGCCCTCTGGGCAGCTCGATTGGGGCGTGATTTTGGGTGACAAAAGGTGATTCTGGAAGGTGACTGTTTGAATGTGATCAATGGTCTTCTTAGCAATGATAAAAATCTTTTGGACATTGGGAATATTCTAGATGACATCAAGCTCATGTGCGCTTGCTTTATAGATGTCCGCTTCTCTTTTACTCAACGTGACACTAATGGGGTAGCCCACAAACTTGCTTGTAATACGGCTTTGACTTGCGTTGCTTCTTCCGACATTCCGTCGTTTGTTTCTTTCTTAGTTGAGTCCGAGTCTTTGTAAGTTACCTTGGTGGCTGGAAAAAAAAAATTATTAGTTTTTAAATATTAGTTCTTTCATTGTATAATTTTATTTATATAATGAAGTAATATTTTTACCCTGACATAATAAAGGACGATTGACTTTTACTTGTTTTTTAATTAAGCAATCTTTCATTGTTTCTGGTCAGATGTGAGGTAATCCCGACTCCCGAGTCCTGTATTGCGTGTACTAGAGTGGGGTTGATCCATCAATCAGAAATAAAAGGAATTTGAAAACGAAATCCGATAAACAAATGTTCCTAAAGATGCAATATTGTAAATTCACCAATTTGCTCTGCTGGTTCCTGAATTGCGTCAGGCGATGATGCGGGCAACAGAGGAAACACCTTACTCCAAAGGGAAGAAACAAGATCCCTTAGAATATCTTGGGCAGCTCTAAAGAATGTGATAAGTTGATGATGAAATTAATCAGGTGGCACGAGATCAGCTCACACAACAGATCTTAGGGGACCTAAATGACTTTAAACTAGAATGAATGCCAGAGAAATACATGTTTCTGGATACTATTGTATGCTTGTAGAAAAATTCAGGTACAAATTGATAAAAGGGACGAATAAGATAGGTAAAAGAGGATGCATTCATCTTACTTTGTTAATTGCTTGAATTAATGAGACAATTACAGAGATGAAATTATTGGAAAACACGAAAGAGTTGAGCAGCGGAAGTTTAAAATTTTCTAAAAGTTTAATCGTTATCTTGCAATTTCGTACTGTAACATTAGGTGTCTAGAAACTTACAATGATAGAAGCTTTCTAGTGATGTCGTTACCGCCTAACAACACCCTTCAAGCAAAATCCCTGGAACGACCTTCAAATTAGACTCCAAAGTAGAAGCCCTCCAAAGCGTATCCACACCAGACCTAGAACATAATCAAGCGAGTGAGAATGCTAGTTTTATGGCTTGTGTTAAGGGTAGGATAATTTTTGCTTTGAAAACTTTTCTTTTGGTTTTTCTAAAAAACTTAACACTTCGTGAGTGTTGGTTTAAAGAATAAGAGAAGCATCTCCACTAGTATTTATACTAGGGATATTCGAACTCCTAGGGTTTCCCAAACCTATGGGAGTTGTTTTCTTGCTCACTAATTAACTAATTTAATTATTAATTTAATTGGAGAAAATAAGTTCCCAACTTATTCTCCAAGTCTTGCAAGAATAACCTTCTCTCTCCTACAATAGGAAGTTAGACTTTTCAACTTTCTCAAAGTTAAAAGTCAATATTCAATAAATCAATTAATTCCCAATTAATTATTTATTGGGTTAAGTTTATTTGAGAATAGTCTTAACAATTAATTCAATAATTAATTAAAAGACCAAAATTAATTAATTGCAATTTAATTAATTAATTCTAGAAAAGAATTCGCGTGTGAAAAATTCCACACGCATGAAGCCACGCACGAGCCACGTGTGCTTGACACGTGGCAGCTACCCACGCAATCCATGCTCCATTTCGATCAACAATTTGATCCTTCGTTAATCATATTAACATCCTACCATAACCCTCGTGTTCTGACATTTGTGTGTGACCCTTTAGGTTTATTATTCGATTAGCAGTGACAGCAATTAATTAATTCCCTAATTAATTAATCATTTCACAGATCACACTAAGGTAGTCTAGCAATGGGTGTGTGACCTCCAGCCGAGTAACGAATGAATCGAAAAACCTTTCAGTCAATGACAATCAGTGAAATACAATCCTCCTACAACTCCATCTCTCAATCAAGAATTAAGGCATGAGAATATTCTCAGAGCCCAAATATTCTTGATCTTTAAAGTTAAGTTCGTTTCATATGCATTTCGATCTCAATCCTAGAAAACCCCATTTTCTAGATGTCTTGATCTTTATCCAGCTTGGCCAAGGGTTTAATGTCTAATGGACTACGAACAACTCAATTAGTAAGAGATCATTCTTGTTCTTAACAAGTGTAGGTCCTTTGTTGATTCTACTAATTCTACATATGCCACTTGTGTAATCCCAACGTAGACCGTGGTTCAGGTGTCTATATGGCGACACCCTTTTGAGCCTTTATCAAAGATTACAGAGTTAGCTCATATGAGACATTATAGAATCTCAAGTCTAAGGATTAATGAATCACATTATTGACCTGTGAGATATTTCTTAATCTAGAAGTTTCAGGAAACTTCCTTTCCCATTTAGGAATGTTCTCACGTGGGACATCTCAGTGATGAAGTTCTTGTAACAATCACCCTTATGTATTAAGAACGCATCAACGTATGCACTTATCACTCCATGAAACTGGGTGATCCTTCAAAAGAACATAATCACAAAAGCAAGTCTCAGCAGAGTCAAGGTCGACACTCCCACTGTCTATCGGACTCATTGACTTGGAGAGGTTTTTAATCCTCGCCTATGGAGTTAAGAACTTCTTTCATGTGTCGTTCCCATAACGACAAAGTTCTTAACGACCTCATCGGATTAGGGAAGTTCAATATATGCAAAACACAGTCAACCCAAACAGGCATAAATAAACACATAAAGAAGTGTTGCCTATGAACAAAATCATTTTGTTTATTATTCAAAGACTGTTTGTGACTTTACAAGGAATTAGTAAAGCAAACATCTGCTTTAAGGGCACTATTCCCAATAGTAATTATATAGAAAATAGGAACCCTATACAATCTAACTAATTAGTACTGATTTTAAGGGATTCTAATATCTTCCTTATTTAGTTGAGTCAACACTCCCCCTCAAGTTAGGTCGTCAAGGGGCACCCAACACCTAACTTGTGCTGTATACCATGGAAGACTCGGCCTGTGGTTGACTTGGTAAGAATATCGGCCAATTGGTCCTCTGATCGCATGAACGGCAGAGAGATGACTCCACTTTCTAGTTTCTCTTTTACGAAATGTCGATCGACCTCTACGTGCTTTGTTCTATTGTGCTGAACTGGGTTTTCAAAAATCTGAACTGCCGCCTTGTTATCGCACTTCAAGGGACATGCCTCATCCGGTGGAAACCTGAGTTCCATCATTAGCTTCCTAAGCCATAAAAACTTTGATAACCCTTTTGCAATCCCTCTGAACTCTGCCTCAGCACTTGACAGTGCTACTACTTTCTGCTTCTTGCTTTTCCAGGTGACTAGATTGCCACCTACAAAAGTAAAGTACCCCGAGGTGGATCTTCGGTCCACGGGATTTTCTGCCCAATCTGCATTTGTGTATGCTTCTACTCTCAAATGATCATTCTTCCTGTAAAAAATCCTTGTGTCTAGTGACCCCTTCAAGTACCTCATTATTCTTAACGCGGCCTCTGTAAGCTCTTTCTGTGGTTTATGCATAAATTGGCTAACCACTCCCACTGCATACGCAATGTCGGGTCTCGTATGAGACAGGTAGATATGTTTTCCCACCATGTGTTGATATCTCCTTTGATCAGTGGTTTCAGCTTCTTTCACTATCTTCAGCCCATGATTGACGACCAAAGGCGTGTCAACTGGCTTGCACTCTAACATCCCTTTTTTTGCTAGGAGATCCAGAATATACTGTCGCTGTGAAATGTAGATTCCTTGATTTGATCTCATAACCTCAATTATTTCCCAAATCTTTCATCTCGAATTCCCTGAACAAATTCTTCTGAGAATTTTTTCGTGGGAGTGCCTGGGGGAACTTTTGGAGCTCACCGAGGGTGGATAGGGCATGACGAGTGGCCTTTGGTTAGGAATAGATCTAAGAATAAACTCTTCGAGAATTGGGCGAAGAGCTTGGCCCTCGTGATGAAAAACGAGAAGAAGTGGATTAAGGCCAATGACTTGATGAGGAATGAGGGGATATTGTTCCGTTATGGGCTCTGGGATCCCCCAGACATGATAACCAACCCTCCAACTCAAATCATGGCCCTCGATGGTTAGATTCTAGGAACTAACTTTTCTAACGCTTAGAATAGCTTCACTAACCTGTCACTGTGGTATTATTATGAAAAGTATTTCAATGACACCTCTCTGACGCTCCCTTTTCTTTCGTTTACAGACGCAGAGCTGCTAATGGCAGGACCAACCGCCGAGGGAATCCTTGTACTTATGCGCGCTCAAAGAGCTGGGGCCAATCAGCAGCAGCAACCGCCACCCCAGAACCAACAGGCACCAAATGCTCCCCGAGGGCGCCGCCTCAGGCGAAGGCCAGGGCGTGGAGCGGGCGTCCGAGGCGATGGCTACATAGAGGACCTGACCCTCGAAGATGCCCAAGTCGTTACCTCCCCCGTTGCTCCCACGGGCTCGCACGCATCCAACAGCAACCGCTCGGGCTCCGCAGTCCAAATTTTTGAGGCAGTGCGGGCCGAGCACTCTGGGAAGAGGAAAAGGATGCCGGATGCTATCCCCATCACTGGAAAGGGGAAAGAGGTGATCGTGGGCCAGGTTGGTAAGGGCGGCGATACCTCATCCTCTGCGGATGAGGATTTTTGAAAGGATGGCTGCAACGGCGACGCTCGGTATAAGCGCCCAAGACAAGAGGGTCCTGTACTACTGAGGCGATGCTCGGCCACCCGCAATTTGGTCACGGGGGTTGTGACTGATTTGTAATTCTCCGGGGACCATGCCAAGTTGAACAAGCAGGAGGCTACCCGGGTGGCAGATGACGCCTGCTATGCCCTTATCACAGTAAGTGTTTCAGTTTTCTCAGAAAGCTTCTATCCTCGAATCAATCTCTCTAATAACTCCAGTTTCTATTGGCTTTTAGGAGGTACTCCCTCGGTTGAAAAATTTGCAAAAGCGGGCGAAGGTCTATTCCAAGCATAAGGCCAAGTACAAGAGGTTGCTGCGTGTTTCTGATCTTGGCCAGCTGCAAGAAGATTACAACAGCGTTTCGGCAGAGCTCACGGCGCTCAAACTTGACCATGAGAGGGTCAAGAGGGCGCTGAAGAATCAAGAGGATGCTTATCTGAAGCTGGATGATCGACATAAGAAGTTGAAGGATGAGCGCAACCAGCTGAGGAATGACAAGGAAGAGCTAAACAAGCATCTAGCCGAGCGTAACCAGCAATTCGAGGATGCAAGAAAGGAGCTGTCTGACTTGCGCTGGCAAATGGAGAGCCTGGAGTCGAGGGTCGCCTGGAAGGCGGTAGTTAAGTTTGTGCGCTCCAAGGCGTTTGCCTTTGCCGCAAACTTACACTGTCTAGACAACGCTCGCCGCTTCTTCTGGAAGTCCGTGGGCCAACTGGTTAAGTTGGGCGTGGTGCCTCCCTCTACTCGCACTAACGAGCATCTGAGGATGGACCTAGATGAGAATTTGGAGCCCATGGTTGCCACTGAGAATCTTACTGAGCCGGAGTACAACGACCTGGTTGTTATGCTCCAGGACGAATACATGGCAGCTCACCCTCTGGAACTTGAGCCCATTACCATTGAAGATGATGGTATCACCATTGACGCTCAAGACGGTGCGGGTCCCAGCGATGCTCAAGCCTCTGACGCTGAAATTCTTGCCCCTGTTCCTCTGTCCACTGCCCCTCCTGAGCCTGAAAGTAAAGCCCACTGATCCTACTCTTCTGCCTACCAAGAATCTGCCACAATTTATCATTCCTTATGTAACTTTTATTTCTGTACTTGTAATTTCCCTTTCAGTTAATGAAACTCCATTTCCTTCTTGCCATTTTGTGATGCTTTGAGTGTTGCTTGTTGACTTTCTTTTGATGCTTGATTATTTGCGATGTGAATGTATGGGCACGAGGGCGTTCTTTATGAGGGCACCCTGGCCGTATTCAGCCATAAGGCTCAAGTTTTAAACTCCAGGGATCTCCCATGGGTTTTGCTGAGTGTTTGCTTTTGTTAAAAACCAACCTCGAGAATAATATTAGCGAGCGCAGTAATAATTGTAAATGGGGACTTTAGAAATCATCGTGAGGATTTGCCAAGTGTTTGCCCCTGATTAATAAATAACTCGAGCGTTGCAAAATAGTGAACGTAGTAGGGGTTGGGACTTGAACTCAGAAATCAGCATATGGATTAGCTAAGTGTCTACCCTCATCGGGCGTACACATTTTACGAGCGCTAACTGGGACCCTTGGTGCCCAGTTGGTGAAATGGGACATATGCTACCCTGGATATTGACCCGTTCGTCTTTAGAAGGATTTTAGGATTTTGAGCGTCAAGCTGTGCAATGTGGGGGACCATCGGCACATCGCTAGCGTTGACAAATAGACAAAGAGTACTCTGGCTGAAGGATATGCACGAGATTAGTCATCAAGCCATTCGACGCGGAGTACACTCGATGCGGAGTTGGCGCCGTTTTGACCGAGGGTGTTGCTTTTAATGAACTGAACCAGTAAATAAACAACAATGTATGAAACACTTACTGAGTACTTGTATTTCTGTCAAAAGAAAATACAGTGTGCCCCGAGCGGGGGAGTTACAAATTTTGCTTTTAAACAAAGAATCTTCTCAAATTGCAGGCATTCCATGGTCGAGGGAGACGCTTGATTTGCAAAGTTTCTAACAGGTAGGTATTGTTCGCTCGTACCTGGATGACTTTGAAGGGGCCTTCCCAGTTGGGATCTAACTTACCCACGTGTTTGGACACTTCAACCTTTTTGAAGACCAGGTCCCCAAGTTGGAAGGTCCTTTCTTTGACGCGCTTGTTGTATTGATGGGCCACTGATGCCTTGTACTTGTGTATTCGGGCCCAAGCAGTGTTTCTCTTTTCATCCAGCAGGTCTAACTCGAGCGCCCGGTTACTCTCGTTAGAGGTGGGCTCGAAGTAAGCGACACGTGCGGATTCTTGTATGATCTCTGTAGGTATCATGGCCTCGGAGCCATAAACGAGGGAGTAAGGTGTCTCACCGGTTGCCGCTCGTAGGGTTATGCGATACGCCCAGAGGGTCCCTTGGAGTTCTTCAACCCACTCGCCCTTCTTACTTTCAAGCATCGTTTTAAGATGCTGGAGTATGGTCCTGTTTGTGACTTTAGCTTGACCGTTGACCTGAGGATGGCCTACAAAAGTGAAGCGTTACTCGATGCCAAGCTCTGAACACCATTCCCGTGTGTCGGCAGCAATAAACTGAGAACTGTTGTCAGAGATAAGTACCCTCGGGATTCCGTATCTGCAAATGATATTCTTCCAAATGAAGTCCCTTACAACTTTGAACGTGATTTTTGCGACTGCGTCAGCCTCTGCCCACTTGGTAAAGTAGTCCACGGCGAGGATCACGAATTTCCTTTGCCCGACCTCCACTGGAAGGGGTCCCACTATGTCTATGCCCCATTGATCGAAGGGCCAAGAAACGTCAATAGAGATCATATGGGCTGCGGGTAGTTGAGGAATGTTGGAGTGGAATTGACACTTGGGGCATTTCTTGGAAACGTTGACGGCATCCTGTAGCACCGAGGGCCAATAGAACCCACTCCTTAGCACCTTTTTGGCCAGAATCCGACCGCCAGAGTGATTCCCGCAGCTTTCACTATGAACATGCTCAAGCACTTCCTTAGCCTGCGAGGGTCGCAAGCACCTTAATGGTGGGCCCTGGAATGACCGTTTGAAGAGTCTGCCCTCGTCGTCCAATGCAAAGCGGGGGGATTTACATTTGACATTCCGTGCTTCTACTTTGTCTCTCGGGCAAGTACCGTCCCTTAGGAATTTGATTATGTCATCAAGCCAACAAGGCTCAGATGGATCAATTACGTTCACCTGGTCCGAGGGCTTCCCCTCGCTTACCAACGGTTCCTCTGTTCTGAGGAACGTGACGTGACGCTCGAATGATCCTTCTAGAGCCGATGCAAACTTAGAAAGGGCGTCAACACGCTCGTTTTCTGTTCGTGGCACTTGCAGCAAATGAAACTCCTTGAATTTAGCGATCACCTCTTAGCTTTGGCCAGATATTGCATCATGGTGCTTTCTCGAGCCTCATAAGTGCCATCCACTTGACTAGCAATTAACTGAGAGTCCACGTAAGCAGTGACCCGAGAGGCTCCATTCTTAAGGGCGATTCTGAGTCCTTGGATGAGGGCTTCATACTCGGCTTCATTGTTGGTGACTGGAAAGGCCAGTTTGATCGCGTAGTCAATTTCAATTCCTCGAGGGTCCCTGAGGGTCAACCCGGCTCCTCCCTCCTGTGAGGTTGAGGAACCATCTGTGTGCAAAATCCAAAGACCGTCATCCCCCGAGGGCGACGGTTCCAATCCAAAGCGTTCTACCAAGAGATCTGCGACTGCCTGGGCTTGAATAGCGGTCCGGGGCTCGAAGTTGATGTTAAACTGGCTGAGTTCAATCGACCATTTGATTAACCTGCCGGAAACGTCCGGTTTAGAGAGTATCTGCCTGAGCGGTTGATCAGTAAGTACAGTGATGGTGTGGGCTTGGAAGTAGGGTCTCAATCTTTTGGAGGCATTGACGAGGGCGAAGGCGAACTTCTCTATTTCCATGTATCTTTTTTCAGCGCCCTACAAGGTTTTGCTTAGATAGTATACCGGCAGATGCTTATGCTCGCACACGGCTACGAGGACTGCGTTGTGGCTTCCGGGGATACGGAGAGATAAACGAAAAGAGTCTCTCCTGGGACCGGCTTCGTCAATAGGGGTGCACACGAGAGATACTGTTTCATATCCAGCAAAGCTTGTTCACACTCTGAGGTCCAAGCAAAGTTATAAGCGTTGCGCAATATTTTGAAGAAATGCAGGTTTCTGTCAGCAGAACGGGAGATGAATCTATTGAGTGAGATGATCTTACCCACTAACACTTGAACCTCTCTGACATTTCGGGGGGAGGGTATGTCCAAAATGGCTTTGATATTTTTCGGGTTAGCCTCAATACCCCTTTGACCAACCACGTACCCTAGGAACTTTCCTCCCCGAACGCCAAATGTACACTTCCAAGGATTTAATTTCATACCATACTGACGCAGGATGTTGAACGCCCGTTTGAGATCCTCCAGATGGGAACGCTGGCGCTCGCTCTTGGCAATCATGTCGTCCACATATACTTCCATCGACTTTCTGATTTCGCACTCGAACATTCTGTTGACGAGGCGTTGATATGTGGCTCCTACATTTTTGAGACCGAATGGCATAACCTTGAAATAGTAGACGCCCACATGGACCACAAAAGAAGTTTTTGGGCGATCTTCGGATGCCATAAAGATCTGGTAATAGCCCTGGAAGGCATCCATCATACTCATAAGTTCACAACCAGCCGTTGAATCTACCAGCTGGTCAATTCTTGGTAGAGGGTAGGGGTCCTTGGGGCATGCTTTGTTGAGGTCTGTAAAGTCGTTGCACATGCGCCATTTATTTGCACTCTTGGGCATGAGGACAACGTTGCAGAGCCATTCTGGGTAAAGGATCTCCTCGATGTATTGAGCCTCAAGGAGTTTGTTCACCTCCTCTTCTATGACTTGCCTTCTGAATCTATGAACATCCCTCTTCTTCTGTTTGATTGGTTTGAAGGTTGAGTCCACGTTGAGCCAGTGGATAATGACGCTCGGATCTATTCCAGTTAGATCGGAGGCTCTCCAGGAAAATACGTCCACATTCTCTCGTAAAAACTCGATCATCATGATCTGAGAGGGACCGTCGAGGTTGGAACTTATCTAGGTGGTTTTGTCAGGGTTTCCAGGCTCCAACTCGATGGTTAGAAAATTCTCCGTGGGCTCCATATGTACCTCAGACCTCGGGAGCTCGAGCGCCCTCTTCTTATTCGTGAGTTTATCACTGGCTTTCCTCGAGGGTTCATAACCCTCGCCTTCCAAGGAGGATCCCTCAACTGGTCCAAGTGGGCCAGCTTGGCTGCCTTTGGACCCGTCCACTTCCTTCTTTCTATTTTTCTTCCTGTAGAGTTTGGCCCTCTTCCGCTCAGGACCATCTTCATCTAACTTGGGAAAATCTACAGATTTTTTCGTGGACCCTACTTGGACTGCTTGCTTTAACTTGTGACTCCTTAGGGACAGGATGTAACACTACCATGCCTCCTTAACGTTGCACAGAACTTCGCCCGTCCCCTCGGGAGTGGGGAATTTGACTTTCTGATGATGTTATATGGGAAATTTACTTCAACTACTGCATAAAGAACGTTCAAAGTTTTTCGTTGTGGAGTGCGACCAAATGAGGTGGCCAAGCGAATCTGTCCGCGAGGGAAGATCTCGGAACCCCCAAAGCCAACGAAGGTTGTTCTGAGGTCAGCGCAGTGTTCATCATATCTTTCCAATATCTTCACAAACTCTTTGAGGTGTCCCCCCGTCTATGAGCCTCTGGATTTCGCTCTCTAGTTGGCGGCACTCATTGGTGTCATGCCCCTTCTGCTTGTGGAAAGCGCAGTATTTGCCCGAGTGTTTTTTAGCCTCAGTCTCCCTCATCTTGGGCAGCCTCTTTAAAAGCTTTTTGTCCGCCATGGAATAGACTTCAGCAATAGGACGGTTGAGGGGGATGCGCTCGTATCTGCGAGGAGGCGGAGAATTCCTTCGAGCGGGTACCGAGCTGCGGCGGTGATTTTTAGAGTCTTCTCTGTCCTCTGGGGCTCGGCTGGTTCAAGGGGCATTCGCAAGCTTCAGATCCCTCACGATGTACATATCTTCGAGGGTAAAAAAGGAATCAGCTATATCCCTGATCTCCATCAGCGAGCGAGGCTTTTTCTTTGCCACCTCCTCCACGAACTCTTTGCTAAAATAGCTCTTCATGTTGATAGCTCCAAAGAGTACGTGCCTCAAAAAGTCTATTGAGGGCTTTTCCACCAGCAAGATTTCCTTGTTGAACCTCCCCATGAAGGACCTGAGCGTCTCATTAGGTCCTTGCACCAGACTATAGAGTACCGTGGCAGCGGGCGCGGGTGCTTTTAGGGAACTGAAGTGGCTCATAAAAGCGTTGGTCAAGTCGTCATACCCTCGGATGGAATGAGGGGGCAGCTTCTTGTACCACTCCTGTACCATTCCCACGAGGGAAGTGACAAAGATATTCGTCCAGTAATGGCCTGAATCCTCTCTTTACCTATTTCTTTAATTTGTTTTTTTTCTAATGTGGCTTTTTTCCTTTCTTTATTATTAAATTGATAGGAATTCTCTTGTTAAGACCCTATGAATCAATTAAAACCTCAGATTCATACTATAACCACGATGATTCAATAAAAAATCACAAGCTAAGCGAAGGATTCCCTGAGTAAGAACCATTGGATCATCACTTATTCCATGAATTAGATAAAATAACTAAAAAAGAAAGATTTTTTTTTTTTCAAACTGTTTGAAAATTTTTTTTGGAGTCCGGACAATCACTTATCCGATCCCAGTATGGAGAAAACGGGTTGTTCTCCTCAAAACTTTCCCATTTTTTAAGTAGTTCATCCATTTTATCATCCAAAATGGATACAGATGCTCGGCAGGATCGGTGGTTCCATCGTATCGGTTGACGGATGTGGGGATTTTGCCCATCCCCGCTCGGGCCATCAGGACTTCATCAATGAGGGGTGAACCGCCTGTCAGAGGCCAATGGTTCCCGCCCTCGCGGTCATGTTCTTCGTAATCTTTCTCACTCCACCGGCGAGGGAGCTGGTTGCGTGGATTGCGAGCGTCTCTGGCCTTGGACCTCTCATCCCCAGCGTGGGGCATTTGAGACCGCGCTCGAGAGAGCTGTTCCACAATATGCTGCAGGTCTTCCAATTGGTCTTGGACCGCTGCTATCCGAGGGTCATCTCCTTTCCTCCTACTCACTCTTCCAGTAGCCCTAGACTAGACCTCTTCCCCAGCATCTCCCCTTGCGGGAAGGGCTTTCTCCTTCTCTGTAGGCAATTGTGCTTGTTGGACCCTCGGCGGGGCCTCATTTTCCTGTGCTGGTGGGGGGGGGGGGGGAGGCGGCTGTGCCCTCAGTACGTTTTGGGCGGCTGTAAGGGGATGGATTGGGAGCCCTCCGATTGGTGGAGGCATGTGAGCGCCAACCCTCGAGGGGAAGTAGGCAGCTGTGAAGTGGTTCTAGGCGTTTTGTGCGGCCTGAATTTCGCACTAAGCGTACAGCGCCTGGAGTTGCTGGGATGTCATCTGGGGCATCTCTACTCCTTGAATTTCTTTGGGGAAAGAGATGGGAAGCTGCAACGTACCCACCTGGTACGGCTAGATCATAGGGACCATGCTTGGCATCATCCCGGGCACCATGGCAGGTTTCATGTAAGCGTACCCAGGAGTCGGTATTGTCGCCGGCAACGTCCCAACAGTTGCAGGGTTGACAGGGGGAATGGCTGCTGCGGAGCTCCCCGCCTGAGCTCCGGCCACAGGAAGAGAACCCACCGGGACCTCCTTGTCCTTATTTGCCCCAGCGGCTAGAGTATTTCCAGTTGGGGCAGGGGTGATATCCACGACGATATCCCCGTCCAGCCAGTTTTCTTCATTCACTGGGGGTAGACTACCCCTATTGTCCAAAATCCCGGATCTGGTTGCATTCACCATGTTTGAAATTGAAGGTGTATAACTCGACTAGCTTAGAGAGGAAGAATCTGCTGACGGTAAGGAAAGAGATGATGGTTCTCACAGACGGTGCCAAAAAATGATGGTACAGGAGATGGTTTCCTAATGAACAACCAACACTTTCAATATTTGTAGAAAAAGGGAAAGACCATCACAGGCGGTATGCCTCAGGAACTGGGTTTCCTTTGAGCGTGGGTTCTTCCAGCTAGGATAACACCAAAAAGGATCGTGCAGCCAAGGAATTGAGATAGGTGTAATACGTGAGCTTAGAGAAGAAAGGAAAATGGAGGAAGGATGAAAATGCCCAGTTCAATGTAGTAGGTTGCAGGTAAAGAAGATGACTTGAGAGAGGAGGAATGAAAATCCTCCTATTTATACGTTGAGGGTAGGGGCGTTTTAGTAATAGTGACCAAGTGGTCCCAATCCCAGCGTTTCCCTAATGTGTGACGGCCTGTGATGGTGTGAAAGGGATGGTTCTGAAAAGCCTATGGCGTGGCAGGTACGAGGTGCACACTACCTCTAGTGTCAGAGATCGTTGGCGAGCGGCGAGCAGGTGGGTATCCGCTTATGCCCCTCGAATCTCTGTGAGGCTTCTGAAAGGGACTCCTCACTCTGCCAGGAATGACCCCCGAGATGGATAGTACCTTTGGCCATCAACCCGAGCGTTGATGACGCTCGCGGGGACCCCCCCTGTGGAAGACAGTGAGTGCAGAGGGTCTGGGTATTAGAGCGTCAAGGAATACGAGGGCTAATGCGGAGGGGTTCTTGGCGTAGAGGAGGGAATCCGGACATGGTGCGTCCGTTGACAGTAGTGCGAGTGTTCAGGGGGATCGTCGGAGGAACTTCCCGCTCGCGACTTGGGCCGAAGCTCGCAAGTTCATGTTGAATGATTGATGAGGGAATGGGCCGGGTTGGATCCATGAGCCCATTACCCCGAGCGTTACATCACTATCCTCCAGATCCTGACACGTGTACGGTGTTGATCCGAGCGTAATTTGGCCTCATCAATATATATATATTATATATTATAAAATATTATATATACATATATTATATATATATATATACACGAATTATATATGTGACTATATTATATTATACGTATTATACATATATGTAATATATATATATATATATATATGTATGTATATTATATTATATATATATTATATATTGTAAAATATTATATATATATATACACTTATTATATATATGTATATACGTATTATAATATATATTACACATATATTATATATATTATATTTTGTTTGGGATGAAAATATACAATTTAAATAGTTTGGGGGTGAAAATATGGAATTTAAATAGTTTGGGGTAGTTTTGAAAATATAAAAGAACCAAAAGGACTAAAAAGTTACTTTTTTAACGGTCAAACGTTATCTTGGACGGAAAATGGTCAATGAGACCAAAATTAAGACAAATGTCACTTTATGGGACCAAAAGTGAGACATTGGTAACTGTTGGTACCAAAACTAAAAATGATTCACTTTATGGGACGATTTTGATAATTTTCTCTATTTTCTTTTAACTAGGACCTATTTTAGTTTTTAATTTCTATTTTTTCTTTTAACTAGGACATATAACAACCGTTACACATCTTTCACCAAAACTTCAATTGTAACCAAAGCTTTATGTTACAAGTTCCTTAAGCTTAGCTTATGTGTTATAACGAGTAGTTTTTGCAAGGTAGTTTTTTCATGTATGCTCTATTTCAATCTCGCCACCATGCATGGAAAATGGCCGTCTGTCTCCCAAATATTACCCGTACTCAAACATAAATATAGGAACATGAAAAATCTAGCTCACATTCAACTCCATCGAACCCAACTACCCATATGAACATGGAAATTTCTAGCCCAAATAATCGCAAAAGTTTATAGTAATGATTAAAGGTAATCCTAGGGATATTGACATATGTATAGTGGAATACAAATGCAATTAATTTTTCTGGAAAACCATCCAATAACTCGAATATTGTCAACATCTAACATAAACCCTAGTAACAAATGTATAAACTAAGAACATCCAAGACTTTCCAGTTCCAAATTAAGTTGTGATAAATTGAGTGAAGGAATAGGTCTCTCCACCACAGGGGCGGATCCAGGATTTGTCATAAGCTGGGGCTGAAAATTCCTAGGCCGCCTCAATATATTAAAAAAAATAATAATAACTTGAAATTGATTAAACACATCAGAACTTATATATGATAATTGTTTTTGACGATTAGTGTTCCCTTCAATTTGCTCCCACCATTTTTTCTCAAACTAAAGTTTTCATGTTTAGAAATTAATATGGTCCCTTATTAAAGAAAAAAACTAATATTTGTTTTGGGATTATAATATCCAATAAAACTAATATTTGTTTTGGGATTATAATATCTTCGATCAAGTGTAGTAATTAAAATTAATATTTATTTTGGGATTATAATATCCTCTATCGAGTGTAGTAATTAATCATTTCGGTAAATTATAGGTAAGTTAGCAGTTGAATAAGAAAAACTATTAAGTCTTTTATATTCGAAATTCGAATTCGAATTCACAACATTTTACTAAAATAATTTGTATTGAAAACTAGAATTTTTTTTTGTTATATTAATTTGACAGAGTTATTTTGATTAAAATTACCTACATGATATATGATCTCTTTTGAGAGCTTTTATCTCTCAAATATTATATGATACATTATCATATCTTTTATCTCTCTAATATTATATGATACATAATAAGATACATTATACTAATTTTTCCTTGCATAAAAACACAGTACATTGATATTTTTCCTTGCATAAAAACATAGTACATTGATTTTTTCTTTTTCCTGAAGTGTTCGACGCATCATAAGTCATAACAAAAAATTCACACTTTTAATTATTTTCATATTCGAGCGAAACTTGAGTTATATCTAATATAATACATATAACATTTATTATATATAAAGCTAATAAATTTAATACTCTTAAAAAAATTTATTTTTAATAATATGTATTTATATTTAAAAAAATTATTTTAAGGGGGTGAGGGGGGTGGAAGGGGGGCTCCTCCGCCACTGCTCCACCATGACCCCGGTATACTCCCACGCTTCATGATTTGGGGTTTCGACTGTGCAACGGCGTTGCCTGATGTGATCCATGCCACAAAGTTGAGTATCAATGGCAGTTTGCTTGTTGTTGAGAAGCACCATGAGATATCCTTCAGTTACCCCTCCTTCAATCTTCTCATTTGTAAGATCGCGAAAACGAAGAGGATAATAAATATAGTCGCAATAAAAGGCGTGTTCCTTTTCCTGAGGAGGATAATCACCCCAGGGATAAAGATGCCCCAACCTAATGCATCGTAATCGCTGCTTCACGAGAAGCTCCACCGACGGCGGTGTCCAAGGCCGGCTAGAACTCGTGATCTATCTCGGGAAACAGGCTTCCCGGACACCGAAATCGGAAAATATGCTAAAAGGGCGGCAACGAACAGCATTGACCACACCATTGATCTGCTTCGCCGGTGGCTGCTTGTTTCCATGGCAATTAAGGGATGCAAATGAACCGAACCAAACCGAGCCGAACCAAGGTATTTTTTCAGGTTCGGGTTCGAGTCAATTTATACGAACCCAAACTCGAACTCAGGCCTGACGAACCACAAAAAATTAGGTTCGAATTCGATTCAGTTTGAGTTCGTCTCACATGTTCGAATTAAATCTGGACAGATCCAGCTCTAAGAAATTAAAGAAAAAATAGAAAGAGGAGTGGTCGAGTGGGTGGCGACGCTGGGTGGAGTACTGGTGCGGCAAAGTTGCCGGTGAGTGTTAGATCTGAGAAGTAAAACAAAACCTCTAACCAATAAAAGCAGAAAGAGGCGGAGAATGGCGGGTGGTGGAGCCGATAGAGGCGCGGGGAGACAAAGTGCCATGAGCAGTGGTGGCGTGGCAGTAGAAACGGCTGTGATACGGCGAAGTGGTGATATGCAGATCTTGAGTGGTGACTGGTGAGCAGTGGCGGAGGGTGGTACGCAGATCTGGAGTGGTGGGCGGCCAAAATATTTCTGTACATTTATTGAGGAGAAGTAGGGTATATGATACAACATATATTTATAACTTTTTTTTTGTCAAAGCATATATTTATAATTACAATAAAGGATATATAATATAATAATATATATTTATATTATATATATAAATATATAGGGAAAATTACATCCAACTACCCTATAGTTAGGCCTAATTACAATCCAGTCCATCATTATCGCGAAATTACAAATAAGTCCCTATAAGTACTGTTTGGCGTGAGGTCCCTGACGGAATATGCAAATTTACAGTCATAACCCTAACGGAATTCCCACACTTTTTCCTCATATTTTTTAATTGATTATTAAAATTGTGAAATGACAATGTTGCCCTTCCTTCCATGATGTATACGAAAAGACGGGATTTATCCCTCCAAAAACCCTTCCCAAGTACCAAAGTTGCTGCCTTATGCTCTTCCTTGTGCGAAAAAGATAAACCCCAAACCAGATCAACCATCAACCTTAATCGACTGTTTTGAGCTTGAAAATCTCCAAGTTTCTTGCATGTTATACCTTCGCACACTGTAGGGATTGTATATCTGGGTGCTTGTAGTACGCGAGAGAAGTCTGAGGTGAGTTGAGAACACTGCATGCAAAAATTCTTGGTGGTTAGGGTTTGGCTTAGACATTGTCCTCCATAAAATCGCGGTTTGACGATTGAAACCCTTGATTATCAGCTTGAACTTAACATTTTATATTGCTGAGGGAGTTTACGTGTGAATCTTGGTGAAATTTTTGGGGGTTTTTGCCATTTTTTTATTTTTCGGTTAAAACCCCTATATGACATCATCTTATCATTTGGAGATGTTGGTTTGTTGGATTTTCAAAGAAATCCCTAATTTTTTGATGTAGGGTTTCATTTTCTAGTTAAAATTTCTGATCTAGGATGTTTGGTTTTAAATTTGTATGCTTGAAATACTTGGTTCCATGTTTATTTCCTTCACTAAAAGTGTTGTGGTTGATTTTTTATTTTTTCAGGAGCTATGGTTTCAAAAGCTTACACACTCGTGTGTCATTACAAAGACAAAATCGCAAGTCTATATGATATTGACCCTGATAGGTACAGTATATTTGATTTTCACAGCGATTTGAAGGACTTGTTTATTCTAGATCAAGACCCCTTCTCTGTAGTTGTAAGTATACATGGTGGCAAAGCAAAGTTCCCTGTTTATACTGACTCAGATGTTATTAGGATGTTTGACATGAACAGTGATGATAAGTTGTTTGAGGTGCATGTTTTGTCTACTGAGGGTGACTTTAATGTGCAAGTTGAAAATGTAGATGATTCAATTAATGTGGGTAGGATGGATGCTACAATACAAGTTAATGAAATGCATGGCACACTCAATGTTAACAATGTTGTTGGGCATGGGAACAAAGTTGATTCAGTGAGAGAGAGGGGGGAAGGTCTAATCCTAATAGTACAAGTAAAGGTAAAGTTAACAAATCAAGTAAAAAGAATGGGAAAGCAAGCTGTAGAAGTGGTAAAGATGAAGCTGGATGTAGTACTGTTAGGGATAAAGCTTGTACATTATCTGATGATGAAGACTATAATTCTGATGATAGTCTTTATGTGCCTGAGTTAGATTTGAGAATGTGGATAATATTGCATTTGATGATTCGGATTCTGATGATATGTCAAACTATGACTTTGATGACCATTGTGAGGCTGAAAACTTGTCTGATGAGGAGTTTGACAATGATCCTTACAAGGGAACATTTAATTATCCAGTTGAAGAGTTGAGTGAAGTGGATGGTAAGGTTAACTTGTATCTGGGAAAGTATTATATTGATGTTGAGCATCTTAGAAAAGAGCTTAAGGATTATGTAATTCAAGAAGGTTTCACAATGATTAGGAAAAAAGAATGATTTACAGAGGGTGACAGTAGAATGTGAGAATCATGGATGTGCATGGAGACTTCATGCATCTGTCCTTTGCGATGGAAGAACATTTCAAATCAAAACTTATCATGGTGTTCACACTTGCTTGAGAAGTGACTGTACCAAAGAGGCAAGTGATGATTGGATGGCTAACAAGATAGTTAAGATTTTAAGGAAGACACCACATATCACTCCCAAAGAAATTCAGAGTAAGCTGCAAAAGTATAACATAAACCCTTCTTATATGCAAGTATACAGGGTAAGAAAGTTGGCTTAAATTGAGATTGAAGGCAGCCATAGCAAGTCATATGGTAAGTTGCCATACTATGCAAAGGTAGTCCAAGAACTCATGGGTGGTAGTGTTCTGACCCTACAGTCTTACATTCCCCCCGGCCCAAGTCTGAATGTGATCCCAACATTTCAGAGATTCTTTGTTGGTTTAGATCCATTGAAGAGAGGGCTCTTTGCTGGTTGTACTCCTTTTATTAGATTTGATGGATGCCATTTGAAGGGTGAGTTTGGGGGGGAGTTCTCTTAGCTGCTATTGCTCTTGATGGTAATAATGGTCTTTATCCTCTAGCATATGCTGTGGTGGAAACTGAAAACAAAGACTCTTGGACTTTTTTCTTTGAAAATCTGTCTAGATTTGTAGGAGGTTTTGCAGAGAATATTCCATGGACATTCATGAGTGATAGACATAAGGTATTTGTTAATTTTGATGCATTATTTGTACTTCATAACATATGTTAGATACATATACTTACTTTATTTTGTACTATATGCAGGGATTGACAGAGACCATCAATGAAATTGTGCCTCATGCAGAGAATAGAAGATGTGCTAGGAATATATATGCAAATTTCAGGATGAAATTCCCAGGGCATGCTTTGAAGAGATACTTCTGGGAAGCAGCTAGGACCCACAACAAAAGAGGATATAATTTTGCTATGATGAAGATTAAGGAATTAAATCCAAGGGCACATGCATACTTGGCTGAGATTCCAGCTTTTATGTGGTCCAGACATGCCTTCAATCCTACTGTGAAGAATGATCATTGCACTAACAATATCTCTGAGTCCTTCAATTACTGGGTAGGTAAGTTAAGAGGTAAGCCCATTCTCACACTTGTGGATGATTTAAGAGGAAAATTGATGAGTAGATTGAATCAGAGAAGAACTAGGGGTTTATCTTGGAAAAATCACATATTGCCTACTGTAGTTAAGAAGTTGAACAATATCAGGAATGATACTAGGAAGTGCTCAATTTTAATTGCTGGGGATGACAAATATGAGATAAAAGATGACTGTACTCATTATGTGGTGGATATGATTGCACAGTCATGTCAGTGCAAAGAATGGGATATTTCTGGTTTCCCTTGTAGGCATGCACATACTTGCATTGCCTACAGGAGAGAGAGGCTTGAGGACTATACGGCAAATGTTTATTCAAGGGAGACATACATAAATTGTTATAGCTACATGATAACTCCTGTCCCTGATCAGTCATTTTGGGAAGACATGCCTGATGTCATTCCTAAAGATTTGAAGCCACCAGAAAGAAAAAGATTACCAGGAAGGCCAAAGAAGAATAGGAGAAAAGAACCTGGTGAAGCAAGTCAGAATTTACCAAGAAAAGTTGTTGTTAGGTGTAAAACATGCCATAATGTGGGGCACAATAGGAGAACATGCCCTTCTGTTGTTGTTGTATGTTTTTTAACTAATTTATGTTGGTCATAGTGCATTTCAGTTTTTAAAATGATTTTCATTTGTTGCAGGAAGAAGCTGGATCACATATTCCTTCTGGAAACAGGGCCTCTAACAATCCCATGAATGAATCTGTTGAAGAGAATGTTTGTTTACTTGCCTTTTTAGTGGTTTTTAAAGTTTACTTCTATACAACTTAATTTTGTTAGATTTTTAAATTTACTTCTGCCACTAACTTAAGCTTATTCCAGCAAAATGGAAATCAGAACAATGTTGAGTTAGGAGATGACTTTGAGGACTGAAATGGTGAAGATTTGGAAGCTTTGTATGCATCTTTGGACCAATATGAGACACAAATGGATGCACCAGTTGTCAATGATGCACCAGAGCAATGTGCCAACATTGACAATGATATTCCAGGAATGGAGACCACAAAGAAAAGGAGGCTTGAAGATTTGGACATCATTTCCACAGGTAAATTTATGGATATGTTGTGATCAGTGGATGTATGTGCTATTTGTTAATTTATTTATTCTTTTTTTCAAGTGAGGAAATACAAAGGCCAACAAAAAATTCAAGGAAGACCATGCACAAGAGATATAAAAATTCCCCTGCAAAGTGTTTAGTGATTAATGAGCCTGTCCCTTCTAATCCAAAAAATGTTAAAGATACATGTGCAATGGGGAAAGGGAAATCACCAATGTATGCATCCCAACCAGTCCCTGTGAATAATACATCAGAGATTATGTCAAGATTGAGCAAGGATGGAGTGGTAAAGTCATACACTCAACCTACTGTGTCCTCTAGAAGTAAACAGAAAACTTTGGTGCCATGTACTGCTATGAAGGAGAAAAAAATTGCTGCAAGTGCTGATGGAAAAGTGCAAAGGCAAAGTGCAAAGGGTGCTGGTGCAACATCATAAAGTACAAAGCCTCACAGTCATACTTTGAGCCTCCCACCAAAGTCTACAACCCAGAAGAAGCTGAACTTCGAAAAAATGCACTTGAAACGTATGTTTGGGGTCTAATATTTGGTTGATCAGTCAATCTTTTTGTCTTATAAGCCCTAAATACAATTGACACAGTTATTTTGTTCTTGTAGTATTTTGCTTCTGTGAATGATGGGGTGACTGATGTGTTGGTATTTTGGGCGTTTAATGCCATTTAACTTGAACTACGGAATATGTGGAAACTATTTTGATCTATTGAATGTTTACATTATTCTAGAAATTAGGTTACAACTTTCACAGATTTTATTCCAGAATGAGTTTCATTAAGTGATACAACAGTAACAGTGCTAGTACAAACAAATTCAGCACTAACAACTTGTACATCAACGGTGATTCCATTCCTCCATGTCTTGTTGTAAATGTTGTAGGTGATTGGCTTGTAGCTTCATCTTCATCTTCAGTTGTAGCTTCAAACGTATGCTCTTGCATAGGGATGCACCAGTGGAAAAACCCATGGAGGTCGCAGTAATGGAAAAGCTTTCCCCGATTAGGAGTATTCTTCTCAACCACCTTGATGTTAGTCTATAGATTGCAATAACGTTGCTTGCACTTCTCTTTTCGATATCGTAATGAACTAAATGTTGTATGTGTTGAGCTATGTGATGTAACCATGATTTCTGGGATTAAAACAGATCAAGAACGCCCATAATATATATAGGCAAAGGTTCTAACGGCTATAAACGGTCATATTAGTTTTTGCCTAAAAACTACAAAATAGTCCCTAGATAATACATATTCTGACAAAAAGGTCCCTGCCTAATGTGACAATAACATTTAAGTCCCTGAGGGTACTGTGGTAAAATCACAAAAATAATAAAATATTCAGGGGTATTTTCGTCATTTTAGGTCCTAACCCTAACGGAACAACAACGGTGTCCAGGGACCTCAAACGGAATATAAAAGTTAGAGACTTATTTGTAATTTCGCGATAATGATGGACTGGATTGTAATTAGGCCTAACTATAGGGTAGTTGGATGTAATTTTCCCTAAATATATATGTATATAATAAATTTTTTATTAAAATATAAAGGTTCGCGAGCCTCAAAATGAAAAGGAATCCGAGCCTGGGTTCGACTCGGCTTCGAATTACACGATTTCGAACTCGAACTTTTATTGGTTCGGTTCGATAGGCTCACGAACGGGCTTGATTCGTTTACATGCTTAGTCTTATATATGTAGTATGGTTTTGTATATCTATATCAATTCCGATTCTAATATAGTTTCTTAATTTTTTGAGTCTCACCTCTTATTGGACCCCCGAATCGGACTCTATAAGAAATTGGACTTTCTAATTAGACTTGAACTGAGTAGATTATAAGAGGTGAATTTTACCTAAGGAACTAATTGGACTCTAAAAACTCATAATTAAACTCTTTTTTCTTTTCCTCTCTCTCAAAATTACTGTGGCAGACATTCCTGGGGTGCGCATGAGAATCGAGGGCTCGGACATGCTTTTTTACGCCATATCGAACGCACCAAAGTGTTGGCTTATGTGGTGGATTTGGCTGCTGGATTAGATGGGAGAAAAGGTATACCTCCATGGGAACAACTGAGAGATTTGATGATGGAGTTGGAGTTCTACCGTGAGGGCTTGTCCGAACGTCCTTCATTAGTTGTTGCTAATAAGATTGACGAGAATGGGGCAGAGGAAGTTTACGAAGAGTTGAGAGAACCAGTGCGAGGTGTTTCGATTTTCCCGGTTTGTGCTGTTCTGGAAGAAGGGATAACAGAACTGAGAGGTGGTTTGAAGAAGCTTGTGAAAGGAGAAGAGGAGTTGAGACTGAAACTGGAGAGTATTGTGCTTGATTAGGAGGCCCCAAGGCCAACTTTATGAACTTTGTATCATTCTAAAGGTTTGAGTTTGCCTAACACTACAACACGTTAAAATTTTGACTTATTTGTATTTTTATGTAATAAAGGTTGGAATTTATTAATTTTCTTAGGTTTTAAGTGCTAGCATTGTTTAATATCTCTTTTCACTTCCACACATACATATAACGTGTACATGTTTAGTTCCGACGTTGATTGATACCTGATGAGATAAATAAATCACGAGATTAATAGTGGTCGAATGTGGTGGGATAAATAAATAAGAGAGTGTTCAATAGGAAATATGAGTTTCTATGAGATAATGCTAAATGAACTTTTCAAAAATAAAAGAAAGCATAGATAGAATCATTTGATATTAACATTGGAATGTGGCCGCAAACATGGGATAAACTTTATAATTTGTGTTGGGTCATTAATCTGGTAAATAATTTTGGGTCGGGTCGGTTCTTTTCTCTACTTGAAAAAGTATTATTGAACATAAATTTAAATTGGGTTTATTAATCAAATCAGATCAAATCGTCTTTACTTCTACAAAATAAGAGACATTTTCAAAAATAACACTTTTCCTCAAAAAAGTTAATAAAATAATATTTCTTTTAAACAAATTAATAAAATGACACAAGTCATTGATGCCAACCACGACTCCTAAAAAACCATTCAACCTTGGGTTTTTCCCTACTATTCATGAATAGTAATAGTACAACAACTTTTTGGAAATTATATTTTCAGCCCAAACCTTTTTATAAAAGAGCCTATAAATTTTCTAAAAATTTCAAATAAACCCCAAAAATTTAAAAACTTATATATTGCGCCATGAATGGAAATTCCGATGGTGATTTTAGCAGGGAACTACTCCTTGCATGTAATTTTTGTAAATATTTTGATGAAGATACCTCTAATAAACATTTTAGGCATTTTGTAAAACGATTCCTAATTGATAGAATGAGAATGTTAGGAAAAGAACATACAGAAAAACATAAAATAAATCAAACAGACTGTGATGAAGACTGCGCAAAAACAAATAAAAAATTAAATTTTATAAATAAAATAATAATAGCTATAGAACAAATCTATGAACAAAACAACTAAATTAATATAATGAATAATATGAATCAAGAAACCTTTAGAGCTATGCTTTTTAATATATTAGATGCCTATATACAGTTATATCATATTCGACCTTTAACAATTGAAGAATTATCTTTTTGTTGTTATTTAGAATTTGTTTGGCACAATTTATAAGTATAAAAATGCCGAATAGATATTATAAAAGGATTCGTGAATTAACAAGAAATATACAAATAAGTATAGATTTTCAACGAGCTAGAATTAATATAGAGAAAGAAAAATTACAACTTATTAGTACTATTAATAAAGATAATTTATTTCATGTTGAAGAATATCATATCATTAAACAAATAGAGTTTCATGAAGCAATGTTAGCTTCTGAAATGAGAAGACTAAAATATATTGAAAAGGCCATAATCTAATTTATAAATAATCCTGTTTAATATCATTTAATATCATGTTTAATATCACCCAAATACAAAATATATTCCGAGTCTACATGGTATCAAAGCCATACAATCCAAATAAATAATAGATAAAATGAAGATATTTGATAAAAGGAAAATAATTGAATCTATAAAATATTTTGATTCAATGTATAAATGGTACAAACACCAATATAAAAAATATCCTAGTAAATATTATTATGATAGAATGAATAACCATAAAAAAGATAGAGATCACTATATAAATCTTTTGACAATATAAATGGTCAGATTATTAAAAACTAATCAAGTTAACCATTTAAGTAGATGGATTGCTAATATAAATAATATTTTAAGATTAAAAACAATATTAGAAGAATATAAAAGAGAAAATAAAAGTAATAAAGAAAATAAAGAAATAAAAAATAAAATAAAACTGTGTAAACAAAAATAAAAGAACAAAAGGAAGATGCCTCAAAAAATTGGCAAAAATGGAAAAAATTATAAAACAAATAATAGAAAGTTATATAATAGGAATATTAATACATACAACTTTAATATATTTAAATTTTTGCTCAAATAAATGGAATTTAAATGAAACATATACAGAAGGAGGATATGAATCCTATGATGATACAGATTGGCAACTCGCTTCACCATAATGAATCATATTGAATCGGTTGCAAATGCTATAAATACCTTATTAGAAGAATTAGTAAAATTAAAATCTGAAATAAAGAATATAAATACAGAAATCCAAGTTATTAGAATTGAAATAAAACAAATAAATAACCTTATTCAGGATAATATTAAAAAGACCAAATTAGACAAGAAAAGAGAAATTGAAAAAACAATAAAAACACCTACTAAAATTGTTACTATACCAACAGAAAAGAAATATGAACCTGGATCATTTGATGAATATATGTATACAATATATCTTCCTAAATTACTAAAGGAACAAGAGGATAGAGAAAACAAAATAAAGGAAGAATCAAAATTAAAGGAAATTATAGAAGAAGCTAAACTAGAAGAAAAAACTGAAGATAATGAATGAAGTAAATGACTTAATAGAAGAATTTGAAAAGATAAATCTGGATGATATAGTTGAATATGAAGTTAGAATGAATACAACCGGAGGACCTTCAGGAGTAACTAATGAAACTCCAGAATCCTCTATGGGTTCTAACGATAATTACCCTAAAACATATTATAGACCCAAGAGAAATAAAGAACAAAGTAAGAAGAATATATCTTATAATCCAAAATATCAACCTACTGAACAATATAGTGAACCTATAAATCTCCAAGGGAGTAAATTAAATCTAGATTGTCAAGTAGATAATAGAAAAGCTATAATAAAGTGGCAAAACGATATGATAGCCTTTTTATTAGCCCAAGATGATATATATTTGGGAGCTAGTAAAAAGAGCGAATATATTATAACTACGTTTGATGGAATAGTTCTTAAATGGTGGGAAGGAGTATCTCCTGATATACAAGGAATAATGAAAGTCGGAATGGAAACTGGATTTGATATAGATATAAGAACAGGAGTACAAAGTATAGTTGCAAATATATCTGATGAATTTTTAGGTGAATCATGGATAGCTAATAAAGAATTAGAAATAGAAAGAGAAAAAGATGAGGCAAGAAGTAATCTAATAAACCTAAGCATACTCTCAATGTGCAATATAAAAAATTATGTATGTGAATTTAGAGATTATTATTATACCCAATATTATAGTACAGAATCTCAAGAAATAATGTTAAATATATTTTACACTAAACTCCCTTATCCCTGGAATAATCACATGAATAAAGTATGGAGAGAAAAGAAAGATACATATCCTAAAAATCTAGGAGGAAGAATAAAAGTTTTAACATCAGAACTTAAAAGAATATGTGGTGAACAACAATTATATAAAAAATCTAAAAGAATAACTAGACTCTGTTGTGATACAGTAGAATTACCTACACAATGGGGAAGTAATAGAAAAACATACCCTAAAAAGAATAAAAGAAAATTTTATAAGAAGAAATATAAAAAATATAAAAATTTTCAAAGAAAAAATATAAAACCTAGAAGAAAGTTTTTCAAAAGAAATAGGTATGAAAATAAATCTAATAAGGAAAGAAATAAAAAATTAACTAAATGTCAATGCTGGAATTGTGGAGAAGAAGGTCATAAATCACCTGAATGTCCAAAACCTAAAGCTAAACATATAAAAAATATAGAGATTGAATTTTTAGAAATAAGAGATGAACTTGAAGAAATTTCTGATATAGAAAACTATTTTGGAAAAGAAATATATATAGAAGAATCCGATCTATCAGAAAATGAAATATCTTCAGAATTAGATACTGAATCAGAATGAGTTCTGAAATAACAGAATTATCTGATGAAGAAATAGATATTTATGAAGGACCAGAAGGATATGCAAAACGCATTACCTTCAATAAAGAAACTTTAGATAAGATAAAGAAACTAAAATTAAATGCTACAAATCCTAGTCAAAGTATATTTAAAGGGATATCAAGTCTTATAAAAAGAAAGAAAATAAATATATATGACTACCATGAAGTAGAAAAATCTATAAACATTGAACATACTTCAGGGCAAGTTAAGACTAACTTGTTAACAAGAAATACAATAAATCAAGCTTTGAACAAAATAAAAGATAAAAAGGAAAAAGGTAAAATACAATATATATATTTAGGAAGAGTTCAATTCCTAGTAAAATCATTGTTTATAGAAGGAATAGATAGTCCTATAGTACTTTCTCTTCATGATCAAAGATTTACAGATGCAAAGAGAAGTCATCTAGGAACAATAGAAGGAAATCTGTGTTATAAACAAATATTATTTGATTTATATCCTAAATACAGTATGAATATAAATGATCATAATATAGACGAAGTTTTAAGTTTACATTACAAATTCATAAAAGATATAGGATTAAAAGATAAAAGTAAAGCTTTCTCAATTTACTATAGAGCATTATATGTTCTAAGTAATAGTAATTATGGAAAAATTTATCAAGATAAACCACATTTAGAAATAGATGAAGAATATAGGGAAATAGCATCAGCTAAATTACCTCTTCTTGAAGACCCTAAAGAAATAACAAATTATGAATTAGAAATCATACATAAACCTTTAATAGAAGAAGGATCTTCTAGTAAAACTCCTCAAATAGAATTCGGGAAAAATAGTATAGCTAGAAGGAGTCAAAGAATGAATATAACCAGAACTTTAAGTATAAATAAATACTCAGTAAATAAAACAATGATCATTTTAGGAGAATACTTTAATGGTCAAGAATATATTAAAGAACCAAAAATATTAATAGACACAGGAGCAAGTGCAAATCACTTTGCTAAGACAAAAAATAAAGGGTTAATGATAGAAACCTTAAATGGGATTTTCTACTATGAAAACTTTGAAGGAAAGATAGTTGCATGTAACCAACAAATATCTACCCCAATAAATATTGATAAATCCAGAATAATTGTTAAATGTTATCTAGATGAAAATATGACGGGAAGTTCCTATGATATAATCTTAGGAAATGCTTTCTTAGATAGTTGTAATTACTATAAGATAGAAAAAGATGGAGTAACACTCTGCATAGAAGACAAAGTCATATATTGTCCAAGAATAAAATGAAAGGATATAACTTTTCAGTTAGTGTTTTCATTCAGGTAGGAATAAGAGAAACCCCCTGAAAATGAAATAATAACTTGTGCTTTAATAGATACTGGATCTGAAATAACTATTTTCAAAACCTTCTTAATTAATAAATGGAAAGAAAATGGGAAAATCAGAATAAAAGGTGTAACTGGAAAATCACAGGATATACACAGATCAGCAATAGATGTTGATATTGTCTTAGGAAGTAAAATAATAATGGTTCCTAGAATATATGAATATAATGAACTAGAAGTTGATATATTATTAGGAAATGATTTCCTACAACAATTTCAATATTATATGCAAAATGCATATTCTATTGTGCTTAAAACAAAATGTGGTCATTTGTTAAAACTACCACGACTAAACCATCCTTTCAGAGTTCAGCCAGCTAAGCGTGGTGGACACTCCATATATGAAAAAATACAAATACCAATAAATAAAATAGTTATAAAAAGAATAAACTTAGAAACGGTTACTAGTAAGATAAAAGAAAATTATAGTGACCATCCATTGGCTTTTTGGAAAAAGGATTACCCAAAAGCTAGAATAGAATTAACTGATAATATAATAATTAAAGAAAGACCCATGAGATATACCTTAAGTGAAGAAGAAGAGTTCAAAAAACAAATTAAAGAACTTTTAGATAAAAGATTGATTAGGAAAAGTTTTAGCCCCTTTTCTAGTCCAACATTCATGGTAATAAAAGAAGCTGAAAAGAAAAGAAATAAAGCAAGAATGGTAATAAATTATAAAAGATTAAACCATTTCACTAAGGGTGATAGTTACCAATTACCCAATAAAGAAGTATTAATAGATCTAGTAAAGAATAAATCTTTTTACTCAAAATTTGACTGTACATCTGGATTTTGGCAAGTAAAAATGGAAAATGATAGCATCCAATATACAGCCTTTAGTGCCCCTCAAGGACATTATGAATGGTTAGTAATGCCATTTGGATTAAAAAATGCTCCATCAATATATCAAAGAAAGATGGACGATATATTTAGCAAATATAGAGAATTCATGGTTGTTTATATAGATGATATTCTTATTTGTTCAGACACTATAGATAAACATAGAGAACATCTTTTGCTCTTTGCTAAATTATGTAAAGAAAATGGTATAGCCCTATCTGAAAGAAAAGCAGTCATAGAAACTAAAGAAATTGAGTTTTTAGGATTAAAACTGAGTGCTGCAGGTATGAAATTGCAACCGCATATATCTAGAAAAATAGTTGAGTTTCCTGATAAATTAGAAAATAGAAAACAAATAGAAAAATTTTTAGGATGTCTTAATTATGCTGAAAGTTTCATACCGGAGTTAGCTAAGAAAAAACATGAAATACAAAAGTTATTAAGAAAAAATAATACCAAAGGTTGGGCTCAAAGACATACAGAAATTGTCATAAAGTTAAAGGAAGAATGTAAAACTCTTTCAGAATTAAGGCTTCCTGATAAAAATGATAACTTAATTCTTCAAACTGATGCGTCTGATTTATATTGGGCTGCAATCTTGAAAACAGATCTTAACGAGATTTGTAGATATACAAGTGGTACTTTTAAATCAGCAAAAATAAATTATACTACACATGAAAAGGAGTTATTAGGAGTAATAAATGGGATTAAAAAGTTTTCACTATTCCTACTCCAAAAACCTTTCATTGTTCATGTGGATAACACTCAAGTTCCAAGTCTTGCAAAAAATAAATTACCCAGTGAACCAAATTATAGGAGGTTACATAGATGGCAAGTTTTCCTATCTCTCTATGATTTCAAAATCATTCCCATAAAAGGAACTGATAATTTTTTAGCAGACTTTTTATCCAGAAATATAGATTTTGGTTCAGAATGAAGACCAATATATGGGTTTACATATATCTAGTTCATCTCAAACGGTAGATGGTAAAGACGAAATCAAATCCGTTAATGGGTGGTGATTTCCCAAAAATCACTTATAAAATTTTAGAAGACCAATATATGGGTTTGCATATATCTAGTCCATCTCAAACGGTAGATGGTAAAGACAAGATCAAATCCGTTGATGGGTGGTGATTTCCCAAAAATCACTTATAGAAAATCTTGAAAAGAAATATAATAAATCTTTCTCTCTTTTACAGATGGAGGATAAAATTGATATTTCTGAAATAAAAGAAGAGATCTCATATATCAACAGTATGGCTGAAGATCTCTATGAAGGAACTGTGGTTCTTGAACAATATCTATACAAAAATCTCCCCCCGTTGATAGATTTGGTAACTGAAAATCTGGAAAAGGTAAATAAAGTGACTCAAAGATTAGAAAAATATATTGAAAAATTTGAGTCAATAAAAATAAATGAGACTGAGTCATCTGGTGAGAAAAATAAAGAAGAAGCCAAAAATAAAGCTCCCTCAGTCATTGAAATAAAATTGGAAAGAGGGTCTTCTTCAAAGGAAATAAAGATTGAAATAGAAAAATATGTTCCTAACACTGAATGGGAACATATGTATGTTCATACAGTTGATGAAGTCTATAGTATGGAAAATATAGACACTATATTCTTCTCCAAAGGAAAAAATATATATCCAAGATTAACCTGCATCATGGGAGCATGCCCAGAAGCAGTTTATAGATATGCTTGTTTTGGGTTCCTTGATATAATCTACCCAAGTAAAGATCTCAAGGAAATATCCAGATTTGATGATACCCTAAAATCTCAAATCAGTAAATTTGCCAGAGGAAGGCAGGTGGTTCTCAAGTTCTACACTATATCTCCAGAACCAGAGAAGCATATATGGCATGAAGCTTTTTTCATGATCACTGCAGACCACCTTTCTGACACCATAAAACTGGAGCAAGGAAATAAACCGTTAAGGAAGATCCAAGTTACTAAAGAATGGATTGTCCAAAGACGTGCATTGGGAATAAAGGCTATTCACAGCGTTGCAGAAAATCTGTACAAATATAAGTTCGAAAAGCTGATGAGTAAAGGAAATTGGATTCTACTCACCAAAGGAGGAAAATATGCTCTCCTCTTTTAATGGAATTTATAAATAAATTTGAAAAACATGAATTTTTCTGCACTACAGAAACTAGACAAGAAGCTTGCAAGATGATGGGCTGTAACCATCAGTGATGTAAGCACATACATCAGCAAGGAAATGGCGAATGCCATGACGTCATACTCCATTTATCAAGTGGCAGATAAAAGTGTCGGCAAAATCTCAACCATAGAAAAGTGTCGGCAAGATCTGGATCGTTGAAGGATAAAGCAGCGGATTCCAAATAAAAATTTCAAGTCCAAACAGTAGCAAGAATATAGCCTATAAATAGAGTCCTCTTGTATGTTGTTGGACACCTTGTCTTGAATTCAAAAAGTGAGATGTAAAAGTGGTAGAGTGTCTTCAAGTCTTTGAGTGTTTGAGTCTTGTATTTCCAGAATAAACCCTCTGTCCATAATATATAATGTCTGTATAAACCTCTTTTGAAGGAAATAAAATTCTCCTTTTCATATACACGAGATAGATACTTTGTTAAGAGTTTTATTATACCTTTTTACTCTTTTTCTTTTCTTCAACCCTTTTGTTGAAGCTTACAAGCCGTAGTGAGATTTTCCGTTGGAGGTCGAAGTCTGTTTCCAGTTGATGTCCGAGAGAGCATGAAGCTGTGAGGACTTTTGGAACAAGAAGGGCTGACCGAGGAGAAAAGAAGACGAGCCTTGGAGGATCAATAAATCAGAATTGTAGAAGAGGAAGGAAATAAAGAGAGGTAATAAAATTTTTACAAATTATTTACGTTTTTTATGAATTATAGGATGAATTTTAGAGTACTTCTATTATTAAAGCATGATTAATTTCAATGTTTATGCTTACTTTCTTGATATTATGTATGAAAATATACTTTATATACCCATTTATAATATTTTAGAAATTTTGGGGTCATTTTTATAAATAATATAAAGTCTAAGGCAAATAAAGAAAACTCCTTTTAAGAGTTGTGGATCTCATCCACGAGTCCTATCAAAAATTTAAGATATATAAAAGAAGTATTATTTCTTTAACAAAAATGAGTTTTAATATCAATTTTGAAAAAAGACCTATAAAATAAACATGACATAAGCATAGACAATTGAAATAAGATATAAAATATCGTAAAATACAAAATATAGAATAGAAATCCAGTCCGATTCCATTAAAAAATTGTGAATGAGAAATTTATTTATTTCAATTTTACTCTAAGTTGCAACAATACCCTCGCAAGTCCAACTTCATTAGTTAATTTGGGCCAAGCTCTGAGGTCACATACTTACATTTACACCTACAACCAGCCCAATTAGTTTTTAATTTCATGTAATTGAAAATTTGCAATTACTCCTTACCGTTTCGAAGTAGGGTACATGAAGTCCAGAAAGGTCCAAAATTGAAGAGAGAGAGAGAGAGAGCGCGCGCTACAGGAAGTAGAACGAAAATGTCGATGCTACCGGACGAGCTGTGGACGAGAATCATGGAAATTGGTATCGTGACCAAACTTCTTGATTACAGAAACCTTTGCTGCCTCTCCATTGCCTGCCGCCGCCGATGATTCTCTCTGGTCGTCTCTTCTCCTTTTTGATTTCCCTTCTTCTTCCAAAAATCATGTAAACGCGAGTAAGATGATGGAGTTAGTATTAGAGATAAGAAGCACACCTCATCTTCGACCGCCAACGAGAAATTTAAGAGCCTCTGTAAAATTAGGTGTTCTTGTTGATTCATTCTACCTTATTGGTTGTATTTCTAGAATTTTGTTACAGGCATCTAACAATGTTTTTTTTCCCTCCAATTTCCTTTGGTTTTTTGTCTTCTGTGTTTTCTTTGCTAATTAAATGCCAAATACATTTTTCCTCTTCGTTTTCACTCCTTTTCCTTCCTAAATACTAAAAGCAAACATAGTGTAAAGCCAAAGATAATGTTGAATGAAATTGCTTGTTGATATTGTTGTGGTAATAGTTCTTTAGGAAATTAGAAGCTTTTTGATAAATGATACAAATAGAATTATGGCCTATGGGTGCATTCTGTTTGGCTTTTTTTTTTTTTTTTTTTTTTTGGGGGGGGGGGGGGGGGGGGGGGTAACATAGGTCATAGGCAAAGGATCAAGTTTTTGGATATACTGATTAAAAACTATGATAGGTACGAGAAGGACAGGCAACAAAAGCTCCTTGCACATAAATGAGCTGTTCTGAGAATCGAGAGTGAAATAGCGGAGCATTTCAAGGAAAATCCGGGAGATAGAACTTCAGTCCTCGGAGGAGAAAGAGAAAATGAATAAGGCAATTGCTGAGTTGCAGAATCTGCATAAGATCAGGTGATCAACTTTTTCCCTTTTTCTTTGGTTTTGGGGGTGACTTGAGGGCTGTGCTTGTGATATTTATTTTGCTGACAAGAATAAGTGGCAGTTATAGCTCGTTCATTCGGCTTTTTATTGCAACCAAATATACTGAGTAGTGACTCTTGCTGTCTCCTTTGAACTAGTGGAAAGTTTTAACTGTCCTTTTACTACAGTGGACTGGCCTGTAATTTTCTGTTTATGATTATGTCAGGCAAGCATCTGTTGCATGAAAGTTTGGCAGCCTGAGATAATCCGGGGCCGACAAAGACAAATGATTCAGCAAAATGATGTGCCTATTGATTCTCGTATCAATGCTCTTGAGATGGAGCTTAGCCTTTGCCAGCAACAAATTGCAGGGTTTGATAAGGCTCTTGTAAGACCTTCTTTCTGCATTTTCTTCTGCATCAATCAATTGCTATGCAGAGTATCTATATTTTTCCGTTTGTGTTGTTGCAGCTAGTAGAGAAAAGAAGGCTTCATGCAGCTAGGGAGCAGCTGGCTTCGGTGAAGTATCATCCGTTGCAGGAATTTAGCAGAGCTAGTTGGCAGCCGAACGAGTACAGGATTAGAAGGAAAAAGCTGAAACATAACTCCTCTGTAAATATGTAAGTTCAAGGAGTATGAAAGTTCATATATCACTGTGAAAGTTTTAAATAGCTACACATCTGAGGAAGAAATCTGGAGACAGTTCCCTTCCATCGAGATGGAAGGTGCTGCTATCTCCAAAAATGTTGTAGAATATCCGTCTAACCTAAACTTAGTAGAGTGCTGAAAGCTTGATGTATTATCTGCTTTATTTTAGAAACAATATCAAGTTTATTCTCAATCTGAGAAAGAATGGTAATATAGGTTGAAGTTGTTTGTATTTAGGAATTCTTATAGGTTGAAAATTGTTTGTATTTTTTTTCTTTTTTTTTTTTTTTGGTTCTTGAAGTTGTTTGTATTTAATGAAAGATAATATTAATATCAAATCAAATAATTTATTTTTTCGATAATGTGGCTCCTTTCCCTTAGTTGTCTGAGGGATATAGTTGTTCATAATTTTACCACCTGTTTGATGCTTAACTGTGCGGTGACTTTCTTCTTTAGATATTACAATACATTATGGTAAATGATGCCATATTATTATCCTATATATATAAGAGCCAAGTTGTACCGCGAAGCATGAGATAATTTCCTCTTTCCTATCAAAACAACGTCGTTTTGTATATTTCTCTTTTTAATTCTTACTTCACTTCTTAAGTTTTCCGCAGCCACCACCATCGATCCTCCACCACCTCCTAGCACCGCCAACCCCCCCCCCCCCCCCCCCCCCCCGGCAGAAGCTACACGTGGGCCTTGTCTATTGCCGCTGCTTCTTCGGCTGCCCTCGTCGGCCGTTGCTTTCACTCAACTAAAGGTATTTGTCTTGTTTTCATATTTTTGCCCCTTTGTTTAGTTGTTTTGGTTTTTTGTTTTTTTCTATTTATTGATCCGGCTAAAACTTTGTGATGGGTTCATATATATGTTTTACTGGATGGAATTGATGCCCCTGTTTAATTGCTGAATTTTTATAGGATTGTTGTTCCGGTTAATTGATCTATTTTTTTAGCAATTGCTTTCCCTTTTTGATTTTTGACACTGCTCTTCATTTGGATGATTATTGGAGGAATATTTTTGGGATATCTTGAACTTGAATCTAAAATCATACGAGCCCAAGTTCGAGTTTGAGCTTTTTTGGGGGTTTTCATGTTGCAGGTTTTGGGAATTTTTCAATTTTGATTGAAGATAGATGTTAGTTTGGAGAGAAGGGTTCTGATATAAATGAATTCTTTATGTTGTTTAAATGCTGGTAATTCGGCGATGAGTTTTGTTCTCTTGTGGAATGTCTCTGCTTCCTGCCCCTCTCGTTCTTTCAGATTGTTAAGAGAGTTTAACTTTTGAGATATATATTCATATGTGCTGCTTTTGGTGAACTTGTTAGTTGTGTAGAAATTCTCATGATTTGTATTTAGAGCTTAAGAATTTGAAACTCATTAGAACATGAAACGAGTCTGTTATTATTCGTTTCCAAATTCTTGGCTACAAATGCACCAATCCATTCCAAAAACAACTTGTGTTTCCTTTTTGATAACCCTATGTTGGCTTTTTCCTTTTTACTCCGCATACATGTCATGAAGTGAAAAAAAAATGTTATCGTATATGATCTAACGTCTTATACCGGATTGCTCCATTCAAATTATCCATCATATGTTCCTTTTGTTGTTTGTTTTTCTTATTTAGCAGTTACTTTGGTTTTTTTTTTTGTTTTGTTTAGTATTTGCCGTGCAACACTGGGAAGAGAAGCAGCAACCAGGGCTACGTTAAGTATGGGTACAGTTTAGTTAAAGGGAAGGCAAATCATCCTATGAGGATTACCATGCTGCTAAGCTTGTATAATTTCAAGCTTATTGGTGAAATTTCAGATTGTCTAGGATATCTCAAGAAATTGAATTATCTGTGAGTTTTTTCGGAATGTAACATCTAGACACATTCGTTTTTCTTTTATTTATTTAAAAAGCAAAAACTCAAAGTTTGGTCACAGCTATTGTATTTCTTTGATCATGACAGGTTGCTCAATAACAACAGCCTCACTGGAACGATTCCTGTTTCTCTTACCCAAGTCGAAAGCCTCAAATTGATGTATCCATCTCATTTTTCTTAATGCCAATTATAATATAATATCAAAAACTAAATATATTCATTTTTCCTTAAAATAAATAACATTAAAAACGCTTAATTAATAAATATTTGCAGGGACATTTCTTTCAATAATCGCAGTGGCCCGTTTTCAAAAGTACCAGCTAGAACATTCTAGTAAGGTGTCATCCTCTGTTTTTTGTTTTTCATTTTCCTTTTGAATCTAAGTAAAAAAGAATCAGACAGTCTGCTTACATTGTATTTATGTTAACTAATTAAGTTTTCTTGTTTCTCAAATTTGAGGTCTGTTGCTCAATTGTCTCTTTTTCCCCTTTTTGTAAATGGGATTTTGGTATTGTTTACTGAACTCTTGATTTTGGACTTGCATTTGTTTGCTTAAGTTGAATTGATGCTCTGAATACCTTAATGTGTGTGTGTGGTTCTTTACCGCATATGTAACTTACTTGGCTTTGGTTCGTTGATTTAGGCTGCTAAAGTGAGATGGGCGAGTCTATTCGATGGCGTGGAAACATCATTGAAGGATTGGATTGTTGATCAGATGCACATTGTAATGTTTACTTCCTACCTTTGATGATTCCATCACTCTTTGCTTTCAAGTTTAACCGGTTTTATTTAATCGTTTTGTTTTTAGTTTATAATCTTGGCTCTTTAGTTAGATTTTGATAGTGGAAATTTAATGCTGTTTCGGTTTCTTAATGAGTGAGTGATAAGAATGGGCAATATATATAGCTGTTTCATTAAGAAGGTATTTTATTGTAATTGATAGCTCCATTGCTCGTCATTTTCAATGATGCAACATAACTGAAAAAATGAAATTTTTAGCTGAAATTTGATTTGAGGTTCTCAGTCCAGAAGTTATTTATTTGGATTTGTTCTCTTGTAATTATAGATGTATTTGTTACTTGCTTCGTTCATATGCATTTATATATATGTATATTTCTGAAAATGATGAAGTTGTTAACTGGTTTCAAGTCCGACTGGTAAACTGGATACGGAAATTTATTACTTGTGAGGTTGTTATTGGAGTCCAAAGTCCCTTCTATTCGAAAGTCTTCAGTACGTATCCAATCCTTAAAAATCCACTCTGTTAACTATTTAAATGCAAAAATGTATATGTCTAATGTTTAATCTATTAGAAATCTCCCTGGTAACTTTTCTCTTCAAGTCTTGGCTTATTTAATTAGCCTCCATATAGAAAGAAATGTGGATATAACAGTGTTGTAACATTTATCTACCACTTGTAAATTTGCTGCAACAATATCATGGCCTTGCTTAATTCATTTGAAAAAAACATAGAGTGCAATTGTTTAATTTCAATGTTGATGCCTGTTTTTTTATCCTAATCTCCTCTTTGTACATATGGTTAGTCCAAGTATCTAAGGTGAAGTTAAAAAAAAAAAAAAAAAAAAAAAAAGGTATCTAAGGTGAAGTTGGTATGCTTAGGTGTTATGGTTATATATTATTTAATGAGAAGATCTTTTAATTGCAATAATATATGTAATCTGTTGAAAGCATTTATAGTTTCTAGATATGGAAGAGACAAAGGTGGCGATATAACAGAAGCTATAGGCGAGGAGGTGGAAGGATGGGAATCAAGCAATAGCAGCAGTGTATTGCCTTGGCTCATATTGTTCCTGTGTTCAAAGTTTATTTACATTTCATGAAATTCTAGATAACTTAGAACTCCAAGTGGTTTGTAGCTCTTTTAACAAAAATTCTTGTGGATATGTTTAAAACATATGATCTTTTCAAATACAAATATGCAACACAATATTATAGTTAGTAATATAACTATTATTCATATTAACGGGTATAGGTTACCGCGCCTTGCGCGGTTAACTAAACTATTGTATCTAGAATCATGGAAGTACATGAGAATTCTTTGAAGAATCATCTTTAAATTGAAACACAGAAGAATTATCACCGAGTGATTGAGAGATTTTCCAAAATAATATTTTTTTTATTTTGATTTAATAAAATGGTACCGTTTTGGGAAAATTTAAAATTTCACGCGACTCCTATTATTTTAATATTATTTATGGCCGAGTCGCGGAGATCATCTATGACTTCAATTATTTACATTATTTTAATTGAAATCGTGGATCAAGCACAACTCCACAATATTTTAATTATTTTAAGTGAAGTCGTGCTTGAGAAACACGACTACAATTTTTTTTGTTTTTTTTTTTTTCATTTTTGTACTTTTCTTTTTACGTAATTTGTTTTTTAATTTTTTTTGTTAAATTATTTGTTTTTATTTTTTTTTAAGTAATTATAATTTAATTTTTGAATTTTAATTATATCTCTAACAATTCAACAAAAAGTTCTATTTTGCATATTCTATTTATTATGTCTCTACTCCAACAGAAACTTTAGTTTCCATCATTCCCTCTTAAAATTTCTTTGAAAGAGGAACAACTGTGTTAAATGCAAAAAAATGTAGCGATTAAACACTGCTTTTACCTAATGTACAGGACAATATTTCCCGAGTATAGGGCGGCTCGTAGTTGGTGAACCCGTTTGCACTTCAGACTGCACAATCCTGTTCCGAGCAAACATCCCACCATAAATTACCACAAAGTAATCCTACACTCTTAAAAGTATTCGTACTTCGACAAGATGCAACTCTTAGAAGAATGTTATTTTTAGGAGTATCTGTGCTTTCGAAAGCAAACTGAAATAAACAATTTGTTGAAAAAGACGAGACAAACAAAGAAGACGAGGATGCAGAGAAGAAAAATACCTTCAAAGTATGTTTAAGTGGAGGACTATATTGACATGAAAAACTAGTGAATGCACATGAAAGCAAAGTAAATGTCCATATGGGTAAGTCGATCACAATATAACCATGAAAACAAGTATAATGAGAATGGAAATGAACTTGTCGGGCTCTGAAAATATGTAGTCCAAATGTTTAAATATTATTTTAACTTTTTGTCTAGATACAAAATTTGTGGTTTGACTTAAAATTGAGTTTAAAAAGACAAACCTATGCTTTTCTGTGCATTGTGTTGATATATGTTGGTGTGTATAAGGTGGTATGATGGGAATGTAGAACGTATGAAGTTCTTGTACCATCTGAGGGCTGTTTGCGAACCTTTGAATGAATTTTGGAGTGTATATTGTGTTGATTCTTTGTGAATTCATGCGTATTATGCTGAGTGTTTTGCTCGCTGAAGTTCGCTGAAGCCTAAAATCTTATATGTAATTTTGCTTGAAGTAGAAAAACAAATTCTCACCCACAACGAAAACCACATTACAACCTGGTTAACGCTAATCTGAACCTATTTGGTCAAACCAATCTAATGATCAGAAGAGTATTTTACACTTAATCGTGTGATTAGTGGAAAATTTAGAAAAAAATGACAATTTAACTAATACATTAATTTATAAACAATAATTAACTGATACATTAATTTATCAAAAGTTTTGAATTTAAATTTGAAACATTAATGGCATTTTATGGAAATTATATCCTCTTTAATTATGTACTAATATAACTAAAAAAATTTTACAAATTTATCCATGACTGACATAATCTGCCATTAAAACTTCATTTTACATAATTTGAAATATCTATTAGGAAAACAAAAAATCCAACATTTAATATTAAGAAATTATTTATCAATTAAAAATAATTTAAAATTCTAAGAATTCATCATTTAGTCAAAATTGCATTAAGAAAAACACAACCATCCTATAATATATAGTATAGAAGAGAGATAGATAGATTGATAGATATAAATATAGATCAAACAGAAATACTATAATACATAGTATAGAAGAGAGATAGATTAAAGGGGCAGTTAATTATGAGGCAACAATCTTCAAAAGTTATCCTAAACCCCCTAGTCTGAAAAATGTATGTTTTAGGTTACCAATACACAAGTTATTTTTCCTAAACCCCCTATGATCCTAAAAAGTCTGTTTTGTCCCTATTATTTTATTTTCCTAAATCGATTCCCAATTTGGGAACGTTCTTCAACCACATTTTCACTTCGTCGGCAACGAGAGGTAACGGTGATGACTGTAGGATAAAGGTAGGCGGCGACGACTGCAGCGGCAACGACGACGATTACAACAGGATATTGAAGCGGCGCAAGGAGAATCGATTTAGTCATCATGTCCTATTTGCTGCTACAAAGTACTCTTAGCATTGAATGTTAATTGAATGTATTATTGGCATTAACTGAATGTTAATTATGTCAATTAGACAGTGTAATTCATTAATAATTTGTATCGAATTGAATTGTTGATAATTTGTATCGATTCGAATTGTTGATCCACTGCAAACTGATAGTTCGAATTGATATCCGAAAATTGTGATGGCCGGTGATGAAACTTAGGACAAGCAAATCCTAGAAAGTTGTTGGTTTAACGGCGAAATTACGGTATTTTCACTATATAGGATTAATTGTGCAGATTGTAGAGTGATGCGTTAAATATTCGGAATTAAAACCTGACTTTGTAGAGTGATGCGTTAAATATTTGGAATTAAAACCTGACTTTGTAGAGTGATGCGTTAAATATTAATTAAAACCTGACTTTGTAAAGTGATGCGTTAAATATTCGTAATGAAAACCTGACTTTATAGAGTTATGGGTTAAATATTCGTAATGAAAACCTGACTTTGTAGAGTGATACATTAAATATTCGGAATTAAAACCTGACTTTGTAGAGCTATGGGTTAAATATTCATAATTAAAACCTGACTTTGTAGAGTAATTGGTTAAATATTCGTAATTAAAATCTGACTTTGTAGAGTACAACTAAGTTTGTAGTTAGTGTTCACAAAAATTAAGTTTGTAATTAGTGTTCATAAAAATTAAGTTTGAACTAGTGGACACTAACTAGAAATGAACGTACGACTAAGTTTGTAGTTACAAAAATTACCATTATAATTCAACAACTATACATAAAGAACATGTAAGTGTCTACAACATGTAATCATGAAATCCTTCCAATTAATCTTGAGTTCTATTGTTTATGATGGTAATGTTGGAAAATACGAATCAGAAAGCAGCGGAATTTAAAAAAAAATTTCCCAACAAAAGGATCTTGGACTCGCAATCGTGTATCCAAATTCGTAGAGTTAAGAAACTTACTTTTCTTTTATTCTTTCTTGAAGCGTTTCAAGCCACCCAAGAACGCTCTTCTCGCGGCTTGATCCCCTCTCCTTGGTAAAGCTCGAATCTTCAAACTTCTAACTTGAAGCTCTCTAGAGATAGTCCACCAACTTGACTACAATCTAACTAGTAAGGATGCTAGTTCTCTAGTTAGTGTTTAGGCTTAACCTAGGGTTTTGTTTATCTTGGAGAAAGGATGGTGTTCAACACATGAACCAAACGAATTACCAATTAGCTCTAAGGGGAGCTCGAGCTCCCCTATTTATAAGAGGGGAGTGGCCGAAATTTCTAGTCCTTTATGGGCTAGGGTTTTGGTCTCTCTCTCTCCTTTTACTTGATCATCAAGTAATTTTGACTTTGACTTTGAATTCAAATTCAAATCAACTTTCAAGAGAGCTAAAAATATCCAAACTATTTTTGGATAATTTTATACTTTATTTATTTAAAATAAATAACTTATTTATATCTAATTAATTAATTCATAATTAATTAAATAGATTATTTTTCTCCAAAATAAGACTTTCCTTTTAATTCAAAATTAAACCAAAGTCTATTAAATAATCAACAACTTAATTATTTAATATCCAATTAAATAGTCACGTGTGGCACACGTGTCATAATGACACGTGTCCAGTCACGTGACCCACACGTGTGATTTCACACGTGTGGAACCCTCTATGCCTGATTAACTCGTTTAATCATTTTAAAGCCTCAACTCATGTAACCAAGTTGTTGTGTGTGACCCTCTAGGTTCTCAATTCAATTAGCAGTGACCCTAATTAATTAATTCACTAATTAATTAATCAGTCCACAGATTAAACGACCATAGTCTAGCAACAGGTGTTTAACCCCTAGCTGAATTGGAATGTTCGGATTCGACAGAACCTTTAAGTCATTGATTCATGTGAGATACAATCCTTCTACTTACTATCTCTCAACCAAGATCTAGGGCAAGGGAATAATCAGAACCCTAATAATCCGGTCTTAAAGCTAAGTGCATTTCATATCCATTTGATCTCAATCCAAGAAACCCTTTTCTTGATGTCTTGATCTACTGCCTTGGCCAAGGACTCCATATGGCATATGAATGACTTACACAATAAGAGATCACCTTGCATATGCAAGTGTAGGTCCTTTCTTGATTCTCATTCACTTTCATGAATCACTTGTGCAGCCCCAGCATAAGTCTTGAATCAGTTGTGTAAGGCGACACCCTTTAAAGCTTATACCTAAGACTACAGAGTTAACTCATAAAGTGACAAGGAACCTCAAGTCTTAAGAATCAATTAATCACATCAATGACTCGTGAGATATTTCCTAATCTGGAAGTTTCTATTTCCTGAAATAGAAACTTCCTTTCCCATTTAGGAATGTTCTCACACGGGGCACCTCAGTGAACTTACTTATTAAAGTAAGCACCCTCATGTATCACGCACGTATCAACTATACACTTTGCACCTCCATGAAACAAGGTGGTCCTTCTTAAGGGCGTGATCCCACAAGCAAGCCTTAGAGGAGTCAGGTTGACACTCCCACTGTCTGCAGGACTCATCGGCTTGGAGTATTTTACTAATCATGAGTTATGTGATATAGGGCTCGTTTCATGAACCATTTCACCTAAATGGTAGAGTCCTAAAGTCATCAGGATTAGGGGAGTTCTCATACATGCACAGATAAAGTAAACGCATACCAAATAAGAGCATATAAAGAAGTGTTGCCTCAATTCGTTATTTCATTCAAAGATTGTCTGTGATTACAATAAGGAAAAGCACAAAGCGGATATACAATCGGCTTTCTAGGGCACTATTCCTAACAATCTCCCACTTGCCCGTCAAAGCCATTCTAAAGCTACTCTAAGTCCCATCTTCTGAAGATGACCTTGGAAAGCTTATCGACTAAGAGGTTTAGTAAGTGGATCTGCCACGTTCTCTGCTGATGTGACCCTCTCAATTTGCACATCTCCTCTTTTGATAATATCACGGATTAGGTGATACTTCCTCATAATGTGCTTGGTCCGTTGGTGAGATCTTGGTTCTCTTGCTTGAGCAACCGCCCCAGTGTTGTCACAAAACACAGTAATGGGGTCTTTCATGCTAGGAACAACATTCAACTCTTGAATGAAGTTTCTAATCCAAACACCTTCTTTAGATGCATCATTTGCAGCCAAGTATTCGGCCTCAGTGGTCGAATCTGCAGTGGTAGTATGCTTGGAACTCTTCCAACTCACTGCTCCGCCGTTTAGGCAGAAAATGTATCCTGACATTGACTTAAAATCATCTAAGTCAGATGCAAAGCTTGCATCGCAGTATCCTTCGACAGTAAGATCTTTCTGACCTCCGTAAACTAAGAATAAATCTTTAGTACTTTTCAAGTACTTAAGAATATTCTTCACGGCAGCCTAGTGACCATCTCCAGGGTCAGATTGGAAACGACTTGTCACACTAAGTGCATAAGCCACATCCGGTCGAGTACATAACATTGCATACATTATGCTACCTATTGCTGATGCATAAGGTGTATGAGTCATAAGGTGTATGCATAATATCCTATGGATTCCTTAGGATAACCTACAAAGTAGCATAAGTTAGAACGAGATTCTAACTTATCTCCCACTGTCCTCTTCACGTAAGCAGGACAACCCCAAATTCTTAAGTAAGAATGACTAGGGATTTTACCATGCCACATTTCATAGGGCGTTTTAGGGACTGACTTAGAAGGAACTAGATTCAAAATCTTTGCTGCACTTTCTAGGGCATAACCCCAGAAAGAAAGTGGTAAGTTAGTGAAACTCGTCATGGAACGAACCATATCAAGTAGGGTTCGATTCCTTCCCTCAGAAACTCCATTAAGCTGAGGAGTTCCCGGAGGAGTCCACTGAGAGATAATCCCATTATCTTTGAGATGGTTAAGGAATTCTTCACTAAGATATTCGCCTCCTCGATCAGATCGAAGTGCTTTGATCTTGTGACCAGTTTGGTTCTCAACCTCCTTTTGAAATTCTAAGAATTTCTCAAAAGCTTCAGACTTATACTTCATTAAGTATACATAACCATATCGACTAAAGTCATCGGTAAAGGTTATGAAATACTGATGATTGTTTCTAGTGCTTACACTGAGCGGTCCACAAACATCAGAATGGATCAAATCCAAAACCTTAGTGGCACGTTCCACAGTCCCTTTAAAAGGAACTTTGGACATCTTTCCTTTGAGACAGGATTCGTAAGAAGTTAACTCTTTGAGATCATTTTCAGAGAATGATCCTAAAGTGTTTATCTTGCTAATTCTGTTCTTGGAAATGTGTCCTAATCTAGCGTGCCATAAGGGAGCTGAAACCTTGTCATCTCTCTTACGCTTCGTTTCTCGTTGTATATTTATAATATAGATATTTTAAGTTAGATAAAGTCCATTACTTAGAGTACCGATGTGAACGGAAGAGTTGTTCCGTTTGATAAAGTATTTATCATTCTTAATATAAGTTTCATAACCTTCACAATCTAAAATTGGAACAGAAATTATATTACGAATAATGCTCGGTACGTAAAGGACTTTATTTAAGACTAACTCAAAACTACCTAAATCTAATCTAATTGTGCCTAAAGCTCGAGCTTCAACGTTTGAGCCATCGCCGATCTTCAAGACACATTTTTCTTCTTTGAGTTGTTAGACTTTACTTAGCATCTGTACATCATTACAGATATGAGTTCCACAACCGGTATCAAGTACCCAAGAACTAGAATTAATAGAAAGATTTACTTCAACGAGAAAGATACTTTTCTTTAGAGTAGCCTTGTACTCTGGGCAGTTTCTCCTCCAATGTCCCGCTTTGCCACAATGGAAGCAAACATCCTCTTTCTGATCACACTTCTTCTTTTGGGCCTTCCCCTTCGAAATGCCACCAGTGGGCCTAAGGGGTTTCTTCTTCTTCTTTTGGGCTTTCTTGCCCTTACCTTTAGAAGGCCCAGAAGAGGAAGATGGAGCATTCACCATCAAAACCTTATTGTCCTTCTTGATCGTGCTTTCAGCAGTCACAAGCTGACTAATCAGGTCAGCTACAGTAGCACCAGCATGATTCATATTGAAGTTAAGGACAAATGGGTTGAATGATGGTGGGAGCGAAGCTAGCAACAAACCCACTGAAAGCTCATCTTTCAGTGGCATGTCCATGGAGGCAAGTTTCTCAGTAAGGGCGAGAAACTTGAGTCCATATTCATGGACACTTGAACCTTCCCTCATTCTCAAGTGGAACAATTCATTTGAAGTGTTATACCTTGTAACACGTTCATGAGGGCGGTAAAGTTGCTCTAAGTGGTCGTAAATCTCCCAAGCGAATTCCATGGCCTCATGTTGCCTTTGCAAGTCCGGAGACATGTTAGCCAACATTAGGCAACGGGCTTGGAGATTATCATCCTTCCACTTCTGAATCGCGTCCCGCTCGGCCCGAGTGGGAGCTTCCCCTTCGGGACTAAGCTCCCTTTCGAATAGAACATAAGTTCTCTTCTCAGAATCTAAAATAATTTTTAGATTCCTCAGCCAATCAGAATAGTTGGGACCAGTCAACTTGTTTGACTCGAGGATCGATACAAGAGGGTTTTTGGTTGCCATTTCAAAACACGTAGAGAATCACAGAATCTACGACCTAAATGGTAAAACAGAGAACTAGTGAGCATGCTGAATTATAACGATATACAAAAGATAAGGTCTTTAATCTAATGTAGCTCCCACTGTTTTTCAATGATCTAGAATTCCCAAAGATCTAGGAGGAACACGTTTCCCAATGGGTACTAAGATCCTAGGCATTTTACCTCGAACCCACGACTCGCGGACATTCTAAGTAAGAACCCTAGGTAGGTACAACTTACCAATTCTAACACCTTTAGAACTCTTAGTAATTGTTTTTGCATCACCTATCTTTCAATATGGACCCACGACTCGTGCGACATCCATATTTACTTAGGTGTTAGGCTAGACCCATCAATCATAAGATCATGACCAAAACTTAGTTCGAACGACCCACGACTCGCGGACATCGCCCTTGCCAAAATTGATCACGAAATATTGACCATTTAAAATGATCAATTAGGTAACTAAGAACTAATAAGCTCCACTAGCTATCCCACGACTCGCGGACAATAACTAGTTTCACTTACTAAACTTAAAACCTATTGATGGAATGCTAGGAATTTAATTCAATATTTGCATCTCGAATTAAATACCTATTTGTTCGAAATTAGTTTAATATTTAATGGGAATTTCCGAATCAACCGGAGAGTTGTCCGGTTCGACCTCACCAACATATATGTTATCCAATTTTATTAGTCTTGATTAATGCAAGTACACTTAAATGCATTTCAAACAAGCACATAAACAGATAACATGTCCTAGCATGATACTAACATGTAATGATCATGGGTTCTACCTATCTTATGCGTGATATGTGGGAGCCACTCCACAATCACAAGTTCTAACATACATGCCACATAAACAGTTTAAATCACATAAGGGAAAACGGTAACAAAATACGAGCCCTATCTCTATTACATTTTTACAATTGAGATTCCCCTCCCTAACATTTTGAGGGGTCTTCACTTATGACCTCCTTGTTACTTGAATGTGGTCCATCTTACTCCATGGGTGCATTGTCTCCAAAATGAAAATAAAACCTCACCACCTATCTCTACTCTCAAATTACAATAAAAAGAAAAAGACATAAAGTAATAAGGCTCAATCTTCATATTGGCCTTAGACAATTACACGGGGCATACCCCGGCCTCAAAAACAGTAATAGGGAAAGCAACATAATAAATCACATAACAGTACGCACATAAGTGAGGCTCCAACCTCAATTGAAAAACGCAACTATAGGGCTCCAACCCCAATTTAAACCATCCATGTGCATAAATTAAAACCATACATAAGTCTAAACCCATGATCACCTAACATGCTTTTGCGAGAATTTAAATTTAACCAATAAATTAAAATTCTCGTTTCAAGTCCTAATGACTTAAAACACGACTTGATGCGAGTCTTGTTTATAAAAGTTTTCAATAAATCCCAAATTAACAAAAACAAATAAAATTCCAATTAATTTCTGAAAATTAATAATTTTATCAAAGATGTATTTTCCCAAAATATAAACCGTTTCAATTTCTCAAAAATCCCAATTTTAAGTTTTATTCAAAATTAAAATAAATATTCAAAAATAAAATTTTAAAATTAAAAAATAAAATTTGGGACTGGATTGCACGAAATACGAAAATTCGGATTGCGACGGAGAAAACGGGGCCCGTACGCGAAAGGGCTACGAGCGTTGCGCGAGTGCGCGGGCTGGTGCGCGCGGCCCTCTCGGCCAGTGCGGGCGGGCGATGGGCGGGCGCGCCTAGGCGCCCGGAAGGCTCCCGCACGGCGTGCGGGAGGTGCTGGGCGGGACGCCCTGCGCGCGCCTAGGCCAGGCGGGCGGTGCTGCGCGAAGCCCGCGCGGGGTTTCGCGTGTTGTCGTAATCCGGGTTTTCGTTTCGTGTTTTCGATCAAAAGCAAAACCAATCCAAGAAATCCAAAAAACAGTTTATACAGTTTCAAATCTAAAATAGTTTTCAAAAATTAAATTTTTGTAAAAAACAATTTTCAGAAACTTTCAGGAAAAATACAGTTTCGTAATTCAGGCTTACTAAAACAATTACAAATATTCAATCGCATCAAGCCTAAGAATTTCTACCAAATTCAATATAATTGAGACGAATCAGAAACACGATTTACGAGGTGGCTCTGATACCACTTGTTGGAAAATACGAATCAGAAAGCAGCGGAATTTAAAAAAAAAATTCCCAACAAAAGGATCTTGGACTCGCAATCGTGTATCCAAATTCGTAGAGTTAAGAAACTTACTTTTCTTTTATTCTTTCTTGAAGCGTTTCAAGCCACCCAAGAACGCTCTTCTCGCGGCTCGATCCCCTCTCCTTGGTAAAGCTCGAATCTTCAAACTTCTAACTTGAAGCTCTCTAGAGATAGTCCATCAACTTGACTACAATCTAACTAGTAAGGATGCTAGTTCTCTAGTTAGTGTTTAGGCTTAACCTAGGGTTTTGTTTATCTTGGAGAAAGGATGGTGTTCAACACATGAACCAAAAGAATTGCCAATTAGCTCTAAGGGGAGCTCGAGCTCCCCTATTTATAAGAGGGGAGTGGCCGAAATTCCTAGTCCTTTATGGGCTAGGGTTTTGGTCTCTCTCTCTCCTTTTACTTGATCATCAAGTAATTTTGACTTTGACTTTGAATTCAAATTCAAATCAACTTTCAAGAGAGCTAAAAATATCCAAACTATTTTTGGATAATTTTATACTTTATTTATTTAAAATAAATAACTTATTTATATCTAATTAATTAATTCATAATTAATTAACTAGATTATTTTTCTCCGAAATAAGACTTTCCTTTTAATTCAAAATTAAACCAATGTCTATTAAATAATTAACAACTTAATTATTTAATATCCAATTAAATAGTCACGTGTGGCACACGTGTCATAATGACACGTGTCCAGTCACGTGACCCACACGTGTGATTTCACACGTGTGGAACCCTCTATGCCCGATTAACTCGTTTAACATTTTAAAGCCTCAACTCATGTAACCAAGTTGTTGTGTGTGACCCTCTAGGTTCTCAATTCAATTAGCAGTGACCCTAATTAATTAATTCACTAATTAATTAATCAGTCCACAGATTAAACGACCATAGTCTAGCAACAGGTGTTTAACCCCTAGCTGAATTGGAATGTTCGGATTCGACAGAACCTTTAAGTCATTGATTCATGTGAGATACAATCCTTCTACTTACTATCTCTCAACCAAGATCTAGGGCAAGGGAATAATCAGAACCCTAATAATCCGGTCTTAAAGCTAAGTGCATTTCATATCCATTTGATCTCAATCCAAGAAACCCTTTTCTTGATGTCTTGATCTACTGCCTTGGCCAAGGACTCCATATGGCATATGAATGACTTACACAATAAGAGATCACCTTGCATATGCAAGTGTAGGTCCTTTCTTGATTCTCATTCACTTTCATGAATCACTTGTGCAGCCCCAGCATAAGTCTTGAATCAGTTGTGTAAGGCGACACCCTTTAAAGCTTATACCTAAGACTACAGAGTTAACTCATAAAGTGACAAGGAACCTCAAGTCTTAAGAATCAATTAATCACATCAATGACTCGTGAGATATTTCCTAATCTGGAAGTTTCTATTTCCTGAAATAGAAACTTCCTTTCCCATTTAGGAATGTTCTCACACGGGGCACCTCAGTGAACTTACTTATTAAAGTAAGCACCCTCATGTATCACGCACGTATCAACTATACACTTTGCACCTCCATGAAACAAGGTGGTCCTTCTTAAGGGCGTGATCCCACAAGCAAGCCTTAGAGGAGTCAGGTTGACACTCCCACTGTCTGCAGGACTCATCGGCTTGGAGTATTTTACTAATCATGAGTTATGTGATATAGGGCTCGTTTCATGAACCATTTCACCTAAATGGTAGAGTCCTAAAGTCATCAGGATTAGGGGAGTTCTCATACATGCACAGATAAAGTAAACGCATACCAAATAAGAGCATATAAAGAAGTGTTGCCTCAATTCGTTATTTCATTCAAAGATTGTCTGTGATTACAATAAGGAAAAGCACAAAGCGGATATACAATCGGCTTTCTAGGGCACTATTCCTAACAGGTAACATATATAGGTGTCCACATCATGTAATCATGAAGTCCTTCCAATTAATATTGAGTTCTATTGTTTACGAATATTTAACGCATCACTCAACAAAGTCAGGTTTACCCCTGATTCTTATTTACTCAACAATCTGCACAATTAATCCTATCATGTGGTTTACCCCTGATTCTTATTTACTTAACAATCTGCATACCCTTGATTCTTATTTACTCAACAATCTGCACAATTAATCCTATCTGCACATTTAGTTCTACTCCTGATTCTTATTTACTGAACAAAAAACAGAACCAGCAGGATATACTATAATCAAACAACAATAAACATTTCATGGTGCTTTGCACGAAATTCATTCCAACAAATAATAAACATTTCATTACAGAACCAATAATATACACTACAATCAACCTAACTGTAATATTTAAACATTTTATGGATACTTAATTACTAGGGTTTATGTTTGATGTTGCTGGAACTCCCAACTGTAAAATAAAAAGAATAACTAAAGGGGGGTAAAATTTTAAATTATAGAGAGCAAAATTATAAATATTTTAAAAGAATTTTGCTGGAACTCCCAACTATACGTAGTTTATACATCAAGTTGCTACATCTACTTAATTATCAGGGTTTATGTTTGATGTTGATATTCATTGTTATTAGATGGTTTTTTAGAAAAGTTGATTGCATATATCTATACTATTATATTATAATAAGTGAAAGAGACAGTGGTGGTCTCTTGGATTTGATCTCTAATTCTTTTTTTTTTATTTAATTTGCTTATTTTTTTCCCATCAAATAACTCCACTTTTCTCTTACCTTACTTTTATTTTCTTCTTTTATATTTTTTTCCTTATTTTTTTAAATTTATATTTTAACTATTTTTTATTAATATGTAATTATTGAATTCATGTTAAGATGAATAATTTAACTCAATATATTTAAATAATAATTATTATTTTATTGCACACGCATTAAGTGCACGGAATTACTAGTATATATAAACACACATAAGGCCTCTAATCTTTGTTTTTGGCTGTTTTTAAAAATTTTGTCTACTTTTACATAAGCAATTTATTTTTTATTTTCTAATTATTTAATTAATATTTGATATTATCATGATTCATGAGTTCATTTTCTCTTTTCTACATATTTTGAATTATTTAATTAATATTTGATATTATCGTGAGTTCATTTTCTCATATCTTTATAAATTTTGATTGATGACAATGATATATCTTTCATGAAACTATTTTCTTCTACTAAGTCTCTATTCAATGAGAAAATAAAGAACTATAATAAGAAAAAAGTTAAGTTAATATTATTTAAAACTAAGTATATTAAAATAATAAAATTGGATTTAAAAATAATTCATATATTCTTTTTTATAAATATGTATGCATAGATTATTTTATATCCTTTAAGATGAAGAAATTTATTTTTAAATTATTATAATCATACTTAATATTATAAGTTATATACTGTATACTAAAATCTTGCATAGTAGGGAATCTATGATGCACGGACACGGACACGACACGACACGGATACGGCGACACGGATTTTTTCTTGAATTTCCCACGTAAGGAGTGTCGGACACGAGTGTCCGACACGACACGGCATGACACGGTATGGCAAAATGATATTTTTAGAAGTGTCCGTGCATCATATTAGGGAATATACACTTGTATAGATATAATAATATAGGAAGTGTGAGTTTGTCCCAAATAGATACAATTTTGACCAAATGATGAATTTTTAGAATTTTGAATTATTTTAATGAATAGAATTATTTTAATGGTAGGTTGTTTGACATTAATTGTAATTTTTAATTTTTTTAAATAATTCAAAATCATGTCAATTTCTTAGGGAAAATTGCATTTTTGGTTTCATTCGATTCAGAGCATTGTAATATTAGTGCCACTCATTTCAAAGATCCAAAAAATGTCTTATACTTTAAGAAAACATTCAATAATAATCACACATGTTACAATAATAGTCTCATTATTAACTTGATAACAAAAAAGGCACATACAGGTCATGTGCACATTAGAAATCAATTTAAGGTATTTTTTTAGAATATTTTTGGCAAGAAACTATTTTATTATTAAAAAAAATACCTATATCCCTTGATCGTGCTAAGAGTTAATCGAGCCAAGCTGACCGATCTTCTTAGTTCCATTTGTCAAGAATTTGTATGCATGAATTCTGCTTGAACTGCGACACAATACCTATGTATTTACCATACGTTGTCATATCATGTATTGTTACCATACGTATGTATTGATACCATACATTTTCTTAAAGTATGGAAACTTTATCATATGTATTGTTACCATACATTGTTGTTAATGGGACTGATCCAATAACTGATCAGTTCACGCATTATCCATTTCTGTATTATAGTTACCGCCATTTATTACGAATGGTATCTTTTCCTCAAAAACTTCCCGCTCACGTTAAAGAAGGAAAATGAAAGAAAGGAAAAAGAAGGAAGGATTAATTGTAATAAATCAAGCGTATCGAGACGATAGTTGATTGATTTCAATGTTTACTCCCAATATATATATATGAACATTTCCTAAGTCAAAAGTCACAATGACTTTTAATTTTTCCTAAACATTTATGACAAATATGTATCAATTTTAAGCAGTCATTTAATAAAAGGTCCACTAGTTGCATTCTTCCGGAATATACTTAGGCTACCCTTATTTTCTTGGTCAGCGGGAGTAATAATTAAGTGAACATAATTGTTTTCTTGGTCAATAGGAGTAATAAATTAAGTGAACATAATTGTCGATCAACTATCATCTTGATACGCTTGATTTATTACAATTAATTCTTCCTTCTTTTTCCTTTCTTTCATTTTCCTTCTTTAATGTGAGCCGGAAGTTTTTGAGGAAAAGATATGATTCATATATAATAAATAATGGTGGTAAGTGGTAACTACTAACTATAGTATAAAAAAGGAATAAATATCCACGCATGTGAACTGATCCATTACCGGATCAATCCCGTTAACAAGAACGTATAACAATATATATATGACAAAGTTAACACATAAGAAGGAAACCTATACCAACTCCTACAATTTCATATTCGTACCTAATTCAGACAAACTAATATAAAGATCAATTAAATATTTTTCAAAGTTATGGAGTGATTGATATAAAATTTTAGATAAATAAATAATTAAATAATAAGTATAGTATATTTTCTCTCTATGATTGGTTGGAGTACTGGATGGATCAAGCGGAGTTTGATTGATGGTTTTATCCGCTAATATTGACGTCACTGTTATTATTATAAAAAAAATATATTGTAGTTAAAATTGAACAATAGGATTGTTCCTTCTAGTAGGTGGGGCTCTATGTTTCCCAAAAAAAAAAAAATAGGTGGGTCTATATATAGTTTTCCGGCCCAAATTAGAAATTCCTGTATTTTCTAGTATATCATCTCCACTTCCTCTGATTCTAACTTCTTCCAAAACCAAAATTGAGAATGAAAACCTAGGAACAAACTTTTCTTTAAGAAAAAGACTTTTAATTCAAGCCCAATAGAAATGGCATTATTTAATTTATTAACGAGGACATGTCGTTATAGAGTATTACTTAAGTTTGGTACAGCTCTTGTAAATATCTAATTCATGCACCAAATTTCAAATATTGTAATGCAAATTCTGAGCTATGTTCATATTGTACAGCAATTTTCCGCCTCATGCAGATACGGTGACCAGATTAATTTTGCCATTCCGAGGAGTAGAGAGATAATCAACAAAACAAAATTTAGATAGAAATTATGGAGAACTTTATATTAGATTCGACTCGACCGAACCCAATCGACATGTTATTTGATTTGTCATTCTTTTTAAAATTTTCACGAATTAGAAGCCAAAATATAGAATGTTCACTTCCTCATAATATAGGTTAGATCGAATCAGATTCGCGTTAAAATTAACCAACTATATTGGTAGTGATCTACTCTTCTTCTTTTTTTTTTTAATTTAGATTCTTTAGTCATAAAAGTTCCCATGATTAAGGTCACTTTACTAGTACTTAGGTAGTAACGCCAAATAGGTCGTCTAACACCAGCATGTTGGGAAGTAAACCCATCCCACATCGGAAGATTGGTGAAAGTTTGTCCAATATATAAGTGTTCACCTAACTCCATTAGTATGAGGCCTTTTGGGAGATGCCCAAAAACAAATCCGTGCGGGTTTGGCCCAAAGCGGACAATATCATACTAATACGGAGTTAGGGTGAAAACGCGCGGTCCCAACAAGTGGTATCAGAGCCCAGGTTCGGGCTTGTCGGAGTGGTGGACTGCATTTTATGAGGAATTCCTGGTGTAACAAGACAACAAGTGGTATCAGAGTCCAGGTTCGGGCTTGTCGGAGTGGTGGACTACATTTTATGAGGAATTCCCGGTGTAACAAGACAACAAGTGGTATCAGAGCCCAGGTTCGGGCTTGTCGGAGTGGTGGACTGCATTTTATGAGGAATTCCCGGTGTAACAAGACCAGAGACCTGCAGGGGTGCCTTGTGTCGAAAGTCTTCCTGGTAAGTGTTGGTCAGGCAGCGGGTCCCGTTTGGTGTGACGGCGGTACAAGATGTTTGGTCGGTGGAGTGACCTATGTTTGGCAGGTCAGGTGATGTGACCTAGCAATTGGAGATCTGCGGTTGATGCCTTATGTCGAAAGTCCCCTTGACATTAAGGAGCTCAGGCGGAGTGTCCCGCAAAGGTGTGTAGCGGCGGTGCAAGATGGTTGGCGGATCAAATGGATTGACCCTGAAGGGGAGGTCACAAGTGGTATGGTCTTGGTTTGAGGGGAGGATTGTTGGGAAGTAAACTCATCCCACATCGGAAGATTGGAATAAATTTGTCCAATATATAAGAGTTCACCTAACTCCATTAGTATGAGCCCTTTTGGGATATGCACAAAAACAAATTCGTACGGGCTTGACCCAAAACGGACAATATCATACTAATGTGGAGTTAGGGTGAACGTGCGTGGTTCCTAACATGAAGGTCTAACACCAAATATACATTTGAAAACACACAAATATATATGAATAGGTGTACCACATGCACAACGTGAATAGATGTTGATGATGAGTAGGCGTAAGGCACAAAGTATACGTTGAAAAACAATTATAAATAGAAGGGGAGATCACTTCACTCAAAATTCATCCTAAGCAACAAACTGTTCAACATCTTAAATATGTCTTCCACCCAAATTCTACTTATCTTGCTTATTCTTTTCTTCCCCACAATTTTAACCGTTACAGATGATTCCACTATCTTAAGTACCAAATTATACCATGAAAACTCTGTTTTCTCTCCTACTTATGATCCTACACTAACTATCAAAGAGCGCAGTGAGGCAGATCTACAAAATTCTATATCCCGTGCATTGTTCTTAAGCACAAACCATACAGGAATCGGCGTCAATGAAGACATCGATCTCAATCTTATTAGCCGGGGACATGGTTTTCTAGCTAAGATAGAGATTGGAGAGAAAAAGGTTGAGCAGTTTGTCTACATGGATACGGGAAGCCCTCTGCTCTGGGTCAATTGTGAGCCCTGTGGTATAAATGTTAGGGCACCTATATACGATCCACGTGAGTCTTCTTCTTCAAAATTTATCGCTTGCCATGATCCAATATGTGATGGTGCTCTTTTTCTTTCTTGCTCTACAAACAATGAATGCAAATTTGATTTACGATATGCGAGCAAAGATACGAGCTCCGGGTCTCTCGCTGTTGAAACATTTTATTTTGGACATAACATAGAGCGATATGTCTTTGGTTGCGCCAGAAGGGCTAATTTGGGTGGTGCTAATGGGATCCTAGGACTTCGTTCAAATACTTTTTCTATTGTTTCCCAAAGAAAGTCAACAAAATTTTCCTACTGCATTGGGAATATCAGTGACCCTTCATATTCATATAATAGATTATTTATTGGGGAACAGATCAAACTTTATGATAATTACACCCCACTGATAATTGAAAGTCAGTACTTTATAAATTTGGAAGGCATGACCGTTGGTAATACGCCAATAGACATAAACATTGATCTCTTGAGAAGGAATTCGCATTATGAAGGTGGAATGATAGTGGACACGGGCTCAACCTACACATTTTTGCCCAAGTCCGAACTAAAAAAGTTGGAGAAAGAAGTCATCGCGATAATGGTTGATTCATTTTTGGTGCAAAATGACGATTACATGTATGGAGATGAACCAATGTTATGCTATGATGGAGTCATAACCAGAGACTTGAAAGGATTTCCAAACATGCTATTAACGTTCCAAGGTGATGCATATATTGAGATAACTGCAGAAAATATATTTCACCAGAGGTCCAATGAAGCTTTTTGTTTGGGATTCATAGCATCAGAGGCTGCAAAACTCCCTCATCATATTAGTATTCTGGGTAATCTAGTCCAACAATACTTCCAGGTAGTTATAGATATTGAAGAAAAGAAACTTTCCTTCGAGAGCCTAGATTGTCAGATACTAGAAGACTACATGTAAAATGAAAGCTCTTGTTGAATAAAAAGTTGTATTTAATTTTGTCTATTCTATTTATTATTATGTCTGAATTTCTGTTGTTAAATGCCAATGTATTAAAGATGGAGTTTCTGAAAAAAATATTGTACCTTCTGCTGTTCTGCATAATTGAATTGAAACCAGGGGAAGACTTAAAAATGAAAGCAGGAGAAGGAGAGGGGAACAAAGGGTAGTAAGCAACTGCATTTACAAGAACCAAATAAATTACAAGAGAGAATTTTTTCGAAACCACCATAGTCCCCACAAAATTAAAGCGAATTTGGCACGATCAGCCTCATCGAACTCCAAGAAAACAATTTCGATCCACTCTTGGACTCCCCCTTCAAACTTAGAGATGGTAGTCCACGGGAGGAGCGAAATCGCCCAAACCTGACGTGCAAAAGGGCACTCACAGAGAATATGTTTAGCATCTTCTGACGTATCGCGACAGACCGGGCCAAACTCATCAACACGACAATGTTGGGCATTAAGTTTAGAGGTTGTCGGAAGAATATCATGAGACAGGCGCCACACAAAAACCCGAACTTTAGGAACAACATGTAAATTCCAAATTTTCTTCCATAAAAGGCTTTCATTTGAAAGCGAAGAGGAGGCTCGGGAAGCTCCATCCAACGCGAGTGCCACCCGATGAGCACTACGTACAGAAAACTGACCATCTTTCTCAAAATGCCAAATTAATTTATCAATGTGAGCCCTATGACCAAGGGGGATACTTCTAATGAGAGTAGCATCAGCTGGACAAAAGCACTCATCGACTAACTTTAGGTTCCACCCATTACAAGAGAGAATTACATGCTCAAATAATCAAGAACATGGTGGCGAAGTAATAATAAAAAACATGGTGGCGAAGCATAAATAATCAAGAACATGGTGGGGGAAGGGTAGTTATGGCTCCAAATTGTAGCATGGACTAGTGAGATTGATCCACCAGAAAAGTCCTTGAGGCAAAACTTAGGGTGATATCCTATTTGGGTGTCAATTTTTCCTTTTTCTTTCACCAAAACAAATTTAATTTGAACCAAAACAAATTCAATTTTAGCCAAATATTATTTTTTCTTTTAAACGTTATGTTACAAGTAGTTTTTTCATGTATACTTTAGGTTACAGGTAGTCGACCCATCAACCAAACCAGATCTAAAGGTAATCCCTCTGCCTCTAATGAGGTGGTTGAGCCTGAGGGATCTTGACATGCCAATTGTGGGATAAAAATGCAATCAACTTTTCTAAAAAACCATCTAATAACCATGAATATCAACACCTATGCAAATGTAACAAATGTATGAACCAATTAAATCAAAAGCTTCTCAATTGGTTTTCAAATAGCTCTGTCCACCATGTCACTGGTATACACGATTCAAATAGCTCTGTCCATATACACGACGTCGGTTTTCGACAGTGCAGCGGCGGCGCCTGATGTGATCCATGGAGTTTTGAACTCTTTCTTTCAATTCAGCAGCTTTATATTCGGAGCTCTTCCTTGTTTTTCTTTTCCAATCTTTGTTATTACCTAACAATGTTTTAGCCCATGCTATGTGATTTGCGCACAATATTGTTAAAAAAAAATAATAAATAAAAGAGGTCTCCCGTGACCCCTCCTCTCCCTCCCCGCTCAAATTAATAACACAATAGCCACTACTATATATCGGGCCTCCGTCGCAAACTATATGAAAATTTGAAACTACCCTGAAGCTTAAAACGATAATCATATATAAAATGTAGATTGCAGAAAGAAAACTCTACCAATATGAAATCAAACAAGAAATAGGTATTATTAAGGGACAAAATGCAAGTACTTATAATTTCTTAATAAGCCCACAGCCACAGGCGATGAATATCAATATGGACAGCGGTGTGTCGGACAATGTACACCTAAATCTTGTTGTAGTGCGGTGCATCATCGGGAAATTGAGATAAATCGAGTGACGAAATAGCTCGCTCAATCATGTCTATGAAACGGTGTGAACCATCTTTGCTTTCCTCCTGGCAGGGGCGGCCCCTGAAACTCTTAACGGCACACAGTTGAATATCAACCTCCGTTTGGTTGTTCTTGAAAAGCACTTTCAGGGCTTCTTCAAGCGCTCCACCTTCAATTGGGCCGTAATTGTGGATGTTTGGAACAATTTGGTGACAATTCATTCTAACGTTTTCCTCTTCATATCCCGCTTGCAGCAGCTTCAGGCATCGTAAATACTGCCCGGCGAGGGGAGTTATCGAGAAGGGAATATTCGGCGTGACTCCAACTGCACGCTTTGCGAACACGGAAAAATGTACTAAAAGTGCAGCGACGACGACTGAACATAGTACGAATCTGCTTCGCTTGCTGCAGGTTTCCATGGCGATTACGTTGATAATACGCTTATTGTCTCTGGTTTTTGCGACTGCGACCGGAGTTGGAGAGGCGGAGAGTGAGGGGTGTTCAGCGGCTCAGAAATTAAAAGTGGGAATGAATTGGGGATTTGGGGTTAGGGTTGTGAAGAGGCAAATAACGTGTGTATACACACATGTATATAAACTTTTAATTAATTATAGTGTGATTCGCGAGTCGGCTCATGAGCTATGAGCTGATGAATATGTGGCTCGAGCTTGGTTCGATATTCCACAAGGCTCGGCTCATCATCTCCGAACTCAAACGCGAGCTTTTTACGAGTTAACTCGCTATATTTACGAGACGGCTCGTTTCGTTTACACCCTGTCGTCACATCTTTTACTATCTTAACTATTTAAAAATTATATAGACTTTTCAAAAATAATACAAACAACTATATTATATTAAAAAGAAACTCTTTTTTACCTCAAAAACGAAAGTTTTTTCTATTTAAATTACATGTTTCTTTCCTCTCATCATTCTACCTATTTTTAGTAAATATGTATAGTTATTTATCTAATATTTGTGGTGCTGTATAATAGTGGAGAAACTTCTATTTGTATTAGTATACTAATCAATTATATTTACCTTAAAAATGTTCTTCGTTTCATGAAGTACCATGATCGTTCTGTGACACGACGCTGGAACTAGAACGGTACCCCCCGTTCCATTTCCCACGACCGCGAACCACGCTTCGCCGGCGGCTGCTTGTTTCCATGGCGATTAAGATTAATTGGAGATCTGCTTATATCTATCCATGTTAATCGGTGTGAACTGTGGACTCTTATATATGTGTAGTATGGTTATGGATATATATATTGATTCGGATTCCAATATTTCTTAATCTTTTGAGTATCATCACTAATTGGACTCGATCTCACAAACCCAATCATTAAATTCTTTGTTTCTTTCAATTATTATCTTTTGATATTAGGTTTTAGTTGTATAAATTATCTTTAGCTTAAATTAAACCAGTAAAGTTATAATTTTGTGTCGAAAGAAGAGACAATTAGCTTTAAGTACCATGATAGGAATTTTAATTTCCCCATTTTCAAATTTTAATTTTTATTCTCTTCTCAAATATTTAAATTGATTACAATATCCTAATTAATTATTTTCTTTTTCTTTTCATACTTCAATTTTAAATCTAAAGCAATTTTGATGGTGTAGGAAAATGGAAAGAGATTCAAATCACCAAACACTTTAAGATTTATTTAGGGAAGGGAAGACCATCACAGGCACTGAGCCTCAGGGACTGGGTTTTCTTTTGAGTGTGGGTTTTTCCAGCTAGGATAACACCAAGAATGCAAAGTGTGGTTAGGATGCAGCTGTGGTGAAGGTGACACAGAGCTTGGGAAGATAGAGAAAATGGAGGAAAATATGCCCAGTTTCTTGGAGGGCCCTCGCGAAGTGCTTTCCTGAGGAAAGGATGGCTTTGGGGCACCACAGCATGTGCGTCGGGTTCGACAGTTGGGACTCCCGTTCGAAGAGTGGGCAGAGGCTCATGGGCCTGGGTCCGTAACCAACAAGTGAATGGGCTGGGTTGTTCCGCGAGCCCAGTAATGCGAGCGTCCAAGCTCTAAGTCTGTAGATGGCGACACGTGGACGGCGCTGATCCGAACGTGATTTTGGGTCTCATCATTTTGCCCCCCAAATTCTGTAGTAACGCTTGAGCGTACTGTAGAATTTCAGAGAAGCGAGCCTTGAATTTTTGAATACCCGAGGGTCAAGTTTTAGAAAAGAAGTGACTGTCCGTCTTCAGTAACGGACACTTTCTGACATGGCCATAAATGAAGTCCCATCCGCATTTAATGCGGAGGGGCAACGTGGGCGCGTGTACTCCGGGAGACGTGAGGCGGTTACCAAAATTGGGAGTCTCCCAAGGCGGGAAATGATTACTTTTCAAATCCCCAAACCCTAATCAGTGTAAATCATCCCCCCTATAAATAGAGGTTTGAAAGGAACTATCCTCTCTTTACGCATTCAAACTTCTCAAGCAAAATAGCAGCAAAACTCCAGCAACTCTCTGCAATTTCTTGTGCTTCTTCAGCAAGTTTTTCTTCAATTCTTAGGTAAATCCTCGTAATTTCTGATTTTACTTGTGCTAACCCTAGATTTAGGTTGCGTTTGAGTGATACTTTCAAGTGAGGGACCCTTTTCCATTGTTGAATTCGCACCAGAATTCCTCTTTCCCACTGACCTTTTGTTTGAAAGCTTCATCTTCAAGAGCAGAAGAACAATAATGGTGGATAATGTTGAAGAAGGTTATGTGAGGGAGATAGATGAGATGTACGTTGGGAGTTCTTCTCCCCATACTGATATTCCAACTGCTGTCCCGATAGAGAGAGACCCAGAAGATGTTAGGGATGAAGAACTTGATGCCACCGTTCAAGGGATGAACTAGCGTGGTCCCGAAGGGGTAGATCATCTCTTTGAAGAGATGAATCTTGTGATGGAGATGCAGAGATAGGGGGAGAGAGTACTTCCAGTGTTGAACAGCGCTATAAGGCCCCAGGATCACCGGGTGACTGTGGCGATCGAGGCCCCTGAAGGTGATGCAGGGCCCTCTGAGCATCGGGTGGATGGTGAGCCCCCTCGTAAACGACAAAGGAAGGGGAAAGAGCCAGTGACCCGGGTAAGGCAAAACAATCCCCACCAAACAGACAGATCGCCAGATGAAATTGAGAGCATCTTGACGCTCGAAGACCTGGCGGATATGAAGGCCAAGGTTTATTGGGATGAGGCGGTGTTCCCGATTCGCCTTCCTGTGGGGAGAGAGAGAGAGCCAACCGTCCGCCTTAGGGAATGATGACCGTCTACCAAGATTCGGTCTTGGCTGGGGGCCTAAGATTTCCAATTCTGACCGCCGTTGCCAACATCGGCAACTATCTCACACTCAGCCCCTCTCAAATCCTTCCGAATGGCATAGCCCTGATAAACACCTTTGTGATACTGATGAAGGTCACAGGCCACGAGCCCTCCATAGACAATTTTAACAGCCTGATTCAAGTAGCCCGCTCGCCCCGCTCATCTCCCATAGATGGGTTTTATTATGCCCAGGCCAAGTCAGGTCTCAAAATGATCGATTCGTCCTCAACTTCATATGGCGAGCATTGGAAGGAAAAGTATTTCTTTGTAGGAGTGCCTGGGGGGATTTTCAGAGCTAATCGAGGGTGGATAATTCATGGAGAGGGGCCGTTGGTTAGAAACAGATCTCAGAATAAGCTTTTCGAGCATTGCGCGAAAAGCTTGGCCCTCGTGATGAGGAATGAGAGGAAATGGATAAAGGCCGAGGAATTGATGAAGAATGAAGGGGTATTATTCCGCTATGGGCTTTCAAAACCTCCCGACATGATACTCAGCCCTCCTGCTCAAATCATGGCCCTCGACGGTTAGATTCTAGAAACTAACTCCCCTAACACTTAGGATAGCATCACTAACTTGTTTAGATTGTACCGTCTTTATATCCATTATTCAGATAGAATCCTTCTGACGCTCTGTTCTCCTATTTTGTAGACGTACAAGTACTCATGGCAAGAATTGAGGCCGAGAGTATTGCACAAATGATGCACGCTCAGCGGGCGGGCGCCAATCAGCAGCAATAACAATAACAACAGCATCCCCAACCCTCGAATGCTCCTCGGGGTAGAGGCGCTCACCGAGGAACAGGGCGAGGTAACTGCGGCAGAGGTGCTCGCAGGGGTGCCGGAAATGAGGGTCGCGGGGCCGACCCTATCGAAGATCTGACCCTTGAGGGCGCTCGTGGTGCCACTCCTCCCACCGCCCCTGAGGAGCCAATAGTGTTTAGCTTTGGTAACTCCCACAACCGCTCGGGGGAGCTGGCCCAATTTCATGATGGGGCGAGGGCTGAACGCTCGGGAAAAAGGAAGATGATGCCAGATACCGTCCCCATCTCAGGAAAGAGGAAAGAGGTTGTCGTGGGCCACCGTGGCGATACCTCATCGTCCGAAGATAAGGACTTCTGGAAGATAGGATGCAGGGGGGACGCTCGGTATAAGCGCCAGAGGATGGACGGCGCGGTCCTTTTGAGGAAGAGTACAACTACCACCAACTTGGTTGCGGAGATCATCGGCAAACTTCAATTCTCCGGTGATCATGATAAGTTGAACGAGCATGATGCCGCACGAGTTGCATATGACGCCTGTCATGCTCTCTTGACGGTGGGACTTTAAATTCCTTCGCAAAGTTCCAATCCTTTTCGTTCTTACTTCTGAAAGTAACCTTTGTTCTTGTCCTTTCAGAAAGTGATCCCAAGGCTGAAGAACTTGCAGAGGCGAGCGCAGGCCTACTCCGAGCACAAGGCCAAGTACAAGAGGTTGCTGAGTATTTCTGACCCCGGACAGCTGCCGGTGGACTATAATAACGTCTGCGCTCAACTGATTGCCTCTGAGCTTGAGCAAGAGAAGTTGAGAGAGTCCCTGAAGCAATCCGACGATGCTTATCTGGTCTTAGACGAGCGTCATAAAAAGCTCAAGGAGGAGCGTGACCAACTGAGGGTTGCTAATGGGGAGCTTGGTGAGCAATTGGCTGAGAGTACCCGACAGAATGAAGCAACTAAGATGGAACTTGCCAATCTGCAGGAGAAGGTGGCCGGCCTGGAATCGAAGGTAGCATGGGAGGTAGTGACGAGGTTCGTGCGCTCCAAAGCTTTTGCCTTTGCAGCCAGCCTCCACTGCTTTGACAACGCCCGACGATTCTTCTGGAAGGCGGTGGGCCAAATGGTGAAACTGGGAATGGTACCCGAGAGCGCTCAGACTGATGAGCGCCTGCGCATGGACTTAGACGAAAATTTAGAGCCCATTGTCCGCACTGGGGACCCTTCAGACAGCTTGACAGAGCCTGAGTACGATGAGCTAGTGATGATGCTCCAGAGGGACTTTATGGCCGCCAACCCTGTAGACCCCGAGCCCATTCACATAGAAGACGATGGTATTACCGTCGATATCCAAGATGGCAAGGGTCCAGGCGATGCTCAAACCTCTGACGCCAATGTGCTGGCCCCAGTTCCCCTATCAACTGCCCCACCAGAGCCAGAGAATCAACCCTGGTGAAGCTTCCTCATGTGCCCCCCAAAATTCTACCTGTCTAATTTCATTCCTGCTATGAACATTTAATTCCTATATTTGAATTTTGTACTTCAGATAATGTACTTTCTATTCCCTGCTAATGAAGTTTAATTTCCTTCCTGCTGAATTTTGAGCGTTACTTGCTTATTTTTGTTGATGTTTGAATGTCTGCAATGGGAATGTATGGGCACGAGGGTATTTCTTTTGAGAGTACACTGGTTGTATTCCATCATGAATTTTAAGATTCGGACTTAGAAATGTTTGAACATTTGTGAGAGGAATATATGGGCTCGAGGGTGTTCCTTACGAGGTTACCATGGCTATATCCATAATGAGGCTCGAATTTGAACTTAGAAAACCCACTAAGGATTTAGCTAAGTATTGGCCTTAAGTATGTGATGTATACTTCTGATTTGAGCGCTTTGGTAGCTTGAGTGGGCTTAGAAATCAAACGTAGGACTTGTTAAGTGTTGGATTGAAACGAGCGCGGCTGTAATGTTAGCTTTGTACTTAGGTATCCGTGAGAGGGTTAGCCCAGCGTTAGCCATTTTACGAGCGTACTCATACCTAAGAGGATGAGGGTCATTGGGGGTTTACGAGCGCGAACTGGTGTGATCGGCATCTAGTTGGTGTAAATTAAGCATTTAGCAACCCGCCTTTCCGACACGCTCATTCTTAGGGTTTACACGCTTACGAGCGTCACACCATTCAGTGTGGAGGGTTCTCAACACAGATAGTGTTGATTTGGAGACAGATTGGGTGGTCATCAAGCCTTTCGACGTGGAGGATGCTCGACACGGAGTGGGCGTTGATGCAATTGATTACTCAAGTCATTAATTAAAGAAAAAGCAAGTAAATAACAAATAATAATTGGAAAAATACTTACTGTTATGCTTGCATTTCTGTCAAAAGAAAGTACAAAGTGCCACGAGCGGGCAATTATAAAGGTTGACGTTTACATGTAGAACCGTCTAAGGTTACATGCATTCCATGTTCTAGGAAGACGCTCGCCTTGCAAAGTCTCTTGCAGGTAGGTATTGTTCGCGCGCACCTGAATGACTTTGAAGGGCCCTCCCAATTGGGGTCCAACTTACCCACATGTTTGGAAACTTCAACTTTTTTGAGAACCAAGTCCCCTAGCTGGAAGGTCCTTTCTTTGACGCATTTGTTACACTGGTGGGCTACGGTCGCTTTGTACTTGTGGATACGAGCCCAAGCAGTGTTTCTTCTCTCATCTAGCAAATCCAATTCGAACGTCCGATTAGCCTCGTTGGTTATAGACTCGAAATAGGCAACACGTGCGGATTCTTGAGCAATTTTCGCAGGTATCATAGCCTCGGAGCCGTACACAAGGGAGTAAGGGGTTTCTCCCGTTGTCGCTCGTGGAGTAGTACGGTATGCCCAGAGGGCTCCTTGAAGTTCTTCTGCCTATTCACCCTTTTTACTCTCGAGCATTGTTTTCAGATGCTGGAGTATGGTTTGATTGGTTACCTCAGCTTGACCGTTGGCATGGGGGTGGCCCACGGAAGTAAAGCGTTGCTCGATCCCTAGTTCGTAGCACCAATCTCGCGTGTCAGCGACGATGAATTGGGAACCGTTATCTGAAATGAGCACCATCGGGATGCCATATCTGCAGATGATGTTCTTCCAAATGAAGTCCCTCACAACTTTGAACGTTATCTTCGTGACCGCTTCAGCTTCGGCACACTTGGTGAAGTAGTCCACAGTGAGGATTACAAATTTCTTTTGCCCGGCCGCCGTCCCACTATATCGATGCCCCACTGGTCGAAGGGCCACGAAACGTTAATAGGAATCATTTGGGTTGCCGACAATTGAGGGGTGTTGGAATGAAACTGGCACTTAGGACATTTCTTGGCGTAGTTGACGGCATCCTGCAGTAGCGAGAGCCAGTAAAATCCACTCCTTAATACCTTCTTAGCCAAAATTCGGCCGCCAGAATGATTTCCACAACTTTCGTTGTGCACATGCTCTAATACATCTTTGGCTTGCGAGGGTCTCAGGCACCTTAATGGGGGACCCTGGAAAGACCGCTTGAAGAGTCGACCCTCGTTGTCAAGGGAGAAGCGAGGGGCCTTACTCCTAACCTTCCGTGCTTCCACTTTATCGCTCGGGCAGGTTTCTTCCCTCAGAAACCTAATGATGTCGTCAAACTAACAAGGTTCGGAGGGATCGATCATGCTCACTTCACCCGAGGGTCCCACCTTACGAATCAGTGGCTTCTCCGTTCTAAGGAATGTGATTGAACGCTCGCAGGAATCTTTCAGAGCGGATGCAAATTTGGAAAGAGCGTCCGCACGCTCGTTTTCCATTCGTGGGACCTGCAACAGATGGAATTCCTTGAATTTAGAGATCACTTCCTTAGCACTCGCCAGGTACTGCACCATAGTGACTTCTCGAGCCTCATAAGTGCCATCAATTTGACTTGCAATCAGTTGGGAGTCAACATATGCAGTGACCCGAGCGGCACCATTCTGAAGGGCTATCCTGAGCCCTTGGATTAGAGCCTCATATTCTGCCTCATTGTTGGTGACTTGGAACGCTAGTTTGATTGCATCATCTACTTCAACGCTTTGAGGGTCTCTGAGGGTCACCCCGGCTCCCCCCTCCCTCCCCTTGTGAGGTCGAGGAGCCATCTATATGTAGAAGCCATAGCCCGTCCTGAACCGAGGGCGCAGCATCTAGGTTGAAGCGTTCTACCATCAGATCTGCCACTGCCTGGGCCTGTATCGCCGTACGAGGCTCGAAAGTGATGTCGCATTGGCTGAGTTCAATAGACCACTTGATCAGCCTCCCTGAGACGTCCGGTTTCGAGAGCACTTGTTTGAGGGATTGACCCGTGAGTACAATAATGGAGTGAGCCTGAAAATAGGGCCTCAACCGCCGAGATGCATTGACGAGCACGAAGGCAAATTTCTCTATCTCCATATATCTCTTCTCCGTCCCCTGTAAGGTCTTGCTTAAGTAATACACCGGCAGATGCTTACGCTTGCGGACCGCTACGAGGACAGTGCTCGTGGCTTCTGAGTAGACTGAAAGGTAAATGAGCCAGTTTTCCCCTGGGTTAGGCTTGGTCAACAGTGGTTCGCTCGCGAGATATTGCTTCGTGTCATGCAAGGCTTTCTCACATTCCTCGCTCCAAGTGAAGTTGCGAGCGTTGCTAAGGATTTTGAAGAAAGGCAGGTTCCTGTCGGCCGAGAGGGAAATTAATCTGTTCAAAGAAATGATCTTGCCCACCAGCACTTGGACCTCTCTTACATTTCGAGGGGAGGGAATATTTAGGATTGCTTTAGTCTTCTCTGGATTGGCCTCTATACCTCGCTGGCTGACCATGTACCCCAAGAATTTGCCACCTCGAACGCCAAATGTACACTTGGATGGGTTCAATTTCATACCATAATGGCGCAGGATGTTGAATGCCCGCTTGAGATCCTCCAGATGGGAAGGTTGACGCTCTCGCTCTTGACAATCATATCATCCACATATACTTCCATGGACTTCCCGATTTCGCGCTCGAACATTCTGTTGACAAGATGTTGGTATGTCGCTCCTACGTTTTTGAGTCCGAACGGTATAACTTTGAAACAGTATACGCCCACATGTACCACGAACGAGGTTTTGGGGCGATCTTCGGGAACCATGAAGATCTGATAATACCCCTGGAAGACATCCATCATACTTATGAGCTCGCAACCAGCTGTCGAATCCACTAACTGGTCGATCCTCGGCAAGGGGTACGGATCTTTAGGGCATGCTTTGTTGAGATCTATGAAGTCGTTGCACATGCGCCACCTGTTGGCGCTTTTGGGCACGAGCACCACGTTGCAGAGCCATTCAGGATATAAGATCTCCTCTATGTATTGAGCCTCGAGAAGTTTGTTGACCTCCTCTTCGATGACTTGCCTCCTGAATCCATGAACATCCCTCTTCTTTTGCTTGATAGGTTTGAAGGTCGGGTCCACGTTGAGCCTGTGAACAATGACGCTCGGATCTATTCCAGTGAGGTCAGAAGCCTTCCATGCAAACACATCAATGTTCTCTCGAAGAAAGTCAATCATCATGTTCTGTGAGGGACCGTCGAGATTGGAGCCTATTTGGGTGGTCTTGTCGGGGTTCCCAGGTTCCAATTCGATGGTCAGAAAGTTTTCTGTAGGTTCAATACGTACCTCAGGCCTCGGAAGTTCGAGCGCTCATATCTTGCCTATGAGTTTTTGATTGGGATTCCCTGAGGACGTATGACCCTCGTCCTCTGGGGATGATTCTCCAACAACTCCGAGGGGTGTACTCCCGGTATCCTTGAGTTCTCCCTCAGCCCTCTTTTTGTTCTTCTTTTTGTAAAGCTTGGTCCTCTTGCGCTCGGGGCCATCCTCATCCAATTTTGGGAAGTCGACTGACTTTTTGGTGGAACCTGCTTGGATGGTTTGTTTGGGCTTGTGGCTTCGAAGGGAAAGGATGTAGCATTCCCAAGCCTCTTTAACATTGCACAATACCTCGCCCGTTCCCTTGGGGGTAGGGAACTTGACTTTCAGGTGATATGTTGAAATTACTGCTTTGAAGTCAACGAGCGTCGGACGTCCAATGATGATGTTGTAGGGGAGATCTACTTCGACCACTGCATAAAGGACGCTCAAAGTCTTTCGCTGTGGGGTACGACCAAAAGAGGTGGCCAAGCGAATTTATCCATGAGGGACAATCTCGGAACCCCCAAAGTCGACGAGGGCTGTTCTGAGGGGTTCGAGCGGAATGTTTGTTATATTCATCTTTTGAAATGTTGAGTACGGGAGAACATTCACAGAGCTTCCACTATCAATTAAGACCCTCTTTACAACATGGTTATGAACATCTAAACTAACCACCATGGGGCAGTCAGAGGTTTCACCGACCCCATGGGGTGTTACAATGTGCTCTAGGTCTTTCTCTATGAACCCTACAATGTCCTTCGAGTGTGAAGAGATGTCGACGGAGAGCACGGGCTTGGGCTGGGACGGTCTCTGGTCATAGCTTCGAACGAGATGGCGCCTGGAAGCATTAGATCCACCACTCGATGGTCCGCCAGTGATCATGTGGATGATCGCAAAGGGCTGGTTCTCCATATCGGCGGCTTTCCCTTTGCCGCGGTCGCTCGTCTCAGTGTGATGGTGACGGGGACTCCTTGAGCGCGAGCGGCTTCTTCCTCTAGCCCGCGCTCGTTCAGCTCCAATACCTTCACAAACTCCTTAAGGTGCCCCCCGGCTATGAGCCTCTGAATTTCGCACTCGAGCTGGCGGCACTCGTTGGTGTCATGCCCCTTTTGTTTGTGGAAGGCACAATATTTCCCCGAACGCTTCTGAGCCTCGGTTTCTCTCATCTTTGGCAGTCTTTTAAACAACTTCTTATCCGCCATGGAATAGACCTCAGCAATGGGCCTGTTTAGAGAGATGCACTCGAATCTGCGAGGAGGTGGAGAGTTTTTTCGAGCGGGTACTGGGCTGCGGCGACGATTCTTGAGCTCTCTATTCTCTGGCCCTCTGCTTGTTCGAGGGGTATTTGCGAGCGTCTGATCCCTCGCCAAGTAAATGTCCTCGAGTGTGAAGAAGGAGTCAGCTATATCCCTGATTTCCATCAAGAGCGTGGCTTTTTCTTGGCCACCTCCTCCACAAATTCCTTGCTGACATAGTTTTTCATATTGATTGCTCCAAAGAGCACGTGCCTCAAGAAATCCATTAAGGGCTTTTCCACTAGCAAGATCTCTTTATTAAACCTGTCCATGAAGGACCTAAGAGTCTCGTTCGGCCCTTGCACGAGGTTGTAAAGGGCAGTGGCGGCTGGAGCTGGTGCCTTCAAAGAGTTGAAGTGGCTTAAGAAGGCGTCGGTCAAATCATTGTACCCTTGGATTGAGCGAGGGGGAAGTTTCTTGTACCATTCCTGTGCCATCCCCACGGGGGAAGTGACAAATACCTTCGTCCAATAATGACTGGGATGCTCATACAGGTGCATCAGGTGCACGAAGTGATCCAGATGCTCGGTCGGATCGGTTGTTCCATCATACCGGTTGACAAACGTGGGGATTTTGCCCTTCCCCGCACGGGTCATCAGGACCTCAATGATGGAGAAGGGGGGGGGGGGGGGGGAGAGAAGCGCCTGTCAGAGGCCTGTAGTTCCCGCCCTCGTGGTCGTGCTCCTCATAATCCTCCTCTCTCCAGTGGCGGGAAATCTGGCTGTATGGGTTGCGAGCGTCTCTGGCCTTGGACCTCTCGCCCCCGGCGTGGGGGGCTTGAGACCGTGCTCGAGAGAGCTGCTCCACCAGGTTCTGGAGTCCATTCAGTTGGTCCTGTACAGCCGCAAGTTGAGGGTCATCACCGTCTCGACGGCCCGTCCTTCTGGTGGCCCTTGATTGGACCTCCTTATTTTCAGCCCTCTCATCTTGAGGGGCTCTTTCCTTTCAGCAGGCTGCTGCCCCTGCGGGACCCTCGGGGGGGGGGGCTCATTTCCGTTTGCTGGTGGTGGCGGTGGTGGCTGGGCCCTTAACACATTCTGGGCCGCATTCAACGGGTGAATCTGGAGCCCCCCAATTGGGGGAGCCATCTGAGCTCCTACGCTAGTGGGGAAGTAGGTAGAATGGAAGTGTTTCCAGGCGTTCTGAGCAACCTGCACCTCGCACTGAGCGTAGAGCGCCTGAAATTGTTGCTGGGTCATTTGAGGTATTTCCACTCCTTGGATTTCAGCAGGAATGGAAAGCGGAAGCTGTAGCGTGCCCACTTGGTATGGTTGAATCATGGGCACCATGCTGGGTATCACCCCGGCGGTGGCATAACCATAGGATAGACAGTCGGATTGGGGACAGTGGTGGCGGGAAGGAGCGTAGTGGGTGGAAGAACGGAGCTAGTCCCTCCATCAGCATTTTCTCCGGTGGGGAGAGTTCCAGCGGCAGTTTTTTCATCTCCCGCTCCACTCCCAACGGTTGGTGGGATTGCGCCCCCGGCAGGGGAGTTGTTCTCCATGTTGTCCTCATTAACAGGTGGCAGAGCACCTCTGTTGTCCAAAAGCCCAGATCTGGTAGCTGTCACCATGATGGGAGCTTCTGGTATTACTGTTCACTAGCTCAAACAGGAAGAATCTGAAGAAGATGAAGATGCAAATGACGGTTTCCCACAGACGGCGCCAAAAATGATGGTGTAGGACAATGGAAAGAGATTCAAATCACCAAACACTTTAAGATTTATTTAGAGAAGGGAAGACCATCACAGGCACTAAGCCTCAGGGACTGGGTTTCCTTTTGAGCGTGGGTTCTTCCAGCTAGGATAACACCAAGAGTGCAAAGTGTGGTTGGGATGCAGCTGTGGTGAAGGTGACGCAGAGCTTGGGAAGATGGAGAAAATGGAGGAAAATATGCCCAATTTCTTGGAGTGCAGTGTGTATGAAGAAGATGACTTGGGGAAGAAAGCATGTGTTTCCCTCTATTTATATGTTAGGGGCAAGGGTGCTTTGGGTAATTTGAACAAGTGGTCCCAAACCTGTGTTGCCCTAACACGTGGCGTTCTGTGACGGTATGAAAGTGATGGCTCTGAAAGTGGGCGGCGTGTCAGGTACGAGATGCACACTGCCACTGTGACAGAGGTTGTTGGCGAGTGTCAAACGTTTTAGGAGACTCCGGATATGTCATGTGGGCGGACGGATGCCTGTGCCATGGTGTAGACCTTACCCGAGCATTGGCGACGCTCCAAGGGAGGCACGAAGGGGTTTGCTCTGGCAGATGTCTAACGAGCGTCAACAATCCGAGCGTGTGCAAAGACTGGGCCCTCGCGAAGTGCTTTCTTGAGGAAAAGATGGCTTTGGGGGACCACAGCATGTGCGTCGGGTTCGACAGTTGGGACTCCCCGTTCAAAGAGTGGGCCGAGGCTCATGGGCCTGGGTCCGTAACCAACAAGTGAATGGGCTGGGTTGTCCCGCGAGCCCAGTAATACGAGCATCCAAGCTCTAAGTCTGTAGATGGCGACACGTGGACGACACTGATCCGAGCGTGATTTTGGGTCTCATCAAATTTAATTTTTTCGAATATTATTTTAATTTTAAAGTTAATATTTTAACGTTTCTAAACAAGTACTTTACCTTTTATATATAAATAATACTCTACTTTTATATATGAATAATGCTCTAATTTAAAAAGTAAGTAATTTAACTTTTACAAACAATACTCTTTTTCCGTCTCTTTTTCTTTATATATTTTTCCTTCTCATACTTTCCGTCTCTTTTTCTTTATATATTTTTCCTTCTCATATTTCTATTTGAAACCTGCATATTTTATATATTTTCCCTTCTCATACGTCAATTTTAAAATTACATATTTTAACTTTTACGAATACTATTTTAATTTTAAATTTGGATACTTTAAGTTAAAATTTTAATATTTCACGAGGGGTAAAATATTATTAACTCAAATTAATAACAAATGGCCAATATTGCAGTTACTTATAATTTCTTAAAACATCTTAATAAGAACACATGCGATGAATATCAAGATGAAACAACATATGAAGTTCAGATACAACTAATCAAGTCGATCCCTTCCTATTAACAAAAATTAATATCATTCTACTCTTCTAAGAAATATGATCTAGGGTAGATGATCTCGGGGTTTGTCGTGATCTCGGGGTGTTGTACTGGCGGTGGATCATATTCATCGGGAAGTTGAGATAAATCGAGTGACGAAATAGCTCTGTGAAACGTGTCCAGGTGGTCAAAAATGTGTAAACGATCTTCACTTTTCCCCGGGCAGGGGTGGCCCCTGAAACTCTCAACGGCACACAGTTGAATATCAACCTCCGTTTGGTTGTTCTTGAAAAGCACTTTCAGAGCTTCTTCATACACTTTGCCACCTTCAATCCAGTTGTATCCGTCGACTTGTCGAATATATTTGAAACAATTCATTCTGAGGGTTTCGTTTCCATATCCCTCTTGCAGCAGCTTCAGGCATCGTAAATATTGCCTGGCGCGGGGAGTCGTCGATAAGGGAATATTCGTCGTGACTGGAATAGGCTTTGCGAACATGGAAAAATGTACTAAAAGTGCACCGAGGACGATGTAGACGATGACCAGGACTGAACATAGTACGAATCTGCTTCGCTTGATGCAGGTTTCCATCGCGATTACGTTGATAATATGAGTATTGTCTTTGGTTTTTGTGACTGATTTGGTTCGCAGTCTCTGAATATATAGTGATGAGTCCTTCTCCTAATCGAACTTCTTCTTCTAAATCAAATAAAAGATTGGGATCGATCAAATAGTATAAATAGATTGGGATCGATGAAATATAATAGTAAGTCAAATATATACTTATATATAGTTGGTCTTATGGATAATATGTATTATAGGAGTTCAAATCAAGATATATATCTCAATTCTCAAACAAGTGTATAACTAGGGTATGCCCCGCTATATACGGAAATTAAAAAATAATAATTTAAGGTTTAATTTAACAATTAATTAATTAAATCAATAATATAATTTCAATAATATGTGGATATTAAATGTTACGATTGCTACAAACGACATAAACATAAAATTTCAAGTTTTTCGATGTATCCATCACTTTTGGAGGTTTCTTCCGCGTGGATACTTTTTTGAGGGTTCTTCCGTCTCAACTGGATTAGTTTGATAGTTTGATCATCTGAGGTCTCATTCTTTTGCTCCTCAAGAACAATAATCTATCATAAACATAAGATAAAACACAACTCAGTTTCTTGGCATTGCTACATATCAAAATAAATTAATACTGGTGTATTTAAGTTTCCATGAACTTTTCCAAAAATTTATAGTATTTCTCGTCGAACACTTTGCGAATGTTAAACACAGAACATGGAAAAATCAGAATGTTTCCTAACTGAAGAAACGAATTCTCCTATGGTAAAAAAATATTTCTCCTGAAAAGCAATGAAAAGGACAAACTTCGATGAGCTAATCATCAAATCAACATCTCCTCACTAAAGTTCATAATCAAAACTTTCAAAATTTTCGGTCGAGACATAAAATAATCCATCTTATGAATTTTCACTCAACAAATTTAAATCGATCCAAATTCCGACAAAATTAATGCCTAAACAACCATGCAATTTAAGAACCCTAAATAGCTCCATTTTTTTTTTTTTTTTTGGTGCAACCTAAACAGCTCAAAATGAATATGAATTTGATGGAATCCAACCGAATTAGGTTCATTCTTGATATGGGCTGTAATTACAAAAACTTGGGCCATTGGTGGGTTATTTAACCAGACCCAGAATTGAGTGAAGCTTGGGTTATTAATCCACTTGATGGCAGCAATCCCCATGATGCTTCGCCATTTAATGACCAGAAGGTCATGGACTCATGGGTATAAGTATTGGTGAGAATAAATAACTCAAGAAGTTTTGTGAACCAAAAAAGGTACAAATCCACTTGGTGGCTCTCATGATGATACAATTAAAGCCCACCTCGGCTAGGGTACACCGTACTTGGAAGAATTGAGTTAGGATCAAGACATATGGAGACTCCGGATTAAAATATTATTCGGCTATCAATGGATCGGATTTTACTCCGAATCCGATCCAAATTTTAATATATTCGTCCGATAAAAATATCCGATGAATCATATCCGATTATAAATATTCGTTATTCGAAATAAATGGAGCAAATATAAATTTGAGGAATCCGAACGGTTAAGAATCCGAATCTGATATTATATATAATATTTGATTAAATAAATTATTTACTTGTACATAATATTAAGTAAAATAATTAAAATTAAAATTTTAACATATTTATCACTTTAAACAATAATAAAATTTAAATTTTTTATCCGTATATATTCTCTTTTATTAATAAATTTAAATTAACCTATTTTAAATAAATATAAACAAAATTATCAAATAATCCATTAAATAATAATTATTTATTAAATATTATATAATTACATTTATTTTTTATATCAAATTTGTTATTTAAAAAAATGAATTTTATTGCTAATCAGGTCGGACCTTTTATTGGATTTGATCCGACCCGATTATGTATGGATTTAAAAATAATGAATAGGATTCGGATTCAGATCCGGAATCATCCGAATCCGACCCGTTGACAACCCTACCATAGATAGAGGTACAATAATTAAGGTAATTAGATCAAACTTTCTATTACTAGATTTCTTATCCTATAAGTGACCAAACTTAATTTAGGGTCTTTGCCGAAAACACTACACTTTTGACCATGTGTATGTGTATTTTTCTGAACTAATAGATCAAGTATCACTGCTAGTGGAATTATAGACGATATAAAAAGGTATGATCGACCTAAATATGATGTACACAGGAAATACGCCCCCATACCACCATGCCAGTTGCTTACCAAAACAAAACCTAATTCAGTTTTATATAACTCAACCCAATTGGTATCAAGTCAAATTACCGGAATATACTTGAGGCTAGGGTTGGCAATGGAGCGGGTCTGGATCTGACCCGCCGGGTCTGGACCCGCCCCGTGACGGGTCTGGACCCGCCCCAGATCCATTAGGGCATAAATGGGTCCAGACCCGATCCAGACCCGTTAGACCCATTAGACCCGTTAGACCCGTTGGATCTATTTTTGGACCCGTTGGATCCGGGTCCAATCCAGACCCGTTTGGACCCGTTTATTCATTTTTGTTCTATTTTGTCATATTTTTATCTCATTCGACCGGTTTTAGATAAGTTTTAATAATTTTAGACGGATTGATTCATTTTCGATTTGTTTTAACATATTTGGATTCGTTTAAGTAAATGTAGTTTTTAGAAAATTGACGACTATTACACTTTAGTGATTTAATTTGACTCAAACCTAAAATAAATGAGATATTGAAGGAGTGTCATTTTACTAAGTATAGAAACTGTAAGTACATCATAAAAACTAATAATTGAGAGTGATTATCATGCATGTTCTAAGTAAATAAACTTAGATCCCGATTTATTAAAATTTCCATTTCTTTTCAAATTCTGCATCATTGTATCATAAGCACTAGTGCTTTTCTGTTGTTTCTTGACATGATAATGGGGATTATAGGTGTTAAGACCACGTGATTACAATTTGTTCCCACTGCAGATTATACGAGTTGAAAATATTTCTAAGTACAAAATGAAAGTTGAAAATATTTCTAAGTACAAAATGAAAGGCAATATATTTACATAGTGAAATCTTCACTCTTTTGAAATGATTCCATACTTTAGAAGTTCTCTTTCTCTTGTCTCCAACAACAGACCCGGACCCTATTTCATCCTCACCCAAATCTAAATCATCTCCACGTAGTGTAGTGTTACTTTCTTCACGATCAAAAGAACCTTGGCCAGATTCCATATCACCTAATAAAATAGATAATAAAATAGGAATCAAACATTAATCTACACAAACTTAGTCAATTAAATAGGAAGACAGAGCGTAAAGTTCAGAATGTAGTGCTTGAATATCATGTGTATGATCATGTTGCAGTTACTATGACTCATACACATTATATATTCTTATAGTCTATGAGTATGAATGCAAGCACACATTAATTATAACTTATTTAAGCACATATATTTGGCTTAAAAGAAGCTGTTTTTAAGTTGATATGAGCATCAGAAATGCACTGGACTCCAACAACAAGTGCTTGCAACAAGTCAAAAGTTGCAACAAGTCTGCATCCTTAAACCAATTAAACAACAGAATATTTCCAATTTGTGGTCCATAAGGTTGAAAAGGAAGGATATACAACTAAACCAAGCCACAATCCCATAACAAATTATTACAGCTGAAAATGGTAATATGGGTTTTGGATACAAACAAATTCTTGCACTAGTTTTACACTTAACAATGCAAGTTCTTGTTGCTTTTCCTAATAAATCATCCAAACCAACAACAATATGAATCAATTTAAAACAACAATAAGTACATAAAAGCCGAATTAATTGTACAAATCATTAATGCCGTCACAGCCATATGCCTCCATCCCAATCGGGCTATGCGGTTTCATTTCATTTCACATAAACAAACTTAAAACATTCTAATTTCTTTCAACCAAAGTTAATAAAAAAAAAAATAGAAATTAAAATCTGAAAAATGTGAAAAATCCGCCCATCTACCAAAATAAATGACATTGTTGGGTTCTCATCTGTAACCTTCACAAACAGTAAAAAAAAAGGGGACTGGGATAAACAAACACACAATTAATCCAAATTTCTCTTGTTTCTCTTAATTGAGTTGTGTTTGGTTGTGTTGATCGCAGATTGATCGGGGAAGGGAAAAATCATATCTTTTTTGACTAACAATTGTTCATCCCTAAAATTCGACTAAGTGGCCACAGAATATACTTCACAAAAGAAATTCATCCACAAGATTAATTCATCCCTAAAATCCAAAAACCCACCAAATCAAAACCCCAAAAATCACAAAAAAGTAAACGATAGCCGATTTAAAAGTGAAATTTCAGATTTCCAACAAATTCAAGAATTTTGACTAACCCAAGAACAAAGAAAGCAGTGGAGAAACTCAGCGGCGACGGTGGGAGACGGCGGAGACTTGCTGGTAGAAGATGGCGGCGTGACGTTGACGACGTGGCGGTGGAAGATGGTGGCGTGACGGCAGTGTGCAGAGATCGTTGGTGGAGAAAAAAATTTTGGCGTAGAAACTTAGATACAAAAGTAATTTTGAGTTGAGGATAGTGTTTGCAATTTTTTTTTTTTTTATATTAATATTGGGGCCGGGTCCTGGAGCGGGTCTGGAGCGGACCCGTTAAGGACCCATTATTAACGGGTCCATTTTTTTTGGATCCAGACCCGCTCCAAGACCCATTGGAGCGGGTCCTTCACGGGTCTCGTGGGGCGGGTCCGGATCCAGGACCCGTTGGACCCGGCCCATTGCCATCCCTACTTGAGGCTTACAATAAGGAAGAGGCTTGCTACAAGGAAGATCGACACCGTAATAACTGAATAGAAGCTCAGTTTCAATAAAGGTCATAGAATTATCATTGGAATAAATTTTATCTCCAATTGAATATGCAGGCATATAGCTTCCTTGTAGATGAAACCCACTACAGGCTTGGAACATGAGAAACAAGTAAGAGAAAGCAATGCATAGTTTCTTTCTTCAACTGAAAGGCAAAGCCGTTGCTCAATTGGAGGAACTTGGCAAAATCTCCTCGAAACCAGCCGAACCAAAGGTAAACTTATTACTATGCAACATGGTTTTGTAGCCAAGATAGAGATTGGAGAGAACAAGATTAAGCAGTTTCTCTACGTGGATATGACAAGCCTCTTCTGTGGGTTAATTGTGAGTCATGTGGTACACATGTTAGGGCTCCTATATACGATCCGAGTGAGTCTTCTACTTCAAAATTTATAGCTTGCGATGATCCAATACCTAGTAGTCCTATTTTTATTTTTTTGCTCTATAAACAATTGCAATTTTGGTTTAAAATATGCGAGCCGTCACAAGATTTCCGAATATCTCGTGGTTGAAATACTTTATTTTGAAGATAACAAAGAGCAATTTGTCTTTTGTTGCGCCAAAAGCACTAGTTTATTTTGGGCTAATCGGATCCTCGTATATCGTTCCAATGTTTTTTCTATTATTTTCCAAAAAATGTCTACAAAATTTTCATACTACACTGAGAATATCAGTGACCCTTCATATCCATATAATAGATTATTTATGGGGAATGAATCAAATTTTACATTACATTCCCGATAATTCAACGCAAGACATTATATAGCATTTTTGCCAATGTCCGAACCGGAAAAGTTGGAGAAAGTTATTACCACGAAAATGATTGATTTACTTTTGGAGCAAAATCACGATTATGAGTATGAAGCTTATTCAATGTTATGCTATGAGTTATAACTAGAGACTTGAAACTATGGTATGGTATTAAAGTTCCATGTGATTTTTGTGGGGTGGGTTTGATTTGTTCACTACTAGAAAACATGGTTTTTGCAACCGAAAATTTACAACCGAAGTAACCAAATTTGCAATTGAAAACCAAAATTTATCCATTTGGCTTTACAACCGAATATTCGGTTACCAAATCGGTTGCAAAATTGGTTGCAGCATTAGTTGCAAAAAAAAGTTGAATGGTCAACATTTTTTAATGTATTTGCAACAGAAAATTAGGTTGCAAATCCTTTGCAACCGAATTTCAGTTGCTAATTCGGTTGAAAAAAGAATTAAAAAAATGGAACCTGGTTAAGGATTTGCAACAAAATATTCGGTTGCAAAATCAGTTGCACAAGAAATGCAACCAAAATTTTCGGCTGCAAAATTATTAAAAATCATTTCAAAAATACTTTTGCAACCGAAGTTTTGAATTAATTTAATTATTTTAATGTTAAATTTGCAACTGAAATTCGGTTGCAAAATTTTCATATAACCTCTTTGCAACCGAATTTCAGTTGCAACAATCTTTTTATTTATTATAATTTATAAAATTAAAATAAGTAATATCTTTTTAAAATATATGTTGCTATTCGGTTGCAAAATCAGTTGCAAAAGTTTTTTTCTTTTATTAAATTTAATATATACATAATAATTATTAATTACTCGCCTCCTAAAAAGTTTTAAATCCTTTAATCATTGTATAATATAAGTTTTCTAATTAAAATGATAATAAATGTTATAATTTATAATATATTTGTAAAGTGAAAAAAAAGTTAATTAATTATAATTATTCTATATGATCATATTATGGTAGTATTAATTATAATTGTTAATATATTGTTGTAATTACTATAAATTATGTAATAAAGTTTAAAATTATGTTTCATAAGATATAATATACATTATAAATCATTAAGATATTATACTTGTATAATGATATGATATCGATCATATAACATATAAAATATTTTGAGTATTGATATAACGCGTAATGTTATATATGGTGTACAGATTCAAGTAATTTCCACAAACGATAAATATCATATAATAGATATTAAATGATTATAATTACTTATATAATCATATTGTGGTAATATTAATTAATAATTATCGTTATATTGTTGTAGCTACTGAAAACTTTGTAATAGAATTTAAAGGTTATGTTTTATAAGATATAATATTTATTATGAATCATAAAGGTGTTATACTTGTATAGTGATATCATATTATATATCATTTACGACATTTAATTTTGAGAATTGATATTACACACGATATTATATATGATATGTTAGGGTAATTTTCACAATTGATCGCTATAAAAGATATCAAATGATATAATACATGATTATGATGGGGTCAAAATACGATCGTCCCACGTTAGGACACGTGGCACCACCGAGATGATGACATCTGTCTCCCCAAGGTTGCACCCATCAGTGCACGAGCGCTAAGCCCAACGAGCGCAATCCTTCTTCATGAGTTAAGCCCAACGAGCGCTGTCACTCTCACGAGCGCCATTCATACTGTATGATTGGCACGTCCACGTGCCAAGGGAGCCCTCTTCGAGCGTCACACTCCCTCAGAGTGGCCTTCCCTTCTGGCTCATTACTTGAACTGGAGCCTTCATCCCCCCCAGCGGATATATTGGCCTCCGATACTCTGGGTTGTCACGAGCGTGCTCTTAAGCCCTCGTTACCAACCACCCAAACGGCTCTCTGACACATCGTACATGCCCGCGCACCTGCCACTGTTGCCAGCACCAACTTTTAGCCACTTTTGCAGAAGATTCCTCCTAGGTTTCTCTCTCATGGCGCCACGTGTTAGGGCAACATTTGGCCAGGACCACATGAGGTAAATGACCAAAGGGTCCCTGACCCTCACCTATAAATAGATAAAGTCATCTTCTACATGGTAAGCAATCTTCATCTCTGGAACTGTTACTGAATCAACGTTTCCTCCTTCATACCTTGAACTGACTTGAGCGTCGGAGAGCCAAACTGGGTATCACCCCCGGTTTCCCCAGCTTGGCCTTCTGACTTTTATTGTGCTTGTCCCAACAGGTAGAACCCCTTTTATCTTCTCCGGCGAGTCTCCGGTGGTTTCCCCCACAAAAACAAATCGTAAAGTGATTGGATTCGGATCCTCCTATTCGGAACCCATCATTTTTGGCACCGTCTGTGGGAAACCGGTCCTCCATCCCTTTCTTTCTTTCTGTTGGTAGAAGAGCAAGCATACTTGTACCCTTTCCAGTCATGGTCGCTACAAGGTCTGGAGCCGTAGGAGGGGGAGACAACACTTCCCATGAGGTCAATGTCGTGATTCCCCCAGTCTCTGCGGGCGGAGGCCCGCCACTTACCACCGAGGGAGGGGAGGCACCCCCCGCCGCAGGATTAACTCCACAAGCAGAAGCTTCAGCTCCTCCGCCGACGCTGCCGGCACTGCCAGCCTCCGCCGCCGCCGGAGGAGTCCCTCTCTCGGCCCCTCCCCATCTGCTACAGAACCCATGGGTCCATCCCCAGGTGAATCCCGGAGTGCAGGGTTACATGATGCCCCCACCCGGATATACCCTCACCCCGGCAGTTATGATGCCGCCGATCCAGCCGTATCATGCTGGTCAGATCCAGCTCCCGGTGGTGATCCCCAGGGAGATTGAAGGAGTGGAGTTACCTCTACTAACCACCCAGCAGTTGAGGGCTCTCTATGCCCAGTGTGAGGTTCAGGCAGCCCAAGGAGCATGGGAAAGGTTCCATTCCATGTACTTTCCCTCTGGACAGGCCACTCAAGCTGCTGCCCCTTTGGGCGGACAACAAAATTTTCCCCTCAGAGAAGCCCAGGCTGTCCTGAGGGCACAACCGCCACCACCACCAGCCAGAGAAGCGCCCCAGCAGGAGGGCAATGAGCATCCCTCCATGGGCAGGAATAAGGAGCCCACGGAACGAGTTAACGAGAACGAAGGGGACTCTCATGTCTCCAGAAGGGGCTCTCGAGCCCCCAGGCACGGGGACAGACAAGGGGACGTGAATCCTGACATCCTCGCGGCTGTGCAAGACCAGCTGCAGGGTTTAAAGGATATTGTGGGACAGCTCTCACGAGGGCGATCAACTCAGATCTCCCCTAGTCGGGATGAACGGGTTGACGCCAGAAGCGCCCGTACCAAGGACCACCCACCAAAGGTCCCCCACCGCAAGGAGCCGGAGGAAAACTTCGGCACGTATGAGTACCACCCGTTGGCGAGGGGCTCGCCCCTCGTGGAGGAAGTTTTGATGGCCCAAGCAGGCATGGCCAAAATCCCCACTTCCATCAACCGATACGACGGGACGACTGATCCAGCTGAACACTTGGATCATTTTTTGCATCTCATGCACCTCTACGAGCATTCCAGCAACTATTGGGCGAAAGTCTTTGTCACTTCCTTGGTAGGAACGGCTCAGGAGTGGTACAAACGACTGCCGCCGCGCTCGATTCACTCATATGAAGAGTTGGATCATGCTTTCCTCAACCACTTTAATTCTTTGAAAGCGCCAGTCACCGCACCTACTGCCCTTTACAACGTGGTGCAAGGCAAGAGCGAGTCTCTGCGCTCGTTCTTCGCCCGCTTCAACAAGGAGATCCTGCAGGTGGAGAGGCCTTCTATGGATTTCTTGATCCCGGTGCTCTTCCAGGCTGTGGATCACAAGCAGTATGTGAGCAAGAAGTTTGCCGATGCCATTGTGGAAAGAAGGCCAGGGACCCTCATGGCCTTAAGAGAGGTAGCCGAGCCGTTCTTCGCGCTCGAGGACATGTATGGGACGAACGGTCCCCGGCATCACAGCCCAGCAAGGAACGAGCGACCCCATCACGAGCGGGGACGGGAGGTGGTAGTCAAGAAGGAGCGCCCTCAAGAGCGCAAAAGGTCGCCACCACCCCCTCGTCAATTTGAGCGAGTCCCGCTCACCAGGCCAAATTCAGAAGTCTACAACCTCTCCGATAAAAAGCTCTTTAAGAGACCCATCAAGATGAGGGAGACGGACTCGCTTAGACGCTCGAGCAAATACTGCGCATTCCACAAGCAGAGGGGGCACGACACGGATGAGTGCCGCCAATTGGAAGCTGAGATTCAGAGGCTCGTCGCAGGGGGCCACTTGAAGGAATTTGTCCGGGTGCTCGAGCGTTATGATGAACGCGCTGGAGGAAGAAGGAGGAGTCCATCCCGATCGAAGAGCCCAAGGGGTAGGGGACCCCCTGAAAGCAGCAGCCGTCGGGGCAGTAAAGGGAATGCCCCTGAGCAAGAAAACGAACCTTTCGCAGTCATAAATATGATTGCAGGAGGCTCATCAGGAGGGGATTCCAACGCCTCCCGACGGAGGTATGTCCGGAGCTACAACCAACGCCCAGCAGTGCCTAAACCCATCTATGCCATCCAGAGTTCAAGCGCTCAACGGTCAAGAGAGAATGATGTAATAGGCTTCGATGATAGGGATTTAGAGCATATTGTAACACCTCATGGGGAGGGTGTAACCTCCGATTGCCCCATGGTGGTTAGTGTAGATGTTCACAATCACGTTGTAAAAAGGGTGTTGGTGGATAGTGGAAGCTCTGTTAATGTTTTGCCTTATTCTACATTTTTAAAGATGAAGGGTGACCTTCCGCTCGAGCCTCTTAAAACAGCCCTCATTGGCTTTGGAGGCTCGGAAGTTGTCCCACGAGGGCAAATTCGCTTAGCTACTTCATTCGGCCGAGCCCCTCAGCGCAAGACACTCTTGGTAACATACGCGGTGGTGGAGATTGACATTCCTTATAACAACATAATTGGGCGCCCTGCCCTCGTTGATTTCAAAGCCATCATCTCCACCTACCACCAGAAGATTAAATTCCCCACCTCCGAGGGCGTGGGAGAAGTACTGTGCAATGTACGAGAGGCTTGGGAATGCTACATGCTGTCCCTTAGAAAGCCTAAAACGGGGAAAACCTTCCAAATTGGTTCCACCAAGAAATCAGTGGATTTCCCCAATCTAGATGAGGATAGCCCAGCACGGAAAAGGGCAAAATTGAACAAGAAGAAGAACAAAAAGAAGAAGGGAGACAACGTGGAGAATCCCCTCGAGAGTGCTCCACCAGGGACCGTTGGTGGATCGTCCTCGGAAGGAGACGAGCCAGTAGAGGGTGGACCCGCACTCGGTGATCGCTTGATGGGAAAGAAAAGGGCGCTCGAACTTCCTCGCCCTAAGATAAGGATCGAACCCTCGGAGAAGTTCCTTACCATTGAGCTGGAACCCGGAAACAAGGATAAGACTACCCAGATAGGATCTAACCTCTCGGGCCTTCTCAGATTATGATGATTGACTTCCTCAGGGAAAACAGTGATATATTCGCGTGGAAAGCCTCTGACCTCACAGGGATTGACCCGAGCGTCATTGTCCATAGGCTTAATGTGGATCCCTCTTTCAAACCCGTCAAGCAGAAAAAGCGGGATGTACATGGCTTTCGAAAGAAGGTCATTGAAGAGGAAGTTAATAAACTCCTAGAGGCTCAGTATATCGAGCCCATCTTGTATCCGGAGTGGTTGTGTAACGTCGTCTTGGTGCCCAAGAGCGCGAATAAATGGCGCATGTGCAACGATTTCACTGATCTCAACAAGGCTTGCCCTAAAGATCCTTACCCGCTGCCTCGGATAAACCAATTGGTGGATTCGACCGCTGGCTGCGAGCTCATGAGCATGATGGACGCTTTCCAGGGATACTATCAGATCTTTATGGCTCCAGAAGACCGTCCCAAAACCTCGTTTGTTGTCCATCTGGGGGTATACTGTTTTTTAGTCATGCTTTTCGGACTCAAGAACGCTGGAGCTACGTACCAGCGGCTCGTCAACGGAATGTTTGAAAAAGAGATTGGTAGGTCCATGGAAGTTTACATGGATGATATGATTGTCAAAAGCGAGCGTCAGGGTTCACATTTGGAAGACCTCAAGCGTGCTTTTTCAGTCTTGCGCCGGTATGGAATGAAGTTGAACCCTTCAAAGTGCACCTTTGGGGTACAGGGGGGAAAGTTCTTGGGGTACATGGTCAGTCAGAGGGGAATTGAGGCCAATCCGGAGAAGATCAAGGCCATATTGGAAATCCCCTCCCCTCGAAATTTGCGAGAAGTGCAAGTCCTAGTAGGAAAAATCATCTCGTTGAACAGGTTTATTTCGCGCTCGGCGGACAGGAACCTTCCCTTCTTCAAAATTTTGAGGAACGCACGTGATTTTGCTTGGACAGACGAATGCGAAAAGGCGCTGCAAGACATGAAGGCTTACTTGTCGAGCGCACCGCTGCTAACCAAACCCGTCGAAGGAGAGAGACTATTTATGTATCTTTCTGTTTCTTCCGAGGCCACGAGCGCGGTTCTGATCGCTGTGAGAGAGCGGAAACACCTACCTGTCTATTATCTGAGCAAAACATTGCAAGGAGCCGAGAAGAAGTATCTGGAGATTGAGAAATTCGCGTTAGCACTCGTCAACGCCTCGAGAAGGCTGAGGCCTTACTTTCAAGCGCACTCCATAACGGTCCTCACCGACCAACCCTTGAAGCAGGTGTTGTCTAAGCCAGACGTGTCTGGAAGATTAATCAAATGGGCCATCGAATTGAGCCAGTTTGACCTATGCTTCGAGCCCAGGACCGCGATACAGGCTCAGGTTATAGCGGATTTGTTGGTTGAACGCTTTGGTTTAGAACCTGCCGTTGAGGAGAATGAGGGGTTATGGGTCCTGCACACAGATGGTTCCTCAACCTCTCAAGGGGGAGGAGTAGGAGTGGCCCTTAGAAACCCCGATGGGATTGAGCTGGACTTTGCAATCAAGCTGGATTTCCAAGTCACTAATAACGAAGCAGAATATGAAGCCCTCGTGCAAGGATTGAATATTGCTTTTCAGAATGGAGCCTCCAGAATCACCGCTTATGTGGATTCACAGTTAATTGCGAGCCAGATTGAAGGAACTTATGAGGCTCGAGAAACCACCATGGTGCAGTACCTGAGTAAAGCCAGAGAAATCATCGGGAAGTTCAAGGAATTTCATCTACTTCAAGTACCACGGGAGGAGAACGAGCGTGCGGACGCTCTGTCAAAGTTTGCGTCAGCTTTGGAAGGCACTTCCGAGCGTTCTGTTACGTTCCTTAAGACTGAGGAACCTTTGATCAGGGAAAGGGTCGCCATTGGAATAATCGCTATGATTGATCCAAACGAGCCCTGTTGGCTTGACGACATCGTCGTTTTCCTTAGGGATGGAATTCCCCCCACTGGCAAGGTGGAAGCTAGGAAAGTCCGAAGTAAGGCCCCTCGTTTCGCTTTGGATCACGAGGGGAGGTTATTCAAGAAATCATTCCAAGGACCCCCAATGAGATGCCTGAGGCCCTCACAGGCAAAAGGGACGCTTGAACTCATCCACAATGGAAGCTGTGGGAATCATTCCGGAGGGCGTATCCTGGCAAAGAAGGTTCTGAGAAGTGGGTTTTATTGGCCTACAGTTCTCCAAGATGTCATTGAATTTTCGAGGAAGTGCCCTAAGTGCCAATTTTATTCAAATCTCCCTCAATTGCCAGGCGCACAGATGATCCCAATAGACGTCTCTTGGCCTTTTGACCAGTGGGGAATAGACATCGTGGGCCCCTTGCCCATGGCTGCGGGACAAAAGAAGTTTGTCATTTTAGCCGTCGACTACTTCACCAAGTGGGCCGAGGCCGAAGCCGTTGCAAAAATCACTTTCAGGGTTGTGAGGGACTTCATTTGGAAAAACATCATTTGCAGGTACGGCATCCCGAGGGTGCTTATCTCTGACAACGGATCCCAGTTCGTAGCAGCCGACACACGAGAATGGTGTTCTGAGTTGGGGATCGAGCAGCGATTTACCTCTGTAGGACACCCTCAAGCCAATGGGCAAGCAGAAGTTACCAATAGGATCATCTTGCAACATCTGAAAACCATGCTTGAGAGCAAGAAAAGTGAATGGGCTGAGGAGCTGCAAGGGGCGCTTTGGGCTTATCGCACTACCCCACGAGCGGCCACTGGAGAAACACCTTACGCGCAAGGCTCCGGGGCCATTCGTTCACAGTGTCATTAAGCTTCCTTTCAGCCTCCAAAGCTCTCGTTCTCCAGCTGTCGCGCTCAGCTTCTGCCTTCTTAAAGCCCTCACCCACGCGGGCCAACTCTCTGCTCAAGCCACTTCGAGCGCTCTCCACCGCCACAAAATCCTCCTTCAACTTCTTCAGCTCCCCCTCCGTCTTTTTGTATAAGCCTTTGAGAGACTCATACTTGGCAATTGCAGCGTCCAGCTCCGTTTGAATTTGAGCCGGATCGTTAGAGTTTGCCATCTTCTTGTATTTCGCTTTGCGATCGGCGTAGACGGAGGCCCGCTTTTGAATGTACTTGAGCCGAGGAAGTACTTGCTGTATGAATTCAAGAGGAAGGAAAAGGTTTTTTCAGCAAAAAAGTATTGGAGAAGCGCGATACGGCAAAAGTATAGAGACTTATGGAGATCAGGGCGTGCGCTGCATCCAAGGCTACCATCTCCACAGGCTCGTTATATAAGTGTTTGTGATCCGCCGAGAATTGGGCCCTGCCATAGAGGTCCTCGCTGACGGATTGGGCTAGCGTTCCGGACCGTAACAGAACTGGCCCACCATCGGAGGCACCGGAGAAATGCCTATCCCCTCGCCGGTTGAACACCCATAAGTGTTCCTCTTCTGAGGAGGTGGTCTCTCCATCACCCTTAGGGCCATCAACCACTTGTTTGCCCTTGCCCTTGATTGCTACACTGTCGGGCATCATCTTCCTCTTACGAGAGGGTATACTGGCTCTTGGTTGTGTCTCGCTTATGGCCAAGGGAGGCATGGCTTGATCAATAGCGGGAATTTCGGGCACCCTTGAGTCTGCCGGAGGGGGAGGTGGTCGAACTATTATTCTGCCAGCAGAGTTGGCCGCCCGGTTCTCCTCCCTACCACGAGGGGGTTGTACGTTCGAAGAGGAGCCTGCGCCCCGAGCGTCCCTCCTGCTACCCCTGTTTCGGGGGCATTGTTGCTCCCCTTGTGGGGCCTGGTTCCTGTTGGCATAAGCAAAACGAGCGGCATTTCTGATTCCTCCAGCCATTTCTAATATAGCTGCTCCTGCAAAAGTGGAAGGTACAAGGGTTACAAATCCTTGAACAATATGGTTGAGTATGCAAATTACAAGTACAAAGATGCAGTCAGTGTGCCTATCTAAAGGTTAGCGCCCTAGGAATCTAACCATCTCTCTCTATATCACGAGCCGGAGGGTTGTCAAGGAAATAGGGATCGTTAGAAAGGCCACACAGGAACATGAGCTCCTCATCATCTATCCAATCTTTTGCCTGGATGAGGTGGCCCTCGTCCCTCAAGGCTGCCGCCAGATTCTTGGTCCAATCTTTGGGAAGTGCAGGTTGCAAGTGGCTCTTTGCAAACGAGCCCCAGTTTGAAGACACCCCAAAGCCTTCTTCTGTTGGGGCCTTGACGAAAATGAATTTCTCCTTCCAGTTGGGGCCATACGTGGTCGAGGGCGAGTTGATTAACTTCATATGGGCCTTCGCCTGGACATAGTAAAAACCCGCCTCAGGAGAGGAACGGGATGAGCTGACCACTTGAAAGAGGGAATTGAAGTTCCGCACGAAGGGCTCGTAACCCATGCTCCTCATCAGGATTACGAAGCAAGTCAGGAGGGCCAGGCCATTGGGCACGATTTGCGACGGACAAAGGCCTAGATCATTCAACAAGTGGGCCATCGGGATCGAAACAGGGAACCTCAAGCCTCCTGAGCTTACTGTGGCCACGTAAACCGCCATTTCGCCGGGGGGTGGATTGTTAGCACGCTCGTGACTCTCAGGAATCCTCCATGTGTAGCGCTCGTCCCAGTAGATAGGCGCCATCATCGTTTTTACTTCTCCCAATGTAACTGTGCTGGGAGTCTCCTCAGGAGTGCGCTCGGTAGCCTGGTAGCCTGATCCCTCACCCCCGTGGGGCCCCTTGGATTTCTTGGATTTCTTGCCTTTTCCTTTATTGTGGGCTCGTTCTGAAGGCCCTGTTACGACTTCGGCTATCGGTAATAGGGTCGCGACGGCCACCGTCACGGTATGGCGGTGGGGGTGAGTGACACTCTGAGTTATGGGGAGAGTAACTCCTTGCCTTTCTGCCTCCATTACTAAATTCATCTCTTCAAATAGAGGTTCCACTCCACCTGGATTCCTATCCTCCATGGCTATCACTGCCGCCCCCAACTCCTCGTCTCTGAGGGAATCAGGGGAAGAGGAACTCTCAATGGCCATTTCATGGATTTCACGGGCGAATTCCTCGACGTGTTGGTCAGCCATGGCAGAAGCTGAGATTTGGGAGAGATTTAGTCTGGGTTAGAGAATGGGAGTTTTCTGGAAGAAATTTGGGTTTCCTAAGGGAGTAAAACCTAAGGGATTACAAAGTCCTAAAGTCCGAATCTAAAGTTAGCAAAATTAGAAAATTTAGCTGGAAGTTTACCTTGAAGATTTCTGAGAAAACCTGAAGATGAGGTTGAAGATGCTCTAAGAACTGGTGTGCAAGAGAATTCTTTTTGCAAGGGATGCTTGGAGGATAAGAATGCGTAAAGAGTGGAAAGATCCCAGAATCCCTTACTTATAGGGATGGGAGTTGGTACCTTTTCGGCAATAAATTCAAAATGGTAATCATTTCCCGCCTAGGAAACCGTCCACTCTATGGAACCGTCACACGCTTCCCAATACTCACGCGCCCCATGCGCACCTACATTTAATGCTCTGACGTTTCGAATGCTCAAGAACAGTACAGCATTTAATGCGGAAGCGTTACGAGCGGTCAGTTGAAAAGACCGCATTAATGGCACCATCAGAGGAAAAATTGCTCAACACGCTAAGTCTTATACGAGCGTTACGTGCAAGAGATAGATAGTGTCAAAATTCTACAGCCCTTATCACTAAGGACTACAGAATTAGGGGGCAAAATGATGGGGTCAAAATACGATCGTCCCACGTTAGGACACGTGGCACCACCGAGATGATGACATCTGTCTCCCCAAGGTTGCACCCATCAGTGCACGAGCGCTAAGCCCAACGAGCGCAATCCTTCTTCGTGAGTTAAGCCCAACGAGCGCTGTCACTCTCACGAGCGCCATTCATACTGTATGATTGGCACGTCCACGTGCCAAGGGAGCCCTCTTCGAGCGTCACACTCCCTCAGAGTGGCCTTCCCTTCTGGCTCATTACTTGAACTGGAGCCTTCATCCCCCCCAGCGGATATATTGGCCTCCGATACTCTGGGTTGTCACGAGCGTGCTCTTAAGCCCTCGTTACCAACCACCCAAACGGCTCTCTGACACATCGTACATGCCCGTGCACCTGCCACTGTTGCCAGCACCAACTTTTAGCCACTTTTGCAGAAGATTCCTCCTAGGTTTCTCTCTCATGGCGCCACGTGTTAGGGCAACATTTGGCCAGGACCACATGAGGTAAATGACCAAAGGGTCCCTGACCCTCACCTATAAATAGATAAAGTCATCTTCTACATGGTAAGCAATCTTCATCTCTGGAACTGTTACTGAATCAACGTTTCCTCCTTCATACCTTGAACTGACTTGAGCGTCGGAGAGCCGAACTGGGTATCACCCCCGGTTTCCCCAGCTTGGCCTTCTGACTTTTATTGTGCTTGTCCCAATAGGTAGAACCCCTTTTATCTTCTCATGCGAGTCTCCGGTGGTTTCCCCCACAAAAACAAATCGTAAAGTGATTGGATTCGGATCCTCCTATTCGGAACCCATCAGATTATACGTCTATTAAACACTATAATATACTGATATTACATTTAAGATTGATATTATATATTAATATGATAATATATATGATGTACAGGTCGAGTTAATTTCTACAAGAGAAGATATAATATAATAGATATTAAATGATATAATTGATAACTATATATCTATTAAATAATATAATATAAAAATGCTTACATTTATGATAGATGTTATATAACATGTAATATAGGAAAAACAAATTGCATAATAAGTTTTCCAAAACGATTATATATGTTATCACATAATATATAATTCTAAAGTGAAAATAAGAAAATTAATTATAGTAGTATTAATTATAATTACTTATATGATCATAGTTGATAGTATTAATTGATAATTATTGATATATTATTGTAACTACTGAAAACTATGAAATAAAATTTAAAGGTTATGTTTCATAAGATATATAATATATATTGTAAATCATTAAGGTGTTATACTTGTGTAGTGATATCATATTATATATCATATATGACATTTAATTTTGAGAATTTACAAAACACACGATATTATATATGATATGATAGCGTGATTTTCACAAGTGATCACTATAAAAGGTATCAAATGGTCTAATAGATGATTATATGTCTATCAATATTGTAATATACTGATATTACATTTATGATAGATATTAGATACTGAAATTTTGTGTACATATAACACGATGAATGAAATCAGGTTGTAATTTATTAGAAAAATAGTTGAGGTTGATAATATATAGTTACAAGTCTACTAAATATTATAAGGGATAGACTATATGTCTATTAAATACTATAATATACCGATGTTTACATTTAAGATTGATATTATATGCCATAACTCATATATATAATACTACCTTACTCTCATTGATAATGTGAAAAGTGTATTAAACAATGTAATATATAGTTATAATAATATATAGATACTTACAATTAATGGTAGATTATTACATATTATATGATATATTAGATATATGTGATATATCCATTATCTTAAAACATTATAATATATTGTTACATGTCTAGAAATGACTATATATTATATTATACATAGTTTACTAATCATAATTCATTCATTTATATGCAACACTAAGTCATACTAAAATATATATTTTTTAAAAATAATACAACAGTATTATTTTCAATTTGTTCATATTATATCATATAGTTTCCAAAAAATTAAAATAAAATTTATATCATATAGTTCATAAGACAAATAATATAATATATAATGTTAAATCTACTAAATAATATAATATAATCATATAATCTATTACGATCATATTATAACTTAAAAATCATTTTTCAGATATTAATATACTTTATTCTCTCAAAAGCAATTTCATCCCCCCCAAAATTAACTTCTTTCCCACCCAACTTATCTGATTTATTTCATTTTCCCAAAAATTAACATCATTCCCCCCAATTTCTTGCCTAAACTCAAACAAATCTCTCAATCCCTTTTCCTCCACCTTTTTCTCTCCCAAGGCCGCGTTCATCTCCCCGCGTATGCAACCTCACAACCACCCCCTCTCCCACCGACGACGCTCCCTTCAACCCATCGTTTAAACTTACCTTGCAGTTCCATTTTCTTCAAGAAGGAAGTGACTGGGCTTCGAGATCTGCTCGAGGTCGGCGTGGCTTGTCGACGGGCTGCGAATTTTTTCGG